>OZ059851.1:7964528-10364528 GCA_964057195.1 Orthosia cruda
GTGAAAAAGCTTGGGATGCGGAAGGCCCTAGGCTCTATCCAACGAGGCTTCGTCCAGAAGCTCTGCAAGTCTTATCGTACTGTCTCTCTTAACTCGGCACTGGTACTGTCCGGGATACTGCCTCTAGACTTGCGCATACAAGAGGCAGCCGCCATGTATGAAGCAAGGAGAGGGTCGTCCCGGTTTGTGCCAGGAGACCGGGAGATTGAGAGTGCCGTGAGATTTGCAGAGACGTCTCACCCTGCCAAACAAATTGCCTTGGAGTTCATGTGCTTGGCAGACCAACAGCTTGTGGACAGCAACAACGTGCAGGCAGTGCGAATATTCACTGACGGCAGCAGGATTGAGTGGAAGGTCGGAGCCGCATTATCCCTATGGGATAATGAAGGTGAAATCCGGAAACTCAAGCTTAGCCTCGCCGCGTACTGCACAGTCTACCAAGCGGAACTTCTGGCTATTTGCAAAGCAACGGACGAAATCCTCAAGCGCAAAGAGATGAGCTATGGTTTATATAGCGACTCAATGTCAGCATTGCAGTCGCTTGTAAGCCATGGCTCTCGCCATCCCCTGGCAGTCCGAGCGCGAACAAACCTGACTCAGGCTCTGGAACAGAACAAAGCTGTGTCTTTGTTCTGGATAAAAGCCCACGCGGGCCTGCCGGGGAATGAGCGTGCGGACGAGTTGGCGAAGGAAGCAGCATTGTCGTTACGGAGGAAGCCGGACTATGACCAATGTCCGATTTCATTCATCAGACGCCAGATCCGTTTGGGACCGCTCGATGAATGGAATCGGAGATATGTGTCTGGCGAGACAGCCTCGGTGACGAAAATGTTTCTTCCCGATGCCATCGCTGCATTTCGCATTATAAGACAGGTGCGGCCAATAGGCGTCACGCAGGTCCTGACGGGGCACGGTGGGTTCTCCGAATACTTGAACCGCTTCAAGTGTAAGGAGAACTCATCGTGCATCTGTGATCCCGATGTAAGCGAGACAGTTCCACACCTTCTATTAAGCTGTCCTGCACACACAGTTGAGAGGTTTAACCTGGAACATGAAATTGGAATAGAATTGAAAGAACGTAACATTGCGGAAATAATGAGCGGTAAAAACAGAGACAAATTTCTAAAATATTGTGTCAAAATAGCAAATATTGTAATAAATAGAAACAAAACTGACGTATAAATCTATGTTTCATAGATATAAGTGTATATTATATGTAAACATAGAAAAGTAAGTAGAATAAGATACACAATATTGAAAAAAGTATATTAATTTTGTAATTAAGATAAAAGTAATTAGTAGCTAAAACATGAAAATAAAAAACTGTAATAGATTAAGAAAGAAATAATATTTGAAACCACAGAAAAAATATTTTCCCCAAATTGAGAAACAATAAAGATATAAAGTAGAGACTAGGTAGTAGGTAAAATGGGAGTCCCACCCATTGGACTGGTAGGAGAAGAATGATAGAAAGATATAGAATGAGGAATAGAAGTACGAGAGGCATAAAAGCGAGAACTGGTATGAATGAGAACAGATTTGAATACCCTACCTACCCTACCTACCCTACCTACCCTACCTACCCTACCTACCCTACCTACCCTACCTACCCTACCTACCCTACCTACCCTACCTACCCTACCTACCCTACCTACCCTACCTACCCTACCTACCCTACCTACCCTACCTACCCTACCTACCCTACCTACCCTACCTACCCTACCTACCCTACCTACCCTACCTACCCTACCCTACCTACCCTACCCTACCTATCCTGCCCTACCTACCCTACCCTACCTACCCTACCCTACCTACCCTACCCTACCCTACCTACCCTACCCTACCCTACCTACCCTACCCTACCCTACCCTACCCACCCTACCCTACCTACCCTACCTACCCTACCCTACCTACCCTACCTACCCTACCTACCCTACCTACCCTACCTACCCTACCTACCCTACCTACCCTACCTACCCTACCTACCCTACCTACCCTACCTACCCTACCTACCCTACCTACCCTAACTACCCTACCTACCCTACCTACCCTACCTACCCTACCTACCCTACCTACCCTACCTACCCTACCTACCCTACCCTACCTACCCTACCCTACCTACCCTACCCTACCTACCCTACCCTAACTACCCTACCCTACCTACCCTACCCTACCTACCCTACCCTACCCAACCCTACCCTACCTAACCTACCCTACCCTACCTACCCTACCCTACCTACCCTACCCTACCTACCCTACCTACCCTACCCTACCTACCCTACCCTACCTACCCTACCCTACCTACCCTACCCTACCTACCCTACTATACCTACCCTACCCTACCTACCCTACCCTACCTACCCTACCCTACCTACCCTACCCTACCTACCCTACCCTACCTACCCTACCTACCCTACCTACCCTACCTACCCTACCTACCCTACCTACCCTACCTACCCTACCTACCCTACCTACCCTACCTACCCTACCTACCCTACCTACCCTACCTACCCTACCTACCCTACCTACCCTACCTACCCTACCTACCCTACCTACCCTACCTACCCTACCTACCCTACCTACCCTACCTACCCTACCTACCCTACCTACCCTACCTACCCTACCTACCCTACCTACCCTACCCTACCACCCTACCTACCCTACCTACCCTACCTACCCTACACCCTACCTACCCTACCTACCCTACCTACCCTACCTACCCTACCTACCCTACCTACCCTACCTACCCTACCTACCCTACCTACCCTACCTACCCTACCTACCCTACCTACCCTACCTACCCTACCTACCCTACCTACCCTACCTACCCTACCTACCCTACCTACCCTACCTACCCTACCTACCCTACCTACCCTACCTACCCTACCTACCCTACCTACCCTACCTACCCTACCTACCCTACCTACCCTACCTACCCTACCTACCCTACCTACCCTACCTACCCTACCTACCCTACCTACCCTACCTACCCTACCTACCCTACCTACCCTACCTACCCTACCTACCCTACCTACCCTACCTACCCTACCTACCCTACCTACCCTACCTACCCTACCTACCCTACCTACCCTACCTACCCTACCTACCCTACCTACCCTACCTACCCTACCTACCCTACCTACCCTACCTACCCTACCTACCCTACCTACCCTACCTACCCTACCTACCCTACCTACCCTACCTACCCTACCTACCCTACCTACCCTACCTACCCTACCTACCCTACCCTACCCTACCTACCCTACCTACCCTACCTACCCTACCTACCCTACCTACCCTACCTACCCTACCTACCCTACCTACCCTACCTACCCTACCTACCCTACCTACCCTACCTACCCTACCTACCCTACCTACCCTACCTACCCTACCTACCCTACCTACCCTACCTACCCTACCTACCCTACCTACCCTACCTACCCTACCTACCCTACCTACCCTACCTACCCTACCTACCCTACCTACCCTACCTACCCTACCTACCCTACCTACCCTACCTACCCTACCTACCCTACCTACCCTACCTACCCTACCTACCCTACCTACCCTACCTACCCTACCTACCCTACCTACCCTACCTACCCTACCTACCCTACCTACCCTACCTACCCTACCTACCCTACCTACCCTACCTACCCTACCTACCCTACCTACCCTACCTACCCTACCTACCCTACCTACCCTATAATTATTATTTGACTATCACAAAAGACATAGTAGTACTTTTGTGCTACTATATTTTAAATATTGACATCTGACACACAAAAGGGGTACCCTTTACAGTACCGCCTTTTTACACTGACACAAAAAAGGGGTATTTTTACAATATCCCCTTTTTACCTTTACATAAATAGGGGTGCTCTTTACAACACCCCTACTTGAAACGATACTAATCCCAACCACACTCACTTTTCTAAAATGACCGGAATGCCTGGTTTACGCACGCCTGTCCAGCACTCGGCGGCAACCAAACCCCCGACTAAAAGCCCCCAGAAGTCACCTGAGGAGGCAGGGCCTTCGACGCAGAGCGTCAGGAGGAGCGTGGGTGAGTGGGAGGCGGGTAAAACCGTCACAAAGAGGACTCCCCCAAAAAAGCTGGACCGACCATCACCAGTGACATCAATATCCTTTGAGATCGGGAGCCCGCCTACCCAAAGGAGCAAAGTCGCCGAGGCTAGGATAGCCTCAAACAAGATTAAGGCCCTAATGACAACCTCCAAAACAACAAGAAACGACATTAGGGCGGAGGTCAAGGCGCAGGCAGACCGGCTCTACCAGCTGGTAAAAGAGCTCGAACAGGGAAGAGCCCCCCCAACCGCAAAGACCATGGTATCGACCGGGACCCAATTCCAGGAGGAGCCAAGGGTTGAGCAAGCCCCTCCCCCGTGCTCAGAGGCTATCAGTGAGGTCGAGACAAACTCCCTCAGGCGAGCTCTAGAAGAGCATAGCCGAAACCTGGCCGAGAACACCCTAAAAATGGATAGGCTGAAAGAGGCTCTAAAAGCTGGCCGAGACCAGATGGTCTCGTATGCTAGCGTGGCAGCAAGTCGGCCATCCAATCAGGTTCCGAAACAGACTACACTACATTCCATCGTAGTGTCGGCCAGGGATGAGAAGGAAACGGGGGAGCAAGTCCTGGACCGACTTCGGAAGGTCGTAAATGCCAAGGAAGGGGGTATAGCGGTAGAGAAAGTGAGGAAAGCGAAAGATAGAAAAGTAATTGTGGGCTGTAGCACAGAAGAGGATAGGGAAAAGTTGAAGGAAAAGATTAGGAGGGCACCCGAGCTGGAAGCCCAGAACATAAAAAACAAAAACCCACAGGTTGTGTTGCGCGGCGTAATGCAGTACAACACAAACGAGGATATACTAAAGGCACTCAAAAACCAAAACGCCGCCATCTTTCGAGATCTTAAAGATGAGCAGGCGAAAATGGATATACTATACAGAAAGCGAGCCAGGAACCCGCACATGTGTCACGTAGTGATGAGGGTCGCCACAGAGGTTTGGCGGCGCATGCTCGAGGTCGGATCGGTGCATGTGGAGTTTACGCGGGTGACGGTCGAGGACCAATCCCCGCTTGTCCAGTGCTCGCTCTGCCTCGGGTATGGGCATAGCCGACGCCTTTGCACGGAGTCTGTGCCAAAGTGCAGCCACTGTGGCGGTCCCCACATGAGGACGGAGTGCGCGGACTGGGCCGCTGGCCTACCTCCAAAGTGCTGCAATTGCGTGCGCGCCAAGACTGACAGCACAGACCATCATGCTTTCAGCTCGGAGTGCGTAGTTAGGAAAAGGTGGGATGCAATAGCCCGATCAGTAATAGCGTATTGCTAAGGGCAACACGGAGACTCCTGCCCAACAAAACGCAAGACCATACCGTGTGGCCCAAGCAAACCTACAACGTAAGGACCTGGCAACGACCGAACTCTTTTTAGAGGCCAGTAAAAGGAAGATCGCATGGGCACTTATTCAGGAGCCGTACGTGGGAGGGGCGCGAGGTATGAAGAGCTACCGAGGTTCGCGAATCTACCAGTGCGAGGTTGATGGAAGCGGGAGGGTAAAGGCGGCAATTGCCGTCTTTGACGATGACCTTGATGTCATTCCCTACCCGAAACTCACCACAAACAACATCGTTGTGGTGGGGATCCGGACCAAAGCCTGGGAGATCGCAGTAGTTTCTTACTACTTCGAGCCAGACCAACCCATAGGGCCATACCTGGACCAGTTGACCCAGATCAAATCGGAAGTGGCCACCGGTAGATTGCTTATTGGTGGCGACGCTAACGCTAAGAGTCCTTGGTGGGGCAGCATCGTCGAAGACTCCAAGGGCGAGGAAATGTCCGGAACCCTGGAGGACTTAGAGCTTCAGGTGCTGAACACTGGTGACGCTCCAACATTTGACACTGTCCGAGGTGGTCGAGTGTATAAAAGCCACGTGGACGTCACGGCATGCTCGCTCGACCTTTTTGACCTGGTGGACGGCTGGCGGGTCGACACAGGAGCAACATCCTCGGACCATAACACAATATTTTTCGAAATTAAAGTTAAAAGGGATAAAGGGGTAAATATCACCAGGACGACCAGGAAATTTAACACAAGAAAGGCGGACTGGGATACATTTAAAGATAAATTAGGGGCAATTAAAATTGAAAATAATATAAATTTGAATAGTATAAGGGGAATAACTAGTAAAGTAGATTTAGAAGAATTAATTGTAAATTACAGAGATAGTATTTTAAAAGCATGCGAAGATTCTATTCCCAAGACTAGTATTAAAAGTAAAATCACTTGTCCGTGGTGGTCCGAGGAGCTCACTGTGAAGAAGAAGGAGTTTACCAGACTTAAGAACCGCATCCGCAATGCCGCGCCGGTCCGGCGAGCGATGGTCGTAGACGAGTACCTGAAGGCCAAAGAAGAGTACGAGATGCTAGCGAAGAGCGCCCAATTCGCAAGTTGGAAGGAGTTCTGCCGGAAACAGGATCGGGAAGGGGTCTGGGAGGGAATCTTCAGGGTGATTGGTAGGACCGCCAGAAGACAGGAGGAACTGACCCTACGCAGCGATGGTGTATTCCTCAACCCAAGTGAATCGGCCGCCCTACTCGCAGATACGTTCTACCCCGAAGACAGAGTAGACCAGGACAACGCTGAGCACAGGCGAATAAGAGAAGCGGCCAGTCGAGTAAATGAGTGGGTGCATGATGAATATCATGCACCATTTACCTCGCTGGAGCTGAAGACCGCCGTGGCAGGTTTCAATCCCAAAAAGGCACCAGGAGGGGATGGACTGACGTCTGATATCTGCAGTCGAGCGATCCACCAGGACCCGGATGCGTTCCTTGCCCTCTACAATAAGTGCCTTGAATTGGCACACTTCCCGAACATCTGGAAGGAGGCTACAGTCGTGGTCCTCAGAAAACTGGGCAAGGACGATTACCTAAACCCCAAGGCATACAGACCAATAGGTCTACTGCCGGTTCTGGGGAAGGTCCTGGAGAGGATGGTAGTAGCGCGTTTAAAATGGCAGCTTGTACCGCGGTTTAGTACTCGCCAGTTTGGTTTTATGCCCCAGAGAAGCACTGAGGACGCCCTCTATAAGCTAGTGAAGCACGTACAGGACAAGTTGAGGCTGAAGAAACTAATTGTCCTGGTGTCGCTGGATATAGAGGGAGCCTTCGATAGTGCTTGGTGGCCAGCCATCAAGGTCAGACTGGCTGAGGAAAAGTGCCCGGTGAACATAAGAAGGCTGCTAGACAGCTACCTCGACAGTAGGAAAGTCAAGGTTCGTTACGCTGGGGAGGAATGCACGCGAGTGACTAGCAAGGGCTGTGTTCAAGGGTCAATAGGTGGCCCCATTCTATGGAATCTCATTCTAGACCCACTATTGCAGGAATTGGAACAGCGCGGTATCTTCGTGCAGGCGTTCGCTGATGATATCGTCTTGGTTCTGGATGGGGACTCAGCGACTGAAGTTTCAGAAGTTTCAACATCTGCCAATGCAGCCCTCGCCCATGTTCAGAGTTGGGGCGTCAAGAACAAGCTGAGGTTCGCACCGCACAAAACCTGTGCGATGGTCGTAACCAACAAGCGCAAGTATGATACCCCAAGGCTGAGCATGGCCGGGGTCGACATTGATATGGTTAAGAAGATGAAGTTGTTGGGTCTAACCATAGACGAGAAGCTCACCTTCAATGAGCACACCGCGAACGTCTGCAGGCGGGCAGCTAACATTTATAAGCAGCTGTCTCGCGCCGCTAAAGTGAGTTGGGGATTGGACGCACAGATCATACACACAATCTACACTGCTATGATTGAGCCCATAATAACGTACGCGGCCGCAGCCTGGGCTCCCGCTACGAAGAAGCTGGGAATACGGAAGAAGCTAGGCTCGGTCCAACGAGGATTCGTCCAGAAGATCTGTAAATCTTACCGTACTGTCTCCCTGAACTCGGCACTGGTACTGTCCGGAATACTACCTCTAGATCTACGCATACAGGAGGCAGCCGCCCTGTATGAAGCGAGGAGAGGGTCATCCCGGTTTGTGCCAGGAGATAGGGAGATCGAAGGTGCGGTAGGGATTGCAGAGGCTCCTCATCCAGCTACACAGATGCCCCTGGAGTTCATGTGCCTGGCAGACCAACAGTTGCTAGACAGCAACAATGTGCAGACGGTGCGAATCTTCACCGACGGCAGCAAGATTGAGGGGAAGGTCGGAGCCGCATTATCCATATGGGATAATGATGGCGAAGTCCGGAAGCTCAAACTTAGCTTAGCCGCGTACTGCACAGTCTACCAGGCGGAACTCCTGGCCATCTGTAAAGCGACGGACGTGATACTCGCGCGGCAAGAGACGAGCTTTGGTTTGTACAGCGACTCAATGTCAGCATTGGAGACGCTTGCAAATCATGGCTCTCTCCATCCCCTGGCAGTTCACGCGCGCGCCAATTTGGCTCAAGCCCTGGGCCAGAGCAAAGCTGTGTCTTTGTTCTGGATCAAGGCCCACGCGGGCCTGCCGGGGAATGAGCGAGCGGACGAGTTAGCAAAGGAAGCAGCATTGTCGTTACGGAGGAAGCCGGACTACGACCGGTGTCCGGTTTCATTTATCAAGCGACAGATCCGTTTGGAATCGCTTGATGAATGGAATCGAAGATATGTGTCGGGCGAGACGGCCTCTGTGACGAAAATGTTTCTTCCGGATGCAATAGCGGCTTTCCGTATTATAAAACAGGTGCGGCCCACAGGCGTTCTCACGCAAGTTTTGACGGGGCACGGTGGGTTCTCTGAATACTTGAATCGCTTCAAGTGTAAGGCGGGATTATGTAAGGCAGGAGGGGTTTTAGTCAGTTGGAGCCTGACACTATCCAGACTGGCTCACTTTTTGAGGCACTTTGGGTGTAAGTCCGACCGCATTTCCCATCCTGCCACTAAAAAAAAAAAAAAAAAAAAAAAAATACCTACCCTACCTACCCTACCTACCCTACCTACCCTACCTACCCTACCTACCCTACCTACCCTACCTACCCTACCTACCCTACCTACCCTACCTACCCTACCTACCCTACCTACCCTACCTACCCTACCTACCCTACCTACCCTACCTACCCTACCTACCCTACCTACCCTACCTACCCTACCTACCCTACCTACCCTACCTACCCTACCTACCCTACCTACCCTACCTACCCTACCTACCCTACCTACCCTACCTACCCTACCTACCCTACCTACCCTACCTACCCTACCTACCCTACCTACCCTACCTACCCTACCTACCCTACCTACCCTACCTACCCTACCTACCCTACCTACCCTACCTACCCTACCTACCCTGCCTACCCTACCTACCCTGCCTACCCTGCCTACCCTGCCTACCCTGCCTACCCTACCTACCCTACCTACCCTACCTACCCTACCTACCCTACCTACCCTACCTACCCTACCTACCCTACCTACCCTACCTACCCTACCTACCCTACCTACCCTACCTACCCTACCTACCCTACCTACCCTACCTACCCTACCTACCCTACCTACCCTACCTACCCTACCTACCCTACCTACCCTACCTACCCTACCTACCCTACCTACCCTACCTACCCTACCTACCCTACCTACCCTACCTACCCTACCTACCCTACCTACCCTACCTACCCTACCTACCCTACCTACCCTACCTACCCTACCTACCCTACCTACCCTACCTACCCTACCTACCCTACCTACCCTACCTACCCTACCTACCCTACCTACCCTACCTACCCTACCTACCCTACCTACCCTACCTACCCTACCTACCCTACCTACCTTACCTACCCTACCTACCCTACCTACCTTACCTACCCTACCTACCCTACCTACCCTACCTACCCTACCTACCCTACCTACCCTACCTACCTTACCTACCCTACCTACCCTACCTACCCTACCTACCCTACCTACCCTACCTACCCTACCTACCCTACCTACCCTACCTACCCTACCTACCCTAACTTTTTTCGCTTTTTTTCTAGGTACTATAAACTTTCTTATTTCACTATTACATATTTTACTTACTACTACATGATAAGTTTCTAAATTTAACACATTTCAATGGTACACAGTTACTAATATTATTAAATCTATTCTTATTGTATCTTATTCTACTGTTATCCTATTTTTTACATCCATTCACTAATGCTACCTGTTATATATGACATGTATAATTTGAGCATAATTATATATCTATTTATTCTTTTGTACCGTTTCTTCTGCTATTTTCTTACAATATTTTAAAAATTCAGTTCTGTGTTTTTTGTTCTCGATTAATTTACTTAATTTTTTCTGTATTTATCTCTATTCCCAGTCTTTGTTCAACCTCGTACCTCTCCAGGCCATAGGCCGGGCAGTCAGTCAGTATATGGGTCACCGTCTCGTCTTTGTCAGGGTCACATGCGCATGATGGGCTTTCCTTGCACTTGAACCTGTGCAGGTATTCGGAAAACCCACCATGGCCAGTCAAAATCTTTGTAATTACACCTGTCGGTTGAATTTTTCTGACAAGCCCATAAGCGTCAATTGCATCCGGAGAAAACAATTTTGTGGTCGCGGCTGTGTCGCCCATCTTGTACTGCCGGTTCCATTCCTCAAGCGAAACCGGACACTGGTCGTAATCCGGCCTCCTCTTCAATTTGAGCGCCACATCCTTAGCCAACTGGTCGGCTCTCTCATTCCCTTCCAGTACCGCATGGGCCTTGATCCAGAACAAATGTATATCTTTGCCCTGGGATCTGCCCTGCCGCAGATTCTCTCTGGTTTCGACTGCAAGGGGATGAGAAGAGCGGTGATTTGCGACCGTTTCGAGTGACGATCGAGAATTGCTAAAGATGCCAAAGGTCTCTTTAGCGCTCTTAAGTATTTCCCGCGTGGCTTTACATATGGCCAACAGTTCGGTAGTCCGTGCAGTGGGACGACAGCTTTAACTTCAGGCTTTTGGTTTCAGCGCCATTGCTCCAGAGAGACAATGCCGCCCCCACCTTGCCTTCAATTTTACTGCCGTCCTTGTCGATCTGCACTGCTAGTGCGCAGTGGTCACTGAGTGATTCTTGGTCCAAACCAAGAATCACTCTTGGTCCTAACCAAGCTGCTACCGTTCTTGCCGTGTGTGCCCGGGCACTGTCGTGCATGAGCAGGAAATCTTGCCCCATTTGTGTTCTGTGGGGCAAGATTACGGGCCCCAGCACCTGTTGGACGTATCGTTCTGCCGTCATATTGCCCCGCACCCAAACGAGATCCGTCCGTCCTCCAAGGCGAATTCCTGCCCAAACCATAATTGTTCCTCCTTGGTATGGGTGAACTTCCTGAGGGTTCTGAAGACGGCTCCATCGTCCAGGCACTCGCCAAACACGCATCCTTCGTGAATCTGGATGGAAGCCGAACCTGGATTCATACGTGAACAGCACATTGGACCATTGCTCACGGCCCCAGTCCACGTGGTTCCGAACCCATTCTAATCGTCGTCCATGATTGCCTCTCCGTAAAGGTGGGACCCGGAGTGGTCTACGAGAGCGTAGATTGCTTTCATGCAGTCGCTTTCTTACAGTTTGGTCACTCACAAGCACTTGGTGTTCCACTCGCAGCCTTTGGACCAATTGAGTCGCCGTTGCATTTGGTTGAGCTCGCGCAGTAATTTGCAAAAATCGGTCTTGTCTGGGGGTAGTGATGCGACTTGGCCCCCGGTGCCTCTCCGCTACTTCACCTGTGGTACGATAGCGTGTCCACAATCTTGAAATTACATTTTGGTGGGTCCCTATGGCCTCAGCAACATTACGCTGAACAGACCCAGCTTCCAGCATTCCCACAGCTCGTAACATCTCCGCCCTCGTCAAATGTTGGCGTTGCATGGCTACAATACCTCAATTTTAACTTTATCTTTCGTTAAAACTGTAACTGAACGTAATTCGTATTGTTTTCTAAATTTCGCACAAATGAAAATTCCCTCCCCTACACATCAAGAAATGTTTATGCCACCGAAACAAAAGAATTTTCAAAAATTTGAATTTGGAATTAGTCTGAGATAAATTACAAACAAATCGGTGTATAAAAGATTCCAATGCGGCCAGTACTTTTCGAGTTATTTAATTGAGTATGAAATATCCCTAGACCGTGTTGATGTGTGTATTATCAAAGGTTTTACGTTTACCCTTCTACTAAAAATATACTAACAATTGCTTCATGGATATACGCTGGCAATACTATTCATTTTTAGTTCAGGTCCCGGTATATAGACGGCGCTGAATGGTAAGAAATTAAAATGTATATAAGTTGCTATAATACTCACAACGGATCTTTGTGTCAGAATTGGCTGCAAGAGCCTGCGCAGTAGCTATTTTTGTGTCACTATTGAAAGTGAAGATAGCATTGTATAACTGTCTCTTTCACTCGCTTACGTTTGTCGCATCATCCTATCTCGCTTACTCTATGCAGTTAAACTGTTTCTTGCGCAAAAGTTGACAGAACTAACTTCAGACCCACAAAGATCCGATGTGAGTATTATACCCTGTGTCCTTTGCACTTGGCACAGAGAATATAAGCACTGCACTTGGAAGTATCTTTATACTTCCACGTTATTAATTCCATTAAAAAAAAAGGAAATATTTGAAATAAAAATTAACCTTAATTCCATTTAAAAATCAACCAATCCTTTTATTTGTTAACCATATTATGGCACTGCACATAAAATATTATTTCGCCATCTTGTGTCGTCCGACATATAGAATGACGTCACTTAGCTAACCATGCATTGTCATCCAAAATAGCTATTTATGCAACTGTTACGTTATGGACGGTCTTTTAATACGAGTGCCATTTTTTGGTACAAGCGTAGCGCGTACCGAAATAGGTGGGCACGAGTTATTAAAAGACCAATAACGTACAGTTGCATACAAGATTTTATCTACGAAGGAAGGAATAAAACACAGATATAGACAAATAAGTATTTCAGGAAGTGTGTTTAAGTATTTCATTTCTCATATACATGTCTTGATTTTTCTGGTAGTAAATTATTTGTAGCCGCAACTGCTCTATTTGTTATATCTGGTGGTGTATTTTCAATATCACTTGATGTTGAAGACATTTTTAATAAAATTTGGAACAAAATTTCACTCAGAATTATTTTCCCGCGTCCATTTTTTATTTAATTTTTCATTTAGTCGTTATTAGGTATAAGGCAAAGATCTTGTAGCTGCAACAGCCAAATAGTATACGATACTTTTGTTCTAAACTTGTTCCATTTTTAAAAACATCATTTACATTGTCTCGATATCGAAGTAATATTATAGGTACCTGGCTGTATGTTCAGAATGTCTTTGCTTGTGTTACCCAGGACCAAATTTTTGATGTAATCGCACAACGGAAAATGGGTCACATTGGAAAATAAATGTAGCACAATATAATTATTAGGGTGTGTGTAAATAGTTGTAAGATTTTAGGTAGGTAAATAGCATTTATCCACTTACCTTTATTTTTTTAAATATAATTGAACTACATTTATTTTCCAGTGTGACACATTTTCCGTTGTGCGATTACGTCAAAAATTTGGTCATGACCCATATACGATAATATATTAATTGATGGACATGGAAATTAGCATTCGTTTGTGAATGTGTTGTGTGTTACATTCGGCAATGTGATGATTGCCGAGGGTCATTTAGAAAATAGTGGCACTGTATGTATGTATGCATGTTCGGATCAAATCTTGCAACTGAATTTTAAAGCAGTTATTGTAAAAGATAAAATTTTGCATACACGTTTAGTTTGGATGATAATGCATGATTAGCTAAGTGACGTCATTCTAGATCCAATATGGCGGATGGCCCAAGATGGCGGACTAGTTATTTTTTTAGCACTGCCATGATATGGGTACCAAATGAAACGGTTTGCTGAGAAGAATAGGAAGAAAAAGCTTGTTTAAAAGAAAATTCTTTAGTGAATAATTTTATTTCAGTGGGATCTTTAGGTACTGATCCGAGGAGGAAAAGACGATAAATTCAAATGTAACATATTTATTGAATAACATTGATTACAGTGCTTACAATATACAAATAATAACAACATCAATTTAAGTAATACTTCATATTAATAATGTTTCAACATCACATTATACAATAACCTTCAAGTAAAGAAAAATGCAATTCTTCATCATACAGTTTCTAAATAATTTCATATAACTTTGGAATAAATAGATTTAATATGTTAATTTAATATAGTGTGGGGTTATTATTGTTAATATTAATTAATTTTAACGTTAACACACATCGAATAATTTACAAATACACATTTGTTTAATATTGATGGCAAATGGCAGATGGCTCTCCTGATGGTAAGTGGTCACCGCCGCCTATAGACATCTGCAATACCATATCACAGTTTCTTTGCCATCTCAGAGAAAAAGTTGAAATGTGGCCCTTCAAACCAACCAGAACACAGCAACGCTGCTTGGCAGCAGAAATATGTACGGTGGCAGATTTTCCCCCGGACGAGCTCCTTAGCAAAGAGTTCTTATAATAGAAACGTAAGTATTCTTACAATAGTATAATATACAGTGTATAATACAGAAAAGAGGCTACTTATTGCGCCTGACCTAAAATTTGCAGTGTTTGCATACAATCTGATCAATAAATCCTCAACGGTTCTACCATTAAGCCATTAATCGACTCTTTGTGACTCCCATTTTTGAAAACTTTTTGCTGTGGCGGCGAACAAATATTTCGTGGCACGCCTGTCGTGTCAAAAGCCATAGAAGTTGATGACACGCATATTGTGCCAACAGCCATGTGTAAAAAAATATATCATGTTTATGCCTTTTAACCCCCGACGGAAAAAGAGTGGTGTTAAAAGTTTGTGTTTGTGTATATGTCTGTGGCATCATAGCTCCTAAAGGAATGAACCAATTTTTATTGTTTTTTTTGTTTGAAAGGTGACTTTATCGAGAGTGTTCTTAGCTATTTATTTATTTATTAAAACTTCATGCAACATAAAAGTACATAGACGGACTAACTGCCGCACTCAGAGACGTTTAACGGTTACTTAAGACGCTTCTTAGTAAAGATTTTGTACCAAAAATCTATACTAATGAACGCTTTAAGTAACCGTTAAACTTCTCTGAATCCGGCAGTTAATGCCTGAGGCATTCTCTACCAGTGAAAGTAGTACAAAAGTATATAGTTACAAGTAAAATTAAAAAAATAAACATATAAAAACCCACAGGTACACACATCAAACTTATAACACCCCTCTTCTTCTGTCGGGGGATAAAAAGAGTGGATTTAACTTGTGGGCTCAAGTTAACAATGGTTGCCAACCCTTAAAAAGTTCAAGTTCACAAAATATCCAGAAACGAAGGCTGAACTAGGCATGAAAAACTTCAAAATAATGCATATTTTGCTCGGGATAAATTTTCCTATATACAATTTGAACGAGTTATAGCGATTTTCAAAATGACACGACTCGCGTGTCATAAACTACACAAAACAAATGTTGGCACGCGGCGTGCCAACAGCAAAGAATCAGTTAAGGGTGGTACCGGGGCCACCTAAGTCAAATCTACTTGTATTGAGCCGATCCCAACATAGTTGAATCAACCAAAGTGGAACAAAATTGATTGAACCGTGTATCCATGTATCTTTAGACAGTGAAAATCTGCAAATCTTTTTTTTTGATAAGTGTGTTTTAAAAATGATATATCTCAAGCTTCTTTTTTTTGTCTCGGCACAACTTATAATTAACATTATGTAGGCATAGAAATGTTAAAAATTAGCTAAGTATTAATAAAATATACAGTTATTCATGATGGTAACATTTTTCGTATATTAATATTTTTCATTACATACACACAAAACATTAAAATAGTTTTTTTTTTATATTCGTGGAGTTTAAATAAATCTTATTGTCAGTGTCAAAATATTTTAAGAAAAAAGCAGCTTGGCAAAATAGAGTAGAAATATAGTCTCACTTTCCATAATGTGGCAACATTGATTCGAAGATTCTTCATTTTTTTCTAACGAAAAGATGTCTATGAAGAAACCTTACGTTTTGTTTTAATACCGAAATGGTCGCGTTTATCGCTATCTCACCTGATGGTAAGCGATGGTGGATCACACTTGCCTAGAAGTAATCTATTCACTCTTGACTTAAAGACTCTCCAAGTATTAGCTAGCAAACACAAACTCCGGCAGGAACTTCTATTCCTTAGCAGTCCTTATTTTTAAGATTTTAGCCTATTGGACATTTTAAATCTACCTAAAAATAAATATCCACACATTCCAATACATTTGACAGGTTATAAATAGTTGCCAAATAAAAAAAACCCTCAATTTCTAGTCAATGTTGCCAAGCTGCATTCACAAATCGACACAAAAATCCTAGCAACTAAAGATACAACAATCAAGCGGTCTTATATTTTTACAATCGACCGTTTTGCGCGTTAAGTTAATTTAGACTTTATTATTTACACATTAAACCGGGTTTCTGAACCGTCCGCTAGCATGAGGGTGACCGTCCTAGAGTTAGTCCATACCAGACGAGCTAGTCTAGCCGGGTTTAGTCTAGCTACGTCCGCCATGGGGGCTGTACTGTAGCATTTAACGCAGCGGGTTTGAGCTGCGCCTAGGCCGAACATACCTGTAGACAGAAAGGGAGCATAGGTTAGTATTTTTAAGAGGAATAAGTAGGCGACCTATTCGATGGTATTTTTAACAGACTTCAACAAGTGCGAGTCGGACTCGCACACGAAGGGTTCCGTACCATTATCGCAAAAAACGACAAAAATATCACGTTTGTTGTATGGATGACCCACTTAAAAATATATTTTATACTGTTTTTAATATTTGTTGTTATAGCGGCAATAGAAATACATCTGTGAAAATTTCATCTATCTAGCTAGCACGGTTCATGAGATACAGCCTGGTGAGAGACAGACAGACAGATCGTGGAGTTTTAGTAATAGAATCCCGTTTTTAGCCTTTGGGTACGGAACCCTAAAAAGGAGGAGGGTTTCAATTCCTCGGAATCTTTTTTGTATGTATGTTCTCCGATTACTCAAAGGCCCTTGGACCAATTTAGAAAATACTTCTTTTGTTTAAAAGGGTATAATTAATAAGGTCATCAGGTCAGGATCTGATGATGGGATCCTGAAGAAATCAAGGGAACTCCTCAAATATTATACACATAGCGATTTTGGTATTTTGCGACGATTTGTTTTATAGTATTTTTTGCAAGTTTTTACAGTTTCATTATACCAAAATGTGTTACAAAACAAATTAAAAAAAAATGAAAAAACGCGGCATCTATTGAAATCAATTTTAAATGATCCATTCAAATAATCTTTGAAATGGGAATTAAGAGCCCAATATTCTTTACTTTTGTGCTTAGGAGTGTTAATTAAATAAGAACATAATATTTTATGATCGTCTCTAGAAAATTTTTATATTTCACAAAACTCGATAGCAAATCGAAGCTCATCACGCCATCTAGTGCAATTTATTTATATCAAATTTTGCTTTCTTCGAATTGGGTGCCCGTGACTATACTAAGCAGGTTAGACTGTGAGCCAACCGCAACTTAAAAAAAAAGACTGGGTAGATGATAGAACTTACCAGCAGTACTCTGCCAGAAAGACAGCCTGTTGTCAGCAGTGGCGTATGACACCAGGTAGCGTCCGTCGGGGCTGAAGGCGCAGGCGGTCACCGGCCCGCTGTGTGCCGCGAGGGACTGGCAGCGACCTGCACGGAGCTCGTACATGGCCAGCTGGCCTGTGTGACTGCCCACTGGGGAACAAACGGCAATTAATTTAGAAACAATTAGCGAGACTCCTCAGTGATTCGGAAAGCGGATTGAACGGTTGGTTCCGGCCAATGATATACAAATAAACAGATACGTTATACACTCACAAAACAATTGAAAAAAGTGTTCCGCACGGCAGCCGCAGCACACATACACACTTTTCATTCATCTGACATTTCACTACAAGTCGAAAGGGATGGCTTGATAAAACCAACAAGAAAAAAAGAGACAGCTAGTGTTTGTCACTTGCGTGTGAATGTAAACAAACATTATCTTTTTCTAACCTCCAAATATCAGAATATAAGGAAAAAAAAAATTGAGGCGTATTGCGTACTTACATATGGTATGAGATCCCTTCTGTTTTATGTATTTTAGTATCATAATTGGTACAATTTCTAAATACACACGATGGGATTTTTTTTTATTTTCTTTTTGTTTCAACAAAGCCTATCGCTCATCGCCATGCGTGACATAAACTAAAGACTCAATTGTGACCTATTCGAGTCTTCACAATGCGCGCGCTCATAACATATCTGTTTTTTGGAATATCATTGGTCCCGGCTGTCTTTTGAAGATCTTTGACAGACGCTACCGTACGTCACTAGTCTCCGATTTTGTTGAAACTGCTGTGAGGAGATAGTCCTCAAATTGTTCTATTTAGTGCCTTCAATGAAACTTGTTTGATGTATACTGTGCATCTCTAAGTCTTACAGAAAAAAATTTCGTACGTTCCGTACGTCATTTTCGTTGAGGCGGAAGCGGTTGAAATGGTTGCCTATTCGACAGCGCCGAGAGTGTGAGCAACTCTTTCATTACTCTTTTCTGTACTTCTTAATTCTAAGTCTCCTTTGTATCTTCAAGAACACTTTGAGTACTTGTTCCGAGAGGTTGGTTGGTTAGGTTGTAATATTTTAGTTTTGTTTTATATAGGTATGTATTATGTTTATGCAATCTGTGTTGCACACGTATTTGTTTAGTTTAATTAGTGAGTAAGTATTTAAAATTGTTAAGAGTTTTTAATAAGCTTTTGTTGTGCACATGGATGTATTATCCTCAAATGCATATTTCTCTACGCAACTGAGGTTTGCTGTTAGAGAACACAACTTTGGGTTAAGCTCGCCTTTGTACATTTTTTTTTTTTATTTTTTTTTTTTTTTTATTCGTTATAGGCTCGCGTTTGACCACTATCTCGCCTGATGTTAAGCGATGATATGGTCGAAGGTGGAGCACGCTTGCCTAGAAGTAACCTATTCACTCTTGACTTGAAGACCCCTAGGTTGTAGCTATCAGGAAACAAGGACGCCGGCAGGGAGTTCCACTCCTTAGCTGTACGCACAATGAAAGTATTTTCAAAACGCTTTGTGCGTATGGGTGGGATATCCACCATGTACCGATGGCACATTGCCGTACGTCTTGTAGTCCGATGATGGAAAGGGCTTGGCGGAATCAAATTGTGCAGTTCCGTCGCGCACTCCCCGAAATGTAACCGATAAAAAACCGACAGGCTGGCAACTCGGCGTCGATGTTCGAGGCTCTGGAGCTTTGAGGCGACCAGTGCATCGTTGCCAATAAGCCTTTTGGCCCGTTTGTCAATCGACTCAAGTGCATCTAGCTGGTATTTGGCAGATCCATCCCAGAGGTGAGAGCAGTACTCCATGCATGACCGAACTTGCGCTTTATACAAGTTGAGCAGCTGTTCAGGCGTGAAGTACCGTCTCACCTTCGCAAGGATCCCCAACTTTTTTGCAGCCAATTGAGCCTTTGACTCAATGAATGGACCAAAATTGAGGGACATAAACAGTCCTATTGTATTTGAGAACTATCTTCTCATAAAGTTTCAACAAAATCGGAGACTAGTGACATAGGGGGCGTGTGACACGCTACGGGTAGTCAGAAGCTTGAAACCTAACTCCAGTCTTGCCAAGAGGTAACTGGCGAAATGGCGTCATGTACGAATTTTATAGTGGTGTGTTAAACATACCTGCGATCCTCCTGGTAGCAGGACAGTGTGACACCTGATTGTATCTACAGATGGCAGGGAACACCTCGTTGAGACCTTTACTCTTCAGGTGAGACTGGTCCACGCAGTGTAGGATTATGTCCATTACCTGTAAGTTAATGATTTGTTATTGTAAGTGACATACGGCAGTAGGAATGGAAGCGGCCTTTGTCCAGCACTGGGATAGCTCATCATCATCATCATATCAGCCGAAATGCGTCCGATCTGGACATAGGCCTGCCCCAAGCACCCACATTGGAAGCACAACATCCCACATTGGAAGGACATAGGCTAATTTATGGACAAAAAAATTGTTGGGTAGGGTAGGGTAAGTAGGGTAGCTAGAGTAGGTAGGTGGGTAGGCTAGATAGAGTAGGTAGGTAGGTATGTAGGGTAGGGTGGGTAGGTTGAGTAGGGTAGGTAGGTAGAGTAGGGTATGTAGGTAGGATAGGGTAGGTAGGTGGCGCGAGGAAGCGCGGGCGCGGGCCGAAAGGCTGATGCAGCGACATATGGAGTTGCGTCAGTCTCAGCTTCGCGAGGTCCTGGTGGCGAAATGGCGGGACAGGCTTTCACGCCTGTACCTGTGTTGCATAAACAGGGAGCCGGACGCCCGGTGTCACCACTGCGTCGACTGCCGGGAGGACACGGCGCGGCATACGCTGGCAGAGTGTGCCGCTTGGGAGGAGCCACGCCGTGCCCTCATCTCTGAAGTAGGCAGTGACCTGTCGCTGCCGGCTGTAGTCGAGTCTATGGTCGGCAGCGAGGAGTCATGGGATGCGGTGGTATTCTTCTGCGAAACAGTCGTCTCGCAGAAGGAGGCTGCGGAGAAGGAGAGGGAGATTTCATCCGCTATCTCGATCCGCAGCAGACGCGCCGGGCGTCGGAGGAGGGCGGACAACGCCCTCTTCCAGACCCCCTAAATGGGTCCAAGGGCGACAGACTCGGGGACGACCGTCGCCCCCAGATATCAGGACCCGAGGTGGTGGCGCGTAGTGTTCCACGCGCGCCCCTGTTAGACGTCGCGGGGGGAGTTCAACACCTCACTCCCTCCCCAACCCGAGGTAGTGGTCCGCAGAGGTGGGCCAGCACTAACCGGAGGTTGCGGAAGTATCGTTGTTCCCGCGATCCCCGGTGTACGTGTGAGACGGAACACCGGGGTGGTTTTTAGTCAGTAAGAGTCTGACAGACCCCTCCGCCTCCCCAGGGCGGAGGACATCCAATGAGGATTTTCCAACCCGGAGGGGAAAAAAAAGGTAGGTAAGTAGGTAGTTAGGGCAGGTAGGATATGAAAGCGAAGAGGAACCCGAGGAGGGGCCGCTCGTCAGGGCTTTTGCCGACAAGCCGACGTCGTAGCGGCCAATAAGTAGGTTGCGGTGCCGTATGGGCGCTATCGCAACTGAGGCGGGCCGCGGTGGGAGAGGAGTGCCGGTATAACGGTGCGCCGCTCGGCCTACCCTCCGCGGCCTGACGGGGTCGCAACCGTCTGATGGCGGACGCGGTGGGGCCGCAGGGGAGGAGGAGTGTTGGTATAGCGTTGGCCGGTTTCCCTATCCCCTGCGGCCGAAAAGTGGTAGGTGGCGGGGCCACTGTTCTAACGACGGGTGAGGGGGACCAAGGGTGCCATACACGGGGTCGTCTGTCAACCATGTGCTGGTTTGGTCCCTGAGGTGGTCACAGCGTACAGTGTGTTCTGGTGCGCCGGTGATGGGGAATAAAACCCCAGAGGAGGGTCCGGAGACGGACAGCCGTGGCGGGTTCGCGGATGTATGCTTACGATTTCCCGTGTTCACGCTATAAAGGGCACAGGAGGACACCGTGGAGTTTTAGTGGGTTAGAGTCCCACATAACTGCGCTCCCCGTGGTAGTGCAGTCACTAGATAGCGCAGTTACGTGCGCTCATGCATACTGATGCATGAGCATTTCTCCACGTAAAAAAAAAGGTAGAATAGGGTACGGTAGGTAGATAACTAGTTGACGGGAGCGAAGCCGCAAGGGACAGCTAATATAAAGATAAAATTAAGAATTATTGCATGCTTGTATTTAGTTTCACATGTTTCAGTGTCTGTGTGAATGTAATCAAAGCTTGCAAGTTAACTTTTATCCACTGCCCGGTGTTCGATTGAGCTGTTATTTTGCTCACACATTTATTTCTCGTAAAAATGTATTTATTATATAAAAGTAAGTTTAAAAATAAATACAAAAACTAGTTTTATTCAATAACAATACCTAATCTTATCTATACTATAATAATCTATACTAATATTATAAAGAGGTAAAGTTTGTGAGTTTGTGACGTTGTAAGGGGTAATCTCTGGATCTACTGAACCGATTTTGAAAATTCTTGCACCAGTAGAAAGCTGCATTATGCCTGAGTGTCATAGGTTATAATATATATTCAAAAAAAATAGAGATCCTTATGAAAATTGCAATAATGTAACCCAGGGTAGCAAAATGTTGCCTGTAAAATACATTATTTGGCGTGCGCTGAGAAAACTATTGACGATAGATACAAATTAGTAGGCAGGTAGGTAGGGTAGGTAGGGTAGGTAGGGTAGGTAGGGTAGGTAGGGTAGGCAGGGTAGGCAGGGTAGGCAGGGTAGGCAGAGTAGCCAGGGTAACCAGGGTAGGCAGGGTACGCAGGGTAGCCAGGGTAGGCAGGGTACGCAGGGTAGCCAGGGTAACCAGGGTAGGCAGGGTACGCAGAGTAGCCAGGGTAGGCAGGGAAGGTATGGTAGCCATAGTAGCCAGGGTAGCCAGGGTAGGCAGGGTAGGGGCAGGGTAGCCAGGGTAGGTAGGGTAGGCATGGTAGGCAGGGTAGGTAGATGGGTAGCCATTTGACGGGAGCGAAGCCCCGAGGGTCATCTAGTATTATAATAAAAAGGTCAAGTTTGTGAGATTGTAAGGGATAATCTCTGGATCTACTGAACCGATTTAGATGAAATTTGGCATGGAGATATTTTGAGAACTTGTGAAGGACATAGGTTAGTTTGTATTCCCTTGGGATGATAAAACACTTTTTACGCGGGCGAAAGCGCGGGCAGATGCTAGTGTTAGATAAGCGCACGGCAGTTACGGGTCTTAGGCGACAAATGATAAGTGTGACGATTGACAGGACGGAATGGAAGAAGATGACGTGTTCCACCGACCCAAAGAACATGAGGCAGGCGCAGAAAGATAAAAATAATTTAAGAGACCGACCTCGACCAGCGGGACCAGCGTTGCATCCTGTCGATGAGCAGCTCGATGCCGCGCAGCACCTCGGCGCGGCCCTTCTGCAGCGCGAGGTAGGCGGGCGACGGCAGTATGTTACTAACCTCGACCAGTAGCTCGGCGACTTCGTTGTGCATCCTGTCGATGAGCAGCTCGATGCCGCGCAGCACCTCGGCGCGGCCCTTCTGCAGCGCGAGGTAGGCGGCCGACGGCAGTATGTTACTAACCTCGACCAGTAGCTCGGCGACTTCGTTGTGCATCCTGTCGATGAGCAGCTCGATGCCGCGCAGCACCTCGGCGCGGCCCTTCTGCAGCGCGAGGTAGGCGGGCGACGGCAGTATGTTACTAACCTCGACCAGTAGCTCGGCGACTTCGTTGTGCATCCTGTCGATGAGCAGCTCGATGCCGCGCAGCACCTCGGCGCGGCCCTTCTGCAGCGCGAGGTAGGCGGCCGACGGCAGTATGTTACTAACCTCGACCAGTAGCTCGGCGACTTCGTTGTGCATCCTGTCGATGAGCAGCTCGATGCCGCGCAGCACCTCGGCGCGGCCCTTCTGCAGCGCGAGGTAGGCGGGCGACGGCAGTATGTTACTAACCTCGACCAGTAGCTCGGCGACTTCGTTGTGCATCCTGTCGATGAGCAGCTCGATGCCGCGCAGCACCTCGGCGCGGCCCTTCTGCAGCGCGAGGTAGGCGGCCGACGGCAGTATGTTACTAACCTCGACCAGTAGCTCGGCGACTTCGTTGTGCATCCTGTCGATGAGCAGCTCGATGCCGCGCAGCACCTCGGCGCGGCCCTTCTGCAGCGCGAGGTAGGCGGCCGACGGCAGTATGTTACTAACCTCGACCAGTAGCTCGGCGACTTCGTTGTGCATCCTGTCGATGAGCAGCTCGATGCCGCGCAGCACCTCGGCGCGGCCCTTCTGCAGCGCGAGGTAGGCGGGCGACGGCAGTATGTTACTAACCTCGACCAGTAGCTCGGCGACTTCGTTGTGCATCCTGTCGATGAGCAGCTCGATGCCGCGCAGCACCTCGGCGCGGCCCTTCTGCAGCGCGAGGTAGGCGGCCGACGGCAGTATGTTACTAACCTCGACCAGTAGCTCGGCGACTTCGTTGTGCATCCTGTCGATGAGCAGCTCGATGCCGCGCAGCACCTCGGCGCGGCCCTTCTGCAGCGCGAGGTAGGCGGGCGACGGCAGTATGTTACTAACCTCGACCAGTAGCTCGGCGACTTCGTTGTGCATCCTGTCGATGAGCAGCTCGATGCCGCGCAGCACCTCGGCGCGGCCCTTCTGCAGCGCGAGGTAGGCGGCCGACGGCAGTATGTTACTAACCTCGACCAGTAGCTCGGCGACTTCGTTGTGCATCCTGTCGATGAGCAGCTCGATGCCGCGCAGCACCTCGGCGCGGCCCTTCTGCAGCGCGAGGTAGGCGGGCGACGGCAGTATGTTACTAACCTCGACCAGTAGCTCGGCGACTTCGTTGTGCATCCTGTCGATGAGCAGCTCGATGCCGCGCAGCACCTCGGCGCGGCCCTTCTGCAGCGCGAGGTAGGCGGGCGACGGCAGTATGTTACTAACCTCGACCAGTAGCTCGGCGACTTCGTTGTGCATCCTGTCGATGAGCAGCTCGATGCCGCGCAGCACCTCGGCGCGGCCCTTCTGCAGCGCGAGGTAGGCGGCCGACGGCAGTATGTTACTAACCTCGACCAGTAGCTCGGCGACTTCGTTGTGCATCCTGTCGATGAGCAGCTCGATGCCGCGCAGCACCTCGGCGCGGCCCTTCTGCAGCGCGAGGTAGGCGGGCGACGGCAGTATGTTACTAACCTCGACCAGTAGCTCGGCGACTTCGTTGTGCATCCTGTCGATGAGCAGCTCGATGCCGCGCAGCACCTCGGCGCGGCCCTTCTGCAGCGCGAGGTAGGCGGGCGACGGCAGTATGTTACTAACCTCGACCAGTAGCTCGGCGACTTCGTTGTGCATCCTGTCGATGAGCAGCTCGATGCCGCGCAGCACCTCGGCGCGGCCCTTCTGCAGCGCGAGGTAGGCGGGCGACGGCAGTATGTTACTAACCTCGACCAGTAGCTCGGCGACTTCGTTGTGCATCCTGTCGATGAGCAGCTCGATGCCGCGCAGCACCTCGGCGCGGCCCTTCTGCAGCGCGAGGTAGGCGGGCGACGGCAGTATGTTACTAACCTCGACCAGTAGCTCGGCGACTTCGTTGTGCATCCTGTCGATGAGCAGCTCGATGCCGCGCAGCACCTCGGCGCGGCCCTTCTGCAGCGCGAGGTAGGCGGCCGACGGCAGTATGTTACTAACCTCGACCAGTAGCTCGGCGACTTCGTTGTGCATCCTGTCGATGAGCAGCTCGATGCCGCGCAGCACCTCGGCGCGGCCCTTCTGCAGCGCGAGGTAGGCGGGCGACGGCAGTATGTTACTAACCTCGACCAGTAGCTCGGCGACTTCGTTGTGCATCCTGTCGATGAGCAGCTCGATGCCGCGCAGCACCTCGGCGCGGCCCTTCTGCAGCGCGAGGTAGGCGGGCGACGGCAGTATGTTAGTAACCTCGACCAGTAGCTCGGCGACTTCGTTGTGCATCCTGTCGATGAGCAGCTCGATGCCGCGCAGCACCTCGGCGCGGCCCTTCTGCAGCGCGAGGTAGGCGGGCGACGGCAGTATGTTACTAACCTCGACCAGTAACTCGGCGACTTCGTTGTGCATCCTGTCGATGAGCAGCTCGATGCCGCGCAGCACCTCGGCGCGGCCCTTCTGCAGCGCGAGGTAGGCGGGAGACTGCAGTATGTTACTAACCTCGACCAGTAGCTCGGCGACTTCGTTGTGCATCCTGTCGATGAGCAGCTCGATGCCGCGCAGCACCTCGGCGCGGCCCTTCTGCAGCGCGAGGTAGGCGGGCGACTGCAGTATGTTACTAACCTCGACCAGTAGCTCGGCGACTTCGTTGTGCATCCTGTCGATGAGCAGCTCGATGCCGCGCAGCACCTCGGCGCGGCCCTTCTGCAGCGCGAGGTAGGCGGGCGACGGCTGGCCGGACTGGGCCGCCGCGGCACAGCGAGCCACCTCGCGGGCCATTGTGGTGATGAAGGCTGCGGGTCTGTAAGAATAGAGAGAGAAATGTTTCGTTTTTATATACTCGTGTATGTTACACTCAAAGAACGAAAACTGAACGCGAATTTGGACGTTGTGGCAGTGAAGAAAAGTCAGTCTGAGCCCTAACTGAAGCAACCACAACCCGAATTCACGACGGACGAAAGGGCGCTGAAGAAAATTTATTTATTTAACCATTTATGCACATACACATAATATACAGACAAGAAGAAGAAACAGAAAAATAGGTACATACTTAGTACACACGTATTTGCATATTTTTTGTCATGGATGTTATTTTGATGGTGTTCGGGGTCGCTTATAGCTAATATATGGGGTCAAAACCAAAATCCATGACGGCGCCGAAAACAATTAGACAATTTTTTGCCATGGATTCAATTTGTATGGCTTTTGGGGCTGCCTATGACGAAGATGGGGTCAAAACCAAAATCCAAGATGCCACCGACGAGGATTTGGAAAAGTTTTTATCATGGGTGTCGTTGTTGTCGTATTTGGTCCGCTTGTAACGAATATGGAGTCAAAACCAAAATCCAAGATGGCGCCAACGAATTATTTTAACATTTCTTAAGCTTTAAATGAAGGTTTAATGATCTTCATGTACATATATTTTGTTGTATTGTTGTGCTTTGCATAATTTCAGTGGTTACCATGTTTTTAGCAAATAAATGATTATGATTACTAAGATACGTTATAAGGTTTAATAACCTTTTTAGAGTCTTTATACTTGAATAAAATAATTCTATTCCATTCTATTGATTTTTTTTTTTCTATTGATCATTCTATTTCAGGATACTTTTATTTCCTGTATGATTTTGTTTTTCTTTTTTCTTTCTTTTGTATATTGGCACCTTGTTTTTATATACTTCGTATAAATTGAAAATTTAATTGTGATTTTGTGTTTTGTGCTGCGTCTTTTGTGTGCACTAAATAAATGTTTTATCTATCTATCTATTAAGGTACAAGTTCGTAGCCGACTGTAGACAGCAGCAGCAGACAACGTGTCGGTGCGACACTACAGGTTTCTATGTATTTCTATGAAATACCTTCCGGAGCTAGCGACACTTCGCCCGACTACACGTCACACGATCGCAGACGACGTGTAGCCCGACCGCAGGTCAGTAGTGACTAGTAGCTAGTGAGTGTAGTCAGACACCATGTCTCACGAAATACTCAGATCCAATGGGAATACGGCGCTGCCGTCTACTGCTGCCGTCTGCAGTCGGGTTCGGAATCAAGACTGCAGCGACATGATTCCACGACGTTTCGCAACGTCACGTCGTCTAATGCTGCTGTCTGCAGTCGGTTACCAACTCGGACCTTTTTTATTATTTGCTTCTGCTGAGCATGAGGTCCTGGGTTAGATTACCGGGTCGGGCAAAGTGTTATGAGGTTTTTCCATCTGTAATTTCTCAGTAGTAGGCTAGAGTCTGAATTTGTTTCCGGTTAATGGTAATAGGCTCACCCCTATTACATTAGGACTTAAACTTAACTGGCAAAATGTTAGTGTACATACAGCTCCATAGAAATCTCACCCCCTTGTATAAAAAGCGACATCTATGGACAGGAGGATATATTACGATGGTTACGTGCGCCGTGTGCTCGCCATATCTGTGACACCAATAAAACTGCTGAGAGTAACTACAGGTGCACCTCTGCCCAGCCCTTCGGGGAATTCGAGCGTGATTTTAAGTCTATTCTATTATTTACCTGGCAGTAGCGATGAGTGTGAGGGCATGTCGTGCAGTGCGGCACGAGTCAGCCTGCGGAGTGAGAGGCAGCCCGTATGTCATCGAGGGGACGAGCTTGTCGGCGTCACAACACATCTCGAGAAGTCCTGCAAAATAAATATTCGCGATGTCTCTTGTAAATAGGGTATTTTACTCTACACGAGAAAAAAAACTATAATAGTAGTAATAGTAGTTTATGAAACTGTTGCATAATAAGGGGTATTAAACCATGACTGTGTGTGTTTTTAACAATTGGACAAAAATGTTTTAATACCTAGTTATGTGCAGTTTCATACACTACTTTATCAACACTCACAGACTGGGATTGAACCTACTAAATAAAAGAAAAAAGGCAAAATAGTAGAAAACATCAGTACAGCAAAACGTATGAATGGCGCCAAAACCCGGCACATCACGCGCAACGCGCATGCGCTAAAGTGGGCATTGCCACAGACATGTCAAAATTAGAATCAAAACTTTTTTTAATAGGTACTATAAAAATGGGGTGCCCCGCATAAGCTTTCCATTACAAAAAAAAAAAATGGAAACTCCTATGTGATATTAACTTCTTAGATTTGCCCTGTATCGTAATAGAAAAAAATAGCTATTTATGCAACTGTTACTTTATGGACGGTCTTTTAATACGAGTGGCATTTTTCGGTACAAACGTAGCGCGTACCGAAATAGGTGGGCACGAGTTATTAAAAGACCAATAACGTACAGTTGCATACAAGATTTTATCTACGAAGGAAGGAATAAAACACAGATATAGACAAATAAGTATTGTATTTCAGGAAGTGTGTTTAAGTATTTCATTTCTCATATACATGTCTTGATTTTTCTGGTAGTAAATTATTTGTAGCCGCAACTGCTCTATTTGTTATATCTGGTGGAGTTATGGAGTATTTTCAATATCACTTGATGTTGAAGACATTTTTAATAAAATTTAGAATAAAATTTCACTCAGAAATTTTCCCGCGTCCACTTTATTTTATATTATACTAGCTTTTGCCCGCGACTTCGTTCGCGTGGAATAGTGACTTCCGGCAGATTTTTGATTTTACCCACATAGTTCCCGATCTCGCGGGATCTCTTCAAAAATGAAATGTGGAAGATATTCTAGGGAACTCTTCAAAAATCAACATAATGAGCTCTGCGTTTGAATTGAAGATACCTATGTATACTCACTTAGGGCATTAAAGCCGTTATTGCCGATCGAAAAAGGCGAAAATGTTATTTTTCCCTTATTTTCAAAAAAACGATCAATCCACAATTCCACGACAGTACCGAAGCGCTCGGCCGATACCCAACCAAATGCGTGTAACGACGAAACCATAGCGCGATCTATTTCGATCCCAACGCCATCTATCGAGCATAGTGACAACTCGGATTATTTATCTATACTCCGTTCGGGCATTTTCTTTGTACTAAAAGTTTTATTATATTGATATTATTTTTTCATACCTTTTTACTATTTATTTACTTTTTTTCCGATGAATTAAAACAATAACATGAACCGAACTCGTGTAACGATCGACACCATTGCGCGATCACCAACTCGACATATAGTACTAATAGAATTATCTATACTCCGTTAGAGCATTTTCTTTGTACTAAAAGTTGTATTATATTATATTTTCATACCTTTTTACTATTTATTTACATTTTTCCGATGAATTTTCAGTACTGAATTGATGCCGACTCTTGACCAATAGATGGCGCTGTATGTCCGGAATAAATTTTATTTTATTTTTTGTAATAAAAACTATCCTATGTCCATTCTCAAGTTCCAAACTATGTCTGTACCAAATTTCACACAAATCGGTTCAGTAGTTTAGGCGTGAAGCAAAGACAGACAGACAGAAAGACAGACAGACAGAGTTACTTTCGCATTTATAATATTAGTTTGGATAGTTTGGATTTAGTCTTTATAAGGCAAAGATCTTGTAGCCGCAACAGCCAAATAGTATACGATACTTTTTTTTTTAAAAATTTTACATTTTTAAAAACATCATTTACATTGTCTCGATTTCAAAATAATTTTATAGGTACCTGGCTGTATGTTCAGAATGTCTTTGCTTGTGTTTTAGAATTTATGACGATTCGCATAATGCAACCTGATGTCGTTATGGGTATCATAATGAAACCGCTGTCAATTTTGTAATTCGAATATAACGAAACCGAAGTAGATAATAGCTATTTATGCAACTGTTACGTTATGGACGGTCTTTTAATACGAGTGCCATTTTTCGGTACTAGCGTAGCGCGAACCGAAATAGGTGGGCACGAGTTATTAAAAGACCAATAACGTACAGTTGCATACAAGATTTTATCTACGAAGGAAGGAATAAACACAGATATAGACAAATAAGTATTTCAGGCAGTGTGTTTAAGTATTTCATTTCTCTTACATGTCTTGATTTTTCTGGTAGTAAATTATTTGTAGCCGCAACTGCTCTATTTGTTATAATCTGGTGGAGTATTTTCACACTTTTCACTTGATGTTGAGGACATTTTTAATAAAATTTGAAATAAAATTTCAGTTAGAAAATTTTTCGCGCGTCCACTTTATTTTTATTTTTTTTATTTATTCTTTATTAGATAAAAGGCAAAGATCTTGTAGCCGCAACAGCCAAATAGTATACGATACTTTTGTTCTAAACTTGTTCCATTTTTAAAAACATCATTTACATTGTCTCGATTTCGAAGTAATATTCTAGGTACCTGGCTGTATGTTCAGAATGTCTTTGCTTGTGTTTTAGAATTTATGACGATTCGCATAATGCAACCCGATGTCGTTATGGGTATCATAATGAAACCGCTGTCAATTTTGTAATTCGAATATAACGAAACCGAAGTAGATAAAATGTTTTATCTACTCTCATATCGTAATATTCGAATTATAAAATTCAAAACGAGTTTATATTGGCATACTTTATAAACACAATACCGAAATTTAAAAATAGAATCTTATTATAACACTATTTCTCTAACAAAATAATGCTATAAAACAATTTTTTTTCTATTACGATACAGGACAAATCCAAGAAGTTAATCACTAAGGAGTTTCCATCAATATTTTTTTTGTAATGCCATTTTATAGTACCTATTATAAAAAGATTTGATTCCAATTTTAAATTGTCTATGACAATGCCCGCTTTAGACATAGCACGCACTGTGATTTTTATTCGCGCGAATTTTGTTTCCTTCTACCTGTTCATAGAGACCAAAATATTCGGGCGAATAAAATTCGCGCCGTGGTGCGGTGGATTCTGTGGCAAAACACGGATTTCTTGCGGAATTATTTCCGCACGATTTCGTTACCGATGCGAACAACTTCATACAGTTACATAGGTCGCAGAATGGGCGGAAAAAAATCGCGCGAATAAAGATCGCAGTGCGTGCTAAGCCTTAGCGCATGCGCGGTTAATGCGGTGATGTGCTGGGTTTTGGCGCCAGTCATACATTTTGCAAGTTTTGCTGTACTGAATTTCATGAGTTATTTAAATTATTGTGTGTGAAATGTCTGATATCAGTGAATGTGAAGAAAATTTTACTCCGCCCGATATTTTAGATGCGGCGAAGGAAATTACTCTTAATTTATTACCAGCAAAGTCGAGAAAAGTATATGACAAATGCTATCACGATTTTATGGCATGGAAAATGCAAAAAGAGGTATTTAGTAGGTTCAATCCCAATTTATGAGTGTAGATAAAGTAGTGTATGAAACTGCACATAACTAGGTATTAAAACATTCGTGTGAAAGCTATTAAAAACCTCGCCTACGGCTCGGTTTTTAAACCCACACTCATGTTTTAATACCCCTCATTATGCAACAGTTTCATAAACTACTATTATAGCATTATTTTTTTAGAGAAAAAGTGTTATAATAAGATTCTATTTTTAAATTTCGGTATTGTGTTTATAAAGTATGTCAATATAAACTCGTTTTGAAGTTTATTACTCGAATATTACGATATGAGAGTAGATAAATATATTATTGAGATAGTTTAGGTTAAAAGCAGTTAGGAAATGTTAGTTTTAGTTCATGAAATAACAAATTAAGTTTTTAAATTAAATTCAAAGATTTCAGTTTTTTTTTAATCTGTTTTATAACACCATGAAATATGAATCGTAGGCACCGTGTTAATACGTCATACGGCTATGTAAACTAAAAACTGTCAACTGATCGGCGTATCGGCCAATCGGCGCATTTGTTTACATAGCCCACTGACGTCATGACCACAGAACAATATGGCGTCCACTACGTCCAGCGTTTTCGTCAAACTACGCGCGAAATTTGAAAATTGAAATGCATTTTTATGGCACTAATCAATTAATTTGTGTTTTTTTTTTTGTGGCATATTAGCAAAATAGAATTTAATTAAGACGCTTTTCAAAAATGGGTGTAATACTCAGAAAAAAGCAGTGGAATGGGAAGATTGGAATATTACTACAGGTCGACAGCCGCCATCAGCGGAGTGTGCGCGGGCAAGCGAGGGCACGCGGGGCTTAGAAGTAGATGGGTGAGCGCTACTAACACTTACCCAACAACACATGGCTGACATCAAGATACGGCTCCCACACTGTGAATCCTCTTCCTAACAGGTCGACAGCCGCCCTCCTCAGCGGAGTGTGCGCGGGCAAGCGAGGGCACGCGGGGCTTAGAAGTAGATGGGTGAGCGCTACTAACACTTACCCAACAACACATGGCTGACATCAAGATACGGCTCCCACACTGTGAATCCTCTTCCTAACAGGTCGACAGCCGCCCTCCTCAGCGGAGTGTGCGCGGGCAAGCGAGGGCACGCGGGGCTTAGAAGTAGATGGGTGAGCGCTACTAACACTTACCCAACAACACATGGCTGACATCAAGATACGGCTCCCACACTGTGAATCCTCTTCCTAACAGGTCGACAGCCGCCCTCCTCAGCGGAGTGTGCGCGGGCAAGCGAGGGCACGCGGGGCTTAGAAGTAGATGGGTGAGCGCTACTAACACTTACCCAACAACACATGGCTGACATCAAGATACGGCTCCCACACTGTGAATCCTCTTCCTAACAGGTCGACAGCCGCCCTCCTCAGCGGAGTGTGCGCGGGCAAGCGAGGGCACGCGGGGCTTAGAAGTAGATGGGTGAGCGCTACTAACACTTACCCAACAACACATGGCTAACATCTAGATACGGCTCCCACACTGTGAATCCTCTTCCTAACAGGTCGACAGCCGCCCTCCTCAGCGGAGTGTGCGCGGGCAAGCGAGGGCACGCGGGGCTTAGAAGTAGATGGGTGAGCGCTACTAACACTTACCCAACAACACATGGCTAACATCAAGATACGGCTCCCACACTGTGAATCCTCTTCCTAACAGGTCGACAGCCGCCCTCCTCAGCGGAGTGTGCGCGGGCAAGCGAGGGCACGCGGGGCTTAGAAGTAGATGGGTGAGCGCTACTAACACTTACCCAACAACACATGGCTAACATCAAGATACGGCTCCCACACTGTGAATCCTCTTCCTAACAGGTCGACAGCCGCCCTCCTCAGCGGAGTGTGCGCGGGCAAGCGAGGGCACGCGGGGCTTAGAAGTAGATGGGTGAGCGCTAGTGCGGTCAGGCGGGCCAGGTTGTTTGAGGAGCTTAGGGTGAAGCCTGGAACGAAAAAATGGTTTTTGTGAGTATTTGATATATACTTGATATGGAGTCCCGAAGTTGTTTTAAAAACTATTATATCATAAGTAACAAGAGTGGACTCTAGATAACGTATTATTCACTAAAAGTAGTATGTGATATGTGTGTGTAGTTATGTTAGCTAACAAACATACACATTGGTTTAGAGACTAAGTAATGAGGGAACAAATGAACATAAATGCATACATACATACTTATATATACATACACACTTACATTCATACTTAAATAATTGTGTGTATCCTGCAATAATTGTGTCTGGTAATTGTGTGTTAGTACGTAAGAAATTGTGTGTTAGTATGTAAGAAATTCAATGATTTCATTTTAAATGTGTGTCTGTTGTTTCGACACCACTAACTTTGTTAATATTTGTATGCCCTCGATTAAAATGTAGCGAACTGACCACGTTATTATAACATTTTATTGTATTGAAACCTACATTTACGAATAAATATGATTTGATTTCATTTGAATGCATACTTACATACATACTCAAATACATACTTACATATAAACTTACATGTCTATATACTTACATTCATACTTACATACATACCGACTAACAAACACTGCGACGCCGTAGTCGGGTAATAAATTAGTTTTCATGACTTTGACGGGATATATCTCGCAAACGGTACGCTTGACAAAAATATGATGTACCAAACCCTACCTTCATTTTAAAATCACTGTTCAACGATACCACACTTGAAGAGATGGGGCGAAAAAAATGGTTTTGTTCTTGACTTCAGGCCCCCTAGAGTTCGCCATATTTACTTTAATGTGACGTCACATAGCCTATAACCAGCCGACAAACCAGACGCTTCTGACGATACCTCATTTGTCAAATTACGATAAGAATTTTAGTAGTTATGAAGGAACAGATGAACATAAATACACACAAACCTGTCAACAAAAACATAACCCTCCCTTTTGCTTCACCGTAGTCGGGTAAAAATATCAAGAAATCGGAACTAATCATCTATTAAATTTTACCCACAATAAGAATGGTTTATTTTGATCATTATATTGGCATCATATTTATTATATTATCAAAATGATTTCCAGAAACCCTGGTCTCGCAGGGAAATTCAGCAGTGGAACAAAGTGAAGTATACATAAATTATTAAACCTACCTTCAACCACAGAGCTCTTCCGACTGTCGCCGTCCTTTCTCCTCTTATTGCCGGCAGCGCCTACAACAAGCAAGCGAAGTAATGCAAATCATATCAAAATAAATAAGCAGGCTTTTAATATACAATATACATGTTTTTTTTTAAAGCATTTTAAATAAACAAAAATCGGCCTAGTGCGTGTTGGACTCGCGCACGAAGGGTTCCGTACCATTGTCGCAAAAATCGGCAAAAAAAAATCGTTTTTTTTTTATGGGCGTCCCACTAAAATTTTTTTTTTTTTTTAATATTTGTTGTTATAGCGGCAACAGAAATACATCATCTATGAATATTTCAACTGTTTAACTATCACGGTTCATGAGATACAGCCTGGTGACAGACAGACAGACACAGACAGTGGAGTCTTAGTAATAGGGTCCCGTTTTTACACTTTGGGTACGGAACCCTAAAAATCATATCTGCGCAATAAGGAATATGCAAGTATTTTTTTTTAAAGCAAAATAAAATACTTAAATATTAGCTCTAGTAAACAAACATCAAGGAATTTTAAAAATATATTCAGCACAGCATGATCAGCGTATTAAGTGCCCAGCGCTCGAACACAGTACTCTTATCTGTGAGAGGGAATGGGCCAGTCTTTAGGCCCTTCGTACACAACGCTACACAAGTCTTCGATACTAATGTTGTATACTTGCGTTGCGAATATCTTGTAGCACACGGTCCGTACACACGGCGTTGAACGCAAGACGCGAGTTGTATATTTGGCCACTATATGTGTGGCGGCTACACGGCTACCATATTAAACATTGAATAAAATTATTGATTGAAAAATCTTTGAACAAGTTTTTGTAAACAAGAAGAAAATTATGCTGTGCAGACGGAGGATATAATAATATATTCGCGAGCTGGCTGGTCTTTTTAGTTCGCTTCTTAAGCAGTCGGGTCTATTGATTTTTTAAATTATATACATTTAAACATATATGTGTAGTATATTTATGAAATAACCTATTAAAACCCTTTACTTTGATACCCCAAACGATGAATGTTTAGAAGAAAAAAAACTAGACCCCCCACCAATATGTCGCCCAAAAGCCGCCATTTTCTATTTTCCAATTTTAATGTAGCCAGTGACACTCGCAAGGACTTCTGGGTTGATGTAAGAATCATCAAAATCGGGCAACGCGTTTGGTCTCTAGAACGCCACATTGGATCATACAAACATACAAAGACTGATAAACACATTACCCTCCTTCGGCGGTCGGGTAATAACAAGGTAATTGCAAAATTGAGTTTATTATAAAAAAAAAGTTTTCTATAATTATATTTAAAAAGGTATTTATTTGACAAAGAGAAAGACAGTCTGTCTGTGTGACTGACATTTGACATCTGTGATCACAGACATAAATCTAACTAGATAACGTAAGTCCCTCCATCTGTATGAAAACCAAGCTTGCCACTTTTTCACAAACAATTTAGAAACAAATTTAATTACCAATGAAAGAAAACATTTCCAATGCCTCGCCCAACTTTTTCTATAAATTATTTAGGCATAGCACGCACAGCGATTTTCATTCGCGCGAATTTTTTCCGCGCGAATTTTTTAGTACTATTTGAGCGCGATTTTTTTTCCGCAGTGCGTGCATCTTCATACAACTCCATAGGCCACAGAACGCGCGGAAAAAAATTCGCGCGAATAAAAATCGCAGTGCGTGCCATGCCTTATAGCTCAATATGACATAAAAAGGCATTTTTCTAGATTTCGGTGGTTTTCCGGCGACGATAATGCTTAATGAAAAGCTCAGATTACAATCATTGATCTTAACTTTACTCCGTTTTTTGACACGTATACTCGCGTCATCTAGTTCGATTTATATCTGTGTCTATGACACCATGCTGCTCTACGAATATACCTCTATTTTCACACTAAACAAAATATACGGAGATGTTTTATAATTGGTATTTCAGGGTTAGTTTTTTTACAAGCTTTTTTGGTTATCAGTTAATACACACAGTAAACAAAACCTATCATAATGAAAGCATATACAATATCATACAATTCAACAGCAACCAAATCTCTCTCCCACACATACCTTCACTAGTAATATCCTGGCCGAACTCCGCGCCTATAACTCCCAGCAAAACGACCGCTGTCGTCTGCTTACGTTTGAGCTCGGCGAGCGAGGACGGCTTGCGGATAATCTCTTCTTCCTCTTCTTCAAATTCTTCTTCTTGCTGTTAGGGAGAAAGGGTAGAGTAAGAAAATGGTAAATAACTTTTTCCACTACCTTGTCTATTATCTAACACATTGTATAAGAAATTCGTTTCGAAATATGAACATTTAGACACAAGAACATAAAATAAAAATTAAAAGAATACAAAATTACATAATAACAGTTACAAAATGACTTTTGTATGGATCATTATGCAATGTAGGCAGAATGATACTGAACCTGTTACCTCTCGAAAAAGCGCGCGTTGATTGTATGTATATATTTTGTGGTTTTCAGTCTGAATTTTTCTAATAATTTGATGTTGGACATTATTTGCATTTAATTAAGTAAGATCATCAGGTAGTGGAAAAAGAATCGTTCGTGTCTCGTATAAAAAGTCTTTATTTTAAAACTCACATGTAGCTTTAAATTGGCTACATCGCTCGAGTTAAAATCTCGGCTTTTTATGCTCGACAAGAAATTTACTATTATTTCATTGCATCCTAGATATAATATAAGGTAGGAACTGCAATAGCACGTAAAAAATATTAAGAGTTAAACATTATATATAATTTTTAGGGTTCCGTAGTCAGCAGGGGTCCCTTATAGTTTCGCCATGTCCGTCTGTCCGTCCGCAGCTTAGCTCAGAGACTCTTAGTAATAGAAAGCTATAATTTGGCATGGATATACACATTAATCACGCAGACAAAGTGGTAAAATAAAACCATGTTTTTGTCGTCGACTAAATTATAAAATGTACTTGGAAAAGTAAACATTTTGTATATCGATGTATGGGGACAACAGTTTTCGAACGGCAAAGTTAATTTTGTCCCTTCGTAAGAGCAATGTTCGGTGCTTTCATTGTTTTATGAACGTTAGTAATGTTACCTATTTATTTTGGTGAATTTAGCTGTTTATACGGAACCCTCTGTGCGCGAGTCAGACTCGCACTTGGCCGGTTTTTTTAAATATACGTTCATTGTTGTAATATAGTGTAGTGTTATTATTATATCCTTTATTTTACATTCTTCTTACTTTCTACACAAATACAGCCTTCTGCCCTACCGGTATCGGGAAAAGGGTCCAAGCTACCGGTGGTTAGGGCTCCAGAGACAGGAACTTCCTCACAATGTGAGCCTTATCAAGGAGTGCTGCCTTCTGTATCAGGCCCTTGATCCAACCGCGCAATTACAGGCTCGATAGATGGTCGTCGATGGCCATAACGACAATCGGCACAATGATCACAGAGTCCACATTCCATATGTCGACAACCTCGTGTGCTAAGTCGAGATATTTGTTTTTTTTTTCTCAGCTTTCACGAGTTTCTCGTCATGTGGGATGGTGACGTCGATTATCATTGTGCGGCGCGCTAATCGCTCTATCACCACTATATCCGGCTAATTGACAACTATAGTCCTATGAGTGATGATAGACCGATCCCAGTACAACGTGACATGGTCATTTTCATTTTCCATTATTGTTATTATACCAATACTTACGACTTGCTGCACTTTTTCAGCCGGTTCCTTGTGTGCGGCGTGCGGGTTTATGCTCTCCGTGTGAGTATATAGAGGCAGAAACTGTGCCCAGTTGTCCACGAGAGTCTTACGACCTTTTGGACCAAGTCTGTTAGGAAAAAAAAATACAAATGATTTATTCGCAGATATAATTGCAAACATAAAAAGTTAGTTGGCGGCCTTATTTTTTGGTAAAAAATAAACGAATGAGATGCCGCCACAGATTATCTCCCAATAGATACCGCATGCCTACTGTTTTGTTTGATTCCGAGTTCACCAAATTTGGCGGAAGGCACAGGTAGCGCGTAAGGTCACAGTACCAGTCGTAGTGACGGCACATGCGCATTAAATGTCGATAAAATATCGATATTTTTCAAACAGAATGGTATTTTATGTAAAATTTCTTAGCCGGCGATTTTATAATTACTTTAATAATGATAAAGAAAAACATTGATCGAGAAAAGATTTTGATTTTGGCCAAAAGTGATTTAATTTAATTGTAATCCTATGTAAACAAGGCCACTCTGAGCTCTTGTTATAAGTAGAGCCCAATTAGTTCAAAGTAACAAGTAAAATTTTAAAATTTAAAAAACCCCCGACACATTTATCTTGCGAAAACATCACGATCTACACAATAAAACGCGCATAACTTTTGGACGGCTGAACCGATTTTATTCAAACATAGCTAAGAACACTCTCGATACAATCACCTTTCAAACAAAAAAAACTAAAACAAAATCGGTTCATCCGTTGAGGCGCTATGATGCCACAGACAGACACACAGATACACAGATACACAGACACACAGATACACAGATACACAGCAACACACCTCAAACTTATAACACCCCTCTTTTTCCGTCGGGGGTTAAAAATAAACTAATTTGTTAATTGTTAAATAATCAATTAATTAAACATCAATCATCGATACTTTTCGACAAGCATAAAAAGTATTTTTCTCAACATTTTTACTTCTGTGGGAAAAAGATAGCAATATAATATAATAATTCCTTATGAGTGAAAGGGAAGGGACTTTCAAAAAGACATTAACGAGCGCTACTGTAAAGTGTGCAATTTAGATTTGCTAACCATTATAAATTGACCTTTTTAGATTGGTCAATATTTATTAATTTGCCTACTGATGGAATGTTAACCCATCTTCTTTTGAACTTGAAGGGCTGGTTGATTTGCCACACCATTTTACTGCACAATTCGTCATTTTTTAAGGCAAACCGTTGATAACTATTTTTAACCCCCGACGGAAAAAGAGGGGTGTTATAAGTTTGAGGTGTGTTGCTGTGTATCTGTGTGTCTGTGTATCTGTGTGTCTGTCTGTGGCATCATAGCGCCTCAACGGATGACCCGATTTTGATTTAGTTTTTTTTGTTTGAAAGGTGATTGTATCGAGAGTGTTCTTAGCCATGTTTGAATAAAATGGGTTCAGCCGTTCAAAAGTTATGCGCGTTTTACTGTTTAGATCGTGATGTTTTCGGAAGATAGATGTGAAGGGGGTTTTTCAAATTTTGAAATTTTACTTGTTATTAAACAAAATTAAAATTAGAAATCGCTTGCGTCCCTACAGCTCTAATGGCTGGTCGACACTAAAGAGATCATACCGTGCACTGAGATATCACTGATATCAGCCTAAATTGGCTGATGCGTGGTGCGCGTAAGTTGTCTTCTATGCGGCATCTATTGGGAGGTAATCTGTGGATGCCGCACAAGACATGGACAATAAAGTACAAAAGTTACACAATTTAAGATGTTAAAAACAAAAAAGATAATGATTTATTTGACAATGCCGCTTAAAAAAATCAATGAAGATATCCTTATTTCAGAATAATTAATCCATTAGTTTAAGGCGCGGATACCCTCGAGTTGCTGATTTTAAAATGAGAATCACGTCTAAACGGATAGTCGTATTTTTGTTGAAAAATATATGTTACATTAGATCATTTTCTTAATAATTTGATATAAGAAAATTTTGAGTTTTATTCATATAACATAGTGTAATTAATTTGTAAAGTTATGTCTAAAACACGTCAATCGCACCAAAACCTCTAGGCGTATTTTATTGAAATCGTCACCATCTCGAATTAGAAAATTATCTACATTTTGATCTGAGGCTTTTTTTAAAGTCATAGAATAATAAGGAAAATACAAAAAAAAAAAACCGGCTAAGTGCGAGTCGGACTCGCGCACGAAGGGTTCCGTACCATTATAGCAAAAAACGGCATTAAAATCACGTTTTTTGTATGGGAGCCCCCCTTAAATATTTATTTTAATCTGTTTTTAGTATTTGTTGTTATAGCGGCAACAAAAATACATCATCTGTGAAAATTTCAACTCTCTAGCTATCACGGTTCTTGAGATACAGCCTGGTGACAGACAGACCGACAGACAGACAGACAGACGGACCGCGGAGTCTAAGTAATAGGGTCCCGTTTTTACCCTTTGGGTACGGAACCCTAAAAAACTACTAAATTTTGGGTCGTGCGGATGTGAAACGAGTGCGCGTTTTCCTACCTCAAGGTCCTTGACGTTAGTCGTCGTAAGTGAATTATACTCATATTTTGACTTCTTTTGCGTTAGTGATATGTCAAATTACAGATGTAGCTAACAGTTGGTTTTGGTAACAGGTTTTTGTTTTTTTATGCAATTCTTATGTTTACGGAATAGAACTCAAAATCGGTTGAACGGACTGCAAAAAGGATTTTAATCTAATTATTTCAAGTGGAGTTTAGTCATACAGTATTTAATACTGTTCTTGGGCCGGGTTTCTCACCGCTAAATTATCGCAGAATTATTAATGTGACAAATTGTCAAGCACGCGTTATCTGCTGTGATTGGTTCAACGAACAGCAGGTAACCGGCGATTACGTTAATAGCCTGATAATCGAGTGTTGAGAAACCGGGTGTTGGAGATATAATTTTCAAACAATTACATGACTTTCAACCCTCACTGAGGAGTGCCATGTCAACTTACCGGCCAAGTTCAGCCAACAACAGCGCCTGCGCAGCCTCGCGCACTTCCAAACAGTGATGTTGCCAACGACGAGCCAGCATCTCCACTTGAGGACGCTTGAAGCTCTTGGCACCTGAAAGAGCAAATCACATTGAGATTATAGTCTCATTTGGAGTTACGCTCGACTTTGTACATGAATTTTGCTATCGCTTTTTAAATGTGTTGTTTTGGTGTACAATAAGAAATTAAGTATTAGGATAACTCGTTACTAGTCGGTCTTAGTTCGTTTTCAAGATGCACAAACAGCAATTTGTGTACGGCACTCTTTACTCCGTTTCTGTGATGTTCAAAAGGCCCAGATGCTTATGTTAATTTAAATAAAACTTAATATTAGATTGGGTAATTTAAAAGATTAAGTTTTGTTCAAAGATTTTGTTTTACTTCCTTTCTCAGCAATCCTTTTCATTTGACACCCATATCATGTGGTGCAATTATTGATCCAATCACTCAATAAATCAATTAATTATTGATTTGGGAATCTGCCATATAGGATTTCGAATTATGTCACTACTACGTATGCTATCGATGTACCTCTGCGACCAGAGGCGCATCGAGCTATATGATATATGGCACTCTTACTGTCTGAACATATGGCAGCTTTGTTGTCATCAACTGTTTTGTTATATGATAGTGCTTCTGAGATCGCAATAGGGTCCACGACATAATACACACATTCCAATTACTTTAAAACATCCACTAGTGTTTTCTTGCGGACGAACAGTCAATTAAGTAGAACTAATAGTAGAGTTAGGTTTGATTTTTTAAATCAACCGAAGATGTTTAGTCAAGTCATAAAGCTGGTAAATAATAGCAATTTGCCTATACCAACCTGCAGCCACCACCTTATCCGGCAGCAGCACACAGTGCAGCGTGGCCAGCAGCGACCAGCCCTGCTTGATGTGCGCCTGCTGCGCCGCCAGCTGCTCCTCGCGCTCCTCGTCCGCCGCCCACGACGACGAGCTCCTGGTGGACGGTCTGGGAAGGCAGGAGGCGCGTCCCGGGAGGGTTAGTTATTGCTCTTAATCACAAGTATAGAAGACAGAATGGAAGTAAGGGGGACAGAGTCGAAGGCCCCGCAAACCTCTATTGAAAAGGGGAGATCCTTCGACTAGACGGGTATTGTGTCTGGTCCGGGCAACTACCCGACAGTTGTCGTCGGGCTGGTGTGTGTACCTATGTGTTCAGATCACGCCGAAATTCCGCTTGCGCGCTGTAGGATTTGTATGCCGCCACGCATAGATGCGACGGCTACAAGGGATTTCGCCAAGAATTTGTATAGACAATAGCATGGCTGTAGAAGCACTACAGGCGAAATTCCCAAAAGACACTGATTAGCACATCTGAATCGCGTTTAAAAGGTCCTCTTTCCACGTCCGCCACCCACGACGACGAGCTCCTAGTGGACAGTCTCGGAAGGGCAGATTGCGCGTCCCGGGATACTGAGTTATTGCTCTAATACACGAGTACAGAAGACAGAATGGAGGTATGCGGCATAGAGTCGAAGGCCCCGCAAACCTTCATTGAAACGACGGGTGTTGTCTGGTCCGGGCAACTGCCCTACTGTTGTCGCCGGGCTGTTGTGTTTGTTCAAATCGCGCCGAAAACTCTGCTTGCGCGCTTCAGACTTGACGTCATACACATGCAGCATGCATAAAAATAATAAAAGTCGAGATAGTGTCATCTCTCAGACTCAAGTGTTTCCAAGTAAAAGGCTTAACGCGCACTGCGGTTTTTATTCGCGCGTTTTTTTCCGCACATTCTGCAACACATTGCGGTAAAAAAATCACGCGTAAATAATATCACAAGAAATCCGTGTTTTGCCACAGGATCCACCACACCGCGGTGCGGATTAAATTCGCGCGAATATTTTGAGCTCTATGAACAGGTAGAAAGAGACTTGGTATCAATCAGTACGCGGACAAAAATTCGCGCGAACAAATTCCGCGCGGCAAAAAATCGCAATGCGTACTAAGGCGACGTCCTGCGTGAGCGATCTAGACGCGAAGGCGAAGCGGCGCGGCGCGAAAACAACAAACAATCGAAACCTATTGAAGTGGCCTACGTGACCAAACGCACGTGGGGTGTGGTGCGGAGCGGCGCGAAATGAAGCGAACGCGATCAGTTGGCTTGATATTTTCGCGCGAACTGGATGCGGTGCGGTTTTGTGTGTCGGTGGCGGCTGCGCGAGACGATTCGCGTGCACGTAGGACATAGCCGCCCCGTCGCACCGCATCGCATTGAATTCGCGTGTCACCGCTTCATAAACGCGTTCGCTTTGAACCGCCTACCTAGGACGTAGCGTAAGTCTAACACTGGTCTCGCTAAGGCAGTTGACGTTTCATCACCTGTGCAGTCGCCTGATGACCTCCTGTTCGGGTACGAAGCTGGCGTTGCTCATGGACATGAGAGTGTTGGCGAGCGCTACGATGGACAGAAGGTGGTTCGTCGTTAGAGTCGTGCTGAGCTCCCAGTGCAGCTTTGATGAGAACAGTCTGGAAATAAAGCATGTTAATTAGTTTTGCGTTCCTTATATTGAAATGGATATTTTTGTGTGTCAGTTGACGAAAGCATCACAAAAAGAGAGTACAAATAAAAAACCTTTTTGACAAAAAATCTAAACCGACTTCCAAAACAAAACACTACAAAGCGAAAAATAACTATCTTTATGGAAGTCGGTGTCAAAAACGAAAAAAAATAGGTACCAAAGACAAAAGTTATATTTCGCTTTGTAGTGTTTCGTTTTGGAAGTCGGTTTAGTTTTTTGTTAAAAGTTTATTATTTTTATCTTTTTAGTTTTGGTACCTTTAATTACCATGATAATCATTTATAGCCAGAGGGCTTCTCATAACAATTCCAACAAGCCTAAGCACAACTGGGATACATTGTTTTATTACGGAGTTCTGGTGCCTACATTTCGGCTTCATCACCAGAGCAGTTCGATGGTATCATTTTCATTAGAACCATTTATTTAAATTTGCTTCATCACAGTCATTTAACTTTTCGGGATATCCCAAAACATACTAAACATTGACAAGCTCCAGTAGCCATCTGTGGTCTTCTTCATCAGTTCCACTTCACCAAATGAAACTTTCTGAATGCCAATGCTTGCCATATTGATAAAAAAAAAACGTTATGTGTATGCCTATATAATTTGAGGAGTGCCCTCGATTTCGACGGGATCCCCTCATCAGATCCTGACTTAGTGACAATGGGATCACCTCGCGAGTATACCCGCTCATACAAAAAAAAGAATTTTCATAATCGGTTCATAATTGACGGAGTAATCGGTATACATAAACAAAAGAAAGTTATTTTACGTCTTGCAATGTTTTTTTTTGGAAGTCGTTTTGTTCAAAAGGTTTTTTGTTTGATAAATGTCAATTCCATACCAAAGTCAAATATATTTATTCAACTAGGCCAATAAGCGGCAACTTTGCATCAATTAAAAATTTAAAAGTAATGAAAATTTATTCTACTTTGCATTCGGTAAAGTAGCTTGGAAGGAGAAGCTTACCTGGTCAACTTCTCCTGTCTTACTAGTTCAGGCGGCAAATCCGATGTGACCAGCAAGGGATCATCAGGAACCGAAGCACAGGCAGCTGACCAGCTGCCTAGCCAGGTGGGGAGCTGTACTGCCATATGGCCGTGGCGGGAGACCACGCCGAAGCAAACTGGCACCTGAGTGATTGGATATAGAAATCTTATTAGAGTGATAAACGCCCAAATAAAAACATCATCGTTAGCATAATCTCACATTTACAAATCTTTTTAACAAAGAATTTAAACGACGGATTAAGGAACAGAAAAGCAAAAAAAAAAACTTTTAGTCATCTTGAGTTGGCGCCAAACAAACATACATGCAAATTAAACCTTAACCGTAATTAACCTAAACCGTAGAATGATTGTAGCTAGGTTGATATTCGTTGATGGTTTGTTTGGCGCCGCCTCAAAATGCTAGTTTTTATTTATTGCTTTTCAGTTCCTTATTTCGTCGGTAAAAATTTTCAGTTTACTTAATACTAGAGGACGCCTCGCGGTTTCACCCGCAAAGTTCCCGTTCCCTTGGGAATACAGGGATAAAAAGTAACCTATGTCACCCGGGGATAGAGTAGCTTACCAACGGTGAAATAATTTTTGAAATCGGTCCAGTAGTTTTGGAGCCTATTCGGTACAAACAAACAAACAATCAAACAAACAAAAAAATCTTTCCTCTTTATAATATTGGTATGGTATAGATGCAAAGGAACTCGGGAGCAAATTTTCATTGTCCGTCAGGTTATCGAGAAGGCACGAGAATTCAACAAGCCGACCTACATATGCTTTGTTGATTTCTCAAAAGCGTTTGACTCCGTGAAATGGCCAACCTTGTGGAAGACGCTACTGGAAATGGGCACACCAAAACATCTTGTGCACCTTCTTCGAGAACTCTACGAAGGAGGAACTGCATCAGTGCGAACAGATAGCCACATTTCGGATAGCTTCCATCCCAGTGCAGGTGTCCGCCAGGGATGTATCGTATCGCCACTTTTGTTTAATATCTACACGGAGCTCATTATGCGAATCACCCTCGAAGACTGGACTGATGGTGTTGCAATTGGCGGCTACAAAATTGCAAACCTTCGCTACGCTGATGACACAACATTGTTTGCGACTAGTGCTGACCTAATGGAGGAACTTCTCCTTAAGATGGAGCGCGTGAGTCTTGCATTTGGATTGAAGATCAACCGGAGTAAGACCAAAATAATGATTGTAGACCGTAGCAACAACAACTCGTCGGCTGTGACACAGATTGCCAACTGTGACGTAGTTCAGTCTTATATATATCTTGGCGCTATGATTGCGAGCAATGGCGGTTGCGTGGATGAGGTGAAACGGCGAATGGCGATGTCTAGAGGGGCAATGGATAAGTTAAGGAAGATATGGAGGAATCGCAGTATAACGAAAGCCACTAAGATCAGGCTCGTCCGTGCGCTTGTTTTCCCCATATTTCTGTACGCAGCTGAGACATGGACACTACGAGAACTGGAACGGAAAAAGATAGACGCTCTAGAAATGTGGTGTTGGAGAAGAATGCTTGGCATTTCTTGGACAGAATTCCGCACTAACGTCTCCATACTCCAAGAACTCGGCATCAAGCAGCGTCTATCAGCAATAGTACAGTCTCGCATACTGAAATTCTTTGGTCATGTCTCAAGGCGGAATAACGACTCTATTGAGCGCCTGGTGGTGCAGGGCAGAGTGAACGGTAACAGGCCACGCGGGAGGTCACCGATGAGGTGGACCGACCAAATTAAATCTGCGATAGGCGGTCCAGTAAATGAATGCGCTAAACTTTCGTCTAACAGAGCCAAATGGAGGGAGATCGTGAGGCGAGTGACAAGAACACCAGCGATCGGACAAAATTCATCGTGACCACGACCGCTCTGTCAAGAGCGAAACGAATAAGAAGAATGGTATAGATTAACAGAATCGGTTGACAATTGAAAATTCAGTGGGAAAATTATCAATTAATCCTTTGGAAGTGGATTTTAATTTTGAAATTTAAATGGAAATAACTTTGTGAACCCTTAAAATATATACTCCAATAGAAAAGACCACACTATAAAAAAATTAATCATGCTGCGCAGTCGGAAGATACATCTGGCTTTGGTCAGCCAGCTCGTGAATATTTATGCTTCGACTGCAAAGCATGAGATTCTTCTTGTTAATTTCTTTTTAGTTTTTTTATTTATAACATTTTAGTTAACATTTTTTTTTCGAATTAGGTACATTTAAATACATAAGTGTTATATATTTTTGAAATCACCTCCACCCGTCGTGTGGGGTATCAAAATATTACCTTTATTTTAATACCCCACAAGAAGGGTTTGAAGAAAAAAAAATTGGGCACCCACAATATAGCGCCAAAAATACGCCATTTCCTATTTTCCTATCTTAATGTAGCCAGTGACACTCACAAGATTAAGACGAACCGATTGACGTTAGAATCATCAAAATCGGCCAACGCGTTTGGTCTCTAGAACGCCACATAGGTACCAACATACAAATATAGACTGCTAAACACATTACTCTCCTTCGGCAGTCGGGTAAAAAGTTATGCGTGGTCATACATAAAAATATACAATATGCCGAATTGAAAACCTCCTCGTCCTTTTTTTTCATCGGTTAAAAAGAGTGTTGCAGGCCAGAAAAAAATTACATCATTATATTAGTCTAGCCTCTTGAATAAACTCACTGATACTGTTTGGCTAATATCTTTTTCACGGCATGAGCTGTTCTCGAATATTCGTGCCCAATCATAAGAAACACATGTCCTACAGTCACTGATGTTTTGGTGATAGTATTCTCATGTAATCTTCTACCTCTCTAGTATGGTCCCTACAGTAGATATTAACTCAATAGATGAATTAAAACAATCTCAGAATGGACTTTAGTCCCAGATATGGCAAAGTTATCGATATATATCCCACCCATACGCACAAAACGTATTAAAGACACTTTTATTATGCGTACTGCTAAGGACTGGAATTCCCTGTCGGAGTCTGTGTTTCTCGATAGCTGCAATCTAGGGGTATTAAAGGCAAGAGTAAATAGGTTTTATCTAGGCAAGCGTGCTTCATCGTCGACCACATCATCGCTTACCATCAGGTGAGACAAAGTAGTCAAGCGCAAGCCTACAGACTATAAAAACAAGTTATATCAGAATCTATGCTATCACCCACAGTAATCAAAATCTATCTATTTCTGAAGCCAAGCATCCTTGCTAGTCGTTGGTCGGTTACGCGGGTATGGATGCCATCGTAATTACAGACAAATGAGACCTGCCAGGTTTCTGATCGGTATAATCACAATCTTACGTCGGCCTTGTATTGCAGATGCCCAAAGGCCATGGTGACGATTAGATACTGGGTCCATCTCAAAGACTTATCTCGGGCCTTTGTTAAGACTTAAAGAAACTATAACAAACTTACCATAGGCCTCAAAAGTCCTAGCTTCGACTCACAGACCCTATCAAGGTCTGGATCCAGTCCCCAAGCGTGGAGCAGTGATATCAGGATCTGGGCTATCTCCATGGTGTGAGGGGGCTCTGCCAGCGACATATCGCGAGGTCTCTGGCGCTTGCCTTGGGTGGCTTCATCTATAACAATAGGAAAACTATATTTAGTGATTTGATTGAGATGGTATTCTGAATTATCAGATATTGGGGTCGGATCCTTAAAAGCTACAAAAATAATGCAGTATTAGAGGAATTCATTATATAAGGTATATAGATAAAAATACAAACTTATAATTATGCTAACATGCATACTAATTAGACCCTTAGCAAACCTGCTTGTTACTCGCGCAGACCAGAGAACCTGTACTGTAATGGGTGGAACAAGGTTCACAAACATAGTCCGCCTCCTCTCAGTAAGAGCACAGATAATATAATACTAGCATACAGATGCCACATCCCATACAAAGAAACCGTGTCGACGTAACTAGCGTTTGTCGTCTTATTAAGATGATTATTTTTTATAAATACTTCGATCGCGTACGGTTCCGTGGTGTTAGCGGCGACTTGTAAGTAAAAGGGTTTTCTCGGTTCGTAACTATTTTTCTTTTTACAGTGACGTTTCGTTTTATAGTATTTTTACAGTTTCATTGTACCAAAATGTGTTACAATACAAATTTAAAAATCGAGTGGATGCCTCATAAATTTAAGACTGCGCCATCTATTGGCATCAATTTTAAATGATCCGTTCAAGTAATCTTTCGCGCACGAAGGGTTCCGTACCATAATCGCATTAAAATCACGTTTGTTGTATGGGAGCCCCATTTAAATATTTATTTTATTCTGTTATTAGTATTTGTTACAACAGCGGGAACAGAAATACGTAATCTGTGAAAATCTACTGTCTAGCTATCACGGTTCATGAGATACAGCCTGGTGACAGACAGACGGATCGTGGAGCCTTAGTAATAGGGTCCCGCTTTTACCCCTTGGGTACGGAACCCTAAAAGAACAAAATATTTGTATGATCATGTTGATTTTACAAACAATTCATTACAAATTCGATGCATATCGCCCCATCTAATGAGATTTATTGGAACCAAATTTTATTTGTCTGGGACCCCGTGGTAAGAGGGAGTAGGCTGTTATCTGCCAAGCAGGCCCAGTGCGGATTGGTAGATTTGCACGTTCTCAATTTTTTGATCGAAGTGCCCTAGACGCGATTTGCAGTAGGAGTTGCCTGGTAGAATTTTTCGCGTAACGAAAAAGCATTATGAGAGTTCGGCTCCGTCCGGCGTAGTTCGGATATTATCGTCAAGCGCTAGCGGCCATACTTCTTTCTTTGACCAGGCGGGCGTATACGCACACCGCGCGCTCTCTCTTTCTTCTCTTTCTAGTGTGTCTACCTTCGTTCCTGACGGGGTTTCCCTGGCGCACACACACACACGTTTTTTTAGTGTTCCGTATCTAAAAAGGTAAAATAAGGAACCTTTATAAGATCACTCTCTTGTTCATCTATCCGTGTGTCACCACCGTATTCTCAGATACTGAGTTCTTTGGTCCCCCCTGTCCTGAGCCAACAAGATAAAAAGATATGGGCAAATTTAGATTTTCGTGAAAACTAGTAAGTACCAGATTTTACCTTAATTTTCAACATTTTTAATTTTTCGGTATTTGCCCTTTACTTGTAACCTTGCTTTTAACCAAAATGGTCAACTCTAGGTCAACCGGAAGTACCCTATAGGTTTTGGGTCGAAAACCTATATGGTAATTCTCGTTGACGTAGTTACCTAATTATGTTGGTGTATGTAGCTGTTTGTACGGAACCCTTTGTGCGCGAGTCCGACTCGCACTTGACCGTTTTCTTTATTCTATTACACGCCGATTTTACTCACGATGATTTCCTTCACAATTTTGTAAGCAGTGACGACTGGCGATCAAATAAATTACACAAAGTAAAGCGTAAGTCTCTAAGCTATATTTTATTGGATTTGTACAATGTAATAATTACCGAAGAATGTAGCCAAGTTACCTTTATAGCTATTTAATTGAGCTATCTGTTACCTAGCTTGCTTAGTAGACTTCGAGAAATATGTAAAATGTATCACTCAATGCATTTTTGGTTTGTATACTTTTGAATATAAATATAGTTCTTTTGGTCCTGTACCTGCGCAGATAGACTAAAATGTGCATTGTATGATATTTGTTGGGCTACATGAACAAAAAATGTACACTTTAATACATATTATTGTAACTTGCAACAAAATATCAAAACACCCGACTGCTAAGTAGCGAACTATAAAGACAAATACAAAAGCTGGCTGACCAAAACGAGATGTATCCTCCAACTGCACAGCATGATTTTCTTCTTGTTTAGGTCTTTTAGTTCGCTTCTTAGCAGTCGGGCTTCTTGATTTTTTGAATTAACTTTTACATTTAAACATATAATTGTTATATATTTTTGAAATCACCTCTTAAAACGCTTTATTTTGATACCCCCACACGATGGGTTTGGCCCCCACAATAAATCCAAAATCCGCCATTGTTCTATTTGCCCATATTTATGTAGTTTAGGGCTTAGCACACACTGCGATTTTTATTCGCGCGAATTATTTTACGCGCGAATTTTTTAGTACTATTTGAGCGCGATTTTTTTTCCGCAGTGCGTGCAGCTTCATACAATTCCATAGGCTACAGATGCGCGGAAAAAATTCGCGCGATTAAAAATCGCAGTGCGTGCTAAGCCTAAGACGAGTCGATTGACGTAAGAATCATCAAAATCGGCCAACGCGTTTGATCTCTAGAATACCACATAGGAATAAACATACATACATAGACTGATAAACACATTACCCTCATTCGGCAGTCGGGTTAAAAGTATGGTATTAGTGCATGAGTGTATGCCATTGTACTATAATAACTTCTGATTTTTCCATCCAACTCTCGACGGAGTAAGCCAAGTACACAGGACATATTATAGTGCACAAGTCTGTGCAGTCCAAACACTCTTTATCCTTCTTCGCACGGCAAACTTGAGACGAACGGGGATAGTTTAGGCGCGGGACCAATGGTTTTACGTGCTGGCACATAACTAACTTCCTAACTCCGGACAGATACTGACAAATGCCTATTGGAAAAACCCAAGGACAATTCTCCGAACTAGAAAGCGAACCCAACAGGGCAGTTCTGATTCGTGATATATAACTGCCTTAATCAAACAGAATGGTTCTTATCTCTGCTCACAGATGGCGCCACAGTCCTACTAAACTAGTACACTCGACATTTCCGCAATAACTCGACATCGCAAGTACGTAAGAATGTCACAACAGTAGGCAGTAGGTAGGTAGGTAGATTCGAACTCGGAGCAACGCGCCGTGATTCCTACGTCCATGTCGCAAGCTGCATTAATGCCTCCGGTGTTGTGTGGAATTTGTCTTACTAACTGTTATGTTATTATATTTTATTGCAAATCTTAATATTGAAGAAATTGTTGTTAGATATTTAACGTCCCTCCGAGGCGAGTCTAGTAGCACTAGAGCAATATTGTGTTGTAGAAAAGTCAACAAGAAGTATTTTTTTTTCATTTGTGATGGCTTTGCTCTTGACTCTAATCTAGATCAGAGGTGACAGAGACAAAATCGACGATGGAGTGAGCTTACCCAGAAGAAGCCTGTTCACTCTAACTTTGAAGAGATTCGGGTTGAATGCGTTCGGAAACACAGACGCAGGTAGCATCGTATAATTAGCGCCCCTTCGAGCAAAGACGACGGAAGTGCAATTGTTCAAAAAAAGAATTTAAAATATCTGCATAAATAAATAATTACTAACGGGAGGCTTTAAACATAAATTGTATGGTCTGTGCCATTTTCAAAAGTGTCCTAAGTTTAGACCGCTGGCAAAGTTGCTCAACTTCACAGATTGGCCGAATGGCAAAGTAGCTCTACTACAATATTAATAATTATAATTAAATTCTTGTTAAGACCAAATAGTTTCTGGTAATTTACGATCGTGATTTACCGATAACAGACTTCCGCTTCCTTGTAGGTACGCACATTCATTTTATATTTTGTGAATTTTGAGACGTAAATAAGTAATCCATAATAATATTATATATGCGAAAGTAAATCTGTCTGTCTGTCTGTTTTCTTTTCACACCTCAACCGCTGAACCAATTTAGATGAAATTTGGTATGGATCTAGTTTGAGACCCTGGGAAGGACATAGGATAGTTTTATCCCGTAAATCATCCGGTGGAGAGGGTGGTAAAAGTTTGTATAGTGAACTAATATTTTTTCTCAAGTAAGGCGGCCCACACATCTATACCAATATTATAAAGAGGAAAGTTTTTTTTTTTTTTGTTTGTTTGTTTGTTTGTACCGAACAGGCTCCAAAACTACTGGACCGATTTCAAAAATTATTTCACCGTTGGGAAGCTACTCTATCCCCGGGTGACATAGGATACTTTTTATCCCTGTATTCCCACGGGGACGGGAACTACGCGGGTGAAACCGCGAGGCGTCCTCTAGTCTATAATATTAAGGCGCGATATAAAAATAGGCTATTCAAAGTATAAATGCTACGCAGACGAAGTCGCTGGAAACAGCTAGTTAATTATAATGTACAATATTAATCCAAACAAAAATTGTTTGAACTTAAAATACAGTAGTATTCTTGTAGTTATAGTTAAACAAATGTCTCAGACCAAAACAAAGCAGACGTGGCTCAAAATAGCTGCCCAACTTAAGTGGGACTGGGCAATACATGTCTGCCACATGCTGGACAAACTATAGACCCTACTGGTGAAACTGGATCGGTTTAGGCCACGAAGGACCTAGCGAGACAAACTGGATAGGTCCAGATAACACTGGTTGAAAGACGCGCGGGTTTGAGATGGTAAACTCGAGGGAAGGTTTTGCCTAGGAGTGAAAAACGCAGGCTCGCAATTAATTCTTATAACACTCCTTTGGTAATAGTTTTTTTTATTATTGATAGGTTAGCGTTTGACCACTATTTCGCCTGATGGTAAGCGAAGATGTGTTCGACGGTGAAGCAAGCTTGTCTGGAAGCAACCTGTTCACTCTTGATTTAAAGACCCCAAGGTTGTTTCGTTTCTTTTTAAACGAAATTAGGAAAGAATATTCTATCTACACTTCGACAGAAAATGTGATGAATATGCTTATTTAAATAATCAAGGAAGTCACAAAATTAATTAAAATACACCGGAACAATTTAATACCAATAAATTAAGCTAACGGCTTCTACCTTAGTTTAATTACTACGCACTAAATTAATAAACAAATACGGAAGGCGGTAGGTATTCATAAAGTCATTTATATTTTAACCGACATACAAGAAAGAGGAGGTTCTATGTTCAACTTTGTTTGATTTTTTTTTGTCTATGTTCTCGGATTTTTTCGTCAATTGTGGACCGATTTTGAAAATTCTTTTTTTGTTTGAAAGAGTATTTTCCAAAATTGGCACATTTTAATTTGGTGAAAATCTAATGAAAAACTTCGAAGATATACATTAGAACGCTTCAATAAATGACGGCTAATCTCTCGAGTTTGCTGCATCGCATGTCTGTTTATTGTTTACAACATAACATCACGCCTGTAAGTTCTAAAGGGGTACGCAGCTGTGTACAGTTCACCTTGGTACACTCTCATTACACCGGTTATGTTCAAGTTTCATAATAATCGGGTTATCTATTCTGGCATAATAAAGTACAATTAAAAGTGAAATCAAAAAAAGTTTTTTTTTGCTAAATTATAACAATCCGCAGTCTAGCAGCACGGGTCCTGTGCTAGCCGCTTTTGCCAAGAGATATCTTAATACCACAGTATAAATATACAAACAGTATGGAAACTACTTGTAAACGCTCGAAACGGCACACTCACACAAACGTACGCACCGACGAGACCGTTCGTGCACTTTCTAGGTAATGTCAGTACTAAGTGCCGCGTCGCGACGAGAGGTTACGTATTTTTGTGTTAGTGTGCCGTTTCGGGCGTTTGTAGGTAGTTTCCGAACTGTTTGTATTATATAAACTGTGGTAATACCCAATTACTGGGTTGTGGAAATCAGACTCTTTGAAATAATACAAAATGTAAGGATTATAAAAATGCTGTCATTATTATATTCTCTTACTAATTTAATAAAATTAAGAGTCTAGTCCGAGAGAGTCCTGTCTACCCCAGAAATCCAAGCTTCAATAATACACGTATTCCGACCAATAACTCGGTTATGTAAGGACCGATAGTGCTATCCTTGGCCCGTCCACACCGGTCCGGTACAGCCGGTACGGAGGTCGCGTTACGCATACATACACACATACAGTCGTCACGGTCTGACGAGGGTGGAATTCCAAATATGCACAATTTTGAGCGTGTATTTTCAATGTGGTCTGCGTTGTTGCTGTAGGTGGTACTAGAATCATTCCCATGCGCGATTGCTGGGCTGGGTTTGATGTCCAGGTTGGAAAATATGATTGGGGCTTTGTAGCTGGAAAATGTCAGCAGTTCTGTCACGTTGAAATCCAAAACCCGACTGCTTAATAAGCGAACTAAAAAGACGCAAACAAGAAGAAAATCGTGCTGTGCAGTCGCAGGGTACATATTCGAAAGCTGGCTGACCAAAACCAGAACTTGATGATTTTGATTTTTTAGTATTTTTTTTTCGGTTTAGGTAAATTTTAACATATTTATAAGTGTTATACATTTTTGAAATACACTCTTAAAACCCTTTATTTTGATATCCCACACGATGAGTGGTTCCTCACAACGGCGGAAAAATGGCGGCTTTTGGGTGTCTTAACACCCAAAAGCCGCCATTTTTCAATTTTCCAAATACATATCTGCCGACACCTAAAAATAATACAGCCGTGATGTGTAATGCAAAGTTTTAAATAAACTGTACGTAGCATTAAACACTAGTATTTTTAACCCGACTACGGCGAAGCAAAAGAGAGAGTTATTTTTTTGACCGGTATGTGTGTATGTATGTTATTATTCATTAAAGTAGCATACGACCTATTTTGGTTATCGTCACCACTAACAACAACACTATGAATAAGTATGTTTCACAATAAAATATTTATTACATGTAAGTTGTTTATTTAATACCCTATAAATATCGAATACATTGTACATAACGCCGGGAGGGGACGCCCTAGAAAGACATACATAGACCTTATAGGTGTTGTTCTTCAAAAAGGCCAGGTGCGCAGTACTCATAACCGGCGTGTGTGTATGACTAGATGCATGAATGTGAGTGAAGCAAAAGAAGTATGTAAGGATCGTAGCAGGTGGCGTTCTGTAGTTTCTGCCTACCTCCATGGGAAAAACGCGTGAGTTTATGTATGTTTGTACATAACTATTTCTGATGAGAGCATTTTCTTGTTTCATACTTTTTAGAGCGTGATTTTTCAGTTGTCGGATATTAGTTTTTAAACTTTACCATTGCAAGACGATAAATGATAGACGATCAACGGCGCAACGTGAATCACTCATACGTATTTCTTTCTATATCTGATTCTGTACTAAATTGAATTGTTCAAATTCGAGAGGTATTATTACGCCACGTTCACTATTGAAGTATAGACAGTTACAATAGATAGCAATAATGGGTACTATGAAGGCTAAGCATTATCTGGGCTGGGTAAGACAGATAAAAAATATTCAGAAGTACGACTAAAATTTAAAAGCTTCGTCATTTTTAACTCCCGACAGAAAAAGAGGGGTGTTATAAGTTTGACGTGTGTACCTCTGTGTCTGTGTATTTGTGTATCTGAATGGCATCATAGCTCCTAAACGGATGAAAATATGTCGGCGACGGCTAACGGCGACTAACGAAAGGTATTTACAAGGCAGACGTAAATGAAAACGCAGGGAGGGGACGCCCTAGAAAGACATAGATAGACCTTATAGGTGATGTTCCTCAGAACGGCCAGGTGCGCAGTACTCATAACCGGCGTATGTGTATGACTAGATGTATGAATGTGAGTGAAGCAAAAGAAGTATGTAAGGATCGTAGCAGGTGGCGTTCTGTAGTTTCTGCCAACCCCCATGGGAAAAACGCGTAAGCACATTATTTTTATCGAATTATTTATTTTTCTTTTCTTAGGTTCACTCTGAGCATCCGCAGACAAAACTAAAAAGAAGAAGATTTTTTTTGTCCGCCAAACCTGTGCAATGCTGGACTAAAGCCTTCCCCAAATTATTTTGGAGCTATTTATGCTTTGGTCAAGTAGAATCAAGTCGGTCTTTAATTTGACCACGAGCCATCGCTTCAAAACTGTTACAAAGGGCATATTATTGTGAACTTGACCCACAAGGTCATGATAGGCAGACGCTACCCAACACCGAACACCAGCCGACCATCTGTCAGTTGCAAAAAATACATTATTCGAACGAAATGGACCTTCTCCAACAAACTTTACTTTGTCCGACACAATCTAGCCCTGTCCTGTCGATCTGACCGCGGTCTGCCTACATAATGATTATGTCACGGCGTATATTTAACTAAATATAGGATACCTGGGTTCGTGGAATAACTAGGTTCGCTTCAGGGTCGATGGAAGGTAGTGAGCATAGTACAACAGTGGAACAAATAACTAAACGAGAAATTAATCTAGTAGGCTAGTGTTTTATGCGCGATATTCATCATTTCAGCCGAAAGACGTCCACTGCTAGACATAGGCCTCCGCCAGGCGTCGCCACATTGACCGATCCCGTGCGTCTCGCATACAGCGCCTTCCCGCAACCTTAACCAGGTCATCGGTCCACCTAGTGTGAGGCCTTCCAACGTATCGTCTTCCGGTTCGCGGTCGCCATTCCAGAACTTTTCTGCCCCATCGGCCATCCGTTCTGCGAGCAATGTGCCCTACCCACAGCCACTTAAGTTTGGCAATTCTTCGGGCAATGTCGGTAACTCTCCTCCTCCGGTTCTCCTGCGGATATCATCATTTCTGACGTGATCACGCAAGGAAATTCCGAGCAGAGCCCTCTCCATTGCCCTTTGGGTGACTTTAAGCTTTCTGATAATGCCCATTGTGAGCGACCACGTCTCAGTCCCTTATAATCACTGGCAACAGACCCTGGTCATAGACTTTTGTCTTGAGACACTGCGATAAATTGGACGAGAAGATACCACGCAACTTCCCGAACGCCGACTAGACGGGTCGGATGCGTCATATTGGTGATGTCGTAAAAACGGTGTCTTGAGAAAATCGGCATAATTTTAGAAAATAATATTAAGAGGCATGTGACTTTCATCTTCTTGCCTTGTCGACGGTTCATCAAGAGTCGAAGAAAATCCGATGAATACTGTTTTGTGAGAGAATAGTGTCACCAAACTTTGGCGAGGTGCAACAAAAATACCATACAAACCGGCCAAGTGCTAGTCGGATTCGCGGACTAAGGGTTCCGTACCATTCTCAAATTTTTTTCAAAAAAAACATGTTTGTTGTATGGGAGCCCCGCTTATTTTTTGTTGTATTAGTACTTGTTTTTAGTATTTGTTGTTAAAGCGGCAACAGAAATACCTCATCTGTAAAAATTTCAACTGTCTAGCAATCATGGTCCATGAGATAAAGCCTGGTGACAGGCAGACAGATGGACAGTGGAGTCTTAATTATAGGGTTCCGTTTTTACCCCTTGGGTACGGAACCCTAAAAAAGTAATTGGTAAAATGATAGAATACAATGTATTCTTGAAAGTATAAGGTCACAAACACACAATTTTAGACGCTATTTTTATTTTGAAAGACTTAAGTAAAAGCATTGAGGCGTTATTAGCAGGCCTTCACTCTGACATTGTTATGCTACTACTGCCAAATGCATTAGATTCGCGAATTGTTAAATGTAGTAAATAACAATGTAATTTCAAAGAACAATATCGACTGGAATGTATGTTACTGATGAATAGACTAACAATATTTTGCCGTAGTCGGGTAAAAATTACAAGTTGAGTTCAAACCTTGCATGTTTCGTTTGATGATCGAACATTCGCAAACAAAGCGACGTAAATATTACTGGCATAGTCGGATTGCACAAGACGGAAAACCGGGTGTCATGGTGTTCAGTCGGAGGATACATATTCGCGACCAAAACCAGATGTAGCCTCCGACTTCACAGCATGATTTTCTTCTTGTTTACGTCTTTTTAGTTCGCTTCTTAAACAGTCGTGTTTTTTGATTTGTTTAATCAACTTCTGTCAAATGCCTTCTCTATGCAGATGATCAAGTTCTACTTGCATCGTCAGCAGAACAGTTGCAAGACATGGTGACTGTGATGAATGAAGCTTTTAACTTAAAAGGTATGAGTATAAATGTGAACAAGACTAAGGTAATGGTGTTTGAAAGAGAAGACGATGTGTCGGAGTGTGGATTGAAAATTAATGATAAGAGTGTGGAGCATGTGAACGAGATTGTATATCTGGGAAGTAAGTTCACAAGGGATGGAAAGATTGAAGAGGATTGGGAAAGGAGAGCGAATGCAGGGAATAAAATGAATGGTGCTATACATGCGGTTGTGACCAGCAAGTCAATGTCTCCGGAAGCTCGACTCGCCGTTTACAACATTCTTCTATTCCATTTTTCTATTTTCCAATTTTAATGTAATGACACTCGCAAGTTTAAGAGGAATCGATTGACGTAAGGATCATCAAAATCCGCCAATGTTTTTGGTCTCAAGAACGCCACATAGGAATAAACACACATAGGCACATAAGACTGATAAACACATTACCCTCCTTCGGCAGTCGGATAAAAATATTGCTGGAATAGTCGGGTTGCAAAAGTCGGAAAACCGGGTGTTTTGCTGTTTGGCGGAACTTGAAATAAGCGTTTTGTAGCAGCGTAGATGCGACCTGCGATAGGCTGAGATCATTGTCTTCATCAGAAACACTCACGGCTAGGTATACCCTCCGCTTTCTTATCCCATAGATACTGCCCGGTTCCGGGCATCCCTCATCCATGTGTGTTTCATAGGCTGATTAAGGTTTAGGACACACACCCTGGGTTTTCAAAAACAAGTTCTCAAAACACCACCTGATTCACCGGTTCCATGCGTCCTTCATCCAGGTGTTTCATGGGCTGATTAAGGTTTAGTACAGACATCCTGAGTTTTCAAAATCAAGTTCTCAAAACACCACCTGATTCTCCGGTTCCATGCGTCCTTCATCCAGTTGTTTCATAGGCTGATTAAGGTTTAGGACACACACCCTGGGTTATCAAAAACAAGTTCCTAAAACACCACCTGATTCACCGGTTCCATGTGTCCTCAATTCAGGTGTTTCATAGGCTGATTAAGGTTTAGTACACACATCCTGGGTTATCAAAAACAAGTTCTCAAAACACCACCTGATTCTCCGGTTCCATGCGTCCTTCATCCAGGTGTTTCATAGGCTGATTAAGGTTTAGTGCACACATCCTGGGTTTTCAAAAACAAGTTCTCAAAACACCACCTGATTCTCCGGTTCCATGCGTCCTTCATCCAGGTGTTTCATAGGCTGATTAAGGTTTAGTGCACACATCCTTGGTTTTCAAAAACAAGTTCTCAAAACACCACCTGATTCTCCGGTTCCATGCGTCCTTCATCCAGGTGTTTCATAGGCTGATTAAGGTTTAGTGCACACATCCTGGGTTTTCAAAAACAAGTTCTCAAAACACCACCTGATTCACCGCTTCCATGCGTCCTTCATCCAGTTGTTTCATAGGCCGATTAAGGTTTAGGACACAACATCCTGGGTTTTCAAAAACTAGTTCTCAAAACATCACCTGACTCACAAAGACATTATTAGCATTAACTATGTGTATCACGTCAGCTGGTGATGACGTGTCACCACGCATGCGCGTAACCGACATGCGTATAAACTTGTTACGTTAAATGTCAAGGTGGTACCATGCATGCAGTTATCATTTCATTATGAAGTATTGTGTTCTTTTTAAAGCAAGTCTAGTAAATTGACGGACATTGTTAATCGACTCACTAAAGGGCAATAAATTATTCATTAAAAATATTTTCTTAAACCTTTAATCTTTTTCGTATTCTTCTCAGCAAACTCTTTCATTTGATACCCATATCTTGGCATTGCAATCAAAATAACTAGTCCGCCATCTTGGGCCGTATTGGATTTAGAATCATGTTACTTAGCTAACCACGCATTGTCATCCAAACTAAACGTGTATGCAAAATTTCATCTTAATCGGTGGAGGATAACTGCTTTAAAATTCAGTTGCATGATTTGGACCGAAAACACATACATACATACATTGCAAGTTAAATAAAAGCTTGTAAAATAGAAACCATTGCCCAGCAGTAGGATCGCATGTGTCCATAATATTGACTAAATCCTGCCATCGACTTTGCGCGCATTTACAATCATCGCAGGTACAATCGGGTTAAAAAGTATCCTAAGACTAATAAAAGTATGCTAGACCAGAAAATCTAGCACATGGTCTACTAGTGTGCCAATGAACGAACAAACATCAAAAAACGTTTTGGCAAGTATTTCATTGTGCGTGCAGCTATTATAAGAAGTGGATTTCCCTGCCGGAGTCTGTGTGTCCCAAAAACTACAACCTGGAGGCCTTTCAGTCAAGAGTGAGTAGGTTACTTTAAGGTGTACTTCACCGTCGACCACATAATCGCTTACCATCAGGTGAGATAGGAACCTATTCCATAGAAAAAGCCTATAATACCACAGAAAAGAACCCTGAAAAGTATCTTTCAAAGAGTGAATAGGTCTCTTAAATTAATACTAATCCCAAATTCAGTCACGCCAGACTTCAATTTCCATTCCTGTACAGAAACCTGTATGTCACAAAACTTTTAAGTCTTTTAGTCTAGTATTACATTGGGCACGCCACAATTGCGGCGATAAGGCCCCTCTTTGAGGAGTGGCTTGAGAGGCGCCACGGCGTCCTCACCTTCCGCCTGACGCAGGTCCTTACCGGACATGGCTGTTTCGGGAGGTTCCTGTTCAGGATAAGGCGGGAGGAAACGCCCGGGTGTCACCATTGTATGGATCGCCCGGAGGACACGGTGGAGCATACGGTGGAGGTCTGCCCCGCTTGGGCGGAGCACCGCCGTGTCCTCGTGGACGTGATCAGCGGTGGCGACCTCTCGCGTCCGGCCCTGCTTCAGGCCATGGTACGGAGCGAGAGGGCATGGGAAGCTGTCACCTCCTTCTGCGAAGCAGTAATGCTCGCAAAGGAGGAGGCGGAACGCGTGAGGGAGACGCATCGGAGACGCCCTCACGCCCCTAGCCACCGCAGAAGACGCCCTGGGCGTCGGGAGTCGCAAGCCGATTCCCGGCCACCGTAGGCGCGGGCTTGCGGACGGTGAGTAATGGGTAGCTCGCCGTCTGATAAGGACCAGGCCCGAGTCGACGGCGCGTTGTGTTCCACGCGCGCCTCAAAGAGATGTCAGCAAAAACTGACGGGGCCCGCTAGGGCCGATGCCTGTCTGGGTCGCGGATAAATTTGAAAGAGAGTTACCGCGGCCCTGGCACAAGCAACTGAAGGAACACGGGTGGGTTTTAGTCAGTTAAAGTCTGACACGCCCTTCCGCTTCACCCAGAGCGGGAGAAGTCATTTGATGATTTCCCACCCAAAAAAAAAAAAAAAAAAAAAAAAAAAAAAAAAGTCTAGTATTACATGCGAGTAATAACGCCAGCGGTATGCGTTCACTTGACCAGCCAGTGAGCCGTCAAGTTATGTGACAAGTTGTCACTTGACCTGAGGGCGGGACTTGGGAGGGAGGATACTCGATAGTAATGGATATCGATATATTATTTTTTTGACAGCAGTCGGTAATGCATAAGGTTCCAGCAGTAGATAATGATAGGCTAAAACAGAAGAAGTTAATACCCCTCAGAATTAAAATGTATTTTATGCACGTAGAAAAATCAGTCAGTTGAAGATGCATTTAACAGGGAATTTTTACTTTCAGACGGATATCTTACTGGATATGCCATTCGGTATATTACAATATCGTGGCCAATCATCCACATGATGGATCGTCCTTAATAAATTCTCTACAAAGTGTTCCCTCACTGAATGTAAACACAGGGCCACGAATAAGTGCCATAAGAGAGGAAGAGAAATCTCGCAAAAGCTCAACCATCAGACGATCCATGATCACGATCACTCAGCCGGGCGTGTACAATTAATTAAGAAGAAGAAGAATATTACAAATGTACCAAATAAAAAGCTAGCTGCTCTTTTCACCGCCCGCCGGTGTAGAAGGGGAAAAACCAGACGGGATGACCATAATGCCTTGGAAGGTGGGTAGGCCTTCGGTGTGGGATGCAACATAAGACGACACCCTTGCGCCATCCCATGTTCTTAGCACGGCGGGCTGTGCTGGTGCATAAAACCTCCAACGGCGCAAATATAAAAACCTTATTGGTAGTTATATGTTTGAGCCGTTTGAGGTTGCAACATTAGGTCCATGGGGTCCAAGTGCTCCTCAGTTTTTCGAGACATTAGCAAAAATCTCGTCGACTCTTCGCGTGTCCAGAGGCCTATCCTTATCTGCGGCCAGAGAATCAGCATAGCCATTCAACGTGGCAATGCTGCCACCGTTCTAAACATTTCCCATTGACATCGATGTGGACGAATTTGCGCTCTGAGCTCTATTCCCTCTCCCCTTTGTTTATAGGTTTTTTTTTTTGGATTATAAAGGCAAACGTTTGTGAGTGTGTTTGTTACTTCTTCACGCTTAAACGGCTAGACGGATCTGGATGAAATTGGCGCAGAGATAGATTATAGTGGGGAATAGCACACAGGATACTTTTTATGTTCCGGGCATATGTTCCCGTGGGGTAATTTTCGCGATTCACGCGGGCGAAGCCGCTGGCAGAAGCTAGTATGTTGATAAATGTTAAATCCAGAGGACAGAAAGACAGAATCTGCTTCGACAATTGTCAAACTCAACAGAACACAAAAATCTAAATTACTTTTGACTACACTGTAATTTAGAGATATTATCTACGAGTACAATGACAACAAATCCGAATTCAAAATATTAGAGGAGCTTAATAAAATTATCTATATTATTTTTCCCATCTCTAAGAACCAGTGCAGGGCCTTGCACTTTAAGAAAGCAGTCGCTACCTACACAGTTCCCACTCAAATCACGGCAGGTGACATTGTACGCCATTATTGTTTTATTACTTGTTCCTTAAATAGAGAAACTGCGTTCGTCATGGAATTGACTGTCTTTTACTCGTATTATAATAATTGCAGTTATATTTGTCGGTAACCAGTTATATTCCGCAGCTTTAACCGCGTGATCTTTTTACAGATTTTACGAAATTTTGAGAATATGCTACATGTTTGGATTTCTGAAAACAAATCTACAGATTAGTTCCATGGGCTGCTATTTTGTTCAATACATACGTTTCTCCTTCGCGTTTCAGATCGTGTTTGGTCACGATGTCGCTACAGACTTTTCATTGCTTGCCAGGATATTATCCAATTTAAAAGACGAAGAAGAGTTATTGGAAAAGAGAAAAAGCACGGCAAATTATAGTCATCTAAAAAAACTTCCGACTACCGACTTCCAAATACAAAACTACAAAGTGAAAAATAACTTTATTTTTTGAAGTCGGTGTCTTTCGTAGGTACCAATTTTTATGCACTATGGACACCGATTTCAAAAAATAAATTTATGTTCAAGTTTCATGAAATCTATTCTGGCGTTATGGTTACCTTACTAACTTTCCTATTAGGTTGGTACAACTAAAAAGTGAAAAATAAAAAAACATTTTGCAAAAAAATACTACCGACTTCACCGATTTATTTGGAGGTCGGTAGTATTTAACCTAATAGGCAAGTTAGTAAGGTAACCATAACGCCAGAATAGATTTCATGAAACTTGAACATGACCGGTGAAATGAGAGATCTGCGTACCCCTTAAGAACGTACTGGCGTGATGTTACGTTATGAAATGGTATAAACAATAAACAGACATGCGATTGCAGCAATCCCGAGTGATTTGCCGTTATTTAATTAAGAGTTCTGTTGTATATCTCGGCAGTTCTTCGTCAGATCTTCACCAAATTAAAATGGGACCAATTTCGGAACATAATTAATAAAAAAAAAAAAAAAAAAATCGGGCCACAAAAAAAAAAACTTAATGTCGAACATAGAACCTCCTCCTTTTTGGGAAGTCGGTTAAAAAGAAGGTAGACATTATCAAGTCAATGCTTGGTCTCGCTGTAAACTAGCGTTGTGGCTTTAATTCGTGTGGTGTTGCAGCATAATGCTGAGCGATGAGCAAATAAAATTTCCCAAAAAGGAGGAGGTTAACAATTCGACAGTTTTTTTTTTTAATGTGTGTTACCTCAGAACTTTTTGCTAGGTGAACCGAAATTGGAAAAAATTAAATTGAATGCTGTAGCTAGATTTTCAATAAGATCTGATGAAGAATTTCGGAGATATACATCAGAACTCTTCAAATCACTCGGGATAGCTGCAATCGCATGTCTGTTTATTGTTTACACCATTTCATAACATAACATCACACTGGTACGCTCTAAAGGGGTACGCAGGCTTGAACAGGTATACTCTCATTCCACCGGTTTTGGTTATGTTTCGTGTTATTGGGTTAATCTATTCTGGCATCACTTTGGGCATTATAGGTACGTTGCCTATAGAACTGTTCCATTATGAACCACAACTAAAAAGTGTCAAAAAACGAAGAAACGAAAACAGGAACACCGACTTCCGAAATCGAAGTTATTTTTCACTTTGTAGCGTTTTTATTTGGAAGTCGATTGAATGTTTTTATAAAAAAGTTTTGATTAATAGTTATTATTTAATTCATAACACAGTAATACATAGAAAAAATTATAGATGCGTTGAATTGTCTAAGCTGCGCAAAGAATTTAAAGGCGGTTTTGACAATTATTAAGGGAATTCATAACGAAAGGGTTAAGCTAATATTAATTACAGACTTACACATAATTAGGCAATGTCGGTGTTATCTCAAGTAATAATCGTGCGAAGCAAGGGCGGGTCGCTAGTCCACAATAACCCTCAAAATGCCATAGCTTGATCGTACGTAATTACGTGGTCAAGGCACAAACACTTTGACATTAAGACCATACATAGAGCAGTTGAATTTAATACGTAGGTAGGTAGTTAATATACTGTACAATGTCACTGACGTCGATTCGTAGGTTATGATCTTTAAATGACCACAACTTTCTTGTAAACCAGGGTTATGAACTTTTTACAAACAAGGAATTCGGGTTTTAACGTTATCATTATCAAATTAAAAAAAAAAACATTTTCTTTCACTCTGTCCCCAGCCATGTTTTGTAACAGGCCTCGCATTGTGCAGCCTTGGGCAATACAAGTTGATCATGGGTGTGGAATGTGGGATTGTCTGATCCCGATGGAATTTGATTTGTTTTTCTTAGCATAATCAGGTATTTAAGTTATTGTTTAAACATTATTTGTAATGTATTGTGACACGAGAGCAACTGACAAACTGTTTTACAGTTTGTCGACAAATAAGCTATGAAGATGCGCCGCCGCAAAGTAGCTGCGCGAGGAAGATGCGCAGCTCGAGCTATGTGATGTATCGAAAGTAGGGAAACGGCGAAACCCATAGCAGACATCCATAGCACGCATCCATAGCACACATCCATAGCACGCATCCTTCTATATAAAAAACCTATCTTAGTTGAATCCGTTTCCACCAGTGCTAAGCTATGTGCACCAATGAATATGATTGGTGGATATCAAACGCATCCATAGCAACGTAGCATAGCACATCTCTGATGGAAAAGCAGCCTAAGGCCCCTATCAGCGATGATGTGTTTGATTATGAAGCACGCTTGTCTAGAAATAACCTATTCACTCTTGACTTAAAACCCCCGGGTTTTAGCTATCAGGACATCCAGATTTCGGCAGGGAATTCAACTCGGTTCCAATGGTAAGCGGTCACCGCCGGCCGCCTATGGACATCTGTAATACCAGAGACATCGCAGGTGAGTTGCCACACAAGAGACAAAGCTGAAATGCCTCATGTGCCTGTAATAACACCTGCACCCACCATACCCTTCAAACAGTAGCACAGCTACGCTGCTTGGCTACAGAAATAGGTCACCATTTACATAGTCCAGGGATAGAGAACCTATGGCACGCGTGCTAGAGGTGGCACTCGACAAAAAATTTCGAGCACGCCAATATAAGGCTTTTTAGCATATAGATCATTTGAAACAGCAGGAATGGCATCGACTTCTACTTTTATATCGACAAAACATAAATCTGTAGATAATATTATTGCTGTACGAATTTCGGGTTGCAAATAAAGAGTTAATAAGTAGCATTTTTTTATTAAGATTACTAGTCGACGGTACGAACTATTTTGTGCACGAGGTTAAAAAAACTTTTTTGCAAAAAAATACTACCGACTTCCAAATACAAAACTACAGTGTGAAAAATAACTTTATTTTTTGAAGTCGGTGCCTTTCGTAGGTACCATTTTTTTGCGTTATAGACCTTTGGGAGTATCATGAAAAATCTACTAAATGTATATTTTCAAAATAATTTTATTTGCATTGTTGAATTACTATTCTATTCCTGTATGGTAGCCGTTTTGCAATTTTCCTTCTTCTTATGGTATTTATTTCCGCCCAAAGTTGCGTTAAAATTAGTGTTGAAATATGGAACTTTCGACGCTCATAACTTTCAAATATTTAATTTTTAAACTTTTTTGTTTCCACACAGGACTAGATAATGAGTAGACAAATTGATATATTTTTTTATTTTGAACGTACACTGTTTAACAGTGGAGTAATCGCTAGACTACATTTGTATGGAAGAATGATCGACTAGCGTAACCTAAAGTCACTAATTCAAGATACTTTGGCGGCACTGCATTTCTACATTTAAAAAAAATATATAGTTCAATGGCGCGTTCTCTAATAAAGGTTCGTCATCCCTCATTTAGTCTATTCCCAACTATGATGGAGCTGGCTGTTTAACCTCATGCAGCTTTTAGCAATATTTTACATAGAGCGACTGCCTAACTGACCTTCACAGCCTAATTACTGGATACAAAGATACGCCCTTGTTTAGACTGGACCTTAACCTTTTAGAACGAACCACGAGGCAGTTATTACTTAGTCGTGTGCTCCTCCGCAGCAGAAACCAAAAACGTAGTAGTATTATCCAATCAGCCGTGCTACCAACCTTGCTTACTCCAAGCAATTCCTGGGCTCTACGTTAAAAGCACGGCAATGCATTTGGAATATGAGCAGGGGGCAAATCCGCTACTTGCTTGGGGCCTCTTTGGAACCAACGGCATGCTCATGAAGATGGGCTTAACCGCGACACCCATGTGCATGTTGTGTGGAGGACATACGGAACGCATGGAGCACCTACTGTGCACATGCGATGCACTGGCTGGTAAGCGAATGAGTCTCCTAGGGGTTGGATATCCAACACCAGAAGACTATAGGCTCATATCTCCTAGTCTCGTTGTAAAACTCATGAAGGAAGTTTTCAACGAGATTGGGGAGGAATAGGTTATCTGGGGGACCACAATAGATCCCAATGGGTCGTGGTGTCCAGAGTTATTTCTCGGCCCTTCCACAAGATAACATAGCCTTGCTTACTGGCGTCACTTTTCACCACACCATGAGCTATTACACTGTGCTAGCACGTGATACAATTTGATATCCTTCATCAACAATAAATTAAAAAAATCTATATACAAAAAAATACAAAAAGAACAATTAAATCAAATCAAGATCCATTGGATAATTACTTAATCTGTTTTTAATTTTCACCGCTAGTGTTGTGTCGATGTATCGATAAACAAAGGTTATCGAGCAACTGTCGCAATCGATTCGCTTCGAGTTAATCGCAACCATAATTGCATGGGAACTAGACATACAAGGCTCTTTTAGTACTGTAAAATACTAGAATTTGAAAGGTATAATAATTGGAGGGTTATCTGTGTTTTTAAATTGTAGGTGACCTGCTATTGTCAGCTAATGATTGTTCACTGATTCGATGATGACTTTTATGGACTTCAATTTATATTCTAAACCTATTAGATACGTAAGAAAAAATATACCTACGAAAGACTAGGCAGCATGGTTGAAAAAAAATTGACATGACATCCTATCCGTATGCTTGAGAACTGAATATAAATAAGGTTTCATTTTAACACCATTTTGAGATTTCCTGATTGATTTCGAACTATTACTATAAGACCTTTTAGAACCTAGACAAAGTGTCAGAATACAAGTTTTATTATTAAGACGACGACTACCGCCAACGACCTTGAAGGAACAAAACGCGGACTCGTTTTGCAGGCCCAAAATTTAGTAGTTTTATTGCACTTTCCTTATTATTCTATAACTTTAAATAAAAAGCCTCAGATCAAAATGTAGGTAATTAAATTAGTCTTTTGAGATGGTGTCGATTTCATTAAAATACGCCCAGCGGTTTTAGTGCGATTGTCGTGTTTTTCTTTCTCCGTTTTAGACATAACTTTAAAAATTAATTGCACTATGTTATACGAATAAAACTGAAAACTTTCTTAATGAAATTATTAAGAAAATGGTCTAATGTAACATATACTTTTCCAAAAAATACGACTAGTCGTTTAGACCTGATTCTCATTTTTAAATCAGCAACTCAAGGGAATCGGCGCCTTAATATTCAAGTAGTAAGAAATTTACTACGGGCCTTTTTGGAAGCGAAAGTCAATCCCATATTTTTTTTTATTTTTCACTGGCTTTCACTGATAGATCAATGTCAAATCGTCTATGCCTCTAGTCTCGGGATTGCTACTGAGAATTTCCTAATGGAGACACACAAACGCCAAACCAACTCATCCAACCCAGGAAGATAGAGTATCGGGTGTCCTGAATTAGATCCTATTTGGGGATCCAATCCAGGTTCTCATAACAATGGCGAGAAAATTGTTGATGGAATTATCTATGTGGCCGTGATAGATACCGATGAAATAATTTACTAAATTTTATCAAATCAAAGTTATGACCTTTCAAAGTATGGCAAAAAAATCGTCATAACTGAAAACCCAATTGACTAGATAATTGACGATAATTAATAAAAACATGGGTTCTGGCTAAACTGTGTTGCCATGGACAATAATTCATCTGTCAACCGACATGTCAACGTTGACGTTAGAGGTTATCCTCTAGTCATATCATAAATCCCCGACTTCCTATAAAAGTAAAACTGAAGACAAAACTGTTCAGGAACTCAATCTCTATATTTTGACATAATTTTCCATCGGAAGACGCTAAAAAAAAGGAACATACTTTTTTTTGGGTGGTCGCCATTGTTCTTCATTCGTGCTTCGGAGCATTAGCAAGAATGATAATAGGCATTCCCGAGAGACAAATTTTCCCTATTAATATTAGTTTTTAACCGACTCCCCAAAAAGGAGAAGGTTCTCAATTAGGATGTCTATTTTTTTTTCTTCTTCATATATAAACGGCTTTTCAAAATTATTTTTTTGTTTTTAAGAAGTTTATTCCGAAATGGTCCCATTTAAATTTGGTAAAAATCTGATGAAGAACTTCGGAGATATACAACAGAACTCTTCAATAAATGACGGCAAATATCTCAGGATTGCTGCAATCGTATGTCTGTTCATTGTTTACACCATTTCATAACATACCATCACGCCAGTATGCTCTAAACGGGTACGCAGATGTGTACAGTACACCCTGATACACTCTCAGTCCACCGGTTATTGTTCAAGTTACATGTTATTTGGGTAATCTATTCTGGCATCACTGTGGGCATTATATGTACCATAATATAGAACTTGTCCATTATGCACCACTAAAAAGTGAAAAATAATAATCTTATTAAAAAGTTTTTATGACAAAAATTACTATGTGAATATTCAAGATGATCTACTATTAATATTCTCAGTCAAAGATCACGCGAGCTATGTGAACATCTATCAATTACATCGTCAAACCGTGAGACCGTCGCGTTCTACTTCACATCATATGGAGAGAAGGCAATTTATGAAAATTAAAATAATATTAAGTCTTAGACCAATTTATGTACTTTTATGGCAATCTGGGAATGTGTGACAATGGAGGGCCTTGGAATGTGGACTGGCTTTTGATATGTTAACCGTTTAGACAAAATTAGTTAGGTAATACTTGTCTATGTATGAGCTCGTGGCTAAATAATAACAGCCGCACGGGTCGATCTTCAAGGTTAAGCAACGCTTGACTAGGTCGGTCCGTGGAGGGGTGACCATTTCAACATACCGAGTTTCCTCCGTGCCTCGGAAAGCACGTTAAGCCGTTGATCCCGGCTGTCATTTGAAGATCTTTGACAGTCGTTACGGGTAGTCAGTAGCATGAGATCTGACACAACCTGTCTTGTCAAGAGGTGTCGCAAAAAACGGCAAAATAAGTTCGTTGTATGGGAGCCCCACATAAATATTTATTTTATTCTGTTTTTAGTATGTGTTCTTATAGGGGCAATATAAATACATCATCTGTAAAAATTTCAACTGTCTAGCTATCACGGTTCATGAAATACAGCCTGGTGACAGACGGATAGACAGACAGACAGATGGACCGCGGAGTCATAGTAATATTGTCCCGTTTTTACCCTTTGGGTACGGAACCCTAAAAAACAACCATGAATGGTCGAGTAGTTTCGGAGAAAATTACCTGTCACAGACAAACACACTAGTGATCCTATAAGTCCGTTTCATTCGGACATACGGAACTCTAAAAATATGGAATATTTTTTCCGTACACAACAAGACATACGGATATCTCTATGCACCTTTTGGATATTCATGGAGCGACTACCACCTACAGTCGCTCCGTCCAATAAGTTGGAAGCCGACCTCAACTGTTGGAAAGGGACCAGGCAGATAATGATTTATGAAGATATGTCGCATTTATATGAAAAGGTTCCCGACTCGAATTGAATGAGTAAATCATAGTGTTCTAGAATAGTTAGTGCGACTGTAGTAGTCTATATCTATACCTCTATACTTATAATCTATATCTATACTAATATTATAAAAAGGAAAGATTTGTATTTTGTATGTAACGAATAAACTTAAAAATTACTGGACAGATTTCAAAAATTCTTTCACCGTTGGGAAGCTACACTATCCCCGGGTGACATAGGCTACTTTATATCCCTGTATTCTCACGGGAAGGGGAACTACGCGGGTGAAACCACGAGGCGTCCGCTAGTATTAAATATCATGAAACCGGAACGAATGGAATAAATCTTGTTTGAGCTAAATCGGTTCAGTAGTTACTGAGAATGCAGCATGAAAACTAAAGGTATAAAAAATTATGCATTGTCATCAAGGTCCACTACATTAGTAGCACCGTATTCCCCTGTTTCCACGCTAGTAATAGAAACATTCTCAGTATTTTGGGCTGGTGACGGCCACGATGTTTCCTCCTTCTCCGACCGATCACAGGACAGACACACAAAACTCAGTGAAGAAGTATGATATAAACAAAAAAAACGAAAACATGATAAATCAATCAGCACTGGAACTGTGCGGTGGATTACGGCCAGCCACTCTTACGAAGAAGTATGTGTTCAAGTAGTGGGAACTTTAAAGGCAGATTAAATTGTTCTTCCCGAGGCAAAAAGGAGTGTGCAAGGATCGTAGCAGTTGGCGTTCTATAGTTTCTGTCTACCCTCATGGGTAAAAGGCGTATATGTATGTTCCCGAAGCAGAAAGTATACATCGGGGTTTTCAAGGCGTCCATTAAGGTTCCCCTAGTCGACGGCACGAACTATTTTGTGTCCGGGATTAAAATGCATGCTATCTCACCCGACAATACGTAGGAAAGGGATAGACGCTGTGGTGAGCAGTAAGAAGCTAGTGCGCGTACGAATACACACTCATGGTACAATAAGAAAACTTTTTGCAAAAAAATACTACCTTTTTACCGTTTTTATTTGGAAGTCGGTAGTATTTTTTTGCAAAAAGTTTTTTTATTTTTCACTTTTTAGTTGTACGTACCTAATAGGCAAGTTAGTAAGGGAACTATTTCGCCAGAATAGATTTCATGAAACTTGAACATAATCGGTAAATTGAGAGACCCCTTAAGAGCGAACTGGCGTGATGTTATGTTATGAAATATTATAAACAACAAACAGACATGCGATTGCAGCAATCCCGAGAGATTTGCCGTTATTTATTGAAGAGTTCTGTTGTATATCGCCGAAGTTCTTCATCAGATCTTCACCAAATTAAAATTGGACCAATTTCGGAACATACTTTTTCAAACAAAAAAAGAATTTTCAAAATCGGTCCACAATTGACGGAGTAATCGGTGAACATAAACAAAAAAAAAAAAACAAACCTGAAGTCGAACATAGAACCTCCTCCTTTTTGGGAAGTCGTTTAAAAATAATAAACGGATGATGATTTAGAACGACAAGTAACGCCCGAAATTTTATAAACAGGCCTTTCTATACTAGGACTATCATGAAAAAAATACTTAATGTATTTATTTAAAATAAAATTATTTGCATATTTTTACTGGCAATCGATACATGGTGGACATTCCACCCATACGCACAAAACGTTTTGAGAACACTTTTATTATGCGTACAGCTAAGGAGTGGAATTCCCTGCCGGAGTCTGTGTTTCCCGACACCTACAATCTGGGGGTCTTTAAGTCAAGAGTGAATAGGTTATTTCTAGGCAAGCGTGTTTCACCGTCGACCACATCATCGCTTACCATAAGGTGAGATAGTGGTCAAGCGCGAGCCTATTGGATATAAAAAAAAACCTATCCCTGTATAGTAAATGTTTTGCAATTTTCCTTCTTTTTCTTGGTATTTATCCGCCCAAAGATGCGTTTAAATTAGTGTTGAAATATGGAACTTTCGACGCTCATAACTTTCAAATACACGTTTCTTTTTTTAATTTATTGTTTCCATACAGGGCTAGATAATGATGAGACATATTGACATTTTATTTTTATTTTGAACGTACATCACAGTGGAGTAATCGCCATACTACGTTTGTATGGATAGCCTGACAAAATTTGCAACATTCACTCCACGCCCAAAAACGAGAAATACAGTTTTTTTAGCATGACAACTGTAATATTTCTTAACGGCTACCATATTAGACACTAAGTACCTACTAAGTCGAGATACTATCTCCGCTGTCCGAAAATGGGCATTCAAGTAATGGTTTTATGTGAAGCTTTTGTATTTAGAGATCGTTGTATTTTGCTCTCGTGAGTCATGATATTTAAGCTCAGCTTAAATATGCAGAGAATGCAGAGAAAAGGCCAGTCTGAGAAGAATGGCGTACTAAACATAAGTATCCAGCATTTGGTGAAAATACTGAAAAAGAAAGATGAAGCGTGGTTTACGTAAGATTAATGCTGTTACGCACTGCATCCGAACCGTGTTCGTGAAATTTCGGTTCCGAAGTAGCCGTAGTACTTCTTGTAGGGAAGCTTACGAACTACATCCGAACTCTATCCGTCATAATTCAGAACATTTTGAACTCGGGTCTCAAAACACGGACACGGACGCGCCCTAACAGGATACCCACTTCAGAGAAATGGCTTTGAGATCTTAATTAAATATGCGCATGATTTATTGTCATACAAAATCATGGCGATACAAGACAACAAAAAGTTTTATTAAAAGAAGACAAGTAAAATTTAAAAGCTCCCGACACATATAGCAAATTTTGGATTTAATGCCTTAGGCATTTTCTACCAGTTGACCTTAGGGTGGTGGAGAGATAAAACATGGCAGATGCAACTAAATAAAAGAACAAGTAGAAAAATCATGCTACATAATTTATCTAGAGGTAAACCCGCTTCGATCGACAATCTATTGAACACGTAATTGTGACACGATATCTTGCGAAAACACCCCCATTCAAACAGTAAAACACGCATAACTTTAGGATGGCTGAACCGATTTTCATCAAACATAGCTAAGAACACTCTCGATAAAGTAACCTTTCAAAAAAGAAAAACGAAATCAAGTTAGGTTCCTCCGTTTAGGAGCTATGATGTACACAAGTACACACGTTAAACTTAACACTATATTTTTTACGTCGGGGGTTAAAAAGTTTTACTAAAGAAGAAAAAGGAGAGAGAAGAGTGGATCATACAGTTATGGATCGTGATACTTCCATTCCAGTCATCATTTGAGTCCTAAATAAAACAAGAAATAAATCATAATTATATTAAGCGCGTACTTGTTGTTATAAATGGCGCAATAAGTTTTTTGCCATTGTGACAAACAGGGACATAAAACATAAGGCCTAGATAATATATAATCATACATACTATAATTTTAGTCCTTCCTAATATAGAAGGTAACAGTTTCGTCACATAACTGGAGCGATGGAGGCTAGACGTGAAGTTGTTAAAAAAGTTGCGCGCGCGCACCGCAGTGTTGCGTCATTCGAACTTGCACTTGAGAACCAAGAGTAGGGCTGGCGACTTTTTGTTTAATACATCAATATTCTACTGAATTTAATACAATAATAAGCAATTTTCCAAAAAAAAACTTTAATTTGGGACTTGCAATAATTTAAGAGAAATACAGCTGATATCGGCAGAAATCGGTATTTCCTCGGCTGCCACATTGATCTAATGGCAAACGCGACTGATCCTGGATCTGTTTCCCAGGTCGGGCACATTTAACATAAGGGAATGCTAAGCACCTTTTCAGAGAGAATCTAGGAGTGATGACGTGTACGCAATATGACATTTAAGGCCGTACCCTGACCAAAAAATCAGCATGAGATTTGAGCATTCCTACTGGCCTAGCGGCACTGATGGCGCATGAATTACAGTAGTGAATACGCCCAGATTTTAGAATAACTTCTTTATAAAATCGAATATTGGTCTATTGAAAAAAAAAAAATATACCAAAATGTTCGTTATCAAATTGTCTATCCATTAGTGTTAGTACAAAACATTATTAATGAACACTTTACGAGGAGATGCATGCTATCAATCATTATTTCACATTTTTATGGTTTTGTTGGAAGGAGATTAGTGAAACATATACTACATCAAAAAAAAAAAACTACAATTTTGGAATCAATAATATGTAGAAATGTAATGTATTTTTATTAGTTGATATTTCATTTTAAATAACGAGTAGATAGCTCCTAAAAACTGCACGAAAAACGGCTAGCGCGGCGTTATGCTCGGAGTAGCGCCTTAATCTCAAAATGGTGGTGTAATCCCAAAAGGTGCGCAAAATATCGGTCAAAAACGTGACATAGTGATTTCTAAAACGAAGTAAAACATGTTTGTCCTAGGACAAAGCTTAGTAAAATAGGTGTCGTAATGGCAGACCTATCGATCGTGTGTCAACGCCTTAGTTGACCTGTTGTTAAGAAACCTGTCTTATATGTGCAATTCGTAGAACGGCTTTTACAGTTGGTGAAGTTGAAATTGCCGAAAATGAAGAGCCGTGTGTGTGATCAAGTGTCGATTTATGTCGTAATTTATTATGGGAATTTGAATGAGAAATAAAAGGAAATAAATTATGACGTCCAGCATCATGCTCTGGAGTGGGTTGTAGATTACAGAACAATCTTTCTCATAGAAAGTAGGCCTGAATGCCTGGCCTACCTTTTGACGTAGCTACTATAGTGGGCAAATCAAAGTTGAAGTTGCCAGCAGTGGGAACATTAAAAACAGATTTTATTATTATGTATCTGGAGCTTCAGAAATCAAATAACTGTGGTTCCATTTAAAATACTGGTATTTAAATGCATGCGTTTAGGCTGAAAACTGACCCTTACCTAGTTTGGAAAATGTTGGACAGATTATGATATAGCTACATTTTATTTTCAACCCGTGATGTCCCACTGCAGTATAAAAATCTCCCTTTTTACCCGACTGCCGAAGGAGGGTAATGTGTTTATCAGTCTCTGTATGTATGTATGTTTGTTCCTATGTGGCGTTCTAGAGACGAAACGCGTTGGCCGATTTTGATGATTCTTACGTCACTCGATTCGTCTTAACCTTGCGAGTATCACTGCCTACATTAAAATTGGAAAATAGAAAAATGGCGGCTTTTGGGGGCTCAACTTTTTTTATTCCTTTCCCATCGATTGGGGTTTCAAAATAAAGAGTTTTAAGAGGTGATTTCAAATATATATAAGACTTATATGTTTAAATGTACCTAATTCGAAACAAAAATGTTAACTACAAAGTTATAAATGAAAAAAATAGAAACAAAAATCTAAAAACCCGACTACATAAGAAGCGAACTAAAAAACGTAAACAAGAAGAAAATCATTGGACATATCAAAGTGCATTAATTCGCATAGAGCTGAAAATTTGTACGAATGTTCGTAACACCATAAATGAAATGTAAAAAGTCCTCATCGATCCCACACTTGCAACAAATTTTATTCAAGGTCAAAGTTAGCAAACATGGGATTTTAGCGTTTTTAAGCCGAACGGTAAGTTTTATGATAAAATAGATCAGACAAAAATTGTAACCATAATAATATCTCAGAAACGGTGACGTTTAGAAGAAAAATTGTAGAGATAATTGCATAATCTACAATTTTTGTCTGTTCTATTTTATCATAAAACTTACCGTTCGACTAAAAAAAGCAAAAACCAAATTTGCTAACTTTGACCTTGAATAAAATTTGTTGCAAGTATGGGACCGATGGGGACTTTTTACATTTATTTTATAATGGTGTTCCGAACATTCGTACCAATTTTCAGCTCTATGCGAATTAATGTAAACCAACCCCTACTTTTGGTCTAATTTGACGGGACTACAAAGCCACATGATTTTTATGTCCATACATTGATATATATGGGTTCATATCAATGTTCCCATACAGATTTTGGGCAAGTGTACCTAGACCTGTCATGTTTACACTTGCCTTGATGCCGTGGAAGTGGCAAAGTTCTGTACAAAACAAAATTTAAAGGGCTGTCGTGCCAGCGACACGATGACGAAGTCTTGTCTGATGAAGATTTTAATAAACTCTTTCAGACAGTGACAACCCTACCAAGCAGACTACTGCTACGTCAATGACGCAACAAACTACATTACCCACTTCATTCCGATAGCCTTTTATAATAGCATTGTCTTTCAGAATGTAGGTATAATACTTTAAATAGATTTGAGTTTTGATTTTAGCCTCTTCGGTAAGCTTTTAAAGGAGATTTTTGGCGTAGCTACTATAGTGGGCAAACCAAAGTTGAGGTTGATTGATCTAAAAATGATTTTTTTTTGTGTTTTAAGTGGCTTTATGAAATTATTGTGGTACTAGCTGTCGCCCGCGGCTTCGCTCCCGTCAACTGGCTACCTTCCTACCCTGCCCTATCCTACCTATCTACCTACATACCCTACTAACCTGCCTCCAACATGTCTACCTAGTTAGGTAGATATGTGGGAAGTAAGTGAAGTAAGGACCCTACTTACCCTACCCTATCCTACCTATCTACCTACCTACCCTACTTACCTGCCTCCCACATATCTACCTAGTCAAGTAGATATGTGGGAGGGAGGTAAGTAGGGACCCTATCTACCCTACCCTACCTACCTACCCTATACTACCTAACCCACCCCTACAAACAAACAATTTTGTTTTTTTGTTTCAAAGAGGACACTCTTTGAAACAAAAAAACAAAATTCCTTAGGATGTCATCTATCTCCTTGCCAAATTTCATTGAATTCCGTTCAGTGGTTTAGACGTGAAAAGATAACAGTCAGACAAACAGAGTTATTTTCGAATTTATAATATTAGTATGGATTAATCTGTTCTCGTTTTTTTTTATCGTTATCGTCGATAAGCTTCAATAGGCTATTGCTTGAGGCTTATTTCTTCAATTTTATAAAAATAACGTATAATAAAAGGCGAACATTCGATTTATCCGGCCAGAAATTCTTGCATCAACCATCAGGAAATCTAGCAGAACTTGCTAAATAACTGTTAATTTAATTTGAAATATATACAATAATTTGAACTGAAATTGATAAGACTAGGATTTCTTGGGTAGGGCCATTCTTTGTTAGAGCAAAAGTGAAAGCTAGATGAAAACTAAATTTTATATTTAGTCTGGAATAAAATAAGTTATAGACACAGTAAATAATTATGTCGTGTCGGGCAAGTACCAGTGTGATTTTGTCAGTTAATAAATTATGTAATTTCTAAGTTTATATTGGACATCGCTGACAACGGTGAAGGAAAAATGGCAAAGAAACCTAGTCTTATAGTTTACAAGTTGCTGCCCGCGACTTCGTCTGCGTAACATTAGTACTTCGAAAAGCGTATTGTTTTATATCGCGCAATAATAATCGCAGTCATATCTATTAGCTATTATTATGTAAAACGCATAACATAAAATAAAAACAGGCCAAGTGCAAGTTTCGCGCACGAAGGGTTCCGTACCACTATCGTAAAAAACGGAAAAAAAAACACGTTTGTTGTATGGGAGCCCCACTTAAATATTTATTTTATTTTTAGCATTTGTTGTTATAGCGGCAACACAAATAAATCATCTGTGAAGATTTCAACTGTCTAGCTATCACGGCTCATGAGATACAGCCTGGTGACAGACATACAGACAGACGGACAGTGGAGTCTTAGTAATAGAGGGTCCCGTTTTTACCCTTTGGGTACGTAAACCTAAAAAGTAAGCAATTCAAACCTTTGAAAGATATTTGTAGAATTAACTGTCAAAATACTAATAAGATCATCAGTCACACCATTACTTATAAGGTTGACAAGCATACTAGTTAGAATGTCAAATATTGATGATATTCAGAGATAATTAAGCTATTTCGGCATTTGGACGAGTAATTTCGTTTTAAAGTTTGATCTGATTAGAATTGTTTCATTAGGAGGCTGTCAAGGGTAGACGAATAGTTTTTAGGGTACCGTACCCAAAGGGTAAAAACGGGACCCTATTACTAAGACTCCGCGATCCGTCTATCTGTCTGTCCGTCTGTCAGGCTGTATCTCATGAACCGTGTATTTAATATAATGTATTTCTGTTGCCGCTAGAATAAAATACATATCTCCCATACAACAACCGTGATTTTTTTGCGATAATGGTACGGAACCCTTGGCCGGTATTTTTTAATTATTTCGTAAGGTCACAGGCATTGAGTCCGCCTATGTTGTATTAAGTTTTAATAAATAAGATGAAAGAAAGAAAAGTTTTTTATTCTGCATAGACAAACGTATTTTTTTTATATCCTGTAGGCTCGCGCTTGACCACTATCTCACCTGATGGTAAGCGATGATGTGGTCGGCGGTGAAACACGCTTGCCTAGAAATAACATATTCACTGTTGACTTAAAGACCCCCCAGATTGTAGCTGTCGGGAAACACAGACTCCGGCAGGGAATTCCACTCCTTAGCTGTACGCACAATAAAAGTGTTCCCAAAACGTTTTGTGCGTATGGGTGGGATGTCCACCATATATCGATGGCGCATATTCATACATACATACATAAACTGACGCCTTTTTTCCCATGGGGGTAGGCAGAAACTACAGAACGCCACCTGCTACGATCCTTACATACTTGTTTTGCTTCTCTCACATTCATGCATCTAGTCATACACATACGCCGGTTATGAGTACTGCGCTACTGGCCTTTTTGAAGAACATCACCTATAAGGTCTATGTATGTCTTTCTAGGGACGTCCCCTACCGGCGTTTCCATTCACGTCTGCCTTGTAAATACATTTCGTTAGTCGCCATTCATTCATCCTCTCAACATGGCCAAACCATCTTAACATACTCTTTTCAATTTTAGTCACTACATCTTCTTTTAGAAGGTGGTTGGAAATACATATATTTTTTACTAACTGTCCCCAGCGGCTTCTCTCCTGTCAACAGGCCACCTGCCTACCCTACCCACCTTACCTGCCTACTTAACTACCCTACCCTACTCGCCTACCCTAACCTACCAACCAAATACTTTTAATTTTTTTATCCAAAAACTAGCCTATTTCCTTCCTCAGGATGCCATCTATCTCCTTGCCATATTACATTGAATTCCGTTCAGTGGTTTAGGCGTGAAAAGGTAACAGACAGACAGAGTTACTTTCGAATTTATGATTATAATTATTGATAAGCTCGCGCTTGACCACTATCTCACCTGATGGTAAGCGATGATGTGGACGAAATGTGATTAAAAGAAGCTGTGGATCGAGCTAAATGATGTGCAGTTTTGTATGCAATCTTTGAGCGACCTATACAGCCTATATACTACATTTGCGATAACATTCGACGTTTAAATTAGCCCATTTTACAGCCCGGTCAACCGATTTTGACTTCTATTGCGTTGGTGATACGACGAATGGTAGCTGTAGTAAACAGTTGGTTTTGGTAACAGGTTTATGCTTTTTATGTCATCCTTATGTTTACGGGATAGAACTCAAAATCGGTTGAACGGACTGTAACAAGATTTGGAAACATGTCTAATGTTATTTGAAATGGAGTTTAGTCAAGCTGAAGTACGAAAAAAAAGGATTTGCTACAAGAATGAGTATACCATTTTTCTTTTTACATTGGCTGAATTTTTCTATGGCATAATTTACCACACGTGGACAAAGATGCTGGCAAACGTCTCCAAGCTATACCTTTGTCTGATGTAGATATATTCCTTGGTATATACGGCTTACTTGATCAAGCCTAATAGATAAAGAACCTTTCACCAAAGGCACTTATAAATTCGATGACGTACATCAACAATACGCTACACACCGGATCTTAAATCAATCATAGTACACCCTACTTCCTTATTTGTATCAATACTTGGAACTAGCCTTAAAATAAACCAACTTAACGATACACCTCAAAAACTATCCACATTACTCTTTGAAACAAGAAAATAGAGCTGAATTTTGATTGAGAAGTATGAAATGGAGCAGTAAGAAAAAAAATGCTACAGATCTGATATGACCAATATAATTTAGCTGACCGAAATTGTTTCAGTGAATCTTATTGCTCAAGAAATAAAGGTGATTATTGATTTTTTCAGTGGTTTTTATAGGTTGTTTTATGGAAGGCAGTGTCCCCTACCGAGGTCGAAGCTTATATCATTGGGTCCGGCTGCTGACCATGATGAGGAATGTGGGGTGAAAGGCGACGTGATGCGAGGGTTTGAGGTGGGAGGGGGGAATATAATAATGATTATTGTCTAGCGGAAGTATGAAATAATTACGATTGATTTTAGGCCTGATAAGGAATCTGGGTTTTAAAACGTTGGCTACTTTTTACGGTTCCGTATCCAAAGGGTAAAAACGGGACCCTATTACTAAGACTCCGCGGTCCGTCTGTCACCAGGCTGTATCTCATGATACGTGATAGCTAGGCAGTTGAAATATTCACAGATGATGTATGTCTGTTGCCGCTATAACAACAAATACAAAAAACAGAATTAAATAAATATTTAAGTGGGGCTCCCATACAACAAACGTGATTTTTTTGACGTTTTTTGCGAGATTGATTTTTCTGAGATACACAAACATTACTAAAATCTCAAAATTTTGAAGTTTTCAATCTAAAAATTCAAATTCCTAATTTTAAAACGGGGATAATCTATTAAAATGTTCACAACAATCATAAAAGTTAATCCAAGACGGCTTTTAAGTTAAGCACCTACATCTTTTCTTAAGTAGTAATCATCATCATCATCATTTCAGCCGAAAGACGTCCACTGCTGGTCATAGGCCTCCCACAGGCGTCCCCGGTAGTAATGATAATGATATATTTATTTGCTAAATAATAAGTGTATACATGCAAGAATAAATAATACGTGCATGCAGGATAACATTGAAAAAACAAAAAGTTCGGACATGTTTGCCACCTAATATGGCATGCTAATATTTAAAAAAATAATATCATGAACAGTTTCACAAAATGAAATTAAACACAATAATTAAAAAATGACAACAAAAAAAAAATATAAACAATAATAACGTCAAAATATCAATCAAATTTTAATGGCTTGAGGCAATTACAACAATAAATTTAAACACAATAATTACTAAATCTCTATAAAGAGGAAAGATTTGTATTTTTGAATGTAACGAATAAACTTAAAAACTAGTGAACCGATTTCAAGAATTCTTTCACCGTTGGGAAGCTACACTATCCCCGGGTGACATAGGCTACTTTTTATCTCTGTATTCCCACGGGAAAGGGAACTACGTGGGTGAAATATTAAGTAAAATCGTTTCGATTTCAGGCAAGCAAACAAAAAAAAAAACTTTTTATGTCGAGGTACTGGACCCAGAAAATAAATCCAAGACAAGGTGCCTCACTTGTGATCAATAATAAGCTCTGTGTTCATCGATTATTAAAGATAACCCAATACTGAGACGTCCACAAAAATCGCTACCGCTCATGCACTATATCCTCTCCACTAAACAAGTCTGAGTGAACGGCTCTAGATAACACAGGGCGTGACGCACGCCATATTTAACTATTGACTTGACTATAAATCTAATACAGGGCTCTCAAACATTTTCAGAATAATCCTAGTTACCCTCTACTCCCAACTCACCATAATTAAAAAACCGGTCAAGTCCGTGTCGGTCTTCGCACATTTAGGTTCCGTACCAAACCGCAAGAAAAATGGTTTTAATAGGAATAATTAGGAAATTACAAAAAAAAAAACAGATTTATCAACAAGAGAAAGAAGGACTTCATCCATGAACAGTTTACACGGTTTTAGCATTCTATTAGATCCATCCAAGGACCTAAATTGTCAAGTCACAAAAGCTGCCAACATCAAAGTTTCATAGTTAAATTCTAAAAGCCGTTCCCTAAAACTCAGCATACTATCTAACATCATTTATCAATATTGACAGTATTTATGAATATGCATTTCTTAGTAGCCGTCGTAAATTAGAGCACGGAGTAATAAGATTCAGTAAACTAAAGACTAGGTGGAACCGCTGTCGCTGGCGCTTATGGCGAATGTACTCACCCGAAGTAGAGCAGAGTGAACGGCGGAGGGCGTGACTATTAAATAAATACCGAATGCAGAATGTTAACTCTACACAGTCTTAAAAATTAAAAAGAGGATTTCGTTGCAAAACTCAACATTCTATGATGTAAAAAAATGTTTTTTGAAAAAAATAATACCGACTTCCAAATAAAAACTACAAAGTCGGTGTCTTTTGTAGGTACAAATTTTTTGCGTAATGGATTTTTCCAAATAAAATTATGTTTCACTTTGTAGTTTTTATTTGGAAGTCGGTAGATTTTTTTAGCAAAAAAGATTTATAATTTTTCCCCTTTTTAGTTGTAACTACCTAATAGGCAAGTTGTTTAGTAAGTACCTATAACGCCAGAATAGATTACGGTCCGAACAACATGAAACTTGAACATAACCGGAAACGTGAAATTAGAGATCTGCGTACCCCTTTAGAGCGTACTGGCGTGATGTTATTTTATGCAATGGTATAAGAAATAAACAGACATGTGATTGCAGCAATCCCGAGAGATATTCCGTTATTTATTGAAGAGGTATGTTTTATATCGCCGAAGATCTTTATCAGATCTTCACCAAATTCAAATGGGACCAATTCCGAAACATACTCTTTCAAACAAAAAAATAATTTTCAAAATCGGTCCACAATTGACGGAAATATCGGCGAACATACATAAAAATAATATATATAAAGTCGAACATAGAACCACCTCCTTTTTGGAAAGTCGGTTAAAAAGATGATTCCGTTGCAAAAGTCAACATTCCATGATCTAAAATGAATTTTAACATCCAAGACGGATACAAACTCCCATATCAAAGGAGGAGGAGAAGCCATTTAGTTCGACTACGGTGTTAGTCTCATACTGATCATGACAATCCCACCGCACTATCCCCAATTCCCAAACCACTGCAACTCCTGAAAGCCATAATCAACACTGGCGACCACAAGAAAAGCTCCGAGGCAATGAAGCTCGAAGAAATACCGGCGAACGAATTTAACTGTCTTGGATCCCGCAACGAAATTAATCAGAGAAGAATAACGGAGGAGTAGGAAAAATGTACAAATGCTGCTATGCTGATCATGAGTGAGCCTTTTGCGATATCCCTGTGGTCAAATTCGAGCAGTGACCTAGCCATAATACTCGGCGCTAATCATTTCGGCTGTACTTTCAAACCTCAGGTTCACTCGTGAAATTTAAAATACCATCCTTAGCTCCCTCTCTCTCATAAAGAACACATAATCTTATTGCTTCTTACTTAACTCAGCAGTTTAGGCAGTGTGTTCTCCTTCAGTAAATGTAAATGAATGAATTGTACAAGATGTGTAACGGCCTTAGTAAGAATAAATTAGCCTGACTCTCTAGGGTACGTCGGACTGCACACTACCTAAAAATCTAATATCATACTGGTACTTCTGTCTTCTTTTGCCACACGGCGTGACCCACTCACAGACTTGTAGACAATGGATGCTAGAGTTTATATTGCAATTTGTTTACTGGCTTCACGATGTGAGAAGCGATGCGAACAACAATATTAAGCAGTTTTTGTGTAGAAATTACTTAATTGGGATGTTAATGATATGGGCTATGAGCTTGGAGATATCTTTGTTGAAATCTAGATTATTTTGTTAGTGCGAAAAATATTTCGTTTGCGATATTTTCCAGCTTTGTTTAATTAAGTATTCTAGGATACAAAAGATATGGCCGGAATTTGTATAGAGCTGTGCCCTAACAAAAAATATTCATGTACATTGACATAATGTGCGTCGTCACTTAGCGGTATTACAATAGTTTCAAGTTTTATGATCACAGTTGAAGCGAGAGATACTATAAATAGGATAAGATCGTGATAAGATCAACGCAAGACTCCACCACAGACTAGACTGCACCAGGGCAGAGCGCGCGCGTAGAAACGTCAAAATTACTAAGACGTTCGGATACACACTCTGGAATATATTGTCGAAGCATTCAGCATTATGACATGACGCGCGAAACCTTAACTTTTATTTTAGAGGTATTTACCTTAGCGATACGATTCTTGCAGTTGTAGTTGTTTTATATTTTAATCTGACCTTCAGGCGTACTTCAGGAACAGTGTTTGTCTTATGGTGTATCCAGACTTAAATGTATTGCATAGAAACTGCACAAAAACAATTAACACACATATTTTTTTTTGATTTTTTTGATGCCTGTTCTAGACAAATGTAAGTCTTGCGATTAATTTAAATTTATTTTACAAGTCATTTTCACATATTAATAATTACTGTACATTATGTATTCTGATTGATTCGGAGGTCCTTTATGGTGCGTAGGTATAGAGCTGTTGCGCGTTGGTCTACACTTGCTGGCTGATATTTAGTAGATATTTGGCATTCGTTACGGGTAGTCAAAAGCCCGAAATTTTGAAAGCCCGTCTTGCTATGTTATAAAGAATTACCTAGTTAATAAGTTGTGGAGGTCAGATAGGCAGATGGTTCATGTTAAATGAGTGCTGGTATATATTAGTCCGCAGACAGCCTGGAAAAAACTGGTTGTTATAGGAAAAGTGGATGGGAAAAGGCCACGCGGACGCTGACACCGATGGTCAGACCAGATCGGAGCGATTACGGGCCTCACGGTGACCACTGCCCTGAGAAGAGCCGAAGACAGAGTGGCTTGGAAGCAGCTCGTCAATGACTCCGTGAAAGCTTTCCAAGACGGGCACGACATTCAATAATGAAGACAACGAATAAGAACAAAGATATGTTTGCGTCCGACGGAAAACCGACCCAACACAGTTGGATGTCGAAATAGGGCTACGCAGATTGATATGTTAGCTGAATAAGAAAGCATCAACATATATACTAATCATCTACCCATCACTGAAGATCCCTAGCTGTATCTTTCGATTAATATAGTTTTAGTTAAAAGGATTTCAAAATATGTACCTCTTCAATTTTCTCGAGGTCGAGATCACATAAGGGTTTTCAAACGAAAACCATGCAAAAACTCTGTTTAAACCAGCTTGTCAAATAGACCATCTAATGTTGAAATAACAACACGACAACTTATCTAGCTAGATCAATCTGACTTATTCAATTTCAAAGTAATTATATCTTTTGTATGTCAAGCCTTATTGTTTTTTTAATTAATTATATGCTTTCGCAACGGTCGTGTACTCGTGTGTCTGGGTTATTGTGAAGTAGGTTCGATGTCTGAGTAGTACTGTTACCTAATAATAATATAATTATGCACTAACCTAACTGAGCTGTGTGACAAACAGGTTAAAAGTACCACCGAATAGGTCCCATTAAACGCTAGATATCCCGGCAGACCAAGACCTATATGATGGGGCCAGTTCGACTCCTACCAAAAGGATAGGCCCGTATAAGCATAAGGCAGAATTGAGTGGAAAAAGGAGCGACTAGCCTTTCCCTATAAATGTGTTGCGGGAGAAAAACGCTTGGTATTTCTTGGACAGAATTCCGCACAAACGTCTCCACTCTCCAAGAACTCGGACATCAAAGAGCGTCTATCAGCAGTAGTACAGTCTCGAATACTGAAATTCTGTGGCCAAGTCTCGAGGCGGAATAAAGACTCCATTGAGTGCCTAGTGGTGCAGTGCAGGGCAGAGTGGATAGTAACAGGCCACGCGGAAGATCACCGATGAGGTGGACTGATCAAATTAAGTCCGCCCGTTGGTGGTCCTGTAAATAAGTGCGCCAAACTTTCATGTAACCGAGCCAAATGGAGAAAGATTGTGCGGCGAGTAACCACACCAGCGATTGGAAAAAATTCATCGTGACGACGACCGCTCGAAAGCAAAACGAAGGAGAAGAAGAAGCATTTGCCTTACATCAAGGAGATAAAGCCGAAGTTTTTAAGAATTTTCATTACACTGCCAGAAAAGTTAACTGGAACTTTATTGTCTTTTTTATCTATTTATCGCAGGACTGCTAAGCTTGGGGTCCCGTCCTAGATTCTATTCCCTAGTGCTAGACTGCATTGAGATTTTATAATGGAATTCATCTACAGATACAATAGGTATATACGACTCATATTAACTGGGTATGTTACTAAAAGAGTTATGAATACAAAATGTGGATGGAGAGCGAGGGGACAACCAAAGAACATATAGAAGGTCTGTGTGAGGAGTGATATGAAAGAAAAGGGACTCAGTGCTAGCGTGACGGGGGACAGGACGGTGTGGAGGAAGAAAACGTGTTGCGCCGACCACAAGTAACATGGGACTAGGGAAGGAAGGTGATGATGATGATACTGACTGGGTATCGGAAGGTGATAAAACTACCGCTAATCTGATAGATGGCTGAGAGCAACTTGATGAGAAAGATATGCAATAAAACACAAATTATAACTACATTCGAGAGACTTATCCCCATATTGTAATTATTATTGATTGAATTAAGTAAAAACTTGACACAACATACTTTTTGCCCACTAAAACTAGGACTAATACACAAGAACCTTTTGCTATAAAATCAATGTAGCAAGATCGATGAGTTGATAAGTGCTAAAATGAAGTTAATGGCAAGTGAATGGGGTTCGAAGATGGTCAATAGGTTACAAATTACAATTAGTAACAGGTCCTTTGCTGTCGCCAATAATGTGAGCAGTGTTTCAATTTGTCTCAACTTGGGACATTTACAGTCTAAACGATAAGGTTTGTTTGTTAGAGGTTTTAGGATAGAGACACGCGTTTGACCACTGTATCACATGACCGACAGGTCCACTCAATCTGGCTGGTTCTTTCCTCAAAAGACCATTTCAGACATCAACCTACATGGTCTTCACATGATCTAACCAAGATTTTGTCTGGACTTTAAAAGAGACTGTGACCTCTGAGTTTGTTTCGGCCTTTCTTCTAAGAGTAGTTAGATAGGAAACGCCGACCTCATCTAGTTTTAAAAAAAATATGATCTACATGTAGAAGTGTTTGTACAAACCAACTTGCAGAAATAAATCATTTATTATTTATTTATTTATGGTAAGCTATGATGTGGTCGAAGTACGCTTGCCTAGAATTAGTCTATTCACTCTTGACTTAATGTCAATGATCCCTAGGTTGTAGCATTCAGGAAACAAAGACTCCGGCAGTTTCACTCCTTAATATCAATTCCACTCCTTAGCTGTACGCACCATGAAATTATTATCAAAAAGCTTTGTGCGTATGGGTGGGATATCCACCATGTACCGATTGCGCATTGCTGTATGTTTTTTAGTCCGATGAAGGAGGTTACTTCTGGAAGTACCGAATGGATTATCAATTCTGAGCGTCATATATTTTATCCCAGAATAGTGCACGGCTCTTGTGGGTAGCGAACCAGCTATATAAGTGTAGAAACACGTAAAATTACAGGTTATCTGTGCAGAATAATTTGGTTGAAAACCCTTGTATAACACGGTTTTCAGTCCCCACCGGAAAAAGAGGGGTGTTATAAGTTTGACGTGTGTTGCTGTGTATCTGTGTGTGGCATCATAGCGCCTAAACGGATGTACCGATTTTGATTTAGTTTTTTTTGTTTGAAAGGTGATTTTGTCGAGAGTGTTCTTTGTTATGTTTGATTAAAATCGGTTCAGCAGTTCAAAAGTTATGGTCGTTTTACTGTTAGAATCGGAGTGTTTTCGCAAGATATCGTGTCATAATTACGTGTTCAATAGATTACCGATATAAATCATTTATTATTTATTTATTTATGGTAAGCTATGATGTGGTCGAAGTACGCTTGCCTAGAATTAGTCCATTCACTCTTGACTTAATGATCCCTAGGTTGTAGCTTTCAGGAAATAAAGACTCCGGCAGTTTGACTCCTTAATATCATTTTCACTCCTTAGCTGTACGTACCATGAAAGTATTACCAAAAAGCTTTGTGCGTATGGGTGGGATATCCACCATGTACCGATTGCGCATTGCTGTATGTTTTTTAGTCCGATGAAGTAAGTTACCTCTGGAAGTACCGAATGGATTATCAAATTCTGAGCGTCATAGATTTTATCCCAGAATAGTGCACGGCTCATGTGGGTAGCGAACCAGCTATACAAGTGTAGTAACTAGTAAAATTACAGGTTATCTGTGCAGAATAATTTGGTTGAAAACCCTTGTATAACACGGTTTTCAGTCCCCACCGGAAAAAGAGGGGTGTTATAAGTTTGACGTGTGTTGCTGTGTATCTGTGTGTGGCATCATAGCGCCTAAACGGATGAACCGATTTTGATTTAGTTTTTTTTGTTTGAAAGGTGATTTTGTCGAGAGTGTTCTTTGTTATGTTTGATTAAAATCGGTTCAGCAGTTCAAAAGTTATGGTCGTTTTACTGTTAGAATCGGAGTGTTTTCGCAAGATATCGTGTCATAATTACGTGTTCAATAGATTACCGATCGAAGCGTATCTACTATGTACAAGATAAGTTATGTAGCATGAAATAAAAATGTGTCGGAGGTTTTTTAAATTTTGAAATTTTACTTGTATAAAATATCTTTCACTGTATGGATGACGAAGAAAAATTCATAGTCCTTTCATAATTAGAAAACTCACAAACTGGTGTCTACGAAACTGGTTTACACCTTCGATATAACAACTTCTCATAAGCAGTAGCTTCATAAAATATTTATTTAAACTAAGTACAAACATCAAGAACATAGGTAGTCTTGTATTTATCGGTATCTAAGTTCACGAGTAACTCACGCTCACTTGTTTACAGACAGGGTGTTTTTATTCAAACGACAACGCGATCGTTCTGAACACAACATGATTCAAAATTGATTTGAAAACAAAATTATTAAATAAGAACTCTTTTTTAAAACGAACTTTTTTCGTATTCTTCTCAGCGAACCCTTTCATTTGATACCCATATCATGGCAGTGCACAAAAAATAAATAGTCCGCCATGTTGGGCCGACCGCCATATTGGATTTAGAATGACGTCACTTAGCTAACCATGCATTGTCGTCCAAACTAAACGTGTATGCAAAATTTCATCAAAGTCGGTGGAGGATAACAGCTTTAAAATTCATTTGCAAGATTTGACCCAAACACACTTACATACATACATAGGCAAATTAAATTAAAGCTTGCCAAGAAGGTAGCTTCCTCTCTACACATGGATGAAATAAGCTAGGTTAAGATAGGTTGAAGCACAATGCTTAGAAATTTTAAAGCAGTATCACTACATATTATAAAACAAAGTCACCACTTCTGTCTTTTCGCGATTAACTCAAAAACTACTGAACGGATTATAATGTGGTTTACACCAATAGAAAGAATGAGAAACGAGGAAGGTTTTTGTATATAATTTGTCACGGGCGAAGCCAGGGCGGGTCGCTAGTCCAAACTATATATAAAAATATTATAAATGCGAAAGTAAGTCTGTCTATCTGTCTGTTACTTTTTCACGCCTAAAACACTGAACAAATTTAGATAAAATTTGGTATGGAGATAGTTTGAGACCCTGTGAAATAACACAGAATAATTTTATACCGGAAATCATTCTTAAGGCGATATATACGACCCAATGTTACGCAGTACTGGCCGTGCGCCCGCTCGATGACAAAAATTCAAAATTGAACCTCCTTTTGAACAGCTTTGTTTGGAAAATATTATTTGATTTACATATGCTATGTTAGGTATGAAGAAATTCCAGCCATCAATTTTTCTGTATAAAAATATTTTTAAACATCCAAGTCGTTTTGGAGGAGTTTCCAAAAGTTGCGAAAAAATATCGTGTTGTTAATTATTTTTTTAAAGCAAAACTATTAGTTATACGAAAAAACCTTGTGTTCAAAATTATGTACATGAATCAATAATAAATATATATTTTTTTCAAACCTTTTAACCTAGCTGTTACTAAGGAGTATGCTTTAGAAAGTTACCGTTTTACGGCACCAAAGCGTATGTAGGCCCTTAAGTTTGTATGGTGAACTAATAATTTCTCAAGTAAAGCGGCCCACACATCTACAATATTATGGCGCGATATAAAAAAATTGGTTATTGGTAGTAGTACCAGTGCTGCACAGTCGCGGCCACCAGTAATTTATAATTAGTAAAGTAGGAAGGTTGCAAAGCCAATTTGTCTCGGTATCTTCTGAAATCAGTGACTATGTTATCATCAGTGTCCCTGATTAAAGACCGTAATTACATCTAAAGTATCATGGGTAGTTCCTTTGGTTCGAATAAAATGCAGCCTACAAATACTCTGCCTCAACTTGACAAAAGCTTTTCGCAAAACTCATGCCAATACGAAAGAAGCTCGCAATAAAACATCCTGTACAACAAAACTAGAACCAACAGTTCAACAAAAGGTTACGTAAACTTAACCGGTTTAGGTTTAAGTGTACAGTTACGTACATTTGAGACTTGCTAACGTATTCTATTTCGTTACAGTCGAGACTTAAGAACTGTATCAAATTTACTTGGCAACTGGTACTGATATAGGCCATTGAAGCCAGTGGACTGATTTCGTCACCGAGCATAAACATACGCGACTAAGCTACTCGTAATTTCGTAATCTCATACATATTATAAAAAATAAAGTCCCCCGCCGCGTTTGTACGTGATATACTCAAAAATTACTGAACTGATTTACATGCAGTTTTCACCAATAGAAAGAGTGAGAGACGAGGAAGGTTTTTGTGTATAATTTCTCACGGGCGAAGCCGGGGCGGGTCGCTAGTGTGTAAATGAAGTACCTCATTCTTTGTAAAGTATGGAAGACGGGACCTAACATTACTGTCGAAACGCGGGTATACTATAGGTAAAATTCTGCCTAAGGTAAAATTGTGTTGTGAACTGAAACAAAATGTTTTGCTTTCTTTGTCTGAATAATAAAAATAGAAGGTTATCTCTGGAACTACTGATCCCGTTCTTATTTCGATTCTAAAATTGATAAAAAATCACTATTGCTGAGTTTTATAGGCTTTTCTATCCCAAAAAATAGGCACGGTACTTCTGGTATAGGCCATTAAAACGGCCAGAAATTATACACTTTTTTTTTAACATTTCTATTTCTTATTTTTGTCAGCAAACCCTTTCATTTGATACCCATATCATGGCAGTGCATAAAAATAACTAGTCCGCCATCTTGGGCTATCCGCCATATTGGATTTAGAATAACGTCACTTAGCTAACCATGCATTATCATTCAAACTAAACGTGTACCTATGCAAAATTTCATCTTAAACGGTAGAGGATTACTGCTTTAAAATTCAGTTGCAAGATTTGACAAGATCGATTTCCCGAACACGCTTACATATATACATTGCAAGTTAACTAAAAGCTTGTAAAAAAGGTAGTGCATATCCACTGTTATTCTAAATATCGCCTGTAAAGTTTAATAGTGAAACAACTAGTCGGGGTTATAATTATGAGTCTATATGGTGGAATTCTCTTAAGACCACCAAGATCAATAGTCTAGCTTGCTACAAATTAGAACTATTTCATTTAATATAAATTAATAAATAGTTTCATTCAATATAACTGTCTATGATAAATGATTTGAACGTTTGAAATCGTTTTGAAATCAATTAATCAGCATTACTTTCAATTCGATGCATGTAAGAATTTATCAAGATAATGAAATTGAACATGTTCTTTTTTAGGGTTCCGTACCCAAAGGGTAAAAACGGGACTCTATTACTAAGACTCCGCGATCCGTATGACTATCTGTCCGTCTGTCACCAGGCTGTATCTCATGAACCGTGCTAGCTAGACAGTTGAAATTTTCACAGATGATGTATTATTTTAAAAACAGAATAAAACATATATTTAAGTGGGGCTCCCATACAACAAAAGTGATTTGTTTGCCATTTTTGCGATAATGGTGCGGAACCTTCGTGCGCGAGTCCGACTCGCACTTGTTTACGTTCTATTCACCAATTCATTATTTTTTGTTTTTATTCTACTCTATAACTTGACAAATCATAGAATAAGTTCACTTCAATGTACAAACATTGCTTATCCAGTGCGCAGGATTTGACTAAACAGCCGACTGTCCTGAGTGTGCAGGATGCACTTCAAATTATATATCAAGGATTGATCTTCATAATGCACTCAAATAAGTTCAATACGCTACTAGAGCAATCCCAATGATAAAATCTAAAAAAAAAATCATTTGTATAATAAGGCTGACATGAAGCACTTTTTGAATGTGAAAAATAATAAAGATGTAGTCTCCCAAAACGCGCCCGACTATGATCATTCAGATTCTATGTCAATATATTCGGGATCAACGCACAGAGTTTCATTGATTTTCCCCTAATCTAGGCTATTCAAGTCGGGGACCTGCAATCCTAGATTGATTCTTGGGGCAATCCCAAGAATCAGACCAGGATTTCGATTCAGAGGCTCTAGCAGAGATCTGAATTGCTGATTCTTCTATGTTCTCAACAACTGCCTTAGTTCAGACAATCTCTCTGATAAGCCAGGATTGCGACAGCCTACTGCATACCTCAATTATTACTGCCGCCTGCCTTCGACCGTGATATCAGTGCGTATTTCGTAAGTCAAGTAATGATACTTTGATTATAACATGCATGTAGACAAGGACTTGTGTGACATTGTCTATGTTGGTAGAGGCTGTTTGGAATACTACAGTTGTTCGACCGTTAATTTGATTGAGGCTGGATACTATGGCAGTAATAACATTACGCCTATGTTTCCCGAAGGGTTAGGCAGAGGTGGACCACCACATTTCGCCGGCGAGCTTTTTAGGGACGAGCCTATTGCCAACAACAATGACGGCTGCTATCGAGAAAAGCCAGATAGAAAAAGAGAGAGGTGTCTTATGGATGGTTTTGTTAACGAAAAACAAATGTTAACTAAAAGTGAATGAAGTCAAGAGTGAATGGGTTTTTTCTAGGCAAGCTTGCTTCACCGTCGAACACATCATCGCTTACCATCAGGTGAGATAGTGGTCAAGCGCGAGCCTACTGATAATAAAAAAAAATAATTAATAAAAAATATTACTTAAAAAAATAAAAAAAACCCGACTGCTTATGAAGCCAAATAAAGAGACGTCAACAAGAAGAAAATCATGCTGTGCAGTCGGAGGATACATCAGGTTTTGGTTAGCCAGCTAGCGAATATTTATCCTGCGACTGCACAGCATGATTTTCTTCTTGTTTACGTCTTTTTAGTTCGCTTCTTAAGCCGTCGGGCTTTTTGAATTTATGAAGTAAGTTTTTTTGTTTATTACTTTTTAGTTAACATTTTTTATTCTAAATAAGTACATTTAAACATATAAGTGAAATATATATTTGAAATCACCTCCTAAATCCCTTTATTCTGATACCCCACACGATGGGTTTGGAAGGGAAAAAAATTGGGGTCCTACAATATTTATTTATTTATTCAATAAGGCATGCCAACAACATATTTAAAAATTCATTACAGAGTCAATGACATACAAGATGATATGGCGCCCTAAAGCCGCCTTTTTCATATTTTCCAATTTTAATGTAGCCAGTGACACACGCAAAGTTAAGAGGTAAGAATCATCAAAATCGGCCAACGCGTTTGGTCTCTATAACCGCACATAGGAACGAACATACATACAAAAACTGATAAACACATTACCCTCCTTCGGCAGTCGGGTAAAAAGCTTTAGTTTGTATCAAAAAACAGCCATTATGCCAGCAAGCTTAGCTTAGTATCTAAACTAGCTAATACCGCCCGGAAAATGTATTCTAGTAATACTTTTGTTATAAAATGTTCTATTATCAGACTAATTTACTTTTCTTGTTAAAAATAAACAAACTAAGACTTCTCAAGCACTCAGCGAGATATTAAACGAGTAAATTATAGCTAAACACTATATACGAACATGCACTTTACCATCCCACTCAAAAACAAACTCTACTCTTTAGGTTTTAAGGTCCAAATCCCTTTGGCAACAAACCTGGCAGTTTCTCATAGGTAAAATAGACCTTATAGAGAAGGTTTTACAGTGTCAATTGGAGTGTAAATATGACAATGAATTGGTATTCAGTGGGTCAGTAGCAAGCTATTGCGAGAGTCCTACAATACTTGATATATAAAGCTTGTACGTCCGACTTGTAGGGTGACCACAAAATTGGACTAATATTGGATATTTAGATACCTTATTATTAAGTGGAGTACTTGGAAATTGGGTACAAATTATTTACCTGTCTTAAACCACGAAGGAGCATAGCTAAATATCTCTTAAAATAATTGAGATAAGAAAAAATTAAATAATTCATTAAAAATATTTTATTAAACAAGCTTTTTCGTATTCTTCTCAGCAAACTCTTTCATTTGATATCTATATCATGGCAGTGCACAAAAAAATAACTAGTCCGCCATCTTAGGCCGTCCGCCATATTGGATTTAGAATGACGTCACTTAGCTAACTATGCATTGTCATCCAAACTAAACGTGTATGCAACATTGCATCTTAATTGGTAGAGGATAACTGCTTTAAATTTCAGTCGCAAGATTTAAACCGAACACACTTACATACATTGCAAGTTAAATAAAAGCTTGAAAAATACGATAGGAGCTCAGCCTCCCTAGCCAATTTGCAAACGTTCCGTATCGAATCTCTTTCTACAATCGTTAACGCCTTCTATTTGTATGGTCTGAACACGTGACTTAACGTTCAGATTTGTCATTCCCATACATTGATCCGAATTCTACTAGCGTTATCGATTGTAGATTGTCAACTTGGCTACAATCGGGCTGATTCATAAAAACCGGCCAGGTTCGAGTCGGTCTCGCACACGAAGGGTTCCGTACCATAATCACAAAAAAACGGGAAATATCTAATAAATATTTAAATACTTATTTTATTCTGTTTTTAGTATTTGTTGTTATAGCGGCAACAGAAATACATCATCTGTGAAAATTTCAACTATCTAGCTATCACGGTTCATGAGATACAGCCTGGTGACAGACAGACAGACAGACAGACGGACCGCAGAGTCTTAGTAATAGGGTCCCGTTTTTACCCTTTGGGTACGGAACTCTAAAAAGAGAGAAATTTGTCTCGAAAAGTCGTAAATTCTTTGAAGAGCCTAATATAATATTTGTCTAGCTAAAGTATAGTAATTATTAAGTAACAAGTCTTAAAGGAAAAATAGCACAAATATTCCAAACTCCATTACTATAGACATTCTACATCATCCAGGCTAAGTAACAGTCTTTAACACTACAGAAAACAGTATATCAACAAAGAAAATTCTCACAAACATCCATTCCCACAGACACTCTACATCTACAAGAATCACGAACAGCCATGCCCAAGTTTCGCACGCCTCTACACCATTACGACTACCAGAGATAATAGTTGACATTTTTACACGATTCCACACAATAACACACGAATACAATGAGTTATATTCTCTTTATTCACGGTTAAGTGCAAGAAGGCCGGCTAACAATCAGATTTTTTGTTATCTGTGGTCATCTTGTCTATGAGCGCTTGTCTATGAGTATTCGACCTCTTTATTGGGTGCGTTCTTATTTTGAATTAACTTTTCGGTTGCGTAATTTATGAATTAAATTGTTTCGTGTAGCGTTCAATTAAGATTTGCGTTAATATACAATTATAGATAGACTAGCTTTTGCCCGCGGCTTCACCTTCGTAAAATACCTCGATATCTATTTCAAATATGCCCAAAGGAACAGGAGTCTTTGAGCCTTTGGGATGAGAGAGTGCTATCTTTATACTAATATAGCTGACACCCGCGGCGTCGCTCCCGTCAAAATTATAGCCTATGTTACTCGGGAATAATATAGCTTTCCATAGGTGAAAGAATTTTCGAAATCGGCCCAGTAGTTTCGGAGCCTATTCGGTACAAACAAACAAACAAACAAAAAAATCTTTCCTCTTTATAATATTGGTATAGATATATCAAAATTGGATCAGCTATTTAGAATGAAAACGTAACAAACAGGCATACAAAATATACTTTCAAATAATATTAGTAAGTAAGTATGGCGTACTATCCATATTTTTTTCCGATTATTTTATTTATATTATTTTTAGGATTCCGTACCAAAAGGGTAAAAACGGGACCCTATTACTAATACTCCGCGGTCCGTCTGTCTGTCTGTCCATCTGTCACCAGGCTGTATCTTATGAACCGTGTTAGCTAGACAGTTGAAATTTTCACAGATGACTTATTTCTGTTGCCGCTATAAAAAAAAAACCAACAACAGAATAAAATAAATATTTAAGTGGGGCCCCCATACAATAAACATGATTTTTTTGTCGTTTTTGCGCTAATGGTACGGAACCGAACGCGAGTGTGACTCGCACTTTGCCGGTTTTTTAAATTGCGAAATTAAATAGATTGAATTTGTTGTCGATTTAAGATTTGCTCCGATATAAGATTACAGACAGATAATAGATTGTGTTCCATTTTAGTCAACTGGCTAATGCAAGAGGTCCAGGGCGCCCAGTGGGTGTCCAAGACTTGCATAATGCGCTGTCATAAACTGGCTTGTATCAACAATGAGCAATACATTTCATATTAAATTCGATACTTTGAAATGCTTGCTGATTCTGCGCAAATTATTAGAAGTTTCGTAGAAAGAAAACCTTAAGAAAAATCATAAAGGTTAAAACTCTATAATTACCGCTCTTTTACCCGGGGTCTGGATCTTTTTTAAAACAAGCTTCTTTCGTATTCTTCTCATTAAACCCTTTCATTTGATACCCATATCATGGCAGTGCTCAAAAAATAACTAGTCCGCCATCTTGGGCCGTCCGCCATATTGGATTTAGAATGTCGTCACTTAACTAACCATGCATTGTCATCCAAACTAAACATGTATGCAAAATTTCATCTTAATCGGTGGAGGATAACTGCTTTAAAATCAAGTTGCAAGATTTGACCCGAACACACTTACATACATACATTGTAAGTTAAATAAAAGCTTGTAAAAACCAGTGCCCTTTGAGCAATTACCTAATATTTTTTTCACTACTGTCTATGGTTATATTCTTTGTACAGCAGCAGGTCTGCACCTGTGATTCGCAAGTTCCGGGTAGGTACCAAACCTTATTAATAAAATGTAGCAACTTCAGAGAGGGCAATGAATCACGGGCCTTTCCCAAGCGGTGCCAAGCCCGGTTTTCTGGCTTCCGTGTACCGTTTACCCCAATGGTTTTAATTGAGAATTGTTTAAGGTTATTGCTCTGATTGACCTGTATCTTGCATTGGGAAGGGAGCCAGTAATAGCGTGATAGTTGGCAGACGAAAACGTATTGCGCCGTCATGCCTCTTTGATAAATTACTGTTTCAAGAAGCTATGAAGAAATTTTGGGGTACCTATGTGAAGGTCTCTCACAAGGTGGATGGCCTGGTGAAGGTCGCGGCAATCCGCTGAATGCGAGAACCAAGCGTCTAAGGCCTATGTCCAGAAATGGAAGAAGATGATGAATGGATGTAGTTCCAGGGTTTCTAGTTCTTAGTATTTGCGTTTGGGACATCCAGTAAAACACAATATTGCAATATTATTAAGAGCAATAAATAGGATAGTTGACAAAAAATATATATGTATTCCGTCAGTTAGATAACCTAAATATATTGGACACGTATTTTTCTTTTGCCACGTTAACAAAATAATACGATGATACAGTGCGTTGAAATATCGTGTGACGTCACGGTGTGCTACACTTTATACTGACAAAGTGACGTCACAAGCCCCCATTCCTGAACTTTTGATGCGCTTTATCTTTGTATTTATTTGATAAAGTAAAAAATACGTGTCCAATATTATTTGATAATCTTAATGACGGACTAAATAGAATTATCATTTTTCTACCCAAGAAACACCCTTCTAAGTCTATGACCTTCAAAAGACAATGTACTTAGTAGTATTACTTTAGACAAACAACATAACACTACTACACAATATTACCAACTTTAAATCAGTACAACTACAATCCATGCTAACCCTCGAACCGTACTTAAAACACAAGTAGCTCCATAATGACAGTGACAGGCAGCCGACCTGGGCCTACACGTAATGACACATTTCCTCTGGCTTTACTACTAGGAGATACAAGCCACTCTGTGAGACACAAGATAAAGAGATACAGAAGGTTTATCAACGCCCAGAAAGTGGTAACGAGATTAATTGCGACGCATACCATGAGGGCTGGTTCGACATGCTGGATTGTATAAGGTTAGTCATGAGACGACTTGGGGACGTCTTTGCCCAGCAGTGGAGCTGTGGGATGGGAATGATTTGAAGCATGGTTCAAAAGTTAACATAGGTAATAGATTGACGGCCCCTGAAACTTGCTTTGCATCGTTCAACATTGCACTACTCTGCCGACAAAGTCACAGGAGATCTCTCAAAGACATATGGGGTTTTGGCAAGCGTGAACAGGGATGCCTGTACTAAACAGTGCTTGTTTCAGAGCTGAGACATTGATGAAAAGCAACTCTTGTAGTTATTACCGATATACTTCGTCTTCTTCTCGAGTCGATGAACGTAAACACGTGACAGAGACGCAAGAGAGCTTTATCTAGCAGTGCTTGTTTCAGAGCTGAGACATAGATGAAAAGCCACTCTTGTAGCTTTTGCCGATATTCTTTGTCTTATTCCCGAGTCGATGGCAAACTCTTTATATATTTTGGTAGCCCCGTAGGTGGCCACACCAATAGCGGCGACAGTGGCGAGCATAAGGTCTACCAAAGTGCAGGTGTATGGGCACTTGGGACACTCCAGCATGTGTGCCATATTCTGCTAAGGGGCACCGCACTCACTTTTCTCGATATGACCAGACATATATTATTCGTATATATTGCTGCTGATTTGCATAGCTGTTATAGTTTGGCGAAGTCGAAAGGTTTTGTCCCTGCAAGCTGAATAAGCTCATCCTTATTACAAATATTAGGCAGTCATGGTAAGTGGCGGGGCCATTGACTTTGACCCGTCACAAGGGGATCAAGGGTGCCATACACGGGGTCGTCTGGCGCCCATGTGCTGGTCACGACGTACAGTGTGTACTGGTGCGCCGGTGATGGGGGGTACTCCCCAGAGGAGGATCCGGTGACGAAAAACCGCAGCGGGTTCGCGGTGAGTGTGCCCGTGTTCCCGCCATAAGTGGTACAGGAGGACACTTTGGAGTTTTAGTGGGTTGGAGTTTGGAGTCCCTCATAACTGCACTATCTTCCCTCGTGATGGTGCAGTATGTATGAGCACTAATCCAGGCAAAAATACTTTCAAGAGTATGTAAAATCATTTCTGAAGTTTATAATAATAAAGGTAAAATGGACTGATCCTTCTGCAAAGTCATTCTTTAGTTCCAACAACCCACTCATATTAACGTATACTATGTATACTTCACGTATTTTGAATTAGTCATGGTATTACTTGTGTCGGTTTACAAGGCAAATAGTAGCTTAATGATATTATCATTTGACTTGATATCCTAAATTATGGTCTTATTTCATCATGGTGTTCAGAAATATGAACTATAGGATCTTGTTATAAACTAATTTAATCGTGTGATTTTGGAGAAAACTTCGGTCTGTCCTTGTCCTATGATACTTGGGGTCTTGGTGATGTTTTCTTCTATCATTCGCCCCTCTCAGCAGTCACGTTATCATCATCATTTTCAGCCTTTTTTAGGGTTCCGTACCCAAAGGGTAAAAACGGGACCCTATTACTAAGACACCGCGGTCCGTCTGTCTGTCTGTCACCAGGCTGTATATCATAAACCGTGATAGCTAGACAATGAAATTTTCACAGATGATATAATTCTGTTGCCGCTATAACAACAAATACTAAAAACAGAATAAAATAAATATTTAAGGGGGGCTCCCATACAACAAACGTGTTTTTTTTTGCCAGTTTTTTTGCGATAATGGTACGGAACCCTTCGTGCGCGAGTCCGACTCGCACTTGGCCGGTTTTTAATTTTTCCAGTGCTGGCACATAAGTCTCCTCTCTGTAAAAGAGAGAATAGGCCTAATCCACCGCACGGGCCCAGTGCGGGTGGATGACACGTTGTCATTTACTCCCATTTCATTCTCATAATAGGGTAGTTTACTGAAAAATTATTTTTCTTTGTAGGGTAGATTAATAAAAAAATATTGGTCACGTATTTTTCTTATGACACGTAAACATGAAGTGACGACGATATAATGCGTTGAAAAATCGTGAAACGTCACGCCACTGGTACACTTTGTACTGCCTTAGTGACGTCACAAGCCCCCACTCCTGAACTTTGATGCGCTTTAACTTTGTAAATATTTATTGATTTGATTAAGCAAAAAATACGTGTCCAATATTATTTGATAATCTCACTGACGGACTAAATTTAATTGGGTCCTGACCAAATTTTTTACGTAATCGCACAACGGAAAATGTGTCACACTGGAAAATAAATGTACACAATAGATAGATAGATTTTAGGTAAGTAAATAGAATATCCACGTACCTACCTAAAATATTACAACTATATAAAATAAAAAATAAATATATATAAATATTACACACACCCTAATAATTATATTGTGCTACATTTATTTTCCAGTGTGACACATTTTCCGTTGTGCGATGACGTCAAAAATTTGGTCCTGACCCAATTATCGTTTTTCTACCCAGGAAACATACCTATTCTTTACACAATACGTCCATTCCTTTCTTCTTCTATCTCTCGGTTATTCTTTCTCTGTCTCGTTCTTTTTCTTTTTTTTTCTAAACTAACATCATAAAGCGATTAAACTGTTTGATTGTACAGGATTATCATTGTGTGCCATAGAATACATTTTACATCGAAAAAATGTTGGATAAGCCACAGGAGCAAAGACGCATGAAAAATTTTGTATTTCATAAACTGTCAGTCATTTGCTATAATTAATTTACTGAAAAGTAATTGTCTGAATTACACAACTTTATACATATTCATAGTTTGCAAATTTCTTTCAAAACTAGATTAACAGTTTGCTAATTAAAATGAACGTATTTAAATTATATACAGACCATTACAATAATCTTTAGAAAGTCAGTGCCTAATATAAGAATAAAAAATAATAATTTAAGTGTTCAATTTAGATTTAACGGATAGATCAGTATTGTACGTCTTTTTTAGGGTTCCGTAGTGGAATAAGGAACCCATGAAAGCGTGACGGTTAACGGGTAGAATTGAAGATGGTAATGTGCCGTTTCCAAGCCACATGGGACTAGGGCAGTAAGATGATGAGTGGAATTAATAACCCTTATATTCCATAAAGGTTCTTAATTCCACTCATGCCCAAAATTCTGTTATAACAAAATATCGTAAAACAAGTATGTAAGTATCGTAGCATTCTGTGGTTTCTGGCTACTCCTACGGGAAAAAAAAAACTTTTTGCAAAAAAATACTACCGACTTCCAAATACAAAACTACACATTGAAAAATAACCTAATTTTTTGAAGTCGGTGTCTTTCGTAGGTACCATTTTTTTGCGTTATGGACACCGACTTCAAAAAATTAGGTTATTTTTCAATGTGTAGTTTTGTATTTGGAAGTCGGTAGTATTTTTTTGCAAAAAGTTTTTTTATTTTTCTCTTTTTAGTTGTACGTACCTAATAGGCAAGTTAGTAAGGGGACTATTTCGCCAGAATAGATTTCATGAAACTTGAACATAACCGGTGAAATGAGAGGTCTGCTTACCCCTTAAGAGCGAACTGGCGTGATGTTATGTTATGAAATTTTATAAACAACAAACAGACATGCGATTGCAGCAATCTCGAGAGATTTGCCGTTATTTATTGAAGAGTTCTGTTGTATATCTCCGAAGTTCTTCATCAGATCTTCACCAAATTAAAATGGGACCAATTACGGAACATACTTTTTCAAACAAAAAAAGAATTTTCAAAATCGGTCCACAATTGACGGAGTAATCGGTGAACATACACAAAAAAAATAAAAAAACAAACATGAAGTCGAACATAGAACCTCCTCCTTTTTGGGAAGTCGGTTAAAAAGACGTAAGTTAGGTACCAAAAGACCGTAATTAATATACTTAACTTGGTCTTTTGATAAATTACGAGACCAACTCACTGAGCCCGCGTAGTAGATTATGATCCATATTTCCTCTCAACGAAAGGAGGCCTGCATCCCAACAGTGTGAACACAATATGCTGATTGTAATTAGGCTTATTATGCTACAAGACAAATAAATTAAAAGAACTAGCCCGATACAACTTTGATTTCGTGCTAAAACTAATAATATCAAACAGAAAAATATGTACGGAACCATATCGAATACTTAATCTGATTCACATTTATTTTTATTTTATCAGATTAAGCGAATATTAATTATAACATGATAGCCACTTAAATAATTACCTAATCTAGATTTAGGCTAAAATTTGAAAGGCACGATTGTATCAGAAAGCGATCAAAGGTAGTTAGTTACTTTCAGGTTATTGTTAACAATCGTCCATCCATACTAATATTACAGATGAGAAAGTTTCCTGTCTGTTTGTTACGATTTCAGACCAACTCTGATTAATTTTGGTGTAGAGATAGATTATATCTTCGAGGACATAGGATACTTTAAATCCCGGCAGAACGTTCCCTTGGAATAATTTCCGAATATCACGCGGGCGAAGCCACTGGCAGAGGCTAGTTCAATACAACTGAAGATAGCTAAAATGGTATAACAAGAAAAAAAATTGATATTTGTGTAACCGATGATATGCTAAGGAAAAGACATCAACGCGTAAAAAATATTACATTAAGGACAGTTTTTGGACAGTAAACTGTGTTAAGAGCGCGGCGAACCATGAATTGTCCATACAAACGTAATACCAAAATCTTTTGTAATTTTAGCATATTTCCACAATATTATGATGATATTCGGATTAAGACAGTATTTATCTAGGTTCCTACGTCTTCTTTTTTTCTAAATACTCACCTAAAATGAAGTTTTAGCGAATTCCATTTTGTATATTTTTACAGCGTAAATGACATGTTTTCTTTTTGATATTTCTGTATTATAAAAAACAATATCTTTATTAATATCTTACCAGGAACATAGCTCATATTATCAAATTACAAATAATCGATATTTTTTTTAAAAAAACATTAAGTTTTCATTCATAATTTTTGGTATTACGGAACACATCAAATTAATCACACATTTCCAATAGCTAGTATTGCTGTCGCATCAAGCAAATGTCAATGTGTGCGTGGTCGCACTGCTCACGGTTGTGTATCGTTCGTACGGCGTGGGGTTTGTTCGGGACACTTCGGGTGTGCTTCGGGTGTGTTTTACTGTTTTTTGTTCTACTGTTCTGTGGATTGTTTGTTGTCATTATTAGACGATTACTTCACTATGCTTTATGTGCGCGTTTATTTATTTTCTAAATTGTATTATTTAAATATTTTTGACACTATTGACTTATGCTATGAACTTGGATTTAGATTTGCCTTGTGATTTGAACTTTGGTATTGAGTAATCTACTTTTTTACGAACTTTGCGTTGTTTACGGACTTTGTTATTATTTACTATATGGTTCGGTTGCTGACATGGTCTCCGAACGTTGGGATGTTTCTCACAGGAAGTACCTATTGCCCAATGACATAATACAATAAGGTAAATTAATAGGTACCTTAGTTTATCTATACTAATATTATCAAGCTGAAGAGTTTGTTTGTTTGTTTGAACGCACTAATCTCAGGAAGGCTATAGGTTATAACATCACGCTACAACCAGTAGGAGCGGCGCATAAATGAAAAATGTTGTGAAAACGGGCAAAATATTCCTTTTTGTGAGCTTCCGTTGCGTGCGTTGCGTACGATCATGTATGTAGTATAGTGTAGGTATGTAGATAGGGTAGGGTAGGGTAGGGTAGGTAGGTAAGTAGGTAGGTAGATTGACGGGAGCGAAGCCGCGGTGGACAGCTAGTTTTGTATAAATTAGTATTTACCTACCTACCTATCCATCAACTTACTAAGCTTTGTTTTTAGGGTTCCGTACCCAAAGGGTAAAAACGGGACCATATTACTAAGACTCCGCGGTCCGTCTGTCTGTCTGTCACCAGGCTGTATCTCAAGAACCGTGATAGCTAGAGAGTTGAAATTTTCACAGATGATGTATTTAAATATAATATAATAAAAATATAATAAAATAAATATTTAAGGGGGGCTCCCGTACAAAAAACATGATTTTTATGCTGTTTTTTGCTATAATGGTATGGAACCCTTCGTGTGCGAGTCCGAATTGCACTTGGCCGGTATTTTTCGTTTGTTTATTCATGTCATGAGACAAAGCGGGCGTAGGTAATGATCTCAAGGACACCGCTAAGACTTACCTACATTGCTCCTCTATACTTACTGTGACGTTAGTTCGGCCAGTTCGGCTCACCCAGGGTAGGGTGACCATGCGATTGGACTTGCATGCACAAGCGCGGTTTTATACCCTCGGTCCAGATTTAGCTGGACTTTTTTGTAAAATTCAACAAAAAACTAAAAATCCAAATTCGTTCTAGTTTATTTAATTATTCTGGGATTTTTATCTGGACTTCGGTGACCCTTACCCTGGAGAGGTTCTAATAGACTTTGATAACTGCCTGGCTAATCGACCTCATAATAAACTGCAAAAATATTTACAGAGCCACGACGATCAAGGAAAAAACGACTTTGGCCATCAGTTTTCATAAAGAAACACTAGAAAGAAAGAAAATAAGCGTGTTTAGTGTGGATCTTTGACACTATGTTTTCTGATTACTATTATTGCATTTTTTGTTTTTCGTTCAGTCGATAATATAATTATGGTCACCCAACACGACTTTATCAAGTTTCGATTTATATTTTTTAAACAGATGAATGATGATATTTTTTTATTCAAGATCCTTGTTTTTATTTTTAACTAGAGGACGCCTCGCGGTTTCACCCGCGTAGTTCCCGTTCCCGTGGGAAGATCTATCCCCGGGTGACATAGGCTACTTTTTATCTACAGGGATAAAAAGTAGCCTATGTCACCCGGGGATAGAGTAGCTTCCCAACGGTGAAAGAATTATTGAAATCGGTCCAGTAGTTTTGGAGCCTATTCGGTACAAAAAACAAACAAAAAAATCTTTCCTCTTTATAATATTGGTATAGATATTCTTAGCTGAGAGCGCTTTTATTTATCTGTACCTACTTATATGCGTAAATAGGCATAAATTATTGGAATATTTGTCTTTTACTAATACTTTGCCTAAGTAACACTTGTAATATATTACTTGCATTCATTATTTATTACAACAACATATATTTGAGGTTTAGAAGGAATACCTACATCAATAAGACAAAAGAACGCGGGCACCATTCGCGTCGGCCGGCTTTCGAGTCGATAGGAAGATTAGGTAGCGATATCTATCTGCTCACACACACATGGCTACTTACGGCGCACCGCGTGTGCGTGCAAACCGAGATAGCAATACTCCGAACGAATTTTTCGCTCGCCTCGAATTGCATTTGCGAGCTTTGTTCGCCGCGCCCTTAAGACGGCCTATAGATTGTAATATACTATACTATCAACAACAAACACACGATAAATGCCGATTTTAGATGTTATTTTATTTGAATTGTAAGTGACCGTGCTGATGGTATGCTTATTATAAATAAATAAATAACAATGGTAAAAAAAACGAAAAATCAAAAAATCCGACTGCTTAAGAAGCGAACTAAAAAGCGTAAACAAGAAGAAGATCATGCTGTGTAGTCGGAGGATACAATATCGCTTCATAGGAAGACGAGTTTAAAAAAAAATTGAATAAACTTTTTGTATTTATAACTTTTAGTTAACATTTGCTTTTTTCGAAGTGTAATATATTTTTGAAATCACCTCTTAAAACCTTTTATTTTGAAACCCCACACGACGGGTCTGGAAGAAAAAAAATTTGGCTCCCAAAATCCGCCATTTTTATATATTCCAACTTTAATGTAGCCAGTGACTCTCGCAAGGTTAAGACGAATCAATTGACGTAAGAATCATCAAAATCGGTCAACGCGTTTGGTCTCTAGAACGGCACATAGGAACAAACATACATGCAAAGACTGCCAAACACATTACCCTCCTTCGGCAGTCGGGTAAAAACAATCTATGTATGATGTATGACTTTAAACAATTTATTATTGAGGAAAGCACTCACCTAGAGCCCACACATACAAGGGTATTTCAAAACCACCAACATTCTAAAACCTTTCATATAATTTAAATAAAAGAGATATAAAATTTAAAACAATGCCATCCGACAATCAATCAAAATTATATAATTGCCAGTTAGAAATACCTTTAAAATTTGTAGAACGCAAAAAAAAAATAACTAGGCCGCATAAGTAGCTGCCTTGGCCGACTTCTACATAAAAGTCACGTGGTGCCAGCGGATAGGTGGAACGCAAACTAAGTGCAATGATGAGTCATATATTTTCTTCGTTCGAAGACATGCCTTGCAATATAATCTTTGTTGCAAGCCATAACTTTCAAAGTAACTTTTCCATTAGGCAATTCTTGGTATGTATTCACCGTTAATGTCAGTATATCCTACAACTATCAAAAACGCGAAAGTTTGTGAGGATGGATGGACGGATGTCTGTTACTCTTTACGCAAAAAGTAACGAACGGATTTTGATGAAACTTTACAGTAATATAGCTTATACATTGAAAAAAAAACCGCATCAAAATCCGTTGCGTAGTTTTAAAGATCTACGCATACATAGTGACAGTCAGCGGAAAGCGACTTTATTTTATACATTTGGATGTGTATCCATACTTCCTTACATAGTATAAAACAAAGTCGCTTTCCGCTGTCTGTCACTATGTTTGCGTAGATCTTTAAAACTACGCAACGGATTTCGATGCGTTTTTTTTTTTTCAATTGATAGAGTGATTTAAGAGGAAAGTTTATTATATGTATAACACACTCGGGCAAGGCCGCTGGCAGAAGCTAGTAATATTATAAATCCGAAAGTAACTTTGTCTGTTATCACTTCTACTTAAATCGCAGAACCAATTTAAATGAAATTTGGTATGGAGATAGTTTGAAAACCAGGGAAGGACATAGGATAGTCCTGTCGCTGTTCTAAATCTACGTTGGCTTTGAATAACTTGCTTCAACTTCCAGCCACGTATAGAACTACATTCACAGAGGAAATAGAAAATTGCAACAGATTCAATATACAGTACCTATTTGGGCCCTTTTCAAAACTTGTTCTTCCGGGCTCCCGTTTAGCCGGGTGTGACAAAATATATAAGTGGTTTCATGAAGCAATTACCATCTGCACTACGCAGAACAATAACTGGATAATACTGGTTTTGATTCAACATCCGCTTGCTTGAAAAATGACGTTGTGTATATTCTATGTTTATTAACAACTTTAGTTTCTGCCAAATACTTCGCCCGCGTGAAAGTCGATAACTATCGCAAGGGAACGTATCCCGATAATTATTCTATGACCTCCAAGGTCCAATCTATCTCTAAGTACTCCAAAATTTGCTTTAGCAATTTAGGTGTGAAAACGTAAAAAGCAAACAGAGACATCTACTTTCGCATTTATAGTATTACTAGCTGACCCCCGGGGCTTCGCTACCGCCAATTGGCTACCCTGCCTACCCTGCCTAACCTGCTTACCCTGCCTGCCCTGCCTACACTACCTACCCTGTCTACCCTACCTACCTACCAATTTTTTTTATTACAGGCAACATATGGCTACTTTGGGTTATATTATAGCAATTTTCATAAGGATTGGTATTTTTTTTGAAATATATTATAGCCTATGTCACTCAGGAATAGTACACAGTCAGGTATTAAGTACTAGCTGACCCGGCAAACTTTGTTTTGCCATAAAAACACCAAACATTCATCTACCCTACCTAACACTATCTACCCAACTCTACCTACCCTACCCACCCTACCTTAACTACCTACCCTACACTACCTAGCCTGAGTGCTTGTAATTCAATATGAACTTTATACAATAGCAATAAAGCTCGTTTTAGTTAGAAAACGTGTATATGGGAAAAAGAAAAGGGCTGTTTTTAGGATTATCCGGCAATTATTCGATTTTTCTCGCCGTAAAAACCATCTTTGAACTTCAACGAATATTTAAAAAAAAGAATTGGCCAGATTGGTCCAGGCGTTGTTGAGTTATGCGCTTACCAACACATTTTGCAATTCATTTTTATATTATAGACTAGTACCTATGGAATATGGATGGATAAGTACCTCACAATATCTAAGAATCGGCTTTAAAAGTCCTAATTCTTGTCCAAACGCAAAAACGAGTAAAAAGAACGCCACCATACTTAAGACGCCGCGCAGATATAAGGCATATCTTCGTACATCTCCTTACATAATATCTTCCATTCATACACACCACGATCTTCATTTAATTCATTCATCTCGGAACAGATTATTATAATTTTATGAGTCTATATGTTTTAAATAGCCATTTAGATGCGTACAATATGTTTACTATACTACAAATACTACCGTTATGATAACAAATGGATGAAAATAATTGGCTTGTCACAGCCTCCTATTTCAGGACAAAGCTTTTCACAGGTTGCTTTTTTTAGGACAAAGCTTTTCACATGCCCATATTCAGTATGAGGAACTTGGAACTACCTTTCCTTGCATGTGATTCCTTACACAATCCATCCATATTTTCTTTGCTCCTTAATTTACTACATTGTGTATTCACTAAAAAGGATTTCCCAGTAAGAACATATTGAGGATAATACAAATAAAATATCGAGAAATAGCAAAAGAAAAGCAAGGTTCAAATAATGTGCCAGGGCCAAAATTTACCTAGTCACGGACTAGAATAAGAGCAGTAACCCAAAAGGACCAGAGTCTCCGCGCAACCCCACATAGATATTAGACACATTGCCAAATAAAGGCAGAAACACATACATTAACGCAACCGGTTTTAGCCCCGTATTACAGGATATTAGCCAAGCGAGAGAGAGGAACACGATTATAGGTTCGCTCCGTGAACTTTACCTTTGAATACATAGGTAGATGTGTGGTTAGATTTATCATTAGATATTTAGGTAATTTTGTGTTGAGTTGTTAATCGTAGATTGTGGTGAATAGTGCATTATGTTTGTTTTAGGAATCTTTTGCTGATGATTTCATAAGTTTTAGATCTTTCCTTTAACACCTTAACTACCAGGTGACCGACAAACAATACATTTTCTATTGTGTCTCATTGTCTAGCAGTTAAGATGTTAAAGTAAATTGTGACGGACGCGATAACTACGTATTTGACTTCTCTTCTTTACTACCATGTTTTTTCTTTAGGAAGCCTAAGATTTTTTTGTAGAACTTCCTGTCTAATAGTTAACATCAATTTGGAGCAAGACCTTTTTGGACTCCGTACCTAAAGACGAATTTTACCATAGTTAATTTAAGAGTGAATGTTTTTATTCAAATTGAAAAATTAGATATGACAAACGGAGCTGTTAATTGCAATTTCTACATTCCAAGAGTGCTGATTAACTGTTGATTAAGAATTATTTTTAATAAAAAAATATCGAAACTATTTGACAATAAGCTTAGATGCTCAGAGCATGATTGCTGACATGGAACTAAAATTCTGTGTTTGGGTTGCTTCGTTTAGTGAAGAAAATGTGTTAATTGAAGCTCGTGGCAATGAACTAAAAACAAGTAAATAGTAATTAGGTGTTACACCAAATGAAACAGAATACCAACCGCTTAGGAATGATGTTTAAAAAACTGGCCAAGTGCGAGTTGGACTCACGCACGAAGGTTTCCGTACCATTATCGCAAAACGGCAAAAAAATCACGTTTTTTGTATGGGAGCCCCACTTAAATATTTATTTTAATCTGTTTTTAGTATTTGTTGTTATAGCGGCAACAGAAATACATCATCTGTGAAAATTTTAACTGCCTAGCTATCACGGTTCATGAGATACAGCCTGGTGACAGACGGACAGACAGACAGACAGACTGAGGAATCTTAGTAATAGGGTCCCGTTTTTACCCTTTGGGTACGGAACCCTAAAAAACGATAAGCCGCTATAAAGTCTTATACTAACTATGTTGCTTTCAGTCTAGCTGGAAGCAGCCAAATACCAGTTTTAAGAAAATTTTCTCAAGTAGAATATGCCGGGATCCCTTCCCTACCTTCCTTCCCGGGTTAAAAAGTATCATATGTGCTATTCCTGACTATAATCTATTTCTGTGCCAAATTTCATCCAGATCCGTTCAGCCGTTCTGGCGTGAAGAAGTAACAAACACACACTCACAAACTTTCGCCTTTATAATATTAAGTGTGATGCTCATTCGTCATATAGCTTGCAGCTAAAGTGTTTATTTTTATTATTTCATAGTTTTCCGACTCGACATATATATTTTCTGAAGTTTATCAAAAGTTTTTAACTTGTTCTAGCATTTTGTAACAAAACCACTAGAACAAGGATATTTCGCAACCATTTTCAAAATGACGTATTTTAATTAACTTTGCATTCAGTATCAAATTAATATGTATACTCGAGAGATATAATTTATGACGGCAATCAACTGACATTAAATTAAAATCTGTATTATAATTATAAAATTTACTTCAATAACAAATATAAAGGCTTATGCTGTCACTTGAAAAGTTCAGTTAAGTTCAATAACTAATATAGTTAAGAGTTTAGATTATTAAGTATATCTAATACTAGCGGACGCCTCGCGGTTTCACCCGTGTAGTTCCCGTTCCCGTGGGAATACAGTGATAAAAAGTAACCTATGTCACTCGGGGATAGTTTAGCTTCCCAACGGTGAAAGAATTTTTGAAATCGGTCCAGTAGTTTTTAAGTTTATTCGTTACAAACAAAACTACAAATCTTTCTTAAAATTGATAGTATAGACTACATTTTCTCGCAGCTTCGTTTCGAGGCATGTCACACAGGCACTTTTTGTTTTTTCATAAATAGCCTCTCTTGTTAAAAAGTTCTCAGCAATAGTGCAGCTTTTCACCAGTAGCAGAATAATTGTCGTAATCAGACTAGTTTTTTTTTTAAATAGATGTTTAACTATTTTAGTGCACAATAAAGTATATTCTATTCAATGCATACAAGCAAACTATCAATTTACCTCTTTGTTAAAATTGGACACTTTCATTTATTAATCAAATTAATCTAAAGGCAAAATACCATCGTACAATCTTAGTACCTCATAAAAAACTTATTACCATTAAATAATTTAAAATTCGAACGCCGACTTTAATCAACCTAAATCGAATGCACCTACGTCGTTCCAATTTTAAAAATGTTGCCGGCCATTTCCTCGACATACGAATCTATCAGTCAAAAATGTTCCGCGCTTCCTATTCACCCTTCCCGCCCTTGAAAACAGACCACTTACTTTTTTTACGTATAGAGCTCAAGCAACGTGCAATGGTATAAAAACTCGCGGCGACCAAACGAGAGCAGTCAGTAGCCTTCGAGCAGTCTAACACAGAAGTGCACGATGAGAGTTCTGGTGGGTTGAAACTCGAGTTTCCTTACTTACAAAACTCTTTCGTGCTTTTAAATAAATAATAATATAGCAAAATTAAAAATTAGTGTTTGCGTGGTTCAGTGTTTGTGATTAGTGATGTGATTCGACATATCGATATAGGAATCGCTTGTGATATTATCGATGTTTTAATCGATCTTTTTCAACAGATTGTCGCCGCCGTCCTCGCCTGCGCCGCAGCCGCACCCTCCGGTCTGCTGGCATCCCCCTACGGCCATGGCCTCGTCGGTCATGCCGGTCTCGTCGGGCATGCGGGTCTCGCCGTAGCCCACGCTGCTCCCTACGCCGTGGCTCACGCCGCACCGTTGGCCGTAGCCCACGCCCCGATCGCCGTAGCCCACGCAGCCCCCGCCCTCCCCACCATCTCCCCCGGAGACATCCAGGGTGCCGCCATCGACGCCCATGTTGAAGCTTCCGACCACGTCCGCGCCGCCGCTGATGCCGCCCGCGAATACCACGACCAGGCCTCCGAGCTCCACGGACAGGCCATCAACGCCGCCGAAGACCACTCTTGGCAACATGTTGACGCCGTGAAGACCGCCGAGGCTCAGTTGGACGGTGCCGCCGCTGGCGTCGCCCCCGTGCTCGCTAAGCAGCTGGCCGGTCACGCTCCCCTGGTGGCTGCCGCGCCCGCCGTGTACGGTGCTCACGGTTATGCCGCTCACGGTTACGCCGCTCACGGTGTCGCCGCTCACGGTCTCGCCCCCGCCCTGGCTTACTCCGCGCCTGCCTACGCATCCAGCCACTCCGTCTCTAGCCAGTCCCTCTCCCAGTCCCACCCCGCCCCCGTGGTGCACGCCCCTCTTGCCGTAGCCCACGCTGCCCCCTACGGTGTTGCCCACGCCGCCCCCTACGCGGTTGCCCACGCCGCTCCCGTCGCTTACTCCCATGGACTCGCCGGCCACGGATGGTAAACTGTGATACAACTTAGATACCAAAAAATAATACTCAATGTTTTGGATTTTGTAAATAAATTATATTAAAAAAATACAGGCTAACAGAGGCGAGGATGTGTGAATAAATGAAATAGTAATTTTATACAATATGTTGTTTCCTTTGATCTGTATCTCGACACATTACATACATACATATTTATTACTTCCTACAAGCTCAAGAGCATTGACTTAGAAATAAAAACAAATCACGATTTAGTTCGAACAATAAAAATCGATCGAATCGAATCGGTAGTTACTTCGATTATTTAAAACAAATACAAGATAATTGTAGCTATTATTCGATTCAAAATGTCAAGTTCAATTTTTAAGCCGTTCGACCTTAGCACAGTAACATTCAATGACTCAATTTATAAATATTTTTATTAATAAATAATATCGATATTTTGATACAGTTTTATAACCCAACCCTAATAAACAGAAATACATTTTCATTACTTACTGGCAGTATAATCTAATACCTTTGCCAATAAAAACATAAAAGGCAAAGGTAAGACTTCCTGACAGCCAATACTGTCAATAATAACTTTTTAATAACACAAAAAGGTTTTTATAGTCGCCACGCCTTATTCTAAACGCGTGATTAGCTTTTTTTATGAACTCATGTAAAGGTAGTCAAGGTTATATGTTTATTTTCGACTTCCGCTTCTGTATCAGTTAGCGTGTTAAATTAATTATTTACGTATATATTTGTTAGTTTTTATTAGATACGGCGTTGATTTGCTTAGAGGAATTTTGTAGAAAAAATGTCTGAGTGAGGACAAAGGATATGAACGGGGTCAAACATTTGAATAATATGATAACAAGGTTATAAATCAACACATTTATAAATCAAGGATTTAGTATTTACATTGAATGCTACACATCATAACAGCTTTTTATAAAAAAAAAAACACTGAGACTAAAACAAAGTGGATTGTGATCTTTGATAAAAACTAAACAGACTTAAGGCATAAGAAATAAAGTTACACCATTATTTTAAAAACATAAGATAAAGCTCGTAGTTAGACATTAAATATAATCGAAGGAAGAAAAAAAACTGTATAGAAGCACTAAGGACAATGCAAAAAAAACAATCATTTTTATGGCGATAATTTTGTCTACAAAACCCTATCCTGATAAAATTCTTTGTCTATTTTCTTTTGTCTTATACTGACATTCTTTTATTAAAATATCCATGCTTTTTGACCCTATGAATCGCCATTGCCAGGTAACCCAAGACAAAACAAATTGGCGCAGGAAAGTGAAGAGAAAAGTCCTCAAATAATGGTACTAAAGTCGTCACAATCTTGAGAAGTCCGTTGATGTTTCTCATTTTACATGCAGCGATAACTTTCTACGTAAGAAATTGAAAAATCTAATTCATAATCCTAATTAATAACTATGTTACACATACACTATAACAACGAGTATCATTCGCAAGCATCAAGTTTAATTATTATTAAGTATTTTTATAGCTGTCAAAACGGACCCTTTATTTTTTTACAACTTTAGGGAAAGAAGAAGTGAACTATAATAGCATTCGTATCGCAAAAACATTTCCCATTATTTTAATAACCACTAAAATAGTTGTACTAAGAAATGGAGCACTCAATACAAAATGGCTCCTTCCCACAACAATTAGATCCGTTATGAAATCGGCTGAGTGTGGCAACTAAATAGATATAAATTAAACTAAATGGCAAATGCTGGGCTGTAAGGCAGTGTACAGATTGGATTAGTAATGTCGTAAAGTCGAACCTATACGTAGTGTACGACCTAAACTTCGGATTCGGCCATCTTCGGCCCAACCTTCGGCTTCGGCTAGAATGTGCCAAATTTTAAGGTTGGCTAAGCAGCGGTTTGCTTGTTTAACAACCAGTTTTTTGATCGGTAGTTAACTCAATCAATGATTAAATATGCTAACCAATGATTTGAAATTGCGGTAAAACGCGTTACTTATAAATTTTTAGTCGACCAAAAAGTCTAATAATTAACTCTTCAACGACTTTTCTATGATCCATATCTTGCAAACTGCAGAACCGATTTTGATGAAACTTGAACTATTATCTAAGTTAAGAGATACTTAACCCAATTAAAAATAATAATCACAATCCGATTACTAGTTTCGGAGCAATGCGTGGTCAAACATACATACACTTATGAAATTTGGCATACATGTTCAAGAAGCCCACATAGTAACATATGTGAATATTGTGCAATTCGAACAATATTACATGCATACGTATTGAATTAAGCATATGAGAGTCAGCGATATTGTGTGGCGGCTTTTACTCAGTGAAATACTAATAATCGGATGATATTTTCCAGAGTTTTCTTTTAACCGTCTTGCGTGTATGACTAGATGTATGAACGCGACAGAAGCAAAAGGAGTATGAAAGGATCGTAGCAGGCGGCGGTCTGTAGTTTTTGCCTACCCACATACGAAAAGGGAGCGAGTTTACGTATGTGTGTTTTCCCAGAGATTACCTACAACAAACATTTTTATATATGTACTAGCTGACCCGGCAAACTTTGTTTTGCCATAAAAACACCAAACATTCATCTACTAAATATCCTACCTACCCTACCTACCCTACCCTACCTACCCTACTTACCTTACCCTACCTACCCTACCCTACCTACCCTACCCTACCTACCCTACCCTTTGAGATTTAAACTATCCTATCTCTCAAGTTGGATCGAACTGCACATGGTGTGCGAATTTTATTATAATCGGTTAAGTGGTTTAGGAGTCCATTGAGGACAAACATTGTGACACGAGATTTATATATATTACGAGATTTATATATATTAAGAAAGATAAGAATAATATCAGTTAAGATGCTGTGCATGTACTGAGTGTAATCTTTCTTTAAACAAGCTTCTTCGTATTCTTCTCAGCAAACCCTTTCATTTGATACCCATATCATGGCAGTGCACAAAAAATAACTAGTCCGCCATCTTGAGCCGTCCGCCATATTGGATTTAGAAAGACGGTACTTTGCTAACCATGCATTGTCATCCAAACTAAACGTGTATGCAAAATTTCATCATAATCGGTGGAGGATAACTGCTTAAAAATTCAGTTGAAAGAGTTGACGCGAACACACTTACATACATACATGAATTGTAAGTTAAATAAAAGCCTGTTAAAAACTTACTAGTTTTTACACACCCGATAACAATGGAAATTGCTTGCATAATACAATAGTGTTAATTTCTTGTCTACATTGGTATCTCTTTGTTAAATATCTATAGGACGAAGGTATTGTCTTGGGGATACCCTATAAAGATTGCTTGTTTAAAACTATAAGTAATTTCCTGATAGCTACAATCTGGGAGTCTTTAAGTCAAGAGTGAATAGGTTTATTCTAGGTTAGCGTGCTTCATCGCCGACCACATCATCGCTTACCATCAGGTGAGATAGTGGTCAAGCGCGAGACTACCAATAATAAAAAAAAAATATAAATAATTAGTACCTGGGCGATCGAGCTCTGCTCGGGTGAAAATAGAGAAAACGACGTTTTTTAAAAATGAAACCTAGCTAGATCGATTTATTTTCCCCGAAATCCTATGCATACTAAATTTCATGAAAATCGTTGGATCCGTTTCCGAGATTCAGATTATATAGGTATATATCCTAATTCAAACTGTTAAACGGCCAGAACATTTCCACGGCTGAACCGATTTTCATCAAACATGGCTAAAAACAGTCTCGATAAAGTTGCCTTTCAAACAATAAAAAACTAAATCGAAATCGGTTCTCCCGTTTAAGAGCTATGATGCCACATACAGATACGACAGAGATGCCAGAATCGATTACCCGAATAACATGTAACTTGAAAATAACCAGTGCAATGAGAGTGTACCAGGGTGAACTGTATACATCTGCGTACCCTTTTAGAGTATACTGGCGTGATGGTATGTTATGAAATAGTGTAAACAATAAACAGACATGCGATTGAAGAAATCCCGAGAGATTTGCCGGTATTTATTGAAGACTTCTGTTGTATATCTCCGAAGTTCTTCATTACCAAATTTAAATGTAACCATTTCGGAATAAACTTCTTTCGAACAAAAATAAAACAATTTTGCCAATACAATACAAAAAAAATATATATATAAACATCCGAATTGAGAACCTACTTCATTTTGGAAAGTCGGTTAAAAAGAGTTTGCAGCATAAAATAGACTCCTAAAATAGTTGTATACCTAGGTTCAAATCACTAGATGGACAAGTCTTTGGAAAGAACATGCAAATCTTAAAGTCAAAGTCTGTGTTTCCCGATAGCTACAATCTAGGGGCCTTTCAAGTCAAGAGTGAATAGGTTACTTCTAGGCAAGCGTGCTTCACCGTCGATCACATCATCGCTTACCATCAGGTAAGATAGTGGTCAAGCGCGAGCCTATCTATAGAGGTATATATATAAAAATCAATTGCTGTTCGTTAATCTCGCTAAAACTCAAAAACGGCTGGACCGATTTGATTAATTCTTTTTTTGTTATGTTCGCCAGAATACAGGGAAGGATTAAAAACAAAAAAAAATCGTAGGTAGGATCGGGTAGGTAGGTTATGGTAGGGTAGGTTAGATAGGTATTTAGGTAGGGTAGGTAGGGTAAGGTAGGTTAGGGTAGGTAGGTAGGTAGGTAGGTAGGGTAGGTAGGTAAGGAGGGTAGGTAGGGTAGGTAGAGTAGGTAGAGTAATTAGGGTAGGGTAGGGTAGGTAGGATAAAAGCACAATACATTCAAAAAATGAATGTTTGGTGTTTTGTTACTTCTCGGCAAAACATCGTTTGCCGGGTCAGCTAGTTCTAAATAATAAATAATTTTCGTCGCGAGAAACTGCAAAGTTCCCGCGGAATAAGCCAAGGAAACGATGCCTCGAAAAACCTACATAGTTTCAAATTAAGAAACAGTTATTCTAAAATTACCTAACATAGGTCAGATAAAAGACTTTACAGCATAAAATAGACTCCAAAAATAGTCATAAACCTAGGTTCGAACCACTAAGCCAGTCTAATCACGTCCTTACCTACATTCTAGTCTGGTCCGCCTCACTATATCCAAGATATTATGGCGGCCATATTGAATTGTTACGCCAACAATCAAACTGGAATAAGTGCTATTTACTTTACCTTTGTACATTTAGTTTTTGCTCATATGAGGTCATTTTGTGCAATTTAATTGTATCCCGATTCTGCTTTTGGTATAACTTTGATAGTTCTTTAAGACGGTCAAAACAGTTATCAGAAGCTTTGACAGTCATAGCATATTTTTGATCAGGTATACAGAAAAAATATGAGGACGCACCTTCAGATTTTGAAAGTTCTATCCGGGGGCCAATATAAATTTTTTTCAAGCGCAGTTCCCTCTCCACATACAATGTCCCTGGCCCGGTGCCGGCACTGCACTGATTGTATGAACTTTATTAGGCGAGAACATACACCGGAACACCTTTGTTACCTCATAGTACCATGAAAATCATTTATAGCTCGACTTCATCTTATAGACTAGGATCATCATCATTTCAGCCGAAAGCCCAGCTCATCGGTCCACCTGGTGGGAGGCCTTTACCGGTTCGCGGTCGCCACTCCAGAACCTTTCTGCCCCATCGGCCATCCGTTCCGCGAGCAATGTGCCCTGCCCACTGCCACTTAAGTTTGGCAATTCTTCGGGCTATGTCGATAACCCTGGTTCTCTTGCGGATCTCTACATTTCTGATTCGATCACGCAAGGAAACTCCGAGCATAGCCCTCTCCATTGCCCTTTGAGTGATTGTAAGAATTCTGATGAGGCGCATTGTAAGCGACCACGTCTCAGAGCCATATGTCATTGAATCATATGTCTGAATTTTTATCTGTGTAGAACGTGGTTGATTTCACATTTGTATCATTTCTGTATCCTATATTTTTTGAAATTCTTAATGTGTAATTGTTTGTTTTCCCGAATAAATAAAATAAAAAATAAAATATGTCATCACATATGCAACACACACTGGCCATAGAATTTCGTCTTGAGACACTGTTGTAATTTGGACGAGAAGATTCCGCGCAACTTCCCGAACGCTGCCCAGCCGAGGCAGCAAATACTAATACGAATACATACATTATCTTACTGGTAGTGATCCACACTATTGCTGATGTACAGTTTCTGTGACATGCGCCACACGGGCCAAGCCGCAGGAAAAGCTATAAGTTGAGATAGATATCTTAATCTTTATAGTGCACAATTTAAGTGCAGTAGCCTGTAATACCATTTACCGACGCTAAGTGCGTATGCTCACAGATTTGTAAGTAGGTTAGTAATGTTCAGAGGTACACACAGCATCCTAATGATAGAACCAGTTTCTTTGTCATCTGACGAGGAGAAAGTGTGATGGAATCGTTACAATTGAAGGAGCGTAATTGTCTAGTTACAAGGGCCTTGCAAAGGTTTAAAAGGCGTAAAATATAAGAAAAGTCTGCTTCAAGGAAGTAAGTGCTACCGCTTCACCAATTTCACTAAGCAGCATACTCGTAGGTATATTTTGGATTGAAGTATCAAAATGCTGAGGCTTCAAATACCAAAAAAAATGGTGGAAAATACACATTTATGTATTCTTTATTGTACACCAGAAAAAACAGTAACAAAAGAAACTTAAAACTAAAAATATACAACGGGCGGCCTTATCGCATTCCGCGATCTCTTCCAGGCAACCTGGAATGGACAGTGATTGCCTGGACATGACATGGGGTTGTCAGGGGTGTAACAATACCAACAATGAATATAATGAGACAATAATACCTAATAAAAACACAAATAGATATATATGCCATATAATAAATACATAAATACATACATATCTAATATATAAGACGTGAAAATAAATGACGTATGACAATCATAGACAAAGTCTGTCAAAAAACTAAGAGTACGATTACAGCTATAAGTAATGTTCCTTGACGAGTCTTTTAAACACAGGCAACGACTGAGCACGTTTAATTGGGTCAGGCAATGCATTCCACAAACGAGCAGCCTGGACTGTAAAAGATTTATCCATGAAAGTTGTGGAATGCATTGGCATTTTAAGTCGCAAGTTAACTGATGACCTCAGGGATTTTGTGTGGGAATCGCAGATAAACTGAAAACGATCCTTGAGATAAAGAGGGGTGGAAGGAGTAAAGAGCACACTAAACAAAAGAGAAAGAATATGTGTATTCCGGCGAAGGCGAATTGGCAACCACTTGAGCTTTACACGGAATTCGGAAACATGGTCATATTTGCGCAAACCGAATATGAACCTTATACAAAAATTTTGAATCCGCTCAAGTTTATCGAGTTGTTCTTGAGCAACATTGCAACTATTTAGTGTTTAATATTTCTGAAAAGTCAAGAAACAGAGTCCATAATTTCGTACTGAACTCGTTTCATAAGAAATTTCAAGAATTTTCAGCTGTTACGAAGAGAGCCCTAATACCATAGTAGTCCTATACAATCGAAACTAACATTTATAAAAACACTAGCTGTTCCCCGCGGCCTCACTCCCGTTAACTGGCTAACTACCTACGTACCCTACCCTACCTATCTCTCTACCTTACCTATCCACCTACCAACGCTATCCTACCTACCTACCCTACCTGCTCTACCATACCTACCTTACCCTTCCTACTCTACCCTACCTACCCTATCCTACCTACGTTTTATTGTAAAAGTAGCCTATGCCCTTTTTCAGGATGCCATCCTGAAAAAGGACAGGCATCCTTTTCACCTTGCCAAATTTCATTGAATTCCGTTTAGTGGTTTAGGCGTGAAAAGGTAACAGACAGACTTACTTTCGAATTTATAATATTAGTATGGATTAACGCCTGCTCTACAAAGACCGCAATGACACTTAAATTGGAATGTTGTATTAAACGCCTGAACGAATAGCAACTGCAATGATAGAAGAGGCCCGTTGCAATGCCAAAATAGCAAGGCGTTTCGTGGTACGCTATTATTTATTCTGTGGCACGGTCTTACAGACAGTCAATATTTCAGTGATACAGGAGAATTAAGAATTGTGGAAGAACTAAAGACTATTTTCAGAACCATTACAAATTCAATCATATTGAAAGGGCAGTAGAAATTTTCCGACCAAAACCTACACGGTGGTCTTCTTCATGATATCTTGGACCTCTGAATGCCATAATTTGATACCCCTACAACTCCGGTTGGGTTAACATACCAAATACCAGTCCTACGCGTTCAAGCTGCCTGCATTTTTATTTTTGTCTTGATAGGCTCGCGCTTGACCACTATCTCACCTGATGGTAAGCGATGATGTGGTCGACGGTGTAACACGCTTGCCTAGAAGTAACCTATTCACTCTTGACTTAAAGACCCCGAGGTTGTAGCTATCTGGAAACACATACTGACTGCCCTGCATCCCGGAGAAAACAGTCGTTTAAAGGTCTATCCACACACATCAGAGCCGTGCCCGTGACGTGACAGGGCCGGGCCCAATCGTTTAAGCTTCGTCACTGGCCCGGGCACGGCCCGTGCACTGACCTGTGTGAACGAGTTCATATAAAATGTACACAACGATATTTTTTTGAGCCCCTGATGGCCCAGATATGTGTGGATAGACCTTTATCAGCCACTATCGCAGTACACGGCAACAAATCGCACCTACGGTGCAAAAACGTCACTTATGCAATTTTTGTCAAAATTGATCTGAGTATGAGAAAAAGTAGCTGATGTACCCCTTTACCTGGTGAGTAATTGTCATTTGTGTAGTGCGTATACTTTCCGCGTGAGGGCAGTTGTGTCGTTATTGTTTTGGCGCGAATCAAGCCGCCACTAGGAGAAACAACGTTTCATTGGCCAGTTGCGCGCGGCCCCCCGCACGAGTAGCAGTCTCTTGGAGCAATAACGACACATAAGTTAGTTGTGATATTTGTTTATTGAAATAACAATGACACTTATGTACGCAGTGACATTGTTTCCCCAACTCTTAAAGTCTTTGGTTTTTAAATAACACAATTATTTAAATACCAAAGACTGATTTGTCGCATTAATATTAAGAAGATAACTGTGATCAAAAGTCTGAGTAGGTACCTACTTATTATTAAGTAGTAGAAATTGTTATAATTATTTTTAATTTCCTGAATAAAACTTTAAAAAAGTATGTTTTCGTATTTTCATTGTTATGACACAATTGCCCGGTTAATTGTTTTCTAGTGCCACAACGTCACTACTGGGAGGGTTGTAAATTTTAAACGTTTATATTTTTTTATTACAAAATTGTGAGATGTTTGCTTTTACTTTAATATGAAGTTCAAAGTTGTAGTTTAAATATTACCAGTTCATTTCTTTAATAAAGAAGAACTATACATTATAAGAGGATGTCGAATTTTCAAACGCTTCTCCTGAAAAATTACATCATTTGCATAAGTGACGTTTTTGCAGCGTAGGTGCGTAAATGATCACTCATTTTTCCAAGATTAAAAAGAAACACGTCTTACACAATACCCATCACACATAAATAACAAATTACACCATCCAACATACATACCTACCATACGTCACGATCATCAATCACAAACGTCATAAAGACGCATCAAAAACACACGTAGCAATTACCATTACGTCACAAGATCATCGGCCGCGGAGGTCGGCGCCCGCGCATCTTCACAGTTCAAGATCAACCGCACCGGAAAGTAAGAACAGTTTCGTGGCTACGTAAAAAACGTCACGATTTATTTAAAACAAATGTTATCTACGAATTTTTTACACTCATTCGAATTCTAGGGGTTGGATTTTGAATCTAATATAGGCTCGCCCTTGACCACTATCTTACCTGATAGTAAGCGATGATGTGGTCGGCGGTGGAGCACGCTTGCCTAGAAGTAACCTATTCACTCTGGACTTAAAGACCCCTAGATTGTAGCTATCGGGAAACACAGACTCCGGCAGGGAATTCCACTCCTTAGCTGTACGCATAATAAGATCTTATGAGGAACTGTGCGACTGATAGCTTGGTTAAGGCTGCGGAATTCCGCTGGATGTGAGACACACAGGATCGGTCAATCTTTCGCATTTATAATATTAGTAGGGATTAGTAGGAATTTCTGTGTATATGGAAGAGATGATTCGGAATACATGGCAATTTTTACAAATCATGTCTCCGGGAAGACATGTTACTCAGAATTAAAAGAATATTTTCAAAACAATGGCAGGCTACGATAAAAAATAAATACTAGCTAGACCTAAAAAGTTTCTAGAATTGATAAGTCAGGTTACACAAACATCGTCCGCACATCGTAAGTTCAAGGTCAGAAAATGAGAATCTTAGATGAGCCAGCATTATTATTGTTCTGTTCACATACCAAGCCTTGATCTTATTATTTTACAAGAATACTCTTTGGATAGCAAAGAAAGACCGTCTCTATGCTAGTAAAGGACATCCACTTTCCCTTATTGGTACGATTTCAGACCATATTTACCGCGCAAAAACATCAAAAATGTAATACAATCTACGCCCAGATTGGCCTTGAAGGCAATCACCACCGGCCACCGGGCCTGCCAGGACGTAATAGAGCGATATATCCAGTCCACTGGTCTGTAGCAATATTATGACCACAGTAGATCCCAATGGGTCGAAGTGTCTGAGTTACTTCTCGGCTTCTCCACAAGCCAATATTAAACTTTTTAAATTGTCTGTTTGTTTATAGGAAGCACTGAGGCCCTAGAGAACTGACAATCCATTAAAAATTTATGGGAACATCAAATTCTATCGATGTGTTCTCGTATAATATGGCTGGATTTCTCATCAGCAAAAATGAGGATTTAGCAATCAAACTTTTATACCCTATTTAACTTGTTCAGGAACTCCGTTTCAATGTTTCCTTTCACTTTTGTAATAAAAAAAAGAAATCATGGTGTGTTCGTTTCCAGTGAATGAATCTGGGCATTTTATTAAGTAGCTATACAACTTAGTAGCTATATTTACCATATCATTTCAATGATGAGTCAGTAACATCACCGTAGAACACGTATAGTTCGCTCAAAGGTCGTCGCCCGCACTTCTTAAGTTCAGGGTCATCAGAAAGTGAACGTCACTGATGAACAGGTTTTACGGTGCGCCTCCGTGTTCTTTATTAAATGTGGCTTCCGCTTTACTGGTGAAATGTTAACTGGGACATTATACTTTTAATTCTCATTGTTTTTATGATCTTTCGAAGTAGGGTGGAGGTTGAAAGGCCCAATTTTTTTAAGCGCTTGAACGTAGGTCGCAAATCTTGCTGGTCATTTTGAATGTTACTGGTACAATTCAATTTATTTTAGCACTTAATAAATTGTTGTGAGGACACCGAAATATCAGGTTTTAAAAGCAACACCGGAGTTGGCTATAGTCGGGGTGTTTTCGAAGAATCAGATCCCAAATGAGATTATCCAGTAAAGTATTAGAATTAGATATCATCATAGCTTATTGAGTTAGCTAGCCGAAATGGCAGGCGGCAGGCCATGTTTGTCGAAAGACCATTAGCTGGTGGCGTAGAGAAGCCCGCGTCTTTTGCCCCAATTTCTTCCTGTATCGTGGGTGCGTTTACAAACATATAAACTCACATACACAACACCCAGAGCCGGAACAACTATCTGTAGGTCATACAAATATTTGTTCCGTGCGGGAATCGAACCCGCGACACGCAGCGCAGCAGTCAATCGCTCAACAACTGCGCCAACCGTGCGCCCGTAAGCGTAGCGTGTGATTTCCCCTGCCTAGGTTTATCGACGAACTTATATAGGTAGTTGGAGCAAACTGGATGCGCAAGGCAGAGAGCTGGGTGTTGAGGTTCAACCTGGGAGAGAGCCTATATCCAGCAGTGAAGAACTGCTAGAATATGATAACCTTACGTTAAAATTTAAAAAACAACTAGTTAATACGCCTATTACCCCAACCAGTGAGACAACCAGAAGGGCAGTAGTGGCCCTGTGGTGACAGCCCCGACTTACGTGTCGTCGGTCGTAAGTTCGAACCCAGGAAAAAAAAAAGAAAATATATTTCATCACCACTGCTCTTAAAACGGTGAAGGAAAACATCGTGAGAAAACCGGCATGTTCTAGAACCAAAAATTCCAAGACATGTGGCATCCACCACCCCTAACTGGGCCCGCGTGGTGGATTAAGGCCCATTTACATCTCTCACAGAGAGGATGCCTGGGTCCCAGCAGTGGAAACATTATAAGGCTGATGATGACATACGTACCTGAAAACGCCTTCGCAATAAGAATCACGTATTTCAACAGATTATTCGAATTCCCATCTCTAAAGACACTGAGCCCGGAAAGCCCCGCACCTGATTTTATGCACCTTTAATACTGTTTATCACGTAGGTAGGTGAAATACCTAGCCCAGACCAAACCTGGCTAAAAGATCTCTTGTCGAACTTTATTATTGCATTCGTAAAAATGGTCAAGCGGGAAACATTGTTGGTGTTGAGGTTCCGTAACCCTAGTCCCTACAAAATTAATATATTTTTTAAACTTCTCAAAGGTAAAAAGTGGCAGAGCGAACTTGTTAAGTTTTTAGAACACAGCAACACACTAGCTGTGCCCGGAGCCGGCGGCTTCGCTCCCGTTAACTGATTATCTACCCTACCCTACTCACCTTCCTGCCTACCCTACTTACTGATCTACCATTTATTTTTCTGGGGTCATCATTCTTTCGCGGAGAATCTTAACACCGCCATTCAGAAAATGACTTCAAATGCACAACGCCATCTATCGAATATCGAGTTCAACTGTCCGAGTATCTGAATTGCGTGCGTTGTGATAATTTTACCTCTTGAACACTTTAGATTCATCTTACTTTTGATAGAGTGAACCGATTGCAATGAAACAAAAACTAAATAATACATTAAGTTACGCATAATACATATGGAATTAAATAATAGAATACTTTTTTTTGATAAATGATATGTTTTTCTAGGATATGAGTGACACAGCGAGCTGGTCAGGCCAATCCTACTAATGTTACAATAATGAATGTGAAATTTTGTAAGTACGTATGTTTGTTAATAAAAGAAGCCTCAACTAATGAGGAACACCATTACCTGGAATATAGCACAATGTTAACCTACTAGTATGTTCCCATAAGATTTTTTTTTTACGTGCGTGAACGTGTGAAACTTTTAGCAAAGCCCCCCTTTTTGGGACATTCCCACCGCATCATCCATATATATTTCCCAAAACACTGCAACTCCTGAAAGCCAGAATCAACAGTGACGACCACCAGAAAAGCGCCGAGGCAATGAAGCTCGACGAAGTCCCGCAGGCTTATTACGTATGAAACAGCAATTAGCAATATTTGCGCAGAGATTGTACAATCATCGCGCGATTATCGCTTTACGTCAAAAAATTGGAAGGCTTATTTTTGCGAATTAATTGCTCTTCAATCACGAATCCGCATTATATATGAGCTATAGCCACACCATAATAATTTTACGACAGCACTGCTAACAATAAAAATCTGCTAACTGAAATGTGCATTTATCGCAAGGTGATCGCGATCATTTCGTATTACGTATGGTTTTTGACAGCGATCGGCGAGCAAATGTGGCTGTCAAATTGCGATAATATTTTCCCTTGTTGTTGGTCGATTGCCAATCGCTCGCTGATGGCTGAGTAGGTACAGAAGTTTTTGAGTATTTGGCGGCTTTTTTCGAGTGTTATTTTGTGGCTACTTTAATTATCCGCAAATTAGAATAATAATATAAAAGTAAATATTGAAATAACAAATTCCTAGTGAATATTGTAATGACAATTTGGTGCTGTTTTGTCTCTAATGTCTACGCAACTGGACTATTTGTTGAATCATTGAAACAGAAGTGATCACGGTAAAGTGGAGGATTTTTATATACTGTAGTGTTGGCTACCTCAAGGAAGCTTATAAGTTTACTTAATAATACTTACAAACACATAAGATTGTGATAAGTCCGCAATAAGTATCGTCTATTATATTTTTTTTTATATGGCAAGCATCGATGTCGACTATTCTGCCAATGTCTAAATTAAATTAGAAAAATCAATTTTACGTTTCATAGCTCAAATACGAGATAATGTAGTCTATTAAGTGATGTCCTAATGCATTATCGATTCGATTTCTCATAACAATCGACAATTCGAAGGAATTTTAACCAATTTTACACATTGACATTTTAGTCATCCAGTTTTTCAAATTAATTATTATATTATGTAAATAAAAAGAAAATATCCAGTTTTCACTGCCATAAATACTTTACACAAATACTTTACATCTGCGAATATTAATTTACCGGAATATTGGAGCTAAATAGTAATCAAATTGACTATTGTTGCCTCTACGAAGTGTTGCTCTTTCATAAGCTGGTTGATTCATCAAATGATACATTTTATAAATCATCAGACAGATAAAATAGCTTCTGTTAAAAGTGACTGTCAAAAAAAAGACTTGACTTAAAGGCCTCAGTAGCCAGGTCACTAAATTGATCGCGCAATAATTGTACAATTATTGCTACTTGCTGTTCCTTACGTAATAAGCCCGCCGGAGAATGAATTTAACTGTCTTGGATCCCGCAACGAAATCAATCAGAAAAGAATAACGGAGGAGTAGGAAAAATACAAATTTCCACATCCCTTCATACCAAGCAGGAGACAGAACAAACAAGGCCAATAGGCACAAAGGGTTAAGCAAAGCTAGCAATACCTAATTCTTTTGTAGCACAGCCGAGTAGGCGTAAGTTCTAATGCAATACTCACCAGGCACGGGACGTCCACCTACAAGTCGTTGCAATTGCTATCGTAACTCGGAGAGATAAAGTTCAAAAATCGCTGATAGGCATGACATGAGATTTCCCAACTTTATCTCCGAGTCACCAGCTCCTCCGACCAGCTGCTTGGCGGCAGAGATAGGTATGATAGTTTTATTACTCTCCAGCTCTATGACGAGAAGCTCTACGTTTAGCTTTTTAAGACTATGGGCCTATGTTTCAGCGTTTAGATTTTATAAGCTCTATTCTAAAACAGCCAACTAGCAATAATTAAAATTATAGAATAAGCAACGGTCTATGGATATTATTAACCGACTTTCCAAAAAGGAGGAGGTTCTGTTGAACTTTGTATTTTTTTGTAAGTTTACCGATTTCTCCGTCAATTGTGGACCGATTTTGATAATTCTTCTATTTCGTTTGGTAGAGTATGTTCCCAAATTGTCCCATATTAATTTAGTGAAAATCTGATGAAGAACTTGGGAGATATACTACAGAAGTCTCCGAAAAATATCTTACTATAGAACTTGTCCATTATATACCACTATAAGTGAAAAAAAAATGTTTGTAGTGTTTTTAAAATAACTTCAATTTCGAAAGGCGGTGTCAAAAACGAAGAAACGAAAACAGGAAAACCGACAGGTCACATGTCTTCAATTTTTTGGTTCTAGGACATGCCGATTTTTCAAAACGGTGAAGAAAAACAGAAAGCATTTGATCCTTTTAAATATTGAATAAAAATTTGTTAATTTTTAAAGGACCATACAATACTTTGTAATGAAACACAAGTTTCACCTCTCTACCCAAGGAACCCTAAAATGTTGCACCGTTGACATTTACCCACTTGGACCAGATAACCCGAGTAATGAGTTGTGTACGAAGAATTTACATAAAGAAGACAAAGCTGTATGTCTGTCTGTTTGTGCGAATAAATAAGGCAGTTTATGTGATTATATTAATGATAAGGCAGGTTTAAAATGTCATTGTCATGATTTGAGCTTTCATGAACACCTCTTTCTCTTTCTCTCCAGCGCAGTGGAAGGATACGCGCGCGTGAATATTACCTTAGGGGAACTTGGAAAAACGTTTTTACAAAAAAATACAGACTTCAAAAGCAAAACAGTGAAAAATTACTTTCGTTTCGGAAGCCGGTGTCTTTGGTACTTTTTTTTTATCATTGTTCGACACCGACTTTTTTTTTTGGATAAACACTTTTTAGTGTTTAGCTTTTGAAGTCGGTTTTTTTTTGTGAAATCCGTTTTTAATTCTCTCTTTTTAATGTTAGTACAAACACTAAAAAGTGAGCAAGTTCTATAGTAAGGTATCTAAAGGATTGACAAAATACCCATAATAAATTAATTTAAACATTCGTGCTGTTTTTCGCTATGGAGTTCGGTTGTATTGTTCTTAAAAACTACTGAACCGATTTGGATGAAACTTGCACTATTCCCTAAGTTGAGAGATACATAACCCAATAAAAAAATAATCGTCACGATACGATACATACTTTCGGAGAAATGCGTGGACAATCATATAAACAAATTTACATACACTTATGAAATGTGGCACACATATTTAGAAGCCCAATTAGAGTAACATGTGAATAATAGGCAATTCCAACAATATTACATACATACTTGTCGAATTGGTAACCACCTTTTTTTTGTAGTCGGTGAAAAGTATCCCAGATCACGGTGTTCCCGTGCGCCACGTTTAATCCAAATCTGTTTAGCCATTGAGGCGTGGAAAGGAAACCCGTCCTCAATTACTTACAAACTTTCGCGTTAGTAACAGTAGTAAGATGACTGCCTATTTTGGAATACATATGAGGCCCAAGAAAAAAATACAAACGTCGGTATTGGTATAATAGCAAGTCCAGAAAAAGATGGCCGTATTAAGGGTCTCTCAAGTGACTGGCCTAGAATAACGGAAAATCGGGGCAATTGGAAATATAGAGAGACCAGAGAGTGACAGAGACAGATACCTCTTTTCCAAAGAGGTCTTTGTCTGCGTTTTCTTCTTCCATACCGTCCTGTCCCCCGTCACAGCATCACTGTCTCCCTTTTCTTTCATATCAATCCTCACACAGCCCATGCATCTTTTCTTTGACCCTCTCCGTCCATCCACATTTATATTCATAACTCTTTTAGTAACGTGCGTTTTGATCCCTCCTCATCACATGACCATACCAGGACAAACGGTTTCCTTTCAACTTTTCTGTCATTGGCGCCACGTTCAAACTTCCTCTAATATACTTTTTTCAGAGCCCAACATTCTGATCCATATAGTACGACAAGACCTGTCAATCACGGACTTGTAAATTTTCCCCTCTAACTTGAGGGGCATCCGTGGGTCGCAAGTTGTTCCAGTAACCTGACGCCATTTCATCCATCCCGAGTTGATCCGGTGCGTTACGTCTCGGTCTACCTCGCCATTCCCTAGGAAAAGCGACCCACTACGCTTCGCTATGGGCACTACAGGATCATAATAATAATAATTCAATATTCCCAAAATCTACCTACAGCAGACCAAAAATTATTTGACCATAGACTAATTACCTCCCATGAGCCAAATGCCAAGGCATTCATCAACGCATGATCAGATTCCATTTACAAAATAAAACCAACAACTTTTTGCCGCACTTTTTTTCATAAAAAGAACACGTAGATCAACCAATGGGCAGTGCAGAACCGGTTGATTGCATGGAACTATAATTGGGGCAAAGACATACTAAGTAATGTCTGGTATAAATTTAAAATAGGACTTAATTAATACCGCCTACAGGATTCGTTTTAATCTGTTTGTTTTATTTAAAACTGTTTTCAATGTTGTGGAAATACATCAAGTGGCTTAACATAAATGGCCCTCTTCAGTAAAGGGAACTGATGGCCTCATCATCATCATCATTTCAGCCGAAAGAAGTCCACTGCTGGACATTGGCCTCCTGCAGGCGTCGCCACATTGACCGATCCCGTGCGTCTCGCATCCAGCGCCTTCCCGCAACCAGGTCATCGGTCCACCTAGTCGGAGGCCTTTCAACGTATCCGGTTTATTCCGGTTCGCGGTCGCCATTCCAGAACTTTTCGGCCCCATCGGCCATCCTCTGCGAGCAATGTGCCCTGCCCACTGCCACTTAAGTTTGGCAATTCTTCGGGCTATGTCGGTAACATTGGTTCTACTGCGGATATCCTCATTTCTGACATGATCACCCAATGACATTCCGAGCATAGCCCTCTCCATTGCCCTTTGGGCGACTTCAAGCTTTCTGATAAGGCCCATTGTAATCTAACACGTCTCGGTCCCATCGGTGATCACTAGCAACACACACACACTGATGGACTAGTGACTTTCTTTTTTCTAGCTCTATCCTACTTTAGGTGGTGTCGGCTTTCCTAATTTTCTGGCGCCAGAAGTCATGGGTTTTTGGGTCGGGCAGTTCTTCATCCAATAGGAGTTTCGTTTTGCTAGTCAACTGGCCGGAGGTTGTCCTCTACTTCTCGTATGTTCAGGTAGTAAAGCTGATGGATTAACTAACTCCGCCTGCCCCTTAGCCCTTTTTTTTTTGGGTCAGAGCAGCATGCCTTCATCTTCTGTGCACCTAAATCAGCTGCCATGACAGAAGTCACTGTCACAATAGTCACCTCCTTTCTGGACACTCTTTTTCTCACAATATTCTCTATTGCAAGATTTTATTTAACTTGTAATATATGTACATGTATGTAATGTAAGTGTGTTCTGTTCAAATCTTGCAACTGAATTTTAAAGTAGTTATCCCCCACCGATTAAGATGAAATTTTGCATACACGTTTAGTTTGGATGACAATGCATGGTTAGCTAAGTGACGTCATTCTCAATCCAATATGGCGGACAGTCAAGATGGCGGGCTAGTTATTTTTTGTGCACTGCCATGATATAGATATCAAATGAAAGGGTATGCTGAGAAAAATAAGAAAAAGCTTGTTTTTTTTCTCAGCTTACGATATTCCTCATCATCACGACCGCATTCAGTACGACTGAGATTCCTCAAATCCCACATACACACATGTTAAGCCTGCAGCATTTACCAATCTGCGTCATGGCAATCGATGAGATTTAAAATTCTGTACCGAAAAATGGATCCCCAAAAATTTGGACTCGTAAAAATAAACCACATTCTTTCCTATTTTTTTTTGTCACCAAATGTGCTACCTATCTAGCTCAAAACCAAAAACAAAACCGAATAACAAAACACGTTCATAGCTAATGATAATGACGCAACGAGTACACGAAAATTATTAACTCAAAATTCAAGATGGCGCCCGCTTGTCAATCGAAGCTTCCTGCATTCTTCGCGCCCTCGCCCGACCGCCCGAATCGGGGTACCGTGAGAGGAAACTGTTTGGCGAAAACCATTCTTAAGTGGTGTGGAACTAAGGGGGTTTGAAGTTATTCATCTAATTTACGAGAAGATTTGCGCATAATTTATTTCAAATTACGTTGAATCAGGGCCTGTTTTAGGTATATGCTTATTTAGACAAACTCGGTAAAAAAAAATGCAAATTGTGATAGTAGGTAGTCTAAAATAAAAGCTTACAATTGGTATAGGGGATGTTAAACGTTTGTCCTCAAATAGTGCTTAATTGCAAATCTTAACTGTCTTCATCATACAGAATGTCTAAAAGAGATATTGCCTGTAATGATAATGCAAGAAAACGACACGCATTTTTACACAATTGTACACACATAGAGGAACAAAAGCTTCATTACGTACTTTAGAAGACCACGGGATTATGTAAAATAAATACAACAAACATGCTTCTTTTAGGACATACTTGCATCGTGCCCTTTAGAAAAACGTGACAAGAAAATACATAAATTATTATCATCAACCTCTAGTAACCAGCTTAAATCAATGTAGCAATTTTTTTGATATTGCTTCAAAAGCATATTCAAGAAATAATCAGTACGGAACCCACGCCTTGTATTTAAAAGATATACTTTACATGATATTTTTTTACTTTACTTGCCACATTAACCATCGGAGTATCCCGTCTGCTCTATATAGTGGTTGTATAAATAGCTCGGGTAGGCAGCAGTGGTCATCAGTAGCCATCAGCAGCTTCCAGGGTCAAGAATAATCAAGATGAGAGTTCTGGTCAGTGTTTTTATACTCTTTATAGTCGCCTAAGTGATTTTAGTGAAGTGTTTTACCATTGGTGGATTATGGTAAAAAAAAATGGATTTAATGCTGGTCTGGTTTCGGAAAATAACGTGTATCGGTTTTTTTGGATGAATATTTAACCTAACTTAAGACAAAGGATGCAGAACTAAATTTTAAAACATTTTGCAGATGACACTTTCATTTGAGTTTTGGGGAAAGCGATGAAGGGATTTCAATATTTTTTTACTACTTTTTATGCAGAATAGTTTTGTTTCTATTTAGTTTTTTTTCGGAAAAGCTACGTAGGGACCTTTTGGTGCTTTTTCACATGTGTTATATGTGTGTACGGAACCATGATTCCACATGCACATAAATTACTCTTAAACAGTTTTTGTGCATATTTTTGTCTTATGATTTGTTTTAATTGCTAGTATCCAGTCTGCTCTATATAGAGTTCGTATAAATAGCAATGGAAGGTGGCTCTGAGCATCAGTAGCCATCAGCAGCTTCCAGGGTCAAGAGTAGTCAAGATGAGAGTTCTGGTCAGTGTTTTAACTTGTTTTAGCAGTTTTTTACTGAATATTTAATAGATTTGCTGACTGAAAAGTGATTTCAAGGAGAGTTTTAGTGCAATTATTTCAATATTTGTGATTTTGATCGAGTATTTTCGGTGCTTTGTAAATTTTTATTTTTAACAATTTTGCATACAATAGGTTTTCAAGATTAATTTGTTTTTGCGAATCATTTCAATTTGTTTTTATTGATATTTTGTCACCTCAATGTTGTGAGAATGGCCTTCATTGTTAGAAGAAAGTACTAATGCATACGATGGATTTTGTCATACTTTTGAACTTAGTGAGCTGCACCCACAGAGATAAATCAAACTAGATAACGCAAGTCCCTTCATCTGTATGAAAACCAAGCGTTCCACTTTTTCACAAACAATTTAAAAACGAATTTGCTTACCAATGAACATTTCCAATGCCTCAGCCAACTTTTTCTATACATTCTATACGGCTTAATATGGCATGAAAAGGCATGTTTCTAGATTTCGGTGGATTTCCGGTACCGATAATGCAAATGAAAAGCTCAGATTACGATCATTGATAGTAACTTTAGTCCGTTTTTTGGCACACGATGTACATTAAAATCTCGTCATCTAGTTAGATTTATATCTGTGGCTGAACCAATGCCGTTATTGTTTTGATTTCTAAACTTATTTCAATGTCTTTCCGGAATATTTTGTCCGAATATCCAAAAGTAGCGAAAAGATATCGTGTTGTTAATTTTTTTTTTAAAGTAAAACTATTAGTTATGTTTCACAAATAATGTACATGAATCAATAATAAATATATATTATTTTCAAACCTTTTAACCTAGCCGTTAACAAGGAGTATGCTTTAGAAAGTTACCGTTTTACGGCACTAAAGCGTATGTAGGCCCTTAATAGAAAATGTATCAATCGTATAGATAAGTCTTTCGACTAACTTAAAATCGACTTGCTCCCTTGCTTGATGTTGTTGTTATCGAATGTTTGGCCTCTAGAAACCTAATGGTCTACATGTGGAGTTCCAAAAGGAATCCACAGCTATACCATTTTCGGGATACTTTGAATCTCACCAGTATGTTCTCTTGGGATAATATTCGAGTTTCAAGCGTACGAAGTTGCTGGCAAAAATTGTGTTACGTAAATGGTATACAGAACTAGGAAACGTCGGAAGCCTGAAATAATTAAACAAGATGCCTAAAACAAAACTAGATTACCTTTGCTAATTCGATAATTGCGACAGACAAATTTACACCTGATCCAATTATACTTTTAAAGGTTAACTGTCTGACACAACATTTAGACTTACAGTCGGGTTTCTTTTTTTTAGTGTTGCACGAGTTCTCCAAACCAGTTATTTATTTATGTACATTTTTCAAAAAAGAAATGACAACATTGCTACAGAGAAAGTTACAACATACAGAATTAGTATCTCAGGAATAGGCCCCCTGGCTCCCAAACTAGGTATACCCGTGACTTGGGAGTCAGTGTTCCTCCATTATAAAAGTCAATATGTATGTCGCAGTTATGCGGTAAAAGATTATTTATTTTGCTATCAAAGTTACGCTTATCATATATTACCATATTATATTTATACCCAGTATCATATACAAGGATATTGAATTTTCTACTTGGCACCTGGACATCAAACTGTATTTCACAAGTCGAGCATACCCCGATTAGTCTACTGAGATTTTCTATAGTGGCCACCTTCACCAACATTACGTTATATAAGGCGGCACACTATACCAGGCAACCCCTTACGAGGTGTCTGGGACCATCTTCGGTAGGTCACGCCTCCGAGAGCACTCGCCCCTGGTACTCAAGAGAAAATGTGAGTCGCATCGTGATTACTCACTACCATTTGTCCAGAATGGTACCGGAGCAGCCAGATTTACACGACAACATGAACTAATCTCTTTACCTTATATTCAAAACAATCTCTCTTTCCAGATTATATCCGCCTTCCTCGCCGTCGCGGCCGCGGCTCCTTCCGGCCTCTTCGCCCCCGCCATAGTCCCAGTCATCAGAACAGTGGTAGTACCAGCGGCCATCCCGACCATCTCACCCGGAGACATCCAGGCAGCAGCCATCGACGCCCAAGTTCAAGCTCAGGATCAACTCCGAGCCGCTGAAGACAAAGCCAGAGAACGAGCTGAACAGGCAACCGAAAACGTCAACGAGAAAGTTATTACAGACTCAACTGTCGCCAACGAACAGAACTTGGAAGCATTCTGGTCTGTTGAAGACAAGAAATGGCAAGCAGTTGATGCTTTGAAGACCGCTGAAGCTCAAATCGATGGGGCTGTCGCCAACAATGCTAATTGGATCGCTAAATCTGCTGTCAACGGTGCAGTAATTCCTTATGGCACTGCTATAGGTCCTATCTCACCTATTGTAGCACCAATTCCTCCAGTGGTTTACTCTCCATACTTAACTCCTACAAGTTACTCCACCCAAACCGTGATCGCTGGTCAGGCAATCAAGACTGAGATGAAAGAGGAAAACAAGGAAGCAGCAGTGAAGGCAGCTGAGCCAGTTCAAGTAGCCGAGCCTGCACCAGTCGAGAAGTCAGGAGAAAAAGCCGATGCCACGGCATCTCCCGCTGTTAAAGGCGCTATGAATCTAAACGAGAAACCAGCCCTGATCGCTCAGCCATTATTCTCGACTGCTCAACTAGGTCTCTCTCCTAATGTCTACAGATACGATGTGGCTGTCCCAGCAGTGGGACACGTGATTGGTCAGCCGATCTTGAAGTATGCTGCCCCTGTACAGCAGATACATGGAGTGTTGACTCCTACGTTTGTGAAGGGTTGGTAAGGCGAGTGAGGCTGGATTCAATAAAATGATAATTTTGACGACTAGCTTCCTTGTTTTATTTGGTGATAGACGTTGATTCAACCTACACCCTTTTGATACGAGTTTTGATCACTAGATATTATAATTGTCATATTAACAGCCCACTTATTTTTGAGTAGTTAGAATAGCTCATCGGCATGATTTTATAAAGAGTTTGTCTATGAGTTACTAGAGATAAAGTTGCAATGTCTCATGTGCTTGTAAGTTACATCGGCACACAAAGCTTTCAAACCGCTATGTAATTTGTAGGAAATTCCAAGAATTTATTAATGAGTGAAGGCTCATTATTTGATACCAACACACATAGTATATCTGTGGTATATTACACATGGAAGTTATTGTATCAATTTGAAGTACCTGAGAAACCGAGCTCTGCTCGGGTGAAAATAGGGCAAAAAAAATTTTCTTAAAATGAGAAAACATTTAAAAAACCAGATGTAAAAAAAAACGAAAAATATAATTAAATAAAAAAAAACTAACGAAATGCAAATAAATAAAAACCTGTCCATAGCTGGGACTCGAACCTTGGGTGTAGTAGGCCACCGCCTTTATCATTGGGCTATTCAAACGGCAGCAGCCGCGGCGAAATTACGAACCATATTGCGCGGGCTATTTCTTTTTGCGTGCAAATACAGCGATAACGAATTTTCCCAGATATGAGAAATAGCTAGATTTTTTGCCTCCGAAAACTCCTATATTGCAAATTTAATCGAAATGGTTAGAGCCGTTTTCGAGAATGTGATTATATATAGGTACAAAAATTACTCGTTTAATAGTATAGGATAGGATATTATTCCAAAGAAAAACTAATCTAACAAGACAAAGACAAAAATTCTTTATTTCAACTAGGCCACTCTTGAACGTCTAAAATATAAATTTAAAATTAATAATAATAGATTCTACGGTCCATTCGGAAAAGCAGCTTGTTATGGAGAAGAACGGACAAGAAACTCCACAACGGACAAGAAACTCCACAACGTACAAGAAACTCCACAACGGACAAGAAACTCCACAACGGACAAGAAACTCTACAACGGCCAAGAAACTCCCCTCAAAGGAGAATGCCCATTTTGTAAGGGAACTTGGGCCCCTTTGAAAAAATGGTTGTATCCTGATGAATTTGGTTGTATATTGGAGACAAAACACGTTATATTCATAATTAGAAAACATTTTTAATTTATTTTGCGGGGTTCACGAGATATAACGATGTTTCTGTTCTTGAAATGAACCCTTATTACAATGCAATAAGGTGCATACAAATGTTCAAGTGAAGGAACCTGATCTGTTGTTGTCTGTACAAAGTAAAGGACACGGAAAGAAAAAAACACACAATATAAATCCTATTTTTGGTTAATATTGAAATCACAGACACGATACCTCATAAGGGGCCTGTGTATAGGCAATCTCCTTTTTCCGGTTACATATATAAGTCTCACGTTATAAAAGACGAGCCTATTGCCATCAAACGAACATAAATACAGATTAACCTTAATATATTTAGCATCTATGAAGTTGGGCTATAAGAAAATTAAAACCCACGTTTAAAGTCACAATTGTGACTATGTGTTATGTTCTGTAATTATTTAAGTGGTATACAATAAAGTATTTAATAAAGAATAATAAATAATTACTAGACGTGACACTTAGTAAAGTGACTAGACAGGTTTTTAATCTAAGAAAAAAAATAACCACTAAGTACTGCCACAATATTTTTTGACGACATTTTTATGCAGAATAGTTTCGTGACTATTTGTTTTTTTCGGAAAAGCAACGTAGGGATTCTTTGATGCTTTTTATCGAATGTGTTGCCCTTACAAGAGATATCAAAAACCAGTGACTACGGAACCATGATTCCATATGCACATAAATTACTCTTAAATAGTTATTGTGCATATTTTTGTCTTATGATTTGTTTTAAATGCTAGTACCCGGTCTGCTCTATATAGTGTTCGTATAAATAGCAATGGAAGGTGGCTCTGAGCATCAGTAGCCATCAGCAGCTTCCAGGGTCAAGAGTAGTCAAGATGAGAGTTCTGGTCAGTGTTTTAACTTGTTTAACCAATTTTTTACTGAATATTTAATAGTTATGCTGAGTGAAAAGTGATTTTAAGGAGAATTTTAGTGCAATTATTTCAATATTTGTGAGTTTGTTCGAGCATTTTCGGGGCTTTGCATATTTTTTAAGAAATTTTGCATACATTATTGTTTTTCAAGACTCGTTTAATTTTGCGAATCATGGCAATATTTTTTTTATAGATATAGAAGTGGCATTCGTTGATCGAACAAAGTGCTGATGCATAAGAAGGATTTTGTCATACTTTTAAGATCGTAGAGAGCTGCACCTATTGTATTGATTTCTTAACTTATTTCAATCTCTTACCGAAATATTTTGTCTATCAAGATGACAGCTTTTCTATATTGGGGTTTTTTGGGATAGTGTTTCTTGTGTCTCCAATTTAGTTTTTGTTTTACTACACTCTGACAACTCAAATGCAAGGCGGCACGCTGTCTGTCTAGAACAAAGGTCTAGACAACAAAGCCAAGGAATTTATAATTACAAAGATGTTACGCGTTAATACATTGAAAATGTGTAGGTAGTTTTTAAAAGCTTTATATGCGCTTTACATTGAATTTACAGAAGCTCTTAATCGTATAGGTATCTAACTGCCTGCGGTCTTGCTCTTATCTCACTAGAATTATTCAGGAATAAAGTAGCCTATGGCATCTGCGATAGTGCGGCTTTACCATCTTTGAAATTATTCCCGATATCGAATCAGTATTTCTAGAGATTACCTTTACAAACATATGTATAAACATACATAATTTACAATGCATATCAGTCTTGTTTGTCACATCAATCGATTAGATGAATTAGGTCACATCTTCTTCAATCACTTAATTGATTCTTAAAAGCAAGAAAAGAACAAAATAGTTTATTACCCCTACTTCGTCTTTGAGATCAGTTGACACGATGGGCAACTCTAATTTATACTAATATTATAAAGAGGAAAGATTTGTACTTTTGTATGTATCAAATAAAGTTAAAAACTAATGGACCGATTTAAAAAAATCTTTTTCCGTTGGGAAGCTACACTATCCCCGAGTGACATAGGCTACTTTTTATCTTTTTCTCCCACGGCAACGGGAACTACGCGGGTGAAACCGGTGACGTCCGCTAGTGTTTACTAAACTGTATGTTAGAAGTCTTTTCCTATGACATAATTACTCCTACTTACATCGTACTTACCTATTGTTTGTACTTATATAAGGTCAACATCACAAACCACTCGATACGCATAACATACTAATCAATATATATTTAATCGCGACTAGTTTTAAATATGCGATAAATAATAAGTTCACCTTCATTATTGATGGATTCATATATTATATAAAAATACAGTAGCAAAAACATTAAATTATTAATCTTGAGTGTAGAAAGACATGTTAAGATGCTGTTAATATGATCTATGTTAAGGCGTAGATATACCCCAATGTTAACGCAGCATTGGCCGTGCGCCCGCTCGTAGGCAAAATATCAATATTTTGCCTACGAGCGGGACAGTTTTGTTTGCAAAATATTCTTTGATTTACTGCTATTTCAGTTATGAAGAAATTTTGTTTAAAAATATTTCTGTGTAAAATATTTTTAAACATCCAAGTCGTTTTGGATGAGTATCCAAAATTATCGTTGTGTTAATTTTTTTAAAGCAAAACTATTAGTTATGTTTCACAAATAATGTACATGAATCAATAATAAATATATATTGTTTTCAAACCTTTTAACCTAGCCGTTAACAAGGAGTATGCTTTAGAAAGTTACCGTTTTACGGCACTAAAGCGGTGGAAGGCCCTTAATAGAAAATGTATCAATCGTATAGATAAGTCTTTCGACTAACTTAAAATCGTCTTGCTCCCTTGCTTGATGTTGTTGTTATCGAATGTTTGGCCTCTAGAAACCTAATGGTCTACATGTGGAGTTCCAAAAGGAACCCACAGCTATACCATTTTCGGGATACTTTGAATCTCACCAGTATGTTCTCTTGGGATAATATTCGACTTTCAAGAGTACGAAGCTGCTGACAATAATAGTGTTACGTAAATGGTAACAGAACTAGGAAACATCGGAAGCCAAAAATCATTAAACCAGATGCCTAAAACAAAACTAGATTACCTTTGCTAATTCGATAATTGCGACAAACAAATTTACACCTGATCCAATTATATACTTTTAAAGGTTAACTGTCTGACACAACATTTAGACTTACAGTCGGGTTTCTTTTTTTTAGTGTTGCACGAGTTCTCCAAACCAGTTATTTATTTATGTACATTTTTCAAAAAAGAAATGACAACATTGTTACAGACAAAGTTACAACATACAGAATTAGTATCTCAGGAATAGGCCCCCTGGCTCCCAAACTAAGTATACCTGTGACTAGGGAGTCAGTGTTCTTCCATTATAAAAGTCAATATGTATGTCGCAGTTATGCGGTAAAAGATTATTTATTTTGCTATCAAAGTTACGCTTATCATATATTACCATATTATATTTATACCCAGTATCATATACAAGGATATTGAATTTTCTACTTGGCACCTGGACATCAAACTGTATTTCACAAGTCGAGCATACCCCGATTAGTCTACTGAGATTTTCTATAGTGGCCACCTTCACCAACCTTACGTTATGGAAAGCGGCACACTATACCAGGCAACCCCTTACGAGGTGTCTGGGACCATCTTCGGTAGGTCACGCCTCCGAGAGCACTCGCCCCTGGTACTCAAGAGAAAATGTGAGTCGCATCGTGATTACTCACTACCATTTGTCCAGAATGGTACCGGAGCAGCCAGATTTACACGACAACATGAACTAATCTCTTTACCTTATATTCAAAACAATCTCTCTTTCCAGATTATATCCGCCTTCCTCGCCGTCGCGGCCGCGGCTCCTTCCGGCCTCTTCGCCCCCGCCATAGTCCCAGTCATCAGATCAGTGGCAGTACCAGCAGCCATCCCAACCATCTCACCCGGAGACATCCAGGCAGCAGTCATCGACGCCCAAGTTCAAGCTCAGGATCAACTCCGAGCCGCTGAAGACAAAGCCAGAGAACGAGCTGAACAGGCAAACGAAAACGTCAACGAAAAAGTTATTACAGACTCAACTGTCGCCAACGAAAAGAACTTAGAAGCTTTCTGGTCTGCTGAAGACAAGAAATGGCAAGCAGTTGATGCTTTGAAGACCGCTGAAGCTCAAATCGATGGGGCTGTCGCCAACAATGCTAATTGGATCGCTAAATCTGCTGTCAACGGTGCAGTAATTCCTTATGGCGCTGCTATAGGTCCTATCTCACCTATTGTAGCACCAATTCCTCCAGTGGTTTATTCCCCATACTTAACTCCTACAAGTTACTCCACCCAGACCTTGATCACTGGTCAGGAAATCAAGACTGAGATCAAGGGGGAAAACAAAGAAGCATTATTGAAGGCAGCTGAACCTATGCAAACCGCTGAGCCTGCACCAGTCGAGAAGTCTGGACAAAAAGCCGAAGCCACGGAATCACCCGCTGTTAAAGGCGCTATGAATCTAAGTGAGAAACCAGCCCTGATCGCTCAGCCACTATTCTCGTCCGCTCAACTAGGTCTCTCTCCTAATGTCTACAGATACGATGTGGCTGTCCCAGCAGTGGGACACGTGATTGGTCAGCCGATCTTGAAATATGCTGCTCCTGTACAGCAGATACATGGAGTGTTGACTCCTACGTTTGTGAAGGGTTGTTAAGGCGAGTGAGGCTGGATTCAATAAAATGATAATTTTGACGACTAGCTTCCTTGTTTTATTTGGTGATAGACATTGATTCAACCTACACCCTTTTGACACGAGCTTTGATCGCTAGATATTATAATTGTCTTATTAACAGCCCACTTATTTTGAGTAGTTAGAATCGCTCATCGGCATGCTTTTCTAAGGAGTTTGTCTATGAGTTACTAGAGATAAAGTCGCAATGTCTCATGTGCTTGTAAGTTACATCGGCACACAAAGCTTTCAAGCCGCTATGTAAGTTGTAGGAAAATCCAAGAATTTATTAATGAGTGAAGGCTCATTATTTGATACCAACACACATAGTATATCTGTGGTATATTACACATGGAAGTTATTGTATCATTTTGAAGTACCTGGGAAACCGAGCTCTGCTCGGGTGAAAAAAGGGAAATATTTTTTTCTTAAAATGAGAGAACATTTAAAAAACCAGATGTAAAAAATATCTAAAAATATAATTAAATTAAAAAAAAAGTAACGAAATGCAAACAAAAAAGCCTATCCATAGCAGGGACTCGAACCTTGGGTGTAGTAGGCAACCGCCTTTATCATTGGGCTATTCAAACAGCAGCAGCCACGGCGAAATTACGAACCATATTGCGCGGGCTATTCCTTTTTGCGTGCAAATACGGCGAAAACGAATTTTCCCAGATATGTGAACCAGCTGGTTTAGAGATCGATTTTTCGCCCCCAAAAACCCCTATATTGCAAATTTAATCGAAATGGTTAGAACTGTTTTCGAGAATATGACTATATATAGGTACAAAAATTACTCGTTTAATAGTATAGGATAGGATATTATTCCTAAGAAAAACTAATCTAACAAGACAAAGACAAAAATTCTTTATTTCAACTAGGCCACTCTTGAACGTCTAAAATATAAATTTAAAATTTATAATAATTGATTCTACCGTCCATTTGAGAAAGCAGCTTGTTATGGAGAAAAACGGACAAGAAACTCCACAACGGACAAGAAACTCCACAACGGTCAAGAAACTCCCCTCACATTTCTCCGGTACCATATATAAATCTCACGTTATAAGTGACGAACCTATTGCCATCAACCGAACATAAATACAGATTAACCTTAATATATTTAACATCTATTAAGTTGGGCTAGAAGAAAATTAAAAACCTACGTTACTTGACTTTATCACAATTACTAGACTTCGACTTCATAAAGTGATTAGACAGGTTTTAAACTAAGAAAAAAATAACCACTGAGTATTTCCACCCAGTAATAAAAATAGGTTTTGTCGTGCTAACTAGTTTGCTGTGCACTTTTTTGCAGGCGTAATGGCACTCAAGATTGCGTTGCAAAGTGTACAAAAAGAAATACTGGACAGACACTTTCGGTTATATCTTACTCGTATTTTAACCGTAACATATTTTTTTCTGAAAATGTAACTACGTTACTTAAATTATGAAATAATAAGTGTTCAAGAACGTTTAATTAAACAATTAACAATGTAGCGCCTGTATATATTATTGCTTTAGTTTAGTTAATGTGCGACATCAAGACAGCAGAATCTGGGCGTCTTTTCAAGGACCAGCGACAGCAGTAAAAGGACGAAAAATATATTTTATTAAGGTCGTGAATAAAGGGTATGTCAGTCGTCACACACGTATAAATAGACTGGACTAAAATAAAGTTAAAATAAAAAAAGGGTAATGACATTTGCAGGTATCTTTTATTTCGTTCGAATTGTCAATCATGAAAAGCTTTCTGCCAGCAGTGAATTTCGATTTGGAACCAACAACTCAAAGGATGAACTAGTACACCAGCAGTGTATATTCACAAATCATCTCAACTGCTTATAATTTTTATAAATTATAATTAAAAAAAGAGAATTTTGTAAGTTTGTTCAGAAGTGAAGGGTAATCTCTGGAACTTCTACAACTGTTTGAATGGTCCAGATGGTTATGGTTTATAAATTATTAGCGGACGCCTCGCGGTTTCACCCGGTTAGTTCCAGTTTACGTGGGAATACAGGGATAAAAAGTAGCTCATGTCACCCGGGGATAGTGTAGCGTCCCAACGGTGAAAGAATTTTTGTAATCGGTCCAGTAGTTTTTAAGTTTATACGTTACATACAAAAATACAAATCTTTCCTCTTTATAATATTAGTATAAATTACCAGACAAAGCTAGGCATAAAAGTTTTATTTAATAACAAGTGGACCGTAAATAAATAAAACTTTTTCAAAACAATTAATTAAATAACCATTAGTTTTTTTAAGTCGGTCAAAATGTAGAAAACTGGACATTTCCAGAAATGTCGCACTTTTAAACATTGCCAGCAGCACATTATACAGCATGCTACAATTCCATCGTTTAGCATTGTAATACCCGTTGCCCTTTACCGGTATGCGGTACAAAGTAATGATCCTTTAGTATACAGGGTGCACTATATTTTACTTTTTATTGTTTAAAATATCACGCTGTTTTTATGGGGAGAGGATGTTGTGAACGATGGAGATAACAGTTTTATGAGTATTTATTATAAGTACTGACACATTCTGCTGTTTCTGAAATAAAAATATTTCTTTTATATATTTGATTATTGCTCATACAAATATGTACCAGCAATATTTGTACCAATATACAACTATGGGTAAACTACACATGAGTTTTGTTGAGTTATGAAGCTAACTAGGATCTTACAAAGTTTGGAATTCCTGAGGCACGGAGTCCCGATACGTAGAAATAAAATTTGGTTGGAATAAATTTCACTAGATGGCGTGATATGCATTGATTTGTTATTGAATTTTGTGTAACATTAAGGTTGTCTAGAATTGATCATAAAAAAATTTCATTCACATTACAAAGATCATTTGAACGGATCAATTAATGTCCATTCTAATAGATGGCGCTATATAAAATTTTAAGGTTTCCGACTCGATTTTTATTTTTTTTTGTTGTATCACATTTTGGTACAATGAAAGTGTTATGAACGTGCAAAAAAATACTATAAAACAAATCGTCACAGTATTAGAAGAAAAAATGTTCACCATTCCATTCCATTTCCATCTACAGCGTTCGGTTCGGAACGGAACCGAACGCTGTAGATGTACCTTTGAAAATAGTCAGTTTAGTCAGACGAAAAACGCTAGTTACGTCTTAACGGTATCTATGCTAGTATTATATTATCTGTGCCTTAGGGCTGGGGAACACATTTTTTAGTGTACTATGATGAGACTGGAATCAGGATAGGGAAGAATGCGAGAAGAAAACTGTTACGCCGACCCTAACTTATATGGGACAAGAACACGAAGATGACGATGAGGTGAAACTGTGGAATCATTGTTACCCAATCACAAATGTGACCACTCATACGTCCAGGACGAACTCATGTGCTCTGCAAAGCATAGAAAACTTTCAATGTGCAAAAAACAGTAACAAATCCACGACAAAAATACCAAAACCCCAATTTAACCTTGCAACCAACGATCCATACTGTTTCCAAGACCACAACAAGTATACAGTAAAACTGGAACAGATGTTTGAAAGTAAGCTTTAAAAGTAGAAACAAATCAATAGAAACGACAAACAAAGCTAATATGGTGGTCATTAATCATTTGTAACCGATATATTGATGCAATGCGATGTGTTAATGCTAGAAAAGCTTAATATGGCTTGAAAATATTAATAGTTATATATTAATTGCCACGAGCCTCGAATATAACCTTAGGAGGAATCTGGTTAGGCTGATCGATCAAGGGATTTATTTATTTATTTATTTTCAGGTTAGCTTACAATTGTTTACACATTACATTCATATAAATACACGATATACATTTATAAGTGCAACAATTATTTACAAACTAACACCACATGCACTTATTTGATTTGATTATAAATATAAATTATTGCAATTAATTATGGATAATAAATGACAAGAAAATAGTTTACGACTAAGCATAAATTGTGGAATTTAACAAACAAATCAAGATTAATTAATTACATTAAATTAAAAATATTATATTGATTGATTACATAATAGCAGATGAATAAATTAAATTAAATTAAACTAAGATTAAATATTTGGTTTACATTAGATAATAATAAAAATTACATAAAGTTAAATTAGCATATAAATTAATAAATTGGCAATCATATTAAGTATTTCTTATTTGAGCGAATAGTATTTAATAATTAATTTACAAAATTTGCCCATGCTATCGTGGTGCACGTCAATCAGGTCACTGCAGCTATTTAAGATTTTGCACATTCGCGGTACTGGTGAGTTAGCACCTAGGACAGTTCTACGCAAGGGTGGGTAAAGCGGAGTGATGGGATTTCGAGGATAGCGGGTTGGGGCACGAAACTTGAGGCGACTCAGTAACTGTGGGCAGTCTATTTGCTTTCTGAGGAGTTTGTACAGAAACAGAGCATCCATCACTTCTCTTCGAGTTGATAATGAGAGCATTCTGAAAGTTTGCAGCCGGGACACATAAGAAGGCAACTGCTTGCTTTTCCCTTTGGAAAAAGCAAGGTGCCATAGAAATCGTTTCTGGACCCTTTCCAAGAGAAGTTTATGAGTGGCGTAATGCGGTCTCCACACAACACTACAATACTCCAGTATGCTTTGGACAAGACTATTATACAGCATTTTTTTAGTGCTGACTTGTTTGAAACCCTTGGTATTGCGTATTATAAATCCCAACATTTTGGAAGCTTTTTTAATAGTGTTTTCGATGTGGGGGATAAAAGTAACTTTTTTATCAAACAGAACTCCCAGATCCTTTATAGTATCCACCTCATGAACTTTATGTTTGTCTATAAAATAGCTCGAATGGATGGGGTGAACTTTTCTAGAAAATGACAGGCGGTAGCATTTATTGATGTTTAATTCCATTTTGTTATTCTTGCACCATTCAATAACTCTGTTCAGGTCATCTTGGAGAAGCTCAATATCATTGGATGATTCGATTTTTCTGGCAAACTTTAAGTCATCCGCGTACAAGAAACACTCAGCAAAGTGAAAGCAGTGGGGAAGATCATTTATAAAAATGATAAATAATATGGGGGCCAAGTGGGAACCCTGCGGGGCACCGGAAGTCATGCGATAATTGTTGGTAGAGCGAAAACCATTTACCACAACATAAAATTCACGGTTAGCGAGGTATGATTCCAACCACTTCAGCAAGGGTCCCGTGATACCATATGTTGCCAGTTTTTTTATCAGTATGGAATGGGAGATTTTGTCAAACGCCTTACTAAAATCGGTGTATATCACATCAAACTGCTTATTCGAGTCAATAGTTTCTATCAAGGACTCCGTAAAAGACATTAGGTTTGTGGCAGTAGACCTTGACGCTACAAAGCCATGCTGGTGATCGCTAAGATAAAGGCTAAAATGGTGTTGGATATGGCGACAGATAATTGACTCGAATACCTTGGCGAAAGTGGAGAGAATCGCAATGGGCCGATAATTTGAGATATTCTCTTTTTTGTCCGACTTGTGTACTGGTACGATTTTGGCTTTTTTCCACTCGGATGGAAAGGTTCCAGTGGCTAAAGACATCTTATATATTTTTAGTAACGGAGAGACCAATACCGATGCACAAGTGTAAACAAATATTGGTGGGATTCCGTCCGGTCCCGCCCCTTTCCCAACGCTCAGAGATTGCAGTTTTCTGAGTAAAGAATCCATGTCCAAGTCTGGGGTTGTTAGACACTGGCTATTAGTTTCAAGTGAGCTAAGATAACTTGAATTGTTCATAAATCCTGTGTTATTTTCCGGGGTATAAACAGATGAGAAGTAATTACCAAAAAGGTCACAGATAGTCGAGCCATTAGACGTTGTAGTCTGTCCGTCAGTCATTGTCAGTGGATAGGCACTAGATCCTCCGCGCTTAGTCTTAACGTGAGTCCAGAACAGTTTTGGATTATCTTTGATTTTTGATTCAATGTTGTTCATATAAAGACTGTATAAACTCTTTGCTAAATTTTGACATCGTTTTGCAATCAATTTCAGTTCCATTTCATCTCGCGGGTTTTTGTATTTCTTGAAGCGCAATCTTAGCTTATTTTTTTCTTTGAGAGCATTTATAATCGATTTATCAAACCATGGGGGATAACGACTAGACATTGGCTTACAATTTGGTACAAATTTATTAATGACCGTGTTTAAGATGTCATAAAATACATTCACCATGCTATCCACATCATTTTGACCCGCGAATAGTTGATCCCAGTCTTGTTCACTTAGAAAGGATTTAATTTTTTCATAATTAGCTCTGTGGAAGTTTTTCCTCGTGTTATGTAGATTGTAAGGCAGGTTATTTTCCTTTACAAATGAAATAGTAAGATCAAGCGGCGGGTGATGTCTATCAACAGTAGTTAAAGAGACAGTGGATTCGCTCACTGTGCAAGAAGGAATAGTGGACAAAACCAGGTCCAAAATACGCGCAGAACAGTTTTTAACGAGATTGTGCTGTGTTAGCTTACTAACATCCATGAACTCTAATAGTCTTAAACATGTGTTGGGAAGTGAACTGTTAATTGCCCCTGGGGTCCAGTTTATTATGCCCAAGTTAAAATCCCCCACTATACAAGTTGGGATGTTTGTTGTTTCAAACACGTTATTGCAGTGTTCGATGAAATGCTCAAATGTTGATAGACATACTGGTGGAGGGAGGTAGACTGCACAGAGAGCCAGTTGTCGCGTAGTCGAAATATCGATTGTGACCCAGAGATCTTCGCATTTACTTTGCCATTTATCAATACGTTTAGAGTTGAATTTCGTTGAAACGGCAATCAAAACTCCTCCTCCATCTTTATTGGGATGAAAACCAGTTGTTTCCCTATCCCTTCTGTAGACTTCATACCTATTATCAAAGAGTTCACTGCTGAGTACACCACTATTTAGCCAAGTTTCGGTTAATATTAGAATATCATAATCCTTACAACAAAGGTTACAGTAAAAAATATTGGTTTTAGTTCTCAAACCTCTACAATTTTGGTAATAGACGCTTAAATTGTTGAATTTTACAGTAAATAGGCACTATGACATGCTATGATGCAAAACATTTTTGAAGCAAGTTATATGATTTTACTTAGGTTACTCATGTTCTTAATTAATATGTATTCTGTGCCATCTGACTTCCTCACAAATATCCTTCCGTTTCTGACCCACACGTACTTGTAATTCATTTCCTTGGCCTTAATCCTGGTCGCTGCGTGAAGTGTTTTGTTCGTAGGAGACAGGTGTTCAACAACATATACAGGTGATTTGTTGCCGATGAGACCCAAATGCCCGCAGTTTAATTTTTCTTTAGGGTTATTATGGTTGAACTTGATAACGGAGGCTAGAAGTTGATCGCGCAGCCGTGGAGATGCCAACTGAACAACTAAAGATCTAGGGCGGGTACTGGATGGGTTAGATTTTGCAATTCGCGTACAATGCAGTATGTCTTTCTCCTTTATATCACAGTTGACTACCTGGCCGAGTTGAGTGATTATTGAGTACACATTCTCGTTCTTGATTTCCGGCATACATTGTACCTCCAAGTTATTAGATCGAGATTGCTGCTCCAAGTTATTGATTCGTACTTGAAGATTGCTTATTGATGTTTTCAGTTCCACATTTTCTAATTCCAGTTTATGTATTATTTTGTTAGATGCCTTCTGGTTTCTCTCAAAATCCTCAAATTTATTGTTAATGAACTGCACCGATTCAATCATCTCCTTCATTTCCGCTTTGAGCGTATCCAGTTCCTTATTCATTGTGCTGGCCATTTTTTCGTTAAATTGGGTCAACATGTCACTGAACTCGGCTTTAATTATTTCTTGGATAATATTCCGCAGTTCTTCTTTATCTGATGTGATTTGTGATGAAATAGGTGATGAAGCAGGTGGTGATTTACTGGCGGACCTCTTATTGCCTCTATTCATAGGCATATTACGGGTGGGCGTCGACTGAATCGAGTCTTTCTTAGAGATTTTTGAACGGTCGGAATGACTTGCCATGATTATAATAAAATATAATAAAAAAAAAAAATATTATAATAAAAAAATGTAACATAAAATTATTATTCTCACAGAGGCATCTATTAGTAGGCAGAAAGCAATGCGCCGTCTTCTTCGTTTATCTTTGTCACGAGCGCTCGCATGCGTCACTGCGCGAGAGCGCACGCCGAAGTATTACTTATGCGCAGTGCGTAACCGTGGGAGTCGCGTGCGTTACGTACGAAACGTCAAGTCATGCACTCACCCGTTGACCAGCAGAGATTTAAATTTTTCAACAGTTCACAATACAAAACGATGCATTAACACTTTTTATAATACTATTTTAGCTAAATTACACTTGTTTGATGAATGTTATATTTATCACTAGTACGTGTTTTATATGAAAATTGAGCCCAATATGGCTATTATTTGGATTTTAAACATAGAGCAAATTCAAACGTATGTTCACAGTATGGCCACTAGGGATTGATTCATAACAGTCCTGCATGACTGGAACCTCGTGAAAACCGAGAAAGATAAGCAAATCAAGTATCTTGACTTGGCTCCCGAGGTTGTCGACATGTGGGATGTGGACTCAGGGATCATTGTATCGATAGTCGTATCAGCCAGTGGCTTAATAGCCACGAGCCTCTACCAACACCTTAGGAGGCTCTAGTTAGGCAGCTATATTATATGAGTAGACACCTTTATTTTTGGGCGATCCCACCGCACTATTCCCAAACCACTGCAACTCCTTTAAGCCAGGATCAACAGTGGCGACCACCAGAAAAGCGCCGAGGCAATGAAGCTCGACGAAGTCCCGGAGAATGAATTTAACTGTCTTGGATCCCGCAACGAAATTAATCAGAAAAGAATAACGGAGGAGTAGGAAAAAATACAAATTTCCAATTACCTCCATATCAAGCAGGAGACAGAAAAAACAAGGCCAATAGGCACAACAGGTCGTTTACAACTGGGATAAGCCCAGTTGCCTAGCACCGCGGATAAAAATTTGCATTAATATTAATGGCTTAACATTGTGAGCTGTTATATTTGATTCCAATAATGAGTAGACACCTAGTACATGCCTGATTCCAACTGAATCTTACAGCCCGATTGCAGAACTCTCGGTAATGTTACTAACTCCGAGTTAGTAGCTAAACCAGTATCACATTTATTAATTGAACCTCGTGTTAGCAACTAGAGCTAAGTTGAGTTTTTCACGAAATAAGGCCTTTTACACAGTTATTTAATTAAGATACAAAGTTTTAACATTGGCCACAATGTGCATTGGGTACCCTAATATCGAGGTATGACCCTTATTTTTTTTAAATATGTTAAATCTCAGGTTTCATAGATTTTCTCTGGTAATCGAGCCTTGGCCATGACCGCCCTGGATGAAGCGACAACACTCTTACTCGCATTCAGGAGCTGCGGGACGTCAATTCGCTCGCATCCTGTCTCCGGTTATGCCGCACGGGCACGGCGTGCTAGGAGACACACCAGCTCGACGGACTTGCCGGAGACTGGCGCATGCGCGGTTGGGGGAATGGGGTGGTGATGGCCCCTCTGCCTAATTGCGTTTACAAATGTATTATATTCCTGAAATCGATCGCTAAGTATTTTACCAACAGTATTCATTGCGTGTTTTACGCTTACTTACGATTTCGATATAACCCATACATACCAATTAACTAACAAGGTAAGTTGTTTATACTATTCTGTTATTATTTATTTTATTCCTTAAATATTGTATGTTCCGTTTCCGTGAATGTGTCCGTGGCATCAACGACTTTTTAATATCGTTGCATATGCTGAGATAGAAGCATTTTTGGTCTCACACGGGGTTATTTATTTTTATTATTGTTTGTGTTTTGCTTATCTCATGTCTCCTGTGCGGGTCACAAGCCATCGAGGTTTTTACCATGAACTTAGTTCATGGTCTGTAAAGACCTTCCTGATGGTTTGACGCGATTCGGTTTATATCACACTGATATCACGCGAACACAATCCGATGCATTAAGACCGATTCACCTCCGGGATGGATCTGCCAAATACCAGCTTGATGCACTTGAGTCGATTGACAGATGGGCCAAGACCCTATTGGCAACGAGGCACTGGTCGTGTCAAAGCTCCAGAGCCTCGAACATCGACGCCGAGTTGCCAGCCTGTCGTTTTTTATCGGTTACATTTCGGGGAGTACGACGGAACTGCACAATTTGATTCCGCCTAGCTCTTTCCATCGTCGGACTATAAGACGTACGGCCATGCGCCATCGGTACACGGTGGACATCCCACTCATAAGCACAAAGCGTTTTGCTTATACTTTCATTGTGCGCACAGCTAAGGAGTGGAATTCCATGCCGGAGTCTCGGAGGCCCCAAGGTAATAGCTATTAGAGCTAAAAAAGTTAAGTCAATAGTGAATAGGTTAATACTAGAAAAGGCTGCTTCATCGTATACCACATCATCGCTTACCATGGCGGGATAGTGGTGGTGAATTTTCTTAGAAAATAGGTGTACGCAGTATCCGACCGGCATCGCCTATCATAACGACCCGCCTTCAGAGGGCCCTAGACAAGTGACATTCTATCATCGAAACCGTGACAATATCGATTGGAAAAATGTCAAAAATGTATGGGAATGTCAAACGCTATCGAAATGTCACGTGATCAATCTCTAATATTTTAGCATATCAACCATCGCCATCGCCGACATCAGGAAGGCCTTAGGTAATCTCTTCGGGTACTCTTCTATATATCAAGTGATGGTACCAAGGCACGTCTGTTGGCTCGGTGCTCCATCACCTGTGTGAGCTGGGAATTCAATCGACGTACAGTACTCCCCGAACTTTTTGTCCGCTCTGAAGTTGCTACAATGGCGGCGCAGTAGTAACTCTCATATAAAACAGCAGCGAGCCAACCCGGCCAATAAGATTGCAGAGTACTGTATTTGCCGGCGCCAGGTACGGTCCCGGGGGTGGGGGTAGTGGGGGCGATCGGCGGTGGCGACTTCTCGCGTCCGGCCCTGTTACGGGGCGAGAGGGAATGGGAAGCTGTCGCCTCCCTCGCGAAGGATGAGGCGGAACGCGTGAGGGAGACGCAACGGAGACGCCCTTACGCCCCAAGCCACCGCAGAAGACGCCCTGGGCGTCGGGAGTTGCAAGCCAATTCCCGGTCACCGCAGACGCGGGATTACGGACGGCGATTAATGGGTAGCTCATCGACCGATAAGGACCAGACCCGAGTCAAAGGCGCGTAGTGTTCCACGCACGCCTCAAGGAGATGACAGCAAAAACTGGCGGGGTCAGCAAGGGCCGATGCCTGTCTGGGTCGCGGATAAATTTGAGTGAGAGTTACCGCGGCCCTGACACAAGCAACTGAAGGACAAGAACACGGGTGGGTTTTAGTCAGTAAGTCTGACACGCCCTCCCGCTTTACCCAGAGCGGGAGAAGACATTGGACGAAATATCAAAAAAAAATAAAAAATGGGGATGGGGGTCACACAAGTACCACACGCAAGTATTCAAACTGGCGAGTACGCCTATCAAAAAATCTGAAGAAAAGTCATTTTGCACATCGAAAATATTTCCAAAAAAAATAGCCAGGGTGTTAAAGGATAACCAACAGCACGCACTTCTAGCATTTTTGTTTGTTTAGTTGTGCACGCATCACGTAATATTTACAAAACCAATGTATGAACTTCTAAACATAAAAATTGTGCGTAACTTGAAGTATTATTTGTTTTTTGTTTCATCTCAATTGGTTCACTCTATCAAAAGATAAATGAATTTAAAGTGTTCAAGAAGTAAACTATCACAACACTGAAAACACGCAATTCAGATACTCGGACAGTTGAACGCCATATTCGATTGATGGCGTTGTGCAATTGACGTCATTTTTTTAATGGCGGTGTAAAGATTCCGCGGAAGAATGACCCTAGAAAAATAATATAGTAGGTAGTTGGGTGGGTATGTAGGTAGAATAGGCAGTTGACGGGAGCGAAGCCGCGGGCACAGCTAACAGCTACAGAAACTCTCAATAAATTAAATTAAAATTCTGTTTTGGACACTAGGCGTTCCCATATTTATCCATTCTAGAGTTTTCTCCGAAGAGACCGCAGATCTACACTTAGACAAAGCGTTATTTTGCTATCGAGGTGATAACATGAGCGCTCTAGATACCTTATAATCTTCTATAGTACAGAGCATGGAACAGCGGGCACATCTGTTGGCTCGCTGCTCCACCACCCTAGTGACGCGTCCCGCGCGGCGAGCTGGGAATTCAGTCGACGTACTTGCCGGAGCCAGGCGCGGCAACCCCCCGACGTGGGGGTTGGCGAGGGCCCCCACAGCCAACCCCACACGAGACAACACGTGTCCGCAATAGCCAAATGTATACACAATTATATCAAATCAATTCTAGAAACAAATATCATACTATCATTTTAGGAGACACAGGACTGATCGCTGTGACAATACCTTGGAGAGGCCTATGTCCAGCATTGGATGTCTTTCCGCTGATATAATGATGATTTAAAGGCCTAAATTTAAGCACAGAACGGTGAAGTTTTCTGGTGCAATATTTTTTCAGCTCGGATCCAGAATATCAATATTGAATCTCCTTTTGGACAGTATTGTTTGCAAAATATTCTTTGACATACATATGCTATTTTGATTATGAAGAAATTCTAGCCATAAATTTTTCTGTGTAAAAATATTTTTAAACATCCAATTCGTTTTGGAGGAGTATCCAAAAGTAGCGAAAGATGACAGCCTGGTGACATGTGTCATGACAGAAATAGTGTCGACGTTGTTGCGTTAATAATAATCGTACTTACCTACCATACCGATTCTATATTAAAATAAAAAAACTTTTTGCAAAAAAATACTACCGACTTCCAAATACAAACTTTTCAAACAAAAAAGATGTTTCAAAATCGGTCCACAATTGACGGAGAAATCGGTGAACAAACACAAAAAAAAAACCCCTCCCTTTTGGGAAGTCGGTTAGTCAATGTCCGCGGTAAAATAATTTAATAAAGCACATCTTTTTATTACCTGACCCAATAAGTGATGGTCATTCAACTTAATTATTTCAATAGTTTTTATCATATTGCCTACTCATATTGGACATTTTTCAAATTGTCTGGACGTTATGAATAATAACGTAATAATCACTTGATCCATAACATATCCAGCAGTAATCAGCAAAAAGCAACCTTGATAGAAACCCATTTTTCCGAGTTCCTGAAGCACACACAAAGATAATGTTACCAACAATTACGGCCAATTGCTCGGCTTAGTCTAGGTAATCCAGTGGCTAGCAACTATTTCCTAGAGCCAAGCCCACATCACTTGTCAATAAATTATAATTATTATTTGTAATCTATGTATCTATTACGAGAAATTCTTGATGTTAATAGGAGTTCACGCCCTGGTACAGTGTGTTGTTTTTAAAAGCTTTTATTTAATTTACAATGTATGTATCATCAGCCTATTAATGTTCCCACTGCTGGGACACCGGTCACCTCTCTGTGAGAGGGAATGGGCCGTAATCCACCGCGCGGGCCCAGTTCGGGTTGGTGGGTGTCACCTGTCTTCGAATTTTTGGTTCTAGGACATGCCGGTTTCCTCACGATATTTTCCTTCACCGTTTTGAGAGCAGTGGTGATGAAATTATTTACACAAAGTAAAGCACCTGCCTGGGCTCGAACCCACGACCTACAACTTGTAAGTCGCGGCCGATACCACTGGGCCACCACTGCTCTCTCACAATGTATGTATGTTGCAACTGAATTATCCTCCACCGATTAAGATGAAATTTTGGATATACGTTTAGTTTGGATGACTATGCATGGTTAGCTAAGTGACGTCATTCTAAATCCAATATGGCGGTCGGCCCAAGATGGCGGAATAGTTATTTTTTGTGTACTGCCATGATATGGGTATCAAATGAAAGGGTTTGCTGAGAAAAATACGAAAACCCTTGCCTATTTTTTATTTGTAATTTATTAAGTATTTCATTTAATTTTGTTGTGGGTGTCCAACCAACAGTGAAGATGGTATGCATTGAGCATTGGCGAGCCGAGACGATGAATATATAATACTGTTAGCCTGTATCATCCCACAGCTGGGCAAAAGAGAATTACTTCTAACTGTTTCAGTCCAAGGCTAGGGTGGACCATTGGTTGTTAATTATGTCTTTCTCGTCATTTACGCTACCTGCCGCAACACTTGGCCGTGTCAGCCATAGCTCATTCGGTATGAGGCCGACATTGCCAGTCATGCTAACTTGTAAAACTTTTCAAAACATGGGAAAAGTTGATATTGCTTCATCACTACATATCAATACTAATTGTTTGAGTTTGTTTGTATGAACGCGTTGGAATTGAAAAATTATTTTTGTGTTGGATAGTCCATTTATCGAGGAAGGTTATAGGCTATATAAAATCACACTACGACAACTAGGAGCGGAGAATAAATGAAAAATGTTGCAAAAACGGGGAAAATCATTCTTTTTTGAGAGCTTCCGTTGCGTGCGCTGCGTAAGCGATTTAAGTTACGCAACATTCATGTATGTAGGGTAGATACTAGGTAGGGTAGATAGACAGTTGACAGGAGCGAAGCTGCGTGAAACATCTAGTTATTAAATAAAGTAAAGTCCCCCGCCGCGTTTGTAGTTGTACGCAATAAATTCAAAAACCACTGAACGGATTTCCATGCAGTTTTCTTTCACCAATATAAAGAGTGAGAAATGAGGGAGATTTTTGTGTATAATTTGTCACGGGCGAAGCCGGGGCGGGTCGCTACTAATCAATAATTTACGATATGCTGCTGCTTATACTAATACTTGCATACATAAACTCACGCCCTTTTCCCATGGGGGTAGGCAGAAAATAAAGAACGCTACCTGCTACGATCCTTTCATACTTCTTTTACTTCACTAACATTCATACATCTAGTCATACACACACGTTGTCGGTTATGAGTACTGCGCACCTGGCCTTTCTAAAGAACCTCTATACATTATAATAAATCTGTAGAAAAGTAGTTTTTGTACATGGAAAATATTAAAAAAAAAACAGCCAGGGTATTATAGGATTTGTACACGCATCACATAAAATGTACGAAACCAATATTGATAAAATGTATAAATAATAAAAAAACGTTTTTACAAAAAAATACTACCGACTTCCAAATAAGAAAACTACAAAGTGAAAAATAATTTTATTTTTGGTAGTCGGTGTCTCTGGTAGGTACCATTTTTTAACTGACTTCCCAAAAAGGAGGAGGTTCTATGTTCGACTTCAAGTTTGTTTTTTTTTTTTTTTGTGTATGTTCACCGATATCTCCGTCAATTGTGGACCGATTTTGAAAAATCTTTTTTTGTTTGAAAACGTATGTTCCGTGAAGAACTTTGGAGATATACAACAGAACTCTTCAATAAATAACGGCAAATCTCTCGGGATTGCTGCAATCGCATGTCTGTTTATTGTTTATACCATTTCATAACATAACATCACGCCAGTACGCTCTTAAGGGGTACGCAGATCTCTCATTTCAGCGGTTAAGTTCAAGTTTTATGAAATCTATTTCGGCGTTATAGTTACCTTACTAACTTGCCTATTAGGTAGGTACAACTAAAAAGTGAAAAATAAAAAACTTTTTTGCAAAAAAATACTACCGACTTCCAAATACAAAACTACAAAGTGAAAAATAACTTTAAGTTTTGAAGTCGGTGTCCATAACGCAAAAAATTGGCACCTACGAAAGACACCGACTTCAAAAATTAAAGTTAATTTTCACTTTGTAGTTTTGTATTTGGAAGTCGGTAGTATTTTTTTGCAAAAACGTTTTTTTATTTTTTGCGTTATGGACACCTTTTATTTTTCACTTTTTAGTTTTACCTACCTAAGAGGCAAGTTGTTAAGTAAGGTACCTATAATGCCAGAATAGATTACCCCAATATCATGAAACTGAACATAACCGTTGAAATCTGCGTACCCCTTTAGAGCGTAATGGCGTGATGTTATGTTATGAAATGGTATAAACAATAAACAGACATGCGATTGCAGCAATCCCGAGAGATCTGCCGTCATTTATTGAAGAGTTCTGTTGTATATCTCCAAAGTCCTTCATCAGATCTTCACCAAATTAAAATGGGACCAATTTCAAAACATACTCTCCCAAACAAAAAAAGAATTTTCAAAATCGGTCCACAATTGACGGAGATATCGGTGAACATACATAAAAAAAAAAACATACTCCAAGTCGAACATAGAACCTCCTCCTTTTTGGTAAGTCGGTTAAAAATGGTGCGCAACTTGAAGTATTACGTAGTTTTTGTTTCATCGTAATAGGTCCACTCTATCAAAAGTTAGATGAATTTAAAGTGTTCAAGAAGTAAAATTTACATACTCGGACAGTTGCACTCCATATTCGATAGAAGTCGTTGTACATTTGAAGTCATTTTCTGAATGGCGGTGATAAGATTCTCCGCGAAAGAATATCCCCAGAAAAAAAATGGTAGGTAGGTAGGGTAGGCAGGAAGGTAAGTAGGGTAGGGTAGGCAGTTGACGGGAGCGAAGCCGCGGGCACAGCTAGTCACCAATAAGGTGTATGTATGTATTTCTAGGACGTCCCCTCCCGACATTTCCACTCAAGCCTGCCTTGATATAGAGTTATAAAGTTACAGATTTCGATTATCAGCAAAACTACAAACCAAAAAAACCTTTTCGATGTGTTCAATTTTTTTTTTTTTTTTCTTATAGCGCAGATACCTTTTACAAGTTCCTATGCCTACAGAAAATTCCGAACTAAGCCAATCCGTCAATACCAATCAAATGCGTCATCCGCTTAACGCACCTAGTTACACCCTATCCTCATTCAAACAAAAATGCCACGGTCACTGGCGAAAATAGGACACATTAACATCTGACTAAGTCAAGGTCAAATACCTACTAGTCTTTCTAAAGAATTGTAAATGTGCTCGCGAACTGTGAAAGACATGTTTTGAAGCACTAATTAAAATTAATATGCAGTAATTATGATAGCTAGTTTTTTTTTCGTTTGAAGTTTTGAACTATGTCAGTGGCACTGGTTTTTTTTTTGTAAGAAATTGTGCAACATTCATTTTTGGCTTGTCAATTAGTTGAATGCCTTCATGTGTGCATGTTGTATCTTGCATTCTAATATGATTTTACTTGTACCTAGATCGGCTAAGTCCTAAGTCTAAAATTTCGGTAAAAAACGTTTATTCATCAATGTTTAGTCTAATAAATGGTCAAATAATTAACTCGCCACCTTATTTGAACATTTTATAGGCTAAAAAATAAGTTCAAAAACGAAACTGCAAAATCACGCTCAAAAAGTTTGAAACAAGAAAATATTCCCGTAAATTTGCCGTGGTCGTATGCTACTTTGCAGAATTTATTGTTTTTTTACGATAGGTATAGTTCTCGCCAAACTTCTAGGCCGCCCTGAAGTTGGCTACAATGGCTGCGCAGTAGTAAATCTCATACAAAACCACCACCGTTTCGTGCGTCGCGCATCCGATAAACCAACTTCAGGGCGCCCAAAGTTTGGCGAGGGCTATAGTTGGGTTTTAGTTTTTGAACTTATTTTTTATTTAAAGTATTTTGAGGTTTTTGCAGAGCCTGAGAGAACACATGAACATAAATGCATACATAAGAGAGAGATAGTGATAGTGGTGAGTGAGATAGTGGTCAAGCGCGAGCCTAGTGTATAAAAAAAAATACATACTTAAATAACGATCAACAAACACTTTGCGACGCCGTAGTCGGGTAAAAATTTGTTTTCATGACTTTGACGGGATATGTCTCGCAAACCGTACGCTTGACAAAAATATGATGTACCAAACCCTAACTTCATTTTAAAATCCCTTTTCAATGATACCACACATGATGGGGTGGGGTAAAAACCGAAGAAACAAAAATTGGAACACCGACTTCCGAAATTAAAGTTATTTTTCACTTTGTAGTGTTTTTACCCGACTGCCGAAGGAGGGTAATGTGTTTATCAGTCTATGTATGTATGTTTGTTCCTATGTAGCGTTCTAGAGACCTAACGCGTTGGCCGATTTTAATGATTCTTACGACAATCGATTCGTCTTAACCCTGCGAGTGTCACTGGCTACATTTAAATTGGAAAAGAAAAAATGGCGGACTTTGGGCGCCAGTTTGTGGGGGAAACATATTTCTTTTCTTCCAGACCCATCGTGTGGGCTGTGGGGTATCAAAATAAAGAGTTTTAACAGGTGATTTCAAAAATATAAAACACTTATGTTTAAATGTACCAAATTCTAAACAAAAATTAACTAAAACGTTGTAAATAAAAAAAGTTTATTAAAAAGCCGGCCAAGTGCGAGTCAGACTCGCGCACGAAGGGTTCCGTACCATTATAGCAAAAAACGGCATAAAAATCACGTTTTTTGTATGGGACCCCCCCTTAAATATTTATTTTATTCTGTTTTTAGTATTTGTTGTTATAGCGGCAACAGAAATACATCATCTGTAAAAATTTCAACTCTCTAGCTATCACGGTTCTTGACATACAGCCTGGTGACAGACAGACAGACAGACGGACCGCGGAGTCTTAGTAATAGGGTTCCGTACCCAAAGGGTAAAAACGGCATGTATCCTCCGACTGCACAGCATGATTTTCTTCTTGTTTAGTTCGCTTCTTAAGCAGTCGGGTTTTTGATTTTTGAACTAACTTTTTTTTATCTGTTCTTTGTGCATTAAATTGTACGTAAGTGTTTGACTGTACAAAATGTTTAGTCCAATAATAAAAATAAAATATTGGAAACGTCTAGAACAGATTATAATAACATCATATAATACCATCACGCATTTAATACGGGGGTAAACATATACCTCAATACAGCTAACATTGACACCTCTGCAAGCCCTGCTGACCACAAAACGTCCAAACACGGTAACACGAACTATGCTCCACGCCCCAGTTAGACTGATACGTTCCATTGTGTTCTTACCGCATACTTCCACAAACGCCAGCGCGAGCGCATTGCAATTATTTTCCATTTAGCTATCAATAAATCGGAGCCTTTCAACTCTTGAGTTGATACTACGGATAGATTAATTTAGAAGCCTGGTCTAGTTTTATTAAATTGAAGTTGGTAGTTACCTTATTGGCTATGAACCATTTAATTACATAGTTTAACGTTTATTATAGGAGCTCGTGGCTAAATAATAACAGCCGCACGGGTCGATCTTCAAGGTTAAGCAACGCTTGACGAGGTCGGTCCCTGGATGGGTGACCATTTCAATATATAGTTCTCGCCAAACATCTTGGCCGCCCTGAAGTTGGCTACAACGGCTGCGCAGTAGAAAATCTCATACAAAAACAGCACCGTTTCGTGCGTCGCGCATCCGGTAAACCAACTTCAGGGCGGCCATTAAGGGTCTACATACGCTTTAGTGCCGTAAAACGGTAACTTTCTAAAGCATACTCCTAAGAAACGGGTAGGTTAAAAGGTTTGAAAAAAATATATATTTTTTATTGATTCATGTACATAATTTGGAACACAAGGTTTTTTCGTGTAACTAATAGTTTTGCTTTAAAAAAATAATTAACAAGACGATATTTTTCGCAACTTTTGGAAACTCCTCCAAAACGACTTGGATGTTTAAAAATATTTTTAAACAGAAAAATTTATGGCTGGATTTACTTCATACCTAACATAGCATATGTAAATCAAATAATATTTTGCAAACAAAACTGTTCAAAAGGAGGTTCAATTTTGATATTTTGGCACCGAGCCAATGTAACGCAGTACTGGCCGTGCGCCCACGGCCAGTACTGCGTTACATTGGGGCGTATATATCACCTTAAGTTTGGCGAGGACTATACCGAGTTTCCTCCGTGCCTCGGAAAGCACGTTAAGCCGTTGGTCCCGGCTGTTATTTGAAAATCTTTGACAGTCGTTACGAGTAGTCAGAAGCTTGAGATCTGACACCAGTCTAGCCAAGGGGTACCGTGTTACCCAGTTACTGGGTTGTGGAGGTCAGATAGGCAGTCGCTCCATGTAAAACACTGGTACTCAGCTGAATCCGGTTAGACTGGAAGCCGACCCCAACATAATTGGGGAAAGGCTAGGTATATAGATATAGTTTAACATTTATAGTATCGTAGGAATCAATTTCTTATCTTATTTGGATTGGCAATGCTTCTTTTTTTTAAAAAAAGAACAGAACATAACTTTTTACCCGATTGCCGAAAGAGGGTAATGTGTTTATCAGTCTATGTATGTATGTTTGTTCCCATGTGGCGTTCTAGAGACCAAACGCGTTGGCCGATTTTGATGATTCTTACGTCAATCGATTCGTCTTAACCCTGCGAATGTCACTGGCTACATTAAAATTGGAAAATAGGCCAGATTTTGGGGCGACATATTGTGGGGTCTAATTCCTTCAAACCCCACGTGTGGGATATCAAAATAAAATATTCAGAAACCCGACTGTTTAAGAAGCGAACTAAAACATAAACAAGAAGAAAATCATGCTGTGCAGTCGGAGGATACATATGGTTTTGGTCAGCCAGCTCGCGAATATGTATTTTCCGATTTGTTGTTCCGTATGTGTGTTTATATGTTTGTAAACGCACCCACGATAAAGGAATAAATTCCTAGTGTGGGGGCGTTAATGTTTTTCTTACGTGTCCAATATTTTAAGGTTATCTAACTGACGGACTATTGTATTTTTAGTCAACTACCCTATTATATTGCCCCCCATTAAAGCTAAACATAACTGGCGAAATCTTACTTCTTATCTTATCTTACTAATATTATACATGTGAAAGTTTGGATGGATGTATGTTTGTTACTCAATCACGCCAGAACGGCTGAAACGATCTGGATGAAATAGATTATAGCCAGGAATAGCACATAGGATACTTTTTATCCCAGGCATTCACGAGAGCGAAGCCGCTGGCAGAAGCTCCAGTGCTTATAAAATAAAAACAAATCTCCCTAATGCTTCGGTAAAAACAGGCGTGTGAATTCTATAAAAACACACCAAATTGTTTATAAAAACAGTATAAAAGTCATTGAGTTAAATGTACTAAGTACTAGAGGAGACTCCTCAACTCAATTGTTTGTAACACGCGTCAGAGCGCGCGCACTCCAGCTCACTTAGTCTGTGGCAAGCGCGACACGTTTGAGTACTAAGTTTTGTTTCTTATAAAATGTTACTGATCAAACAACTCGATAAATATAAATAAAAATCAAGAAATGAGTTTTCAACAGTAAGTTGAAAACACGCTTAATTAAATTATATTTTATCAATTTATTGTATCTCGTGACGTCGCGTCACCGCGGAGGCGGGAGGGCGGCCATGTTTGTGTAAATGTCAAAGAGTAAGAAAATGTTAATCTGCTCGCATCAATGATATTCAAATAAACAGATATGTTATGAGCGTGCGCATTGTGAAGACTCGAATAGGTCACAATTGTGAACTTTAGTCTTTAGTTTATGTCACGCATGGCGAAGAGCGATACGCTTTGTTGAAACAAAAACAAAATAAAAAATGCCAGCGTGTGTATTTACAAATTGTATCAATTATGATACCAAAGTACATAAAACAGAAGGGATCTCATACCATATGTAAGTACGCAATACGCCTCATTTTACTAATTTATTTCATTTTTTTCCTAATATTCTGATATAATCTCCAAGGTTAGAAAAATATAACAACATTGGTGGTCAGAATAATGTTTGTTTACATTCACACGCAAGTGACAAACACTACCTGTCTCTTTTTTTCTTGTTGGTTTTATCAAACCATCCCTTTCGACTTGTATTGAAATGTCAGATGAATGAAAAGTGTGTGTGCGGAACACTATTTTCAACTGTTTTGTGAGTGTATAACGAATCTGTTTATTTGAATATCATTGGCTCGCATTGAATGTTTATCTGTGAGAACATAACCCTCCCTCCCCCTGCTTGCCCCGCTGTCACCGAATTACACGCAATCTTTTATTTGAAATAGCTTCTCTAGTACGTAGTACATTTAACTCAATGATAAAAGTCAGGTTATAATCCCAAAGACGTAAACGCACAAAACGACTCACGCGCAACGTTCACGCACGATCGCGTTCACCTGCTCTCAACTGACAGCCACATCATTGAGACACGTTCATATTTATCATTAGCACCGCAAGCTGTGAGACTGTGTCAAGAGCAAAGGAAGCTGTGGACAGCAAAGAGCTGAAGGGCTGAATTGATTGAATAATCAATAGCTATCTAGCAATGTCACTTTGTGTAAACCACAGGGATTCCGCTTAATATATTTTTTCGTTCATACACCTCTCTATTAATTCTCATCTCTTGGAGGGATCTACCAAATACCAGCTTGATGCACTAGAGTCGATCGAAAAACGGGCCAAGAGGTTCATAGGCAATGAGGCACACAGATGTACAAAAAAAAGGTCCAGAGCCCTGAACATCAGCGCCGAGTTGCTAGCTTGTCGGTTTTTAATCGTTTACGTTTCGGGGTGTGTGCAATGGAATTGCAAGATCTAATTCCGCCTAGCCCGTTTCATCTTCGGACTACAAGATGAACGGCGATGCGCCATCAGTACATGGTGGACATCATACCCACACGCACTAAACGTTTTAGAAATACTTTCGTTATGCGTACAGCTGAGTGGAATTCCCTGCCAGGGTCTGTGTTTCCCGATAGCTACAACCTTAGAGGTCTCTAAGTCAAGAGTGAATATGTTACTTCTAGGCAAGCGTGCCTCACCGTCGACCACATTATTGCTTACCATCAGGTGAGATAGTGGTCAAGCGAGAGCCTTTATCTATACATAGAGCTATCACAAGTGATGGCTGTATGTATAGAAGATGCATCATCCGTAAGTCCTTGGCTGCCCAATACTATTCCCGTATTTCTTGTCTACTAGTAAAACATAACAAACGGCCGTAAAAATACCAGACCCACTCCAATAACACTGCGTTTAAATGAGAGTATGTCAAGAGCAAAGAATCGATTTTGTTGAGCCAAGTCGTCAGGTACTGCCTACGGGTAGTTATGGCAATAACTGCTTATTATATCAATCATAATAAAACATGAACTGGTTTAAATATAGACTTTTGTGTCCCCTTATATTATTGAAAACCTAAAATCAAGTCAAGTTGGGGGGGCTGCCTATATAAGTCACCGTACTTAAGTCGCGCGTAATATACAATTTTATTCTAATTTTAATATACAATTTTATTCGTAATAATGGTAACAACAAAAAAATTAAATGATAGAAGGTGATGAGGTTGTTTGGGATGTGGGTGTTTGTGTATGTGTTGAGTTTATATATTTTTAAACGCACCCACGATACGAATACAAAATTATGTTGGTTGTAATAGGAAAAATAAAGGATGTTTCTAAGAAAAATCTGATTTATCAATATATTGGTATTTGTTAGTAAAATACACGTAATAATAAATATTATCACCAAATTTCAAGTTCATAAATCAATGGGAAGTTAAAAAAAAATTCGGTACATTTTTTTTTTTAAATCTTGCTTTGGTGGCTTATCATTCCTTAGTGTTCCAAATTTTTTTATAACAAAAAATACAGTATTTATCTAGTCAACAAGCTCTAAACAACGATACCCCTTCGATGGGGCAGATCAAAAAAAAAATCACACCCCCCTTTAGCTGTATGGGAGACCCCATAAAATGATTTTTTTTAAAAATGTTAATTTGCATGGCTTTGGGTCAACAAGATGCTTATACCGTGGAAATTTGAAGACTGCAGCTCCAACTGTTTTGCCGCAAGACCCGTGTGTGACAGATGACGGATAGACGGACACGTGAGTGACAGCAGAAGAAAAAGAGTTGCGCTAACAACTAGTAACGGAATACTTTTGATGTATGTTGACATACCCTGTTTAGCCCCGGTACTACCCTTGTGACTGGTGAATATTTTTACTGCCTCATAAGCTCACAAGTTTTGTGTCTTTATGAGAGGAAAAGGATGGCTACATCTTTGATGACAATCGCCAATCTAGATTTATAGCTTTTAACTATTCTGCATAGTAGACCAAGGCAAAAAGTGTTCTTATTTTCCTTCAACTATGATGTGATGAAATTGTTCTCAAATGAGTCAGTTAAAATATTCGCATGCGGTTGGTATGTGAATAGATAATCAAGTACAAACAGCCAATAGGTTTGTTGATCGATAGATTGCACAAAGCCCACCATAGGACATTATTGGGATTGAGCTGCTCCAATTAATTTTGTTTTTTTTGGTTTTTTTATTAAATTTTGCACCGTGAATTTTGTTATTATAATTTTTAATTATTTTTTTTGGTTTTCTTGCAATGACAAGAATATTTACTTTTAAAGTATTATATTATTTTATTCTAATTATTGTGAATGTGAAGACTATGTGGATCATTCTTTTTTGTTTTAATTTAAATTTATTTTAGTTTATAATCATGGTCTGGCAGTTTGAGTAGTTTATGCGGCCTACCCGAATGTCCTTTCTTTGGTATTGTTCGTCGAATCGTTGAGCTCCTTAAATTCTGAGTTGAGCTGCTTGGTTATTGACAAATGCGTGCACTGACTAAACAGGTCCACTCAATCTGGCTGGTTCTTTCCTCAAAAGACCATTTCAGACATCAGTCTACATGGTCTTCACATGATCTAACCAATATTTTTTCTGGACTTTAAAAGAGACTGTGACCTCTGAGTTTGTATCGGCCTTTCTTCTCAGAGTAGTCAGATAGGAAACGCCGACCTCATCTAGTTTTAAAAAATATGTTCGACATGTAAAAGTGTTTGTACAAACCAACTTACAGAAATAAAATCATTTATCATTGTCTAAGAAAATATCCAGTCAATATTGATGCAATAACATAAGAACCGATAGGATAGGCAGAAATAACCCTTTATGTTAATTAACATATATACAATTGAATATGATAAAAAACAAACCTATATACAAATACAAAAGGGAGACGGATAAGAGCTCATTGTGCATCAAAAAATTCGTCCACATCGATATCAATGGGAAAAGTGCCCAATGGGAAACGTGCGTGTGAACGCTGGCAGAATTGCCACGTTAAATGGCAATGCTAATTCTCTGACCGAAGAAAAGGCCAGCCCTCTGGTCACGTGAAGAGCCGACGAGTTTGTGCTAATTTCTCGAAAAACTCGATGCGCACTCGGACACTATGGACCTAATGACCTTTATCTTATCTTTTGGAGGGGCCGAGAAATAACCCGGACACTCCGACCCATTGGGATCTTTTTGGACCCCTAGATACCCTACTCCTCCCCAAATTCGTTGAAAACTTTCTTCATGAGTTTTACAACGAGACTAGGAGATATGAGCCTATAGTCTTCTGGTCTTGGATATCCTATCCCTAGAAGACTTATTCGCTTACCAGCCATTGCATCGCATGTGCACAGAAGGTGCTCCATGCGTTCCGTATGTTCCCCACACAACCTGCACATGGTTGTCGTGGTTAGACCCATCTTCATGAGCATTTCGTTGGTTACAAAGTGCCCAGAAAAGGCCCGAAGCAGGTATCGGATTTGGCCCCTGCTCAAATATCAATATATCTTTAGTACCTGTACCCGTATATCACCAGTTATGTTTAAGTAGAGGGCAAATCTACTGACATCAACCGGGTACAAATCCCGACAGGCTTGTATTGATAAATTCCAGATAAAAAAACCCAGTAACAACTTTTCCCGCCCCGGAAATCGAACCGAAAACCTCATGCTAAACAGTCAGCGTTTGGGACAACTAGGCCTTAGGAGGCGTCTAGTACTTTTTCTTGGGTGGGAAATAATCCTATGACTTCTTCCGCTCTGGGCGAAGCGGGAGGGCGTGTCAGACTTTTACTGACTAAAACCCACCCGTGTTCCTTCAGGTGATTGAGCCAGGGCCGCGGTACCTCTTTTTCAAATTTATCCGCGACCCAAGAGGCGTCTAGTCAAGGATAAATAACAACAAATATTCTAAAACATAAGTGGCGATATGACTTAGATGTTTACTGCAAGGGTTGGTTGGCTGGTGGCATATGGCTCAGGAAAAGAATATTTGGGAAGATTTGGGAGAGGCTTTTGCACAGCAGTCAGCCAGTATAGGGTAAAACAATACGATCTTGGAGGAAGAAGATGTCTACTATTATGTTGATAGACAAGTATCTACAGCTCCGATCAACAAACAGTAGTTAATATTAACTTTATCGGTCATTATCATCTTCCTGCCCATAACCATGTTTCTTGCGATAACACGTTTTCTTCTTCCATACCGTCCTGTCCCCTATCACGGTATTACTGACTCCCTTTTCTTTCATATCACTCCTCACACAGTCCATCCATCTTTTCTTTGGCCTTCCTCTCCCTCTCCATCCATCCACATTTATATTCATAACTCTTTTAGTGGCCTGCGTTTCATCCCTCCACATCACATGACCATACCAGGATAAACGGTTTCCCTTTAACTTTTCTGCCACTGGCGCCACTTTAAAACTGCCTCTAATATACTATTCTGATCCATACAGTATGACAGGTCTAATCACGGACTTGTATATGCTCCCCTTTAACTTGTGGGACATCCGAGCGTCGTAAGTTGTTTCAGTGACCTGTCGCCATTTCATCTATCCTGAGTTGATCCGGTGCGTTACATCTCGGTCTACCTCGCCATCCCGAGGAAACCGAGGAGGGGCCACTCGGTCAGGGCTTTTGCCCAATAGTAGGTTGCGGTGCCGCTTGGTAACAGGCGACGTCGCAACTAAGGCGGGCCGCGATGTCGCATGGAGCGTCCCAGGTCCCATACGATATCGCATGGAGCGTCCCAGGTCCCATACGATATCGCAGCTGAGGGTTGGAGGCCGCGGCGTGAGAGGAGTGCCGGTATTGCGGTGCGCCGCCCGCCCTACCTTACGCGGTCAAAAAATTGTAGGTGGCGGGGCCGTTGTCCTTGACCCGTCACACCAAGGGTGCCATACACGGGGTCGTCTGGCGCCCATGTGCTGGTTTGGTCGCAGATGAGGGTCCGGTGACGGACAGCCGCGGCGGGTTCCCCACCATAAGCGGCACAGGAGGACACCGTGGAGTTTTAGTGGGTTGGAGTTCCACATAACTGCACTATCTCCCCGTGTTAGCGCAGAATGCATGAGTATTCCTACACAAAAAAAAATAAAAAAGGTAACGGAAGTCGGAGCAGATTGGTATGGGCGTTCCAGCAATGGGCACGGAACTGGAGAGACCGCCAGAATCGCAAAACAAGTATTCAGTTTTGCTTCTGCTCAATTTCAGGCCAACACTCTCCAGTATGTGCCACCACATCTCCAATCTGTTTTGGACCTCAAGGCCACTCTCGGTAACCAGCACAATGTCATCGGCAAACAGCACACACCAGGGTGCCTCTTCCTGTAATATCCGACGTCAGAGCGCCCATTATCAACAGGAAGAGGAGGAGACTGAGGGCCGACCCTTGGTGCAATCGGACTGCCACACCGAAGCTGAATATTAACGTTATCGGTATCTGCGATAAAATCTTTATCACCATAAAAGCGACACATATGTCAATACAGGCCATAATTTCATACATTAATAAAATAAAAATATATTTAACAAAGGAACTGTCATATATGTGATATAAGACTATTTTTTATTAATGTTGAGTGGCCATTTATTGCACTTCCCGTCTACAGTGTTTGTTAATCCGTAGTTATTACTCTTTGTTTTATTTCAGTGGTTAATAGAACAGGTATTTTATTTTATAAATGTTACCAATCCTAACCTACCATTACCTATTACCTATAAAAAAAAAGTTAATTCAAAAAACCCGATATTCGCGAGCTGGCTGACCAAAACCAGATGTATCCTCCGACTGCACAGCATGATTTTCTTCTTGTTTACGTCTTTTTAGTTCGCTGTTTTAAGCAGTCGGGTTTTTTGAATTTTTGAATTAACTTTTTTTATTTACAACTTTTCAGTTATTTTTTTTAATTAGGTACATTTAAACATATAAGTGTTATATATTTTTGTAATCACCATTAAAACCCTTTATTTTGATACCCCACACGACCGGTTTGGAAGAAAAATAAAAACCCCCACAAAATGGCGCCCAAAATCCGCCATTTTTTTCTTTTCAAATTTTTATGTAGCCAGTGACACTCGCAGCGTTAAGATGAATCGATTGACATTCATCAAGATCGGCCAACGCGTTTTGTCTCTAGAACGCCACATAGGAACAAACATACATACATACTTACATACATACATACATACATACATACTTACATACATACATACATAGACTGATAAACACATTACCCTCCTTCGGCAGTCGGGTAAAAATAAAGTCCTCCGCCGCGTTTGTAAGTGCTAACTCAAAAACTACTAAACTGATTTTCATGCAGTATTCACCTATAGAAAGAGTGAGAAACGTGGAAGGTTTTTGTGTAATTTGTCACGGGCAAAGCCAGGGTCGGTCGCAACTAATATTAAAAATTGGAAAGTTCGTGACAATGGATTTTGTTAGACTTTCACGCTTTACTAAAATCCGTTCAAAGTTTTTTTGAACGGATTTTAATAAAATTTACAGAAATACATAAAAAAATGATAAATTGAGGAATGAGGTAATAAGACAACGTTATGGTTTAAAAAAACTTTTTGCAAAAAATACTACCGACTTCCAAATACTAAACTACAAAGTGAAAAATAACTTAATTTTTTTAAGTCGGTGTCTTTCGTAGGTACCATTTTTTTGCGTTATGGACACCGACTTAAAAAAATTAAGTTATTTTTCACTTTGTAGTTTAGTATTTGGAAGTCGGTAGTATTTTTTGCAAAAAGTTTTTTATTTTTCACTTTTTAGTTGTACGTACCTAATAGACAAGTTAGGAAGGTAACTTTAACGCCAAAATAGATTTCATGAAACTTGAACATATCCGATGAAATGAGAGATCTGCGTACCCCTTAAGAGCGTACTGGCGTGATGTTATGTTATGAAATGGTATAAACAATAAACAGAAATGCGATTGCAGCAATCCCGAGAGATTTGCCGTTATTTATTGAAGAGTTCTGTTGTATATCTCCGAAGTTCTTCATCAGATCTTCACTAAATTAAAATGGGACCAATTTCGGAACATACTTTTTCAAACAAAAAAAGAATTTTCAAAATCGGTCCACAATTGACGGAGTAATCGGTGAAAATACACAACAAAAAAAAAAAAAAAAAAAAAAAAAAAAAAAAAAAAAAACAAACTTGAAGTCGAACATAGAACCTCCTCCTTTTTGGGAAGTCGGTTAAGAAGAAGATGTAGTGACTAAAATTGAAAAGAGTATGTTAAGATGGTTTGGCCATGTTGAGAGGATGAATGAAAGGCGACTAACGAAATGTATTTACAAGGCAGGCCTGAACGGAAACTCCGGGAGGGGACGCCCTAGAAAGACATACATAGACCTTATAAGTGACCTTCTTTAAAAAGGCCAGGTGCGCAGTACTCTTAACCGGCGTGTGTGTTTGACTAGATTTATGAATGTGAGTGAAGCAAAAGAAGTATGTAAGGATCGTAGCAGGTGGCGTTCTGTAGTTTCTGCCTACCCCCATGGGAAAAAGGCGTGAGTTTATGTATGTATGTATGTAATACATTTTTTGTTTTTATTTTTTTATTGTAGCTTATACTTCAGAGTAACACAAATAATCATATGTGTATGTTGGATTTAATCAAGTTGATAGGGAACAACTTAATAGGGCTTTGTTTCCTGGGTAGAAAAATGACAATTCTATTTAGTCTGTCAGTGATTTAGATTAACAAATAATATTGAATCCGATTTTTTTGTTTTACCAAATAAAAAAAAAATACAAAGTTAAAACGCATCAAAGTTCAGGAGTGGGGGCTTGTGACGTCACTTTGATAGTATAAATTGTAGCACACCGTGACGTCACACGATATTTCATCCCTCTGTATCGTCGTATTTTTATTGTTCACGTGGCAAAATAAATAACACGTGTCCAATATTTTTAGATTATCTAACTGACGGACTAAATATATGTTTTTTGTCCACTACCCTATTCCTAATACTAATATTAAAATGCAATATTTATTTAAAATTGTATACTCTAGGTAAAAGTAAAAAGCCAAGCCACGATTACTTAAATGCCTACAATAAGGGCAGGAACGCAAGAATATAAAAAGGGGAGGAACACTTTTTCTTTATCTATTCTACAATAAGGGTAGGAACGCAAGAATATAAAAAGGGGAGGGACACTTTTTCTTTATCTATTCTACAATAAGGGCAGGAACGCAAAAATATAAAAAGGGGAGGAACATTTTTCTTTATCTATTCTACAATAAGGGCAGTAACGCAAGAATATAAAAAGGGGAGGAACACTTTTTCTTTATCTATTCTACAATAAGGGCAGGAACGCAAGAATATAAAAAGGGGAGGAACACTTTTTCTTTATCTATTCTACAATAAGGGCAGGAACGCAAGAATATAAAAAGGGGAGGAACACTTTTTCTTTATCTATTCTACAATACGGGCAGGAACGCAAGGATATAAAAAGGGGAGGAACACTTTTTCTTTATCTATTCTACAATAAGGGCAGGAACGCAAGAATATAAAAAGGGGAGGAACACTTTTTCTTTATCTATTCTTCTTTATATGATAGCGTAAGCAAGAAAGATGACAAAATTAAAAAAAAAATATCCCAACTGTAGAAGAATTAAAAAAAGCATTAAAAATTAAATTATATCATTGTTCTCAGTTTAAAAAATTTTGATTTTTATGAGCAAAAAACTACTGTATTATTTTTTTAATATCAAAATTACCAAAATAAATACCATGTTACTAACAGACATAACTCGTTTCATTCAGTATTTACAGCAAATATCAGTCAACGACGAATATTCAAATACCAAACAATTTGCATACAAATCAAACGCATCCGGACATTTCGCAGAACGTCTCATTTCACAACATACCCGCAGTATTAGCCAAGAACGAAAGTGATACACTTAAGTTCACTTGTTCATTCATTCCGATCACGATTTGAACGAAATCGGGTGACCGGGACAGCATATTATGTAATTGTATGTGATTTGAATTTGGTTATGGTAATATGCAAAATTGGGCATTGAGTGAGTAATTTTTTGCGGAACTTTGTTGGGGAAAATGCTCGTGGTCAAGGACAGTGCGACATTTTTTCATGCGTAACGCCGCTGGTGGATATCTCAGACTCTGTGTTTTTTGAGTTATAAACTATGGCTCACGACTCTCATTTCGTCTTGTATGCCTTGACACCTGCACAGATTTATTCCGTTCTAATACCAACAACTATTACCACTGGTATTTGTTTCAACTCATATTTATTTTCTATTCTGAACGGATACCATTGTTTAAACTAATACCAAAACAAATTCAAAGAAATAAAGTACAGTCAGTAGTAATGCTTTGTATGCAATTTTAAAAGACATTTAATTGAAATTAAAATAATGACATCATAAAAATCGATTGACGAAAAGAGAACCGATTATATTTTGAACGAAATCAGTAATAGGCAACACTTTTTATTATATCCACAAACCAATAAATTCCGGATTCACATAATTTCATTTTATCTTTTCGGTACTTTTTTGGGCAAAAATGTTGCAATCTTGTTTGGATAAATTAATATCCGATCAATAACAAACATAAATCAAGTTTTTTTAACAAAAGCTAATTGTTGGGCTTTTCATGTACAGAAATGGGCATTTGCCTTTAATTTGATTAGGTCTGACTGACCTGACTGTACCATAGGATTCGTTCGCAAATCAAATATAATTATTTAAAGAGTGGTATCAGTTCGGAATTGAAAATAAATTTGAGTTGAAACAAATACCAGTGGTATTTGTTGTTGGTATTAGAACGGAATAAATCCCTGCACCCGGATCAACGCCGACAAATCCCCGTGACAAGTGTCATTACACGACAGTGAAAATGTCATCACTTGTTTAAATGGGGCCTTCAGAACCGGCATGTCCTAGAACCAAACATTCGAAGACGTGACATCCACCAACCCGCATTGGGCCTGCGTGGTAGATTACGGCCCATTCCCTCTCACAGAGAGTGTGAGAGGGAATGCCTGTGTCCCAGCAGTGGGAACATTAATAGGCTGATGATGATGAGGCCTTCGGCTGGCCCCATATCACATGTACCTACCTAACTCAAACGCACCAACTTGCCAAATGTGGGTGTTCCTAATATACTCCTCCGCGTACCCCTTCAAAGACTACAGGCGTGGTGTGATGTTATATTTAAAATCATCTCAACGATCATCATTCACAAATCAATAGCATCTATTTCAGCACCAACGACCAATACAGCGCCGAAAAAATGGCGCCTATGTCAATCAATGTTTTTGTTAACTTTAATGTGAGACACGATTGATAAAGAATAAATTAGCTGCATTTTTTGTTGACAACTTCTATTGTAAACACATCAAAGTGTTGAATGTCAATGGTATCCGGATGTAGCCGTTGTAAAGATCTTCAAGGACATTTAGCAACCTCACAAAGAATATATTTCAAGTATGTAAAAATAGTAACAACGATGTTGCGTACCAGAAAATAAATAGAAATGTTGAGTTTAATTTGGCAATTGTATTAGGCGCGTCTAACAACTGTTATTATAAGGAACTGGCCACCGCAAAAACCTAGTACAAAATATCAATGTTCCTATGCTTGCCGTTTGGACGCGTATAATGTAATAATGAAACTTTAAGAAACCCCTACTACTGAAGTATATTTTAAGTATTCCGTCGTTCCAAAGACAGACACTGCTACGCCACTACTTGAGCTACCATTGACATGCCAATGGTTACCACCAAAATGAATACTCTCTGAATTGGATTTGACGCAGAATGTGCACTTCGCATAATGTGAACTTGACGCAAAATGTGAACTTGACGCAAAATGTGCACTTCGCAAAATACGCCCTTCGCAAAATAGCACTTCTCAAAATGAGCAGTTCTCAAAATGAGAATTTCTCAAAATGAGCGGTCCAAAATGAGTGTGATATTTATCACAATGGGTCAAAATAAAAACCGTTTGCCTACTATATTTAGGTTTTATTATACATTTAGTTATGCCATTTTTGTTTTTTTATATTTATTATAATTAATAAATATATGAATACAGCATATATGACTATGGCATTTAATATATTTTCTAATTTTCCTATTTTTGAGTAAATTGATTTCAAACTTACGAAATAATATGTACCTATATTTTTGTATAAAGAACGGCTCTATACAAAAATATAGGTACATATTAATATTTATAATCAATACGATTAGTTAAAATAGTATATAATAATAATAATATAAGTTTATTAATAAAAATACCTGGATAATGCACAGCATATTACAATGAATGGCTGGAGTACAAATAAATGTGTAAAGCTGACGTGTACCTGAAAATACATAATGAATCTTTTGCTGAACTTGATTATTTTTTACAAAGAAACTACTGATATCGAAATAAAGAAATTGTAAGCAAACGGTTTTTATTTTGACCCATTGTGATAAAATTCACACTCATTTTGAGAAGTGCTCATTTTGAGAAATACTCATTTGCAGAAGTGCTCATTTTGAGAAGTACTATTTTGCGAAGCGCGTATTTTGTGGAGTGCACATTTTGCGTCAAGTCCACATTCTGCCTCAAACCCTTTGAACTTACGAGAATAAAATCATACCAGCACCTGTAGCCAAGTTGACAATCTGCAATCGATAACGCTAGTAGAAAACGAATCAATGTATGGGAATGACACACCTGAAGGATAAGTCACGTGATCAGACTATACAAATAGAAGGCGTTAACGATTGTAGAAAGAGATTCGATAAGAAAGGTTTGTAACTTGGCTAGGGGCGCTGCTGTAGTTTTTAATTTTATTCGTTACATACAAAAATACAAATATTACCTCTTTATAATTTTAGTATAGATATAGATTGAATACGAAAGCAACAAACAACAACACGCATTCCTTTGCCAATCAAAAAATAAGGTCACTAGACGTCCTTAAGGAAGCTGCAAACAGATTGATAATACAACTTTCTTTTAAAATCCAGTCCAGTTAAAGGTGAACCTCTTAATATATGAAAATGTAATGATACAAAAAGAAATTATATTGATGAACGGAGTCGGAATGCACGACTGTATATTGATACAGGTCTGGCAAGAATAAAAGGTCACAGGTATAAATTTAATCATTTGTATGATCGCAGGGCGGTGACAATTATTTAAGGAGGTGCAAAGGTCGTGATAAATTAAGGGGCACAATTGTGATGATCTTAAAATCGACTGTTAAGTCTGAAAACCTGCATTCGACTGCCAGGTCAGGCAATGTGTTGTTGAGTTTTTACCCGACTACGGCGAAACAAAAGGGAGGGTTACGTTTTTGACCGGTATGTGTGTGTGTATGTATGTATGTTTGTTCATCTGTTCCCTCATAACTTCTAAACTATTTATCATAATTTGGAAGCGTGTTTGTCCGTTGGTTTAGGCTCTGTGATGTCACATTAAATGAAATATGGCGCCCTCCAGCGGGCAAAAATTCGCTCCAGCCCATCATGTGTGGTAACATTGAAAAGGGATTTTAAAATGAAAGGTTTGGTATTAGTACATCATATTTTTGTCAAACGTACTGTTTGCGAGATATATCCCGTGAAAGTCATGAAAACTATTTTTTTACACGACTAAAGTGTTTGTTGACCGGTATGTAAGTATGTATGTATATATGCATTTACGTTTAGTTGTGCCTTTAGACTCTGCAAGAACTCCAAAATACTTGAAATAAAAAATAAGTAAAAAAAATGAAAATAAAAACTTTTTACTAAAAAATACAACCGACTTCCAAATAAGAACACTTTGCAGGATGTATTGCTTTGTTACGGTAGACGGCATACGACCACGGTTATCCTCTGAACACCCCATTGTGAATATTTTAGATGAAAATATTTTCAAGTTTCATACTTTTTAGAGCGTGTTTTTCCAGTAGTCTGGTTTTAGTTTTGGAACTTATTTTTATTAAAGATTGGTAAATTTTCGGGAGCCGTCTGAATGTGCTTTCTTCCAGTGGGTCAACACATCACGTTGACAGTTCCATATCCCATGCAAAAGGGAAAAGCCTATTTGCAATTCAAAGGCACACATCTAGACTCCAGACTAGTGCTACTAAGAAAGTCCTTGATACTCGTATAAAACTGATGTAAATTGTTGTTTGTAGAAGATAACCTTGAAACAATTGAATCTAAGTCTTTTACGAATAGAAAGTTACTCCATAGAAGCCTTTTGCAATTCAAAGGCACACATATAGACTCCAGACTACTGCTACTAAGAAAGTCCTTGATACTCGTATAAAACTGATGTCAATTGTTGTTTGTAGAAGATAACCTTGAAACAATTGAATCTATTATAAAAAGTCTTTTACGGATAGAAAGTTACTCCATAGAAGAGTGCTATGAATATTTTTGTAACTCGAACATATTATAAAAGCAAAGCAGTGGTGGCCCGGTAGTAAAGGCCGCGGCTTACAAGTTGGTGGGTTCGAACCCAGGCAGGCACTTTACTTTGTGTATTTTTTTTAATTCATTATAGGCTCGCGTTTCACCACTATCTCGGCTGATAAAGAAAAAAAAAATCACATCATCATTCATCACTACTGCTCTAAAAACGGTGAAGGAAAACATCGTGAGGAAACCGGCATGTCCTAGAACTGGGCCCGTTTGGTGGATTACGGCCCATTCTCTCTCACAGAGAGGAGGTCTGCACGCACAACGGACCAAATGGGAGTCTACGTGCGGAAAAGGGGAGAGTGTGTTTATTAGTTCTTCACGCTCAAACGGCTAAACGGATCTGGCTGAAATATGGCACAGAGGCAGATTATGGTCAGGAATAGCATAGGATACTTGTTCGGGTCCTGGGAATATGTTCTTTCGGGATAATTTTCGACTATCACGCGGGCGAAGACGCTGGCAAAAGCTAGTATTTCTTTAAACTACATATCTTTCGAAATACCCCGATTCAAATAGTAAATCGCCCATAACTTTTGAACGGCTTAACCGATTTTCATCAAACATTGCTAAGAACACTCTCAATAAAATCACCTTTCAAACAAAACAAACTAAATCAACATCGGTTCATCCGTTTAGGAGCTTTGATGCCACAGACAGATACACACATCAAACTTATATAACCCTTCTTTTGCCGTCGATGGTATAAGTTTTTATTGTATTCTTGTTATGCTGCCTGTTCTGTCCAACTCTTAGGCAAAGACCGGGAGACGACTCTTTCCACCTTTCACGAGCCCGCGTTCCTCCTACCAGTTATAATTTAATCTTGAATATTACAATGCAAATAATGTTATCCTAAATACATCCGGCAGTGTCTATATCTACATTGTGCCCACGATTCGGAAGGTCGCCGAGAACGAAAGCTGATGAAATACTAGCCACGGATTGCGGGAAGTGGGCGCGTTCAGAGGCGGGGGGGGAGTATTGACACCTTTGTAAGGTATCGGGTGCAAGTACTAAAGTTTGTACATTTATGTAAATTAAGTAGGAAATATTCACAGTTCAAAGCTGAGAACAAGATCATGCACCAGAATAAATGCTGTGCCAATGCCAAAGTACTAAAAAAAGCAGCTTTATCATCCTACGCGTATACTTATATATTTATGGTCGGCGTTACATGTCTTCTTCAATACATCTCTGTCTGCCGAAAAGAAATGAGGAGACAATCATTTTGAATAAAGCATTTTTAACAGACTTCAAAAAAAGCAGGAGGTTTTTTTTTATTTTTATTTTTTATGTTCCCCGATTACTCAAAGACGCCTGGCCCGATTTGTAAAATTCTTCTTTTATTTGAAAGGGCATAATACTTCACAGGTATTCCCATAATTGTCAGATCAGGATCTGATCATGGATTCCTATAAAAATTGAGGGAACTCCTCAAATATTATAGGCATACATACAGCGATTTTGGTATTTTCATCCGCAATGCAATCATTTACACTCAGAAAGTATCATTTGGTGAAATTGAACTGATGAAGTAGACCACAGATGGCCGCTGGAACTCCGAAATAAAGCAATGTATCCTAGTTGTGTTTGGGCTTATTGGAATCGTCATGAGAGTACTTTGCCTTTAAAAGATTTTCATGTTAATTGAAGGTAACTACCAAAACTAAAAAGAGTAAAATAAAAACTTGAACCCATACTTTTTTGCATTGTTTTGTACCCATTGTTTGCCGTTATTCGACACCGACTTCGGAAAAGATAGTTATTTTTCGCTTTGTAGTGTTTTGTTTTGGAAGTCGGTTTGATTTTTTGTTAAAAAGTTTTTTTTTATTTAGCGTTGCGGTTGACAGGAAGAAGAAGAAAAAGTGTTGCACCGACCCCAAGTAACATTACACAAGAGCAGGAAGATTATTATTATATATAGATTACGTTCCTTTAGAGCAGCGTACAATGGTCTGGATGCGAAAAGCGGAAACAGTCGCTCCGATTGGGAGAAGTTATCAAAAAGATCGCTCAGTCAGGAAGGAAACTATATAATCGCATTAAGGCCGTACCCTGACCAAAAAATCAGCATGAGATATGAGCATTCCTATTGGCCTAGCGGCACTGTCGGCGCATGAATTACAGTAGTGAATACGCCCAGATTTTAGAATAAAATCTTTATAAAATCGAATATTGGTATTTTGAAAAAAAAAAATCTACCAAAATGTTCGTTATCAAATTGTCTATCCATTAGTGTTAGTACAAAAACATATTAATGAACACTTTACGAGGAGATGCATGCTATCAATCATTATTTCTCATTTTTATGGTTTTGTTGGAAGGAGATTAGTGAAACAAATAATAAATTAAAAATAAAAACTACAATTTTGGAATCAATAATATGTAGAAAATTAATGTATTTTTATTAGTTGATATTTCATTTTAAATAACGAGTAGATAGCTCCTAAAAACTGCACGAAAAACGGCTAGCGCGGTGTTTTGCTCGGGGTAGCGCCTTAACGCTCCTTGACAATACAACTCTACATTACAATAACCAATGCATTCCTCTTCGAAAAGTACAGAAAAAATATCTTCCATACAAGCCTAAGTATGCGACTGACACGTCCAATCTGCAAAAGGCAAATGACAGCAAATTAAAATTCTTATTCAATCAGTTGAGACAAGCTCGTTCGTTTACATCCTTATTTAAAGCCAGTACATGTTTTTATTAATTTGTTGAGTGACCAGTAAATTTTGAACTGCGGTGTAATTTGTAAGTATACAGGATGTCTTTTTTTTATGTCCCGGATCTCTAGGGTTATCAATCTATACTATCTATACTAATATTATAAAGAGGAAAGATTTGTATTTTTTAACCGACTTCCCAAAAAGGAGGAGTTTCTATGTTCGACTTCATGTTTGTTTTTTTTTTTGTGTGTTCACCGATTACTCCGTCAATTGTGGACCGATTTTGAAAATTCTTTTTTTGTTTGAAAATGTATGTTCCGAAATTGGTCCCATTTTAATTTGGTGAAGATCTGATGAAGAACTTCGGAGATATACAACAGAACTCTTCAATAAATAACGGCAAATCTCTCGGGTTTGCTGCAATCGCATGTCTGTTTGTTGTTTATAACATTTCATAACATAACATCACGCCAGTTCACTCTTAAGGGGTAAGCAGATCTCTCATTTCACCGGTTATGTTCAAGTTTCATGAAATCTATTCTGGCGAAATAGTACCCTTACTAACTTGCCTATTAGGTACGTACAACTAAAAAGTGAAAAATAAAAAAACTTTTTGCAAAAAAATACTACCGACTTCCAAATAAAAAACTACAAAGTGAAAAATAACTAAATTTTTTGAAGTCGGTGTCCATAACGCAAAAAATGGTACCTACGAAAGACACCGACTTCAAAAAATTAAGTTATTTTTCACTTTGTAGTTTTTATTTGGAAGTCGGTAGTATTTTTTTGCAAAAAGTTTTTTTATGTATGTAACGAATAAACTTAAAAACTAAAATCAAATCAAATCTTCCTATTATGTTAGGTAAATTTCAATTCCATTATGTCCTGCCTAGTAAGCATACAATAATTAAGTCAGCATGCAAAATAATCATAGGTATCACATATAAAGCAATCATTACAAAATAAGAATTAGGTGCATGGTGACAGATTGTAGTAGGTACTAATTATTAAGAAAATCTTGGATCGTGTAGTAGGCCACTACTGGACCGATTTCAAAAAATCTTTCACCGTTGGGAAGCTACACTATCCCCGGGTGGCATAGGCTACTTTTTAACCCCCGACGGAGAAAGAGGGGTGTTATAAGTTTGAGGTGTGTTGCTGTGTATCTGTGTGTCTGTGTATCTATGTATCTGTGTATCTGTGTGTCTGTCTGTGGCATCATAGCGCCTCAACGGATGAACCGATTTTGATTTAGTTTTTTTTGTTTGAAAGGTGATTGTATCGAGAGTGTTCTTAGCTATGTTTGAATAAGATCAGTTCAGCGGTTCAAAAGTTATGCGCGTTTTACTGTTTGGATCGTGATGTTTTCGCAAGATAAAAGTGTAGGGGGTTTTTAAAAATTTGAAATTTTACTTGTTATCCCTGTATTCCCACGGGAACGGGCAATACACGGGTGAAACCGTGAGGCTTCCGCTAGTATTCTAAGTAAAAATATTACAAATGTACACTAGAGTATCTGATAAAAATATATAATGTACACTGGAGTATGTGATAAAAATGCATAGTTTCGAAGATATCATAAATCAAAATTAATTTATTCCAATAAAAAAATTGCATCAATGTATGAAAAATGCAAAAATATATATGATTATAGAAAAATGATTCATATGCCAGTTGATTCTTTGATATGATCTCATTCATACCCTACAGTTACGGGATATTAAAAAAACCACCTAGTTTAGGAAACGATATGATCTAGATCAGCACTGGACTGCAATAATATCGATGGGGCCGACAAGTTCTGTAGTGGCGACCGCGTACCAGAACCGCTGCGTTGGTGGAAGGCCTCCCACTAGGAGGGACGATGACTTGGTTAAGATTTCTGGAATCCGGTGCATGTGAGTTGCACGGGACAGGTCGTTGTGGGGACACTCGGGGAGGGGGCAGGGCTTGTTCAGCACTAGACGTCTTAAAATTGTAATCATCAATACGACGAAGAAGGATTAAGTTGCCCTATCATTATCATTTCAGCCTGGAATCACACAACGCTTGCCAAGACCACGCCTTCCTTCTCCCATACTGCCCGGTTTCATCCAGAGCAGTAGAGGCCTTTGGTAACGGCCGCGACTTACAATTTGTAGGTCGTGGATTCGAAGCCAGACATGCGCTTTACTTTGGGTAAATTATTTCATCACCGGCCGTGTCTTAGAAACAATAAATCGAAAACATGTGACATCCACCAACATGCACTGGACTCGCATGGTGGATTACGGCTCGCTCAACGGACCAAATGCGGAAAAGGGATCTATCTATCCTATCCTATCCCGGTTTCAACCCTCATCATGAAGCTTCAAGCGACTAACGGTATCGTCAACCCAACGCGCTTTTGGACGACATCACCATTAGCCCAATCGTGACCACTATTCGGTCAAAGAATTTCTCAATCAGGACCTCAATCATCCATATGTATGTTGTTATTTATAACACTAGCGCCACCACAATAGACCATGTTAAACTGGCCATAGCAAAAGAGTTATAACAATTAAAAACGCAACGTAACTGTTGTCCTTAAAACGAATTGGCAGGGTTTCCTTATATCACACCGTCACGAATAACATTGATCGGTATGTAAATAGTTTTTTTTTTTATTGGGACAATCCCACCGCACTATTCCCAATCCACTGCAACTGCTGAAAGCCTGAATCAACAGTGGTGACCACCAGAAAAGCGCCGAGGCAATGAAGCTCGACGAAGTCCCGGAGATCGGTGGCCATCAACCGGGACAAATTCAGCCTCCGGATGGAAAAACCCAATAACGCTTTGCCTTGGAATATTATGAGTAGGAATAATTGCTTCTGAATATCGCGGTCAGGCTTATGATTGCAAATACTTGAAGACTGCCTTTCAAAAATTAGATCACTGTTTTGGTCCTTGGAAAGAGTTGTATTAGTACATTGTGTATTAAGGGCGGTAAGTAAGCAATTACGATCGAGGCTCTAGTAGAAGCCCGAAGTCGAAGACAGAGGGCTTTCTGAGTCGAGGTTCGTATTTCCCGTACCCCCCGTGATACATACAATGTTTTTCATCACATTTGCGAGTAAGAATTATGAATTATAGCTTTAATACACAAGTCAGCACAGCTGTTTTAACATTTTTTTAAGCGGTTGGCGAATTTTTGCCCACACCACAGATTATACAGTGTTTCGTTCAGAAACTTTAAGGGCAAATACTTACGTAGGTATACAGCCATGACGGAGTGTAAAAAGAATTAAATAATTTCGACGTTTTCATACTATAACTATTAAAATCGATTATTAAGAACATTAGTTGAGTATTTAAGTAACATGTAGCGAGATTGCAAAGAAATTCCTGTTTAGATAACATTTTAAGACAATTTTTCAATTGCGTGTAAACTCCTTGCTTGAACTTGCATGACCTGTGTGCTGTGCCATAAATTAAAAAAATATTACTTACCGCCCTAGGGTTTCATGACAAAAAGAAAGCCCGAGGGTTTTATATGGGGCATTACGGCCAAGTTAACCTAAATGTTTAGATACTTTTTACGTGCAAGTGTGATGAAAATACTATAAATAGTTTATTGATAATTTTATTTTTACATGGCTTATAGTCGTGACAATCTAAAAAGTCCGATTTGACAGCTATAAAAATAGTAAATCATAATTAAACTTGATGCTTACGAATGATACTCGTTGTTATAGTGTCAAAAATCATCAATCATTCAAATACTTTAATAGAAAACCAAAACTATAAAGTAGACAATAATTTTCAATAAATTTAAATTAAGAATAGTGTGATAAAAAAAAATTGTATTCGAATAAAGCTTGGGGTGCTTTTATTGACAGATATTGGTAAAAGAAGACATTTTGAAAATATCTTAAAAAGCAACCCACCCTTTTTTGTAATATACTAGCGGACGCCTCGCGGTTTCATCTGCGTTGTGCCCGTTCACGTGGGAATACAGGTATAAAAAGCCTGTAACAACCGGGGATAGTGTAGCTTTCCAACAGTGAAATATTTTTTGAAATCGGTCCCGTAGTTTTTAAGTTTAATCGTTACATACAAGAAGTAAAATTTCAAAATTTTAAAAAACCCCCTACCCATTTTTATTTCATGCAACATAATTTATCTAGTATATAGTAGACACGCTTCGATCGGCAATCTATTAAACACGTAATTATGACACGATATCTTGCGAAAACACCCCGATTCAAACAGTTAAACGCCCATAACTTTTGAACGGCTAAACCGATTTTATTCAAACATAGCTAAGAACACTCTCGATTAAGGCACCTTTCAAACAAAAAATTAACTAAATCAATATCGGTTCACCAGTTTGGACGCTATGATGCCACAGACAGACACACAGATACACAGCAACACACGTCAAACTTATAACACCCCTCTTTTTCCAGCGGGGGTTAAAAATACAAATCTTTCCTCTTTATAATATTAGTATAGATTATTTTCAGTTTCATTTTTTTTTCAAATTATTTTTGACCACCTCACCTGATGGTAAGCGATGATGAGGTCGAAAGTGATGCAGGCGTGCCAGGAAGTAACCTATTCACTCTTGACTTAAAGACCCCCATGTTGTAGCGGGAATCAGAGTCCGGCAGGGAATTCCACTCCTTAGCTGTATGCATAATGCATAATGATTAAAGTACCTGGGCGACCGAGCTCTGCTCGAGTGAAAATAGAGAAATCGACGTTTTCTAAAAATTTAACCTCCTGCATACTAAATTTCCTGACAATTGTTGAAGACGTTTCCGAGATTCAGTACATACAATCATACATATATACAAGAATTGCTCGTTTAAAGGTATTAGATAGATTCGATACGAGAAAATGATATATTCGGCATATCACCGCGTTGGCTACGGTGTGAGTGGCATCCGAATGTATTCCTCTCGCATTAAATGTCAGTACATACTGCGACAGTATTTTTTCTCATCTGAAATATCAAAAAGCTTCCTGCTCCACCCAGGTGATCAGCTGTTTGTTATAGAGTTATTATGGTGTAGAGTGGACATGGTAGGTATGTACATAATTTATATGAGGTAAGAAAAAATTAAGAACAAAGCATGGTGTGTTTCTTGAGTAAAAGATTGCGTCATCGGTACATGGTGGACATCCCACCCATACGCACCAAACGTTTTGGGAATACTTTTATTATGCGTACAGCTAAGGAGTGGAATTCCCTGCCAGAGTCTGTATTTCCTTATAGCTACAACCTGGGAGTCTTTAAGTCAAGAGTGAATAGATTTCTTCTAGGTAAGCGTGCTACATCGTCGACCACATCATCGCTTACCATCAGGTGAGACAGTGATAAAAAATAATAATTAGTAAACAGACCACTTTTAGACTTACACCAGTTTTCTGAATTATGAATTTGTATATGATTTTTCCCAAAGCCAGAAAACCTGGTAAACATTGACATTAAAACATGGTTTGGCGCGTTTTAACTCAAAAAACTCAATTCAAAAAAGCCCTTGGAATTTGAAAATTAATACAAAAAAAATATACCGAAACCAGACGGTTCGCCGCTGTGTTGCCAACTTCATAGGAAAATATGTGAAAGATGAAGTTATTCAAAAGGCGAAACATTTTATACCTTCACAACATTAAGTAGTGCAATAACAAACTTTAAATCCTTGCAGTTACACGAAGTGACACGAAACAGCGGCATTATGACTAAGTGAGATAATTTGCATCACGATGACATTGTACGTATTACGCCCATTTTTTGGTCATTGCTCGGCATACTAATCAGTTGGAATGTCCAAATATAGGGCAACGTGGCGATAGGTTTGACAAATGTTAGTATCACGAAACGTACCTAAGTGACATTTTAACTACAGACATTTGATCTTAAGGATAAAAAGCGGTTTCGAAATGGAAATCAAGTGAAAATCGTCCTGCAGGGCAAGGCTTTAGTATCACGAAACGTAAGTATTTAAGAGACATTTTCAATACAGACTTTTGATCTTGAGGCTGTTTCGAAATGGAAATCAGGTGAAAATCATCCTACAAGACAAGGCCTTATGATAAGCTACAAAAGGGCTGTTCTTGTTTCTAGATGAAATCCTAGATGGCGTCATTTTACAATCAAAATATAATAGTACGAATTAAGACCCCAACCTCGTGTCCAGACATTACTGTCTATACCTGATTGCCTGGAAGTGATCGCGAAATTCGATAAGGCTGCACATTGTATGTGTTTTTAGTTTTAGGTTTCCTTAATTTTATTTAGTTTTAAGATCCTGTCTATACATTCTAAAGGATGTATTGACTACATTTATAAACATTACATGTAAAAACAAATCCTTTCCGTTCATGACGTTAATTGCATCAACCATAGCTCGATAATATTACAACGTGTGGGAAAAAGGATTAAAAGTGTACCGTTCTTCCTTTTATGATCTAGAATTTTCCATATTTTAGAATCAAATTAACAAAATATAGGTCAGTCACCTGCGGTTCGAATCCGGTTAAAATATCTGGTAAACAAATGCATAAAATACACACTTTTTATCTGGCGGAGGATTTAAAGGACAACACGTTTTTGAAAAACATGCTTGAATATTAAAAATACTTAATTAATCTTAGTTTATGTAATTATGAATTGATGAATTATTTCTTAAGCTTTTTTAACGTCCTCTGATGAACACGACCCTCCCGCAACTACATCCCTGGCAGACCCACTGATAAAAAAAAAATGAATACCTAGAATTTATATTTCATCAAAGTCTTTAGAGTTACAAGTAAAATTTCAAAATTTTAAAAACCCCCGACACATTTATCTTGCGAAAACATCACGTTCTAAACAGTAAAACGCGCATAACTTATGAACGGCTGAACCGATTTTATTCAAACATAGTTAAGAATACTGTCGATACAATCACCTTTCAAACAAAAAAATCTAAATCAAAATCGGTTCATCCGTTGAGGCGCTATGATGTCACAGACAGACACACAGATACACAGCAACACACCTCAAACTTATAACACCCCTCTTTATCCGTCGGGGGTTAAAAACAGAAAATGTTGACAAGTCAGGAAAGGACATGGTGATTTTATATTTAATACTGTAATTCCTAAACAAGGTGTATATTCCTGTGACTAGGTGTGGTTAGTGTTCAGTGATTCGCCGCAGTAACAAAGTCACCTTATCATCTTTTTAACCCCCGTCGGGAAAAGAGGGGTGTTATAAGTTTGACGTGTGTACCTGTGTGTTTGTTTATATGTGTATCTGTCTGTGGCATCATAGCTCCTAAACGGATGAACCGATTATGATTTAGTTGTTTTTGTTTGAATGGTGACTTTATCGAGAGTATTCATAGCTATGTTTGATGAAAATCGGTTCAGCCGTTCAACAGTTATGGGCGTTTTACTGATGAATCGGGGTGTTTTCGCAAGATGTCGGCCATACAATTACGTGTTCAATAGATTGTCGATAGAAGCGTGCCTATTACTAGATAAATTAATAATAAATAATAATAATAAAATATTTATTAACGGATAATTATAGTTAGGTACAACAAAATATGCGGATATGTTACAACTAATAGGTAGAATGTTATGTTGCAGAATCTGTACTTAATAGATTAACCCTGCCTCTTGAATAATGTAGCATGAAATAAAAATGTGTCGGGTTATTTTTTAAATTTTACTTGTAGAGATGATGTTTGTATATTTGACGTAACCATCTTTAAAAACCACACTTAGGTAATGAAGAGACCTAGGGTGGTCCATGCTTTGCTTTGCCATTGGTAAGCATGCAGCACTGACTGAATCAAAACTGATTCTTATGAAATTAATAATTAGCTTGAAATAATTAAGGCACAGACTATCTATCTTCCATGTTCTCCTGTCAAGTGTCGCCATCGCGCCATCATTGCCTCCCTTTTCTTTCATATCCTCACATAGTCTATCCATATTTTCTTTGGCCTTTCCCCTACCTCTCCATCCATCCTACACACCAAAAATATCATCATCCTTACCAAAAATATACCATAAAACGCGAAAGATCGGTACTTGCATTCCTATATAAATAATATAATCTTAATATTCTCTTGCATCATATTTAATAACGTAACCCAAAGGAAATAGGAGAGAGCATAATATTTGTCAGAATCCTCTCAAGTTGCATCATTCACTCATTCACGATCATAGAAAACTGGGCGGACCCTAGCAACAGATAAAATAATTCGCGCCTAAATAAAGAAAGCTGGATACCATCAGCCATTTTTCTCAGATTCCAAAAATTCAAAAACTGTCATCAACGCTAAAATATATAGTACGAACATCACAAATGCGCGCGAAAAAGAAAACATTGACATATCAGCCATTTATCTTCCCGCGTTCCAAAATTCAATAATTGCACATCCGGTACGTCACTAACTTTTTTTTTAATTTAATTTTTGAGACCTTGTCCGTATCACTGGTCCGCCTAGTCTAATCCTTCATAGTAATATAACAGGTACTTCGCTACACTTTCAATAACACTATACGGCGGTTGTACTTGTATAAAAGACCGGCGTAACACCACCAAAGCATTCAGTAGCTATCCTGCAGTCAAACAAGAAGTGCAAGATGAGATTTCTGGTAATATTTTATTTATTATTTCAAAACTAGTGATAACAGAACGTTTTGAAAACGCCAACAGTGATAATCTTTGAGATTGATTAGTTTTTAAATCGCTTATTTTCTTTTTTCAAATCACTAAATTCCAATTGGTAACATTACAAAAGCAATCCTTAATAATATTGGCCCAAGTGTTAAATTGCCGCCAAAATCTTAATTCAAAATTTTCTTGTTCTCTGTGTTAATGTTGCCCGCCAAGAGCATTTTTAATAGACCAAGGAAGTGAATCAAAAAGCCTATCATTATGTTCCGTTACTACTATTTATTTAACCATTTAACTAATTAAACCATGTCTCATTAATAAGAAAAAGCTTAGAATTAAGAGTTTTCCTATTTATCTTTTTAACGAATGTTAACTATGCATTTATGTAATTTTAAAAGCTCAAGACCGCATAAATGTAATGCCTTTGCCATCCATATTGATCCAATTAAGAGTAACTAGCAATTTCAATTAGTATGACAAGGTAGCATATCGCATACATTAAAATCTTAGACCTATAGACCTGTTTCAAGTAATGTCACTCGTCTTGTGATGACAAATATAATTACTTACTTAATTTTTCATTCCTTTTGAAGCACTTTTAATATATCAACTTATCTATGTTTAACGACATTTCATTCACTTCTTTCCTTTTCTGAATCGAATTTTACACACTTTCTCTCTAACTAGACCCTTATGACCCACAGCTGGGCAAAGACTTTCCTGCCCCTTTTCCAAACACATCTGTCAAATGCTATTGGGGGACAGTCCTTTCAGTAGGAGTAACGTTCGTCCCTTCATCTTTCAACGTACAAAATTCTTTAATTTGGCAAAATTGTTTAACTCAAACTGTCCCAAATACTTTAACAAATATCTCACTTCTACCTACTCAAACTACTCAAAATCAACAATTCAATAAGCCGATATACGTTTGTATTTCATATCTTATCCCCCGCAGTGACAAGCTATTCAAAATAATGTACCAACATTAAAATTATTATTGCAAAACGACAATCATTCGGTCACATTATCATAATAGTTGTCTATGACTAAGCATTGTTTATCTGTGGCGCTACAATATGCGTATAAAATGTCAATCATCTGGTTTATGGTATTGAATGCTGGTCTAATTTATCGAGGGATTAAATTACGTGATATGGATATGTCAATTTGTTTAATGCATTAGAAAATAAATTTGTTTTCGTTTAGCGGATATTTGATGAAGTAAAAATCTGTACACATCTAAATCATTGTTAGATAGTTCTTTGGCAACATGGTGTTATTTTATGCAAAATTATATTAGTAAAAGTAAAAACTTTAGACATGTGTAAAAAAACCTCATTATCTTACTGCCCTTGTCCCATGAATTGTGTCTTGTTTTCTTTATGTCAAAATTAGAGATTTACCGCCAATTTAAAAATAGTGCCGTAGTCAACACATACGCTAACTCGTAACTAAGTAATCAATCAATTAAAACTAATTTCAACAAAAACATACTTCCCACGATACATAATGAGATATAATCGATTAAATTAAAACGCAATTAGATCTTCGCATCAATACATCGAATCCACACAATAAACTTGATGAATGTGGGAAAAATATGAATGACGTTTGTGTAACGTATCGTCGCGTGATTGGATGCAACTGAAGTTTTTTTTTTTGTTACTAATGCATGATCGAGTTAGCATTGTTATGAAAAAAAGGTATAACTTTTTTTTTTTTTATAAAATATGTTCCGTTAGGCATTCTATTGGTTTTCTCTTTGGAATCGTTGAAATTATAAAGTTAAACATGCATTTATGAGCAGGTAGGGTTCTGCAACTACAGCCTACCCCATTGGAAATAGGCGTGAGTCCATTATCTGTATATATATAGGTAAAGACAAATAATAAGAAACACCAATTTAGCTGGAAACTACAAATGCCAAGAAGGCTGTGACAAATTTTGTCATTTCCTTTTTTTCACTAATCATATGCCATTTATATACTAACAGACAAATATACGTCTAGATAAATGGTAATATCCTGTATTTTACGCATGCCCAAGTAGTTCTTGTAAAACGTTTAAAAAAGCGAATTAATTCTTCAGTAACTGCTTAGGCGGGCTGACAGCCTGACACCTATTAAATAAGACTTGAACATAACTGGTGAAGTGGTGACACGCGGGTGTACAATAAACCTCTGCTCATAATTTAAAAACAAATATCGCCACGCCCTTTAAAAATAACTTCCGTCTTCATAGCAACAAAAAAAAACCTTCTATAAATAGAAAAACTGATCTCATTCTTACACAACCCAATCAAATTATTCAATATCCAATCAGCGCGCGTAATAACAAAAAATGACATTATGTCAATCACATTCCATTCCACGCAATGTCATTATCAAGGCCACAGATAAAAAAAACACAGACCATAAACGATATGTAATTATTTTTATGAGGTGGTAGCGTTTTTTGTTTGGTTGGCAAATATGGATGTAATTAATTCGTGGTGGGCATGCGAAATTGCAATTTTGTCGAGGTTTAGTGATGATTAAAATGTGGAGGGCGAATGAACTTGAAAAGTTGGCACTAATTGGATTAATATATTAATCTGACCAATGAAAATATCTCAACATTTTCCTTAGCTTTTCTCAGTGTCATCTTTTTGCTCCATAATTAGCTTATAATATTCCTACTGTTAGGATACAGGCCTCCTTTCTGTGAGTGGAAGAGAGCTGTGATCAAACTCGCGGGCCCTTTGGAGCTTAGTATCTTCCTCCATACATTTATTTCAGCCGTCATGACGGAATTCTATCTTTTTCAACCATTACATCTTTCACACAATCCATCCAGTTTCTTTGGTCTATCTTTAGTCTGCCTGATTCTTATAGCCATCCAAATTCAAAGTCAAACTCTATAAACATCCAGACTGCAGTCTTCCTTCAATACTCAAGTAGTATTTGCATACAACAACCATAACGCAACAGCACACTACTTTTCACACGTCCAATTTAGCACAGCACTATAACGCTCCACGCACAATATGTCATAACGCACGCATGGTGTCAAGGTCTCTCATTTAAATTCAGAATGCAGGCACATCATTATTTGTTGTGTTAATATTGAATCATGCGTTCCGTTGTATTGTTTAACTGTTGCATATTTGGAATTTGAAGGTCGCGAGGAAATAAATTTAGTCAAAGAATGTCGTTGTAATTTGATTGAGATTAGTAAATAGTTGAATGTTGAGCCAAATAGATTTGAACGTTAACTATATTTTAAACATGGATTTTCATAAGTTCATTTAAACCATCGACACATACCAAATATAAACAACTGGAACCAATTCATTCAATGAATAAATCAATTTGCTTGTCATGAATAATATAGCGTAAAAAAGTCTTACAGATTTTGTGACAATTTCAAACAAACCTAACCAAATCGATTCTTCAGTTTCTTTACACGCACAAAACAAAACATGGCGTCCCTTTGTCTTCCAAATTCAAATCCGTCAAACGCTGTCACGTAAAGAAAATTTTAGGCCAATGTCAGAAACCATACAGACTAAACTGTCAGTTATTGTCCAACATGGCGACTTGCGAAATATTTAGACTAAACTATTTAAGGCGTTGCCCTGTTCTAGAACTGTAAGTAGATAAGGGTTTATTACGATACAAGTATTGTAATTGTAAATTGAGGTTAGGTTAAGTTATTTTATAAATAAGGGATTGGGAGAACCAGTTTTGAATTAATTACCTTTAATATTCAAATGTTAAGGAAATCGGTAACGATTCAAAGATTGTTGTCTCTTAAAAATGTGTTTATTCAAATTATGTCCAATTTGTCAAAATAGTCCAACTTTTTCCTGTGGCTTAGATCTTATTTCACATTCGGCGATAGCGCATTTTCTATAAATGAAAGAATTTTCGTAATTAAATCAGAACTTAGAGAGATTATCCTTAACAAACAATTGTAACTCTTTTTTTTAAATATAACAATTTATTTCTAGAGAGATCAGTTTTACCAGACACACAACAAAATTGTTTAAAAATCACATCACATAGTCAGAATCATCACCTAAGTACGCGAACTAGAGCAATCGTTACCCAGATACTTAAATATACAACTTTTTACACAATACCAACTGTTGCATGGTTCCTGTTAATCGATTAACAGAATTAACATCAACTGTTTGTTTCGCAACTTAAACGTTGTGCGAAAAAATAATACAGACTGGCAACAAAAATGTTGCAAAGTAAAATATTTATGATGATTAATACTGACGCTAAAGGAGGTTTGTTACACCTCACTGACAGGTTTGGAATTGGAATTGACACTTTGAATAATTGATTTTAAATTTGATTTATGGGCAGATCTATTACTGAATTGAACGTGTTGGTATGATAAATGATGTACACTTTTCTGATCTTAATCTCAGATGAAGAGTCAATTGATTTATTTTTGGACTGAATTGGTACGAAATATTGAATTGTGCATCCACTTAACATTCTGAAGTGTACTTATATGTACGGGAATACGGTTTTTAATTTGTCTTCGCCGATCATACTGATCAGCAACAAAAAGTCGCTGAAGTGTAGCCAATCTACTATTCCAATGCTAATGGAATTTTGTCATATCAACTTTTGTGGCTAATTTCATTACTCGCTACCAGCAAGCAATTTTTTTTTTTACCATTATGTTAATGAAAATTAATAACTTAGACCGTCATTATTCGGCCTAGCAAAAAACAGGAAACGCGCAATACCGTATGAAAATGCTCCTGTATGAAATTAGTGCGATCGTCCATATTTAAACGCAGACCTTTACACACTGGGCCGTCATGGGTCATTACCATAGGCAAAGGCCAAGGACTGAGCGTTCCCAATCCAGGTATGAAGTGCAAAGGCCAGAAAAGAGTGAGATTCGGCCCCATCACAGGCCCCAGCAGATGAGTTATACATAGAAACATACGAGAATATTAAAAGAGACAGCAATCATTTTCTACATTAAGCTACGCCCAACACTGAAAAACGGATGTACCCGACCAAACCCGTTATTAAAACGTTAACAAGTAGCTAACTAGTTACTGTAACGGATAACTATAATAACGGAAGTGCGCATTGAGTTATTATAACTGATAATTATTTCCTAATCCGCATACGTTGTTCCAAGGCGTTAACGCAACGTTATAAAACTTAGCGAGAACGAATGCTAATGATTTCACGGCTTGTTTCATCGCTAATTACCAGTTTTCTTCGTTATTAACTTATCATGTTTATGGTCCGATAATAGTTTGCAGTAACACGTTTTTTGAGCAACGTTTGATTAATGATTTCATTGCCCAGGTTTTTGTGTGTAAGTGAAAATTGATGATTGATTAATTGTTAAATAAAAATTACCACTAAACCGATTGTTTGATATTTAAATACACCAGCATTATTGTTGCTATAATCGAGTCACAGACAAATGATGCAAATCAACAATGACAACTTCCAGTGCAGTTCAACTTCGACTAAAACTTTTCGGGAAATAAATTCCTGTCATCAAGAAACATAGGTATTTATAATTTTATCCACACCCAACAGCACAAATACTAAGCATTCCTTGTTGACTACATATTTCTAAAACCACACGCCCTTAACCTAAACCACTACAACTACAGACATAAAAACTATTTTCTAAGACTATACTATCTTCTTCCACAGATCGCTTTTGTCGCCCTCGTCGGCTATGCCTCCGCCAGCGTCCTCAGCCCCTTAGTCTACGGGGTCAACGCTGGTGATGCTCAGGCTGCCCACATCGACGCGGCAGTAGCCGCTCAGGACCATGCCCGCGCTTGGGGCGAAAGCCAGCAGCGCGCCGCTGAAGCCGCCGTCGAATTCAACTCTGAGGCACTACGTCAAGTTGCTGAAACCAACCGAGACCTCCACGAGAACGCTTACTGGGGCAACCTTGCCGCTAACCAGAACGCCGTCGCCGCTGCCCAGTCCCACGCTGCCGCTGTGAGCGGAGTTGCCGCTGCTCACGCCGGTCTTGCCGCTCCCTACGGCATTGCCGCTCCTTACGGCGTTGCTGGCCTCGCCGCTCCCTGGGCCGTCGCTGCCCCCTACGGCGCCCACGGACTCGCCTACCGCGGCTGGTAAATCGATAACCGTTTCCAATAACCGTTGTTTTAAAAATAACCGTGTTTCAAAAATAACTGTTATTTTTTTTATAACTGTTGTTGGTAGTCCCTTTGCCAGTTGTATCTGGTAACACTGGCGATGTGTTTTTTATGTTGTTAGTGTTGCCAGGTATTGGTTGGCTAGGGTTGTAACACCACCGCTCAAATGGAATGAAACATGCTCAAACGAACTAAGGTCTCATATAGTAACTCTCTTTGTAAATAAAAGTAAATAAAAGATGCCATCACTGCCAAAGTGTAAATAAACACGTTTTTACAAAACAAATGCGAGCTATTTGATTTGAACTCCTTCTCCACATAACATTATGTCCTCTGTGGATCCCATAGAGTACACACCAAGTAAAGTTTGCAAAATAAAATTATCTCATCAAAATTTTCTCAGTCAACATCAACTGACAGGGTTGATCATCATACAATGTAGCATCCTTACCATATAAAACAAAGTCGCTTCCCGCTGTCTGTCCCTATGTATGCTTAGATCTTTAAAACTACGGAACGGATTTAGATGCGGTTTTTTTTAATAGAGTGATTCAGGAGGAAGATTTATATGTATAAAACACGCGGGCGAAGCCGCTGGCAGAAGCTAGTACAAAATAAAGCAAATAAATGAACAATCCAACCCTGAAAACATCTCTAGAAGCAGTGATCCAATTTCAAAATATATTCAGTGCTAGAAAGGTATACTATCTCTAAGGCTCAGCTAACCAGTAAGCCAGTAGCTACGGGAATTTTGGAGAATGTGCGAGAAAGCCGCGAAAGACGCGCCACCTCCTTTTGACTCGTATTTTGTTTGTACGTTACAGAATTGACATAAAGTTCATTATGCTGTGTACAATTCCATTGCAAAAATTCGCTTCCATTCCTATCCGCGCCAATGTAAATTGAGCCTAAATTCAATGGGTTATTAGCCCGGAAAAATGGGCGTTTCTTGTGGGGCTAACTTCATCTTTTGCTTGACATTTGAAAAGTGCCTTTAAAAGTTTTGAATTTTGAAGACTCTGGAAAGGGCCTAGTCTGAAATATTTTATTTATTATAGGCTCGCGTTTGACCACTATCTCGCCTGATGTCAAGTGATGATATGGTCGAAGGTGGAGCACCCTTGCCTAGAAGTAACCTATTCACTCTTGACTTGAAGACCCCTAGGTTGTAGCTATGAGGAAACAAGGCTAACAACACTTTTTACACAAACTAAAATCATCAATGAAGTTTCTATAAAATCATCACATAACTGATACAATAGACACAAATTAGGTGAGCATGAATAAATCAATCAATTTTTAATAAGTCTAAGGAATATAATTTATGATGTTTTGCACACTGACAGTCTTCAATTCATCTCCTTCAGTCCATCCAAAGGTTGTCTGTAAGAGATTGCACAATGCGATAAGAACTCCCGTTGTATACTTGCTTTTGTAAACGTTTGCCCTGTAAGTACTTTCTATGTAGTGTACAACAAATTAAAAAGTGAAAGTATGCATGTTCCTTATCGACTCCGAAATGGCTGGACCGATTTCAAAAAGCTTTTCACTGTTGGGAAGCTACACTATCCCCGGGTGACATAGGCTGTTTATCCCTGTATTCCCACGGGAACGGACACTAAAACCGCGAGGCGTCCGCTAGTATATATATATAAAAGAGAAAGTATGTATATATGTTCCTCATACACTCCGAAACGGCTGGACCGATTTCAATGAAATTTGGCATGGAGATCGTTTGAGACCATGGGAAGGACAAAGGATAGTTTGTATTCACTTGGGATGATAAAACACAAGCTAGTACATTATATAATAAATTACTGTAACTAGGTATTAAGTTCTATGAAACTAAAAGTACTAGGCAAGTATTCGTACTTAATGAAATCGAATAAATTCAAACCAGTTCACCAATAGATACGAATCTACTGAGATTTAAACTAATTATGATGCATTAATCTGTCAAGCGTAATGTACTTTGACATAAATCGATTAAAAGTAAAGCATAAACCTTGGAATGGTGCATATTTAATACATAGTAATATCAGCTTGTAAATGACCTACCTGATTAGAATGCAGTCAATAGCTTCTTGGGGTGCGTTAGGGTCGCCCTTGTCGATCATTCTTTCATACAAACGTAGTCTGGCGATTAGTCCACTGTTTGTACGTTCAAAATAAAATATAAATTTGTCTCAACATTATCTAGCCCAGTATGGAGACAAAACAGTAAAAAAATAAGAAGTCGTCGTCAAAAGTTCCGTATTTCAACACAAATTTTAACGCATCTTTGGGCGCAAATAAATACCATAAGAAGAAGGAAAATTGCAAAACAGTCACCATATAGGGATAGATAAGTAGTTCAACAATGCTAATAATTTTATTTTGAACAGATACATTAAGTAATTTTTTCATGATATCCATACTCCCAAAGGTCTGTTTATAAAATTTCGCGCGTTTGTTTTCGTCCTAAATCATCATCCATTTCGCTACAAATTTGCAAAAGTGTGTATTTGTACGCGAACTAGCTTCTTACTGCTCATCTATCTCTTTCGCACGTGTTGTCGGATGAGATAGCATACATTTTATTATTTGATATAATTGACCAGTTTTATGACTTCTAAAATCACTGCACTTAGTTCTTAGCTGTCTCAAATGTTCCCTACCGAATAATTATATTGTACTTATCCCATAAAAAAGGTGTACAATAAGAGTACTAAAATAATAAAAATAGCATTCTGCGTAGTGACAGGTTGTCAGTTAATGACAAATCTGTCATCTGTCTTAATAACCACTGAGCTGCCACAGCTAAATAGGGTCGCGAGACACCTTATAGAAATGGCGGGACGGGTTATGTTTTCCTGGTGAATTTGCGAGGTGAAGCACAACAACAAGAAAAAATGTAAGGAATGGAAGATCTTTCTCCAGGAATGAGCAAATTGAGGACAAACGAAAAAGCAATAAGCAACACTTCCTATGTTAACTTTTATATCAGTAGTTGCTAGCAACACAGAAAATTTGAAAGGGAACCGTTTGTCCTGGTATGGTCATGTGATGAGGAGGGATGAGACGCATATTACTAGAAGAGTTATGAAAATCAATGTGGATGGATGGAGAGGAGAAGGCCAAAGAAAAGATGGATGGACTGTATGAGGAGTGATACGAAAGAAAAGGGAGTCAGTAATAGCGTGGCGGTGGACAGGACGGTGTTTAAGAAGAAAACGTGTTGCGCCGGCCACAAGTAACAAAAGACAAGGTCAGGAAAATGATGGTGGTAGGGAGCAGGACAAAAGTCTCGGAACAAGTCTCACCAAGGGGCTTCGTATTAACAAGTAACTGAGTTATGGAGCTCAAATAGGCAGGCGCTCCATGGTTCAGGCAAAATGCTGGTGTTCAGATGCACAATCCCACCGTACTATTCCCAAATCACTGCAACTCCTGAAAGCCAGAATCAACAGTGGCGACCCCCAGAAAAGCGCTGAGGCAATAGAGCTCGACGGTGTCATGATGTGGGCAACGAAATTAATAAGAAAAGAATAATGGAGGAGTAGGGAAAAATACAAATTTCCACTTCCCTCCATATCAAACAGGCGACAGAACGAACAAGGCCAATAGGCACAAAGGGTCGTTTACAACTGGGATAAGCCCAGTTGCCTAGCACCACGGATAAACGGTCCTAACATTGTGAGCTGTTATATTTGATTCCAATAATAGGTATGGCAAAAACGCTTGAACGCACGGAAATTTGTTCTAGTTGCCACAAGGTATAGTAAACAACTCCTGATGCAGCCTGTACATTATTCAGCATAGTATTGCGTTCATACTGCAAAAGAAAATCACTCCCATAAGATATGATGTGTAGATTGTACATATTCGCAGTCAGATGTAGAATACTGACATAAAGGCGAGGCAACGAGCTTGAATCATTTACTTTTAAAGTTACCATGCCCTGTGAGAAATTGGACAACACCCCAAGTGTTCAGATGCAACCAGTTACGCTGGAAGTAGACTCGGACGTAGTTGAGAAAAACGCTAGGTAGATCTAGTAACCTAGCTCTCTGCTAATCATGCCACCCACAGATATCTATTAGATGACGCGATTGTATGTACTTCGCGTGTCAAAAAACGGAGTAAAGTTACGATCAATGTTCGTAATTTGAGCTTTTCATTTAGCATTATCGGCACCGGAAATCCTCTGAAATCTAGAAAAAGGCCTTTTTATGCCATATTGAGCGGCTTTAACGCAGACAAAGTCAGTCTATAAGTGTCATAGCGACACCGAAATACATTCGAACCAATCCGAACTCAAGATCCGAGAACTCTAAATCGAGAACCGAGTTCTATAAGATTTGGGTGGTTCTAAATTAGGAACGATAGAATTCAAATCTAGTGTTTTGCACACTAGATTTGATCGAAAGTAGCCGTAATTTCTTGAAGGTTTCTTTATATTAAAATTTAAAAAAAAATAAAAAATAAAAGATTTATTTTCGTTGATAGAGGACCCTAAAACCTTGAAAACTATAAACCATTTTAATAAAACAAAAAAAAGACAAAAATGTCAACCACATAAAAACCAGTTCCTGAACTAAAAATATCGTTCAAAATACCACGAGGAACAAAGAAGTTACTCTGGCTTATTTCGCCAAGCCCTGTTCAGAAATGGCAGGTCATTATGACCTTTAAGGGAATGATAATAAGATCCAATTAGGTCTGTATGTGTGCGGTGAACAAGTTACTTGATATCTAGACTGCCTTGGTGAGGGCGTAGGCTTTTGTTGCTCGTGACATACGGGTGGGTTAGGTTGGCCAACTTGTTGGCTAACTTGTTGTACCAACAAGATATTTGTGTTTGTTATAGTTAGTTGGTCAACTAGTACATCTGCTCTTGATAAAAGTGAAGATAAGGATACTCAACTTTTTAACCGAATTCTTAATTAATTGCTTAATTATTTATTTGAGATGGGTTTGCTTTTGACTCTAGTCTATCTCAGAGGTGACAGAGACAAAGTTAACGAAAAAATGTGTGTAAGTTTGGACGCGAGTTTCTTGCGTTTGGCTGAACCGATTTTGATGCGTTTTTCAAAAAAGTCTTTGTTACATTCTGGTGAAGGTTTTGGTATACAGCAATTTTTTTTAACGCTTGTTGCGGTAGGACTTGCCTGGTATCGTCACTTCACGAAAAAGCGTTAAGCCCCACTTGAGACGTTCGGTTCCGTCCGGCGTAGTTTGGAAATTATCGTCAAGCAATGGCACTGTGGCAGCATTACCATACGCACCAAACGTTTTGGGAATACTTTTATTCTGCGTACAGCTAATGAGTGGCATTCCCTGCCAGAGTCAAAATATAGACTCTGGCAGGGAATTCCACTCCTTAGCTGTACCACAGATAATATAATACTAGCATACAGATGCCTCATCCCATACAAAGAAACCGTGCCGACGTAACTAGCGTTTTTCATCTGATTAATCTTGTTATTTTTTGTACATCGAACGCGTTCGGTTCTGTTTCACGGTGATAGATAGATGGTGTTAGCAGTGACTTGCAAGTAAAAGGGTTTACTAAGTTCGTGAATATTTTTTTCTTTAAATACAGTGAAGGTTCGTTTTATAGTATTTATGGCCACGTTTTTACAGTTTTTTTGCACCAAAATGTGTTACAATGCAAATTTTAACAATCGAGTGGAATGCCTCACAAATTAAAAAATGCGCCATCTATTGGCATCAATTCTAAATGATCCGTTAAAATAATCTTTGAAATGTGAATTAAGAGCCCAATATTTCATAATTTTGTACTTAGGAGAGTTGATTAAACAAGAACATACAATTTTTATGTTCAATTCCAGAAAATGTGAATTTTACACACATTCAATAACAGATACGTGCATATCGCGCCATCTAGTGAGATTTATTTGAACCAAATTTTCTTTGTTAGCAATGAGACCCCGTGGCTGTACAGAGCTACAACCTGGGAGTCTTTAAGTCAAGAGTGAATAAGTTTTTTCAAGGTAAGAGTGCTACATCGTCCACCACATCATCGCTTACCACCAGGTGAGATAGTGGTCAAGCGCGAGCCTATCAATAACAAAAAAAAAGCAATAGGTACTTATTGTTTACATCATGTGTTAATTAAATGTGATTTCAATATTTTTATGAAGAACTAGCTGACCCGGCAAGCTTTGTTTTGCCATAAAAACACCAAACATTCATCTAATCTACCTGCCCTACCTACCCTACAGAACCTACCCAACCCAACCTACCCTACCCTACCTACCCTACCCTACCTACATACCTACCCTACCTATGTAGGTAAGGTAACGTTTTTTTAATTAAACCTCCGTGAATTAAATAAACCCAACAAGCTTGCTCGGCTCGCATTTCTCCACACCCGTATATCCCAAAATACATTTGGACGAAATAATTTATGAATGTAGATCACCTTGACGACCGTGCAGAATGAATAAACAACATCTCATTACGCACGTATTATTAGCATATTAAATATTTGCAAAGGCTGTATTTATATATCACACTTCCTCTATAAATATTTTATTGCAACTAACAGTGGCAATATAAGTAGGCTGAATGAGTGTTACCTTTGCTTTACTGTGACTGACGTTCGCTGGCTGTATGGTCTTGGACCTTTGCCTGATTTAATTCGAATATTTTTTTTTATTTTGACAGGCGCGACTGACAGGAGTCTGACTTATTTCTTGGCGGCAAAGTAACAAACGTGTTTGTGATAAATCGACTCAAATTGGACACAAGCATCACTCTGTTGTATTCCTTTGTTCAAAATCTACAATATTAAATAAAATATTAATATTGTTTAGCAAATAAGCGGACAGGACACCTGCAACGTTAAAGGGTTTAATACAAGGTTGTTTAAAAACGTTGACAAGTTTGCTAGTCTGTAATTAGGGGATATAAATAAAATTAATATAGTGGTTCTATTTTTCTGGATGAACAATATCTCTAGGTCCGACTAATTAGTAACATAACTTACATATTTCTTAAACGATGTAATGAGTATGATTAGAAACATGCCTTAATGGATTTATAATGGTCATTGGTTGTCTGTGGTAACTTGACGTTTGGGTTGTAAATTAAAAGAAAAGAGCACCTTGAGCACCATACAAAATAATCTAGAATTGCTGAGATGCTTCTATTTTTTGATATTATTAAAAAGAAATACATAGTATCTAGCTAGTACATAGTGTATACGCTTCGATCGGCAATCTTTTGAACATGTAATTATGATGACACGATAAAGATATCGAAAACACCCGGATTCAAACAGTAAAACGCTACAACTTTTGAACGGCTGAACCGATTTTCTTCAAACATAGCTAAGAACACTCTCGACAAAATCACCTTACAAACAAAAAAAAACTAAATCAAAATCGATTCATCCGTTAAGGTGCTCTGATGCCACAGACAGACACACAGATACACAACAACACACGTCAAACTTGTAACACCCCTCATTTTCCGGCAGGGTGGGGGGGTTAAAAAGGCAAGCATAAACTACTTAACAAAGGTTACATTTCGGGGAGTGTGCGTTGGAATTGCATTTACTGATTCCTTCTAGCTCGTTCCATCATCGGACTACAAGACGTACGGCGATGCGTCATCGGTACATGGTGGACATCCCACCCATACGCACTAAACGTTTTGGGAACACTTTTATTATGCGCACAGCAAAAGAGTGGAATTCCCTGCCGGAGTTTGTATTTCCTGATAGCTACAACCTGGGGGAGTCTTTGAGTCAAGAGTGAATAGGTTTCTTCAAGGCAAGCGTGCTTCATCGTCGACCACATTATCGCTTACCAACAGGTGAGATAGTGGTCAAGCGCAAGCCTATTATAAGTAAAAAAAAGTTAAGTATCAAAAATCAAGTGAAGTGAAAAGAGTCTTCTTGGCAGGATTTTATATTTGTGACAGCCCGTCATATCCATTTATGGACACCAAAGAGGTTTGCAAGGACGGAGGAGTTTGCTTACCACACGGTATGACGAAAAGTTATCTATAAAATTTCGTGCTATACGCAGAACCACAGATATAAATCGAACTAAACTCCATTTGCGATAACATTAGACATTTAATTAAGCCCATTTTACAGCCGGTTCAACCGATTTTGACTTCTATTGCGTTGGTGATACGACAAATGGTAGCTGTAGTAACCAGTTGATTTTGGTAACAGGTTTATGCTTTTTATGTCATCCTTATGTTTACTGGATAGAACTCAAAATCGGTTGAACAGACTGTAAAAAGAGTTGTAAACATGTCTAATGTTATTTCAAATGGAGTATAGATAACGCAAGTTCCTCCATCTGTATGAATGCGTGCCACTTTTTCACAAACAATTTAAAAACAAATTTACTTACCAATGACAAAAAAAATCCAATGACTCGGCCAACTTTTTCTACACATTCTTTCCAGCTCAATATGGCATAAAAACCGGCCAAGAGCGAGTCGGACTCGCGCACGAAGGGTTCCGTACAATTACAGCAAAAAACAGCATAAAAATCACGTTTGTTGTATGGGAGCCCCACTTAAATATTTATTTAATTCTGTTTTTAGTATTTGGTGTTATAGCGGCAACAGAAATACATCATCTGTGAAAATTTCAACTGTCTAGCTATCACGGTTCTTGAGATACAGCCTGGTGACAGACAGACAGACGGACCGCGGAGTCTTAGTAATAGGGTCCCATTTTTACCCTTTGGGTACGGAACCCTAAAAAAAGGCATTTTTCTAGATTTCCGGTGCTGATAATGCTAAATGAAAAGCTCAGATTACGATCATAGATCGTAACTTTACTCCGTTTTTTGGCATACGATGTACATTACAATCGCGTCATCTGGTTAGATTTATGTCTGTGTCGCAGAACCATGAAACAAAATTATCAGTTGTCGTAACATGACTCAGACAGAATTACCTATCTAAATGCTCCACAATATTGGAATGAACATAGCCATGTACAAATGACTCAAAGATCAACACATTTCATAGATATCTGACCATTGTAGTCTTAAATCTAAATTGTCTAGCTAGACTATAATTCCGAAATGCGTGTTGCGGTGGAAATGTGATAGCAGTAGAGTTTTTAAATGACCTTTATCATTTCATGCATTGTCTGAGGATTGGTATGAAAGATAAACCGTGAATAATAACTTGTTAGTTGGCAAGGGACAATGGAAAAACAAAAGCCAAACCGTGAAGTAACATGGGCCAAGCTCAGGAAGTGATGATTTAATCATACTAGAATGAGCATTTTACGAAGTGTCTGTATTGTTTATAGGATAGGCTCTGAAAATCAGTGAAAGAATTTTGTGTCCAAGCAATCACAAAAGTATCTCATTAAATCGCATTAATTTATCAAACATGTATCTTTTGTGGTCTACTAAAATCGGTAATCATGCTAGAACGAGCATCTTAAGAAGTGTCTGTATTGCTTACTTATAGGATGGGCTCTGAAAATCACTGAAATAATTTTGTGTCCAAGCAATCACAACAGTCTCTCATTAAATCTCATCAATTATCAAACATGTGTCTTTTGTGGTCTAATAAAATCGGTAATCATGCTAGAACGAGCATCTTAAGAAGTCTTTGTATTGTTTACTTATAGGATAGGCTCTGAAAATCACTGAAAGAACTTTTTGTCCAAGCAAGCACAACAGTCTCTCATAAAAATTCATCAAATTATTAAACATTTTTCTTTTGTGGTCTACTAAAATCGGTAATCATGCTAGAACGAGTATCTTAAGAAGTGTCTGTATTGTTTAGGTACTTATAGGATAGGCTCTGAAAATCACTGAAAGAATTTTGTGTCCAAGCAAGCACAACAGTCTCTCATAAAAATTCATCAAATTATTAAACATTTTTCTTTTGTGGTCTACTAAAATCGGTAATCATGCTAGAACGAGTATCTTAAGAAGTGTCTGTATTGTTTAGGTACTTATAGGATAGGCTCTGAAAATCACTGAAATAATTTTGTGTCCAAGCAAGCACAACAGTTTCTCATAAAATCTCAACAATTTATCAAACATTTGTCTTTTGTGGTCTACTAAAATCGGTAATCATGCTAGAACGAGCATCTTAATAAGTGTCTGTATCGTTTACTTATAGTAGAGGCTCTGAAAACCACTGACTTAATTTTATGTCCAGGCAATCACAACAGTCTCTCATTAAGTCTCATCATTTATCAAACATGTGTCTTTTGTTGAAAGTCTACTAAAATCAGTTGCAATTAATTTTACTTTTACTAGATTTAACCGGCTGCTTTAGCTTGTCATACCATAATAAGCATGAAAACCCACATATTTTGTTATTTTTGCTGGTATCAAAAAAATCTCTGACATAACACAAATCGTCATTCCAACTTGCACTGCAACACAATACAAAAACGTGGGCAAACCGGTCCAAACAATACAAGGCTGTGAACCACGCCTAGACGAGTCTAGACTTGTTATTGTGGTACCTAGGTAGCCTAGGTTACCTGGGCAACTGGTGCGTAGGACTGTAATGATTTTGAATTTATTGAGGGCAATGCTAAATCCCCTCTCAGAAAGGTGGCCTGTGTCCCAGCAGTGGGAACAATAAAAGACTGATGATGAATGCTTGTGTTTTGTGAGGAAGGAGTTATTTAAAGTGCAGCTTGGGAGCTTTATTCATCTGGGACGGATCTGCCAAATACCAGCTTGAAGCACAAGAGTCGATAAAAAAGCGGGCCAAGAGGCTCATCGGCGATGAGGCACTGGCCAAGCCAAAGCTCCAGAGCCTTAAGGTGATATATACGCACCAATGTAACGCAGTACTGGCCGTGCGCCCGCTCGGTGCCAAAATATCAAAATTGAACCTCCTTTTGAACAGTTTTGTTTGCAAAATATTATTTGATTTACATATGCTATGTTAAGTATGAAGTAATTCCAGCCATCAATTTTTCTGTATATAAATATTTTTTAACATCCAAGTCGTTTTGGAGGAGTTTCCAAAAGTTACGAAAAATATCGTCTTGTTAATTATTTTTTTAAAGCAAAACTATTAGTTACACGAAAAAACCTTGTATTCCAAATTATGTACATGAATCAATAAAAAATATATATTTTTTTCAAACCTTTTAACCTAGCTGTTACTGAGGAGTATGCTTTAGAAAGTTACCGTTTTACGGCACTAAAGCGTATGTAGGCCCTTAAGCACCGTCGTCGAGTTGCCAGCTTGTCGGTTTTTTATCGGTTACATTTCGGGGAGTGTGCGATGGAATTGCACGATCTAATTCCGTTTCATCATCGGATTACCAGACGTACGGCGATGTGTAATCGGTACATGGTGGACATCCCACCCCTACGCACAAAACGTTTTGGAAATACTTTTATTATGCGTACAGCTAAGTAGTGGAATTCCCTGCCGGAGTCTGTGTTGCCCGACAGCTACAATCTAGGAGTATTTATGTCAAGAGTGAATAGGTTATTTCTAGGCAAGCGTGTTTCACCTTCGACCACATCATTGCTTACCATCAGGTGAGATAAGAGATCAAGCGCGAGCTTACACAAACAAAAAACCCTTTCTTTATATTTTTGATCAGAACCTTTTTTTTAACCCCCTCTATACCTAAGCTTAGTTTGAATAATAGTAATGTTTCATCTAACATAGAAAGAAGTAGTTAAGGATATTATGATTTATTTACATTCATAATCCGTATACGAGACTAAATTGGGACGCCATACAACAATGATACCAGAGCATTTTGTATATTTGACCTACTTACAGTTGTAACGCCCATAGACAATTTAAGATTACATATTTATTCGTCAGGTGGTTGTATAAATTATTTATTAAAACTTCATGCAACATCAAGGTACATAGGCGGATTTATTGCTAGCTACCTACCCTTTGAAACACTTTCAATGTATTAAAAGTCAGCCATTTTAGTACGACGGTGTCATTTTATACCCAACTAGCTGTTATGTTATTATGCTGTTATATTAAATCTAAGTAATATTATTTAATATAGTTTTTGTACACTGAAAGCCCTATGTCTATCTCCTCTCGTTCAGTCCATCCAAAGGTTGTCTGTAAGAGATTGCTCTGTGCGATGAGACCGACCATTGTACACTTATCTGTATAAATGTTTTCTCCTGTAATTATTTAAGTGGTGTACAATAAAGTATATAATAATTAAAAAAAAAAAAATAGCTGTTCCCCGCGACTTCGCTCCCATAGCCCACCCCAGTGGACCCGTTTTCGCTTTTAAAAATATATAATAATAGATTAAAAATATACAAAAAAAAAATATATAATAAAAAATAGCCTGTCACTCAGGAATAATGTAGCTTTCTACTGGTGAAAGAATTTTCAAAATCGGTTCAGTAGATCCAGATTTTACCCCTTACAACCTCACAAACTTTACCTCTTTATAATATTAGTATCTATATACTAATATATAAAGCTGAAGAGTTTGTTTGTTTGTTTGTTTGAACGCGATAATCTCAGGAACTACTGGTTGAAATTGAAAAAATATTTTTGTGTTGGATAGTCCATTTATCGAGGAAGATTAAGAGCTATATAACATCACGCTATGGCCAATAGGAGTGGGAGCGTAAATGAAAAATGTTGCAAAAACATTCCGTTAAAATTATTCCGTTTTGAAAGCTTCCGTTGCGTGCGCTTCGTAAGCGGTTAAAGTTACGCAACATTCATGTATGTAGGTTAGATAGGGTAGGGTAGTAGTCAGTTAACGGGAGCGAAGCCGCGTGGGACAGCTAGTAGATTAATAAAAATCAGGCATTGGGCAATCCCCAAGACCTGACTTCTTATCAAACAATAGTGTCTCCCTCTAGGTCTAAAATATGTACTTATAAATTAATTCTATTATCTCTCGGTCCCACTGATTTATGCGTCAATAAATTTAAAGGACCCAGACCAATTTATTAACCAAATTAGATAAGTTAAATTATACCTGAAATTCAAAGCACAAGTATGCTAGTATTGTTAAAACTTGATTAGCGCCGTCGCGTCGTGCGTGAATATCTGTTGTTAAGTTTGCACTAGTCGATCATTCTTCCATACAAACGTAGTCTGGAAATCACTCCATTGTTTGACGATGTATGTTCAAAATAAAAAAATGATATCAATTTATCTCATCGTTATCTAGCCCTGTATGGAAACAAAAAAGTAAATTTAAAAAAAATATGAGCTTCCGAAGTTCCATATTTCAACACAATTGTTAACGCATCTTTGGCCGGATATACATACCATAAGAAGAAGGAAAATTGCAAAACAGCCACCATACAGGGGTAGATTATTAGTCAACCATGCAAATCATTTTATTTTGAAAATATACATTTAGTCGTTTTTTCATGATATCCATACTCCCAAAGGTCTGTTTACAAAATTTCGCGCGCTCATTTTCGTCCTAAATCATCATCCATTTCGCTAAATTTAACTAGCTTCTTACTCATACTATATACTTCATTTCTAGAAACTAACAAAGTCTTGGTTAGCGAACAATATGGTTTCAGAAGAAATAAAAACATTGACTCTGCCATTTACAAACTTGTTGAACATGTTCTAATTAACGTTGATAATAGAACGCCTGTAGTTGCATTATTTATGGACATGTCAAAGGCATTTGACTATGTTAACCATAAAATACTAATAAACAAGCTGGAAAAATATGGAATTAGAGGCAATGTCCTTGAACTTATCAAATCATATCTGACCGATAGAGAACAAATTACATACATAAATAAAATCTGCCCCTATACAAGATGTGAAAAGACTTTTGTCTCTACACATAGAAAATGCATATTTGGTGTGCCACAGGGCAGTGTTCTTGCTCCATTGTTATTTATTATATATATTAATGACATGCCTAAAACTATTAATAATCCAATGATTTTATTCGCTGACGACAGCACAATACTAATCAAAAGTAAAGATGATGTGACTTTCGAAAAAGAAATAAACGACAACTTAAATGGTATAATAACTTGGCTAACCGAAAACAACTTAAAAATAAATCTTGAAAAAACAAATTACATTTCATTTGAACAACAAACAAACAATAAAAAACCGGATATTCGTTACGGTGACAAAACAATAAATGAAGCAGAACACACAAAATTTTTAGGTATTTGGATAGATAAAAATATGAGCTGGAAAACACATGTTGAAAATACATGCAAAAAGCTTAGCCAGTATTCCTATGCTCTCCATAACCTAAGAAAAGTGTCAAATCGTGCAACATTATTAACGGCGTATCACGGGTATGTTGCATCTACTTTGCGCTACGGACTTATATTTTGGGGGAACTCGTCAGACAGAGAAATAGCGTTCAAAGCCCAGAAACAATGCATAAGGGCAATGTGTGGCATACAACGTACAGAAAGCTGTAAGCCACATTTCCAAGAGTTCCAATTATTAACATTTCCGTGTCTTTATATATATGAAGTGGCGATCTTTGTCAAAGCGAATTTACATCTTTATACTCATCCAAGAAGCACACGACACAAAAATAAAATATGCGTAAGAAGTCATGGAAAAGCAGTATTTAGTAAAAACATTTTGGGCATGGCACCCAAAATATACAATAAGTTGCCAAAAAGTATCACAGACCTACACAAAATGTACCAATTCAAATTATGTTTGCATGAATTCCTAGTTTCAAAATGTTATTATTCAATTAATGATTATTTGAGTGAAGAATGATTGATTTTATCTGAAATGTCATCACAAATTTAATGAGTATTGAAGTTTGATTTGACTTGTGTATAATAATTTGACATTTTTGATTCGATTTTTTTATTTTACATTTTAACTATTTATTTTGACATTTTTAATTGTTTTTTTATTTTATGTGACATTTTTTAATTTGACATTTTTATTTTCTAATGTAACCCCATTTAAAATTTATTTACTGTGTCTTTAGTAAAATTTTGTCTGTTTAATATTTAATGTTGCCATAGTACCTAACATATAATTTGCACACCCTCATTGGGTTATAATACAATGTACCTTTTATATCTGTAACACCTTTTTAACATGTATTATGCAAATAAATTATTTGATTTGATTTGATTTTGATTTACTGCTCATCACAGCATCTCTCTCTTTCGCACGTGATGTCGGATGAGATAGCATGCATTTTAACCCCGCGCACAAAATAGTCCGTGCCGTCGACTAAGGCAACCTTAACTATGATTTATAAATGAAGCGGTTTGAAGACAAGTTTTATAAAGAAATTAATAATGTTTTTTGATGAAAAATGTGGAAAATATTACCCTGTAGTAACATTAAACCTTACCAACATCGTTCGTTTCGTTTTGAATTGCAAACAAGTTCGCTGCCTATCCGATTTTGAGTAGTCACTGATACCTGTCCTGAGAGCAGTGGTGGGCCAGTGGTAAAGGCTTCGGTCGTGGGTTCAAACCCAGGTGCTTTACTTTGTATAAATTATTTCATCACCACTGCTTTCAAAACGGTAAAGGAAGACATAGTTAGGAAACCGGCATTTCCTTGAATCGAAAATTCAAACATGTGTCCTCCACCAGCACTGAGCCCGCGTAGTGGATTTCCCTGTCTCGCAGAGATGAAGCCTGTGTCCCAGCAGTGAGAACATATCAAACCGACTTCCAAAACAAAACACTACAAAGTCGATGTCTTTTGTACCCATTATTTTCCGATATTCGACACCGACTTCGGAAAAGAACGTTGTTTTTCGCTTTGTGTTCTCTTTTGGAAGTCGGTTTGATTTTTTTGTTAAAACAGTTTTTTATTTTTCTCTTTTTAGTTTTAATAGGTACCTCCTTAATTAACACGTAAATCATTTACATCCAAAGTACATCTCATGACGATTCCAATAAGCCCAAAAACGACTAGGATACATTGTATTATTTCGGAGTTCCAGTGGCCATTGTGGTCTTCTTCATCAAATCCACTTCACCAAATGATACTTTCTGACTGCAAATGATTGCATTATTGATGAAAATAACAAAATCGCTATATGTATGCCTATAATATTTGAGGAGCTCCCTCGATTTCTCTAGGATCCCATCATCAGACCCTGGTTTCCTTATCATGGTACCACCCTTGGGATATCTCCTTTCCAACAAAAAGGTATCCTCAGAATCGGTTCATAAACGACGAAGTTATCCGCGAGCACACATTCAAAAATATATAAATTTACGGCCGAATTGAGAAACCTTCTCCTTTATGGGAATTCGTTTAAAAAGGCTGATGATGACTGACACCTATATACATATGCAGTTCACATCCCAGAGATACAAATGACACCTATATACATATGCAGTTCACATCCCAGAGATACAAATGACACCTATATACATATGCAGTTCACATCCCAGAGATACAAATGACACCTATATACATATGCAGTTCACATCCCAGAGATACAAATGACACCTATATACATATGCAGTTCACATCCCAGAGATACAAATGACACCTATATACATATGCAGTTCACATCCCAGAGATACAAATGACACCTATATACATATGCAGTTCACATCCCAGAGATACAAATGACACCTATATACATATGCAGTTCACATCCCAGAGATACAAATGACATCTATATACATATGCAGTTCACATCCGAGAGATACAAATGACACCTATATACATATGTAGTTCACATCCCAGAGATACAAATAGAGTGCCTCCTTCAAGTAGTAACACTGCATTCACATAATCTAAACGGATAGCAGCTCCTCTTTCTTTATTTATAACGTTTTTAGGCAATCTTTCAAGAGGTCAAAGTACAGATGAATATGAACAACTTTTAAACATGGAACCTCGAAAGAAAAAGTTGAAACTAATGCGAAGTTACTGAACAATAATTTAATTATTATTTATTTATTAGTTTATCCTCGCACTAATGATTGTATTTACTAAATTAGATAAGTTAAATTATACCAGGAATTTAAAGTACAAGTGTGCTAGTAGAATTAGTCTTCATTAGCGACGAAGTCAGTGTTGCCAGTGGTAGATAGTCAAATATTACATGAGACATCTCCAAAAAGTTTTAATTTCATGAGAAAAGTTACATTACCTTATTTTATGTGGAATACGACACTAATATGCTCACTCGCTCGCAGGAGTAAGCGGAATGGAAGATTTGGAAACACACGTGAGTGATTTAATTAAAATAAAAAATGGAAGTACGTCACAAAATCAGATGCGACAACACGCCGAGCGAGATCCGTTCCGTTTCATGATTAAATTTTGTTTGCTGGAAAATATTTCGATATTTTTATTAAGTCCTAAAAGCTACGTAAAAGTTACACTTTGAGTCTTGTTACATGGAGGTTACATGAGAAGCTCAAAAGTAACGTAAAGTGTAACAAAAGTTACATTCTGGCAAAGCTGGACGAAGTAAAAGAACGCGACGGCGTAATTACGCGATATTAATTCCGTCTCCAACGCGGCTATTTCACGCAAAAAATAACCTTAGTTTTTTACCGATATTAGTCTCCACATTAAATACAGCGTCTCCTATGTTCTGCTGCACTTCTCCACCTATAGAAGCCCCCAAGCCACCTACCTTTAGCCTCGACATGGCCCTTCAGCTGTTCGGCCTTCGCTTGCAGTTTAGTCTGCATATTCTCAGCACCCTCCTTCATTTTAGCCAGTATACCTGCACAGAAATTTAACCGGTTAGATTTTATCGTCGTTTTGTGTTGTTAATGTATAAAGACCTTACATATACATCTTCAATTAATGGTAGAAGCGAATAAAGGATCTTGAGAGGACTAGTAGAATTCTACTAAGGGCTAAAACATACTGTTGTCGCCAAAAGTTCTACTAAATAGTTTTCAATGCCTTACGAGCGGTGTATTCAAACCGTCGCCGCGTCATTTACTTAATGTAGAAAAGTAGTGTCATTGTCTATGGATTTGCGCGCTGCACAGTCATGCGCAATGAGAATCTAAATTGCCCACCATACCACGTATTTTTTTTCGTTTCCACTTTTGTTTTATTTCAACTGTATGAGTGAAGATAAAAGTGTATGCTACGGCCTCAAAACACTCGCGTGATATTATTATCACACCCTGCTCGACGCTCGTGTTTTAATAACCCCTATTATATGACCGTTGTTTAAACTACTATTTTGTCACAAAGAGGTATTATGGCATACAGGAGCTTATTGTCATTATTAACAAGATAAAATTATAAACCCAGGGCAGTGTTTAAGGGGGATTTTCCTAATGAAAGACGACAAATACACGTTGCCCAATCTGGAGTCAGGAATCTACCATCCCACTTGTGACCAGCAAAAGCATAATATTTAATACAATAATCTTATTCTACGTAAATACCCACCATGTTTATCTTTTTCTTTTAATATCCTTTCCATATCTCCAGCTTTATCTTTGACGCGTCCAAAGAAGTCTATCCATTAATGTAAGCATGCGTAGAAAAAAGATTTTACAATAATTTGGTTATACACTTTTGCCGTACAATAATGATCTTAATTCCGTAGCACCTAAGGTTGATATTAAATAATAATAATTTTTCAGCATGCGTAGTAATACATTTTATAATACAAGATGTTATAACAACTCGATTATACATTTTTTTGTCTTTCAAAAATGAACTTTATTCCGTAGCAGGTAATGTGCATATAGCTAGGTACTCTCACGTAAGGGACTTGTAACTACAAGTCCCTTGAAGATTTAAATTTCATGAATAAATTTAAATCTCACGTCAGTGAACTGTATCATGTTCTTATGAGAAATAAAGATTCTTTAAACCTATATTGGTTTTCATTGACACACAAGTTTGTAAACATCATATTCACATACACAGTTCCAAGACAGGTATATTTTTGGCAGATTTGTTCATTCGATAAAGAATTATATTTGAATAGAGATAAAGTCGAAATTTCTGTTAGATAAAAGTCTAACTTAAGTATTGGTTTTTGCCAAAACGTTTGACGTTCTGAAGTGAACTTTACCTTTATAGAAATAAAGTTGATATTGATTAATCACCTGATATTCTTTTGGTGGCGTCAGGACTTGCCGACTGCGTCAGGGCTGCTACCTTCATGTACTCGCTCGTTATCAATCCGGCGGCCTAAGGCAAAGATAGTAAATTATATTGTTGGTAATTTTCATGCAATTTTCTTGGAATAAGGTCTCTAAACCTAGTTTTCTGCAACTTACAAAAAATTCTTGTTTCAAGTTTCCTAAGACGAATTTCAAGAAGTCATTAGGATTGTTATAGTGGCCAATCTTAGTAAATCCTCTCCTATACATGTGGGGATGAAAGGACTGGGTGTTAGACTGGTTGACGGAGTATATCGTCTATGGAGAGAGATTTATGACGGTGGTGTGGGAACGAGCGGAAAAGATGTTCACGACGAAATGGAATTGGAATAAATCAAGTTAGTACAGTGATATTCGAGAGCAGTGGTGGCCCAGTGGTATTCGCCGCGACTTACAAGTTGTAGGTCGTAGGTTCGAACCCAGGCAGGCGCTTTACTTTGTGTAAAATATTTCATAACCACTTCTCTAAAAAAACGGTGAAGATAAACATCGTAAGGAAACCGGCATGTCCTAGAACCAAAAATTCTAAGACATGGGACATCCATCAACCGGCACTGGGCCCGCGTGGTGGATTACGGCCCATCCCCTTCTCACAGAGAGGAGGCCTGTGTCCCAGCAGTGGGAACATTAATACTGGTGTTACTGGGGGACTTCAATGCCCACCATCAGGAGTGGCTCTTCCCATACCAGTGCACTGACCATGCTGGACGAGAGATGCGTAAGCTTTCGCTTGCGCTAAACCTTACCCAGCTGGTCCATGGGGCAACGAGGGTGCCAGATGTTGATTCGCACACAGCCAATTGCTTGGACCTTCTGCTGACAACAGATCCAGACCGATACTCTGTGTCCATAACTTCACCGTTAGGTAGTTCCGACCAATGTCTGGTGAAGTCTGTGTCCGTCTACTCCCCGTCCGATTCCAGCCCAAGAGGCACCCGGCGGGTTTGACGGTACATGTCAGCAGATTGGGATGGCATGCGATGTTTCTTCGCTTTCAACGTACAGCCCGTGCCCAAGAAGGGCAGTCGTGCTGACCCAGCCAACTACAGACCCATCTCTGTAACGTCCATACTTTGTAAAAGTATGGAGCGTGTACTTAACACTAAGCTCCTGGCATACCTAGAAACTAACGATATCCTTAGCGACCGCCAATACGGTTTCCGCCGAAATCGGTCTACAGGGGATATTCTAGCGTATGCCATTCACATATGGAGTGAGGCCATCGAGAGGCACGGGGGAGCGCTTGCCATCTCCCTCGGCATCTCTTTGGCTTTCGATAGGGTCTGGCACGAAAGCCTTATCGGTAAGCTTCCTTCATTTGGTCTGCCCGGTGGTCTGTGTAATTGGATTGCAGACTTCCTGAGAGATCGGTCCATTCGAGTGGTTATCGAAGGCTGCTCTTCGGACCAATTGGATATTAATGCCGCGGTCCCTCAGGGGTCGGTACTATCAGCAACATTGTTCTTGTTGCACATTAACTATCTGCAAAAACCCGACACCTTTGGGTATGCAGACGACAGCACTGTTGCTGAGAGATACTTGTCCATCGCACGGGCTACCGGGCCGCAGATCCGATCTCTCCGTGAGGCCATGGTGGAGCGTTTGAACTTGTCCTTGCAGGCAGTCTCCGAATGGGGCGATGCCAATCTGGTCAAGTTTAATGCTGCTAAAACCCAGGCGTGTATTTTTCCGCTAAAAAGAGCCAATTTCACCCGGCTCCAACTTCCCGTGATGTAACCATGCCAATAACGGACCATCTTGAACTTCTTGGCGTTACGTTGACATCGACTCTCAATTTTGGACCATACATTGCGGCAAAGGCTCAGCTGGCTGCCAAAAATTTGGGGATCCTCGCGTGAGAAGGTACTTCACGCCGGAACAGCTGCTCAACTTGTATCAAGCGCAAGTTCGATCGTGCATGGAGTACTGTTCTCATCTCTGGGACGGATCTGCCAAATACCAGCTTGATGTACTAGAGTCGATCGAAAAGCGGGCCAAGAAACTCATCGGCAATGAGGCAATGGTCAAATCAAAGCTCCAGAGCCTTGAACATCGACGCCGAGTTGCCAGCTTGTCGGTTTTTAATCGGTTACATTTCGGGGAGTGTGCGATGGAATTGCATTGCATTTAATTCCGCCCAGCCCGTTCCATCATCGGACTACCAGACGTACGGCGATGCGTCATCGGTACATGGTGGACATCCCACCCATACGCACAAAACGTTTTGGGGACACTTTTGTTATGCGTACAGCTAAGGAATGGAATTCCCTGCCGGAGTCTGTGTTTCCCGACAGCTACAATCTAGTGGTCTTTAAGTCAAGAGTGAATAGGTTTTTTCTAGGCAAGCGTGCTTCATCGTCGACCACATCATCGCTTACCATCAGGTGAGATAGTGGTCAAGCGCAAGCCTAAAGACAGAAAAAAAAAATGGCTGATGATGAGTGATATTCAGGCGTTTGATATCCCACCTACATTTATAAGTCTGAAATTCTCTCTGAATGGCTTGCGGCTGAAATTATGAAGATCCTATAGCTGTCCCCTTATAAGCCCAAGACTAAACAGTCTACATTTTCAAACGAACATAATAACAAAAGATATTTACCTCCAAACTAGCAGGACTCATGGCAGAATATTCTTCGCTGAGGAGTTCCACTATCAGACCCTCGATATCGAAGAATAAGATGTGGCTCTCAGGATCTGAGAAATAAAAACAAAATTGTTAGTATTCATGTAAATACGGTCGGCTTTATAGTCATACCGAGACCCGAGCCCCGGAAAGATGTCTGTCCCTTAACTCTATATACTCCATTTGAAATAATATTAGAATTTTTTACAACCCTTTATTACATTCCGTTCAACCGAATTTAAGTTCTATACCGTAAATATAAGGATGGCATAAAAAGCATAAACCTGTTACCAAAACGTAACTGTTAAATACAGCTGCTAGTTGTCATATCCCCAACGAAATAGAAGTCAAAATCGGTTGAACGGGCTGTAAAATGGGTTTATTTAAATGTCTAATGTTATCTCAAATGGAGTATAGTATGAATGGTTGTCAGTTTTCGGGTTTCTAACCTAATGTTACAAATGTCTGACAATAATAGGGATGTTTGATGGGTAGAAAAATGATAGTTCAATTTAGTCCGTCAGTGACATTATCAAATAATATTGGTCCTGTATTTTTTGCTTTAACAAATAAATAAAAATTGAGAATGATAAAAAGCGCATTAAAGTTCAGGATTGGGGGCTTGTTACGTCACTTTGTCAGTATAAAGTGTAGCACACCGTGACGTCACACGATATTTCAACACACTGTATCGTCGTAGTTTTTGTTTACGTGGCAAAAAGAAAAATACGTGTCCAATATTTTTAGGTTATCCAACTGACGGACTACATAGGTATTTTTTGTCAACTACCCTATTTTTGTCATTGGGCATCGTTTTGTGGAGTTAAGTCAGGCAGTCACTCCATGTAAATACTGGTAATCATCTGTATCCAGCTAGACTGGAAGCCGTTCCCAACGTAATTGAGAAAAGACTAGGCAGATGACACAAGAGTAATATACCAGGACTGCAGCAGTTATCCTAGACATCCATGATTATAACAGCACGAACGCGAGACGCTAAGATCTAATATAGTGATATTAGATCTTAGCATCGCGCGTTCGTATTTCCGAAGATGAAATAGTTGAAAGAAAGCTGACTTGTTGATGACACAGAGGTGATGTACCAGGACCGCAGCCACTATAAGAGATGACTCACTCACCAGCAGGGTTACACCTCGGCAGATGATGCCCGACATAGTTGAAAGAAGGCTAGTCAGATGACACAAAGGTGATGTACCAGGACCGCAGCCAGTACAAGAGATATCTCACTCACCAGCAGGGTTACACCGCGGAAGATGATGCCCGACATAGTTGAAAGAAGGCTAGGCAGATGACACAAAGGTGATGTACCAGGACCGCAGCCACTACAAGAGATGTCTCACTCACCGGCAGGGTTACACCTCAGAAGATGATGCCCTACATAGTTGAAAGAAGGCTAGGCAGATGACACAAAGGTGATGTACCAGGACCGCAGCCAGTACAAGAGATGTCTCACTCACCAGCAGGGTTACACCGCGGAAGATGATGCCCGACATAGTTGAAAGAAGGCTAGGCAGATGACACAAAGGTGATGTACCAGGACCGCAGCCACTACAAGAGATGTCTCACACACCAGCAGGGTTACACCGCGGAAGATGATGCCCGACATAGTTGAAAGAAGGCTAGGCAGATGACACAAAGGTGATGTACCAGGACCGCAGCCACTACAAGAGATGTCTCACTCACCAGCAGGGTTACACCTCAGAAGATGATGCCCTACATAGTTGAAAGAAGGCTAGGCAGATGACACAAAGGGCGATGTACCAGGACCGCAGCCACTACAAGAGATATCTCACTCACCAGCAGGGTTACTCCGGAACCCTTGCACAGTGAGCTGCGCTCTCCTGGCTCGCGCCGGCTCAGCAAGCGGCCCCGCGTTACCGGCTGGCCCGCTGTGCTGCAGGGCGGCCAGGCCGCGCTGTGTGGCGGCCCGCATGGCTGTGAGATTGCGGTGGCGGAGGCCTCTGTGGCGATGGAAGATAATAATAAACATTAAAGGGCAAAGGAAACAGGTTTTTAGGCGCATTTTTATATTCCTGTAATTAAAAAAAGCTTTTATCTACTTCAGTTTCGTTATATTCGAATTACAAAATTGACAGCGGTTTCATTATGATACCCATAACGACACCGGGTTGCATTATGCGAATCGTCATAAATTCTAAAGCACAAGCAAAGATATTCTGAACATACAGCCAGGTACCTATAATATTACTTCGAAATCGAGACAATGTAAATTATATTTTAAAAATGGAACAAGTTTAGAACAAAAGTATCGTATACTATTTGGCTGTTGCGGCTACAAGATCTTTGCCTTATACCTAATAAAGACTAAATAAAAAAAATGTGGACAATAGTCAGTGTGTAGTTAAGTTTCTATTAAAATACTTATTTGTCTACATCTGTGTTTTATTCCTTCCTTCGTAGATAAAATCTTGTATACAACTGTACGTTATTGGTCTTTTAATAACTCGTGCCCACCTATTTCGGTACGCGCTACGCTTGTACCGAAAAATGGCACTCGTATTAAAAGACCTTCCATAACGTAACAGTTGCATAAATAGCTATTAGAGAATCTAAAATCAAAAATAGAATAGCATAAGCATAGCAGAATCAACCTTTTAACTGTCCCACTGCTAGGATGCAGGCCTCCTCTCTATGATAGGTCCGTAATGCAACACAGATTCCCAGTGCAGGTTAGTGGATGTGACATATTGTTTGAAATCAGCAATACTATTGTGAAATTGTCTTTATAAATAGTATAGTATGTTTTGAAAAATAGATAAGCTGACACATACTTGACTCAATTGCATCGACCACATAGCCACTAGACGCCTAATGCTTGATCTAATACATCAAAACAATTCTGTCAACTAGCTGAGGTATGAGGGACGAGGTACTGCGCTCTGATTGGTCCATTACAAAGTTCATACGCATCATTAAGGGTGGGACAGGTTTAAATAAAACCAGGAAGGTATCGATTTTTATAAATAATATTTGTATTTTTTTAAATTAATTTTACCTTTTTTATTATTGATTATACGGCGTTTTAACATTTTAGTAATAACATAAAATGCAATTTAACTAAAAAAAAAAACAACATTCTAAAGGTAAACATACTATTTTTTACATTTTATTTTTAGTTGTTGGTTCTTAAATATAGTAATATTAAATATTAGTATAAAACGTAATCAAAAAATCGTTTCACAATTAATAAACTATTCAATTTAATGTCTGTATTTGTAAGGTTTCTAGTTCCATCGATAACAGATTTGGTTATAGGATATGGTGCTTCACTAGTTTTGTTTACGAAATTATAGAGGACAAGAGATAGCAACAAAAATACTTTAAAAAGAAAGAGACGCAAACATGCGGTGGGCGTGTTCACCTACAAACTTGACCAGTATAATATGAACTCCGATAAATAATATTAGAAAATAAATCTTATTATGTTTATGTAACTATTAACTTATCAATGAAATGTTATGTTATTTTTTCGGAAACTCGATGTCTGGCTGTTATTACCATAGCAACTTATTGTACAAGAGGCCATTATAATATTTATTTCATAATTTTTTTATTGACTGACACGGAAGTGTTTATGGCTCACAGAAGTGGTCGCTACTAATTCGAAATTGTCGAGTAGCGATCAGTATTACCTGTATATGATCTTTTTAGTCATATGTGTTGACAGACATCGCTCGCCTGTTATTAGGCGTCTAGTGGCTATGTGGTCGATGCTCAATTGTAATGAAACTCAATTAATCAACTTCGAGAGAACTTGGTTCACATTATCTTCTTTTATTAGCGAAGCTGTTATCAATCTTCACTTTCTTTTACATTTACGTTTTGGGTGCATAGGCTTTAGTTGTTTCTGGATTTCGGTCTCCAATGTGCGTGACATGGCGCTCTACTGTTTTAGTAAGAGATTGATTGACTTCTGTATTATCATCATTTTCATTTCAGCCGAATGACGTCGACATTTAAACTTAGGTCTCCCCCAAGGGTCGCCCGGTCCCATGAGTCTCGCATCCAGCGGATTCTCGCAACCTTAACTACATAAGTCATCGGTACACCTAGTGTGAGGCCTTCAAACGCAACGACCTCCGGTATAATTATTGTTACAAGATATGGCAACGCCATCTAGTAACGAGAGGAAGACAAAGACACGCTCGTGGCTCTCTCTAGTCGCTTCAGAAACAATGAGTTTTAAAGTCGATTGTTCTGGAAGATTGTCAAATTATCTAGAACAGTATGGAACGTTCTAGAAACATCTTCCGTGCTATATAAAGAGCCGTCGGGTTCGTCATGGGTCAGTTTCGATTCGGAAGCGACACAGAGCGATCGGAAACGGAAAATAGTGCGAAGTATTAGAATTGTTTAAGAAGTGTTTTTGTAATAAAGTGTGATTAATTGAAGTCTGCTGTTTAAATAATTTCTCCCTGAACCCCAGCTCGTAACACTATGTATTTGCAGATTCTCCAACGGGGCAAAGATATTTGATGCGAACTGCACGTCCTAAGATTGTATAGTTAAATGCAATTCCACCATTTTTTAAGTAGTTATCGACCTATGACACGAATGACAACCTTACATCAAACACAATAAAGTTTATAATTGCAACCACTGAGAATACCGCCATCTATGTTCGGGTAGCGGAATTTACTTGGCAATCGAATCTAGTTTGAATTTAGATAACAAAACGTCCTAAGTACGTTCTGCAATAACGCAAAATAAATCTTATTTAAATAGTGTGAAGATTTTTTTCCAGATGTAGGATCTGTGACTCATGCTTGTTTTGACTAAAATTAAAACGACAAATCAAACGATCGGCTTATTTGTAGTGCATTATATGATTATCAGTTTATTTGTGTGAGTTTGACGACAACGGTTCTCATTGTAATTTTGCTGCATTGCACTTCCACTTTTTTTTCTGTTCCGTTATTTTTTACGTCAAGATACTCACTTTTTTTAAGGCAATATCAAAAATGCATTAGGTTCAAGAAATATTTCATACTCCAAAAAAATTATATTTGATTTCAAGCTCACCTAAAGAAGTGCACAGCAGGATTAGCCAGTCCGTCGCTGGTTCCAGTGGAGAGCGAGCCTCCGAGGTCGTCCGCTAAAGCCTCGTCACATGCCTCCAACACTTCTTCAGCTATCATACCTGGATAGACAAAAAAAAAAGGTCAATCACTACTTCTTGTAGTGTCGATAAATCTATACATAAAACACAAAAAAATCAAAAAACCCTACTGCTTAAAAAGCGAACTAAATTACGTAAACAAGAAGAAATTCATGCTGTGCAGTCGGAGGATACATATTCGCGAGCTGGCTGACCAAAACCAGATGTATCCTCCGACTGCACAGCATGAATTTCTTCTTGTTGTCTTTTTAGTTCGCTTTTTAAGCAGTCGGGTTTTTTGATTTTTTTAATTAACTTTTTTTATTTACAACTTTTAGTTATTTTTTTTTAGAATTCGGTACATTTAAACATATAAGTGTCATATATTTTCGGAATCACCTCTTAAAATCCTTTATTTTGACACCCCACACGATGGGTTTGGAAGGAAATTATTATTTTTTCCCCACAAAATGGCGCCCAAAATCCGCCATTTTTTTCCTTTCCAATTTAAATGAAGCCAGTGACACTCGCAGGGTTAAGACGAATCGATTGACGTAAGAATCATCAAAATCGGCCGACGCGTTTGGTCTCTACAACGCCACATAGGAACAAACATACATACATACATACATAGACTGATAAACACCTTACCCTCCTTCGCCAGTCGGGTAAAAAAAAATGTTTCTCGCGGGGGACATCTAGTATTTTATAAACTACCTGGGACACCGGGCTCTGCTTGGGTGAAAATAGGGAAAACAATATTCCAAAAACGAGATGACGATGATGATTCCAAAAGCAAAAAAAAAAAACATTTATACAAAAAAATACAACCGACTTCCAAATAAAAACACTACAAAGTGAAAAATAACTTAAATTTCGGCAGTCGGTGTTCCTATTTTCGTTTCTTCGTTTTTTGACAACGACTTCCAAAATACAGTGGAATTGATAACCTCCTCCTTTTTGGCAAGTCGGTTTAAAATAATGGAGTTCGCCTGCATCCGGTTAGAATGGAACCCGATCTCAACGTATCTAGGCAGATGATCTCATGATGCCTTCACTAAAAAGATACTCTAACTCACCATGTAACACTCTGTCCACATGGCCCGTCTCCATCTGCCAAACGAACACTGTCCCGTCTGAACAGCCGACCACCATGAAGTCGTCTGCTGGCCTCCATTTGATGGTCACCACTGGGAAGAGGTGTCGGGAGGCTAGGGTCACGCATTTGCGTTCCGTTAGACCTGTTGGGAGAAAATTAGTGTTTAAAGAGAGTATCAGATTTTTTTCGGATGACACTTTGCAAATGTAAAAACCAGCAAAGTGCGTGTCGGACTTCGCACATTTGGGGTTCCGTACCAAACCGCAAAATCAAGTTCACTGTATGTTTATATTGGTTAGTAATATATACGTAATATTAAACATTATCACTAAATTTGAAGTTCATAGCTCAATGGGAAGTTAAAAAATTCTTCGGCACCAAATTTTGTAAAAAAAATGCTGACTTTGGTGGCTTCTCGTTCCTTTGTTTTCCAATATTTTTTAAAACAAAAAATACAGTGTTCTATTCAACGAGCTCTGAATAACAATACCCTAATCGATGGGACAGGTGGTTTGTTTTACACGCCCCTCTTTTATGTATGAGAGTCCCCCCTTAAAAATATCGACAAAATAATTTTGTTGTCAATTGTCATAAAAAAAGCCATACGGCTTTGGGACATCAAGATGCTTATACTGTGTAAATTTAAAGACTATAGCTACAACCGTTTGGCTGTAAAACCTGTGTGAGACACAACGGACAGACAGACAAACAAGTGAGTGTCAGCAACAGGGCTTCGTCGTTCGCTTCCTCGGGTACGGAACCCTAAAAAGCAAGATATCTTGAGTTACCTATGAAACATTTTGGATTGTAATAATCAATTAAACTTACTGAGTAAAGTAACGCTGTGGTCCGAAGCGACGGAACAGATGCATTTCTGAATACGGGGCTGCAACAAAAAATTTCATTTCAAAAATTTAATCGATACCTCACCAACGTTTGTATAAGCAGGTAATCTTTGGAAATCACGAACCGATTACACAAATATTTACACAGATATAAAGCCAAACTACTACAGAGTGATAATATTTTAAGGTAGAAATTTATAATCAATCTGTAAATGTCTTGTCTCTTATTGTCATCCAAACTAAACGTGTATGCAAAATTTCATCTTAATCGGTTGAGAATAACTGCATTAAAATTCAGTTACAAGATTTGACCCGAACATACATACATACAGTGCAAGTTAATAATAAAAAAAATATTCAGTAAAAAACATTTTAAAGTAAAAGGTTTTTTCGTATTCTTTCCAGCAAACCCTTATCATGGCAATGCACAAAAAATAACTAGTCCACCATCTTGGGCCGTCCGCCATATTGGCATTAGAATGACGTCACTTAGCTAACCATGCATTGTCATCCAAACTAATCGTATATGCAAAATTTCATCTTAATCGGTGGACGAAAACTGCATTAAAATTAAATTGCAAGATTTGACCCAAAGACATTTATATACATACACTAGCTGACCCGGCAAACTTTGTTTTACCATAAAAGAACCAAACATTCATCTACCGTACCCTACGCTACCTACCCTACCCTACCCTATTCTACCCTACCCTATTCTACCCTACCCTACCTACCCTACCTACCCTACCTACCCTACCTACCCTACCTACCCTACCTACCCTACCTACCCTACCTACCCTACCTACCCTACCTACCCTACCTAACCTACCTACCCTACCTACCCTACCTACCCTACCTACCCTACCCTACCCTACCTAACCTACCCTACCTACCCTACCCTACCCTACTTACCCTACCCTACTTACCCTACCCTACTTACCCTACCCTACCTACCCTACCTGAAAAAAATTGATACAAACAATCCTTGATGCGGATTATATATCATGCTAAAATTTCAGCTCGATCGGTGCAGAACTTTTTAAGTTTTTGAAGCGTACACAAATCAACATAACATTTTTATATATATAGATTGCAAGTTAAATAAAAGCTTGTAAAAAACTTATATATAAAAATAAATGAATAAATGTGTGGAGGTATGTGGAACAGGGTGTGGAGTCCTACCTCCTTTGAAAAGGGAGGACCGTCCGACCAGACGGGTGTTGTGTCTGGTCTGGGCAACTGCCCGACGCGCGACGGTCGTTGTCGGGCTGTTCAAATCGCGCCGAAAACTTTGCTTGCGCTATTTTCTGAGTTGGTCCGTATATGGCGGCATAGATGCCGCTACTACGCACACATAGCGAAGAAAGAAAATCTGGTTCAAATAAATTGCACTAGATGGCGTGATAAGCTTTGATTCGTTATTGAGTTTTGTGAAATATTAAGATTTTCTAGAGACGATCATAAAAAATGTATATTCTTGTTTAATTAACTCTCTTAAACACAAAATAAAGGAATATTGGGCTCCTAATTCACATTTAAAGATAATTAAAATGGATCCTATAAAATTGATTCCAATAGATGGCGCGGTTTTAAATTTCTGAGGCATCCACTCCATTTATAAAATTTGTTTTGTAACTCATTTTGGTACAATGAAAAAAAGTAAAAACCAACCCGCATCTGTTTCCATCGTTATGTGAGGTACGAAAGAGGACAAATTGTATGAGATCTCAGTATCAAAGTCTATTGCACGCAGGTAGCTATAACACCACACTGTTAAAGAAAAGCGTCATGTGTATGGCGCCAAAGGTATACAATAAGTTGCCTAAAGTTATTAAAGAACAACCATTTAGAATATTCAAAAAACGACTTACAGATTTATTGTTACAAAAATGTTATTATTCTATATCAGATTTTTTGAGTGATGATTTGTGATAGTATATAAGTAAATATTTTTCTGCGCTGGCAACCTGTAATGTTTTATGTATGTACCGGTGTCAACCCATAAATGTTTGTATGCCGAAAGGCAGAATGTACATGGATTCCTGAACTTTTGTTAACACCTTATTGTAATACCTACATTCTATACAAATAAAAACTTCTTATCTTATCTTATCTTATCTTAATGAAACTGTAAAAACGTGCAAATAATACTATAAAACAAATCGTCGCTGTACTTAAAAAAACTATTCACGAACCGAGTAAACCCTTTTACTTGCAAGTCGCTGCTAACACCATCTATATCCGTGGAACCGAACGCGATCGATGTTCTTAGAAAACCAATCAGTTTAATCAGACGAAAAACGCTAGTTACTTCGGCACGGTTTCTTTGTATGGGATGAGGCATCTGTATGCTAGTTAGCAATGGGCGTTGAATGAACGAACTAGTTAATTCGACCGTCGACGTACAATGAACGATTCGACGGTCCACCGATAATCAACGACCTAGTTGAATTCTTAGACGGCTAAACTGAGACTCGACTATATTCATGTCGACTTGTAACGCAACGATCGACGCGAGAACTTAGTTGGGTAGTACAAGTTCATACGTCCAAAAAAATAACAACAACGGACGAACATCGATCAAATTAATTTGAACTCTAACTCTAGATGCAAAGATTTGATATTTCTATGGCCCGAATCCCATTTTGGAGTAAAAATGCATTGTATTAAGAAAAAAAAGGACGCCAATAGTTTCACGTGTGCAAAAGAGTAAAAGCGATTGACCGATCGAAAGATGCAAGGTAAACCGGTTTGTACTTGTTTACGTTCAATAGTAAAGTTGAAAGTTGTTGTCGAGCCGTAAACGTCGCGCGTCGCGCCGTCGCAAAGTTCATAAAGAACGTCTACTTAACGTAGTTTACGATATGGACTAGTCGATAAATTCAACTAGTTGATCGACTCGTCGAACAACGGAAATGGACGGTCTAGTTTCGTTAACGAAAAATACGTCGACGACCCAACTCTAATGCTAGTATTATATTATCTATGCCGCTACTAATGATTTAATAGTTCATACTTACACTACAGTTATGAGGCGGTACAATCAACTGTGTGATTTCACCGGCATGCACACAGAATCTGTGCAGCAACGCACCGCTGAACAGGTCCCAGAGACACACTGCGAAGTCTATGCCGCCAGAGACCAGGTGGGCTTTGTCGTATCTGTTGGGAAAATAGCGAAAAAATTGCTTGTAGAATGGGTAAGCAGAGCATATGAAAATAAAGTATACAGCTTCAATATCTTGAGATATAATAGTCACAGCGGATCTTAGTGTCTCTGAAGTTGGCTCTGCCAACCATTGCGCAAGAAACAGTTTGTCATCGAGTATACTGCTTAGAGTAAGCGAGATAGGACGACGCGACAAACGTAAGCGAGTGAAAGAGACAGTTATGCAATTCTATCTTCACCTTCAACATTGACACAAAAATAGCTGCTGCGCAGGGTCTTGCAGCCAATTCAGAGACACAAAGTTCCGCTGTGAGTATTATAAAAGTAAGGTAGAATTTCACAAGTCTATCGACGTACACCGGCCAGAAATTCAGATGCCTGTCAGTAAGGACAATAAAAACTAACGAAAAATAATCGTGGGTCTGGTATCGCTGAGATTTTTTATATGACCCAATGACCGGGTAGCGGCAATTTTCAATGAAGCTGTTATACGGTTCACGTACAGGCAAATTTCTAACGCCGAGATCTACTTTTCGCTACTCGGATAATTATTTAGTTGACATATAGATGCGCTATAACCGCGGATTAGCATCCAACACAACTTTCGTGTAACTTTTACGAATAAACTAAATGATAGTGAAGTCTGTGGTTTTCAAATCACATCCAACAACTCTGTTTATTTATTTATTAAAACTTCATGCAACATAAAAGTACATAGGCGGACTTAATGTCTGAGGCATTCTCTACCAATCAACCAAAGGCGGTGAAGAGATAGCATGGCAGGTGCATAAAAATAGAAATAATAATATTATAAAAGCAATATTAGTACGAAAGTATATAGTTAAAATAAACATACTTAAATATGTCCTATAATAAATACTATATATAAAATAATATATATATATAAATTAAAAGAAAGGCGTATAATGAGACGACTGCTATTCGTTTAGAAAAAAAATGCCGCAACTTCATCTTAAATGCATACTGACTGGTGGCCGTCCTAATATCGAGAGGAAGCGCATTCCAGAGAAGAATGGATTGAATATGAAAGGCAGAATGAACAAAATCAGAAGTATGAGAAGGACAGAGCAAGAGAAGATTGTTAGATGAACGCAGATTCCTAGCGTGTGAATTACATAGGTATTGAAAGCGAGGTTTTTTTTTTTTTTTTATCTAATTTAGGCTTGCGCTTGACCACTATCTCACCTGATAGTAAGCTATGATGAGAGGTATGAGATAAGAAGGTGTGGGAGAGTTGAGTAGAGAGAAAAGCGCAGTCAAGGCGCGCAAATTTCTTCTTTGCCGAATGGGCATCCATTTGAGTTCTGTTCAATGTTACCTTTGGACATTGACTCAGCGCTCGGCCCGGCTGACGCGCGGCCCAGATAAAAATACTGTTTGGTTGCATCTTACACGCATAGGACACAAATAAATTTGTACATTAGTGTGTATTAAGACAAAATAGTATATAAGCTGTAAAATATTGTAAATAAATGAGATTTGAATTTATATTCTTATCTCATTACCCCTCACTGTGGCCAAGACACCTTTAGCCATCTCTGATCAGTCCTGTAAGTCTGCTGGACTGGCAGTGAGTGTACCCTTCCCGAACCTGGAATTCCTGCCCACTATCCGCCTGTAACCTTAGGTCGCATGGTGCAGACATCCTGAATTTATCTATATATTTATTTATCACACACTAGATATATGGTAGGTTAGGGCTGTAGGGCTTACAGGTTGTAGGGACTGTTAGGCTGTAAGGTCTTAGTAGGTCCTTTAACTTATCATATACTTTCATGTACTGTCACACCCTTAACATTAATGCGGCCTACAAACTCATTTGTAAGTAACTGGCTACCACTGAGCCATACATCAGCTATTCACTTCTGTCTGCCTACCCCTTTCCAACGTTTAAGAGGAGAAGACATCAAAACGTCGATCTGCTAATATCTGGTATATCAAGTAGTTAAAAAAAATGTTTACCTTTGGTGCACATGATGTGGATAAAGCAAGCAGTTGACACGTCCATTATGACCAAGCAGTAACTGATGGGGAGGCCAATCTGTAACAATAATAATAAAAATGAAAATAATATTTATTTAAATCAATTAACTGTATCATATTACCCAATAACTGAAAGAAAGAACAAGTAAAATTTAAAAAAATTAAAAGCCTCAGACACATTTTAATTTCATGAGATTTTTAAACTACATAATTTATCTAATAATAGACACGCTTTGAGCGACAATCTATCAAACACGTTATAATGACACGATATCTTGCGAAAATATCCCGATTGAAACAGTAAAACGCCCAAATATTTAAATCAAACATAGCTAAGTACACTCTCGATAATGTCACTTTTCAAACAAAAAACTAAATCAAAATCGGTTCATCCGTTTAGGCGCCACACACAGATACACAAATACACAGTTACACAAACAAACAGGTACACACTTCAAACTTATAACACCTCTTTTTATCCGTCGAGGGTTAAAAAAAAAACAAATTTCAGTAGTACGTTTGACATATAAAAAAACCGCATCAAAATCGGTTCAGCCAAACACGACAAAATCGCGGACAAACATCATCATCAGCCTTTTTAATGTTCCTGTTTGCGCCTAGCGTTGGTTGTGTTTGTAACGCGCTTGCGGGTAGGGAGAGAAACGGGAGATGTTTGGCTGGGATCGTGTCCTACCCTCATTATCCTTGCCGGCACAATGCCTTGGTATCGGGAGTGAGCGAGACCGCTTCACCACGTTGACAAGCTGACACACGTCAACCAGTCGCATATATATTGGCCTGCGACACTTGTGCGGGCCCCCCTTTATCTTTTCGCTTCTTCTTCAATTCGTTTCGTCGGCAAGAACCCTTTAGGCTTCGTTGCTGGTGCTAGGTCAACCGTCACGAAGACCAGTCGATAGCACAGCACGCGGGCCGAGCTCGAGTCGAACGAGCTCGCGAAGACATTGAACTCGCCAAGAACCTCTTTTCCTTCACATCACTCATCGGCAGCGCAGCGGCAGCAGGCGGAGCTACTCTCCGACGTCCGAACAGGTATTTGTACTTTACCTAACTCCATTGAAAGCGAGTCACCTTCACTTGATCCAAATCGCTTATCTGCGTTGCGTCTTAACCGGCGCATCCAGTTCCCATTGCTGGGACACAGGCTTCATCTCTGTGAGAGGGAATGGGCCGAATCCACCACGCGAGCCCAATGCGCGTTGGTGGGTTGGCGGACAAACATACAGGTCAAACCGAGTACCTCCTTTTGAAGTCGGTTAATAAAAGCAGATGCATATCGTGATTGTGGCAAGAAGGCTTCCTCCTTTACTCAGAATAATGCTGTGCCGTGGGGGACCCACAGCACGGCGCTAATTTTAAGTGGTCGCCGGACTGAGTTGAGGGGGTCAGTTAGGTAGTCTCTACATGTAAAATTAGTATTTAGCCGCATCCGACTGGAAGCCATGCCCAAAATAGTAGGGCAATGACTCAAGGATGATGCCTGGAACCCTGAATAACAGCATTTTACATGAAGAGACTGCCTAACTGACCTCCTCGGTACCAGGGCTGCAGCAACTATCAAGATATATCACATGGTATATTTTTACTAAGCGACTATGCATAGAAGCCTGCAGTATAAGTAGTTGACACAATGGTTATGTCCTACTCCTCCTTTATTCTTTTCTGATTGATTTCGTTGCGAGATCAAAGACATTTAAATTCATTCTCCGTGAATTCTTCAAGCTTCATTGCCTCGGCGCTTTTCTGGTGGTCGCCACTGTTGATTCTGGCGAGTAGCTGTGTTTTTTTTTGATAGGATGGAGCTCGTGGCTAAATAACAACAGTCGCACGGGTCTATCATCAAGGTTAAGCAACGCTTGACAAGGTCGGTCCATGGATGGGTGACCATTTCAACATACCGAGTTTCCTCCGTGCCTCGGAAAGCACGTTAAAGGCCTATCCACACATATCAGGGCCGGGCCCGGGACGTCACAGGGCCGGGCCCAATCATTGAAGATTAGTCACTGGCCCGAGCCCGGACGTGTGTGAACGAGTTCATATAAAATGTACGCAACGATATTTTTTTGAGCCCCTGACGGGGTACGGTCCGTCCAAGTCCCGGGCACGGCCCTGATATGTGTGGATAGACCTTAAACCGTTGGTCCCGGCTGTCATTTGAAAGATCTTTGACAGTCATTACGAGTAGTCAGAAGCTTGATATCTGACACCAGCCTAGCCAAGGGGTGGTGTGTGTTACCCAGTTACTGGGTTGTGGAGGTCAGATAGGCAGTCGCTCCATGTAACACACTGGTACTCAGCCGAATTCTGTTTGACTGGAGCCGACCCCAACATAGTTGGGCAAAGGCAGACTGATTTTATTATTGATAGGTTCGCGCTTGACCACTATCTCACCTGATGGTAAGCGATGATGATTTGGGAATAGTGCGGTGGGATTGTAAGGGTTATGTACCAGGACCGCAAAACAATCAAGAGATGGACTCACTCGTCAGCAGAGTTCCTCATATCACCTTAACAGTGAGCTGTTCTCTCCAAGCTAGACTAAAGCTAGGCTTATGATGATGATGAAATAACATGATTCTTACCATCTAGTTGCTGATGATTGCCATGCAACAGTTGCAGTTGCACGGTGTGCGTTGCGTTCACAATAACTATAGAGCCATCTTCTCTGCCAACCACCAAACGATTAGCGGCTAGTAGATATATTGATGCGGTTAGCTTTATTTCTGGAACAAATTGAACTTACATTAGAAAATTATATTGAGGAGCTTACTACACGATAAAAAATGATGAAAAAAACAATTTAGGTTAAACTAAAAATAGATTTCAAGTAAATTAGTGTACACGAAACCCACAAGCTGTAAAACTGTTAAAATGTTTGTTTTGTTAACCAAATTAGGCCACTTTGAGTAATCATACTAACTTCGAGTAAGTAGCTAACCCGGGTCAATTTCATTTCATTGTCAAAATACCCTCGTGTTAGCAACTGAATCGTGTAATGTTTATCGTGCAAGTGGGAATTAGACTATTAATGCATTATAATATAACTCTCACAATGTTTTTTAATCGTTAGGTTGGTTAATTTGTAGGATTAAATTTAGTTTTATTTTTATCTCGGCTTTTCGTCGATATATCTAAGGTATACTAAGGGTCACTGAAAACTGCTGAATGACAGTATCCAAGGATCATTCAAAATCATATAGTTTATTTCAAATAAACCTTATCGGTACTATTGAATTTTCAAACAAAATATGAATCTAGTTGCACATTCGCAAGCGTCAGTAGGTCTCTATGGAGGAGAATGTGCAAGAAACTCCACGGACACTCCTTTCGAAAGTCAAATACTTGATACTGGGGACCTAGACAAAATACTTTCCACACACGGTACGGAATTCTGGGTTTCCTACTCCATATCACATACGAAAGCATGATTATTTGTGGGCCCGAACTACTTATGAATGACAACACAATTTGACAGTTGTACCTACTCCCAATGTGTTTTTACCCTTTCGAAGAAATTTTAGAATTACGGAGTATGGTTTACTCTGAAGTTCTGGAGTACTTTCTGACTGGCCCGTAATTTCGTTGACGGAGTTACGGAGTAGACCCACTGAACGTGAGCGGCGACACTGTAAATTCGCGGAAATAAAGTCTTAAGCAACGTCTAAAAAGCGTCCCGTACGCGTTCGAGTCAAACCACTTCGATCACAGTGGCACGTGAAATTACGTGTCCTTTCCGAAGGTAATTTCATTGCCATTTTTGACGTTAACGCTACAGGAGTATTTTGTCTAGACGTGCTGATCAGAAAAACGTCATTCCAAAAAATATATTCTTCTATACTTCATTTGAAATAACATTAGAAATTTTTACAAGCCCTTTTTACAGTCCGTTCAACCGATTTAGAGTTCTATCCGGATGGCATAAAAAGCATAAACCTGTTACCAAAACTAACTGTTTAATACAGCTGCCATATGTCATATCACCAACGCAATAGAAGTCAAAATCGGTTGAAGGGGCTGTAAAATGGGATTATTTAAATGTCTAATGTTATCTCAAATGGAGTATAGGTGTTGCCTGAGACTTCATCTACGTAGCATTAGTATTTTGAATAACCTATTTTTCATATCGCGCCATAATATTATAGGTGTGTGGGCCGCCTTACTTGGGAAATTATTAGTTTACCATATAAACTTCTACCCCCCTGTCCACCGCCTAAAGGATGATTGCCGGGATAAAATCTTTCCTGACCCTTCCCAGGGTCTCAAACTATCTCCATAGCAAATTTCATCTAAATCGGTTCAGCGGTTTAAGCGTGAAAAGGTAACAAACAGACAGACAGGGTTACTTTCGCATTTATAATATTAGTACGGATTCTGGATATCTCTAAAACTTGAGTGTTATACAGTCTCCTTCAGTAGGTCTATTAAAAGAGATTTTGTTAGAAACAAGCATTTCCGACATACTTACTACTTTGTACTGTTTTCTTTCTTCTTAGCTTTCCTAAATGGTAAAATAAAGTAAATAAATAATAAAATAAAAACGTAACTAAAACGCGTTCCAAACACAACTTGTGCTATTTTGCAACTTTAGAGGCGTTTTCCTTATAAAAAATCGCGCGTATACAAAATGTCGCATGTGTGTGGCGTAAACGTAAACATAAATCGGATGCTCCGGATATACAATAAAATTATACATACTTAATATATTCAAAATTATACAATAAATAAATAAATTTAATAAGCAAACACGATCATGTTCTTTTTGTTAGCCCGAATTGTCTCACTCCTGAGTAAAGACACAGTATAAATATGGACAAACAGGACGGAAACTACATAAAAACGCTCGAAACGGCACACTTACACAAACATGCGCATCGACGAGACCTCTAAGCGGCTCGTACTACTGACAGAACTGCGAACGCTTCTAAGGCGTCTCGTCGGTGCGCATGTTTGTGTGAGTGTGCCGTTTCGAGAGCATATGGGTAGTTTCCATACTGTTTGTATATTTATTCAGTGGTAAAGACCTCCCCATTCCTTCCATTTTTCTCAGTGTAGTCGATTCCTCTCGCCAATTCTCGAGGAAGCCATCCAAGGCTTCCCGTCATCTTCTCCTCGGTCTACTGTAACCCCATCCAGCAGTATCAGGGGTCAATTCTTGCGAAATACAGCCTCACAGCTAAGACAGGCATTCGACAAACATGGCCTGCCCTGTCCCACTTCAGTTTTGCAGCTTTATGAACCACATCAAATCATTGATCACATTGAAATTTAAATATAATTTTGTTACTAACCTTGTTCATCGGGATGGTTCAGCTGATCCAGTATACCGACGGGACTTGGATTCATATCCTCCCACGCAATATCCAGACTTGTCATCACTATCGGTGCGTGCGCTGTAAACAATAATATAGGATTAGATTTAGAGACACACATTTGTAGGTTCCATAGAAAAAATGCTTAAATTACCGACTTCAAAAAAACAGAGGTAATCAATTCGACACGTATGTATGTAATATTGTTGGAATTGCACAATATTCACATATGCTACTCTATGTAAGCTTCTAAACACGTGTGCCAAATTTCATGAGTGTATGTATGTTTGTTTGTATATTTGTATGTCTGAACATTCTTTTTTTGTTGTATTACGTATCTCTCAACTTAGGGAACAGAGCAAGTTTCATAGAAATCGGTTCAGCAGTTTGTTAGATATGGAACATACAACCGAACTTAAGGAGTTCGGTTGTATGTTGTGTACGCGACAAACAGCACGAATATGTAAATTAAATTATTATGGGTATTTCGTAAATCTTTTAGGTACATAACTATAGAACTTGCTCACATTTTAGTGATAGGGTACTAAGAGTAAAAAGAGAGAAATAAAAACTTTTTTACAAACATTAAACCGACTCCTAAAGCAAAACACAAAAATGTGCAAAAACAACTTTCGACAAACAATAAAAACAAGAGGTACCAGACAGCCAGACAGAGGTAGAGACACCAACTTCCGAAACGAATGTTGGCATGTGACGCGGGGTGAGCATGGCAGCGTCATCGACTTCCCACGCGGAGTCCTCCCCGGCAGAGTCGCCACGTAGAAGTAAACGTCGCTGTTTGTTACTGAAGTTGTAATAAAAACTAACTTGGCATGTGACGCGGGATGGGCATGACACACTTCATCGACATTCCACACAGAGACCACCCCGGCATAGTCACCACGAAGAAGTAAACGACGCTGTTTGTTATAATAACAACTCACTTGGCATGTGAAGCGGGGTGGGCATGGCAGCGTCATCGACATTCTACACGGAGACCATCCCGGCAGAGTCACCACGTAGAAGTAAACGACGCTGTTTGTCATAATAACAACTCACTTGGCATGTGACGCGGGGTGGGCATGGCAGCGTCATCGATATTCCACTCGGAAACCACCCCGGCAGAGTCGCCGCAGACATGCAATCGACGCTGTTTGCTACTGACGCTATGATAACAACTCACTTGGCATGTGACGCGGAGTGGGCATGGCAGCGTCATCGACATTCCACACGGAGACAACCCCAGCAGAGTCACCACGTAGAAGTAAACGACGCTGTTTGTCATAATAACAACTCACTTGGCATGTGACGCGGGGTGGGCATGGCAGCGTCATCGATATTCCACTCGGAAACCACCCCGGCAGAGTCGCCGCAGAGATGCAATCGACGCTGTTTGCTACTGACGCTATGATAACAACTCACTTGGCATGTGACGCGGAGTGGGCATGGCAGCGTCATCGACATTCCACACGGAGACAACCCCGGCAGAGTCACCACGGAGAAGCAAACGACGCTGTTTGCCGCCCACTGAGGTTATCACGAAGCGCATGGCGGGTGGGCATGATAGCAGCTGGAAACAAAAGATATATTGAAGTCACAAGAATACAGTTCAGCTTGGTAGGTTATTACGAAAGATGGATATTTAATAGTAGTTTATGCAACAGTCATATAATAGGGTTTATTAAAATACGAGTGCGGGTTTATAGGATAATAGTATCACACGAGTGTTTTAATACCTAATTATAAAAAAATTAAAAGTATAGCCGGCACGTAAGTTTGTTTAAATTTTTGTTAGGAGTAGTTGTTATTGTTTTAAATTAAGTTTTTGTTACGAGTGGTACTGTTTTATTAAATTTATTATATATTTTATTTAAGGACGCTGTTACATTTTCGACGAACTCAAATTTAGGTATCTAGTCGCACACAGCAACATTACGCGCATGCACTCATTGAAACTACTGAGCGCTCGATTTTATACACCACTCAAATAATATTGGTCCTTGATATTATTTTTTAATTTATCGAAGTTGATTCAGGAAGGTTAGTTGGCACTTCGAATATGCATTTGGTAACTGTTACAAACCGTCGCGTCGTCGTAAAAAGTAACTTATTATTTTAACCGACTTCAAAAAAAGGAGGTACTCTATCTATTCGACCCGTATGTATCCGCAGTTTTCTTAAAAACTACTGATCCGATACTGATCGGGTTTTCGTCGATAAATGTATGTGTTTCCAGGGAAGGTTTTATTGTATAATTTATTACGATCTGATAAAGATCTTCGGAGATAGACAATGGAACTCTTCAATAACAAACATCAAATGACCTGCGATTACTGTGATCGTTTGTTTATGTTTTGTTTTCACCATACCCTAATATAACATCACGCTCGTACAGTTTAACAGGGTAAACAGATGTATTTAGTATACCCAATATGGGGTACCAACAAAAACTAAAACATGAAAAATAATAACTTTCCTGTGTCGAAAAACGAAACACAATAGGTACCGACACCGACTTCCGAAAAGAAAATTAGTTTTTTCTTTATTGTAGTAAGTAGGTATTTTTAAAAAAACGCTACGTGAAATAAGTACCTAAAACGAAATAATTTCCGGTCACAAGGATTAAAAAATTACTTGAACATTTTGCATTACATGGAACATATAAAATATTACTATCTAAAATTTTTGTAGCATTACATATTGAGCAGCAGTTAATGACATATTAACCAACATCCATGAAAATGACACCCATGATGAAAAGATGTAAAATGTTCGTCGGCGCCATCTTGTATTTTGGTTTTGACCCCGTATTCGATATAAGCGAACCCAAAATCCATGAAAATGACATCCATGACGAAAAGTTGTAATTTTTTTTATCGGCGGCCATCTTGCGTTTTGGTCATAACCAAAGCCTATATTCATTAATAGAAACCCTAAAAATCATGAAAATGACACCCATCACGAAAATATGTAAAATTTTCGTCGGCGCCATCTTGTATTTTGGTTTTGACCCCGTATTCGATATAAGCGACCCCAAAATCCATGAAAATGTCACCCATGACGAAAAGATGTCAAATTTTCGTCGGCGCCATTTTGTATTTTGGTTTTGACCCCGTATTCGATATAAGCGACCCCAAAATCCATGAAAACGACATCCATGATGAAAAGTGGTCATTTTTTATCGGCGGCCATCTTGGGTTTTGGTCATAACCAAAACCCATATTCATTACTAAAAATCATGAAAATGACACCCATCACGAAAATATGTAAAATTTTCATCGGCGCCATCTTGTATTTTGGTTTTGACCCCGTATTCGATATAACCGACTCCAATATCCATGAAAATGACATCCATGAAAGAAAAGTTGTAATTTTTTATGACGAAAATATGTTTGATTTTTGTCGGCGCCATCTTGTATTTTGGTTTTGACCCCATATTCTATATAAGCGACCCCAAAAACCATGACAATGACACCCATGTCGAAAAGCGGCCTCCTCGGCGCCATCTTGTATTTTATTTTGACCCCGTATTCGTCATACATACATACATACAAACCGGTTCAAATCATAAATCTCCTCCCACCCATCCACTTCTAACCTTCACCGCCGACAGCTTGACCTTACCCATCCAAATCCTAACCTTACTAAGAGCAGCTTAAACCCACCCATCCTAGTCTCAACCTTGTCAACAACTGCTTAACCTATCCAAATCCCGATTTTACCCAACATTTAATTTCTAAATCACATCCTAATAATAGGAAACTGTAACATACTTTTATTTCGGTCCGATAAAATATCAACTTCTTTCGATCACGACAAACGACTCACGCATGCACACTACAATCTTTTCTATTACTTTTATCGTATTTATTTCTTGCGAAAAAGCGATACGCTCGTCCTTCCACGAGCGCTTCTGAGCGCGGAATGATGAGCTTCGACTGGCTTCGAGTGCAAAATGTATGAAGAAGTCGGCAAGTGTTTTTATTTTAGCTAATAATTAAAAAATATATTGATTTGGGTAAAAAATAATTCGCTGAACCTGTAAAGGACTATATATACCGCAATTTCTCATAATTTTGAAGATAAAATATCCTGTAAATTTACTTAAACTGGGACCTATTCGGACCCTACTTTTTTAATATTTTTGCGATTATTGTGATGGGCAAAACGTATTTGTGCGAAAATTTTGTATGATGTCATGCAATTTTTCTGATGCCAATCTGGAGCTGAATATAGTATCCATAAATTAAGACCATGATATCCTCACATCTGTGATTGCATATACATTAAAATTGTACCTGAAAAGCACTGTTATTTGTAGAAAAATGTAATAGCGTCCTTAATATTAATATCTTTTCAAATATTTTTTTTAACTTTGAACTGTATACATTTGATTTATAACACCTAATAAACTTCTCGAATTCCTCTCCTTTATTTAACTTTCTTCTAAACATACATGTTTAAAAATAAATGATGGCCATAACCATTGAAAAATGACAAGAAATAAAAGTGCCCACTTTTTTATGGCAATAAGTGTACGATGTGCGAACTTACGCCAAAACCTTGCCAAGTTACGTGCCGATGACTATACGTCAGGTAAAACTTTGGTAGGTTTCCAGCTATCAATTTCGTTGACTCACTCTTGTTTTCACCATGACAACACAACGTCACAATGCAAGAAAGAACTAGAAGTATAAAGAAAACTGTACCTTATTATCAGGATGAGCAAGTAACCCAAACAGTACGGGACTGTCGTGGTCTACTGTTGGACCATGGAATCCTTTGTGATCCGGTACTGAGCTAAAACATAACGATTATATTTTTTAATACATGAAACAAAATGACATATAGTCATCTGGGTACTCAAAAAAATGGGTATTTTGGAAGGGGAAAAACATCACACTTAAAATTTGACATTTGTATTAGGTACCACGCTACTTACAGTGGCAGTTTTTTATTCCGTGTTATAAAAGGCAACATTTCTGATCTAATAACAAAACCAGAGCCTTTGAACAATTCAAAATAAAATCTAACTTTAAAGAAGCACTATTCTTTCGTAAAATTATTCGATATTAAGGTCACAACAGACATAAATCTAACTAGATAACGAATGTCCCTCCATCTGTATGCAAACCAAGTGTGGCACATTTTTCACACACAATTTCAAAACAAATTTACTTACCAATGAAAGAAAACATTGCTCAGCCAACTGTTTCTATACAGTCTTTACAGCTCAATATGGCATAAAAGGCATTTTTCTAGATTTCGGTGGATTGCCGGTGCCGATAATGCTAAATGAAAAGCTCAAATTCGAAAAACGATCATTCATCGTAATTTTACTCCATTTTTTGACACGCGAAGTACATACAGTCGCGTCATCTAGTTAGAATTATATCTGTGATGGTCACTATTTCGTGTCCTAGCCAAGAATTTTATAAAAGAATATTGCTTCTTTCGCATGGGACCTAATACCATAAGAGGGCAGAAAAGAGTAATATTAAAAAAATAAAATTTGAAATTGAATTAGAATACATCACAATATTTTAAATAAAATAAACATTTAAAATGTTACAGATAAAATACTTATTTTCTTTAACACTTCAGTTTTGGGAAAAAAATATTTCGCCATACACTTTTAAGGGTTGGCAGAAACTACAAAACTATACCCTGGCTTCTAAAAGCCTATCCAAATTTATACGTTGTCAAATCTCATGTTTACTTATGCGATAGTATTTTCATTTTATTAACCGACTTTCCAAAAAGGAGGAGGTTCTATATTCGACGGTACGTAATTTTGTTAATGTATGTTCACCGACTACTCTGTCAATTATGGACCGATTTTGAAAATTCTTTTATTTTCCATCTTCCAATTTCAAGAGCTAACATTCGATATGACAGAGAATCACTTACTATACTTCATTTGAAAGACATTTAAATAATACCTTTTTACAGTCCATTCAACCAATTTTGACTTCTATTGTGTTGGCGATATGACAAGAGGTAGCTGCTGCACTGTAGAAAACCAGTTGGGTTTGGTAACCGATTTATGCTTTTAATGACATCCTTAATTTCACAGAATAGAACTCAAATTCGGTTGAACGGACTGTAAAAACGGCTTTTAAAATATATAATGTTATTTCAAATAGAGTATTCAGGTTTTCAGAAACCAGGGTAATTCTAAAAAACCTTACATACTCCTTTTGCTTCATACATTTTTTTACATCTTTCCACTCAAGCCAGTTGCTAGTACCACGCATCTAATTTTTAAGTAACTTACTTTTAAATAAATATTTTTAATACACAAAACGATGGATATATATGACAGTGCAACTGCAAATGAAAAATAATACGCTCTAATTTATTTATAATAATAAACAAAATTTTTGAATTAAATATTTTTAAAACAAAATAAAAAACAGGGCTTTAAATATGTTACGGACAGACTAAGGTATTGTCATACTGGAGGCGATAATAATCAGCTTTATAGCTTCAAAACTAAAAATGGTGATTTCGACTAATGCAAGCATTAGTTAAACGTTTGTGTTGAATATGTAGTGAGATACATTAAAATTATTTTCCTCCACCATTAGCAATGCATAAATGCTTGAGAAGCGCAACCTGGATAGTCAGCGTGGCTCTTTATGTGTAGTTCAAGACCAATGGGAAATAGAGAAACAGTGAATAGAATAGAACAAGTAGCCCAAGGCAACATAATTGCAATTTTGGAAAAACCTACTTTGCATTAGCCCATACGCTTGGCGAATGCTTGCGCTAGTCAACATCAGTGCTTTGGTATTTTTTACTATATAACTGCTATCGCCAAAAGAAAAACTAAACTTAAAACAAAGCCTTCATAAGTGCTAGCAAAAAAATAATCGTCTATCTACATACAAAATACAATTAAAGACAGACAAACATTTGTGCTGACCTACTGATAGCCCGGCCTCGAAGTTTGCTATAAAAGAAATGTTTATATCTTCAGATATTATCGCATGGTATATAGCTTTTAATGTAGCTTAAGGTTAAAGCTTTTGCCTTTGGGCAGTTAGCATTTGTTGTAATTTAGTGGACGAGTGGGGTTATTCATAAACAATGTGTTTTTACAAGCTTTTATTTTACTTGCAATAATGTTCGGATCAAATCTAGCAACTGAATTTTAAAGCAGTTATCCTCCACCGATTAAGATGAAATTTTGCATACATGTTTAGTTTGGATGACAATGCATGGTTAGCTAAGTGACGTCATTCTAAATCCGATATGGCGGACTAGTAATTTTTGTGCACTGCCATGGTATGAAAGGGTTTGCTGAGATGAATTCGAAAAAAGGCTTGTTTTAAAAAAAGATTTTTAATGGAGAATTTATTTTTCATAATTCAATAAAAAAAATACTGTAATATTCGAGAATTATTTAGTCTTACCAAGAGGTCTCGTGTGACTAAGTCACTGGGTTATGGAGGCCAGATATGCAGTCGCACAATTTAAAATACTGATTTGCTTCCCATCCGATCCCAACATAGTTGGCCAATGACTAGGAAAATTGTCCCAGGAATTTTACAGAGTATTTTTTTTGTATGTTTCTTTCTACTATTAAATAGTGCATTGTTTTTCACTTAACGACAAATTGAAATAGTTTTCTGGGGAGTGCAATTCGAGTAAATAATTTAGCTATACATATTTCTTCAAAATAATTCCACATTGTTTATGTAAAACCCTTTAATATCCAAATAAACATCTATAACAAAGGCATATAGTGCTCCAATGAGAATCTAATGATGATAACACTGTAACCAATGACATGCCAATTGAAACTAAACGCTTAGGGTATAAGGTCTATATTTGAACACACGCTGGCCCGAATTAGACTAGTGATATCTAATTTTGAACTCAAATAATAAAACATTGTATTAATATGTTTTTACTATACCTGTGACAATCTAAGATGTCGGATTTGACAGCTATAAAAATACTTAATAATAATTAAACTTGATACTTACGAATGATACTCGTTGTTATAGTGTATCGGTAACATAGTAATTAATTATGTTTTAGAATTAGATTTTTCAATTTCTTACGTACATAGTTATCGCGGCATGTAATAGTAGTTTATGCAACAGTCATATATTAGGGGTTATTAAGCCACGAGCGTAGGTTTATCACACGAGGCGAAGCCGAGTTACGCGAGTGTCTTAAAGTTATTTTATGATGCAGTTGTTTGAAAATCGAAGGAAAATGTTGCACCGTCATGGTTTTTTTTATTTTTTATTTTACCTATCCAAGAATATAAAGTACGTGTTTATACAATCTTTTTTGAATTCATATTTGAAACATTACGTTGTGAGTGTAGATAAAATGAGAAACGTCATCGGACTGACCTATACTCCGAATTTTAATTCGATTCCAGATTTGACAATTTCAGTGTTGCAACGTTATGACAAGTACTAAATAGTGACGTTGCAAAATTATTCGATATGGAAATGGAATATTTCCGGATCGATTCTTCTCGTTTATAATTTTACTCTCGTAAACTAAGTATATCAGGAAATTAAATATTTCTGAACCGATAATTTAGTTTTGACGATTAATTAACGATCTGAGACTTTTCTTTTATAATTGTGTGTGAAATAAATAAAAAAATGTGATCATGAGAACAAACACAACGTAACAACACTTTAACAAAAACTCAACAAAATATCGATTCGCAATGAAATAAGATATTCGTGCAGTCACACTGGGAGAATGAAGCCGAATGACACGATAAACAAAATGGCGATAGCTGCACGAGCGCGCACGGGTTGCCAATACTGAAAACTATCGAGGCTCTTGTAGTATAAGTTTTGTTTTTAATATAAAAACAAAAATATTAACTTTTTATAAAATAGAGCAGCGATTACTAATTAATAAATAATTATTATGAATAATTATGTATTTATTTAAATAAAAATCAATAATTTAGTCTTTAATTGGCACACTGATGGCACACACACTGATTGTTTATCGATTTTTGTGTTCATCACTACACTATTATATGTGGTATCATTATTTCACAAAATGACAGTAGCTAATGTCAAATCTGGAATCGAATTAAAATTCTGACTATAGATTAGAAGACATTGTATTATGTTACGACAGTCATTAAAGGTATGAATATACCCTAAATTCAGGCAGTTCACTTTATACTTACCTACTAGTCTCGTTGGTCTAGTAGCCACAATCGGTGACTATTGAGTGTAGGATCCTATCCTGGATTTGATCCCGGGTTAGGCAAGGCCTCATGGGCCTTTATATAATCCTAGCCTACTCTAGATAGCTGCTCAGTTGCAAGACCATAGTCCCGCTTATTTTTTTATTGACAGTACATAAGACTATATAGAATACAACTATTTATGTTTGGGTTTCAAAATTAGATATATAAAATATCTCGTTCAGGCGTCGCGTTCAATATACACCTTATCCATTTTCATACTATTATTTTTTATTAATTTAATAATTCTTTGCTATCATTCACAAGATATTTGCAATCTAAAATGATATTTTTATTTTACAGAAACATAAAATAAATATCGCTTGAGATCGCAAACACTAGCTTAGTTAGCGTACGTAAGTGGAAAACAATCCTTATAGCATCCTAGTCATTTCTGTAAAATACATTTTCAATAGATGTCTGATCAGTCTGATGTCTGTTCTGTAGATGTTTGGTTTTAGTTTGTCAGTAAATTTAGTTAATAGTAAGTTATATTTAAAAAAAAACAGTTTGCAAAAAAATGTTTATTATAATTATTAAGTCAATAAGACCGTCAGACAAAATCCTTAGTTAAAGGGTTAATGTTAGTCACAACAATTAATCAGTTAGCTTAAATAATGTTTTCAAGAGTCTGTTACATAGTCAAGAAATTATCTGGCTGACAGTTAACATAGTCAATAAGTTTGTATCCACAAAGTCAGGAAGCTAGCTCTTTGACTACCTAGTAAAGGAGTCAGTAAATAATTAAATCAATTTACAGTAACATAGTCGAGGAGTCGGAGTCGGTTATTATTGTCATAAAACGAAGTCAGTAAATTATTGAATCTTATTTAGCTACATAGTCAAAGAGTCAGTAATGACTTACTTGGCGGGCAGTCTATACAGATATCCCTTGCCCTCAGTGGAGCACACGAGTACTCTGTCGGGCGCCAGAAAGTCGCCAGACATCCAACGCTCGCCAGAGGGCGCCTGTATCGAGCAGAGGACAGAGAAGTCACCTGGAAAGGATAGTTATCATGTTAGAATAGAAAACACAGCCACGCTCAATGTAAAACTTGTCAAAATGTAGGAAAAAATTGTTTTAGGCGGATTGCGACTGTCAGCCCAGTGCGGATGGATCGCAGCCCACTCCCTTTCAGAGAAGTGAGTGAAGCGATCTGTGTCCCATCAGTGCGAACATTTTAGTATAAATACAGAAGAAGAAAGACTTATCAGCATCATAAATCTGACAATACTTAGGACAGACAGTTCTCTGGTTACAGGCGCAGCAGTTGAGGGAGAGTGCAAACAACAGATCTGTTTGGACTCATTCTCGTAGTAGGTTCCGATTGCTACAGTTAAACTCACCAGCATCATAAATCTGACAATACTTCGCGCAGACGATCAGCACAGTCCTCTGGCTGTAGGCGCAGCAGTTGAGGGAGAGTGCAAACAACAGATCTGTTTGGACTCGTTCTCGTGGATAGGTTCCGATTGCTAAAGTTAAACTCACCAGCATCATAAATCTGACAATACTTCGCGCAGACTATCAGCACAGTCCTCTGGTTGTAGACGCAGCAGTTGAGGGAGAGTGCGTTCAAACAACGGATCTGTTTGAACTCGTTCTCGTAGATAGGTTCCGATTGCTAAAGTTAAACTCACCAGCATCATAAATCTGACAATACTTCGCGCACACGATCAGCACAGTCCTCTGGTTGTAGGCGCAGCAGTTGAGGGAGAGTGCAAACCACGAATCTGTTTAAACTCGTTCTCGTAGATAGGTCCAATTGTTATAGATAAACTCATTAGCATAATAAATCTGACAATACTTCGCGCAGACGATCAGCACAGTCCTCTGGCTGTAGGCGCAACAGTTGAGGGAGAGTGCAAACAACATATCTGTTTGGACTCGTTCTCGTGGATAGGTTCCGATTGCTAAAGTTAAACTCACCAGCATCATAAATCTGACAATACTTCGCGCAGACTATCAGCACAGTCCTCTGGTTGTAGACGCAGCAGTTGAGGGAGAGTGCGTTCAAACAACGGATCTGTTTGAACTCGTTCTCGTAGATAGGTTCCGATTGCTAAAGTTAAACTCACCAGCATCATAAATCTGACAATACTTCGCGCACACGATCAGCACAGTCCTCTGATTGTAGGCGCAGCAGTTGAGGGAGAGTGCGTTCAAACAACGGATCTGTTTGAACTCGTTCTCGTAGATAGGTTCCGATTGCTAAAGTTAAACTCACCAGCATCATAAATCTGACAATACTTCGCGCAGACTATCAGCACAGTCCTCTGGTTGTAGACGCAGCAGTTGAGGGAGAGTGCGTTCAAACAACGGATCTGTTTGAACTCGTTCTCGTAGATAGGTTCCGATTGCTAAAATTAAACTCACCAGCATCATAAATCTGACAATACTTCGCGCAGACTATCAGCACAGTCCTCTGGTTGTAGACGCAGCAGTTGAGGGAGAGTGCGTTCAAACAACGGATCTGTTTGAACTCGTTCTCGTAGATAGGTTCCGATTGCTAAAGTTAAACTCACCAGCATCATAAATCTGACAATACTTCGCGCACACGATCAGCACAGTCCTCTGATTGTAGGCGCAGCAGTTGAGGGAGAGTGCGTTCAAACAACGGATCTGTTTGAACTCGTTCTCGTAGATAGGTTCCGATTGCTAAAGTTAAACTCACCAGCATCATAAATCTGACAATACTTCGCGCACACGATCAGCACAGTCCTCTGGTTGTAGGCGCAGCAGTTGAGGGAGAGTGCGTTCAAACAACGGATTTGTTTGGATTCGTTCTCGTAGATCGGTTCCGATTGCTTGTTCTCGTGTCCTAAGAGGGACCAGACCTACGGAAGAATTGTTCAAGAATAAGTCGGAGGTAATTTAATGAAAATTATAAAACCAACGTTCGATAGAACGCAGTTTTCTAGGCGTCTGATTCTGATGAAACAAACCTTACCTCCAAAACCGACGTTATCTTATCTTATCTTATCTTGTGGAGGGGCCGAGAAATAACTCGGACACTGCGACCCATTGGGATCCATTGTGGTCCCCTAGATACCTTACTCCTCCCCAATCTCGTTGAAAACTCTTTTCATGAATTTTACAACGAGACTGGGAGATATGAGCCTATAGTCTTCTGGTCTTGGATATCCAACCCCTAAGAGACTCATTCGCTTACCAGCCAGTGCATCGCATGTGCAAAGAAGGTGCTCCATGCGTTCCGTATGTTCCCCACACAACCTGCACATGGGTGTCGCGGTTAAACCCATCTTCATGAGCATGTCGTTGGTTCCAAAGTGCCCAGTAAAGGCCCCAAGCAGGTAGCGGATTTGCCCCCTGCTCATGTTCCAAATGCATTCCCGGGCTTTGAACGTAGAGCCTAGGAATTTCTTGGAGTGTTGTAGACCGGTGCTAGATTGCCAATGAGTTTGAAAACCGACGTTGCTCAAAATGTCGCAGATAAACAATGAGATTTCACCAATAGACACGTAATACACATAAATAAATAATAACATAGAGATATTTTACTTTAGCTACCTACATAGGACCTAAGTAACTTGGAACTTTATCTCTGAGTAGGTTAAAAGATCCAAGAGATATAAATAGGACCCCGTTGTCAGAAAGAGATAAACATACTGTTCAAACGTACGTCCGTGTCGCGGCCAGACGCAGGGCGGACTGAGTTCACTCAAGCTGGTCAGCTTGTGTTTTTGATGCCGCGCAGACGTCGGTAAAAATTATCTAAGTATTAACATCACTGTAGATAAACCGCGGGAGCAACTAGACCGAATTAACCACCCATGGTCTACACTACCTCTGGACCAAAAAAACCGAAAAAAAACCGGAAGTCGGTGTCGAAAAATGTTGAAAACAAGACGTACTAAAGACACCGACTTCCGAAACGAAAGTTATTTTGCATTTTTTAGTGTTATGCTTTTGAAGTCCGTTTTTTTTTTTTGTGAAAATGTTTTCATTTCTTTCTTTTTAGTTTTAGTACACCATCACTAAAAATGAGCAATTTCTATAGTGCGGTACCTAAAGGATTGGCAAAATACCCATAATAACTCAATAGGGAACATTACTGCCAATTGCTCCCGCCAGATGGCGCTTGACAGAGTGGAGTAAAAATAACAACATTGCGACTACTACTGTTTGTGGTTACCGAACTTTATTTACTGTTTTAAGAATAATTAGTTTTAAAAATAATAATATTGCTCTTTTTGTTTTAAAAATAATAATATTGCTCGTAGCTGTTGGTCAAGAATGCATCAGTTTGAACTGCTGTCCACCATTATAATGTGACCGTGTGCAAGATGGTTCCACTGGGAAGTAATTATCCGAGTCATATAAAATCAAGCTGGAAATATTGTTTTGAACATTAATTGGATGTACATTATAAGTTTTTAAGCTGACATGGTCACAATCATTAGAATTAATATTTGTTTCGGCATATTTACCATGTACGAGTATATTTTGTTTTTGGTTGAGAGCTCGATATTTCGGCACCGTTACAAGCGCCATGGTCACGAGAACTAAAGTCTTTGCGGGTGGGTGTTGTTTACGAGCTGACATATCTGTCTACCCTCTTCCTCACTCGTTTTTCACGCACGATGTCGCTACCACCAGAACTCGTCTCACTAGTTACTCGACACTGTTCAGCACTCGTCGCACTAGTTACACGATATTATTCACGACAAACGATGCTCACTGTATCCACTTTTGACAATTGATCAGTAGTTTTTCGATCTTTACATAGTTGAACCACTGGATTCCAGGCTCTCGACAAACGACATCGTGCGTGAAAAACGAGTGAGGAAGAGGGTAGACAGATATGTCAGCTCGTAAACAACACCCACCCGCAAAGACTTTAGTTCTCGTGATCATGGCGCTTGTAACGGTGCCGAAATATCGAGCTCTCAACCAAAAACAAAATATACATGGTAAATATCCCGAAACAAATATTAATTCTAATGGATGTACATTAATCTCATTACATAGTAAATTAACAAAATATCTGCAAGTTACACAAGACTTTCAATGTTCCCATTCATATTCGTACCTTTCAACTAAATCCGTAATTTTTTCCTTTTACTTATGCACCGCGCTCTTGAAGCCAGGTTTTTAGCTGCAGTATGGTCTAATTTCCTCAATTCTTAGTTAGCTCCACTTTTCATTCACTATTACTTTTATATTTTGTATGCATAAACTGCGAAAATTTGTCGCTCGACTTTAAGAGTTTGGTTTGTTTACTCTGAACTCAGCTTTGCGGATAGTTCCCTATTTACACATTAGTTCTGTTTGTCGCTAGGGAGTTCGGTTGTATGCACCATATCTTGAAAACTGCTGGACCGATTTTGATGAAACCTGCACTATTCCCTAAGTTGAGAGATACTTAATCCAACACACAAAAAAATTATCACGATCCGATAAGTAGGTAGTTTTGGAGAAAAGCCTGGACAAACATACATTCATACATACACTTATAAAATTCGGCACACGTGTTTCAAAGCCCATACACAGTAACTATGTGAATATTGTGCAAATTCAACAATATTACATACTATCGAGTCGAATTAATTACCTCCTTTTGTTTTAAGTCGGTAAAAATAGGTTATTATAGGTCCTAGGGCTTTAGTTCATAAGTGGGATGGACACAGCCTGTCAGTAACCTATAATATATCTCCTGTCATCTCGCACCTACGTTTTATGACTGCGGCTTTTAAACATTTTGCGTTTAGTATTGAATTTAGAGGAATGTGGGTAAATAGAAAACATACCTTGACTGTCCCAGTTATAGATATAGCAAGCACCACATCATCTTTTCTTGAAGAAGGACGTAGGACCTGTAATTAATAATAGTAGTAGATGCAATGGTCTTATAATAGGGGTTATTAAAACACGAGCGTGATAATAATAACACGCGAGTATACCTACTCGTATGTTCAAATTTCATTTTGTATTTGTAGTACCTATGTCCTTCCCAGGATCTTAAACTGTCTCCATACCAAATTTTATCTAAATCGGTTCAGCGGTTTAAGCGTCTGTCTGTCTGTTACCTTTTCACGATGACGATAGACAGAGTTACTTTCGTATTTATTAACCGACTTTCCAAAAAGGAGGAGGTTCTATGTTCGACTTCAAGTTTGTTTTTTTTTTTTTTTTTTTTTTTTTTTGTGTATGTTCACCGATTACTCCGTCAATTGTGGACCGATTTTGAAAATTATTTTTTTGTTTGAAAAAGTATGTTCCGAAATTGGTCCCATTTTAATTTGGTGAAGATCTGATGAAGAACTTCGGAGATATACAACAGAACTCTTCAATAAATAACGGCAAATCTCTCGGGATTGCTGCAATCGCATGTCTGTTTGTTGTTTATAACATTTAATAACATAACATCACGCCAGTTCGCTCTTAAGGGGTAAGCAGACCTCTCATTTCACCGGTTATGTTCAAGTTTCATGAAATCTATTCTGGCGAAATAGTTCCCTTACTAACTTGTCTATTAGGTACGTACAACCAAAAAGTGAAAAATAAAAAAACTTTTTGCAAAAAAATACTACCGACTTCCAACTACAAAGTGAAAAATAACTTAATTTTTTGAACTCGGTGTCCATAACGCAAAAAAATGGTACCTACGAAAGACACCGACTTCAAAAAATTAAGTTATTTTTCACTTTGTAGTTGGAAGTCGGTAGTATTTTTTTGCAAAAAGTTTTTTTATAATATTAGTATGGATAAATAAAATTGAAGTTTCTGTTTTTTAATATAAAAAAAATTGCTTTTAGTCTTTGGTCAATGCATATGAAAGTATATACGGTAGGTACATAACATAACGAAAATACGAGTTTTATAATTTTTGTCTTTCAATTTGTTCCGGGTTATCTTCGAAACAGCTGAACCGATTCTGACGGGACTTTCACTGGCACATAGCTGATAGTATAAGGAGTAACTTAGGCTACTTTTATTTAAGAAAAATAATTAGGGTTCCGTGAAATAAAATGGATATTTCTGGAGATTCAGTAGAAATATAGAAATCAATTATCTTGATTTGGCTTAAAAAAAATCGACTTGCTCGACAAAGTTTGCTCCACTGTAAGAAACTTAATCACTTTTTTAATTACATAATAAGTAACTACTCACATGTAAAGCAGAAATCCAGTCTGGATTCATCTTAGAGCTTAGAGAGAATAGAATCTCTAGCGAGAATGGATCCATGATAAGAATCTCGGCGTAGTATCCGTTGCAGAACAGACGTAAATCCTCACTGTTGCACATGTGATATGCCTGAAAAGTATAGAAAACAATTTTATTATAACTTCAAGGATACAGTAAAGGATTATGTGAATATAAATCTGTGGATATACTTTTTACCCGACCGCCGAAGGCGGGTAATGTGTTTATTAGTCTATGTATGTATGTTTAGTTCCTATGTGGCATTCTAGAGAGCAAACGCGTTGGCCGATTTTGATGATTCTTACGTCAATCGACTTAACTTTTTTTGTGTATCTTTTTGACCCTTATTGGCAACGCTATAATGTTGCTTTACTGTTGCTTAGATATAGGATAAGCTTAGCTTTGGATTCCTTGTTTAGGTGATGTTCTTCAGAAAGGCCAGGAGCGCAGTACTCATCACCGGCTTGTGTGTATGACTAGATGTATGAACGTGAGTGAAGCAAAAGAAGTATGTAAGGATCGTAGCAGGTGGCGTTCTGTAGTTTCTGCCTACCCCCATGGGAAAAAGGCGTGGGTCTATGTATGTATGTATGTTAACTAATATATTAAAAAAATCAAAAACCCGACGGCTTATGAAGCGAACTAAAAAGACGTAAACAAGAAGAATATCATACTGTGCAGTCGCAGGATACATATTCGCGAGCTGGCTGACCAAAACCAGATGAATCCTCCGACTGCACAGCATGATTACCTCTTTTTAGTTCGCTTCTTAAGCAGTTGGGTAGAATAGAATAGAATATACTTTATTGTACACCAAAAAAAGAAATTACACATATTTTACAGCAACTTAATACTATGGGTACAAAGGCGGTCTTATCGCTGACAGCGATATCTACCAGACAACCTTTGGATGGACTAAAAAACTAAAGATAAAACAGGGATTTTGATTTTTTGAATTATAATTTTTTATTTATTAATTTTTAGATATGTTTTTTTACAAATTCGGTACATTTAAACATTTTTGAAATCACCTCTCAAAACTCTTTATTTTGATACCCTACACGATGGGATTGGAAGAAATAAATTGGTCTCCCACAATATGGCGCCCAAAATCCGCCATTATTCTATTTTGCAATTCTAATGTAGCCAGTGACAAGACGAATCGATTGACGTAAGAATCATCAAAATCGACAAACACGTTTGGTCTCTAGAACGCCGAATAGGAACTAACATACATACATAGACTGATAAACACATTACCCTCCTTAGGCAGTCGGGTAAAAACAGGGAAGTTTTTTAGGATTTTCAAAAGTCTCACATTCTTGGATGTCGTGGCGCCCTTAAGTTGAATCCCAAACCCCATACCTATTATACACGGTATGGGTTACAGCCGTTACAGGGTAAACCATTTATAAGATGAAAACAATCCAGATTTCTTTGCAAAATCTTAGCGTACATTCATTTCTAAGTTAATTAAATACTACAAACCTGTATATTAGTATGAACTTGTAATAGCTTGACGCTCTCCCTGCATTTACCATCAACCAGATCCCAAGTACACATCTCTCCCGCTTCTGATGAGGACACTATGAAGTTGTTATCCTGAAAAACGAAACACGATTAATTATTATTACAAATTCTGTAGTTTCTGCCTACCCCCATGGGAGAAAGGTGTTGTATTAAACGTTTAGCACTTAATACGGTCAAAACGGTTTAAAATGACAGTTCAAATGCTGTTGTTATAGCCATTAATCGTTATAAACGTAAATAATATTGGCACAGAATAAATATACAAACAGTATGGAAACTACCTACAAACGCTCGAAACGGCACACTCACACAAACATGCGCATCGACGAGACCCCTGCGGCTCGCACTACTGACAGCACTGCAGAAGTGCCTTAAGGGTATGTCCTTTAGTGCCGTAAAACGGTAACTTTCTAAAGCATTCTCCTTAGACGGGGACTAGGTTAAAAGGTTTGAAAAAATATATATATTTATTATTGATTCATGTACATAATTTTGAACAAAAGGTTTTTCGTTTAACTAATAGTTTTGCTTTAAAAAAATAATTAACAACACGATATTTTCTCGCAACTTTTGGAAACTCCTCCAAAACGACTTGGATGTTTAAAAATGTTTTTACACAGAAAAATTTATAGCTATATACTAACATAGCATAAGTAAATCAAATAATATATTGCAAACAAAACTGTTCAAAAGGAGGTTCAATATTGATATTTTGGCATCGAACGGGCGCACGGCCAGTACTGCGTTAACATTGGGGCTCATATAGCGCCTTAATGGTCTCGTCAGTGCGTATGTTTGTGTGAGTGTGCCGTTTCGTGCGTTTGTAGGTATTTTCCATACTATTTGTATATTTCTACTGTAACATTGGTGCTTGTAACAAGATTCGTACATTCCATCATAACATCCAGTATGTCATTTTAAGCGAAGTCGAATCTTTTACATAATTATTGATTTGTTTAATTAAGGAAATTAATCCTTGTAATTAATTAATTGCTGGAAAACTATTCTAATCTATAAAGTCACCCCTTTGCCCAGCATTGGGATAATATTTCAAACAAAAAGCAATATCAATTTTTACACTTAAAACAATCCTAAAAACGCACCTGAATAATCGAAGCTCTTGACAAACAAGTAACCGGAGCGGTATGTCCGACCAGCAGACATCTCGGAGTCATCTTCAAATTATCCGGGTCGACCTGCCATATGCAGATCTGTCCGTCATAGCAGCCGGTGACGAGGGTCTTCTGGTCTCGGGACAGGTAGACGGAGGACACACAGTGGGTGGGGGCGTGCTTGCCCCATAGGACTACGGGTACTATGAGGTTTGTGCCCGGCATGGCTGCGGAGAATAAAATATGCTTGTTTTAGCAATCCATACACCATAGCGAATGTAGGCAGGCCAAGGAGGCACTACCCGCCATCGACGGCCGGTTCACGAAAAAGGCCCTACGACTGACTAAGCCACATTTGCGTGCAGTAACAGCCGTGACGATTGGACACGGGACTTTTAATAAGCACCTTTTTGTCATAGGAACCACAGACAGCCCACTCTGCAGAGCATGCATGATGGACGATGAGACAGCAGCACACCTGTTCCTAAGCTGCCTTGTAATCGCTAGTTAAGTACAGGGCCAAATACTTCGGTGACCCAGGTACCCTGCAGGAGATACTCGGCAGCACCAGGGCCCTGCTGGCCTTCCTTGAGGAGCTAGGGTGGATCGAATGAAGTTATCGAATTCCACCCGTGCGCAATATACGCGCTGGACGTAAGTTGCGGAAACAGCCCGTCGAAACTAAACTAAACTAGCAATCCATACTAATATTATAAATGCGAAAGTAAGTCTGTCTGTCTGTCTGTCTGTTACCTTTTCACGCTTAAACTGTAGAACCGATTTAGATGACATTTTATATAAAGATAGTTTGAGACCTTGGGAAGGACATAGGATAGTTTGATACACCGGAAATTACTATAAGGGGTGGAAATTTGTATTGGGAACCAATAATTCTCAAATAAGGCGGCCCACAAACCTACAATATTGTTTCACGATATATAAAATAGGCTTTTTGAAGTACAAATGTTACGCAGATGAAGTCACAGGCAAAAACTAGTTTTATTATAAATATGGTTTATATTATTTTATTATATGTTTAAAGAATCTTAATATGAATCCTAGTTAGGATGTGAACCTACTTGTTTGATTTATTAACAAACATAGGTACAGATAAAGAAAATAAATGAAAATAATTCAGTAAATATGAAAGTCTAGATGTTTTACGCTTCAACGGTTATTTTTCACTTTGTAGTTTTGTATTTGGAAGTCGGTAGTATTTTTTTGCAAAAAATTTTTTTTATTTTTCACTTTTTAGTTGTACGTACCTAATAGGCAAGTTAGTAAGGGAACTATTTCGCCAGAATAGATTTTATGAAACTTGAACATAACCGGTGAAATGAGAGATCTGCTTACCCCTTAAGAGCGAACTGGCGTGATGTTATGTTAAGAAATGTTATAAACAACAAACAGACATGCGATTGCAGCAATCCCGAGAGATTTGCCGTTATTTATTGAAGAGTTCTGTTGTATATCTCCGAAGTTCTTCATCAGATCTTCACCAAATTAAAATGGGACCAATTTCGAAACAAACTTTTTCAAACAAAAAAAGAATTTTCAAAATCGGTCCACAATTGACGGAGTAATCGGTGAACAAACACAGAAAAAAAAAAAAAACAAACATGAAGTCGAACATAGAACCTCCTCCTTTTTGGGAAGTCGGTAAAAATGGATACCAATAGATGGCGCGGTCTGAGGCATGCCACTTGATTTTGTAAGTTTGTATTGTAACACAGTTTGGTATAATGAAACTGTAAAAACTTACTACAAACCAAAAAAATACTATAAAACAAATCATCACCGTATTTAAAGACAAAAAAAGTCACGAGAAAACCCTTTTACTTGCAAGTCTCTGCTAACACCATCAATAGCCGTGGAACGGAAACAAACGCGATCTAAGTTCTTATAAAAATAATCATCTTAATCAGGCGAAAACGCTAGTTACGTCGGCACAGATTCTTTTTATGGGATGAGCGCATCCAGCACATCCAGCGCAAGGGCAAAGCAGCTGGTAACAGCCAGTTTTAATAAAGTTAGGATTAAATTGTAATTTTTTGTTGAAAGAATCTTAGTAAGATGCCCAGTTATGTGTCAAGTTCAAACAAGCAAAAAGTTTAAAAACTGTAACCAACTACAGACCTTTTTTTTTCTTTTGTTACCCATCCCATAATAACAAATCAATTGACACCTTATCATCACAATCGGATGAATAATTTAGGCTCTAGGGAGGAACATAAGTAAATACAAACACACATATATAGACTGCTAAAATCATAATACCTTTTGGCTTCGCCGTTGTCTGGTAAAAAAGGGATTGATTTGCTTATGAATTTAATTGGGTCATCTTGTGTAAATTTGTAAGCATATATTATATGTTTTTAAAAGACTTGGTATGGATAATTAACCAAATGTTAGAGGACTTTATTATATTAAAATGATGGTACCCATGTTAAAATTAGTAATGCAGCTTAGGAATGACCTATTTCTAGCAGTGTAAAGCAAGATAATTCTATCACTCTTTAATGGATTAACATATCAACCTAAAAATATTTAATACTAGTGGATGCCTCGCGGTTTCACCTGTGTAATTCCTGTTTCCATGGGAATACAGGGATAAAAAGTACCCGGAGATAGTGTAGCTTCCCAACGGTGATAGAATTTGAAATTGGTCCAGTAATTTTTAACCGACTTCCCAAAAAGGAGGAGGTTCTATGTTCGACTTCAAGTTTGTTTTTTTTTTTATGTTCACCGATTACTCCGTCAATTGTGGACTGATTTTGAAAATTCTTTTTTTGTTTGAAAAAGTATGTTGGTGTCTTTCGTAGATACAATTTTTTTGCATTATGGACACCGACTTCAAAAAATTAAGTTATTTTTCACTTTGTAGTTTTGTATTTGGAAGTCGGTAGTATTTTTTTGCAAAAAGTTTTTTTATTCAAGTTTATTTGTTACATATGAAAGTACAAATCTTTCCTCTTCATAATATTAGTATAGATATAGATATTTAGGTAACCAACAACAATACATTTTTTTTTAAGAATTTTGTGTAATACTGTTTTTTATGGCTAAGTATATATTTAACAACTTTTTCTCCATTATTGAATAAAAGCCTCTCCGATGTCCCATATGAAAGATAACTAAACAGACTGTAGGCAATAATTACCTCTAATAGGATACAATAGCGTTTTGCTAGTCAGTTTTTATTATACCTATAAAGAATGAAGAATAAATTATGAGATTTTATTACAGCCATAAAATTGTTTAGTGAACCTATTTTTATTTCCAATACAGTTTGCAGAATAAATCTTGCCTTTGATCTGCCCCTTTCTTATACTTTTATCAGACAAAAGATGTATATTGAATAGTCCAGAAATGCTATTTAAGTAATAGAAGAGAAATCTAGGAAAATAATACCCAGTAAAGGTAATAAATTGGAAACATAACAATACAAAATCAGTAATATCTGGTGTGAAATGAGTATTGATAAGAGATTTTAGTAATCTCTTCATTTTAAACCAATTTACAATCTGTTACAGCACTCAAACAGACAAAAAATAAACATTTATTTTTCCATTAGACTTGATGCTTATTAGGAATGCTAATTGGATCCAATCATGTGACAAAACATATTTTACATAGATACGTTAGGTAACAGCATAAATAGCACACAAATGTACCGCGAAGATGTTTTGTTAGCATAACAATATGATAAGACACTGCTTTCGAGGATCATCTGCTAAAACCCAAGGACAAATCAATTTATTACCTGCCTAGTACTCTTAGCAACCGATAAAAAGGTTTTAACAGCTTCCGCACTGATAAACGTCCATGGAGGCTATCAAAACTTGCACATATATGCACTTAGACAATTTTAATTTAATAAAAACACGATCACTGCGACAAAAATCAATCGTCCCTACTGTCACTTTTTTGACAGCTAGTAGATTTTTCATTTTATTTGACGTTGACAGGTTAATATCGTAATGTTGGCAAAGATGTCACCCACATTACTCTGTTACACGTAATTAAAACTGTATAATGAAAATAACTTTTTTGATGTAAACTATAAAAGAAAATTTGAATGCTTCAGCTAAGAACGAACACTCACTGTGGAAAACTGTAAAAGGTAGTAAAACAGCACCCCAATTGGCCAAAAATCCCATTAAATTACAAAACAACACGTGGGCTAAAAATGACAAAGACCGTGCCGAGGCTTTTGCTTCCTTTCTAGCTGAAGTTTTCACTCCCAATAACTGTGATGCAGGTCCTGACAAAGAAATTGAGGAATATTTGCAAGCGGACCTACAACTTAGTCTCCCATTGCCTAGTTGCTCACCACGAGAAGTTCAGAGGGAGATAAGAAAATTGGAACTTAGAAAAGCACCAGGTTTCTGCTTGATAACAGCAGAGATACTAAGGCAGCTTCCAAAAAAAGCCGTAGTCTTCATTACTCAGCTATTTAATGGTATTTTAAGAACGGGATATTACCCGAAAGTGTGGAAGATATCCGAAATTGTCATGATTCCGAAAGCGGGTAAGCCACCACACCAAATCGCGTCTTATAGGCCCATAAGTCTGTTGCCTATAGTCTCAAAATTATTTGAAAAACTTCTATCGCGGCGATTAAAGCAAGTCCTGGAAGAGAACAACATAATACCACCGCATCAGTTTGGATTCAGAGCCGGTCACTCAACTGTGGAACAAGTACACAGAGTCGTCAACTCCATAAGAGAATCACTCGAAAAGAAACAGTACTGCTCTGCCGTGTTTCTCGACGTGCAGCAAGCTTTTGATAAGGTTTGGCATCAGGGATTACTGTTCAAAATGAAGAGTCAGCTTCCTCATAATTTATACTCCCTTTTGAAATCCTACTTGGAGAATAGGCTGTTTCGAGTAAGAGTGAACGACGAATACTCGAAATTTTATAACATAACAGCAGGGGTACCCCAAGGTTCGGTCCTGGGCCCAATATTATATCTAATTTACACTGCAGATATACCCACGACTGAAAATGTGGTTTCCGCAACGTATGCAGATGACACTGCCGCCCTTTGCAGTGATCAGGATCCTCATGTGGCTTCTGCTACATTACAAGAACACCTTGACAAAGTAGATGAATGGATGGGGAAGTGGCGTATTAGGGCGAGTGCCAATAAATCAACGCATGTGACGTTCACTCTACGAAAGCAAAACTGTCCCCCAGTTAAACTTGGCAATGTCGTACTGCCTCAGAATGAAACTGCGAAATATCTCGGCATGCACCTGGACAGGAAACAGACATGGAGGGTACACATAAAGAAGAAGCGTGATGAGCTAGATATACTACTTAGAAAACTTCAATGGCTTCTAGGGAGAAATTCACACGTGTCTCTGGAGAACAAACTCCTTATCTACAAAGCAGTTTTAGTACCCGTCTGGACATATGGTATTGAACTGTGGGGCTCAGCAAAAAATTCCAATGTGGAAATACTACAACGGTTTCAAAACAAAGTCCTAAGAAACATATCAGACGCTCCTTGGTTCCTTAAAACCAGCGAACTGCACGAGCATTTACAAGTTACAACTGTGAGAGAGGAAATAGAGCTCAAAACAAAGAAATACAAAAACCGTATATTGTCACACACTAACAGCCTAGCCACCGCTTTAAATGTACCACTGGAAAACAGAAGGCTTAAGCGAAAAATCCCATTAATGTAAACTATAATTTGATTTTGTTTATAATTCAATGGCTCATAAGCCATGGAATGTACAATCATAAACAAATATTATATTAACTAGTGTAGTAGTAGAAACAGAACACTTATAATTTCCAAAAACGACAAAAGAGGTCTAAGCGCAGTACAAAAGAGGTGTGCGATGAATTTTAAAACTCGAACAATAATTTACGCAAATCGCACACTGACAGTAATTTTCGTTACTAGAGGCAATGCTGATATTTTATTTACATTTTAAATTCAACAAAATAACTAAATACAATGACGGATGTTAAAGGAAAAAATATTCGTAAGCAGAGCATGAAAGAAGATAAAGTCGATCTAGCCGCTAAAATCGACGAAACTGACGAAATGAAACTCAAAATGCTGGCTGCTTTAGACAAACCCGAGCCTGGAGATAGTCTGTACCCACCAGAACTGAATGCTCATTTGCTTGAACAACTTAAAGTAAGTAAAAGTTACATCTTATCTTACTAATCTTACTTAATATTTTAAATGTGAAAGTTTGGATGGATGTATGTTTGTTACTCAATCACGCCAGAACGGTTTAACGGATCTGGATGAAATTTTGCACAAAGATAGATAATAGTCTGGAATAGCACATAGGATACTTTATATCCCGGGAATGTATTCTGTAAGGATAAATTCCGACTATCATGCGGGCGAAGCCGCTGGCAGAAGCTTGTACGTGTACAATAGATACCGTTAACTTCTTGTAAGTTCTATGATTATCTTACATCTACTTTCAAGAATCTCTAGATCTAAGATGTACTTCTAACGAAGACTATTTGGGGAATGAATGTTACGACGCCTCGGCTCCAGGATATGGCCGGGGCATCAGCCTCCTATGCCCCTGGGCGGCAGTTGAGTGTGTTCGGTAGTTTCTTGCCCGGCACTTGCGAGTTAAATAAAACGCCGACTTATAGAAGGATGATGTACAATTTAACTTAGGAGTATGTAGAAATAAGGAATACACATTTCACAACCAGCTCAGCTTGGTTGGTAGGAAAAATCAGGCGTGACTGACGCTGTCTCCGCATTGTTTCTTATTTATCAAAATCACTGTGCGGACAGTTGTGCAACGGTGTTGCCACAACTAGACTATAGGGTAGCAAAGCTATGGTACTAATTAATCATCCTATCAATGTTTTTATGCAGTTTTTGAAGTTCCGAAGTATTTAGAGTGCTTTACAGATAAGAAACGGCAACCAAGTTCTCATGTTATTTGTTCGAAAAGCATAAACAAGGATAAAACTACGGTATCAAATAACATGTTAATTTTATAAATGTTTCAGGTAATGACTTGCGACAACAACGAACTACGCAAATGCGTGTTCCTGAAAGATGAAAACATAAAAGAGCTAACCAAAACCATAGCCGATCTAAACCAACGAATACGCGACATCATTTCAGGTACTGGCCCCGCCATATCCTCTAAATCCGCTGGGATTATCAGCGCTAAGATAACTGAGCTCTGCAAACAAAACCGCCACTTGGTCGCAGAGTTAGAAGGCTATAAGACAAAGAATGCAGCTTTAGAACGAAAGGTCATGCAGCTTGAAATCCTGAACAAGGAACATGACAAATTAGACATATGCTTGTGCAAAGAAGAACCGATAGACGCAAGCCCAGATGAGCTGAAAGAACTCAACAGCAAACTGTCGCTAGTCAACAAAAAGCTTTACGACAGTAAGAACAGAAATCTGGAGCTCAAAAATGAGATTCTGATGGCCACGAAAATTCTTCAGAATGAATTAGGAGATAAGTTTACTAGTATCAAAGAGTTGCAGAATGATGTGGCTGGTTGGAAGGGCAGAGCGCAGCAAATATTGCTACTGCAGGCTAAAGTCAGTGAACTCGAGAATAAATTGAATGGAAAGCCTAAGCTAACAGACTCGCAGTTGTTTGATATCAAGAGGAAGGATCAAAGTCAGGTACGGCACCTTCTCCTTAGTGCTCGTTCACACAGAGGTCCGTTTTACAGGTCGGCTTTATTTATCTTATACGTTTTTATTCGGCGCTGACGTATGTAGTTGTATGCGCGAGTTCACACTCAGGACAATATTCCAGATCCAGTAAAAAATAACAATCCCACAAAATATAGGTACAGCAGTCCGTTTTACAGGTCCGCTTTATCGTATACATGTTATTCGGCAATAGCGTTGGTAGTCGTATGAGCAAGTTCACACACACAACAGTATTAAAATACTGGTCGTTTTTTTGACAGTTGGTGACTGGTGGTACACTGACCAAATGTGGCGTGAACATTACCCCCAGTAGCGACGGATCCGTTAAAACAGTACTGTAAATGCGGTGTGAACATCACCTACAGTAGCGACGGATCCGTTAAAAACGATCCTGGAAATACGGATGTTCTGTGTGAACGTACCCTTAGCTTCTTTCTTAGCTTGCCTGGCTCAGTATGACTACCTATAGCTTAGGTTTAGACTGATGGCAGATGCAAAATCCTTGAATAGGGTTTTTGCACCACTCAAACTTCTAGATCTCTTGTGATTCTTCATCTTAACGTGCTGATAAAAATCTAATAAGAAGATTCTGTTGACAAAATCTGCAGCCAGCCTAGCATTGGTCTACATAATCTTCTTATATTCATAATGATACTAGCTGTTGCTCGCTACTTCCTCCGCGTCATCGCGTCACCACCTCACGTTTTTTTTTTTACGGAACTCTTATTATTGTACTAAAATAAAAATACCCTCCGTACACGACCGGATCTAGGGGGGGGGCAGCCGGGCAAATGTCCAGAGCGGCATAAATGAGGGGCGGCCAAATTGCAAAAACAGCTCTTTTCATTTCATCAGAAACCTAGTGATTAATTAACTATTAACTTATTCATGGTGTGGTCGAATGTTATTGGTTCTTGTTGAAAACCCACCGTTAAATAACTTATCATTCATACCTAATGTTGCAAAAATTCTTAGGTGAAATTTTCGAGCTCACTTCGTTTTCACTTCACTCAAAGTTGTCGAAAAAGCGACTTTATCCGATGCAACGGTTAAAAACCGCACTTTTTTTCAATAGATAATATCCCGAGTTCTTGTTGAAAACCCACCGTTAAATAACTTATCATTCATAATGTTGCAAAAATTCTTAGGTGAAATTTTCGAGCTCACTTCGTTTTCACTTGTCGAAGAAGCGGCTTTATCCGATGCAACGGTTAAAAACCGCACTTTTTTTTCAATAAATAATATTCTAAAACATTTATTTCCGTATAATGCGTCATTTTAAAGGGCACCCTGCCTCCGTATAACATTAGCTTTTAAATGCATTTATTAAAAAGCTAAGTATTTTATTAATTAGCATGTCTAAATATGGATAGCAAACTATATTATTATTATTGGTCAAGGGCAGGAGCAAAGGCTCCTTTCCCTCCTTCTGTTTTTATTCCTATCTTATGAAATATTATCTCAAAACCAATCTGCACGTAAAGACTCGAATCCTTCCAGTTATTTCCTTCTGGACCTGACACCATGCGGTTGGGGTTTCACTTCAGCTATCAGGAAAATACCTACCGTAGACTGGAAAGTAAAAGATCTGATGTCTACTCTAACAGATTATTCGAGACATAGAACAAAGAAGAAAGAAGGAGATTGAACAGGCAATGAAAGACACGGATACCCTAAAAGAAGAGAACCATGAATTAAAGAGAAAGCTGGAGGGTGCCAGATGCAGGATTCGAAATTTGGAATGCGACGCCACAACGATAAGACAGAAGATGCAGACTTTCGTTGAGAAGAGCAGCCATGATGACTTGTTAGTAAATGAGCAAAGGGTGAGTAGAAGTTTGATGAATTCAGCCTTCTTTTCTTTGTTGGTACCTAATTATGGAAGTTCAATCAATTCTGCGCCAACACTCTTCTCTCACGTATGTCCCAGGGCTCATAAGTGGGAAACGACGCAAGAGTCATTTATGTCGTACCGTACGCCATAGTTTATATATATAATACGCATTGCTAGTCGACATTTCTATGTTCTCGGGCCTCGCCTTTATAACAAAGCGAACAAACAACTCAACATTTACGCGCATTCGTTCTCAAAGTGCAAACTACTGCTGCGTGATTGGCTGTTGAAACTCTCATATGGTGATACTGAAAGCCTTCTTGTACTACAGATATAGTTCTACAGTGAAATCTGTACACTCACGAACAATGACACACACATCAAACAACACACATACACAACACGCCTCCACAGTACACCCACACCTACTTCTTCTTTAAATCGTGGTTTCTTTTTATTACCGACTTGTTCCTAATTTTGCATGTATTCCTTATTAATTAATTAATCCAACAAACATCGGCATGCATGTACTGCCAATACGCTGTCTCATTGTAAACGGAAGGCCCTGTCTCCTGTGATACAGTTTTCTATAACAATTACAGGAAACAGGTGATCTTTTCCACTAAAATATAACTACTACTGTATATTGCATAGTCTTTGCATCAATATCTAGTGAAAAAAATAATTTGTAACGCTGGTTTTGGATCAATAAAATTATTATTACTTATTTTCGCCTGTATCGTGGGTGTGATTACAAACATATAAACTCACGTACACAAACACTCAGAGCCGGAACAACTATCAACTATCGACAAATTGTGATCACTCACTGATGACCTCTTCTTCTTCCTTCTCTGGTTCCATTGTTTAGGGTCGGGTCTCCTCACTTTCCTGCGTCAACTGCGTATGCACTCACTGATGACATATATTTTTTTTATTATTAAGAATTGCTCACTAATCTTAATGTCCAAATACATAAATAAAAACTAATCAGATATTAATAAGCGTATTACAAAAACTATATATTTCTATAATTTTATTTTGAGGGTAGATTAAAAATACTTGGTCTGTATTTTTAATCTACCCTCAAGTTAGTTCGATATTAAAATCAAGCAACATTATTTTTTAGTTTGCGCGGTCATTTTAATTTCCTTTGCAGGCTTTAACTCTTTTTTTCCTCAATTCACTTGCAGAATCAAATCAAAACTTCAGAGCTGTACTATCAGGAAATCCTGAAAGAAAACACAGCTAAAATGAATAAGATGAACAGCGAAATCGGCGAGTATCAGAAACACACGAAAAATACCGCTGCAAAAATAGACGCTTTACGAAAACAAGCGACTGAAAAAGCAACCAAGATCGAAGAACTGAGAGCCCAGCTTTTGAGATATGAAGAATGCTCTCTTCAAAGCATATTCTTCACTCCAATGAAGACTGCAACAGATAACGAAATAAAAAAGCTATCTGAATTAGTCGTAATCCTAAACTCGAGACTAGACACTGAAAGACGGAAATGGGATGAACTAGAAACCAACAACAGAAAATTGAAAGAAAAGAAGCGGCGTTTGGAGAGAAAAATCTCCAGTTTGGAAGACGAAATAAAATCGCTGAGAGATTCCAGAAAAGGATCGAGGATGTCAAAGACTTCTATTACCAAAGAACATAATTTCGACCTCAATAATGGATCTTCGTTAATTGGTAAGAAGCTGTCTACCAATGAAGGGACTGGTGACAAGCCTAGTGATTCTGGAACAGGTTCTGAAGAAACTGGAGAAGAACTCGATAGAGAAGATTTGAAATACAGGCTAGAGTTGACTGAAGAGAAATTAAAAATCTTAGAGGATAAACTGAAAATGATGGAAGAAGAAAAACAGTACGATTACAACCATTTGACTGAGATGATACAAACTTCAAAACAGTTGTTCAATGAAGCTCTAGCGGTGCTCCAAAGAGAAAAATGCCTGTGTTCGTAGTTACTTTTTAGGTTATATATTTTTCGTTATTTTAATTACATAATTTTGAGTTTCATCTTGACCTTTGATTAAAGTTACGCTATTAGGTTGCTGGTATCTTCATGGATGTCGGCGGAGCGCTCAGGTAAACTCAGAAGAGGAAATTAGTCTTATAATATACGCTTTTAGTAGCGGGTAGGAGGAACGCAGTTGTGGAAGCAAAGTAAACAGTTTAAAAGGTACAACGAAGTCCCTATGGTAACAGACAATTACCTTCTCTATGGAGTTAAGCGTCCAAGGAGTCTGCATTTAACAATTAGGTCGCAGACTGATTATCCTAAGTAAATAATTCGAGGCTCTCGCCTATTTCCTACTCCAATAATGGACCAATTTTTTATTTTTTTACAGATATTCTATATACTGAAAAAGAAAGATATATACTGTCCCCATATGTTTTTGGATGATACATTATCTTTAGAAGCACTAGAACCCTCAAAAGATGCTCAAAATTGCGCTGTCAACAGAGGCTTTTTTTTGACTTGGAGATATTCTCATGCATACTGACAGGAACACGGGCACGCGTTAGCACTCACCGCGAACTCGCCGCGGCTGTCCGTCACCAGACCCTCCTCTGGGGGGTACACCCATCATCGGCGCACCCGAACACTGCGCCACCACCGGCACAATCATTTAGGCTCTGAGAAGCATAGCCCAACGACGCACCGTTTCCGGATTATGGGCCTCCGAATTTATTTCATTTTGCATAAAACGCTTTAATGCTTTATATTTCCAAAATGGTAGCTCGGGTCTCGGGTCGTGATCGATGGGGGGTGACCTAGGGAGTGACGGATGTATCCGAATTTAAAGTTTCACTACCCTTTTAGACTGGCCGAAGCCTGAGACGCTGGACGAAGGATATATCCATCAACACCCGGAGCGCCTAGTGCGAGACCATGTGGCAACATTTTACTGGTTTTCAATGGTAGAAATATTTTATTACGTTGGCCACCCCAACCGCCGCCATTTGTCATTTTTTGGCATGCGCGTACGGAGATGCTACGAAAATCGTGCTCTTGAGTGTTTTCTTACAATACCGAGTTTTGAACTTTATTTGTGAATCGTGAAAACCCGTGTTGCTCTGTGAAATATCAGTGCTTGAATATATTTATTGTGTTTTTGTGTTAAAAACATTCATCATGAATAAAACTTGCGCAAGGTGTGAGAAAACAGTTTATCCGACAGAGGAATTGAAATGTTTGGACAAGGTAATTTTCACTTGTATTCCTTTTAAAACATTTTATAAACCGGTTAACTTTTTTATTGTATATTTTTACGAGAATTGCGATAGAAATGCCGATTTGAAAGCTGGTCATTGAATGTAATTTTCGATGTTCTAAATTCAACGGACTAACTTTTTTCGTAACTATTGTCGTGTGCCGGGCACATCAATTCATACAGCCGGACGCGTGACTCATTAAATTATATAAATTGCTGCTGATATCATTGTGAGCTCTCTATAATACCGCATCTGTACTTGCATCGACCTTTTTACCTAATTAGAGTCGTCTTGGGCAATACGCGACCTTGTGGCACGTTATTGTATCGATTGTATTCAAATGATATCTCTTGGAAGAATGGAGTTAATTCCTTTGCCAATTAGCTGAATGAGATGAGATAAAATTGGCGACCATATTCTTGAGAATTGTTTACACACTTTAATTTTATCTTTTGATATTGCTTGCCTATTTGCCTAATAGTATCTTTGAAGATAAAAACTGAAATTACGTATGTACTTTAGTCTCATAGATTAGATTACAAATCTTTTGAATGTCATAAAAAGTGATTTGTACTGGGCAAAAAACTTTTGGAAACCCTTGAGAAAGTTTTAACATTCTAAATCCAAAATCTTCTGCAAAATCCATCAATAACATAGCCAGAAAAGCAAAGTTTGGCAATCTAAACATTTGATTTCAAAGTTTGTTCTACAAACATAGACAATGAATGTCTGTTGTTTATACTGCAAAATTCATTGGGGGTGAAAACAACCTGTTTGGAACACATGCACATGTTTTGTAGACTGGTATTGCCATTGACATTTTTTTTTGTAGGAATTTGGTCACAATTACGTACTAGAAAAAAGTGTGAAATTGATTGTTTAAATAATTTAACTTTGCTTAGTTTAAAACTAACTCATCGCTTAGATAGACAAACCTTATTCTTTAAGGATGTGCAAGTTAAGTTCAACCTTAAGGTCGTAAAAATATAATTTCCCTGGTTGTACATTTCATATAAACGTAATTTTCATAGAACTTAAGGTTTCCTATCCTTTGATTACTTTTTAACCATCTTCAAAAAAAGCAGGATTTTCTCAATTTGGTTGTATTTTAATATTTTTTAAATAAATTAAACAGCAAGTCTAAAAGAGTTCATAACTTCTAAAACATTCATCTTCAATATAAGATATTTTATCTACACTCACAACATTATGTTCCAAATATGAATTAAAAATATATTGTATAAACACGTACTTTATATTTGTGGATAGGTAAAATAAAAAAATAAACCATTACTCTGCAACCTTTTCCTTCAATTTTAAACAATTGCATCATAAAATAACTTCTTCATTTTTATAGCTACTTTTACTTTTAAATATATTGGTGCTTATGGGCTCATTGAATTAATGTAGAAAAGTAGTGTCATGGTCTATGTCTGCGCTCGCTGCTCAGTTAATAACCCCTTTTATATGACCATTGCATAAACTACTATTGAAGAAATATATTTGAGTAGGAACAGCTTACATAGCATCAGCATACAAGCTTAAATGACCAGTCTATAAAAAATGCACATTTATGGGTCATACCATTTCAGGTTGCCACCAACACAGTTAGGTATTTTACAAGCTAAGAATGTGCTAATTTCAATATCTGGTTTGCAAATTGATATATTTGTTACATGAGGTCTTTTTAACCTCTAAAAATATAACTTAGCCAGGAAATACCATCAATCTGTTTTCCCTTTTGCCAATTTTGTTGGGCTGGATTCCGATCTAACTGGATCCATATTTTACATGGGAGTCCTAACTACAGTAACTACCTATGTAACCTCCACAACCAGAATCTTAATGCCAATACCAATGTTTAATGTTTAACCCAGTAATTTGGTATTTAGCATAAAATATTAGGATTTTCAGAATTTCCTGTGTACTATCAACAATGTAAAAGCCTTTTTTGCAATGGCTATTGACATTCGTACTTTGACGTATTTCAGTGGTTTTCTGGTAGTGCCTTATTCAGTAATTAATTCAGGTTGATTATTAATATAATATTAAATTTTCTAAGGTATATATTTATTTGTAAAACAAAGGTGTAAATATGTACATACTTAAACACTAAACAAAAGTAAACTATACAAAATTATACTTAACCTAACTACTTACACTAGATACAAAAGAAAGGTACACTTAGGTGTCGAAGTACTCCTCCACATCACTGTCATCTGGGAATGTGCCCAGGAGACTGACAGCATTGCCACGTTGTATGGCAATGCTGATTCTTTGCGCTAAGCATGAGCCAGTCCTCTGGTCACGCAGTGTCGATCAGTCGGTGAGAGATCTCCTTAAAAAGGAGACGTGCACTCGGGCCCCATGACCCAAGCGTTATGATTCCAAACAGCTCAAAACTGTAATTACCAATATAAAATTCGTATGTATTACGTTATTAAGAATTTATATAACCATTTATGTTTGGAAATATGACACAAAGTGGTTTTTTCAGAACCTTTTCCATATTCAGTCCAATTCTGCGTATGTTAATTGTAGTTTATTACGAGTTATCCTTGTTATAGCTAATTACTCATAAGGTGAAGTCATGAATAGGTCATTATATTATCTTATAATATTTATGGAAAATCCAAGAGGTAAACACTATTAAAAACTTTTAATAGTCCATGACTAGAGTTAAATTTATGTTAACTGTTGTAGAAGGATAATTTTTCATCATTTGCTAAGGACTACAAGATGCTTTTCAACCTTATAAAGTAAAAGTCAAAGATATTTATAATTTCGTGACTAATAAGTCTGACACCAGTTCTGCCAAGGGTATTGTGTCATCCAGTTACCGGGTTGCTGAGGTCAGATAGGCAGTCCCTTCACATAAAATAGTGGTATTCACGTGCATCTGGTTAGACTGGCAAATTGATTTAGATACAAAACTAACTGTACCTAAAACAAACTAAAAATGGCATCAAAAATTCCTCTGTATCGCTGTCTACTGGTAATCTGCCCAAGAGGCTAGTGACATAGCTACATTGTCATAAAATAGTGGTATTCACCTGCATCTGGTTATACTGGCAAATTGATTTAGACAGGAAACTAATTGTACCTAAAACAAACTAAAATTGCCATCAAAAATTCCTCTGTATCGCTGTCTACTGGTAATGTGCCCAAGAGGCTAGTGACATAGCTACATTGTCGTAAAATATTGGTATTCACCTGCATCTGGTTAGACTGGCAAATTGATTTATTTGTTTATTATATTCTTTATTAAACTAATTGTACCTAAAACAAACTAAAAATGCCATCAAAAATTCCTCTGTAGTCTACTGGTAATAGAGACTAGCAACATAACTTCCTGAAAAATCATATTAATAATAATAATTATTGCCAAAAAGTTTAACCTAATCATAGGTATCTGTATTTATTTGATACTTTTAATAAAACAGGAAAAAGAAAATAATATGGTACTCTAATAACAAGCTCAGAGGAAAAATAAAAAATCTAAGTTTTACCCCAGTTTTGAATATTCCATCAATAAAAATAAAAACTATGATACTGTATTTTTATCAGATAATCTCTGTTTTTGCACTAAGTGGACAAGCCCAGTTTGATAAATTTCACTAGTTAAGAAAAAAAAATTGGGTTACACTGATAAGAACAAAAGTTTACTCAAAACGGTACTATCTCTTATTTTATTAAAGATAAAAGCAGAAGAAAAGTGTATTTAACTGCCTCTTAACATTATTATTATTCATAAAAACATAAAAAAAAACAAAATAAATGTAAAATTCAAATCGCAAAACCCCAAAAAGATATGATTCCGGCCAGGATCGAACTGGCGGCCTTCTGCGTGTAAAGCAGATGTGATAACCACTACACCACGGAACCAGTTGAGTACTCGCTCCAAATTCACGACGACTTGTACGCTCGCTTTCGTTTTTACATCGAGACGTTACGTCACACGGCACTAAATTGTAAGACTAGTAAGACTATGATAGTGATTGGTATTCAGACATGCAACATGTAATCATGTTTTGTTCGTGACATGCGATGTGTTGAAATATCAAATGCTTTGTTGATAAGAAAGTGGATTATAATTTTCTTTTAGTATTGTAATTTATGTTAAACTACCTATGACATAAAAAAATGTTAGCCACTGGTATTAGGAACAGTGTCCAAGCTAAGGCCGCCACCGCTCAAGGGTCCTGAGTGAGGAACCTCTTAACAATACGAGTCGTACGTACGTAGTCCTGCATAACGAGGGCCACCTAAGGTTTTGTTCGAGAATCGTGGCTGTTAAGTTAACCATTGGCTGACACGACTATCGCTACAATGATCTTTGATTGCCCTATTTTTCGGGTAGAAACTGGCACCTGATGAGACCTTCTAAATAGGTTACTTCTACCTGCAGCTAAGGAGTGGAATTCCCTGCCGGATTCTGTGTGCCCCGATAGCTACAACTGAGGGTCTTTAAGTTAAGAGTGAATAGGTTACTTCAAGGCAAGCGTGCTTCACCGTCGACCACATCATCGCTTACCATCAAGTGAGATATTGGTCAAAGGCGATCCTAAAAAAAAAAAAAACTACATATTTAATATCTACCTATTATCTTCGAAGTAGGTATCTGAACGTGACGCTATTATGAAAAGCACGCAAACAGCGTGCTTTTCATAATAGCGCCGTGATTTCCTAATTCACAGTGTAGTTCCAAAACAAGCGGTTAGCAATGTTCTATTTCATTGCTCAGAATAATTGTAGCAAAATTGCGTTGAAAACCTTATTATGTTTTTTGCGAATTTTACTTTGCCTTTGCAAGCTTGTATTGAATTATTCCAGTTTTATCAAACTTAAATATTTGCCCTTGCAAGGCCTTAACACCCAAAAATATGTGATTGACGTTTGTCACAAAAATCTGTAAACAAACTTAGTAGCATCTACTTTGGCCACGTTCCCTACGTTCCTTACTTGTCAAACAAAACGTTGTAATATCCGATTTCCGATAACTTTATATGGCGAGTAATATGCTCAGCTCATAACATATTATGGTATCAATGAATAATAATTTAATAACAACACAGTGTTATGTAACCAGCTATTAAAACATTTATCGCAACATTGCAAACGAATAAAGCGTGAAAGTGCACCTTTACAGACCATAGACACATTGTGACGTAGAAAATGGCGGTAATTAGCCTCCTTTTTTGACAGTTACGCGTTTGACATAACTTTTGCGAGCGAAAGTTGCTTTCGTAAATCAAAATGTAGCTACATTTCGGTTTTTGGGAGCCGTCTAAAAGCTAATAATTTACTATTGGAAGGTAAATTCGTTAAACTTAGACTGGTATGTTATGACCCATTTAAATTGGGACAACATGCGACTTGCCGCCTAAATATCCGTAGTATCCCAATCGGGCGCCAAGTAGGACTTCGTCTTACTCTCCACAGTGATTAAAAAATATCTGTTATTAGAGCAGTGCAGGGTTATTGGCACCCTTGTAATTTTTAACCGACTTTCCAAAAAGGAGGAGGTTCTATGTTCGACTTCATGTTTGTTTTTTTTTTTTGTGTATGTTCACCGATTACTCTTTCAATTGTGGACCGATTTTGAAAATTCTTTTTTCTTTTGAAAAAGTATGTTCCGAAATTGGTCCCATTTTAATTTAGTGAAGATCTGATGAAGAACTTCAGAGATATACAACAGAACTCTTCAATAAATAACGGCAAATCTCTCGGGATTGCTGCAATCGCATGTCTGTTTGTTGTTTATAACATTTCATAACATAACATCACGCCAGTTCACTCTTAAGGGGTAAGCAGATCTCTCATTTCACCGGTTATGTTCAAGTTTCATGAAATCTATTCTGGCGAAATTGTTCCCTTACTAACTTGCCTATTAGGTACGTACAACTAAAAAGTGAAAAATAAAAAAACTTTTTGCAAAAAATACTACCGACTTCCAAATACAAAACTACAAAGTGAAAAATAACTTAATTTTTTGAAGTCGGTGTCCATAAAGCAAAAAAATGGTACCTACGAAAGACACCGACTTCAAAAAATTAAGTTATTTTTCACTTTGTAGTTTTGTATTTGGAAGTCGGTAGTATTTTTTTGCAAAAAGTTTTTTTATTACTGCTGAGTACCTATAGGCCTCCTTCCTTTTTACCCGACTGCCGAAGGAGGGTAATGTGTTTATCAGTCTATGTATGTATGTTTGTTCCTATGTGGCGTTCTAGAGACCAAACGCGTTGGCCGATTTTAATGATTCTTACGTCAATCAATTCGTCTAAACCCTGCTAGTGTCACTGACTACATAAAAACTGGAAAAGAAAAAATGGAGGATTTTGGGCGATGATTTGATTCAGCATGATTTTCTTCTTGTTTACGTCTTTTAGTTCGCTTTTTTACCCATGCTTCCCTGAAACGCACGTGCGAGGTGAACAATTCCATAAATGGTTGAATATTCCTGAGTCTCCTTGAAGTTCTAAAATACACGAGCGCACTGTACAAAAAGATATATTTTTTTTATTTTATTTTTTTATTACAGCTTTTTCTTATTCTTGCATAAAAAGTAACTAGACCGCCATATTGGATTTAGAATGACGTCACTAAGTTAACCATGCATTTTCATCCAAACTAAACGTGTATGCAAAATTGTAGAGGATATCTGCTTTAAAATTCAGTTGCAACTTGTAAGATTTGACCCGAACGCACTTACAAATATTACATACATTGCAAGTTAAATAAAAGTTTGAAAAAATAATTCAAATGTTTCATTCATCAAGAAGTCTAATGTCCAAGTAATAATCCATTTAAATGGACACTATAATTTAACCTGGGTCAGTGAGAACCTTACGTAACTCTTTAAAATTAAATCCGTGTCGAAAGCGTACATAAAGTTATCTGAAAATATGTTATTATGAAATATTTTGTCAATAAAATGTTCAGGAGATTGGGTCAATTGCTATTTTAGTTTTAACGATGCCTAAAACAGTGGAATACGATACAACTGAGACTTGTGTTTTTTGTTTCAAAGCACTAATCTCTGGGAATAAAACTCAGTTTTGAAAATTCTTGAAGAAGGTTATAAGCTACATCACGCTACGCTATCTGCCCTATATAGGCCTTTGGAAATGGTAAAAAGTGACAAAAATAAAAGTAGGATGAAACCCATTGGAAAAGGAAGAGAATATAACAAAAATGAAAGGAAAAATTATTTACGGGCGATCTGAGGTCGAGAAGTGCAAGGGGGTGAGTTTTCAAGGGTAGAAAACGATTCATCTCGATTTCCGGCAAAACTACAGTTCCTATGGAAAAAAATTTATCTGCAAAGTTATAGGTAATAAAAAGATCTAGGTACAACTTTTGTTTTTACACTGTTTTTACATAACCTCAAAATTTATGTCGAAAATTCAAATAACCAAGTTTTTGGTTTTTTATAAGGTGACAACTGGTCTACTTAGGAACCAAGCAAAAATAGAAAATAAGTCAAAGAACGCTAAGGGAAAACATAGATGGGGGGGCGGGTAAAACCGTGGGGCATATTTAGTTTGAAATAAGTTAGCTAACATTTTGAAACGGTGTTGAAAACAAATACTTTAGGTTGGTTCAGCCATTCGGATTCATTAATTCCAATGTGAAGAAATTCTTAATCTATTGTGTTGTGGGTCATAGTCGTTTGTTATTTGCCAATTAAGAAACAATGTGTGGTTTTTCATTAAGTTTTTTATTACTTTGAACACTGATTACATGTTTTGCGTGTATAAATTATAGGTAGGTTTTCAATTGATTTCTGTAGAAAATTCTTCGCTATAATCTGAATTAGAATATTCGTGTTTATTTATTTATTTAATTAGGTACTTTTACATAACACGGCCAAGGACCAATTACATTTGTAAAAAATAGGTTTTAGTCACACATATAAAAACCACGGTTTAATAGAAAACCAAACTAAAAAGTAGAAAATAATTTTCAATAAATTTAAAGTAAGGATAATGTGATTAAAAAAATATATATAAAAAAAGCTTTACTTTTTAGTTCAATTTACCATCAAAACGCGTTTTTTTTGTTTTCAAACGACAATTTATTAATGCAACTACTTCCCTGCGATGTGAGTTGGTAATTAGCGTGTCTTCTGCCTTCCCTGGATGTGATAGCAGTTTCTTAGGCTTCCTCTCCGGAACATTTATTTATTACGTATACTTGGCGCATGGCACTACCGTCTCTTCGGAAATAACAAAAAATTAAGCCATGCGTCTTAGCACGCGCCTAGATGCTTGGCCCAAAAACACTTCCGGGTGTCGGATATACCTAAATAACAAAATCGCTAATCCTGAAGATCCATGTAAGGATAATGGGACAAACTATTTAAATTATTGCATTGTCAACGGTCCTTGATAAGTGTGCAAAGTTTGAAATTAATGCGGCGTTTTGAAGGGGGTGAAAATCATGTTCAAAGATTCCGTTACTTAGAATACATACATACCAAGCTAACAAAAGCATGTTAAAAATAAAAACAAACAACAATGAAATATCGATAACTACACGGCTGTTATGCGCTCCTCATCTCACAATACTCCAGACATAAACCATCAGGTTGCCTATGCGTTGGAATTTTCATTTCAGCCGAAAGACGTCCTCTGCTAAACCCTCGCCAAATCGTCGTGTTGGAATATATACATAAAATCACGTCTTTTTCTCATAGGGACTAGGCAGCTAGTATAGAACGTCATCTACTAAGATCCATGCATACTCCTTTTGCATGAACACACGCCAGAGTACTGCGAACCTGGCTTCAGACAGAATAAATGCAAAATTTTCTTCACCTCTTTGATGATTGCAAAATATTTGTATTTCCATTACAAGTTTAGCCCAAACGAGTAAAACGCTACATTCATTTCAATATCACGCATTAATATGAAATTCTGCAAGAAATAGAGCAGAAAAACCGAGATCATGAAATAGCTAGTTCACGTTTACAGCTTTCGTAAATATTGTTTACCCACATTGTGGACATAGTAACTAGCAAGGTCGATTGATAACGAGTATTATGTAAATAGAGATAGCGCTCTATATAAGGGGCTGTTGTCGCTATGTGGTTGCATAATGCTGATAAATTTTCATTCAAGGATGTAGGGTATCCTTTGGAAGAGTTTGTTCGGGTTAGCCCCTTTCTAGAATGGATTTGTCAGAGAAAAAAAATACCACCGACTTCTAAATAAAAACACGACAAAGTGACAAATAACTTCAATTTCGGAAGTCGGTGTTCTTGTTTTCGTTTCTTCGTTTTTTGACACCGCCTTCCGAAATTGAAGTTATTTGTCACTTTGTCGTGTTTTTATTTGGAAGTCGGTTGTATTATTTTGTAAATACGTTTTTTATTTTTGAGTTTTTAGTGGTACATAATGGACAAGTTCTATAGTAAGGTACATATGATGCCCACAGTGATGCCAGAATAGATTACCCTGATAACATGTAACTTGAACATAACCGGTGGGATGAAAGTGTACCAGGGTGAACTGTACACGTTTGCGTACCCGTTTAGAGCATATTGGCGTGATGGTATGTTATGAAATGGTGCAAACAATAAACAAACATGCGATTGCCGTCATTTATTGAAGAGTTCTCTATGAGTTCTTCATCAAATCGTTACCAAATTTGAATGGAACCATTTTGGAATAAACTTACTTATTACTTACGAATTGAGAACCTCCTCCTTTTTGGGAAGTCGGTTGAAAATAAAATATCGTCATTTCTTTAGATCGGGCAATCAACCGGCAAAACCTATTACTGGGTTTAAACTTATTTGTAGCTCTTTACCCTTAGGAGCTACGAATTGCCTTGTGTTCCATGTTCAAATACCCTCCGTTCCTTTCAAGCATACATACCTAAGAATCAGGTTTGTATGAGAAACTTGCATTTTCAGGCTGTAGAAGACAGTAGAGGCTTTTTCGTCTTGGTGGAACACGTTATGTACCACTTAACTCCAGTCCTGTTGACTAGTGTCGTCACCAAACAAAACAGAAACGATTCGCCTTTGGCGGTACCTGTAGCATACTTAACACAGAAGGGTTGGTATCTTCCGTATAATATTCCACGGATCCGTCCAATTACCGCCACAACGTTGATTCAACGAAGCTGACTCATATTCGTTCGTCACAATACAATATAAAATGGGTCTATCCCTACATTTTCCTTGCCGTTTTCTGTCCCTATCCAAATACGGTCTCATAATGAACATATGCCTCCCCCAAACTTTGACAATGAACAGTTGCAATGTAACCGAGGGGAGAGGTGTTATTAATCTTTATCTAAGGGTGATGGGGGCTATTCTTAGTTGGTTTAGATTAGAACGTGCGTTTGCGATGTTTTCAAATTGGTATAACGGAACGATGAAATCTCTGGACTAGAATTTTGGAATCTGTGACTGGATTTTAAAATAATTCCATTATTTGCATATTTTTTCCAACTCTGTTGTGGGACGGCTTCCAATCTTACCAGATGCAGTTGAATACCAGTATTCTACACGCAGCTACTGTCTCTCTAATCTCGTGATGCTCAGTTAAGTACAGGGTAAAATGGTACCCCTCGTCAGACTTCTTACTACCCCGTATCGTCTTTTTTTGGGGCAATCCCATCGCACTATTCCCAAAGCACTACAACTCCTGAAAGTCAGAATGAACAGTGGCAACCACCAGAAAAGCGCCGAGGCAATGAAGCTCGACGAAGTCCCGGAGAATGAATTTAACTGCCTTGGATCTCGCAACGAGTTAATCAGAAAACAATAATGGAGGAGTAGGAAAAATTACAAATTTCCAATTCCCTCCATATCAAGCATGAGACAGAACAAACAAGACCAATAGGCACAAAGGGTCGTTTACAACTGGGATAAGCCCAGTATCGTCTGTCAAAATCGGCAAATGTGAACCGAGACCAACGGTTTAACGTACTTTTCTGGGCCTGGAGGTTCTCGGTATAGAATTGATGGTCACCCATCCATGGACAGACCTCGGGTAGCGTTCAAGATCGAACCAAAATTAGAGATACAAAAAGCTACTCCAAGTTAACTGGATAATTTCCAGCCAGTCGCATTCTCCCATCATCCAACCATATCAGACACCAGATAAATCCGTTGATTTATACCCGGCTTAGTAACGTAGTATGTCAACATTTGCGAGCGTTGAAGCGACAAGAGTCATTGTGCCCGTGTTTAGAACCATGACGGAATGACGGTAGTAGGGTGACGACGCGTACGCGGTTTGTGGGACATGGAGGCAGTTGAATGCGGGAGTGAAAATTTGGTTTTTATAATTAATCAGTTGAGGAAAGTGGCAGTTAGTTACGTAGTCCACCTGAAAATACCAAAAATAGTGTTAAATTGTGTTTTCCTCCTTTTTGGAGGTCATTAAGGAAAAGCAAAGCGCGTGCAAATTTTTTCTGTTAGCAAGGTTACCGTTATAATATACATTTAGGTGTCTGTATTTTTTCACGGAGAGGTAGTTCCATTCGTTACAGGTTTTCTTGTGTAACGTAATATAAATATCTATTACAGACTAGCTTATCCTATGGCTTCACTCAGCCTCGTACAGGCACCGTGCATTTTTGGCACACTGCGATGCGATAGTGCAGCTTGCCATCAACTTGGAGACATCTACTGGCTTTTGGGCAGGTAGACATCTCTTAGCTTGGCAACTAATTATTGATCTACAAATGCATCCTAAGACCTATATGGACATATGGTACAGAACTCTGGGGTTCGCCAAGCCACTCAAACATGTAGATACTACAACGCTTACAAAACAAAGCATTGAAAGAGAACATAGAAGTACATCATCATCATCATTTCAGCCGTAAGATGTCTATTGCTGGACATCCCCAGAAGTACATGATGACTTACAAATGCCCACTATTAAAGAGATTGTAGAAACGTCCCGCAAGTCTTGATAAGCAAAGACCCCAGCAACACAAAAATGAGCTCGCCGTGACACTACTGGAGTCCTCGGACTCTACTTACAGACTTAAAAGAAAACGAATAGCGTCATCTAATATCACTGATGCATAACGAGATGACGCATCGCAGGATGTGGAGAATCTCAAACTGTTAAATGAAGAAACAACCAATCTGATTAAAGCCTAGAGGCTGATTGCAGACGTAAAAGGAAAAACCCGGCCAAATGCGAGTCGCTCTCGCGTACGAAGGGTTCCGTGCCTTTATCGCAAAAACGGCAAAAAGATCACGTTTGTTGTATGGGAGCCCCCCTTAAATATTTATTTTATTCTGTTTTTAGTATTTTTTGTTATAGCGGCAACAGAAATACATCATCTGTGAAAATGTCAACTGTCTAGCTATCACGGTTCATGAGATACAGTCTGGTGACAGACAGACAGACGAATCCCGGCGTCTTAGTAATAGATCAGTGCTTCCAGAGATTCCCTTTCCAGATTTTACCTCCGTATTTGGTCTGTTCTTTAGGGGCTGCCGAACTTATTTATGTTTCTCCGCATCACAACGAACCACCCTCGATTTCTTAATTATTTGTCATTTCCTAGTTTCAAAAACATCCTGTCAAAATTAGCATTAATGTAAGATTTGACACGTTCACCAAAATACTCCTTACAGAAACCGGTCCTATGTAGTTTCGGGACCTATCCAAAGTTATGAACACTTCATGGTGTCCCCATGTCATCGGGCGCTCCTACAAACACTATTATTGATTTAATAATTCAATTCGGAGCACTGTGTCGTGCGGTCACTGCGCAGCTTCAAGTTATAATTGTATCTTCACGACGTTTTGAAGAATTAGTGGCAGTAGAATTATAGGGACTTTCAAATCTGTCAAAAAATATAGGTATATAGGTAGTTGGGAATTTTCACAAACTGACTGATATTATTTATAGATGTTTAGAATGCTAATAGTGGTCATTGCCCTTTCCCTAATATCTCTTCGTAGGGACCCGAACAAAAACCATGTACTGAGCAGTTGTTTTTATGTAAACAAATGTTGAAGAACACTTCTTTCTTCTTGTTATATAATTATGTCGATTCAAGACGGCTATGTATTTCCGTTTTTGAAATTAAGAATGTCAATAAATATATCTTTGTTGGCCTTACAAAAGGCAACTGTAGTGACCCAATTGAATACAGAGAATAAGCTATGCTATCTACATGCATTTATTTTATTAAGTATTTTTGTTGTTTCCCCAAAAACATTCATAATTATTCGGTCTACGAACACAAAAGAGTTTCGCACGGTTTTCTGCAAAGAATACATTACCTATCTCTTTTAACCCTTGGGTGTAAAGATACTGTGGCCACAAACGCCACACAATGATCCAATAACAGCGCACTGCAATCACCAAACTTTCTGCCAAGGGCAATACCTCTTTTCAAAACTTGTTGAGAAAATTATGTGAAGATAATTACAATAGAAAAGATATTTAATGTAAATACACCATCAAAATGAAGCCCTGACCTTATTCCCAGCTAAACAACTCCTTATAAGACGAGAACAACGGCCATAAACCCGGCTACATACAGATGGTCGTCTCAATATAGAAAGTAGCAAGTAAAGTATAACTGTGACCCGTTCGTGGCGCCTGAGGTTAAGCGCCGGCCGGTTGCACAATGTCTTAAACCTTTGTTTAGCTAACGCCGTTTAATATTACCCGTTCTACTCTTATGTTGACGCAAAAGTCGAGGACAAGAAGGTCAAGTGACATTCTATGAGTTGTAATAACGATTGTCAAAATGTCTAAAATATATGACACATTGGCCAACCAAAATGTCACGTAGATTGACTCGTGGAATTTTCAAGAGCCGTTATCGCTTGGTTACACGTTACGACGAGTCCAGTATCGGGCTAGTGCCAGGACAGATCAAGAGACCACGATAGGTAATGGTCGGGATTAGACTAAAACTACTCTATCATGGCAGTCTTTTGCCAGTATAATTAGTACGTGTAAACAAGACATTACGATAAAATAATAGCCAGTCAACAAGGCCAGAAGTGCCACCAGCAGTGCAGTCTTTATAGTCAACTTCACTGGTTAATGAGCCCTATTGAACAACAAGTTATAAAACGCTATATTAAAGGTTAATTTCCTATCGAAAAAATCAAGCATGGCAGTGCATACCTTATGGAAAAATATACTGTTTTATCCCCTTGCCTCACACTCAATCAAGTAGCTTCTCTCTCTTATAATACAAAGAGAATTTAGTTTTCCTCATGGCTTTGAAGATTTCTGTCTTAGTTTAGTTCACACAGACCTAATAAAGCGTTGCAGATGGTCGTCCGTCACAATATAAAGTAGCAAGTAAAGCATAACTGCGACCCGTTAAGGCCTGAGGTTAAGAGCCGGTTGCACAACGCTAATCTTTGTTAACCTACGTTGGTTTTGTCATTCAATTACGGATTTATTGTGCAGCTGCACTGTTAGTTCTTATGACTAAAGGCCAAATCACACATCGCAAAGTGCCATGTTTCGAAGTCGTGTTTTGACCCTTATGCGTTGTGTCATCATATAAGCATGGAATGATCTACTGGTAGGTTCTAGGCATCTTTTCCTTTCTGTTGCCCTATGTGCGTCCCTCAATCAGTTTCTATGCAAGTTATTCGTTCCTAGCTTCTGCCAGCGGCTTCGCCCGCGTGAAAATGTGTGTTTTTTTTATCCCAAGGGAGCATTATACTGGGTTGAAAAGGAGTCTATGTGCTATTCCAGACTATAATCTATCTCTGTGCCAAATTTCATCCAGATCCGTTCAGCCGTTCTGGTGTGATTGAGTAACAAACATTCATTCACACATCCATCCAAACTTTCACATTTATACTATTAGTAAGATAGGGGTCCATAAAATTGTAATCATCAGCTAGCCGACTTATTAAAACACCATGAAACGACTGCTTATCCGTCCTCCACAAACCAGGATTTTGTGCTGGTCTATTTGGTCCTATTTATGGGCAAAAGCCTTTGTCCACTCCTTCCATCTTTCGCGAGCCCGTGCTCTCCCTCGTTTCCAGTTCTGGCGAATCGAAAAGGCTTCCTTTCAAGTTACAAAAATCATGTTATGTCGGTATCCGGATACTAAGATGTATGGCTTGTATGAGACCCAGATGTTGCATTCGGTGAACTGAAAATAAAAGAATCTTGAATCAGCTGTTCAAATTGCAAGCTGTTTAAACGTATACATTGTTCGATTTTAATAGCCATTAAAGTTTCTTTGTTTAGGACATGAAAGATGTACCTACGATTTAATTTTTAAATTTTTGTGTACGTGTCTGTGTCTTTTAGGAATACATTTGCTTTATGCGTCCAGCAAAGGAGTGAAATTCTGCCGGAATATGTATTCCCTGATAGCTATACTTGACTAACTTCTAGCCAACGGTGCATAATCACCGACCACATCTTCGCTTACCATCAGTTGAGATAGTTCTCAAAAGTAAGCCTGAATCAATATTTATTAAGGAAAAACTCCATGCACATAGGTACAACAACTCGTTTTAGACGAAAGCAGGGGCAAACTCTTATATAAGCCATATAACGTCGCACAGAAAGATTTTCTTGAGATAGATTGAATTATTTTACAAGCTTTTGCAACTTGCAATGTATGTATGTATGTAAGTGTGTTCGGGTCAAATCTTGCAACTGAATTTTAAAGCAGTTATCCTCCACCGATTAAGATGAAATTTTGCATACCTACACGTTTAGTTTGGATGACAATGCAGGGTTCGCTAAGTGACGTCATTCTAATAATAAATAATAATAATAATAATAAATAATAAGTTTATTTAAAAATCATAAGGCAATACAATAAATACAATTTTTGCTTAAATTTATGTCAAGTTCACATAAGCTATGTGCCTGAACTAGGTAATCCTGTGTTTCAGGCGAGAAGAGGTACATTTGTTTTTTTTTTTTTTCAAATAATCATTAATAATCTAATCCTATCCAATCCTTCTAAATCCAATATGGGGCACTAGTTATTTTTTGTGCAATGCCATGATATGGGTATGAAATGAAAGAGATTGCTAAACACAAAAAAAAATTTACAATTATATACAAAAACAAATTTTTTATTTTTTATTCCGAATTAACTTGAAAATTCTTCCATTCGTGTGGGTTGTGGAGCTTGTCGAAGCGAAAAGCGAATACTGGATCTCTTGACCACACATGGATGAAATACAACTTTTCTATAAAAGCCAACATTATATCATTTCTCATAACCCGTTCACCTTAACCTAAGTTTACCTCAACCTTATACGGTGCGCTCGACCCCACAGTAACAGTTAGTCACTTTTATCTCGGCATCTAAGTAAACTGTTCAATTGAATGCTGCTGCGATGGAAATTGGGTCAAATCTGTTACTTACAGCTGTATGGTATAGAAAATTATTTATGTCTTCGTCAGCTCAGTATGGCTTGTATTTTTCTCTGTACGAAGATAGAGCCGAGTTTCTGAAACAAAAATAATTGTAAAATTAATGTGACAGTTTGTGAAAGGTGCGCTAGCGTTTGTGATTGTTTGAATGAATTTACAACACCCAATCACGTCACTTGACTTGCGTTAAATTTTTGACGCGTCGACAATTTCTTACCAGAACCCGGGGGTAGTTTGACAGCAGTGGTTGCCCATTGGTAACGGCCGAGATTTACAAGTTCTAGGGCGTGGTTTCGAACCCAGGCAGGCGCTTTACCTTGTGTACATTATTTCAAACCACTGCTCACAGAACGGTGAAGGAAAACATCGTGAGGATCCGGCATGTTTTAGAACCAACATTCGAAGACATGTGACATCCACCAAAATGCACTGGGCTCCTATCCTATGCGGGGGTAGCTTTTTCTATTTTTCAAGTCAAGATGAGGGTTTAACATTGATTAAATGATCAGCTGACTCTTGCTTGGCAACAAATCAGCAATCCAATCACACAACACACGGCATTTTGAAAGAAAATCCGAATCCATTTTGGACGAGTCCAATATAGCTTCGGGGTGTATGAGACGTCCAGTCTCGCTTTTATTTATACGAACGAGAAATTAATTGATTGTTTATGAACTCTCCAAATACCTAAATAAAAAATAAACCGGCCAAGTGCTAGTCGGACTCGCGCACGAAGTGTTCCGTATCATTATCGCAAAAAACGTCAAAACATCACGTTTTTTGTATGGGAGTACCACTTAAATATTTATTTTATTCTGTTTTTAGTATTTGTTGTTATAGCGGCAACAGAAATACATCATCTGTGAAACTTTCAACTGTCTAGTATCGGTTCATGAGATACAGCCTGGTGACAGACAGACAGACGGACCGCGGAGTCTTAGTAATAGGGTCCCGTTTTTACCCTTTGGGTACGGAACCCTAAAAACTAGTTTACTTTTCTTGCAAAGAATTATTCTAATCGTCATCTAACCCAAAGTTTCCTATTCAGGCAACGGCCTCGCAGATTGAAAGAAAATTTTACCAGTGCAACATTTCCTCACCCACAAACACCGGACCGTACTATACGGTAACAAGCAGGCTACTTAGATAACAATAGCATCTGTAATGGCTAGTTAGCTGGCCGACGCCGACGGTCAAGTACAGTAAATTGACCTATATACCTCTTTGGTTAGACGTACAAATTGCACTCTGCGCAGAGTGCGCAGGATGATCGCTCTTAGGGATTGTGCGGGTTGTCACGAGCTGGTGACGTCAGCATTGGAGGACTGGCAATTTTTTGTAGTTGCTGGCATTGAGTTAAATGTACTACGTAATAGAGGAGACTCCTCAACTCAATTGTTTGTAACACGCGTTAGAGCACGCGTACTCCAACTCACTTAGTCTGTGGCAAGCGCTCGCTGCAACGTGACACGTTTGATTATTAAGTTTTTTTTCTTATAAAATGCCTGCGTATGTATTGAGATACTGTTTAAACAACTCGAGAAATATAAATAAAATTCAAGGAATGAGTTTTCAACAGTAAGTTGAAAACACGCTTAATTTAATTAAATTTTATCAATTCATTGTATCTCGTGACGTCGCGTCACCGCGGAGGCGGGAGGGCGGCCATGTTTGTGTAAATGTCAAAGAGTAAGAAAAAGTTCATCAGCGCGCATTCATTGTTTATCTGTGAGAACATAACTCCCCCTGCTTGCCCCGTTGTCACCGAATTACGCGCAATCTTTTGTTTGAAATAGCTTCTCTAGTACGTAGTAAATTTAACTCGCTGGTTGGCTGGTACTAGGGGATAGTCACTTGGTGACGTAAAACTATTTAGATTAGTCTGAGCATGAACCTTCACATTGTTGATCATTCTATCATCATCATCATTTCAGCCGAAAGACGTCCACTGCTTGACATAGGCCTCCCACAAGCGTCAACACACTGATCGGTCCTGTGCGTTTCGCATCCACCGGACTCCTACAGCCTTGACCGGCGGGCTTATTACGTATCTTTTGCAAGAGCAAAACGATAGCGATCAAACGCTTTATGTCATAAAAGTCCGAATTACCTGCAGTGTAGGTATGGTAGGTACTATACAATCTTCTCTTAATCGCTCGGTGTTTGTCAAATGCACTTTTTTAAAATAAAAACCGCCAACAACTCTAAAACTTTTGTATTGAAGAGCAATTATTGCGCAAAAATCGCTATCGTTTTGCTATTGCAAAAGATACGTAATAAGCCTGCGGGTCCTCGCTCTATCTAGAGGAAGGCCTTCCAAGCGTTGGAAGCAAGTTTGAAGCGTCTTCTGGTACGCGGTCGCCACTCCAGAACTTTTCGGCCCCAAAGGCCATCCGTTCTGTGAGCAATGTGCCCTGCCAACTGCCATTTAAGTTTGAAAATTCTGCGGGATCATTTAAAGAAAGAGACAAAGTGATTGTATGGCCAATATCTGCCCCCCCCCCCCTCCCTTATCCATAGCTTGTAGTGACGAAGGAGACACTCCAAGCAAGTGTCGTGAACCAATCAGAATTCTGGAAATAGACAACTGGCCGCACGATCGCTTTATCTCTCTCACAATTTTCCAACCGTATTCAATTTATACCTGGATAGGGAAAATGCGTCAATATTACAAAAGTAAAATAATTTGTCAAGGATACATACATACATAAACTCACGCCTTTTTCCCATGGGGGTAGGTAGAAACTACAGAACGCCATTTGCTACGATCCTTACATACTTCTTTTGCTCCACTCACATTCATACATCTAGTCATACATACACACACGCCGGTTATGAGTACTGCGCACCTGGCCTTTTTGAAGAACATCACCTATAAGGTCTATGTTTGTCTTGTCTTGTCAAGGATACTTTATTTTATTACGGTATTCAATCACCAATTAGTCTGCCAAGCTGATAATAGGTACTCTGAGAGATAATCATGATCGCCACAATACAAATAATCCATCAAATTCTTATTTAGCCATGTCACAGATAATATAATACTAGCATATAGATGCCTCATCCCATACAAAGAAACGGAGCCGACTTAACTATTGTTTTTCGTCTGGTTAAACTGATTATTTTATGTACATCGTTCGCGTTCGGTTCCGTTCCACGGCGAAAGATAGATGGTGTTAGCAGCGACTTGCAAGAAACAGGATTTACGCTGTTCGTGAATATATTTTTTCCATAAATACATTGAAGATTTGTTTTATAGTATTTTTTTGCACGTTTTTAGAGTTTCATTTCACCGAAATGTGTTACAATACAATACAAATTTAAACAATCGAATGGAATGTGTCAGAAATTTAAAACCGTGCCATCTATTGGCATCTATTTTAAACGATCCGTTCAAATAATCTTTGAAATATGAATTAAGAGCCCAATATTCCATAATTTTGTGCTTAGGAGAGTTGGTTCAACAAGAACATACAAATTTTATGTTCAATTCCAGAAAATGTTAATTTTACACGCAATTCAATAAGAAATCGGTGCATATTGCGCCATCTAGTGATATTTATTTGAACCGAATTTTCTATCTTAGCGCTGAGATCTCCTGGCCATGTTAACTTCCACGGGCTGAGTTCATCAGCAATCAGTAAATTATAAAGTAAAACTTATCAATGCAGGTCGTAATTAGTCCCATGTTCCACACTAACACCACGGTCCTAACACCGACACTCGGCCCTTCCACAGTAAGTGTCATAATTAAAAAGTAACACGATCCCAAGAGGAAATGGAAAGTTAGTCCTAAAACTAGGGCGAGTTAACTGGGCCAAAGAAATCTGTGCACTCCTATTTTATAAAAATGAACCAACAGAATCTCTGAGGTGTGTGTAGAATTTGAGGGCTTGAATTTGGGCAGGCACATAGAGTGTTATGCGTGTCAGAAAGAGTTTTATACCATTAAAGATTACGTTGAGGACAAAAGGCTTGGGATTGAGCTGCTCCAATTAATTTAGATTATTTATATTTTGCACCGTGAATTTTTTTTTTCTTTCTTTTATTGCAATGACAAGAATATTTACTTTTTAAAGTATTATATTATTTTAATAATTTTGAATGTGAAGAATATGTTTTGTTTTTAATTTTTCTTAGTTAGTTTTTAGGGTTCCGTACCCAAAGGGTAAAAACAGGACCCTATTACTGAGACTCCGCGGTCCGTCTGTCTGTCTGTCTGTCACCAGGCTGTATCTCATGAACCGTGAAAGCTAGACAGTTGAAATTTTCACAGATGATGTATTTCTGTTGCCGCTATAACAACAAATACTAAAAACAGAATAAAGTTAATATTTAAGGGGCTGAATACTCAAAATAGGCTTTCTTTTAAACATTTTTTAGCCAAATCTATTGAAGATGTGGCAGCGGAAAAAAGATATGTTAATCTTGATTATATTTCCGAAAACTTTGTTGTGGCCGAAACACGTTTACGCACAAAAACCTCGATACAATTGAATGGCAAAGTAACCTCTTACCGTGATCTTCAAAAGATTTTTCCGGTAATACTGACCAGCGTACATTTGTACAATTAACAACAATAACGTATCATAAAAGGACGCAAAACTTCATTGTCTTATATATTGAAGTTTCATTCATTATTTTTAAGTAATTCATATTATTATGTTTTGTAAAAAAGTCTATACAAATTCCATCGTGCTTCTCTTTCCATCCAGTGCAATTCGACAGTGACCGCTTCGCGGCGTTGCTAGGTGGACGTATGTCGCTTTTTTCCGCAAAAAGCAAAAATAATATTCAATTTATTTCTCGTCAATTCAATCTGTCAAAAAAATATCAGGTATAATGCAGCCAGATCATGTAGCCTGGTGGCTTTAATTGGAACTAACGAAATCACAAGTAAAAGTTGTCAAAGTCTGTATTATTTTTATTTTTTGGCACTACCGCTGTCACTGGCATCCATATTTTTGTTGTATTATAAACGACTCACGTCTTTTAGTTTACTTACTAAGTCCATAACTAAAAAGTATTTGAACCTCTTTGAAAATACAACAAATGTTATCTCAATTTGAATTAAACAATATTTAAAATATAGGTGAGGTCGAATACTATTTTAACCTTCTTCGTTCATGTGAAAACAATAGAAGCAAAAAACACAGAACATGGAATGGTCGTACCAACCACGCTGGCAGTGTCTCGAAGGGACAGAACTAATAAAATTCTTCGTATCCATTTGTTTCAATCTTTGTTTCTTTCTAACATACGGCACCTAGAACTGACCAAAAAATTTCAAATTCGTGAGAAATAATAATCTATTTCTCACGAGTTTGGCATTTTTCGTCGTTTTAACCAAAAATCGTCCACATGTGGACATAAAGCTCACCAAGAATCACCACATTGATCAGTCCTGTATTTCTCGCAATTAACTATCCCAATTGCAATAACGAGCTACAATAATAGTTTGTTAGTCTATTAATATTGTTAAGCTAATTATTAATTGATCTTATCATTTTGCCAAATCGGCACTGACAATTCTTATTTATTAACAAAAAATCCGCCGATCGCCCTGGAGAGTAAACAAAAAGACTTACACTTGGGGATTGCCAGAGATTTACGCAGCATTCTGGATGTAAAAAGAACAGACCGAATACGGAACACGCTTTGTTCCCAAACGGGCATAATAGACGTGGGTAAAAAGGCTGTTCGGCTCAAATGGACCAATGCCATTACGGTTCACGTTAGTAGCATGCAAATTGAGCGCTGGGCAAGCCTCCACAATCTTGAAGATGGAACGCACCGTTGAGGCTGGCCCAGAAATAGGTGCCGAGATGATTTGGACGCGTACCGTGAGGGCTGGTTCTAGACGGTGGTGTACTCTTATGAATTGAATTGGGGATGGATAAAGAGGGAGGGGATGGCCAAAAAAAGATAGATGGACTGTGTGAGGAGTGATATTAAAGAAAAGTGAGTCAATTATAGCGTGGTGCGGAACAGAACGATATGGAAGAAGAAAACGTGTTGCGCCGACCCCAAGTAACATGGGACAAGGACAGGTAGGATGATGATGATGTTTTCAGACTTTTACCGGTAAGACTTAGTAAATCTGTTTTACCGATAAATAATAAGTTTCACCATAGTTTTTTTTTAAACTGAAACAACAGTTTGGCTTTCACAGTAACATATACGTGGTTGTGAGGCATACACAGTTTTTAGTATTTATGTTTTCCTTTTTAGGGTTCCCTAGCCAAAAGGCAAAAAACGGAACCCTTATGGATTCGTCATGTATGTATGTCTGTCTGTCTGTCTGTCCGTCCGTATGTAACAGCCAGTTTTTTCCGAAACTATAAGAACTATGCTGTTGAAACTTGGTAAGTAGGTGTATTCTGTGAACCGCATTAAGATTTTCAAACAAAAATAGAAAAAAACTGAAACTCAATTTCTTTTTTCATCCTACCTGCACGTGTGGGGTATCTATGGATAGGTCTTCAAAAATGATAATGCGGTTTCTAATATATTTTTTTCTAAACTGAATAGTTTGCGTGAGAGACACTTCCAAAGTGGTAAAATGTGTAAAACCCTGAAACTTCTAAAATAAGAGAATGATAAAACTAAAAAAAATATATGATGTACATTACCATGTAAACTGCCACCGAAAATTGGTTTGAACGAGATCAAGTAAGTAGTTTTTTTAAATACGTCATAAATCGTAAACCACAATTTAACAAGTACGGAACCCATCGTGCGCGAGTCCGACTCGCACTTAGCCGGTTTTTTTATGGCATGTGTTGTGCCTGGCGCATATAAACATTTTCTTTCTTTCTATATTATCTTTAAACACCTACACTGTACCAATACTTATAGCAAATAAATGATTGATTGATTGATATATAACAAACAATAGCAACAAAAATAGTTTCAGCCGTTCTCTAGTGAGACGCTTACAATCACATACAGCATTTTTAGGGTTCCTTCTATCTCCCTGACTGTCTGTCCGTCTGTCACGAGGCTGTATCTCAAGAACCGTGATAGCAAGGCAATTATTTTTTTTACAGATGGTGTATTTCTGTTGCCGCTATAACAACAAATACTAAAAAAGAACAAAATCAATATTTAAGTGGGGCTCCCATACAACATACGCGTTCTTTTCCGTTTTTTGCGATAATGGTACGGAACTTTTGTGCGCGAGTGCAACTCGCACTTGGCCGGTTTTTTTTTATATAGATAGATAAAGTTTACATGACCGTGTTTTTGCGTCCTGTCTATTTGTTTTTTAACTCTAATATACAGAAAAGCGGCACCACGTGACCTCACCACAGAGGGCTGATGTATATCAAAACCCAGTAAGTGCTTTGTAATTATTATATTCCAGGATAGCGGAAAGTCATCTTGTATTAGTAACTAAATGATATATTAAGATTTCAAGAGAATACTAAACAAGGAATATGAACCTACTAATTGTACAAATAATACTAATAGCGTCATACATTCTATTGCATATTTTAAACATGCCTAAAAAAGACAATTCCAAACCTAGTAAGTTTTGGATATTTGCTAATTTAAGGTGTCTTTACAATTTGATGTGACTTTCCTATTGTAAATAATGATAAAATTGATTATTGAAAGCACCAAATCTCAATTCAAATTTAAAGTTTTCAGTTTAATATTGCACAGTCCATTTCAGTATAGTAAAACTCATTAAAATAATATAAATAAAATTATCTAGCTATTAAACCAATATAAAAAAATGTAACGTACTGTGTTCTTATATGTGGTAGTCGCATAGAAGCAGACATAATTATAATATTTATTCAATTTGCACGGCAAAGACTCGTGTGATACTAGCCAGATTACCTATTTTAGTGATCTTTATTTTCGTAGTAATAAGGTTGCATTTAGGCAAAATAACAGTGAACGATCTGATGTCAGATGCTAGCCAGTTTGAAATAAGAACTTGCGCGGTTATATTTTTGTAAAAAACCATCGGAAGAGTCCGTTTATGATATGGGCCTCTGTGGTCGGCCTTGTGTATTTAATTTTCAAATACTTTTCGCTCCAATTTAAGTTTTCCCCTAAGCTGTCAATGACAGTGGGCGTGGCTTAGAACCTCAGATGTCGATTGTCAACTGTTCGAATACAGCCCCTTAAGTAGGGCTCCCATACAACAAACGTGATTTTTGTGCCTTTTCTTGCGATAATGGTACGGAACTCTACGTGCGCGAGCCCGACTCGCTCTTGGCCGGTTTTTTAATCATGGTCTGGCAGTTTGAGTAGTTTATGCGGCCTACCCGAATGTCCTTGCTTTGGTATTGTTCGTCGAATCGTTGAGCTCCATAAATTCTGAGTTGAGCTGCTTCGTTATTAACAGATGCGTGCACTGACTGACCAGGTCCACTCAATCTGGCTGGTTCTTTCCTCAAAGGACCATTTCAGACCACAGTCTGCATGGTCATCACATGATCTAACCACGATTTTGTCTAGACTTTAAAAGAGACTGTGACCTCTGAGTTTGTTTCGGTCTTTCTTCTCAGAGTAGTCAGATAGGAAACGCCGACCTCATCTAGTTTTAAAAAATATGATCGACATGTACCTAAAAGTGTTTGTACAAACCAACTTACAGAAATAAAATAATTTATCATTTATGCTTACTTTCTGACTGATTGATAGACTTTTTGACAATCCAAAACTGAAAAAATATATTAATTAAAAAACAATTTTTTAAAAAAGCTTTTTTGTATTCTTCACAGAAGACCCTTTCATGTGATACCGATATCATGGCAGTGCACAAAAAATGACTAGTCCGCTATCTTGGGCCGTCCGCCATATTGGATTTAGAATGATGTCACTTAGCTAACCATGCATTGTCATCCGAACTAAACGTGTACGTAAAATTTCATCTTAATCGGTGGAGGATAACTGCTATAAAATTCAGTTGCAAGATTTGACCCGAACACACTTACATATATACATACATTGCAAGTTAAATAAACGCTTGTAAAAAGATTAAACGTACAAAAAAAGTCCCTGCTGGTTCCTGTTTTAAGCAATCACCTATAGTGGGTATTTTTGCCAATTATTCAATAGTTACTTCTAGGCAAGCGTGCCCCATGGTCTAGGACACCATCAGATAATATAGTGGTCAAACGCGAGCTTATCAATTATATAAATATACTTTTTACTCGACTGCCGAAGGAGGGTAATGTGTTTATCAGTCTATGTATGTATATTTGTTCCTATGTGGCGTTCTAGAGACCAAACGCGTTGGCAGATTTTGATGATTCTTAAGTCAATCGATTCGGCTTAAGGCGATATATACGCCCCAATGTAACGCAGTACTGGTCGTGCGCCCGCTCGATGCCAAAATATCAAAATTGAACCTCCTTTTGAATAGTTTTGTTTGCAAAATATTATTTGATTTTCATATGCTATGTTAGGTATGAAGAAATTCCAGCCATCAATTTTTCTGTATAAAAATATTTTTAAACATCCAAGTCGTTTTGGAGGAGTTTCCAAAATATGCGAAAAAATATCGTGTTGTTAATTATTTTTTTAAAGCAAAACTATTAGTAACACGAAAAAATCTTGTGTTCAAAATTATGTACATGAATCAATATAAATTTTTTTTTTTTCAAATCTTTTAACCTAGCTTACTAGCTTAACAAGCTAACTTATTACTGAGGAGTATGCTTTAGAAAGTTACCGTTTTACACTAAAGCGTGTGTAGGCTTAGGGCCTACATACGCTTTAGTGCAATTTTAGTGCTAAAATATATATTTATTATTGATTCATGTACATAATTTTGAACACAAGGTTTTTTCGTGTAACTAATAGTTTGTAACTTCTTGTTTACGTCTTTTAAGTTCGCTTTTTAAGCAGTCGGGTTTTTTGTTTTTTTTTTAATTAACTTTTTATAGTAGATGTTTCTTAGTTCAAATCTCACCGAAGCACTAAGCATCAAACTAAAGTTCTAGAAATACTGTTATTTTGCAGTACTCAGCCCACACTTTTGCATATTCCACCGTGATGGTTATGATTCATAAGTATGACAAAATATATATGAGGTAACCCTCATGTCGGTGTGGCTTAAATGGCATCACTGACATGCCGCGATAATAAGCGCTGGCAAAATATGGGCATTTTTTATGTAAACCATACCTAGATATAGTCGTTGACAACGACAATAAACATGTTCTAAAAACAGCAGAAATAGACTAACCATCTGCCTTTACATCGAATAGTGAAACTGCTGACTTTAATTCAAATGTAGAGGTTTTCCAGAGGCCATCCAATAAGATACATAAGTCCAATATGTCTGTTAGCTTCCCCATAATAATAGAAAAGCATTCTAATGAAACGAAAGTTCTGCACTGACGAATCGACAGAACAATCTAAATGAGATAATCTATTCTCCATTATCGAAGCTTATCAGAATATATACGTACTAGCTGACCCCCGCGGCTTCGCTCCCGTCAACTGGCTACCTACCTACCTACATACCCCAACTTTTTTTTTTTTTACTGGGGTAACCATCAAAAGGCGCCTGGACTTTTGGGGAAAAGACCAGGGAGTGTGGGATTTTTACCTCACTAAAACCACCCCGGTGATCACCATCAGCACGTAGAAGGGGCCCCGTAACCTCAAAAAGACCACACCGGGACCCCCGCTGTGCATCGCCTGTTAGGGCACATCCCTGGGGAGATTGAGAGCGCCTCACCTGACCCTTGCTGTGCACGGCAGCACGTGATCACTGTGCCACCGTCTTGCCTGGAGTCACTTGGTGGACGGACAGAGTCCCCAATCTGAGCGCCCGTGACCCTAGAGTCCCACTTGTTTAATGCAGGCGGGGTTTCGCCGTTTTAGTTATCGGGGCGGTTGCCTCCCCGATGTCTACTTCTTACCTACATACTCTTCCTAACAATTTGATAAACTATTTATTTGAATAAGAATCAATACTACAATACTAATGTAAACTACTTTTGTTTCTACCGGCATTCTAATTAAAATTTAGAACATAAAAGCTGCTATTGTGACTTAACTATGATGGTTAGATCATTTCTCTTGGATACTTTTTTGAAAGAAATAATGAGTACTTTAATCATGTAGTACATAATTTTTATGTATCATCAATAATTTTCTCAGCACACGCCAAATAATGAATTTTATAGGCAAAATTTTTCTAATTTAGGTTTCATTATTGAAATTTTCATAAGGATCTCTATATTTTTTGATAATTAATTATAGCCTATGTCACTCAGGAGTAATGTAGGTTTCTACTGGTAAAAGAATTTTCTAAATCGGTTTAGTAGATCCAGAGATTAACGCCTCCCTACAACGTCACAAACTCACAAACTTTATCTCTATTTAATATTTTTTTTTATTTGAGATTGGTTTGCTCTTGACTCTAGTCTAATTCATAGGTGACAGAGACAGAGTCGACGATGGAGTGAGCTTACCCAGAAGGAGCCTGTTTACTCTAACTTTGAAGAGATTCGGGTTGAATGCGTTCGGAAACACAGACGCAGGTAGTGAGTTCCATTCATTCGCTGTGCGCATTATGAAGGATGTTTGGAAGCGCTTGGTGCGAATTGGTGGAATGGCAACAAGGTAAGGATGGTAACTTGCAGTGTGTCTAGATGTCCGATGGTAGAAGGGGGCTGGTGGGATGAGGTCGTGGAGTTCTTGAGCACACTCACCGAAATACAGCCTGTAGAAGACCGATTATTTCTATGACAAAAGAAGGTTACATGTTTTTTGAGAATGCTCTGCAAAATATCTGTCTTAACAGCCCCTTTGAGCAATACTAGCGTGAAGTTATGTCATAATAGGCATTTTATTCAGAACACATGCCAATAATACCATCGACAACCGGAAATCGCATAGCAACACTACAAAAGAATTCTGAACCAACTTAAAATTCAACTCGCATAAGATCAAACTTCGTAACATTGCATAACGAAGCCAAAATTAAACATAATCTCGTTTCGACGGAAACGGCTTTGTTTACATTTAAAGTTATTTGCGAGAGCTGACTCATTAACTAATAATTTATAAAATTGTTCATTTATTTTCAGGGCTATTATTAATTTAACTCCCTGCTTTAGAATTAGTTACATTTGGGCACGCGTTTGGTAGCTTTGCGGTTTCCCGGACGAATTAGACTGTCGTCGACACGTTAAGGTTACACTAGTCGATTATTCTTCCATACAAACGTAGTCTGGCGATTACTCGACTGCTTGACGATGTAAGTTCAAAATAAAAAATGATATCAATTTGTCTCATCATTATCTAGCCCTGTATGGAAACAAAACAGTTAAAAAAATATTTGTAAATTATGAGCGTCGTAAGTTCCATATTTCAACACTCATTGGGCGGTAACAAATTTCATAAGAAGAAGGAAAATTGCAAAACAGTCCCCATTCAGGGATAGTAGTTCAACAATGCAAATAATTTTATTTTAAACAGATACATTTAGTAGTTTTTCATGATATCTAGACCCCCACAGGTCTGTTTATAAAATTTCGCGCGCTCGTTTTCGTCCTAAATCATCATCTTGCAAAAGTGCTAATTCGTACGCGAAATAGCTTCTAACTGCTCATCACAGCATCAATCTCTTTCGCACGTGTTGTCGGATGAGATAGCATGCATTTTAACCCCGCGCACAAAATAGTTCGTGCCGTCGACTAGTGCAACCTTAAGCTTACGTGACAATGGCAACTTTGGTACCTAATGACTTTCAGGAAGTTGAGTAACTCTACTCTATTAAAGACCGAAGTTAAGGAGTGGAATTTCGAGCTGGCGTCAGTGTTTCCTGAACTCAAGATTAAGTAGGTTACTTCAGCTCTAGGCAAGCGTAGTCCATCGCCGACCACATAATCGCTCACCATCAGGGGAGATAGTGGGCAAACGCAATACTAGTGGTAGGGACTCCCGTTTCCGCACAGACTTCCATTTTGTCCGTTGTGCGTAAACGCAAGACTATCAATGATCTCATGTGCGAAGTGCTGTGCATGGAGAGATTTACTTTGCCGTACCCAGGACTGAGATATATTAAATTGACTTGAAGAAACACTATTCAAGGAGTCAAGGTGCTAAGATTGATGTAAGGCAGGAATACAAAATAAAAATAAAAACCGACCGCACACGATAGGTTCCGTACCATTATCGCAAAAAAACGACAAAAATATCACTGTATGGGGGGGGCTCCCCTACAACAAACGTTAAAATTAAATAAACACTTAAATATTTATTTTATTCTGTTTTTAGCTTATGTTGTTATAGCGGCAACAGAAATACATTAACTGTGAAAATTTCAACTGTCTAGCTATCACGGTTCATGAGACCAGGTGAGACAGCCTGGTGACAGACAGTCAGGCAATGATGTCTCAGTAATAGGGTCCCGTTTTTACCCTTTGGGTACGGAACCCTAACAACCGAAATATATTAATTTCATTCAGCGTTGTTGCTGTTGCTGATTCTTCTAATTTACCTGTTTTATTACCAGCATACGGCGAAGCCAAAAGGGTTTTAACTTTAGTAGTCTATGTATGTATGTGTTTACGTATGTTCCTCCTTAGCGCCTAAACTATTCATCCAATTTTGATGAATAAGGTGTCAATCGATTCGTTATTATAGCCCGAGTAACAAAGGCTAAAAAATAAAACCTAGTCGGGTTACACCTTTTATTAAACTTTTTGCTTGTTAGTTGTGCGTGTGTGTTGCCGAGTGGCTAGCCTGTCTGTTTTTTATCGGTTACATTTCGGGGACTCTGCGATGGAACTGCACAATTTGATTCCATCATCGGACAACAAGACGTACGGCAATGCGCCACCGATACATGGTGGACATCCCACCCATACGTACAAAGCGTTTGGCGAATACTTTCATTGTGCGCGCACAGCTAAGGAGTGGAATTCCCTGCCGGAGTCTTTGTTTGCTACAACCTTGGGGTCTTTAACTCAAGAGTGAATAGGTTACTTCTAGGCAAGCGAGCTTCACCGTCGACCACATCATCGCTTACCATCAGGCGAGATAGTGGTCAAACGCGAACCCATCGGTAAATAAAAAAACTTTTTAACAAAAAATCAAACCGACTTCCAGAACAAAAATCTACAAAGCAAAAAATAAATTTCTTTTCCGAAGTCGGTGTCTTTTGTACATTGTTTCCCGTTTTTCGACACCGACTTCGGAAAAGAAATTTATTTTTTGCTTTGTAGATTTTTGTTCTGGAAGTCGGTTTGATTTTTTGTTAAAAAGTTTTTATTTTTCTCTTATTAGTTTTGGTAGGTACCTCCAATTAACATGATTATCATTTATAGCCAAAGTACATCTCATGGCGATTCCAATAAGCCCAAACACGACTAGGATACATTGTTTTATATAAGAGTTCCAGTGCCTACCTTCCGGCTTCATCATCAGATCAGTTCGATGGTACCATTTTCATCAGTACCATTTATTTATAAGTATTTGCTTCATTATAGTCGGTTAACTATTCGAGATATCTTATGCCCGTGACATATTTAGCATTTAGGAGTTCCAGTGGCCATCTGTGGTCTTCTTCATCAGTTCCACTTCACCAAATGATACTTTCTGAGTGCAAATGATTGCATTGTTGATGAAAATACCAAAATCGCTATATGTTTGCCTATAACATTTGAGGAGTTCCCTCGATTTCTCTAAGATTCCATCATCAGATCCTGACCTGATGATTATGGGACCAACTAGGAAGTATACCCTTTCAAACAAAAGAAGAATTTTTGAAATCGGTCCAGGCGTCTTTGAGTAATCGGGGAACATACATAAAAAAAAAAAAAAAAGATTCCGACGAATTGAGAACCTCCTCCTTTTTTTGAAGTCGGTTAATAAAAAGAAGTTCTCCAAGTCTCTTTTAGCAGCCTTTATTTCCAAATCCTTTTAAATCCTACGAAGTGTTTGCAACAACTACAATAAAAGCTATATATATACCATGACTCATACAGCGCTCCATTTTATTCTGCCCGTGGTATTATGTTGTTTTAACTATTGTCTGCTTTCGAACGAACTGGGTCAGGATAAAAATACTGTTTACCTTAGTTTGTTTGTGCTTTCTCGTGGCCAAGTAGACTTGCATGTCTCAATCTAACACTGATTGTTTAAAGACCCCTTCTTCCTTAAGTAATTGCATATTACACTCTGAAAAGGAAAGGAGATGGATCTTTCCATGACCAATATCTTGACGTGGAATTGATTGTAAAGAATAATTGTTTTTTCAGTTTTAAGAAACCATTATACATTTTTTTAAAAGCATTAGAAGACCATTAGTTGTCAGTAAAACAAAATTAAATTATGTCCTAATTATTTGGAAATAAATCATCAGGAGGATGATCGTACTTTTTCCGAATTAGTTTCGCAATACCGAAAAAGTTGAAGGAAATGATTCTAACTCTTTGAAGGTTCCAAACTGTTTCCTTTGCCTTGCCTTTGTTTGAATTCAGAGTTGGTAAAGTATTCTTTTGGTGTCTGTCAAATTGCGCAGCAGGCTCTTGGACGTGGTTTTAAGGACGTTACCCAGCCAGATATAAAAAACAAAAGTTCCGTATTCCGTGACCGATAATCTATTTAACAAGATTGGAGCATCTACTATTCCAAAGCATGGTCTGTAGCTATCAGTGCAGATAAAGCCTATCAAATTGATGTGTCCATTATAGGATCGTCATTCTACTAACCAGCAATCTTGTAACACCAGCTGTCTTTCTAGGCGTGCGAAAATGCCCAGGAGCCAGTGTTATTGAAAAGTCACAAAAGCTCTAAAAACAGCATTTTCAACCGATTTCACTACGAGAAAACCCCTCATGTGTTGTTCACATACGACTTGAGTTGTCTCTGAGATGTATTCAAACTCCAACAAACCAGGAATCTTACTAGTACGCCACCTCAAATATTTGAATGTGCCCAGAGACGTCCAGCTTCGGTATTGAGTAGCTCCTAAATGGCTCTAAAATCACCAATTTCCAATTCATTTTGCAACGAGAAAGCATGCCATGTATTGTCCACATAATTATGATTTGTCGTCTGAGATGTATTCGAAATGCAAGAAACCAGAAATCATATCGCACCATCTAATAATTATTTGGTTGTATCCAAAAACGTTCAGAAAATCTTGGTAATCATCAAAATTTTCGGTGAGTGTGCAGGGGGCCGGTTGGATAAGGTAGTGGAGTTCTTTACTCCTCATCCCACCGGCCCCCTTCTACCATCGGATATCTAGACACTGAAAGTTATCTGGTTGCTTTTCCACCAATTCGCACCAATGGCACCAATGCCTGCGTCTGTGTTTCCGAACCCATTCAAACCGAATCTCTTCAAAGTTAGAGTGAACAAGCTTCTTCTGGGTAAGCTCACTCCATCGTCGACTCAGTCTCTGTCACCTCTGACTAGAGTCAAGAGCAAAAACAACTCAAATAAAAACATTCGCTCTAAGATCACCAGTAAAATTTTGCATGGAGTGCCTTTTTGTACTGACTCCACATATGACTTTGAGACTATCCTCTGAAATGTATTCATGCTGCAACAAACACAGTATGCTCTAATCGTCACGGAATGCATGCGTATTGTTAGTTAATTGTTTTATTATACGCTGTGAAGGTGCCACAACACAACTTGGCAGTAGTGTTGGCCATTCATAAACGGCGTTGGACTACGAATGGATAGCGTTTAGTGGATGAGTCCTTTAGAGGTTGTAAAATTTTGTGCAAGATAAATAGTTTTAATCAAGACTCGCGTCTCGTGGTTGAGGTTGTGGGTTAATTTCCGGGTAAGTACTAATATGACTTTTTTAAATTCATATTTACTTTCCAAGTTTATCTTTTACATTGCTAACAACGGTCAAGGAGAACATCGTGAGGAAACCTGGACTTGTCGTTAATGTATGTTTGAAATGCCAACACATCTTGAGCAAGGGTGGTGATCTTCTTCTTTTCGTGTGAGGATGTGGCCACCTCTGGTGTCGAGTTAAATAAGCCGCCTCTGGGAACCCCACAGGCCTCTGACTTGGCTATTTCAGACTTACATTAACTATATAAGTCCAGGTTTCCTTACGATGTTTTCCTTCACCGTTGCCTTTGATGCTGAAGATAAACTTAGAAAGTACATATGAATTTGAAAAAGTCACATTGGTACTTGCCCGGCTTTAAGCTCACGAGCTCAAGCACGAGAGGCAAGGTCTTAGCCACTGGTCAATCACGACACAATTCAGTGGAACTGTTACAAGCAGTTTTCATAGTAATCTGATTACTTGCTGGAAAGACTACATAATATCTAGCTGGCTACAAAAGGCCGAGTTGATTTCACTTAGTGTAAAATTTCGCAACGAAGTTTCACCTCCCCCATAACTACGAAGGCCATTTCCCACCACGAAAAATAAAATAACAATCAGTACCAAAAAACTCCGTCTGCAACGAACATTGTACACCCGTCGCATCCACAAGCGCTAATCGACGCATAATACTTTGTATTGTTGCCTAATTTTTGTATTATACGCTGTGAAGTGGGCCACCGTTTGCGAAAACTGCGCTTGCACAATGCCTGATGGACTGTGGGGTTTGATGGCTCAATATTTTAGATGTGACTGATATGAACATATTGTTTGTTACCCAGAAACTACATCGCTGTAATTTTAAAAGTCGTTTTGTTGACGAATGGAATTTATGAATGCAAGTTTTCACTTTCTGACGTCCTGAGTTCGATGCTTAATTAGGGTTTTCCATCTGGAATTTCTTAATAGCAGCCGGGTATCTGGATTTGTGTCCGGTTGATGGCAATAGACTCGAACAGACTTAAACATAACAATCAACCAATCGACGAACCAATCTAGGGGTCTTTAAGTCAAGAGTGAAAAGGTTTTTTCTAGGCAAGCGTGCTTCACCGTCGACCACATCATCGCTTACTATCAGGTGAGATAATGGTCACACGCGAGCCTACAGACTATAAAAAAAACAAGTGGGTGTACTATAGGTGCCCCTATGCCCAACCCTTCGATAATACAGGTGTGTATTTTTACCCGACTCCCGAAGGAGGGTAATGTTTTTATCAGTTTTTGTATGTTTGTTTGATCCTATGTGGCGTTCTAGAGACCAAACGCGTTGGCCGATTTTGATGATTCTTACGTCAATCGATTCGTCTTAACCTTGCGAGTGTCAAATGCAACATTAAAATTGGAAAATGCAAAAATGGCGGCTTTTGGGCGCTATAATGTGGGTGCATCGTGTGGGGTATCAAAATACAGGGTTTTAGGAAGTGTATTAAAAAAAAATAACACTTATGTTTAAATGTGCCTAATTAAAAAACAAAATTTTAACAAAAAAGTTATAAATAAAAAAAGTTAATTCAATAAATCAAAAATCCCGACTGCTACTAAGCTGTGCAGTCGGAGGATACATCTGGTTTTGATCAGCCAGCTCGCGAATATGTATCCTCCGACTGCACAGCATGATTTTCTTCTTGTTTATGTCTTTTTAGTTCGCTTCTTATTTTAAACTCTACCCTGAAAAACCGACCTAAGAGTTTTACACGTTGATTCAGAAAACAGCAAATAAATCAGTATGTACTTATTCTAGACCAGCTGTTTGTCTATCAAACCTAGGTGATTGACCAGTACAACATCTCACTTATGATAATTTAATTGGACGAGTAGCACGTAATGTTGAGTACATTACATACGATAAATGAATATACAAGCTATCAATTGAGGAAAATTGCTTAACAATTGTTGTACAAGTAGGTACTTGACACTTGTTAGTCTTTCTGTTGATACTTAATATGTCACCGTAAACACTTCGATGAAGTTTATTATTCCTCCTTCAGCTATGTATTGACGGCTCACTTCACCGAAGTTTTCACAGGTGAGATGTTGACGGAATACTATTATTCCACCAGGCTTACCAGCGCTACTGCTATTCTGTGACCACATCGGGAATATGAAGTGAGCTGCACGGGGGTCCCAGCGCTAAGAAAGAAAATTTGGTTCAAATAAAACTCACTAGATGTCGCGATATGCACCGAGTTGGTATTGAATTGTGTGTAAGATTACATTTTCTGGAATTGAACATAAAAATTGTATGTTCTTGTTTAAACAACTCTCCAAATAAAAAAACATGGAATATTGAGCTCCTAATTCACATTTAAACGTATCATTTGAAATTGATGCCAATAGATGGCGCGGTTTTAAATTTCTGAGGCTGAGGATTCTGCATTGTAACACATTTTGGTGTAATGCAACTGTAAAAACGTACAAAAAAATACTTTTCGAACCGAGTAAACCCTCTTATTTGCAACTGCAAATAGCAGCTAACACCATCTATCTCTCATCGTGGAACGGAACCGAAAGCGATTGGTGGACAAAAAATAATCAGTTTAGTCAGACGAGAAACGCTAGTTACGATGAGGCATCTGTATGCTAGTATTATATTATCTGTGTGAGCAGTCAATCTATGACCCACGAAGTACTTCACAATGTAACCAATTTTTTTTTCTAATTTTCAGGTATGGCACAAAGGCTGCTTCAAATGCCAGGAATGCGGCATGACACTCAACATGCGCACCTACAAAGGATATGGAAAGCTCCCATACTGTGAATCGTGAGTATTTTCATCGTTATTTAAAAAAAACTAACCGCTAATTTGCAGCGCATTTCTTTCCCCAAGTGCCACTAGCTTTAAAGAGGTCTGATATAGATAGGTTTAAATGATCATCGTAACATGATTATAAATTACAAGCTTTTCCCCGCGGTTTCGCTGCCGTGGCCCACCCAACCATACCCGTTCTCTATGTCACTCAGGAATAATGTAACATGTACTGGTTAAAGAATTTTCATAATCGGTTCAGTAGATCCAGAGATAACCCCCTACAACCTCACAAACTCGCAAACTTTACCTCTTTATAATATTAAGATGATTATGTGATTCTTACCAAAGCGGATCAGGATACTACAAAAATATAAATACCACGGAGAGAGCAGTGGTGGCCCAGTGGAAACGGCCGCGACTTACGAGTTGTAGGTCGTGGTCTGGAACCCAGGCAGGCGTTTTAGGTACTTTGTGTAAATTATTTCAGCACCACTGCTCTCAAAACGGTGAAGGAAAACATCGTGAGGAAACCGGCATGTCTTAGAAACAAAAATTCGAAGACATGTGACATCCATCAACCCTAGGGTTGCCAACTTTTATTAGAAGAAATAGAGTATATCTGATCTCAAAGGAGGTAAATAAAGAGTACGGACTTCCAAAAAAGAGTACCGTTTATTTTATATTTTCAAAAGGTATTTTTTTTTAACTTTTTGCAGCACAAAACAATTTTTCATGGTTTTTAAATGGATTGTATGACTCCAAATATTCTAACTCTAAATTTATATAGATAAAGAGCTCATTTTTAATCAATTTCAATGAAGATGTTTCTCTCTTTCCGCTACTTAACATTCATGACCGAGAATACTCTCTCAGTCAATGCTGAAGTAGCACTAGTATTGTAAACATTGTGTAAAAAGACTATTTCAGAATACTCTATTAGTGTTATAGATAATAGAGTACGCCTAGATGATATAGAGTTACAATACTCTATTTTAGAGTACGGTTGGCAACCCGCACGGACCCGCGTGTTGAATTACGGCCCATGCCCTCTCACAGAGTGGAGGCCTGCACGCACAACAGACCAAATGGGAGTCTTAAGTGCGTAAAAGAGGGTCCATATATCCTTTCTATAATTACCACGGCCAATGGCTTAGAGTCCTAAACAACAGTGCTCAGAAAGGTCGTTAAGTCATCACCTGCTACTTCTCCATAGTGACAATTTCCTCCAAATTAAAACTCTTCAGTCATATATCATACGTAAAACAGTCACCACAAAGTTTCACTTTCGATCCATCAATAATATGCAAATTCCGGCCATTACCTAATGTTAATGGGTTCTGACCAGCCTATTCAAAGCACGCACGGTAAGCATAAGGTCAAGGCCGCGAACACGTTTTATTAATAGCTTTTAACCGACTTGCGTGCGGTAGTCGCGACATAAATTTTAATTTTAGGTGATTAAGTACTTGTAGGTAAAAGGGTACGGTCGGTTATATCCCTAGACCACACCCTCTGATAGTAAATTAAGGGAAAAAGCTAGAGGGAATATCTCATGGCGTGATAAAAGTAGCTAGACAACAACACAAAATAGAAAGTATACAGAAGGGCCACTCCCGCCTTTTCGAAAATTGACAGCTAAACTTGACAGACTCACTAAGGTTGCTACTATATTGATACCGAATTTAAAAAAAATAGTAGGTTGTATAAGTTACAAACATAAATACATCGATTCGTCTAAATATACATCATATCATGCTTACATGATTTAGAGGGTAGACAGAGCATCAAATATCCAAGATCACGACTCCACATACGACGAAGATTGGGTTGTAAACAGAAGTAACAATGGTGTAATAATGATCCCACCAAAAACATAAAAATGTGAAAAGCACCAAGCTAGACAAAAATATAAATGTGATTTTTTTAAATTAAATCGAAAAATCTGACTGCTTCAGAAGCGAAATAAAAATATGTAGGTACTTAAACAAAAAGAAAATTATGTTTTGCAATCGGAGGAAACATATTAATGAGCTAGATGACTTAAACCATATTAATATGACAAGTTTCATACCCTTTCCAATTTCGTCTAAGGACTTAAAATAATTTATTACTTTCCTAGATATTTAATTTCTAACTAAACATCTTGAACAATTTAATGACCTTTATAACTTAAAATTTATTAAAGAACGAATTTAAATTATATTGAATTAATTTAAAGTATATTCGGTCTGTAACAATTAATATTGGTAACCCAGCCAATGAAACCTCTTTACAGTACCTACTTTATGTATGAATGAAGTGACAAACACCCGCCTTTGTGCGTGACAGCCGTGACTGAGCTCGGTCCAATACTGCCCATTATTCCCTGTAAAATCGAAATGTCAATGTGTGCGTTCAAAATGGCGCTTTGTTCGTAGTGGACTCTCTGTCTGCGGAGCGCCGCCGCTTATGACAACAATGTGGTGGCAGAGTTAACCAGGGTGACAGATTCATCCTCGATACTACTCTAGTATTGAACGGATTTAAGTATCGCTCTTCGAAGAGGCACTATATTTGCATCACGATAAAAAATAAGAAAACCCGACTGTTTAAAAAGCGAACAAAAAGACGTGAAAAGAAGAAAATCATGCTGTGCAGTCGGACGATACATGTTCGCGAGCTGGCTGACCAAAACCAGATGTATCTTCCGACTGCACAGCATGATTTTCTTCTTGTTTGCGTCTTTTAGTTCGCTTTTTAAACAATCGGGTTTTTTGTTTTTTTTTATTTATAACTTTTTAGTTATTTTTTTTATTTGAATTAGGTACATTTAAACATAGTGTTATATATTTTTGAAATCACCTCTTAAAACCCTTCATTTTGATACCCCACACGATGGGTTTGGAAGGGAAAAAAATAATTGGTTCCCCACAATATGGCGCCCAAAAGCCGCCATTTATTTATTTTTCAATTTTAATGTAGCCAGTGACACTCGCAGGATTAAAACGAATCGTTTGACGTGAGAATCATAAAATCGACAATCACAAAAATCATCAACGCGTTTGGCCTCTAGATCGCCACATATAGACTGATAAACACATTACCCTCCTTCGGCAGTCGGGTAAAAAGTCTTCATGAATCTTGAAATTACCACCATACCAGTAACACAATACAATTCCCTACTTCTCCAAACTTCATCACTCCCGCAGAGAATCTTCCCCCTGGAAACGAACTGCAGTGGCCAATCTGGAAATTCCTCAACCGATTGCGGACCCAGGGTGGCCGCTGTAAAAACAACCTGGCCAAATGGAGTATCATAGACCCATCCAAAACACAGTGCCAGTATGGGGCCCCTTCGCAAGATATGGCCCTACTCCTTGTCTGCCCTTCATGCCCGACCACCTGCACCTTACTGGATTTGTATGTAGCATATGACAAAGCTGTCCGAGTAGCTACATACTGGTCGGACAACATCTGAATGGTTGAGACTTTAGTTTGAATTAATCGAGACGAAACAAGAAGAAGATTCTAATATCGTGATTTAACACTCCTCATTCCTATGAAGCTGTTCTGTGAACATCCTACCGTCAAAACTTAGATGAAGTGAGCTGGAAATGAATTCTACTGATATTCTGTTAAAAAAAAACAATTAAGGCGCCGATTCCCTTGAGTAGCTGATTTTAAAATGAAAATCACGTCTAAACGGCTAGTCGTATTTTTTTTGAAAAAATATATGTTACATTAGATCATTTTCTTAATAATTTGATCTGAGAAAATTTTGAGTTTTTTTCGTAAAACATGGTGTAATTAATTTGTAAAGTTATGTCTAAAACGGACAAAAACAAGACAATCACACCAAAACCGCTCGGCGTATTTTAATGAAATCGACACCATCTCAAAGACAATTTAATTATCTACATTTGCATCTGAAGCTTTTTTTTTTAAAGTCATAGAATAATAAGGAAAGTACAAAAAACTACTAAATTATGGGCCGCGCGGGTGTGAATCGAGGGCGCGTTTTGTTCCCTCAAGGTCGTTGGCGTTAGTCATCGTCTTAAACCTTTGGTGAAGTGAGCATCAAGAGTCAATCCATCCAATCAATGTAGAATGACAGTTCCCTTCAAGGTAATTTTACAAATTCACTGTCAGATGTTTACAGAAGTTCTTCCTGAAACTATTGATTGAGTACAAGCTCACATCACCTAAGGCACAGATAATATAATACTAGCATACAGATGCCTCATCCCATACAAAGAAACCGTGCCGACGTAGTGTTTTACATCTTATTAAGATGATTATTTTTATAAGTAGATCGCTTTCGGTTCCGTTCCACGGCTATAGATGGTGTTAGCAGCGACTTGCAAGTAAAAGGGTTTTCTTGGTTCGTGACAATAATTTTCTTTAAATACAGTGACGATTTGTTTTATAGTATTTTTTTGTACGTTTTTACAGTTTCATATCTCAGAAATTGAAAACCGCTCCAACTATTGGAATCCATTTTAAATGATCCGTTCAAATAGTCTTTGAAATGTGAATTAAGAGTTGATTAAAAAATAATATACAATTTTTATGATCAATTCTAGAAAATGGTAATTTTACACACAATTCAATAACAAAACGATGCATATCGCGCCATCTAGTGACATTTATTTGAGATAATTTTTCTTTGTTTGCGCTGGGACCCCGTGCCTAAGGTTTCACGGTAAGATGTTTTCAGAAAAGACCTGCAGAATTACAAAATGCGAGTTGAGTTTTCTTGTAAATAGGTTTTCACAGACGTCACTTGAATATGCCTTTACAGAAGAATGCTATATTATTATTAAAACAAGCTAGATGGGTCCTTTGTTTGTTTGCTTTGCAAGTTTGCATACGTCAGAACAACATGACCGGTCCCAACTTGAATGAAATACGTGAATCACTGAACAACGACGCAAATTTTAGGTAGGTATACAAAATAACTGACTTCACGTCTGTTGTCTGAAAAACGACGTCAATTCTTGTAATAACGGATATGTTTTTACAAACTTTTATTTAATTTGCTATGATGTATGTGTGTTCGGGTCAAATCTTGCAACTGAATTTTAAAGCAGTTATCGTCAACCGATTAAGATGAAACTTTGCATGCACGTTTAGTTTGGATGACAATGTATGATTAGCTAAGTGACGTCATTCTAAATCCAATATGGCGGACTAGTTATTTTTTGTGCACTGCCATGATATGGGTATCAAATAAAAGGGTTTGCTGAGAAGAATACGAAAAAAGCTGGTTTAAAAAAAAAAGAATAATTTTATTGAACACTAAAGATTTAGGATAGGATGGAAAGAAATCTATCTCTTCTCCATTAAAAATCTGTTTTGACTGAGTATTTCCTGGGCAATGCGCTGGAATCACATTAGTAAGCGGGCAGGCTGACTTGATTGGGTCTTATCACCATTTTTACGTTAATGCCGAATTCCATGAATTGACATCCTAACTGACGAATTTTCTACTTAGGTTTTCCACATAATCGGGATAACACTAGTTTCCTCATCATATTCCTAGACTGATTGATGTTCCCCGATTCTCATTAACTCTTCGACGGCAAATCCAGATGGTATATTTATATGTCGTTACTCATAGCAATTGCTGCTTACTCACAACACACATAGTTGTTACGCTAGACTGCGTAATGTGTGAATCATGCTCCTGCGATGGCAAACAGTTCGTTTTGAGTCTTATTTTTGTAAACGTACATAAACAGGATGCCTGTAATCCACACAGGTTTAGGCAGAGATGTTTAGGTCTCACTGTGCTACTAGACTATCAATAGTAGTCTAGTTGACTGCTAAAGATGAGAGAAGGTGGGTCTTGGGTTCTATTGCCGGGCCACATCATCATCATCATATCAGCCGAAAGACGACCACTGCTGTACATAGGCCTCCCCCAAGCGTCGCAATATTGACCGGTCCCGTGCGTCCCGCATCCAGCGGATCCCCGCAACATTCACCAGTCCATCGGTCCCACTGTGATACTAGACTATCTATTGTAGTCTAATTGACTGCTGAAGGTGGCTCTTGGATTCTATTGCTGGGCCACGTAAAGGTGTTATTAATTGGAATAAATATTGTCAGCTGTCCATTGCTTGCATCTTTCGTGAACTTGATTCTAAGCCACTCTCATCCGGTCGCCTTGTGAATATCTTCTGTCTCGGCTATCTGGTATCGAGGTTTGATTGTCACTTTAGCAAATTGTCGGATTTGATTCTTCAGCGAATCTCTTTAAATAGATCTTTTTATAGCCTCAATTCTTCGTCTTTTGTAGACAGATCAAGAGTAAGTCTACGATTATTTTGAACCAAACTGAGTCATATTCCTCGTGTTATTTTCATTGCTAGAAAGAAACAAATTTGGAAAACCTATCTTGTTAGTTAATGGAGAAGACCAATGTCACATTATTCACAGTCAAATTCAATATGACATTGGTTAATGTGATCATCACGCTAGTGGTATAGATACTCGTACATGACGCTGTGAACGTAACTTGTAATCGCATTTACTTCGTCAAAGTGGGTAAAGGCTTGCCCAAGCTAATTTCCTTCTAAACCCTAGAAAGAGTCTTAACTCGTTATGAAATTCTAAGAATACCATCCCACCCGTGTACCCGATGGGGTTTCCCATCTGCATAATTGAAGGTTTTCTATCGGTTACATTTTGGGGAGTGTGTGATGGAACTGCACAATTTGATTCCGTGTAGCCCTTTTCATCATCGGTCTACAAGACGTACGGCGATGCGCCATCGGTACATGGTGGGTATCCCACCCATACGCACAAAGCGTTTTGAAAATACTTTCATTGTGCGTACAGCTAAGAAGTGGAATTCCCTGCCGGCGTCATTGTTTCCTCATAGCTACAACCTAGGGGTCTTCAAGTCAAGAGTGAATAGGTTACTTCTAGGCAAGCGTGCTTCACCTTCGACCACATCATCACTTATCATAAGGCGAGATAGTGTTCAAACGCGAGCCAATAACAAAGAGAAAAACCGGCCAAGTGCGAGTCGGACTCGCGCACGAAGGGTTCCGTACCATAATCGCAAAAAACGGCAGAAAAATCATATTTGTTGTGTGGGAGCCTCACTTAAATATTTATTTTATTCTGTTTTTAGTATTTGTTGTTATAGCGGCAACGGAAATACATCATCTGTGAAAATTTCAACTGTCTAGCTATCACGGTTCATGAGATACAGCCTGGTGACAGACAGACAGACGGACCGCGGAGTCTCAGTAATATGGTCCCGTTTTTACCCTTTGGGTACGGAACCCTAAAAAAGAACTGTAACGAAACTACTATTCCTTTTTTAACTCCTCACCAAGGTCACCTAATAAAGATAAATTTAAATTTCAAGCTTCCCCATCTGGACCCAGTTGTGGTTGAGCTGTAGTTGAGGATGTCAATTGTCTGCTCAGCTGATGAATGTAAGATTTTTATTGAATACCTATTGACCCACGTTTTCGCTCCCTTGGAATATAGATCACAAATCTTCCGGAAGAAATTATCTAATTTATAGTGAAAAACGTATCGAAATCGGTTAAGTAATTAATGAGAAAGCGGCCATACAGACATATAAAATTAGCGATGTTATTTTATACTATTTATTGACTAGTGGAGAGAAGATTCCTGTGTGACGTAAGACCGCGTAACATGCAAACAAACATGTTTGTTACGTGCATTACGTCATAACGGACTGATTCCAATGCAAATGACATACTGGTCAACAACTTGTTAGTAATAATTATGCAACCAAGCATATTTTATCTCACTATGGTCGTTATGAGTTGGTTTATGGCGTTGAATCCGAACTGTCGATGTGACCTATTGACTGCCTGGACGATTTATTTCCTAATATTTTATTTATGGACTAGCTGACCCCCGCGGCTTCTACCTACCCTGCCTACCCTACCTACCCACCTAATAATTTTTACCATCATTAATAGTTTTCTCAGCGCACGCCAAAGAATGAATTTTATAGGCAACATTTTGCTACCTTGGGTTACATTATTGCAATTTTCATAAGGATCTCTATTTTTTTGAAAATATATTATTATAGCCTATGACACTCAGGAATAATGTAGCTTTCTACTGGTGAAAGAATTTTCAAAATCGGTTCAGCAGATCCAGAGATTACCCCTTTCAACGTCACAAACTTACATACTTTACCTCTTTATAATATTACATATTATAGTATAGATGACTTCCTCGAAACTTTCTGGGTGTTTTACAGAAATGGGCCGTATTACATGAAGCCGCAATAAAATTGTGCAGAAAAGGGAGAGAGCTATCTATCGAATGCCAATGCGAGAATATTTCAGTAACCACTGCCTCTTAGGTCTTGCGGTTTCTAGCACAACTGCTGTGCATGAGATTCTATTCCAAAGTGGAGTCAGGTGTTATTCGGTTAAACTATTAGGGATTTCTCAGTAGAGAGCAGTGGTATCGGCCGCGACTTACTTTTTCGTAAAGAATATTATTCTTCGTGGCTTTTTACAATGTTACTTTGACAATTTTGGTTCAGCATATAGCATCTTTTATTCATTAAAATATTAATAATAATTGGAATTGATTTTAAATATTACTTTGTTTCCTTTATTTACTTCGCCCCCCCCCCCCCCAGGTCTCTTAACCGCCCCCCGGTGAATATTACCTGAAAGAAACACTGAAAGGAGGAGGTCATTAAAAGGCTGATGATGAGCTCAGTGGAGTTACTGAATATTCAAAATGCAGTGGTCTGCATTTTGAAAATTCAGTTAATTTTTGAACGGAAAAATAACACAAATAAAAGGAAACCTACACATTTAGATTTTGAAATGCCCGTTCCAAAGCTAGAACTTTTTCGGCGGAGCTGCGTTTACATGGTTCCCCTAATTTACAATGCTTTGCCTAGGTCAATTACTCAACTACCCTTCAATAAGTTTTGTGTTGCGTTGCGGAAGTGGTTGTTACAAGAGTGTTTTTATTCGTTGGATGAGTTCTTTCATAAGTGTCCCTGTAATTTTTATACACTAAAGCACAGACGTATTTAACTTTTAAGTAGACATAAGTGTAAAAACTTGTACTATTGCATGCTATATTTTGGCCAAATGTGTGTTACTAAATATTTTATATAAGAACTTTATGTACCCACCATATTTGATGCAATAAATGAATTGAATTGAGTCTAGATTTGACAAATTAAATAGACTCCTTTCCAATATAAATAACTTGGGTATTAAACATAACTGCTGAAATATGAGTGCTAGTCACGTAAGTCTGCCTGTATCTTTGGGGAATAAGAAACAATCAAAAGGATATTCTGTTCATCTACAGTGCACACTTGCGTTATTATCGATATTATATATTATGTGATAATAACAAACTAGATATCTATTTTTTAGGTTTCCGTACCCAAAGGGTAAAATCGGGACCCTATTACTAAGACTCCGCGGTCCGTCTGTCTGTCCGTCCGTCTGTCACCAGGCTGTATCTCATAAACTGTGATAGCTAGGAAGTTGTATAAACAAACAAACACACAGAACAACAAACAACAGAACAAAAACAGAATAAAATAAATATTTAAGTGGGGCTCCCATACAACAAACGTGATGTTTTTGCCGTTGTTTTGCGATAATGGTACGGATCCCTTTGTGCGCGAGTCCGACTCGCACTTGGCCGGTTTTTTTTATAATAGGTATAACGACACTACTCTAGTATCGATAACTTTTATCGAATCCCTCCGTATATTATTTATGAGGTCTGCAATTCTGCATTTATTAGTACTTAACGTCTGTTTGTCATCAATGGGCGGGCTATAGATAGCTGTACTTAGTCTGTACAAACCTTGGCCTGATTCTCATAGTCCTAACTGTTACTAGACACAGACAGTAGCGAAGAAACTGCTTATATATAGAGAAAAGCGATTGCAGTATGCATGAGACTGATTTTGGAGACAAATATCTAATTGCTGTGATGATCAATGAAACACATGTAACTAAAGGAGTTATGAATATAATAAATAAGAAGATATATTTAATTTATTTACAGTTAATTAAAACGATACAAAACCAATTACAATAATTAACATGGAATCAGAACATAATATTGACAAATTATACATACATACATAAACTCACGCCTTTTTCCCGTGGGGATAGGCAGAAACTACAGAACGCCACCTGCTACGATCCTTACATACTTCTTTTGCTTCACTCACATTCATGCATCTAGTCATACACACACGCCGGTTATGAGTACTGCGCACCTGGCCTTTTTGAAGAACATCACCTATAAGGTCTATGTATGTCTTTCTAGGGCGTCCCCTCCCGGCGTTTCCATTCACGTCTGCCTTGTAAATACATTTCGTTAGTCGCCTTTCATTCATCCTCTCAACATGGCCAAACCATCTTAACATACTCTTTTCAATTTTAGTCACTACATCTTCTTTTAGACCACAACGTTGTCTTATTACCTCATTCCTCAACCTATCATTTAAAGTTACCAAACACATACTTCGCAAGGAGCGCATTTCTACTGCATTAATCCTACTTTCATGTCTTTTTTGCCATACCCACCCTTCACTTCCATACATAAGTGTAGACAAATTATAATAATATTATAAAGAGGTAAAGTTTGTGAGTTTGTGACGTTGTAAGGGGTAATCTCTGGATCTACTGAACCGATTTTGAAAATTCTTTCACCGGTAGAAAGCTACATTATTCCTACAAAATATTAAAAAAAAAATGAGATCCTTATGACAATTGAATTAATGTAACCCAAGGTAGCAAAATGTTGCCTGTAAAATTCACTCTGGCGTGCGCTGAGAAAACTATTGAGGATAGATAAAAAATAGTAGGTAGGTAGCCAGTTGACGGGAGCGAAGCCCCGGGGGTCAGCTAGTTGGATATAATACAAAATTAAATAATAACAATACATATATAATTAACATGTAACAGTGGACACCCTGGCATATATTCTCTCAAAGAATACCATGCATGCGCGGGACCTCGGCGAGTCTACACAACCTCCTTATTTTCACCAGTCGTTTAAAAACACGTGGGGTAACCGTGGATCAAAACCGTATAATATAACAGACAATGCCGCCGATAAGATTATAGTCACTACATCAATACTACATTATTGTTACCGATGGCGATAACGATCAAATCCAGCTACTAGGTATGTAATTTCGTGTTGTAAATCATAGGAAATGTCCATTATTTGCAAATATCCTTTATAAAACGTTTCCTTACGAAATTTTCCTTAAGGCGCATATACCCCTCAGGAGCTGATTTTAAAAAGAGAATCACGTCTAAACAGCCTGCCGTTTTTTTATGGCAAAAATATATATGTTATATTAGACCATTTTCTTTAAAAATATATCTAAGAAAATTTTGAGGTTTTATCGTATAACATAGTGTAATTAATTTGTAAAGTTATGTCTATATATTATATATAAATTGTCACCATTTCGACATTACATACATTTTGATCAGATCAAGGCTTTTTTTAAGTCAAAATAAGTTAATAAGGAAAGTACCATAGACTACTGAATTTAGAGAGAAACCAATCAATCTGCCTAGCCTTTTCACAACCATGTTGGGGTTGACTTCCAGTCTAACAGTATATTACACGGAGCGACTACCAATCTGACATTTACATCACAACCCAGAAACTGAGATATAGAGACATGGGCCTTAAATATTTTTATTTTAATCGTTTTGTTTATCGATACCGAGCATCCTCACGAAATTATTAGATATAATTATTTAACACCTTATAATAATGGGTGTATTAAAGTAACACCACTGTCTAACCCTTCGGCGAATACAGCTGGTAACTTATATACCCTTCGGTGACTACACCCGGCAACTCATATACCCTTCGGTGAATACAGCTGGTAACTTATATAACCTTCGGTGAATACAGCCGGTAGCTTACATACCCTTCGGTGAATACAGCCGGTAACTTATATACCCTTCGTTGAATACAGCCGGTAACTTATATACCCGTCGGTGAATACAGCCGGTAGCTTATATATCCTTCGGTGAATACAGCCGGTAACTTATACCCTTCGGTGAATACAGCCGGTAACTTATATACCCTTCGGTGAATACAGCCGGTAACTTATATACCCTTCGGTGAATACAGCCGGTAACTTTTATACCCTTCGGTGAATACAGCCGGTAACTTATATACCCTTCGGTGAATACAGCCTGTAACTTGTATACTCTTCGGTGAATACAGGTGGTAAGTTATATTTTACTGCCTCGTTGGTCGCTAGCGCTGCCGCTGCGCATGAGGTCCTAGGTTCGATTCCCGAGTCGGACAGTATTATTGGGTTTTCCATCTGGAATTTTTCAGTAGCAGCCCTCCTCCTCCTCCTCGCTTCGTGTTTCATTTTATTGAGGTTCGTGATTCCCTTGTTGTCGTGTAAACAACTTTCCCTTCACTAATTTGCGCCATCTATGCCTGTCTTTAGCGTCGTGGAGAACATCGTGCAGTTTGGTGTTCAACGATGTGCGGACTTGGTCTGACCAACTTATTGGACTGCGACCTCTAGGATGTTTCCCTTCAATCTTGTCAGTAACCATCAGCTGTTCTAGGCTGTTTCCATTCTTTCTGGCGATGTCACCAAAGATAGCAGCAGCCCTGAGTCCGGATTTACACATAGGTACCACACCTCTGTAATCCTTCGGGGAGTCGAGCGTGATATTACGTTTTAGAAGAAGAAAGCGTGACAAAACAATTATCTCTATATATAATAAAAAAAAAACAAACATAATGTTGAACATAGAACCTCCTCCTTTTTGGGAAGTCGGTTAAAAATGAATCCCTATTTCCCTTGGTCACGGCATCACGCGTGAAAGGCTGGATATTTTTTTGTTGTGTTTGTTATTGTTAGAAGGTTCTTATGAAAAAAAATGGTATCTTACCTAGCTACATAGGTAGGGGTAGGTATGTAGGTAGGGTATGGTGGGTAGGGTTAGGTAGAGTAGATGAATGTTTGGTGTTTTTATGGCAAAACAAAGTTTGCCGGGTCAGCTATTTATAGTATAAAAATGTCCTTGACCTTACCCAACATGCGTGTAAATTGCATATTACAAAACATTACGCAAATAATTATGAAATTATAATCTATATCTAATATAATCAGTTTGTAATTGTTATAATTAGCATACTAGTGTTGATACTACAATATTAGCATAGAATATGTTTTGTTGTGAATCATATATGGGTAACGGTCACGCTATTATGATCTTCTTAGAGATAGGCAGAAGTACTGTTAGTAGCATAATTTAACTATATTCATTGTATAGGCTCTCTGTCATGATGTACTACGTACGTTGTCTTTGTGCTGGTTGGTGGATTCCGATTCCTCAGTCTTGTGCAACTTATGCGAAGGGACTCGTCTAGGTGGTCTGCCTTCGCCGCCCTTCGCCGAGATGTTTTCCTCAAATCTTCGTAGACACAATACTTTCAACGCTTCCTGGGTCCTCTTCTGATTCTCTTCTGATTATAAGTCCACTTGGACATTATTTTTACAGCTCTAGAGACACTTATATATATACGCTGGGGTTGTTTTAGTGAATCCGAAATTCCCTGGACTCTTCCCCATAAGTCCAGGTGCCTTTTGAAGGGTTCTCCCCGACATAAAAATATAATAATAATGGGCCGTTGTCCACCACGATGGCCCAGCGCAAGTTGGTGGTAGACAAAATTCTTAGAAATTAATCTTAAGGTGGGCAACCTTAAGATCGATTTCTAAGAATTTTGTCATCCGTCGACGGCACGAACTATTTTGTAAAATGCATGCTATCTCATCCGAGAACACGTGGGAAAGAGATAGATGCTGTGATGAGCAGTAGGAAGCTAGTTCGCGTACGAATTAGCACTTTTGCAAATTTGTAGCGAAATGGATGATGATTTAGAACGAAAACGAGCGCGCGAAATATTATAAACAGACCTTTGGGAGTATGGATATCATGAAAAAATTACTAAATATATTTGTTCAAAATAAAACTATTTGCATTGTTGAACTACTAATCTATCCCCTTATGGTGGCTGTTTTGCAATTTTCCTTCTTCTTATGGTATTTATTTTCGTCCAAAAATGCGTTAAAATTAATGTTGAAATATGGAAGTTTCGCCGCTCATAACTTTGAATTTTTTTGCTTTTTTGTTTCCTTGTTATCATTTTTTACTTTGAACGTACATCGTCAAACAATGGAGTAACCGCCAGACTACGTTTGTATTGAAGAATGATCCACTAGTGTTATCTTTGTCACTAAAAATATTGTCAATCAATCTACAAAATCAAAGTGCGTGACTTTGTCATGCCGAATGAAAGTTGTCCGTTACAAATTATTCACACTTTTACCGTCTAGATCGCGGAAACTGTTGACTTTTTGCTAACGCAGCGATTTTTACGCTTGACAGCAAATACTTTTATAATTACAACGAGTTGTCAATTATGTGTTATGGATCGTTTTATGAGAAAATATTGGTTATATTTGTATTGCTTCGAAGTAAAATATAAGGAAAACAAGACTCCTCAGAATACAAGCAATAATAGAACTGCGTAGGTACATCATACAATCAGAAAAACGTCATATGCTGAACATAGGCTTTTTCCCAAGCATTGTCACAACGACTAAACTCTGAAAACATCACTAATTTTAAACGTAGGCAACCGCAAACAACAATAGAAGAACTATTGTTGTCCTAATATCCAAAGCACCACTTAATACTACTTAGTCCAAACAATTATACTATCTATACTCCATTTGAAATAACATTAGACTTGTTTACAACTCTTTTTACAGTCCGTTCAAACGATTTTGAGTTCTATCCCGTAAGCATAAGGATGACATAAAAAGCATAAACCTGTTACCCAAAACCAACTGTTTGCTACACAGCTACCATTAGTCGTATCACCAACGCAATAGAAGTCAAAGTAAGTTGAACGGGCTGTAAAATGGGCTTATTTAAATGTCTAATGTTATCGCAAATGGAGTATATACCTATACTAATCCATACTTAATATTATAAAGCTGAAGAGTTTGTTTGTTTGAACGCGCTAATCTCAGGAACTACTTACTGGTTGGAATTGTTTTTTTTTGGTGTTGGGTAGTCCATTTATCGAGGAAGGCTATAGGCAATATAACATCCCGCTACGACCAGTAGGAGCGGAGCATACATGAAACATGTAGCAAAAACGGGAAAATATATTCCTTTTAAAGTGCTTCCGTTGCGTGCGTTGCGTATAATATATATAATCATGAATGTAGGGTTGAGTAGGTAGGGTAGGTAGATTAGGTTAGGTAGCCAGTTGACAGGAGCGAAGCCGCGGGGGACAGCTAGTTACTAATAAAGAGTAAAGATTTGTATTTTAGTACGTAACGTATAAACTTAAAAACTACTGGACCGATTTCGAAAATTCTTTCACCGTTGGGAAGCTACATTATCCCCGGGTGACATAGGCTAATTTTATCCCTGTATTCCCACGGGAACGGGAAATACGCGGGTGAAACCGTGAGGCGTCCGCTAGTAAATAATAAACCTATATTAATTACATTACTTTTATTTTTCTAACTTAACCTGGGGAGTTTTTTGCACCACTTCTTCTCAACTAAAACGAGAAGCATTATTTATAAAAAATCTCTGAGCTGTTTACCAACTTATTAGCAGATTCTTTATTCAAATGTTCTATAGAATGTGCTAAGCAATCGCTAAACTGTGTTGACACATTTATAAATAAAGAAGGGTATAAGAAGTCATGGCGGGCAGGCGTTTTGGGGGACTGTAGATAAAGACTCCACTGTCCGTCTGTCTGTCACCAGGCTGTATCTCATGAACCGTGACAGCTAGACAGTTGAAATTTTCACAGTTGATATTTATGTGGGGCTCCCATACAACAAACGTGATTTTTTTGCCGGTTCGGAACCCTTCGTGCGCGAGTCCGACTCGCACTTGGCCGGTTTTTGTATTTTTGCGCTGTCACAAATTGTGATTTTGACTATTTCACAAAATTTTCCTCATAACTAAAACCACCATTTAAACATTTCCAGACATGTACCGAAAGCGAAGCACACGACGATGGCGGAGACGCCCGAACTCAAACGAATAGCCGAGAACACGAAGATACAGAGCAACGTCAAGTATCACGCCGACTTCGAGAAGAGCAAGGGGAAATTCACACAGGTATGTGTATTTTATTGATTAGTGTGGCCAAGCCAAAGGCCACTTATTTTCACTACTTAGTTAACACGCTAACAGACTTCACACATTGCTTCATAACTCCAGGCATAACCAATTAAACAATGCTCTTCCTTTAGAACAGCATATAATTATATTATAACAATAAAACAACAAGAAGAATTAACAATTGCCTCGGAAAGCACGTTAAGAGAACATGCGATCACAGACATCCGACTGAATTTTCTAAGTAAAACGATTCGAGGTTTGGCTCTTGCTTATTTCCTCCTTCACTATTGAACCAATTTAATGTAAATGTAAAATAAAACTAAACAATACTGTGCCCCTATTTTTACCCGACTGCCGAAGGAGGGTAATCTGTTTAGCAGTCTATGTATGTATGTTTGTTCCTATGTGGCGTTCTAGAGACCAAAAGCGTTAGCCGATTTTGATGATTCTTACGTCAATCGATTCGTCTTAACCCTGCGAGTGTCACTGGCTACATTAAAATTGGAAAAGAAAAAAATGGCGGATTTTGGGCGCCATTTTGTGGGGGATTTTTTTTTCCTTCCATACCCATCGTGTGGGGTATCAAAATAAAGGGTTTTAAGAGGTGATTTCAAAAATATATGACACCTATATGTTTAAATGTACCCAATTCTAAAACAAAAAAAACTAAAAAGTTGTAAATAAAAAAAGTTAATTTAAAAAATCAAAAACCCGACTGCTTAAAAAGCGAACTAAAAAGACGTAAACAGTCGGAGGATACGTCTGGTTTTGGTCAACCAGCTCGCGAAAATGTATCCTCCGACTGCACAGCATGATTTTCTTCTTGTTTACGTCTTTTTGGTTCGCTTTTTAATTAGTCGGGTTTTTGTTTTTTTTTTTTGTATTTGATGATACATTATCTTTAGAAGCACTAGAACCCACAAAAGGTACTCAAAATTGCGCTGTCAACAGAGGCCTAGTGTACAAATTTGACAACTATAAATGAAAAAACTGGCCAAGTGCGAGTCGGACTCGCGCACGAAGGGTTCCGTACCATTATAGCAAAAAACGGCATAAAAATCACTTTTTTTGTATGGGCTCCTCTTAAATATTTATTTTATTCTGTTTTTAGTATTTGTTGTTATAGCGGCAACAGAAATACATCATCTGTGAAAGCTATCACAGTTCTTGAGATACAGCCTGGTGACAGACAGACAGACGGACCGCGGAGTCTTAGTAATAGGGTCCCGTTTTTACCCTTTGGGTACGGAACCCTAAAAAAGGAAGACATAGGGGCACAGTATATATCTCTCTTTTTCAGTTTATGGAATATCTTTTAAATTGGTCAAATATTGGAGGAGGAAATAGACGAGAGCCAAATCTCGAATGATTTTTACTTAGGAAATTCAGTCAGATGTCTGCGGTTCGAATCCACGACCTGTAACTTGTAAGTCGTGGCCGTTACCACTGGGCCACAACTGCTCCAACCACAGTCGTCAGCCGTCAACCAGCGTCGCTGTGTTCCGGTTTGAAGGGCATGAGTACCGATGTAGTTCTGTTACTACACTGGTACCCATTCCTAGGTATGAGACTTGGTATGTAGAACGTGACACATTTTAGCTTTGTCTTAGAGATGAATTATAGTAGGTATGATAGAGACTTACAGACGCTAGACGTGTGTAATACACGAGGCAAGCCCATGTCTATATGAAAACATTTCTATAGACAGCATTCCTCGCGTTCGAAAATGAAATATAGCATACTTCCCATAATTGCAACTGTCCAAGGCACCCCTTCAACAGTTGCACTAACAAAGACACAGCTATGACCTTCAATCCAGTACAAATCTTACTTACAGGTCGCAGATGACCCCGAAACCCTCAGGATCAAGGCCAACACCAAGATCATAAGCAACGTGGCGTACCACGGGGAGCTGGAGAAGAAGGCTCAGATGGAGAAACAGCGGCAGATCAACGAGAATGGTGAAATTGTTGGTGAGTTGGTTACCAATGTGTGTTGGTGATGTTGGCTTCAATTCTATGTTGGTTGATGTTGTGTGGTTGTGTTGGCACTTGGTGTTTTGGATTGAATCTGGATATTTTTAAGATATAATTTATATCTACGATATTTCATTTCCATTTACTCGCATTACTTGGGACTTAAGGGTACAGCAGAGGGCTCTGACACTCGATCGATTTATTTAACCGACTTCAAAAAAAGGAGGAGGTTCTCAATTCGTCGGAATCTTTTTTTTTTAATATATAAGAACTCTTTCACGTCGCACCTGTCTGTGGGAGCCTTAAATGTTAACTAGTGAAATGTGGGTACTTTACATCTCTCCCTATTTCTACTGAGGAATACAATATCAATTTTGTAGTATTTACAACCATTTAAGAATATTTTCATATTTGAGACACCCCTAAAAATAGAACAAGTTAAAAAAACTAAAAATGAAATAGACAGTCATGGGAACTGCTGAAATGAGTAAAAATGTAAATCTTTGCAATAACGTCGATGACGCTGTCACATTAACATGTCGCTGACGTGAACCCAAAAGTTTTCCCCTGACAAATCTTTCACTTAAAAAATTACATCCCTAATATCGAACCAAAATATTTTTTTTACATTTCATAAATGGGTAATCTCATGTTAAAACTCATTAATACTTTTTTAATGACTTCTAAGGATCGTTAACACATAATCCCATCAATAAGTGATTAAGGATTATCCAGATTCATTCTAAGCACATTAAAAATCGATTCACATTGAACTATACAGTTGTGACCGTTAGAGCAAGACTAATCCATATTTAAATTGATATCACTCTAATTTCGAAGCGGAATAAAGCAAAAATATAACTCGTCAATAGACTTCTGGCGCCGATTCCCTTGAGTAGCTGATTTTAAAATGAGAATCACGTCTAAACGGCTAGCCGTAATTTTTTTGAAAACATATAATAATATGTTACATTAGACCGTTTTCTTAATAATTTGAACTAAGAAAATTTTGAGTTTTATTCGTATAATATGGTGTAATTAATTTGTAAAGTTATGACTAAAACGGAAAAAAGCACGACAATCGCATCAAAACCGCTGAGCATATTTTAGTGAAATCGACACCATCTCAAAGACTATTTAATTATCTACATTTTGATCTGAGGCTTCTTTTTGTTTAAAAATATTTGGGCCCCCAAAATATGGCGCCCAAAATCCGCCATTTTCTATTTTTCTATTTTAATGTAGCCAGTGACACTCGCAGGGTTAAGACGAATCGATTGACGTAAAAATCATCAAAATCGGCCAACGCGTTTGGTCTCTGGAACGCCACAAGAACAAACATACATTCATAGACTGATAACACATTACCCTCCTTTGGCAGTCGGGTAAAAAAAAATCTGGTTACTTGGTCTTTAAAACAATTGAGAAAATATACTTAAAATAGTCTTGCTGTAACGGTACCATACTGAAAACGACACGGTGGTCATATTGCACTATCACAATCGTATCAATGTGGTTTCATGTCCAATCTCGAGGTTTTATGACCATTATGTTGCTAACTTTCATTATATCGAACTGTTTATCGGAAAAATAACACTAACATTGAAAAAGTTTAGGTAATTAATATATAGGAGTCGAGTTTTCAATCATCAGATAACTTTTATCTGAGGAATAAATATTGTGGTGTGACAGCTATTGTTTGGACGATATGGCAATCCACCAAATTTATTCATAAGATAGATTTATCTGAAGATTAAGAAGTCGAACTAATCTACAAATTCAAAATATTGACGGTCGAATGGTCGCACGACTGTCGAGCATGCATGGGTCCTATCATCGAGTCTGCAGCCTTATTGCGTAATGAATTCGGGAAGGCAAAGATTTTGAAAAATCAACCAATCTCATACTCTCGAAAAATCAATTTCATCTCGCATGTGATTGGTCGATTTTTCATACTCTTTGCCTTGCGGAATTTATTAGGCATAAAAGCTGCTGGTAAAGGTTTTATTGGGTTTAACATTAAAAATGACACATTTTATCAGTAGCACCCAAAATGACACTAGATGTGTTTTCGGATAGATATACACAGGGTATAGTATATTTTCATAGGACAATAATTTAAAATGTCGAAATGTATGTCATTCCATTCACCTCTCAGGCATATAGGCGTGATTTTATGGCATTGTTTTTACAGCAGTTTGTTATATGGTATACCTACTACTTGTGTACTGGTCGATATTACATTTTCCTCATTTGAAAAGTCAGTCCGTCCGTTTTAAGCAATGTTGTATTAGATATGAATTCCATGAGAAACATTACATTAAATGGTATTAGTCATTTACATAATAATATGGTATTAGACCGAATTTCAGCCTCGAGGGCCAATCTCAACGGAGACTAGCCATCGGGGCGGGCGATATTAGGAAAAGATGCCCAGTTATTGGCACTTTAAGGAATCGGGGAGGCAGGAGAGGCCCTGGCTTCGTAATCAAATAGCCAGAAAATCATATTGAAATGCACTGGCATACAAACATTATAATGACATCGAAGGAAATATTAAAATCTTTATTTTAAGAGTTGTTTCATCCAGTGAAATAGTAGTTACACGTATATTTTCACTAGATTATAAAAAAGCTATCTAAAATCCTTTTACTGGCATAGTAATTCCAATTTTGCGAAATCAATGTTTTTTTTTTGCCTTTGAACTCAGAAGTGCTAATAACAGGAGGGGTGACAGCGATAGAGTGTTTTACCCTATATGTATTTGTATTGATCAAGTATGTACGCAAACACAGGTTTAGTTTCTGTTACTGTACTCTTGTAGTCACGCATGGCAAAGAGAGATACGCTTTTCAGAAACAAAATTAAAAAAATGCCACTGTGTATTTAGAATTAATGGGACGGCAATTCTAGATGACCAAAGGCTAGTGGCATTTGATGTCAGCGAAAGCGATAGTCGAAATGTAAGGTTTAATCACGTGATTTTTTCGATATCGCTTGTCAATCCCATACAATTTATCCTTTTTACAAGCTTTTATTTAACTTGCAATGTATGTAAATGTGTGTTCGGGTCAAATCTTGCAACTGAATTTTAAAGCAGTTATCCTCCACCGATTAAGATGACATTTTGCATACACGTTTAGTTTGGATGACAATGCATGGTTAGCTAAGTGACGTCATTCTAAATCCAATATGGCGGCCGTCCCAAGATGGCGGACTAGTTATTTTTTGTGCACTGCCATGATATGGGTATCAAATAAAAGGGTTTGCTGAGAAGAATACAAAAAAATAAATGATTTTTTAATGAATACTTGTATTGACAATCGCTATCGCCACGCTTTCGGTGATCAAATTTCACTTGCCTAGGGACTCAGATAGGTATGAGGCGCAGGAAAAAACTATTTTGCCTGTATTAAAAAGTCAATCGGTCAGTTAATTTATGTAAAGGAAATACTTTCACTAACCATGTTGTAGTTGACCAAAAAGGCAAGGTGTTCCTGATAATAATAATCGAGTTTTACTAATTTCCATATATTGAGTTATTCTTTAATTAACGCCCTGCTATTTTCCTTAAATTGAGTTATTAATTAAATAATATGATATTAGATTTGAACCGCGTGATAACGGTAACCTTGATGTCAATTACATAATAATTATATTAATTGTGTTGCGACGTTGTCAAGCAGAGGATTTTCTATATTTTTTCCAAATTTAATGAAGCAATGTATTAGGCATTTCATTTAAAACTTTTGATCATTGTCCAAAATTGAGGTTCATTATGTCAAGACCAGAAAATCAAACCCACGACCTTACGCTCTCGACAGCCACACGTGCTATCATTTGACTAATAAGGCTATTTATTTAAAATTGAAATAAATACAAACAAAAACAATGTTATTTTTCCGAGCACCCCACCCATATGTTTCTAACTCTCCCTAGAACTACCATCGGACAACTATCACCAGCAAATAGACAATTACGAACGGGAAATGCTGCCTCCGAACATGCCGCCACCGAACCTGCCTCCCAAGAACCACTACCAGACGCCGTCGACCCAGTACCACCCTCCACCGCCCCAACAACAACCGCAACCACCACAACAACAACAGGTTGTACACCAACAACAGCCATCTGTGGTCCATCAGCAACAACAACAGCAACCACAAGCGCACCAACACAACAGACAGTACCAAGAGCAGTACTACAAGCCGAAAGAGGAATACTACCCTCAATATCAAGAATATCAGGGTCAATACTATCCTCAGTATCAGAATTACCCGGCTGCACCACAGTCCCAGCAGCAAAGTCAACAGCAGAAGATTGGGAGGATCCAGGATTATGATCCGATCAGTGATGGGCCCAGGGTGCCACCGAATACGCAGAGGGCGTCCGCTACGCTTATTTATAATAGCACTAGTGATGGGAAAAGAGGTTCGTTTGCATTTTTTTTGGGTATTTGACTGTAAAAAAAAAGTAACAAATAAAGGGTACAGTTCGATTTAAACTTAATGGCGGCTCGGAACAATCCGTGAGTCGCTGCGCAGTAGCAGGGGTGAGGGACGGGGTACTGCGTAGCGAGTAATACACTTCACAGCCGCCATAAAGTTGTAATCGACCTGTAGCTGGGCTGTGGAGGTCAGAGGCAGTACAGCTGCATCAAACAATCTCCAAAAATTAATTGAATAGTCAAATATCCAATCTTAATATTTTTATTATTATCTAATTGCTTTTTTATGTTGGCAATTCTTCATTCATTTTATGTTACTCATTATTTTATTATGTACATACACTAAATGTTTTGGTTTTGGGAATGTTTTAAATAACGCTTGTTTGTTACGAACACTTTGTGTCTTGCAAAAAACAACCTTATGTATACCGTAAATAGGATGGAAATATTAGACTTCGGTCCACTTTCTTTATCGCATTTATGTCAAAAGTCAATCGCAACACTTGACTTACGCATTATTTGCGATGCGTTAATAATTTAATTGCATGTATCGGGGGTTAATAAAAAAAAACGGAACTAGGGCCTTCTTTATAAGGTTCCTTGATACACCCCCAAGAAAGATTTTTCGTAAATAAAAAAGAATATCTCATTCAGAGCGTCTTTGTAGTAGCTTCTTACTACTTAACAGTACCTTAGAGACACTATCCTAATATCTTCGCTGTACCCTCAGGTTCTCACCAGCAACAAGGACATCAGCAGCAACAGAGTCGTCAGATCGGTCGTGTGACAGACCTGGATCCTCTCGCCAACGAGCTGCCCAGGCAGCAGAGTGGCAACCATCATAATCAGGTAAATTGACATCAGCACTGCTCTCAAAACGGTGAAGGATAACATGGTGAGGAAACCGGCGTTTCCTATACTCAATTTGAAATAACATTAGAAATTTCTACAACCCATTTTTATAGTCCGCTCAACCGATTTTGAGTTCTATCCCGTAAATATAAGGATAGCATAAAAAGCATAAACCTGTTACCAAAACTAACTGTTTACTACAGCTGCCATGTGTCATATCACCAACGCAATAGAAGTCAAAATCGGTTGAAGGGACTGTAAAATGGGATTATTTAAATTTCTAATGTTGTCTGAAAAATTCGAAGACATGTGATATACCCGCATTTGGCCCGTGTGGTGCATTACGGTCCTTTCCCTCTCACACAGAGAAAGCCTGTGTCCCAGCAGTGGGAACATTAAAAGATATTCTATCCAAAAGCTGTCTTAAAGAGATCGTCCTGTGCGATAAGACCGCCCATAGTACGCTGGTTTTTAACCCCCGAAGGCAAAAGAGGAGTGTTGTAAGTTTGAAGTTTGTACCTGTGTAGCATTATACCTCCTAAACGGATGAACCGATTTTGTTTTTTTTTTGTTTTGTTTGAGAAGTGATATTATCGGGAGTGTTTTTAATCTCCGACGGAAAAAGGGTAGTGTTATAAGTTTGAAGTTTGTACCTGTGTATTTGTGTCTGTCTGTGGTATCATAGCTCCTAAACGGATGAACCGATTTTGATTTAGTTTTTTTTGTTTGAAAGGTGATATAATTGGGAGTGTTTTTAACTATGTTTGATGTAAATTGGTTCGGGCGTTCAAAAATTATGGGCGCTTTGCTGTTTGAATCGGGGTGTTTTAGCAAAATATCGTGTCATAATTACGTGTTCGATAGATTGTTAATCGAAGTGTGTCTACTACTATATAAATTACTAGCCGCGGCTTTGCTTCCGACAACTGGCTATCTACCTACCTACCACCTACCTATTTACCCTACCTACCTACCCACCTACCCTACCTATCTTAACTATTTATTTGAATAAGAATTAATACCATACTACAATACGAATATAACCAACTTTTTCAACTGGCGATATAATTAAATTTTGAACACAAAAGCTGCTATTGTGACTTAACTATGATAGTGAGATATATTCTCTCGAAGTTTTTACAGTACTTTAATTATGTAGTACATAATTTTTATGTATCATCAAAAGTTTTCTCAGCGCACACCAAATAATGAATTTTATAGGCAAAATTTTGCTACTTTGGATTATGTTATTGCAATTTTCATAAGGATCTCTAATATTTTTGAAAATAAATTATAGCCTATGTAACTCGGGAATAATGTAGCTTTCCATACGTGAAAGATTTTTTTAAATCGGTCCAGTAGTTTCGGAGCCTATTCGGTACAAACAAACATATATGGTATAGATATAGATACCTAGTTGAAAAAGTATGAAATAAATAAAAATTGTCGGGGGTATTGGAAATTTTTACTTATGTAAATGTTAAAATCTAGAAATGCAATTAATTTGTATGCCCTTGGTCGTGGAGTTGCGGCAACCCGATGTACAATACAAATTACTTACGACTTTTGAAAAGTACAAGTTATTGAAGTTTAATTCAATAAGACACACCAGTCACATTCACATGTCGTTGACTCATCAGAGTAATCAGCCATTTATGTATCTTTAACGCCTGTATACTGGCCTGCTTCACCACCTCAGGTTATCTTGTCAGAAAATTACACACTTTTATTTAATTTAGAAATAATGTACTAAACGTATTTTTTTATTTTTTCAGCGAGTGTACGTCGCCATGTATGACTACGAAGCGAGTGACAGCGATGAGGTAAGATTATACCACAGATAATATAATACTAGCATACAGATGCCTCATCCCATACAAAGAAACCGTGCCGACGTAACTAACGTTTTTCGTCTGATTATTTTTATAAGCACTTCGATCGTGTTCGGGTCCATGGCTGTAGATGGTGTTAGCGACTTGCAATTAAAGGGGTTTTGTCGGCTCGTGATTTTTTTTGTAAATACAGTGACGATTCGTTTTTTAGTATGTTTTAGTTTTTGCAGTTTCATTATACCAAAATGTGTTACAATACAAATTTAAAAATCTAGTGGCATGCCTCAGAAATTAAAAAACCGCGCCATCTATTGGCATACATTTTAAAAGATCCGTTCAAATAATCTTTGTAATGTGAATTAAGAGCCCAATATTCCATAATTTTGTGATTAGGAGAGTTAATTAAACAAGAGCGTACAATTTTTATGTTCAACTGCAGAAAATGTTAATTTTACACACAATTCAATAACAAATGGTTGCATATCGCGCCATCTAGTGTCATTTATTTGAACCATTTTTTTTTGTTAGGGCTGGTACCCCGTCATTGTACTAATATTTCTACTGTTACGAATTCGAGGGCCAACATACAACACTTACTCGATGCAGTATTAAGAAGCTAAACTTCAAACTAAAAGCATACTGTTGGGCCTCCCAGATTAAAAAAAAACTAAAGTATTATGTGACTTTGTTGGTCTAATGGTCTCAATCCTGAGAACACACACGGGTTTGATTCCCAAAGTGTCTGCAAAACTGAAGTCATGGTTAGAGCATAGTTGGTGGCAGTAAGCTTATTTGTAATCAGTGGCCTTTAACATAATTGTCAAAAAGTTGGTGAACTATAATTTTATTTTTTCCTTACATTTGGAGATAGAATAGAATAGGCGTGATGTTATATTATAACTAAGTTGTTTGCTACACGGTTAGACACGGATATTAATTCATGCAAAACACACACACACACAAATTGAGCAATTCCTATAAGTAAGACTAACAATTTTTTTTTTTAATTAAGCTTTTTTCGTATTCTTCTCAGCAAACCATTTGATTTGATATCCATATATATCATGGCAGTGCACAAAAAAAACTAGTCCGCCATATTGGATTTAGAATGACATCACTTAGCTAACCATGCATTGTCATCCTAACTAAATGTGTATGCAAAATTTCATCTCCATCGGTGGAGGATAACTGCTTTAAAATTCAGTTGCAAGATTTGACCCGAACACACTTATTTACATACATACATCTATGGGCCAAAGCTACATCTGATCAATTTGAAAACCAAATCCCGTGCACAAGATGACCAGAGCTGCGTCCGCCCTTTTTGCGTCGACCATAGCCAAATGACTTATCTGATTTTTTTGCTGTCTTTTTTTAATTACAAAACATAGGGCTGACAGGTACTAGAGAAACAGTCACCCGATGCTGCGATGCTATTGGTTGATGAGTATGTCGGCGTTAATTAAGCGGACGAGCCCTGCAAGTTAAAATAGTTCTTACGGTGATCAGATATAGCTTTGGCCGATTGTACATTGCAAGTGAGATAAAGCTTGTAAATTGCCCAAAAGCATTGCTTACAAAGAGTTTAATAACCAATCAAATGTTCTGTTAAGTTCTGTAAAACGTCGTGATAATGAAAATAATCTAATTCTAATTCAAACTAATCTCCCTTCCAGGTATCATTCCGCGAAGGCGACCTTATCTCAAACGTGACCTCGATTGACTCCGGCTGGATGACCGGCCAGGTCCTGCGCACCGGCCGCACCGGCATGCTGCCCGCCAACTACGTGGAGCTGGCGCCCGCCAACTGATGCTACGTGAGAACTGGTGACATGGGGACCGGTGATCAGCTGAACAAATTGGTTGTGTTGTTGTAGGTACGGGCTTGAGATGCTTTGTGGAGTATGGTTGATATTTTTTAGGACGCAAATACCGAAAATGCACTAACTAAAGTAAATTTTGTCTAGGGTGTCGCCTGGCGGTGCGTTTAAAAATAGTCCTTAGCCTCAATCGCCGTAACCATTAAAACGTCCAAAATGTTTGATGTCTGTCAATCTGGAACATTTTACCTAGAACCTCTTATTGAAATTCATATTGTTGTAAAGCACACAGCGTTATTTTACCTCTGACTGTAAACTTGTATCAACAAAAAGAGCACTGTGATGCAAAATCAGAGGTAAAATAAAATTATTCATTAAAAAATATTTTAATTAATCAAGCTGTTTTCGTAATCTTCTCAGCAGACACTTTCATTTGATACCCATAACATGACAGTGTACAAAAAATAACTAGACCGCCATTTTGGGCCATCCGCCATATTGGATTTTAAATGATCACTTAGCTAACCATGCATTGTCATCCAAACTAAACGTGTATGCAAAATGTCATCTTAATCGGTGGAGGATAGCTGCTTTAAAATTCAGTTGCGAGATATGACCCAAAAACACGCTTACATACATACATTGCAATTTGAATAAAAGTTTGTAATAACTGTGAAAAGATTGTATGACTGACATCATAATTAATATACCACTTCTGATTTCTACTTATGTTTCTGACTGGCTAAAAACAACCATACTCCACAAAATATTTGCCCAAGCAATTCTACATAGTTGTTGAAAACCGTAAACAAATAAAATGTGCTGCAAATATAATGTTAGACCTTATAAATAACGAAGAAAAAGTAATAAAAATGTAACAGAATGTGCCTTTAAGTATCATTTCACGAATTAGACTTTTAAATTGTATTAAAAAGCACTTTGATATCGTAAACCTAATCGAAATTACTACACTCAGTAGATTTTATCAACTATGCAAAAATATGTTTAACCAATGGCTGGACCAATTTTGTAATATCAAAAGAAATTTCGGCATAAACGCGAGAATTTCCTACAGATTTTGCGCAAGAATTTCAGCTTTTTATAAATTGCCACTAGCATTACAATATGTAAAGATTTTTTATGTATAAATAATAAGAAAATAAAATATACCTTTTGCGAAATTATTTATAATATTAAGATTAAAAATATATAACGGTGGATTATTTTCACCACCTCTTGGAAAGTTGTTAAAAATCATTCAAAATCATACTCAATGCTTCTTTTTAAGTGGTGGTGTAACTAATAAAACGCCGCATTTTTCTATTTCATATCAATATGAAATATTTTCGATTTTCGACAAGCATGAATATTTTAAGAGTCGGAATTATGACTGAAGTAAAAAACTTATCTAAAAGGCTGTATCCACTGCTGTATAGAGGCCTTAAGTTTTATATAACTTTTTAGAAATAAAATAATGTTAAAAACTTGATATTAAAAAGTATTTCAACTACTTACTTGCTTTTCCATTAAATTCTGGCCTAAAATCTTAGGCTACTAACTTTTAGCAGTTTTAAAATATTTATTTTTACTTTTAATATTTTTAGCGAACAAATTCTGTTTTGTAGACTGTATTACTGTATGCATTTTACACTCATTCCATTTTTATTTGTAAACAATACAATGCTTTTAAAATCATTCCGATAACTGAGAAACTTTTTGAACCTAAAAAGTTAAGACTCACAGCGATAATTATTGTTCATCTTTCTTATTTGTATTTTAGACAAAAATACAATTTCTTATGACAGAAGGTGGGTCGATTTGCCAGAAAAAATCGAGCCACCTTCTGTCATAAGAAATTGTTTTTAAGTATTTATATTTTACTGCATAAGAAAGTATCGGGCACTTTTCTTACAGAATGTTTGGCTCTTAAGTTATTATCTTCATATACTATATTCTGTACTTGCTGCCTACTCTCATGGGAAAAAGGCGTGAGTATAGTATGTAAAACCTAGAAATTATATCTGGTTGTTAAATCCAGTTGATTTACGACAAGGGCAGTTTCTGAATTGAGTATTTAAGTAAAGAATGTGTCATACCCTAATAAAATGCCTAAATTTTACGGTTTTCAGGCTAAAGAGATTGACAAAAAACCTAAATTCAGATTTCTAATTCAGATCTTATGATCCTCAGAAATATGCCCGATACTATACAAATGAAATTATGAACTATTGTTAAAACTTTGCTAAGAATTAACATAAAAGTACCTGGTTACTAGGTCAGGTCAAATGCTTGTAAATACACCTTTTTAGTTTTAAAATATATTATGAGTGGAATAAGAACACGTACGACACGAAATGTAAGCACACCTGCATAATACTAGGCACTGTTTTATGTATAACATTCCATTTTGAACAAGTTATGACAATAAATAAGATACAGGTTCTAGAACCGATTAAAATGTATTTGCAAAGTTATATGCAATTATTTCTAAAGTTACTTTGGCCCATATTCTGAGTTAGTTCCAGCAAGAAGCTTCACTCTACTCAGTATCGGAAAAAAGATCTCGATTAATATCAATAAATCACAAGATATTCCAATCGATTTGGACGAGGTTAGATGACATGATTTGGAATATGGGCCCGAGATGACTAAAAAATATGAACAATGAAAATTGCAAATACATTATATAGTCATTAGGATATCTGGTAATCATTTGAGACTGGGGTAACGTTAAATATTTGTTGGGGTACCATTAAGCCCTTGATAGGCCTAATTTTTAACCTAACTGGGGTCAATTTTGACTAGCTGGAGTCATTTTGACTATAGCTGGGTTTCAATTTTGACTATAGCTGGGATCAATTTTGACTCTAGCGGGGGTCAGGACAACCCTTTAGGGAGCTTATTAATTTGTTCATAATTGGGGTAAAACTAGCCCTGTATTGGGGTTTAGGTAGCCTTATAAATAAGGGTAAAATGTAGTCTGCTAATAGGTTAATAGTAGCCCCATAGGATAAGACCTTATTGAGAAATTCAAGACCCATTGTTTAAATTATTCACACAATATAAACTGTATATTTTTCTAAATATTTTTATGTCGCTTCAGATGTTAGCCTGTTATAATAGGTACCAATAACCGCATTGTTGAACTAACTGTTATGTCTTTTAACCATCACAAATAAACGCTATATATTATATAGGACCAGTATTAAGTTACAGTGCCTTTTGTAATATTTAATAAATTTTATAAGCAAAATTTTATGGTTTTATTTGATTACATTTTAAACTCGGAACTCAGACCACGGACACGGACTGCGTAACTACCCCTATAATAACAGTTTTATTTTACTTAAAGCTAACATGCTTCATGATTTTCTATATTTTTGTAGTAGTTTAGTGCTAACTACAAAACGAACGAACGAGTAAAGGCCTCCTCCAATTTTGTGTGACTGACACTGGCATGGCCACCATCAAGGAATTTAATTTTGATAACAAAATAATAAAAATAGCCCATCAATTAGTTGAAATTTGTCGCCTGATATCAGAATTCGTCGGTCACTAGTTCAAAAGTTAGAAGGAAACCCTTCTAACATGGGTGGCCGATCTGGTGAGCATCTCCAGAGCTTGGCAATATCTCAAAACCTGCACCTAGCGAAGATCCTTATAGTTTCGCCATGTCCGTCCGTCCGTCCGCAGCTTAGCTCAGAGACTTAGTAGGTACTAGAAAGTTATAATTTGGCATGGATATACATATTAATCACGCCGACAAAGTGGTAAAAAAAATAGTGTGGATGTTTTTTTTTTCTCGTATGTCCCATGGTGTGGGGTATTTATTTATTTAAAACTTTATGCACACAAACGTGCAGAGGCGGACTTAATGCCTTGGGTATTTTCTACCAGTCGACATTTGGGTGATGCAGAGACAAATAGAGTGGTAGGTGCAATATTTTGAGTTCAGCAAATCGCGTTTATATATATACCTAAACTAAAAATACAAAATATGCTCAAAGAATAAACTAAATATACTTAAGCAATTAGTAGTTATTGATAATTATGGAAAATCATTACCGCTGTGACGGTACTACTGCCATCTTACGAATATGCTCGCGAACCTTAACTTTGAAGGTCAATTGCCACCCTGATTGCCTGGAGGAGCGCATTCCACAGAGAAATAGACTGAACAAAGAAAGAACAGTGAAGTCAGTGTGGCGAGTGGGACATTGAAGGAGGCGATTTTTATTGTGGTTAGCGCAAATGTATTGAAAGTTTGGGGCCAGAGAACTAGGGGATTTGGAAGAGGCGAGAAATAAGAACAAGGTAGTTAGTGTCCTTTGCTCTCTGCATTGGCGTATGGGCAACCATTTTAGAAGCAATCGATGCGCAGAGACATCATATTTACGCAAATTGAAAGCTAGTCAAATTTGTTGAAGAGATCTGCATTCAGGTCATAGTAGCATACATCACCATAATCGATGATAGGAAAAATAAGGGTCTGAAAAAGCATTGCCTTCGAGTTCGCTGGTAATAGATCCTGCAAGCGATACAAAGCCCGCAGAGTTCCAGTGACTGACTTTGACACACACTAGCGACTTGAGTACGCCAGTTAAAGGTATTATCAATGTGCAAGCCTAGGTCTTTTACATTATTGCTGAATGGAACAATCGTAGGTAGGTACTGTCGAACAAAAGAGGTGACGAAGTTTTCACTATTCACTTTAGCGATGCTTCGAGAACTCCATATGATTATCGCCTGACACTTATTGGGGTTTATTGCAACACCAAAACCATCGGACCAGGTTTTAATAGCCGTCAAGTCTCTGTTTAGGTTGGTAATAACATCAGGTATTTCGTCGACACTCCCTTGCCAGTACAACTGCATGTCATCTGCATACAGATGATACCTACGCACACAAAAGTTCGGAAGTAATGAGGTTATTAAAAATAGAAAACAGAAGAGGAGAGAGAATGCCGCCTTGAGGAACGCCAGTTTCCAAATCACACCAGCGAGAGGAAGAATCCCCAACGTGAACCGACTGCTGACGTTCCTGAAGGTAGGAGGAGGTGGACCATTCCAGTGCCTCGGGAGAAACCATCAAATAGGACAGAATGGCTAACAGGATGTCGTGACTGGCGGTATTGAATGCGTTCGAGAAATCGACCAACACTAGGACAGTGACTTTGGTGTCTTCCAATCCTGCCCTTATATCGCCACTCAATTTAAGGAGGGCAGACAAAGTGCTATGTCCGGGCCTGAAACCAGATTGAGAAGGCTAATAAGTGAATTGAACTGGACAAAGTTTGAAAATTGTTTGTGTACACAGGCCTCAAGCACTTTCGATAGGAAGGGAAGAATAGAAATTAGTCGAAAGTGGGTTGGAAGAGTGGGATTGGAAACTTTGGGTAGTGAACGAACACAGGCTTTAAGCCACAGTGAGGGGAATACTCCGGAAAACATGGAAAAAATTACAATATGGGTAATAGAATTCATAACTAGTTAATACCTAGTTATCGCCAAACCTCTTGGCCGCCCTGAAGTTGGTTTTCCGATGCGCAAGGCACATATCGGTGCTGTTTTTGTATGAGATCTACTCACGATCTAGCGCAGCCACCCCCTAGAGATTAAAACATAAGTAGCCAAATGGGAAGAAATTTCTAAAATTTCTAAGTCATCATAAACCCAACCCAACAAATCTAGCCATTTGTTGATGCCCTAAAAGAGTACTTGAAAATTTTGGTCGGTCTACCAAGATCAATCGATACGCAGCATCAGGAGACTAAAAACCTGGTTAAGAAGTACTATGGGGGAAAATCGCCTCAATGGTCTGGCAATGATGAATGTGCACAGAAAACTTATAAGATTTACATAATTAAGTGGTCGATAAGTTTACCTAAAACCCCGATGATTGAGCTCGTGGAACGTTACCCATTGGACTTAATACCGTTCATATAACAATCGCCTTTAACTTGTGCTTCCAATTTAAAGCTTCTTATTATGCTTTCGACTGTACCGTATTTAAAATGCTTAACTTTTCCCATCTTCCATCAACTTGTCCCCCTCCCCCCTGGTCCATCAGCTGGTGACGCTGCTGATGCGCCCTGCCCTCAAGTGGCGCAAATACTGTAACTTTATCAGTGGTAATTAGGTACAGTTTTGAGCCGTTAGGGGTTGAAAGTTGAAACGCTTATTATAGGTCATGGGGTCTGAGTGCGCATCTCCTGTTCAAGTAGATCTCTCGCCGGTTGATTGACAATTTGCGTGACCAGAGGGCTGGCTCATTCTTTGCCCAAAGATTCAGCATTGCCATTTGACGTAGCAAAGCTGCCAGTCTTCTAGGCACGTTTCCGGTTGATATCGATGTGGGGGAGTACTTCGACGCCTAAGTGTAGCTTGTTAGGGTTCTGTACCTCGAAAGAAAAACGGAACCCTCACTCGCGTGTCAGTCTGTCACAGCCAATTTGCACCGAAACTGCTGGACCGATTGAGTTGGGTTCACTTATGTAAGTCGGTGACCCAAAGTCGAATATGTAACCACAGGGACACTTACAAAAAAAATGCAATCTATATCATGTGACATACCTATCAAATGCAAGGGCTTGTTGTGGCATCTTAAATATTTATTTTTAATAAGTTTAAGATCATTTTATTAGGGTTCCGTACCCAAAGGGTAAAAACGGGACCCCTTTTACTAAGACTCCAAGATCCGTCTGTCTGTCTGTCTGTCCGTCCGTCTGTCACCAGGCTATACCTATCTCATGAATCGTGATAGCTAGACAGTTGAAAATGTTGAAATTTTCTCAGATGATGCATTTCTATTGCTGCTATGAAAAAAATACTAAAAACAGAATAAAATAAATATTCTCATACAAAAAACGTAATCTTTATGCCGTTTTTTGCGATGATGGTATGGAACCCTTCGTGCGCGAGTCCGACTGACACTTGGTCAGTTTTAGTAATTTAAGAAAATATGCGAAAATTGATACTTCCCGCCCCGTCCTTATTAACTGTGAATTGTGCGCTTACAATTTTGAAAATACTGCGTAAAATAGTTCTTTAACTAAAGATTACAGGAAAACATAGGAAGTCTATGATATTTTAAGTAACATAGGATATTTCTCAACAAAGGTACCTATAAATATAACATTTTGTAATTGAAGTTTGTACACTTTGTACCTACGGAAACCTCAGTGCACGAGTCCCGACTCGCAACTGGCCGGGGTTTTTTGTTTATATCTTATTGGCACATTTGCAAAACAGCGAAATTGAGTCTATACGGCTTAGTTACTTCTAGTGTGCATAATTTTACAAAGTGGTAAACCGGCACAACGCCAGTTTTCGTATTCAGCAAGAGAGGGGCTTATGCCATAAGTTCAAATGGTGGGAAGCGCTATCCGTCTTGCGTCTGCCCGGTTGTCTGTCTGCAATCCATTCTCACAGACAACTTGTCAAGTTTGACTTCCTCAGATCGGTCCATTCGAGTGGTAATCGATGTCTGCTTGTCCGACCCATTGAATATAAATGCCCGGGGTCCCTCAGGGGTCTCAGCAATATTCAGGCTAGGGTTCAGCTGACTACCAACAGTTGGGGATCCTTGCAAAGGTAATCAGTATATTTTGCATATTGTATTTTATGTTATTATGTCTAAGTAGTGTATTATGTATGTTAATTTGTACACTGAAAGCCCTTAATTCTTCTCCTATTGTTCAGTCCATCCAAAGGTTGTCTGTAAGAGATTGCCTAGTGCGTTATGCCTGCCCATTGTACACTTGTTATTGTGAACGTTTGTTCTGTATGTTTTTTTGTGGTGTTGTAATAAAGGAAAAGGAGGCTAAGGAGTGGAATTCCCTGCCGGAGTCTGTGTTTCCCGATAGCTACAATCTAGGGTGAATAGGTCTAGGCAAGCGTGCATCACCGTCGACCACATCATCGCTTTCCATCGGGTGAAATAGTGGTCAAGCGCGAGCCTATTGGTAATAAAAAATAAAAAAGTATGTAATAAATAAAATAGCAGCTCAACCTATTCTTTTTACTGTCGTAACTTTAAGAACATGTTTTTGTATATTTCTTACAAAATAAAACACTTATTTTTCATCAATTTCTTTTCTCTCTTTTATTTCTTGACTTTCACACAGCATTCTGTAAGCTTCCGGGTGCATAAATGGCATTTTTGCAAGTTGTTCAAAGTAACAACGACATAAGTGTATGACTTTTCCACTACGTTGATCTCTATAAAGTAGGTAGATATATACTGAAAACCTGAAGTGGACCTGAATATCCATTGAAGCCTAGTTAGTATAGTTCTCGCCAGACTTCTTGGCTGCCCTGAAGTTGACTACAATAACTGCGCCGTAGTAAAACTCATACAAAAACAGAACCGCGCGGTTCGTTGCCAACCGCCTCAATATAAAGCCAACTTCAGGGCAGCCAAGAAGTTTGGTGAGAACTATACTAGAATTATCAGGTAAATAATCGGCCACACGCTCAGAAAAACAACCCTTCTTTGGTAGTCGGGAAAAAAGTATGTAATGTTAGCGTCTTGTTAAGTGATTTGTATATAAAAAAAACTCAGAAATGCGTCTTTTATACATTTATTGACTATATACTTCATACAACTAACCTAGATCATGCAACATAATATCTTATTTCAACACTATAATTATTATAACTTTATAAAATCTTATAAAATAATCTTTATATCATAATACTCCGTGATGCAACAGCGCGAATCTCTGAGGTCGTGTTCAGGCACTTTTTAAGGCACCATTTTTAAATAAGTTTCAAGTTGTAGGTATGTCTACTGCCTACCCCTTTTAGGGAATTTAGGCGTGACGATATAAGATGTAAGATCGCCCACTCACATTGATAATATCACTCTCTTCTATAGACTCGATTTGAAAATAACCTTGAAACTTATTGGAAATAAAAAAATATCATTAACCCTATAATATTAACATGCATATCGCCGCTTGGCGCTATATTAAACATATCTCAATAACAAATTATAATCTGTGATTACATAACGACCTAATTAAAGCTAAATAACATAATATGGTGTGTAGCTGCCTGTTTTGACATCCATTTTGTGACGAGACCTTTTTATTTATTTTTGTTTAACCTTTTCACAATAACAATGTTGGAGTCGGCTCGCAGTCTGCTTTCTGAGGTACGGAGTAGTTTTGGTACGCAATGGATCCAAACACCGACCTCACCAAGCATTGCCTTTAAAGATGGACACGTAAACAACATTTTTTTTTTTTCAATATTGCACAGTTTATTTGGAATATTTGAGTCCAAAAATTGTCATTTTACAGCAATCATGGCTAATTTTCAATAAATGTTTTCAGGTCTCGCTAACAACTAAACAATAATCAGCACATTACCCATGGCTACTATACATCCTAAAACTGGCGAATGACCTGCAATTTTATTGCGGGACGCTTTAGAAGGACATACACAGTATTGCACAGAACTTATTTGTGATGTTCTTTAGAAATATCAGGTGCGTAGAATTCGTAACCGGAGTACGTATTTGATATTAGTCGTAAATCAAGCTAAAGAAGTATGTAAGGATCGTAGTTTATCGCGTTATGTAGTTTCTGCCTATCCTCATAGGAAAAGTTTATTGTTCAAATGATACAGGTCTATCACTAGGTTATAAACTAAGGTGCCATCTGCACGAATTTACAATACGAAATTTTTAACATAATCAGTTTTACAGTAATGAAAACAAATTATTTTATAAGATTAATTTTAGGCACATTGTACTTGAAAAAATATTTAATATTTTTTAGTTTATTTATAACTTGTTTACATTATTGTAAAAGTTAAAAACTATAATATAGAGTATTTATTATAACATAACTAAGCATAGTATGCAGATAAAACTATACATAATTTTTTTAAAAACTATACAATTATAAGAAATACAGTACCCAAGGTTTTAAATACGACACATCGAGATTATGATACAAAGAGACATGTATGAGACAAAGAGATGACACTCTTCAAAACCTGAGTTTTTCTAGAACTCGATTTGTGATACTTTTGGGTACTGGGTACATAAAAATCTAGATTTTTGAGTAAGAATGATTAATGAGGAGAAAATTAATGACAAGAAATACTCCATGGCCCCTGCATTCGAAACATCTTTCCTTTTTAATTCCTTTTATTTTATTCTAGTTCTACAGAACATTTCAAAGTTCTAAGGCAACTGAAACTTTCCACAAACAACTTTTTATCCAACCCTTAACCAATCATAACCAACTCTTTTTGATAGCAAATGTTCAAACAAACATTTTCCACAAACAATTTTGTTTTGTCATATCCTTGAATAAAAACAGCATATACAAGTCTAAATTGGCCTTTTCACTATGTAACAAGCCAGCACAGTGAATAGGCCGATTTCAGTCTCACATAAATTTGGAAACAAAATTGCATTAACATCGGTTCAGCAACATGGAAATTTACTTTGTTGCTTGCAACAAGACAAACATTAAGCAACTCTGTTTCCAATGAATATGTGACAGATATGTAAATTTGAAGACATGAGACATCCACCAACTCCCAATGGGTCTGCATGGTGGTTCAAGGCACACTCCCTCTCACAGAGAAGAGGCCTTTGTACCAGCAGTGGGAACATTTATATTATACATACAAGTCAAAATACATCAACACTTGAATGTCTTATATTCACATTTCAAATCCTGGTTTTAAATTCCTTTCAAGAAACTTTTATTTGGTAAATAATCACATTTTTAATAACAAGTCACCCTTTTGTCCAACGTGGTAACATTATTATAGCCTTTGCCCACCATTGGGCAAAGCTGATTTATCTTATAATTATATTTTGTCATCACCCCTTATTTTTGATATCAAATACATTTATTGATAAACTACTCGTCAATAGAATTTGTAATAATATGTCGGTAAAATTAAAGATTGGCCAAAAACTATTTATCCACTAGAGTTACCCCCAGTTTCTCAACACTCGATTATCGAGCTGTTAAAGTAATCGACGAGTAATCGCCGGTTTTCTGCTGTTATTGGCTGTTGAAAATTCATTCAAATAACCACAGCAGATAAAGCATGCTGGACAATTAGTCAAATTAATTCTGCGATAATTTAGCGTTAAGAAACGCGGTCTTACAGTTACATAGTATACCTAAAACCTATACATTTATTTTCACAAAATAAAATCATATAAGTTTTATATATACTGGTGAAATGCATAAGTCTAAGGATTTAAATATCTATTGACGTGTAGCATCCACCTTTAAACAGAGCAGAGAATCACCACTTCGGTAGTGACTACACTTCCACGGTTTTAGCTCTGAGCGCAAATTTGGCATTCACAGGCATTGTCAGGGGTTGTTAGTTTCTGTGAGCGCTCTGACACTGTCACTGCTTGTTGACAACACAGTTTCTAGCATCGGCCGGTGCGGTGTCTCCTTGCTCTATTCATCTTAGTCATTTTCCTTTTAATTGTTGTTGGTAGCGCACAGTAGCAGCGCACTGCAGTCGTCCACTCTCTCGAGCCTGTAGGTGGAGTTATCAGGCATGTGTCGGACGAGGTCGTCCGTGAGACGGACGCGAGCCCCGTTCGGGCCCGATACTAACACGGTCTCGCATTCCTGAGGAGAGAAAAATGATATGTTAGTAACTTAGATTCGTCATCAAGTTTGGTAATTAAATTAGATTTTGCCATTAAAGAAGGGTTTGACACATTCTAAATACAAATTCTTAATTCAAGAAACCGACCCTAAGAAAGACTAACTACTAGTTTCTGTAAGCAAAATTATTGCAAAATTAATGTGACATGCTTCCAGAAACTCGGCGTAACGGCCAGTTTCTGTGTAATCCAGTTGCCTGGTACATGGAGAACTAGCTCACTTCATTATGACAAATTTGCTGACACTGCCGAGGATCATCATCATTTCAGCCAAATGACGTCCACTGCTGTATAAAGGCCTCCCCCAAGCATCGCCACACTGATCGGTCCTGTGAGTCTCGCATCCAGCGGACTCCCGCAGCCTTGACTAGGTCATTATCGCTTCGCCTGGTGTGCGGCTTTCCAACGCTGCGTCTTTCGGTACTCGGTCACCACTCCAGAAATTTACGGCCCCATCCACCATCAGTTCCGCTAGCAATGTGCCGACTACCACTTAAGTTTAACAATCCTTCGGGTTATGTCGATAACCCTGGTTCTCTTGCGAGTCTTCATTTCTGATGCAATCACGCAAGGAAACGCCGAGCATAGCCTTCTCTATTGCCCTTTGGGTGACTTTAAGCCTTCTGATGAGGCCCATTCAAAGAGACCATGTTTCGGTTTCATATTTAATCACTGGCAACACACATTGGTCATAGACTTTTTGGTAAGTTGGAAGAGAATATACGAACGCTGCCCAGCCGAGACGGATTCGACGGTTGACCTCTTTCTCCAAGTTAGACCTACCTAACTGGACCGTTTGGCCCAGGTAGACACAACTTCGAGTGTAGAGTCTCCGATCTTGATAGGGGTGGGTGTTATTACCTTGGAAGTGTGCACCAGCGAGTTCAGCTTGTGCAGCAGCTCGTGCGCGCGGCACTTGTGCAGGTACAGTGCGCTGTATATGTTGTTATTACCTTGGAAGCGTGTACCAGCGAGTTCAGCTTGTGCAGCAGCTCGTGCGCGCGGCACGCGTGCAGGTACAGTGCGCTGTATATGTTGTTATTACCTTGGAAGCGTGTACCAGCGAGTTCAGCTTGTGCAGCAGCTCGTGCGCGCGGCACTTGTGCAGGTACAGTGCGCTGTATATGTTGTTATTACCTTGGAAGCGTGTACCAGCGAGTTCAGCTTGTGCAGCAGCTCGTGCGCGCGGCACTTGTGCAGGTACAGTGCGCTGTATATGTTGTTATTACCTTGGAAGCGTGCACCAGCGAGTTCAGCTTGTGCAGCAGCTCGTGCGCGCGGCACTTGTGCAGGTACAGTGCGCTGTATATGTTGTTATTACCTTGGAAGCGTGTACCAGCGAGTTCAGCTTGTGCAGCAGCTCGTGCGCGCGGCACGCGTGCAGGTACAGTGCGCTGTATATGTTGTTATTACCTTGGAAGCGTGCACCAGCGAGTTCAGCTTGTGCAGCAGCTCGTGCGCGCGGCACTTGTGCAGGTAGAGTGCGCTGTATATGTTGTTATTACCTTGGAAGCGTGTACCAGCGAGTTCAGCTTGTGCAGCAGCTCGTGCGCGCGGCACTTGTGCAGGTACAGTGCGCTGTATATGTTGTTATTACCTTGGAAGCGTGCACCAGCGAGTTCAGCTTGTGCAGCAGCTCGTGCGCGCGGCACTTGTGCAGGTACAGTGCGCTGTATATGTTGTTATTACCTTGGAAGCGTGTACCAGCGAGTTCAGCTTGTGCAGCAGCTCGTGCGCGCGGCACGCGTGCAGGTACAGTGCGCTGTATATGTTGTTATTACCTTGGAAGCGTGTACCAGCGAGTTCAGCTTGTGCAGCAGCTCGTGCGCGCGGCACGCGTGCAGGTACAGTGCGCTGTATATGTTGTTATTACCTTGGAAGCGTGCACCAGCGAGTTCAGCTTGTGCAGCAGCTCGTGCGCGCGGCACTTGTGCAGGTACAGTGCGCTGTATATGTTGTTATTACCTTGGAAGCGTGCACCAGCGAGTTCAGCTTGTGCAGCAGCTCGTGCGCGCGGCACGCGTGCAGGTACAGTGCGCTGTATATGTTGTTATTACCTTGGAAGCGTGTACCAGCGAGTTCAGCTTGTGCAGCAGCTCGTGCGCGCGGCACGCGTGCAGGTACAGTGCGCTGTATATGTTGTTATTACCTTGGAAGCGTGTACCAGCGAGTTCAGCTTGTGCAGCAGCTCGTGCGCGCGGCACTTGTGCAGGTACAGTGCGCTGTATATGTTGTTATTACCTTGGAAGCGTGTACCAGCGAGTTCAGCTTGTGCAGCAGCTCGTGCGCGCGGCACTTGTGCAGGTACAGTGCGCTGTATATGTTGTTATTACCTTGGAAGCGTGCACCAGCGAGTTCAGCTTGTGCAGCAGCTCGTGCGCGCGGCACTTGTGCAGGTACAGTGCGCTGTATATGTTGTTATTACCTTGGAAGCGTGTACCAGCGAGTTCAGCTTGTGCAGCAGCTCGTGCGCGCGGCACGCGTGCAGGTACAGTGCGCTGTATATGTTGTTATTACCTTGGAAGCGTGTACCAGCGAGTTCAGCTTGTGCAGCAGCTCGTGCGCGCGGCACGCGTGCAGGTACAGTGCGCTGTATATGTTGTTATTACCTTGGAAGCGTGTACCAGCGAGTTCAGCTTGTGCAGCAGCTCGTGCGCGCGGCACGCGTGCAGGTACAGTGCGCTGTATATGTTGTTATTACCTTGGAAGCGTGTACCAGCGAGTTCAGCTTGTGCAGCAGCTCGTGCGCGCGGCACTTGTGCAGGTACAGTGCGCTGTATATGTTGTTATTACCTTGGAAGCGTGCACCAGCGAGTTCAGCTTGTGCAGCAGCTCGTGCGCGCGGCACTTGTGCAGGTACAGTGCGCTGTATATGTTGTTATTACCTTGGAAGCGTGCACCAGCGAGTTCAGCTTGTGCAGCAGCTCGTGCGCGCGGCACTTGTGCAGGTACAGTGCGCTGTATATGTTGTTATTACCTTGGAAGCGTGCACCAGCGAGTTCAGCTTGTGCAGCAGCTCGTGCGCGCGGCAGGCGTGCAGGTACAGTGCGCTGTATATGTTGTTATTACCTTGGAAGCGTGTACCAGCGAGTTCAGCTTGTGCAGCAGCTCGTGCGCGCGGCACTTGTGCAGGTACAGTGCGCTGTATATGTTGTTATTACCTTGGAAGCGTGTACCAGCGAGTTCAGCTTGTGCAGCAGCTCGTGCGCGCGGCACTTGTGCAGGTACAGTGCGCTGTATATGTTGTTATTACCTTGGAAGCGTGTACCAGCGAGTTCAGCTTGTGCAGCAGCTCGTGCGCGCGGCACTTGTGCAGGTACAGTGCGCTGTATATGTTGTTATTACCTTGGAAGCGTGCACCAGCGAGTTCAGCTTGTGCAGCAGCTCGTGCGCGCGGCACTTGTGCAGGTACAGTGCGCTGTATATGTTGTTATTACCTTGGAAGCGTGTACCAGCGAGTTCAGCTTGTGCAGCAGCTCGTGCGCGCGGCACGCGTGCAGGTACAGTGCGCTGTATATGTTGTTATTACCTTGGAAGCGTGTACCAGCGAGTTCAGCTTGTGCAGCAGCTCGTGCGCGCGGCACGCGTGCAGGTACAGTGCGCTGTATATGTTGTTATTACCTTGGAAGCGTGTACCAGCGAGTTCAGCTTGTGCAGCAGCTAGTGCGCGCGGCACGCGTGCAGGTACAGTGCGCTGTATATGTTGTTATTACCTTGGAAGCGTGTACCAGCGAGTTCAGCTTGTGCAGCAGCTCGTGCGCGCGGCACGCGTGCAGGTACAGTGCGCTGTATATGTTGTTATTACCTTGGAAGCGTGTACCAGCGAGTTCAGCTTGTGCAGCAGCTCGTGCGCGCGGCACTTGTGCAGGTACAGTGCGCTGTATATGTTGTTATTACCTTGGAAGCGTGCACCAGCGAGTTCAGCTTGTGCAGCAGCTCGTGCGCGCGGCACGCGTGCAGGTACAGTGCGCTGTATATGTTGTTATTACCTTGGAAGCGTGTACCAGCGAGTTCAGCTTGTGCAGCAGCTCGTGCGCGCGGCACTTGTGCAGGTACAGTGCGCTGTATATGTTGTTATTACCTTGGAAGCGTGCACCAGCGAGTTCAGCTTGTGCAGCAGCTCGTGCGCGCGGCACTTGTGCAGGTACAGTGCGCTGTATATGTTGTTATTACCTTGGAAGCGTGTACCAGCGAGTTCAGCTTGTGCAGCAGCTCGTGCGCGCGGCACGCGTGCAGGTACAGTGCGCTGTATATGTTGTTATTACCTTGGAAGCGTGTACCAGCGAGTTCAGCTTGTGCAGCAGCTCGTGCGCGCGGCACTTGTGCAGGTACAGTGCGCTGTATATGTTGTTATTACCTTGGAAGCGTGTACCAGCGAGTTCAGCTTGTGCAGCAGCTCGTGCGCGCGGCACTTGTGCAGGTACAGTGCGCTGTATATGTTGTTATTACCTTGGAAGCGTGTACCAGCGAGTTCAGCTTGTGCAGCAGCTCGTGCGCGCGGCACTTGTGCAGGTACAGTGCGCTGTATATGTTGTTATTACCTTGGAAGCGTGTACCAGCGAGTTCAGCTTGTGCAGCAGCTCGTGCGCGCGGCACGCGTGCAGGTACAGTGCGCTGTATATGTTGTTATTACCTTGGAAGCGTGTACCAGCGAGTTCAGCTTGTGCAGCAGCTCGTGCGCGCGGCACTTGTGCAGGTACAGTGCGCTGTATATGTTGTTATTACCTTGGAAGCGTGTACCAGCGAGTTCAGCTTGTGCAGCAGCTCGTGCGCGCGGCACTTGTGCAGGTACAGTGCGCTGTATATGTTGTTATTACCTTGGAAGCGTGTACCAGCGAGTTCAGCTTGTGCAGCAGCTCGTGCGCGCGGCACGCGTGCAGGTACAGTGCGCTGTATATGTTGTTATTACCTTGGAAGCGTGTACCAGCGAGTTCAGCTTGTGCAGCAGCTCGTGCGCGCGGCACTTGTGCAGGTACAGTGCGCTGTATATGTTGTTATTACCTTGGAAGCGTGTACCAGCGAGTTCAGCTTGTGCAGCAGCTCGTGCGCGCGGCACGCGTGCAGGTACAGTGCGCTGTATATGTTGTTATTACCTTGGAAGCGTGTACCAGCGAGTTCAGCTTGTGCAGCAGCTCGTGCGCGCGGCACTTGTGCAGGTACAGTGCGCTGTATATGTTGTTATTACCTTGGAAGCGTGTACCAGCGAGTTCAGCTTGTGCAGCAGCTCGTGCGCGCGGCACGCGTGCAGGTACAGTGCGCTGTATATGTTGTTATTACCTTGGAAGCGTGTACCAGCGAGTTCAGCTTGTGCAGCAGCTCGTGCGCGCGGCACGCGTGCAGGTACAGTGCGCTGTATATGTTGTTATTACCTTGGAAGCGTGTACCAGCGAGTTCAGCTTGTGCAGCAGCTCGTGCGCGCGGCACGCGTGCAGGTACAGTGCGCTGTATATGTTGTTATTACCTTGGAAGCGTGTACCAGCGAGTTCAGCTTGTGCAGCAGCTCGTGCGCGCGGCACGCGTGCAGGTACAGTGCGCTGTATATTTTGTTATTACCTTGGAAGCGTGTACCAGCGAGTTCAGCTTGTGCAGCAGCTCGTGCGCGCGGCACGCGTGCAGGTACAGTGCGCTGTATATGTTGTTATTACCTTGGAAGCGTGTACCAGCGAGTTCAGCTTGTGCAGCAGCTCGTGCGCGCGGCACGCGTGCAGGTACAGTGCGCTGTATATGTTGTTATTACCTTGGAAGCGTGTACCAGCGAGTTCAGCTTGTGCAGCAGCTCGTGCGCGCGGCACGCGTGCAGGTACAGTGCGCTGTATATGTTGTTATTACCTTGGAAGCGTGTACCAGCGAGTTCAGCTTGTGCAGCAGCTCGTGCGCGCGGCACTTGTGCAGGTACAGTGCGCTGTATATGTTGTTATTACCTTGGAAGCGTGCACCAGCGAGTTCAGCTTGTGCAGCAGCTCGTGCGCGCGGCACTTGTGCAGGTACAGTGCGCTGTATATGTTGTTATTACCTTGGAAGCGTGTACCAGCGAGTTCAGCTTGTGCAGCAGCTCGTGCGCGCGGCACGCGTGCAGGTACAGTGCGCTGTATATGTTGTTATTACCTTGGAAGCGTGTACCAGCGAGTTCAGCTTGTGCAGCAGCTCGTGCGCGCGGCACGCGTGCAGGTACAGTGCGCTGTATATGTTGTTATTACCTTGGAAGCGTGTACCAGCGAGTTCAGCTTGTGCAGCAGCTCGTGCGCGCGGCACGCGTGCAGGTACAGTGCGCTGTATATGTTGTTATTACCTTGGAAGCGTGTACCAGCGAGTTCAGCTTGTGCAGCAGCTCGTGCGCGCGGCACGCGTGCAGGTACAGTGCGCTGTATATGTTGTTATTACCTTGGAAGCGTGTACCAGCGAGTTCAGCTTGTGCAGCAGCTCGTGCGCGCGGCACGCGTGCAGGTACAGTGCGCTGTATATGTTGTTATTACCTTGGAAGCGTGTACCAGCGAGTTCAGCTTGTGCAGCAGCTCGTGCGCGCGGCACGCGTGCAGGTACAGTGCGCTGTATATGTTGTTATTACCTTGGAAGCGTGTACCAGCGAGTTCAGCTTGTGCAGCAGCTCGTGCGCGCGGCACTTGTGCAGGTACAGTGCGCTGTATATGTTGTTATTACCTTGGAAGCGTGCACCAGCGAGTTCAGCTTGTGCAGCAGCTCGTGCGCGCGGCACTTGTGCAGGTACAGTGCGCTGTATATGTTGTTATTACCTTGGAAGCGTGTACCAGCGAGTTCAGCTTGTGCAGCAGCTCGTGCGCGCGGCACTTGTGCAGGTACAGTGCGCTGTATATGTTGTTATTACCTTGGAAGCGTGTACCAGCGAGTTCAGCTTGTGCAGCAGCTCGTGCGCGCGGCACGCGTGCAGGTACAGTGCGCTGTATATGTTGTTATTACCTTGGAAGCGTGTACCAGCGAGTTCAGCTTGTGCAGCAGCTCGTGCGCGCGGCACTTGTGCAGGTACAGTGCGCTGTATATGTTGTTATTACCTTGGAAGCGTGTACCAGCGAGTTCAGCTTGTGCAGCAGCTCGTGCGCGCGGCACTTGTGCAGGTACAGTGCGCTGTATATGTTGTTATTACCTTGGAAGCGTGCACCAGCGAGTTCAGCTTGTGCAGCAGCTCGTGCGCGCGGCACTTGTGCAGGTACAGTGCGCTGTATATGTTGTTATTACCTTGGAAGCGTGTACCAGCGAGTTCAGCTTGTGCAGCAGCTCGTGCGCGCGGCACGCGTGCAGGTACAGTGCGCTGTATATGTTGTTATTACCTTGGAAGCGTGTACCAGCGAGTTCAGCTTGTGCAGCAGCTCGTGCGCGCGGCACGCGTGCAGGTACAGTGCGCTGTATATGTTGTTATTACCTTGGAAGCGTGTACCAGCGAGTTCAGCTTGTGCAGCAGCTCGTGCGCGCGGCACGCGTGCAGGTACAGTGCGCTGTATATGTTGTTATTACCTTGGAAGCGTGTACCAGCGAGTTCAGCTTGTGCAGCAGCTCGTGCGCGCGGCACGCGTGCAGGTACAGTGCGCTGTATATGTTGTTATTACCTTGGAAGCGTGTACCAGCGAGTTCAGCTTGTGCAGCAGCTCGTGCGCGCGGCACTTGTGCAGGTACAGTGCGCTGTATATGTTGTTATTACCTTGGAAGCGTGCACCAGCGAGTTCAGCTTGTGCAGCAGCTCGTGCGCGCGGCACTTGTGCAGGTACAGTGCGCTGTATATGTTGTTATTACCTTGGAAGCGTGTACCAGCGAGTTCAGCTTGTGCAGCAGCTCGTGCGCGCGGCACTTGTGCAGGTACAGTGCGCTGTATATGTTGTTATTACCTTGGAAGCGTGCACCAGCGAGTTCAGCTTGTGCAGCAGCTCGTGCGCGCGGCACTTGTGCAGGTACAGTGCGCTGTATATGTTGTTATTACCTTGGAAGCGTGTACCAGCGAGTTCAGCTTGTGCAGCAGCTCGTGCGCGCGGCACGCGTGCAGGTACAGTGCGCTGTATATGTTGTTATTACCTTGGAAGCGTGTACCAGCGAGTTCAGCTTGTGCAGCAGCTCGTGCGCGCGGCACTTGTGCAGGTACAGTGCGCTGTATATGTTGTTATTACCTTGGAAGCGTGTACCAGCGAGTTCAGCTTGTGCAGCAGCTCGTGCGCGCGGCACTTGTGCAGGTACAGTGCGCTGTATATGTTGTTATTACCTTGGAAGCGTGTACCAGCGAGTTCAGCTTGTGCAGCAGCTCGTGCGCGCGGCACGCGTGCAGGTACAGTGCGCTGTATATGTTGTTATTACCTTGGAAGCGTGTACCAGCGAGTTCAGCTTGTGCAGCAGCTCGTGCGCGCGGCACTTGTGCAGGTACAGTGCGCTGTATATGTTGTTATTACCTTGGAAGCGTGTACCAGCGAGTTCAGCTTGTGCAGCAGCTCGTGCGCGCGGCACGCGTGCAGGTACAGTGCGCTGTATATGTTGTTATTACCTTGGAAGCGTGTACCAGCGAGTTCAGCTTGTGCAGCAGCTCGTGCGCGCGGCACGCGTGCAGGTACAGTGCGCTGTATATGTTGTTATTACCTTGGAAGCGTGTACCAGCGAGTTCAGCTTGTGCAGCAGCTCGTGCGCGCGGCACGCGTGCAGGTACAGTGCGCTGTATATGTTGTTATTACCTTGGAAGCGTGTACCAGCGAGTTCAGCTTGTGCAGCAGCTCGTGCGCGCGGCACGCGTGCAGGTACAGTGCGCTGTATATTTTGTTATTACCTTGGAAGCGTGTACCAGCGAGTTCAGCTTGTGCAGCAGCTCGTGCGCGCGGCACGCGTGCAGGTACAGTGCGCTGTATATGTTGTTATTACCTTGGAAGCGTGTACCAGCGAGTTCAGCTTGTGCAGCAGCTCGTGCGCGCGGCACGCGTGCAGGTACAGTGCGCTGTATATGTTGTTATTACCTTGGAAGCGTGTACCAGCGAGTTCAGCTTGTGCAGCAGCTCGTGCGCGCGGCACGCGTGCAGGTACAGTGCGCTGTATATGTTGTTATTACCTTGGAAGCGTGTACCAGCGAGTTCAGCTTGTGCAGCAGCTCGTGCGCGCGGCACTTGTGCAGGTACAGTGCGCTGTATATGTTGTTATTACCTTGGAAGCGTGCACCAGCGAGTTCAGCTTGTGCAGCAGCTCGTGCGCGCGGCACTTGTGCAGGTACAGTGCGCTGTATATGTTGTTATTACCTTGGAAGCCTGTACCAGCGAGTTCAGCTTGTGCAGCAGCTCGTGCGCGCGGCACGCGTGCAGGTACAGTGCGCTGTATATGTTGTTATTACCTTGGAAGCGTGTACCAGCGAGTTCAGCTTGTGCAGCAGCTCGTGCGCGCGGCACGCGTGCAGGTACAGTGCGCTGTATATGTTGTTATTACCTTGGAAGCGTGTACCAGCGAGTTCAGCTTGTGCAGCAGCTCGTGCGCGCGGCACGCGTGCAGGTACAGTGCGCTGTATATGTTGTTATTACCTTGGAAGCGTGTACCAGCGAGTTCAGCTTGTGCAGCAGCTCGTGCGCGCGGCACGCGTGCAGGTACAGTGCGCTGTATATGTTGTTATTACCTTGGAAGCGTGTACCAGCGAGTTCAGCTTGTGCAGCAGCTAGTGCGCGCGGCACGCGTGCAGGTACAGTGCGCTGTATATGTTGTTATTACCTTGGAAGCGTGTACCAGCGAGTTCAGCTTGTGCAGCAGCTCGTGCGCGCGGCACGCGTGCAGGTACAGTGCGCTGTATATGTTGTTATTACCTTGGAAGCGTGTACCAGCGAGTTCAGCTTGTGCAGCAGCTCGTGCGCGCGGCACGCGTGCAGGTACAGTGCGCTGTATATGTTGTTATTACCTTGGAAGCGTGTACTAGCGAGTTCAGCTTGTGCAGCAGCTCGTGCGCGCGGCACGCGTGCAGGTACAGTGCGCTGTATATGTTGCTGCCGGCCGGGCACACGTACACGGTGAGGCGGGGCTCGATGCGTCTGTGGACAACAGTATTCTTAGTATTGCTTGATATTGTATCTATACTAATATTATAAAGAGATAAAGTTTGTGAGTTTGTGACGTTGTAAGGGGTAATCTCTGTCTGGATCTGCTGAACCGATTTTAAACATTCTTTCACCAGTAGAAAGCTACATTATTCCTGAGTGTCATAGGCTATAATACATTTAAAAAAAAAATTGAGATCCTTATGAAAATTGCAAAAATGTAACCCAAGGTAGCAAAATGTTGGCTATAAATTATAATTTAATCTATTATTATTTAATTTATTTGGTAGGTAGGTAGCCTAAGCCAGTTGAAGGGAGCGAAGACCCGAGGGTCAGCTAGTTTATTATATAGTAGAGGAGCTCATGGCTAAGTTCAAGGTAAAACAATATTAGCCAAGGTTAGTCCCATCGATTCCTCGGAAAGCACGATAAGCCCTTGGCTGTAATTGTAGATTTTTTTTACAGTTTTTACGCGGGGAGTCGAAACTCTTAATGGCCTGCGCACACTGGCGGACGGGACGGCACAGGATTTAAAATTTATCAATTGAATTTTATAGTTACCCAAACGAAATAAGGCATATATTGCAATGGTCAGTTCTCCAGAGAATACTGAGCCGCGATGCTCCGAGGATAAATTTAAAATCCACTGCCGTCCAATCCGCCAGTTTGCGTAGGCCTTATAAGGGATAAATTTTCCATTATGGGCCGTTGATTTGGAAGTTCATTTTTTTTTTGTAGGGAGTACTCATATATAGAAAGATTTTTACAAATTTTCAAGACTCGGAAATTTAATGTTTTTTGTATGTTTTTCGTGAGGTAAAAAACGAGAATTAGTCCAAGAGCGAGCGAAGCGAGCTCGGGAGCCTAGGGCACCCCGACACGGACAGGTCATCTTCTTCGTGTTAGGTTACGTTAGACCCTTCAGACAGAAATAGCGGTGCTCCGTCGACATTGTTGTTAAATAGTAAATGTAAAAATTTTAACCACGGATATGTCCTTAACCATGGGGTTCCGCGGGGTGGGGATGGTACAGTAATGTAGCCCCACTACCCCCCCACTTCCCAACCCCCCTTCCCGCCCCTAAAATTCATGGACATTGATAGAAATTTTTATTCTTACCTAAAAACTTTAACCATGGATATCTCCATAACCATGGAGCTCCGAGTGGTGGGGATGGTACAGGGGGGTCGAAAAACCTCCCCCCACCCTCCCCTCCGCGCCATAATTCAGCGGCCCATAAAGGAAATTTTAACCCTGATAAGTCTAGTGACCATTCTTACCTTATCGCGAAAATTGTTTCAAACACAATAAGTATATTTCAAGTAAACCATTTAAAATGTATTTTTAAATTATCAAGCAAAATATGAATCTAGTTGCACATTCGCAAGCGTCAGTAGGTCTCATTGGAGAAGAACGTGCAAAAAGTAGTAAGGTAATCACATTGAAAATAGCACGTGAGGTGATATAGTGTTATTCAACTCTACCTACCACTATAGGAGATACGGGGGTAATATTATTTAGGCAGTAAGACTTCCTATACTGACAACTGGCTTGATTTAGAATGTTATTAATAATATAATTGTATCTGAAATCTATTTGCGGTCGATTGGAAGTGCTCCAAATTGGCGCTTTAGCAAATGTCACTCAATTAGAAATTGCAATCGCTATGTGGTTGATTTAATCACCTCCGATTTTTATCACACGACTAGCATCTGCCAGCGGCTACGCCCGCGTGAATGTCGAAAATTATCCCGAAGGAACATATTCTCGGGATAAAAAGTATCCTACGTGCATTATGCCTGACTGTTATCTATCTCTGTGCCAAATATCATCCAGATTCGTTCAGCCGTTCTGGCGTGAATAAGTAACAAACATACAAACACACACATACTCACAAACTTTCGCCCTTATAATATTAGTATGAAGTGATACTTATGTTACAGATATTCTATTCCACGAAGTACGTTTGACTATGTTTGTAGTTGTGCATGCACATGCACATTGTTTTAGTGTGCGTAAGCTCAGGAGCGATCAGTCATGATCGCGGATTCGCGACTCGGTCCGCGTCACTAGTGCTTTGTGTTCACGTCAAAAGTTTATACCGAGTACCTACCGTCAGCATGGAAACTAAGCGAAGACGAGTTGTCCATAGCGAGGTAAGATGACATGCTTCAACATACAATATTTTTTCGTATTACTTTTTATTGGATATGAATTGATGAAAAATCACATGAAATCACATTTATAAACATCCAGTGCCGGAACAACTATCTGCAGGTCATACAAATATTTGATCCGTGAAGGAATCGAACAACCGTGCGCCCATGTTTCAAGACATGTAAAAGTATTATATGAACTTTTTATCCTTTAACTTCCACACGGACGAAAAAGACGACAAAAGTTGCTGATGAATTTTTTTTTTACTAACCTAATCTCGTGTCCCACAGCTGGACAAAGGCCTTTTCCTTCTTCTTCTTGGGCGATCTCTGACCCCTAGTTTGCCCCGCATCGTGATCAAATTTTAAACCTACTTGATTTTCTTATAATAATAATTAAGTAAATGTACTTACTTGGCATGCAGAGCGTTGAATAGACGGATACCATCCGCCAAGCCGCAGATCTGAATGATGTCATCGCGGGACAACCTGAACACAAGCAGAAAAATATAACAATTATAAATATTGGAATGGCTACGTAAAATAATCTGTTGCTACAACCAAACTTAATTCTCTGGCTAAATGTATGAAGAGTTATTTGCGAAAATACAGGTAACCTGTAAGTTCAACGAGAGAATTACTCAACTGTAAGTTCAACGTGCAGTACTCACAAAAATACTTCATATTTTGCAATGATTCTTTGTAAAATTAGTATATTGTTTTTTCGATTCTACTAGCAAAGTTTTTCATATTCACTGTGTTTTCAAAACAAACTTTTATTTAAACCCTCAAAAAAGAAACGTGGCCCCCACACTAGTAATTTCTTCTATACCTTGGGTATGTTTACAAACATTTAAACTCATATACACAAACATTCAGATCCGGAACAGTTGTTACGGATCTGAATGTTTATCACATATATGGAACACATATTTGTATGACGTACATATAGTTAGGGACCCTAACTTTTCGATGAATTATTTTATAGAGTCGCTGACCTCAGCTATAACTAAAAATACAAAATCTGTAGAATTGACGAAGCGTAAAAAAATAATTAAGCCATGGATTACCCCGGGTCTTCTGCGTTGCATGCGAAACAGGGACAAATTACATAGCAAAGTTCGAAAGTCTCCCAATAATAATATTCTAAAGACGACATACAACCGCTATAGAAATTTCTGTAATGCTCTATTGAGAAAAGTTAAAGCAGCTTATGAAAAGGAACAAATAACGAATGCTGGAAATGACAGTAGAAAGATATGGCAGGCAATCAAAAATATAACGCACACGGGTAAAACTAAACAACCATCCAAAGACTTACTTAATTTAGCCCCAACCCCAAATGCATCGATTAATGAAATAAATAAATATTTTGTAAATGTTGGCAAGACTTTAGCGGAGAATATTCTAAAGCATAATGCTGGAGACATGAGCAATGACAGTAGCACCAATGACCAATGTTCTCATTCTATGAACTCTTTTGTACTGTTTGATACTGATCATCAGGAACTGAGCGGAGTAATTATGACTCTTAAAAACAACTGCGCAGTTGGCTGGGATAAGCTATCGAATAAGTTCCTTAAGGACTTCAAGGACATCTTGGTACCTCCGCTGACATTTTTATTCAATCATTGCATAAAGGTCGGAGTCTTTCCAACAGCCTTGAAGAAGTCCATTGTTGTCCCAATCTATAAGGGTGGCGGCAGAGATCGTGTCTCGAATTACAGGCCAATTTCTTTATTGTCAGCTATTTCCAAAATATTTGAAAAATTGTTACATATTAGACTGGTAAATTATTTAGAAAAAAATAAACTACTTTCAGACTGTCAATTTGGTTTTCGGCGCGCCAGGTCCACTTCTGATGCTGTGCATACTGTTACTAACTTTATAGCAACTAATTTGGACGAACGTAAGAAATGTTTAGCAGTCTTTCTGGACCTGGCGAAGGCATTTGATACTGTTTCTGTCGCCATACTGCTTCGTAAGCTGGAAGCCATGGGTATTCGTGGTACTCAGTTAGACCTTTTTAGGAGCTACTTATCTGATCGATGCCAAGCTACGGCTGTTGATGGCTACTTGAGTGCTGACCTGCCGGTCACCTACGGAGTCCCACAGGGTAGCGTACTTGGGCCTACCTTATTTTTGATCTATCTAAATGATCTGAGCTCTTTTAAGCCGCTAAATGGCACTCTGGTGTCATATGCAGACGACACTGTTATTTTAATCGCCGCAAAAACCTGGAATGAGGTCTTTGATGCTGCCCAAAATGCACTTAATTTTGTCTCCAAATGGTTAGTCGACAATATATTGACACTTAACGCTGATAAATCGAAATACATGACCTTTACGATCCGTGATGCAGGTAACCCGCCAGATGACCTCTACTTAGTTGCTCATAACTGCGGAGTCTACGATTCCAATGGGTGCGTTTGCAGACGACTAGATCAAACTGATCACATCAAATACCTTGGTGTAACTCTGGATTCGCACTTAGACTTTGCAGAGCATTTTGCGCTTCTTAGCGGAAGGATCCGGAAACTTATTACAGTCTTTAAAACTCTCAGACGTGTCGCCGAACCCAGATTAGTAAAGCAAATTTATTACGCATTGTGTCAGAACTTAATCTCGTACTGCATAACTTCTTGGGGGGGAGCCCCAGCCACTAATATTAAATGTGTAGAAATTGCACAACGAGCTATTCTCAAAGTGAGCACTTTTAGACCATTTTTGTTCCCCACGAAATCTCTATACCATGAATGTGAAGTACTGACAGTTAGACAACTGTTTCTATTGGGTACAATTCTTAAACAGCATACCGACACCTTCTATGACCCCGTTAGGAATGTATCTCGTCGAAGAGGTAGGATATGTGAGTCGACAAAAAGGTGCCATTCATCATTTATACAAAGGTTTTACTGTTTCCTAGGACCCTTTATCTATAACAAAGTTAATAATAGATTGTCCATTTACAGTCTCAACACAAATCAATGCAAAAAGGCAGCTATAGCCTGGTTACTAACCCTGGGATATGATGAAACCGAAAGACTTCTTATCGTCCCATCTTAGTTTTATTTTCACCTCCACACCACACCATAACGACTCCCACACCACAAAATAACGACCTCCACACCACACCATTACTTCACAACTCATAACAATTTAGTTTAATTATTGTATGAATTTAAACATTTCCTAATAATTAATCTAATAAAAAAAAATACTTTAATATAAAAATCCTAATAGTATAATATTAATTAATTAATAATAATCTAAGAATATATGAATTTAATAATACATTAATATAAAATTGTAATAATGTAATAATAATCTAAGAATATATGAATTTAATAATACTTTAATATAAAAATTGTAAGTATGTAATAATAATTTGAATTTAAACAATTCCTAATAATTAATCTAATAAAAAAAAATACTTTAATATAAAAATCCTAATAGTATAATATTAATTAATTAATAATAATCTAAGAATATATGAATTTAATAATACATTAATATAAAATTGTAATAATGTAATAATAATCTAAGAATATATGAATTTAATAATACTTTAATATAAAAATTGTAAGTATGTAATAATAATTTAAAGGTAGTATGTATTCCATTCTTTTCCGTGTACTTTGCCAAAGGTATCAATAATTGTAATCAAATTGACTAATAATCACAGTTCTGTTGGGGGGCCTGGTAATCTGTGTGACAGGATTTCCTAGTGCAGATGCCAGTCTCCCACAAAGGATTTACCAAGTAATATTGCACCATTATGTAATAGTTTATAAGAAACCTTTGTGGAAGAGAAATAAATATTTTTATTATTTTTATTATTAGTTATAAGTACGTCATACAAATATGTGTTCCGTGCGGGAGTCGAAACCGCGACACGCAGCGCAGCAGCCGATGGCTCAACTACTATCATACTATCAAAGCAAATTTATTTCTTTGTGAGTCATTGTATGATTTGCCAGTAGGATACCAAACCAACCTTAACAGATCAGCTCCCGAGAAGTTGGTGAAGGTGGCCGCGTGGTGGGCGAAGCGTTGTCGCGCCAGCCACGCTTGCGTCTCCGATGATGTGGCCTCCTTGGACAGCCCCGAGTTCTGTGGGATACACTAAAATTTACACACGTATACTTATTAGGGTAAATAAAATCAGAAGTGCTATGTTATGACGTTAGTTAAGGTGCTATATACGCCCCAATGTTAACGCAGTACTGTCCGTGCGGCCGCTCGATGCAAAAATATCAATATTGAACCTCCTTTTGAACAGTTTTGTTTGCAAAATATTATTTGATTTACATTTGCTATGTTATTTATGAAGAAATTTCAGACATAAATTTTTCTGTGTAAAAATATTTTTAAACATCCAAGTCGTTTTGGAAGAGTTTCCAAAAGTTGTGAAAAAATTTCGTGTTGTTAATTTTTTTTTAAAGCAATACTTTTAGTTACACGAAAAAACCTTGTTCAAAATTATGTACATGAATCAAATATATATATTTTTTTTTTCAAACCTTTTGACCTAGCCGTTACTAAGGAGTATGCTTTAGAAAGTTACCGTTTTACGGCATTACAGGGTATGTGTAGGCCCTTAAATAAAAACAATAGTAAAACAATCACGTGGGTCATATTTGACTCATTGGACAGGGAAGTTATGTTATCATGATTTCAGAAAGAGAGAGAGTATTAATTATTTTCTTCTTCTTTCTTTAGAAAAACATTTACCACACTAGGAATTTATAAAAAATGGAGAGCGAGCCTAGTCAAGTCCAGACTACGGACAGCTACTGGAAATTACAGATGGAAAACCCCAATAAAACTTTTCCCGACGCGGGAATTGAACTCAGAATCTCACTCACTAAACGACGAGGCAGCTATTGTCAAGGAATATCTGATAAGTTAGGTTGAAGGCAGATAATAATAAATCTCGCCTTTTTCCTAATTATAATAAAACGTATTTTTAAAAAAATCCTTATTTCGTATTCTTCTTAGCAAACCCTCTCTTTTGATACCCATATCATGGCAATGCACAAAAAATAACTAGTCCACCATCTTAGGCCGTCCGCCATATTGGATTTAGAATGACGTCACTTAGCTAACCATGCATTGTCATCCAAAATAAACGTGTACGCAAAATTTCATCTTATCTGTGGAGGATAACTGTTTTAAAATTTTGTTGCAAGATTTGACCCGAACACACATACATACATACATTGCAAGTTAAATAAAAGCTAAGCTTGTAAAATAGTGACCCACCGGTACTGCTTTCCGGATTAAGCCCTTGACCCAGCCGTCTAACGACAGCCTCCTAAGGTGTTGGGTCGAAGAAGGTCTGATATCTATACAATACTAAGATGTATTTATTACCTTTTCAGGATCCTCGGCGGGTTGCGGCAGGTCGGGCAGTATGGCGCCGGGCGAGTGGCACGGCGGAGAGTTCACTTTCACGTCGTTTGTTCTGAACACAAATATTTATTCATTAGAGAGTTATAACTTCTTGAAACACACGATTGCAAGTGCAAGTGCGAGTCTGACTCGCGCACAGAGGATTCCGTATAAACCGCTACATTCACCAAAATAAGTAGGTAACATTACTTAAACAATGAAAGTACCGAACGTTGCTCTAACGAAGGGACAAAATTATCTTTGCCGTTCGAAAACCGTTGTCCCCATACATCAATATATAAAATGTTTACTTTACCAAGTACATTTTATAAGTTGGTCGACTATAACTCGTAAACTTGTAAAGCTTACTTAGCTGTGATAGTTTTACTTTTAATTTCGTTATATATACTACTGCTGTGAATTTTTTCTCATATCAACCAAATGCAACCATTCATTTGGCAGCGGATGGGGACACTCGAAACAAAAATTTGCAATTTTAAGCTTAATTTACACAAACGGTTCCCCTGAATCGAAAAATGGTTTACACAGACCCGTAATATTTTTGAATGGCCTAGTGTTATATATTTTTGAAATCACCTCTTAAAACCATTTATTTTGATATCCCACACGATGGCATTGGAAGATTTTTTTTTTAAATATTTTTTCCCCCCACAAAATGGCGCCCAAAATCTGCCATTTTTTTCTTATCCAATTTTTATGTAGCCAGTGACACTCGCAGGTTTAAGACGAATCGATTGACGTAAGAATCATCGGCCAATGCGTTTGGTCTCTAGAATGCCACATAGGAACAAACATAGATACATACGTACATACATACATAGACTGATAAACACATTACCCTCCTTCGGCAGTCGGGTAAAAAAAAAACATCCCCAATTTATGTGTACAGGAACCCTTTTTTGTCATAATTTTATTTTACCATTTTGTCGGCGTGATTAATATGCATGCCAAATTATAGCTGTCTAGTACTAAGAGTCTCTGAGCTAAGATGCGGACGGACGGACACAGCGAAACTATAAGGGTTCCTTTTTGACTACGGAACCTTAAAAAGTCCCTAAAATAGAGAAGACTAGAGCTAGCACCCAATACCTGCTCCCCTGTCCAGTGTCCCTGCTGTTCCCTATTCACTCTTTCGTCGTTTGACTATAAAGTAACCCGCAGGCTTATTACGTATCTTTTGCAAGAGCAAAACGATAGCGATCAAACGCTATGTCATAAAAGTCGGCATTACCTGCAGTGTAGGTATGGTAGGTCCTACACAATCGTTTGCTAATCGCTCGCTGTTTGTCAAATGCACTTAATTAAAAGAAAACCGCCAACAACTCTAAAACTTTTGTATTGAAGAGCAAATATTGCGCAAAAATCGCTATCGTTTTGCTCTTGCAAAAGATACGTAATAAGCCTGCCGGTTCTAACGGTTGTGAATGCCACAGGATGTTTGTATTTTTGTCTGCTTATATAATTAAACTTAAAAACAACTAGATCTATTTCCCAAAATCCACTGTTTATCCCGAATTTCTTCTAACGCCTCTGAAATTATAAACAATGCAGCGAATTGCGGATCCTGCCAAATTCTATATTTATGTTATTCGCGAACGGCCTTCGAAGCTCTGACCGACATTACACTATCTCTGATATGTGTGTTTTTATTTACACTTTGAATTTGCAAAGCTTGCATTTTATGTTAAACTTTGCTTTTGTTATTTTGACAGATACAATCTAGATGATGGAAGTAACTAGACCTTTCCTTTTCTTATTAAATGGGTCGGATACATTTAAACTAATATTACAGACAATAATTTTCTGGAATTACTGATAAGGTTACAAACAAGATAAATTACTTTTATTTTAACCCAACCCCGAGGCTTTTTCTTATTCTTATTGTCGATCGCAACACGTAATTATAACACGTGACGATATCTTACGAAAATACACCGATTCAAAGAGTCAAATTAAAACTTTAAAACGGCTGAACCGATTTTCATCAAATATATGTTTTGTGTTGGATTGCCATCTTAGGTTGTAGTGTAACTTTTGTAATAGATGATTCGATTCTTTTTGTTAATAGGGATGATGACTAAAACAATGCACAGTCACAACAATGTCATCTATCAAACAAAAAAAAAACACTAAATAAAAATCGGTTCATCCGTTTAGGAGCTATGATTCCACAGACAGATACACACGTCAAACTTATAACACCCTTCATTTTCCGTCTGGGGTTAAAATATGTCATTGATAGAAAGCAGAGTATACCATAGGTCAGAACTTAAAGATTACCTTCTGAAATTGTTTGTAGCAAACATACATGTATTCATACATAAGTTAAAGCCTTTTTTCCCATGGGGGTAGAGAGAAACTACAGAAGCCACCTGCTACGTCTCGATAATAGTTTTAAGTTTCAAACCTTTTTAGTGAAAAAAAGTGCGTGTTTATGTTCTCGTATATATAATAATATGTAATCAAGATAATGCTGGTATACAAATAGTAAAATACTCACTCTTGGCAATACGACTGCTTCATTTGATTGTTGGAGGCAAGAATTGCTGAAACAATACATTCAGTAAATTAATTTTGAAAGCAAAGGAGCAACCAAAATACATAGTCTCAGAACATAAATCTAGTCAACATTTTCAGCATATTTCATGTCATAGAACCTCAAATTCGAAGACATCGGACCAAACCCTCTCTGGGCCCGCATAGTGTTTAAAGTTCTCCTAGTCGACGGCACGAACTATTTTGTGCGCGAGTTAAAAATGCATGCTATCTCATCCGACAACACGTGCGAAAGAGATAGATGCTTTGATTAGCAGTAAGAAGCTAGTTCGCGTACGAATTAGCACTTTTGAAATTTTTTGTCGAAATGGATTATGATTTAGGACGAAAACGTGCGCGCGAAATTTTATAAACAGACCTTTGGGAGTCTAGATATCATGAAAAAACGACTAAATGTATACTTTCTAAATAAAATTATTTGCATTGTTGAATTACTAATCTATCCGAGGCCGTTTTGCAATTTTCTTTTTATGGTATTTATTTCCGCCCAAAGATGCGTTAAAATAATTATGGAACTTTCAAATTTATATTTTGTTTACTTTTTTGTTTCCATACAGGGCTAGATAATCATGAGAATATTTGATATTATTTTTTATTTTGAACGTACATCGTCAAACAGTGGAGTAATCGCTAGACTACGTTTGTATGGAAGAATTTTCGACTAGTGTAACCTTAAGGGCGATTTTCTACTGAGATAGAGTTATAAGAGGTGCCGTCGTTCTGTAGCCCGAGAGGCCAGTTTCCCAGTATTGACAAATTTATCAGCATAAGTATTTAGTTCTTGTGCCCCTCCGGATCTTTGAACGTAGATTTACTAATCTTACTGTAAGCCTGATGAAGTGTTAGCACTTGATCAGGCTTACAGTAAGTTTGGCTAAAACTAGGTAAGAAAGTAGACTCACCATTGTGTGGTAGCACCGGCTTGTTGACCGCTATTGGGCTTGCAACGGACTTGGGGGCCACACTGCAACAAAGAAACAATTGGTTTAGTAAACAACTAAGGTTCAATTAAGATTAGCTAAAAGTTTCTGCCGTAGACAACTGCGACGCGTGAATGCCTTTTCATAAAAATTGTTTCTTTTTAATGAAGATGGAACAATATCTAAGAAAAAGAGTTGTCGCAGCAGGACTTTCTGTGGAAACCTTTTCACATAGACATATTAATTGATTTATAATTCACCGTAACCTTACAAGAAAAGTCCTGCAGGCAGGATGTAACAAAAATATGTTAATACTACAGACAGTTACATAGTTCACACAGTCTGCCATAAAAGTTTCACGAAAATAAAAATAAAAATTCAAAAAATCAAAACACCCGAGTGCTTAAAAAGCGAACTAAAAAGACGTAAACAAGAAAAAAATCATGCTGTGCAGTCGGAGGATACATATTCGCGAGCTGGCTGACCAAAACCAGATGTATCCTCCGACTGCACAGCATGATTTTTTTCTTGTTTACGTCTTTTTAGTTCGCTTTTTAAGCAGTCGGGTGTTTTGATTTTGTGAATTAATTTTTTTATTTAACATTTTATTCGAATATGGTACATTTAAACATATAAGTGTTATATATTTTTGAAATCGCTTCTTAAAACCCTTTAATTTTATACCCCACAATATGGCGCCCAAAAGCCGTCATTTTTCTATTTTAATGTAGCCAGTGACACTCGCAGGGTTAAGACGCATCGATTGACGTACGGATCATCAAAATCGGACAACGCGTTTGGTATCTGGAACGCCACATAGGAACAAACATACATACATAGACTGATAAACACATTACCCTCCTACGGCAGTCGGGTAAAAAAAGTTTTTTTCTTTTGTAGTAAGTTCGCGTTTGACCACTATCTCGCCTGATGTTAAGTGATGATGTGGTCGACGGTGATACAAGATTGCCTAGAAGTAACCTATACACTCTTGACTTAAAGACTCCTAGGTTGTAGCTATCAGGAAAAAAGCTACCAGAAAAAAAAAACTGCCATAGTGAACAATATTGTACCTACATAGAATTTTCCAACCCATGGAGTATTTACCCATTCTACATTAAGGATTACAGCACTTACAGATAGTATGGAAAACAAGTATGATTTGATTCAGGAAGTTATACTCAGCTGATAATAATAGGTACATTTATGTGTAATCTAATTGTGGTATGTATCATGATAGGAAAATAAAATGCTTGTGGGTTTGTACTGTTGCTAAATAGATGGTAAAATAGTTTTATTTTGGTATGTAAGCCTAATGTCTGGATATCTAAATTAATATTATCATCATTATATCAGCCAACTTAAGGACACAGACACAAAACTGCGAATTAACGCATTGCGAATTTTCAACGCAGAAAACAGCTAAGCTCGTAGATTTTTACGATGCGACGCACACAGGCGGCTTTTCTTAAAAAAATGGACAAAACCCATTTACCAAAACGTTCGAAAAGTCATTGGAATTGATGAAAAAACATGAGTTGCATATTAAAGCTTTATTTAACGTTTAATTGTTTGTAATGTTTTTAACTATTATTTCTTTTTAAATATCCACATCTAGTAAGTAAACACTTCCATTCTTTTATTTATTAATTTATTTTAGGATCTATCTTGTAATGTTTGCCCGAAATATCACAGAAGATGGACCTTAAAATAAAGGAAAAATATAATACAAAAATATTATATTCAATTAGCTAAAAAAATGGAAATAGCACATAGTAGCAAGTTAGCAACTGCAACTGATACAGATGTTAAGCATGTCACTTCATTGTGTTATTTATAAAGCAGTCTGATTCTAATGAATTTGTAACTTTTTGGCTTAATTAGCTCATAATTAGCTATGTTCTTGTTCAAACAAACAGGAACAAAAAACCATTTAGATATGTACATAGATAGATACTCCAAGCACTTTTAAAACTTGACACTACCTTTTTTTTAAAACCTCAATTTTAAACTTTGTATTAAAAAGTAACAATTAAAATATTCGTTAAAAATATTATACAAACTGAAATTGGATTAAAGAAATCCTTAAGATTCGAAAAAAAAACAGTCGTGTGACTGTTATGACTAACTTCATAATTTGAGTTTTGTCCGCGAAAATGGGCATATCCGCATGTGTGCGACGTCGCACCGCAGTTTTGTGTTTGGGCCCTAATCCCCAATGTTTTTGGTCAGTCTGATGTTGGCTACAATTGCCTGCTCATACTAAAACAGCTGCGCGCCATGCCATGCGCATCGGAATGCCTACGTTCAACCTGGTCAAAAAAAAATAAGATTACAGTATAGTTCTCGCTAAACTTCTTGGCCGCCCTGAAGTTAGCGTTCCAATGCGTAAGGCACGAATCGGTGCTGTTTTTGTATGGGATTTTCTACTGCGCAGCCATTGTAGCCAACTTCAGGTCGGCCAAGAAGTGTTTAGCAAGAACTATACTTGAGTTTAGGTAAGGTTGGCATTATGTTTCATACCTGTCTGCCTTCCCTTTTCAACCCCCGCCAGAAAAAGAGGGGTGTTATAAGTTTGACGTGTGTTGCTGTGTGTCTGTCTGTGGCATCATAGCGCCTAAACGGATGAACCGATTTTGATTTAATTTTTTTTTGTTTGAAAGGTGATTTTGTCGAGTGTTCTTAGCTATATTTGAATAAAATCGGTTCAGCCGTTCAAAAGTTATGGGTGTTTTACTGTTTGAATCGGGGTGTTTTCGCAAGATAAATGTGTAGGGGGTTTTCTAAATTTAGAAATTTTACTTGTCATCTCCGTTATCTGTGCAGCTATTAAGGTTATATGCAATGTTGTTCCATTGTTATCTAAAGAAAAAAAAAAAACTTGTTCTACTCCCGTGTACTGTTTTCTCTTTCAGCTGGAAAATTTAGGATTGCTATGGCTGTTGATGGTGCGTGTTTTAAGTATAATTGTAAAGAACTTATCCATCTAGAAAGGGTAAATAATACATCCCCAGTCAATATAAAACTAATTTTTTCATAAAAAAATCATAATACAAATCCTTTTAAAACAAGCTTTTTTCGTATTTTTCTCAGAATCTCACCAAATCCTTTCATTTGATACCCATTTCATGGCAGTGCACAAAAAATAACTAGTCCGCCATATTCTAGAGTGAAGGCCAAAGAAAAGTCGGCTGCAGATTATGTAAGAAGTAATATGAAAGAAAAGGGAGCCAGTGATAGCGTGATGGTTGAAAGCGAATGAAAGATGAAAATGTGTTGCATTTTGGTACGTTTTTGTTTCCCTACAGATTCGTTACAGACACAAAAACGCACCGACCCGGTCAGGAAGGAACGTGGGACAAGGGCAGAAAGAATTTCAATGTAAAACATTGTCAGCTAAATAGATTTCAATGTTTGGACCACATGTACACCATCATAGCCTGGATTAGGACAAACAACTTTTAATCCCAGTAGTATAATCCTTTGGTATTATAATACACTTCCCACAAGGGCGGAGCCCCTGGCAAAAACAAGTTCATTAATATGGTAAGTGGTCCTTAAGGAAACCATTACTCAACATACCAAAACTAAATGCTAGGGCTTCAGATGCGTAGTACAATAATAGGCCAGAAATAAAGCTGACAAATAAAAGGTCAAATACATTGAACTCAAGGGTCAAATCAGAAGATGTGGGTCAAATTAGTATTGAGAACATTTTTTAAAGTAGTAGATAAATATATTGCTGTGATGTTTTAACAATACCATAAGTACTGAAAGTACTTCAGAAGGCCAGGCACCCTCAGTGAGACAGTCATTAACCAAGGCTTTGCTGGCCTTCCCATACACCCATACGCACAAAACGTTTTGGGGACACTTTTATTATGCGTACAGCTAAGGAGTGGAATTCCCTGCCTGAGTCTGTGTTTCCCGATAGCTACAATCTAGGGGTCTTTAAGTCAAGAGTGAATGGGTTTTTTCTAGGCAAGCGTGCTTCACCGTCAATCACATCATCACTTTCCATCAGGTGAGATAGTGGTCAAGCGCGAGCCTATGGATAATAAAAAAAAAAAAAAGGGATTCCATCTATCTTGGGGTCAGTGTTAATTTTTTCAAAGTAGTTGTCATCTCAGTCATCACTCTCTTCCTAGAAATGTCCTAAGCGATGCTGCCATACAAATATTACAGCTTGATCAAGGCACTTGCCACATTAGCATCAGAATATTGGTAAACATAGAATAGTTTCATATCACAGTAACTGCTAAGAATGTTGATAAGCAAGTATTATATTTGGTTGGATTATAGATACTGATAAAAGTGCATGAATGCCAGCAGTGAATGGATTAAGCCTGCCAAGGTAAAATTAGGTTGGCTTTTTTATTGTGACAAACCCTACCTCACTATTCATAACCAATGCAACTCCAGAAACCCAGAATAATCATACTGACTGATAACCACCAAAAAAGTGCTCAGTCAATCAAACGCCATGAATCTCTGAGAAATTATTCAACTGTCTTGGATCCCACAATGAAACTAATAGAAAATAACTGCAGAGGACAGGTTTAATTAGATTTATCTTGGCACACGTTTGCTTTTCTTCTAAACATTTTTCTACTTCTATTCTGAAGCATTCTTGGTAAACAGATATACACAAGAGCTCTTTAAGCCAAGGCTATAATTAAGTCAAATTAAGGCTGTTATGTTTGGTGAGATGTTGGTCAATACTAAATTGTTGTTATTATGTTTATTTATGTTTGCATTTTGAAGGCAGCATTCCAAGAAATACAAAATACAGGTATTTCTGTAAAGTTTTCTAAGGTATAGTTCTCGCCAAACTTCTTGACCGCCTTTAAATTGGCTGCCCAGTAGAAAATAATCTGATACAAAAACAGCACCGATCCATGCCCTGCACACCTGAAAGCCAACTTCAGGGCAGCCAAGAAGTTGGTGAGAACTATATCTGTAGATAAAATATGTAAACTAAAACAATGCAATTATTTACTACAATGCTATCAAGTGCCAGTTCTCCCCTAAGACCTTTCAAAGGGATAAAAGGGATGCTAATATTTTGTAAATTATTCAGTAATATTATGTTCTTCTTCTTAGCGTGTCGATGGCAAATATAAAAATTTTAATATTGTGTTTGGCCCAGAATTCAGCCACAGCAATGTTATGTTTACAATTTTATTTATTATCATGATGTTGTGAAGTTAAGAAACCAGTTCCTAAAACTGCAGGTTACCAGTTTTGGGCAGTTTGCATAATAAACATTGCATTGAACCACACAAATATTTGAACATAAACCAAAGCAAAATGCCTGTAAAATGTATGTATGTTTATTCACAGAACTACTTTCAAGATCTGATGGTCTATCATAGGTCTGAGGGTCGTCTATTACCTAGAGAACAGCTAAATTCTGGTGTCTCCTCTGTAAATTCAGTTATCATGAGTTGAAGACAGTATTAAAATTTATTTTTTTATTGAGCACATATTTGTAAATAGGGAAATAACCTAAAATAGCCCTACAACTACGAAACTCATTTGGCATTCGCATTATAAATGAATTTACCTTGTGCCTAAAAAAATAAAATTAAAAAGTATATTTACACCAATCTCGGGCGGCGGGCGGGTCTGACGTGGACGTTAGCTGCATTCAGCCTCCTTGCGAGTTCCCTGTACGTCGCCGGGTCGGCTTCGATCTCGACCTCGGCTTTTAAAAGGGAGAATTTCATCCGCCATCCCTGGGCTTCGACGCCGTGCACAAGCCGAGCACTGAGCACAACCCCGCGGCCCAGGTGCCGCGCACTCAGTCTTTGCTCGAGTACGAGCATATTACTCGTCAGCTATAGTCCTGTCTCGTTAAGTTAAAGAAGATGAATGCACCAGATCCAACACGATACGCCCGCCCGCGTGCAACCACCATAGCTGGCCTGCAGCTCGCTTCAACAACCATTTGTCACGATTATATTCCCACTATGTACACCACAACACTAGGCTGTAAAGTCCTTTTACTGTTCGTAGCACCGTTTTACTTGTCCAACATATTTGATCAGTCAACTGCCCGCAGAAAGCGATACGCGAATGGCGATGATCGTTTCGGCAATGCGTAATTGCACACGGGATAACACCGGTTTGAAATTATGCAGCGAGAAATTCAACGATAAATCAGCGGAAAAATAAATGTGAATAGAAACAAGAAACAAAGGAGTACGTGACAGACGGCGGAGCGCGAGCAACTGGGCGTAATGGCCGCTGATTGGTCGCGAGTGTGGCGCGCATCTCGATTGGATCAAAACCGGTTGGAATCGGTTCGTAGAGGCTGCGGCCGGCTCGGGTCGGTGCATCGTGTGCCGCCGCGCTAGTGCTGTGACATGTAAGTTAATATCGTATCGATTAGTTTTTTCCGTTTTTGGTTATCAAAGCATTTTTCTAATGAATCCTATTAGGGACGGAATTCATGGCAATTTCGATACGTAGAATTGGCAGAGATATTTTTATATGTTTGCGATTGATCCACACTGCCTAAGTGCCGAGTGCTATTTATTTAAAACTTATACAGATCGGCAACGAACCGGATATAATAATCTCTATATTCGGTTTCGCCCAATTGTGTGTCAATTCATTGCAAACTCATACAATCCGGATTTTGCTACTCGAGTTAGTTTATCGCTGGTTTCCAAGTAAATGTTATTAACAGCTACATTGTATCATCTAAAATTAGCCTGATCTTATTGTTAGTCATGTAAATACAAAGACTTTATTTTAAAGCGTGTCGTTATTCAAATTATTCAAAGCGTCGAGTTTAACTGAATAACAACACAATAAATGAACTAAAAATAGCTGAATGGTTGAGTATTCTGTTTACCGTATATCTACAATCTAGACGAGTACTCCATTAATGTAATTTAGATTTGGTAAGTAGGCATGAATCATGATAATAATAATGGTAAACTTGCGGGTATTTTATGTAGGCATTGTGTCTATTTGATTTCTTGCAAGGAGGCTTACAAAAGCGACTTTAGTGTTGTATTTTCAAAATTATGGAAAATCGTATTCTGTTTCGGTTTTAGCAAGGAGGCCCAAATAGTTTTTTTAAGTTTTTATTTGACGTCGTTTAAAAACCGTAACTGCTATAATTAAAAATAAATTGCGGCTGAATGATATTTTAAAATTTTCAAGAAAACACTACAGTTAAACCGAACGTTAAAGGTTAAGTTAGCAACTGAGCGAATAATGATCGGCATGGAAGAGTTGTTGTGGCTACAGACATTGTAACTCTTTAATAACGAAGGCTCTGTCTTCGACCGCAATATTAGAACGGGTAACTGCAACTCATTTTAGTGTAATTGCTTGTAATTTTGCTATACTGCCTGCCTTATCATGACAGGTTTTTTGTAGGTTGTTAGGCGAAGTCATCATACTCTTGCACATTTCTCAATTTATTTCGGTGCAGCAGTCTTCTTGAATGAAAGAAAAAAACAAAACATTTATTACTAAACACTGTACATGTACAATCTCCAAACCCAAACCAAACTTCTATATCTGTCATCCCTTTTCTAGATATATGTTTTTTCACACAGTCCATCCATCGTTTCTTGGTCTTCCAATACTGTTGTACTGAAAACTTTGCTCACAACATTTTCATCACTCGTCCAACGCGGCAAAAAATACAGAATTAAAAATCCTGCTGTCAATGTATTCGGGTTTCCTTGTGCCAATTTCATTCAAGGTAAATAAAAATTATAGTGTATCTATATTATCAATAAAATTCGATAAGCCGTTTCTGTGTCATTCTGTTGACATACAAATAAACAAAACTTTCCTATTGATAATTTCCTGATAACGATTTGATATCATAAGTATTACTTACATAATACCAAATTTTTCGGTTCGGTAGTAAGGTTCGGTTAACCTCACGTGCATCAATTGAAAGTATGCAAAAAAAAATTTTGAAAATTCGCCCTGGCAAAATCCATCAACCAGCACTGTGACAATATTTAGATTGAATGCTTTTAATTTGGGATCTTTGGTAAAGATAAAGATGCAGTGTGATGATGCAAATGGTCAACCACAAGAGCTAATTCGAGGTAGTGGGCTGCCTCGCGGGGTTAACTAGCAAATAATGCCTGGCTGGAAAAACTTAAGGGAGCCCTTTGTCCAGCAATGGGACATGGCGACACGCCAAAATAAAATGAAACTCCAAATAGAGAAGAGGGAGAAGCGGTAGGAACCCTCTTCTTAATATAGGAAAACATAGTCTTAGTAAAAAGTAGTAGTAGCAAATGGCAGAAGTTATATTAGACTTATCCAGTCATACAGCACTATACAGTGATAATAGAACCACGTAGAACGGTACCGGACCTAACACAACGTCGTAGAGTTGTTCCGTCATCGTTACGATACGGCAGCCGTTCGTAGAGATAACTAACAACTGAAAAAAGTTTCACGGTTTCTTTTCACTGTAATTGGTGTGAATACTGGAGTTTTTGTTAGATTAAAGTTCAGTTTTAGCTAGTTTTATCTTGTTTTATAAGAAGATGCTGTTTTCTCAATATTTTACGCTGGCATTTCTTTCTAGGAATTATTTACTGTTCTACATGCTCTTTTAAATTTTGTTCATTACTCAGCACAATATTATTCCAAAGGAACATTCAAGAATTTATAACTAACAGATTAAATAGAATAATTTTCCAGTGGTTTTCCGGAGCTATTTACTAATTTATCTACAAAAAATATAGCCATATGGCTATCTCTGAACCAATTCCTCTCTTTTCTACACTTCGGCATATTAAAATAATTCTTATCTATCCTTATTAAAATCTAATAGCAAAATCGAATTAACAACTACAGGCGACCACGTCACACATTCGCATCAAGAATAAAATGAACGAAGCGAGGGGTGCCTACTAAAACCACTGTTGGGTTGGTTTGTTCTGGTTAGTGCCACCTTCACACGACTTTGTAGAAAAACTAATCGGTTACGCGTTTAGGAGCGCGAGCGGTGTGAATGAGCGGGTAACTGGCTGATTAGAAGGTCGTTTATTGTGATACAAGAAAGAAAAAAAAAATGTTTTTCTTTTCTATAGTTTGAAGAGGAGTTAGTATTTGTCTTCTTATTTAGGGAAAGTAATGCATGTTTTCACCAATACTAGGAAACACACAAATCAACGTGAAAAACCGCATGTACTTAAATGTTACTGGTGGATTTTTAATTATCGTCGGTGAACCTAGAATTAAAAACTTAACAGTGCGCTTTTATTTAGACAGATGTCTTCTAGTGTCAGTGAAAAAGGCATAACCCAGATCCTTCGAATAAATGTAAAATTATAGTTTTGAAAGATGTTTTATTCGTTCACATATTGTTTAATACAGATTCCTATGAAGGAGAACACAAGCTGAATAAACCGTGTGTTTACTTAGACTTTTACAGTGGAAATATATTTAAATATGTATGCATTTATTTTACAAAACATTTAGATGTCCTCTCAGTAATCACCCTATTTTTAATCATACCATCTTTCACACAATCCATACACCGTTTCTATGGTCTTCCCCTTCTCTTACAGCCAATCACATTCATACTCAAAACGTTCCCCATGACCTTTTTTTCATTTCGCCGCATCAAACGCTCATATCAATAAAAATCGTCAACAAAACTCAAGCACCAACTTAAAATTTCAGTCCCAATAAAAACACCGTAAGTGAAAATAGCTCGTAAATGCATTTAAAAAAAAAAACAATTTCACATCGTATTTAACACCTTCTCAACAATCTGCAAACAATTGGCGGGTTTCCAAGAAGAAATAGCGGTTATTGCATCTCGGAGAAGCTACAACTGTTACAGCATTTTTTTATTACAGCACGGTGTTATGTTGTGTATGCGAAAAAAACTTTAAAGTATTTAAGCGAAAAAGTTTGTTGTAATAGCACTGCTATTACAACAAACGAGTATTTCGGGCAATCTGTTTTGGACATAAATAAGATGTTTTTATGTCCCTGATGCAAATTTTTCAAAAGAGGGATCGAAAAGGCATCGTATTTTCTGATCATAACAAAATTGGCAGCATATAGGTACTGTGGACAACCAAACAGGTCATTTTTAATAGAGGACGGTGTTTTAATTTCTAATTAACATCTTCTTATGATAGACAACGATAGATTACAAGATAACATTGATTTCCTATTAAAAAGCCGAAAAAAGATGAGATTTTCGAACATTATTTAAAGATAGGACAAGGACATTAAGCTGCGTATAAATAAAGAAATATGGTATTACACGCTCAGGAAATTAGTCATAAAAAGTAACATTTAAAACTGTTTTTTTATTTAAAAGATCCTTACGAAACCAAAATGGCTCCGATCTCAGCAGAACGCTGCTTTATTTTCATTTATAGCAATATATTTCAGCCAGAACAACCCAAGTCTTGTTACTAAGTGACAAGTAGATACGCGTCTTTTATTGCACACGGACGGCAAATTGCATTTATTATTTGTAAACTGGATTCGAGCTGAAATTTGGTCGGTGATTTGCAGTTTAAGTTGCCTTGAAACTCGGTAAATTGCAATTGTTGAAACCTATTAGTTTCTAATTCGGGTTTTATAGTGTTTTGATTGTTATTATCTCTGCCTAATTTTGCCTGCGACCTCACTCCCGTGGCCTTTCCAACAGGAACCCTGCATTTTGCAACTACAATAGCAATACTGTAACTTTTCGATCAATGAAAATAATTTTGGATTTTCAGAGATTATTTCTACAAAAAATAAACGATTTTGGCTCTTTATAATATAAGCATACATGAAGAAACAGATGTTATATTAACGATGGGGTCTGAATTTCATTTTGCTTGCCAAATAGTAATCCTTTATGCAATTCAAACTGTTTTCAGCGAAGCCAAATATAAATGGAAACTACATTTATACATCAGCATTGCGCTAAAGTAGAACACCGGTATTGCATAAACTGCAAACCATGAAAGTCAACGACCTGAACAGACTTTATATTCTAAATAGGTTACTACAGCTGAGCGCTCACCAATAAGAGCTTTAGAAGAGGACAGAGATATAGTGCTATGCAGAAACAGAATTGTATTGCATTTATACTTTCAACTGAACTCTTTACTATTGATTTTTGTCACTTCTGAAATCTCCTCTGCCCTATATTCTAAGTAATTTCCTCCACTCCAATCAAATTCGATTTAAAATCTGTTACAGCTTGTTATTTATTGACATTCATCGAGCTTATTTTTTGTTGTCATGGCCTCTGAGTCGAGTAGAGTGGAGGAAGTTGCCTTCAAAAGGCTAAGTCCTTTAAGTTTTTAAGTGGTAAAGAGAACACCACTTTACCACTTAAAAACTTAAAGGATTCTGAATTCTGAGTCGACTACAGTTTTTGTTACTTTTTTTAAGACCTCCATTCCATGTATAACAACAACGTTTTTGTTGATCTCTTCGGTCAGTTATACCGAAGAGATCAACAACAACGTGGCTCTTCCTGCAAAACATATTCATCTTCTCTTCATAAAGCATCAAAATGAGATTCGACCTTCATTTCAAGTCCCATAGGTATATGTAACGTTGGGACCAACCAAAAACGACGCCTCCAATGATGGCTCATCTTACAAAGGCCACGCATCAAAAACCAATAAATCAGCAGACAATACAATTGAACATTACACAACTCCGACCTGGCGACCATTCATCCTGCCTCAAGACGAATCCGAAGCAGTAACCGACCCCATTACAGCAAATTGTACCCGACTATATATAGAACGGATAGATGCTCGCGACACTTGGAACTCGTTTGAACCGGATTAAAAAGGATGTAATGATATTGGTCAGTTTTGTAACCTTTGACTCTGAGTGCATGGCTGTAGGCGTTGAGTGTTATATGTTTTGAAAATGACTTCTTGTAAGGAATTAAATATTTCTAGTTTGGACAACATGAAAATAAACTAATTAACTCCAGTTGCTTTTTTGCGTAAAGAATTCGGCAAGGCAAAGGGCAAAGAGTATGAAATATTGACCAATCATATGCGAGTTGAAAGACGCGACGTGGATGTCCGTCTATGTGATTGGTAGGGGGTCAGCCAGCTCGCTAATATGTATCCTCCGACTGCACAGCATGATTTTTTTCTTGTTTACAGCTTTTTAGTTCGCTTCTTAAGCAGTCGCAGTTGATTTTTAAATTATTTTTTTTTATTTACAACTTTGTTTTTTTTCGAATTTCTTTTAAACATTTACGTGGTACATATTTTTGTAATCAACTCTTAAAACCCTTCATTTTGATACCCCCTTCGACGGTTTTGGAATTAAAAATAATTGGGACCCGCACAATATGGCGCTCAAAAGTTTCAATGTTTTTTTTTTAACTTTACCTATCTAAGAACACTGGGGCGGTCAAGACGTATCTAACGATGTCTGAATTACAAAAATCCGTCTAGCGGTTTGAAAGATATGAGGTAATAAAGAATATTACATACATTATACATACTTAAAGAAACGCGCTTTCCTTGCAGTCGGGTAAAAAGCATGGCGTGCAACTGCAACTGTTTATTACATAACATAAACATATTATAAAACATACGCACAATTCTAGTAACGACTTGAGACACGTCATTTCACACGAGTACCAATTGCTATGCAACTCGGCTAGTCACGCTGTCACGCAATACATGACACATCAAGGGAGGCAATTGTCCGCTATTTCTACGATCAGCATACTAATTGTACCTAATAGGGACAGCATTGAATTAGCGTGCAGCGTACAGAATTAGACGTAGGGTTATTTTTGTACCGCTAGTGATGTTGCGTTGTCGATAGTTTTCTTTTTTGCGGAAATTACCGGTTTTTGCTGAGTATGTCTGAAAGTGGACGAATTGGGAAAGAGACGTAATACGGCTTGAGACAAATTGGGAAGCTGACTACATGTACAAAGTGACGTATTAGTGAAAGTGACCTCTAAGGATAGGGACGACATAGCTAGTGTGACTAGTAGTCATCACAACCCTGAAAGTAGCATTATTATTGTTATTATGGTTTGTTTACAATGCAAAAGTGTCAGTGATCTAACTCTCAATGAGAAAATTTTAAGAACTAACACATTTTCCATTCATAATTGCTAATTAGGTGCAATTTAGCACATTAAACAAAATGTGAAGTCTTGAAACCTACCTAAATTACTGTAACATCTGAAATATATCATTTAGATTGAAACTAAACGAACTGATTCAAATTGATGGGTTTATAATTACTGAAGTATACTACTACTACCTACCTATTCAAATTATTGTGTTTTTTTGAAACATGATATTCATCATCAAATTGGCTAATTAAGAGTACAAAAATTTGGGACTGTTGAGACTATTAATAAAAACCGGCCAAGTGCGAGTCGGACTCGCGCACGAAGGGTTCCGTACCATTATCGCAAAAACGGCAAATAAAAACGTTTGTTGTTTGGGAACCGCACTTAAATATTTATTTTATTCAGTTGTTATAGCGGCAACAGATATACATCATCTGTGATATTTTCAATTGCCTAGCTATCACGGTTCATGAGATACAGCCTGGTGACAGACGGACATACAGACAGACGGACTGCGGAGACTTAGTAATAGGGTCCCGTTTTTACACTTTGGGTACGGAACCTTAAAAATTAGAAGTTTTTTTTTTAAACTCAACTCGCGCATTTTCTGTCACTCTGCCAATGATATTCAAATAAACAGATACGTTATACACTCACAAAACAATTGAAAAAGTGTTCCGAGCAGCAGTGGCAGCACACATACACACTTTTCATTCATCTGACATTTCACTACAAATACGCTTGTACGCTTGATAAAACCAACAAGAAAAAATGAGACAGCTAGTGTTTGTCACTTGCGTGTGAATTTAAACAGACATTATTCTGACCACCAATGTTGTTATCTTTTTCTAACCTCCAAATATCAGAATATTTAGGAAAAAAATGAAATAAATTAGTAAATTGAGGCGTATTGCGTACTTACATATGGTATGAGATCCCTTCTGTTTTATGTACTTTGGTATCATAATTGGTACAATTTCTAAATACACACGATGGCATTTCTTTTATTTTGTTTTTGTTTCAACAAAGCCTATCGCTCTTCGCCATGCGTGACATACACTAAAGACTAATTGTGACCTATTCGAGTCTTCACAATGCGCGCGCTCATAACATATCTGTTTATTTGAATATCATTGCACTCTGCATTTCGCTTGCTCTTTACAGAAGTGGTGGCCTCTACAGTAGGTTATAACGAGAAATGCCAAGTTGTAGATCATTGGTTTGAATCCAGACAGTTATTTTAATTTGCCTAAACGATTTCATCCCACTGCTCTTAAAAAGTTGAAGGAAGCAATCGTGAGGAAAACGACGGTTTCAAACCGGCATGTCCTAGAACCAAACATTCGAAGACTCGTGACACTCATCAATCCGCACTGAGCTCGTTTGGTGGATTACGACCCACGTGTGTGTGTGCGTCCCAGTAGTAGGAACAGTATGGGCTGATAATGCGTATGCAAATAAGTACCTACCTATATCTGGCTCTTGTGATACAGGACTTCCTAGTACAAGAGCCAGGGCTGCACTGATATTTGTGACATTAAGTATGTGTAAATAGATAAAATAAAAAAACTATCTGGTCCAGCACGGGACAATCAATGTGGCGACACTTGGAGAAAGAGCAGCAAAGAGTTATATATAACTATAATAATACGAAGCACTCGGGAGAGGCCTAGATTCAGCAGTGGACGTCTTTCGGCTGATATAATGATGAAAGAAAGAAAGAAATAAAAATTGTTTATTTGCGCCAGGCACGACGCATACCATAAAAATAACAAAAAAATATTAAATTCAATAATTACAAAGTATGCGTCACAACTACGCAAAACGGTCATCGCTCAGCATAATGCTGGGACTCGTGTGCGAGACAGAGCCACAGCGCTGGTTTTCAGCGATAGCCGGTGTCGACTGGGTGACTCCGAATCAATTAAACCTAGTGGCAAGTGACGATACGGTTAGCGTAGCGGTTGAGCGATCGGCTGCTGCGCTGCGTGTCGCGGCTTTGATTCCCGCACGGAACAAATATTTGTATTGCCTACATATTGTTTTTAAACGCACCCACGATACAGGAAGAAATTCCTAGTGTGGGGCAAAGGTTTATAAAAAAATATGATGGTATCTATGATGAGTTACAGTAATACTCAATTTTTTTTGCCGGTCTTCAAATAGTCTTTTCGATGCGCATGGTATGGTGCGCTGCTGTCTTAATATGAGATTTACTAAACACCCAGCCATTTTAAGCCGACTTCAGACCGGCCAAAAATATTAGAGACTAGCTGACCCTCGGGGCTTCGCTCCCGTCAATTGGCTACCTATCTACCTACCCTGCCTACTCTGCCCCTACCCTGCTTACCCTGCCTACCATGGCTACCCTGCACCTACCCTGCCTACCCTGGCTGCCCTGGCTACCCAGTCTACCCTGGCTATCATGGCTACCCTGCCCCTACCCTGGCTAACCTGGCTACACTGCCTACCCTGGCTACCCTACTTACCTACCTACAAATTTTTATCTATCATCAATAGTTTTCTCAGCGCCGCCAAAATAATGTATTTTACAGGCAACATTTTGCTACCTTGGGTTACATTATTGCAATTTTCATAAGGATCTCTAATTTTTTTTCTAATTATATTATAGCCTATGACACTTAGGAATAATGTAGCTTTCTACTGATGAAAGAATTTTCAAATCGGTTCTGTAGATCCAGAGATTACCCCTTACAACGTCACAAACTCCCAAACCCACAAACTCACAAACTTTACCTCTTTATAATATTAGTATAGATGACTGTGCCTAAGCAAGTAAACAAAGGTAGGTTACTCAATGGACATATCTACTTATAAACTGAAACTTCGAAAGAGATCCTAATGGCTCCAAACATGAAAATTCAATAAAGCTTAGATTATAGAAACACCATTTTATCTAGGTCAGTCGCCACCTGCTGTTGCTACATATGGCAGTTTATCTGCTAACAGCTATATTTGGTAGCAGATACCTTCATATTTATTCACGTGCAGATTGGTATCCGCTCAAAATACGAAATCATTCGACGTTTATTTAAATTTAGAACTATTCTCCCAGACTAGGATTTAAGATTAGAATAAACTAAGACATGAAATTACACTAATCAATCAACCTAGCCCTTACCGAGCTATAGTTCGGTTTAGCTTCAAGTTTAACACATTTGATAGCCAGTAGTATTAAAATCACATACAGTCGAACTTAAAAGCTCCTCCTTTTTAGGGTTCCGTAGTCAACAAGGTATAGCCCTCGCCACACTTATTGGCCGCCCTGAAGTTGGTTTACCGGATGCGCGAGGCACGAAACGGTGCTGTTTTTGTATGAGATTTCCTACTGCGCAGCCATTGTAGCCAACTTCAGGGCGGCCAAGAAGTTGGCGAGAACTATACCTTTATAGGTTTGCCATGCCCGTCTGTCCGTCCGTCGCAGCTTAGCCCAGACTCTTAGAACACTAGAAAGCTATAATTTGGCATATGGATAATTGGATATACATCATATATACAGTAATCACGCCGACAAAGTGGTAAAAAAAATCTTAAAAAAAAGGTTGATGATTTTTTTTTCTCGTCCTGTCTGGCTTAGGCCATTCAAAAATATTACGGGTCTGTGAGAACCATTTTTCGATTCAGGGAACGGATCCCTATTCAGTATATTTTAAGTTTGCTTTTCAAGCAGTCGGATTTTTAGGGTTCCGTACCCAAAGGGTAAAAACGGGACCCTATTACTAAGACTCCGCGGTCCGTCTGTCTGTCTGTCTGTCACCAGGCTGTATCTCAAGAACCGTGATAGCTAGAGAGTTGAAATTTTCACAGATGATGTATTTCTGTTGCCGCTATAACAACAAATACTAAAAACAGAATAAAATAAATATTGAAGGGGGGCTCCCATACAAAAAACGTGATTTTTATGCCGTTTTTTGCTATAATGGTACGGAACCCTTCGTGCGCGAGTCCGACTCGCACTTGGCCGGTTTTTTTGTATGAGATTTACTACTGCGCAAACATTGTAGCCAACTTCAGGGCGACCAAGAAGTTTGGCGAGAACTATAACTGGACAACACGATACCTCGGGTTCCTATAACGTGACATTGCAAAAACATGCACATTCCTTATAAATTCACACGGCATTTAATTCGCCTTCACACAACGAGCTGAAGTTGTATGACCTCAGCACATGTGCATGTTGTGCTGTTGAGTAATATGATTGAAGCTAGGCTGCGACCTGGACTAAATAGCGGTCATTGGAAACTAGATCTTCTATGGAATTTATAGAAACTTCTACCGTTTGAAGATTACTAGTATTAGATAATACACACAACGGATCTTTGTGTCTCTGAATTAGCTGCAAGACCCTGCGCAGTAGCTATTTTTGTGTCAATGTTGAAGGTGAACATAGCATTGTATAACTGTTTCTTTCATTCGCTTAAGTTTGTCGTATCGTCGTATCTCGCTTACTCTATGCAGTATACTCGATGACAAACTGTTTCTTGCGCAATGATCCGTTGTGACAATTAATAGTAAGATGAAATCGGAGTTAGATTAAAACCTTCGATGAAGAATACACGTGTATTCTTCCACGAAGATTAAAACTAATATTATTTATAATATAAAAAACTTTATAAAACAAGCTTTTCAGCTAATCATGCATTCATCATGCATTGTCATCCGTGTAAGATTTTTTTTTGTTAATAGTTATATCATTACTAAACTACTTTATTTTTACCCGACTGCCGAAGGAGGGTAATGTGTTTATCAGTCTATGTATGTATGTATGTTTGTTCCTATGTGGCGTTCTAGAGACCAAACGCTTTGGCCGATTTTGATGATTCTTACGTCAATCGATTCGTCTTAACCCTGCGAGTGTCACTGGCTACATAAAAATTGGAAAAGAAAAAAATGGCGGATTTTGGGCGCCATTTTGTGAGTGAAATTTTTTTTTTTTCTTCCAAACCCGTCGTGTGGGGTATCAAAATAAAGGGTTTTAAGAGGTAATTTCAAAAATATATAACACTTATATGTTTAAATGTACCTAATAAATAAAAATAACTAAAAAGTTGTAAATAAAAAAAAATAATTAAAAAATTCAAAAAGCGAACTAAAAAGACGTAAACAAGAAGAAAATCATGCTGTGCTGTCGAATCCGACTCGGCTGGGCGGCGTTCGGGAAGTTGCGCGGTTTCTTCTCGTCCTACTTACCACATTGTCTCAAGACGAAAGTCTATGACCAGGTGTGTGATAGCAGACAAAGTCACCCTAAGGGCAATGGAGAGGGCTATGCTCGACGTTTACTTGCGTGATCGAATCAGAAATGTAGAGATCCGCAAGAGAACCAGGATTACCGACATAACCCGAAGAAATGCCAAACTTAAGTGTCAGTGGGCAGGGCACGTTGCTCGCAGAACGGATGGCCCATGGGGCAGAAAAGTTCTGGAATGGCGACCGCGAACTAGAAGACATTGCCTTGGAAGGCCTCCCACTAGGTGGACCGATGACTTGGTGAAGGTTGCGAGGATCCGCTGGCTACGGGACGCACGGGACCGACCAATGTGGCGACGTTTGGGGGAGGCCTATGTCCAGCAGTGGACGTCTTTCGGCTGATATGATGATGACATTTTTATTTTTTGTGTGGTTAGTACTATTATCCATACCATATGATAAAGTCTCTTAGTTTATCATGTGGATAAAGAGTGAGCACTATACACACAAATATTTGGGTTAAGGATAGACTGCTAAAATAGTGCTGATAAGAAGTTGTCCAAGATTATATTGCTAATCTCAAGGTAAAAAAATGAATCATAACATAACGGAGCCGAAAAATAATAAGATATCATTGATCCCTTCATCTATTTTAATTAGAATAAAAAAACTTTTTGCAAAAAAATACTACCGACCTCCAAATACAAAACTACAAAGTGAAAAATAACTTGATTTTTTGAAGTCGGTGTTTTTCGTAGGTACCATTTTTTTGTATTTGGAAGTCTGTAGTATTTTTTTTGCATTTTTTTTTTTTTGCTTTTTAGTTGTACGTACCTAATAGGCAAGTTAGTAAGGGAACTATTTCGCCAGAATAGATTTCATGAAACTTGAACATAACCAGTGAAATGAGAGATCTGCTTACCTCTTAAGAGCGAACTGGCGTGATGTTATGTTATGAAATGTTATAAACAACAAACAGACATGCGATTGCAGCAATCCCGAGAGATTTGCCGTTATTTATTGAAGAGTTATGTTGTATATCTCAGAAGTTCTTCATCAGATCTTCACCAAATTAAAATGGGACCAATTTCGGAACATACCTTTTCTAACAAAAAAATAATTTTCAAAATCGGTCCACAATTAACGGAGATATCGGTGAACATACAAAAAAAAAAATACATGAAGTCGAACATAGAACCTCCTCCTTTTTGGGAAGTCGGTTAAAAACAATAGACCGGCGTCATAATCTGATACCGCCACAGATGAGCGCATTACAAAATCTATACTTAGTACGGGCCGATTTCACCAATGAACTACCAATCATAACGCTGTATTTGCATAAACTGAGTTTAGACTAATCGCGATTAGTTGTATCCAGCCGGGCGAGCACGGCCTCTGTGATAGGCTTGAATCACGCATTTTATCAGGGTTTTTGCTTCCAAACTGTGATACTTTAAATTGTGTGACTCAAATCTGTCAATCTAACGATATTTTCCGACCCGTCAGTCCCGGCTGCCATTTCTAGATCTTTGATACTCGTCACGGATAGTCGGTGGACCGAAGTTCTTACTAAAGCTTATCGTGTAAACAATCACTGGGAACAGTATCATGTACAATAAAATATTTTACCCGACTACGGCAAAGCAAAAAGGAGAGTGTTTTTGACCAGTAGGTATGTGTGTATGTTCACTCATAACTTCTAAACTACTTTTCATAATTTGACAAATAAGGTGTCGTGCACCTACCGTAAGAAAACAATACATTCTGCAAAGTAGCATACGACCACGGTTATTCTCTGAACACCACTATGAATATGTATGAAATACAATTTAAAAAAAAAACCACTACCTTGTCTATTATGTAACACTTTGCCTAAGTAATTCGTTTCAAAATATGAACATTTAGACACAAGATTATAAAATTAAAAAAAAAGCAAAATTACATAATAACAGTTACGAAATGACTTTCGTATGGATCATTATGTAACTTGCAGAATGATACTGAACCTGTAACCTCTTGAAAAAGCGCGCGTTGATTTAGTGTATATAGTCTGTGGTTTTTAGTCTGAACGTTTCTAAAAAATTGTTGTTGGAAATTATTTGCATTTAATTAAGTAAGCTTATCAGGTAGTGGAAAAATAATCGTTCGTGTCTCGCAAGGCAAAAAGGCTTTATTTTAAAACTCGCATGTACTCGTAGCTTTCACGTGGCAATCGACATCGCTTGTGTTAAAATCTCGACTTTTTATGCTCGACACGAAATGTACTATATTACGTGACGTCTAAGTTGTTTATTTAATACCCGATACATATCAAATAGTTTGCACATAACAATTTCAGATGAGAATATTTTCTTGTTTCATACTTTTCAGAGCGTGATTTTTCGAAGCAATGGATTGTGAAGTTTGGATAGGCTCCATGTAGAATACTAGAATTTAGGGGCATCTGGTTAAGGTGCAGATAACCCTCAGTAGCTGATTTTAAAATGAGAATCACGTCTACGTAAACGGCTAGTCGTATTTTTTTTTGAAAAAAAAATATGTTACATGAGACCATTTTCTTAATAATTTGACCTAAGAAAATTTTGATTTTTATTCGTATTACATAGCGTAGTTAAGTTGTAAAGTTATGTCTAACACGGACAAAAAAACGAATATCGCACCAAAACCGCAGGGCGTATTAAGGTTGCACTAGTCAAAAATTCTTCTATACAAACGTAGTCTAGAGATTACTCCACTGTTTGACGATGTATGTTCAAATTAAAAAATGATATCAATTTGTCTAATCATTATCTAGCCCTGTATGGAAACAGAAAAATAAAAAAAAAAACAATATTTGAAAGTTATGAGCGTCGAAAGTTCCATATTTGTTTGGGCGGAAATAAATACCATAAAAAAAAGGAAAATTGCAAAACGGCCTACATACAGGGATAGATTACTAATTCAACAATGCAAATAATTTTATTTTGAAAATATACATTTAGTTGTTTTTTCATGATATCTAGACTCCCAAAGGTCTGTTTCTTTTCGTCCTAAATCATCATCCATTTAGATACAAATTAGCGAAAGTGCTAATTCGTACGCGAACTAGCTTCTTACTGCTCATCACAGCATCTATCTCTTTCGCATGTGTTGTCGGATGAGATAGCATGCATTTTAACCTCGCGCACAAAATAGTTCGTGCCGTCGACTACGGGAACCTTATGAAGCCGACTAGAACATCTTCTAGTAGGAAAAGGCTATATATATTATGCAGAAGGTGATGACTTGATGAGGCTTACTAAACAGATGGCATATAGTAACTTATTTCTATATAATAACCAGGTTAAATCATTAGATCTACGCTATTGTCCTATTAATTGTCTCTCGCTCACATGATATCAATTGTTATTTATTGCTCTAAATTCATGGGCATGTGACAATGATTTTATGAATTGCAAGCTTGACACTTTGGGAGGAGCTCGTGGCTAAAAAACAACAGCCGCACTGGTCGATCATCAAGGTTAAGCAACGCTTGACAAGGTCGGTCCGTGGATGGGTGACCATTTCAACTTACCGAGTTTCCTGCGTGCCTCGGAAAGCACGTTAAGCCGTTGGTCCCGTCTGTCATTTGAAGATCTTTGACAGTCGTTACGGGTAGTCAGAAGCTTGAGATCTGACACCAGTCTAGCCAAGGAGTACCGTGTTACCCAGTTACTGGGTTGCGGAGGTCAGATAGGCAATCTAATATAGTTGGGAAAAGGCTAGGCAGATTGATTGAACCTTGACACTTTGGGTTAGGGATCAAATTGGTGTAATGTCATTTCTTTAGTTAAACTCTTTCGCATTTACAGCAAGGAAAGTGCACCGATTCATAAATCGCTGTTTGAATTAAGTAAACGTTCTATAGGATTATGAATTTTATTCTAAGGGAGATAAAGTTAATATTTGTATAATCTGTGTGTTTTCTTTTGTTTATACGAATGTTGACCTTATTTGCTTTCGTTATAAGGTTTACATTCGAGTGCAGTAAACGTTCAGTTGTTTATAAGGATTATAATTATTAGAATTCTTGCCATTATCGCCAGAACAACATTAAAACAAGGTGAGCATTATGGCTTTTTACAAGCTTTTATTTAACTTGCAATGTATGTATGTATGTATGTGTGTTCGGGTCAAATCTTGCAACTAAATTTTAAAGCAGTTTTCCTCAAACGATTAAGATGAAATTATACATACACGTTTAGTTTGGATGACAATGCATGGTTAATTAAGTAACGTCAATCTTAATCCAATATGGCGGACGGCAAAAGATGGCGGGCTGGTTATTTTTTGTGCATTGCCATTATATAGATATTAAATAAAAGGGTTTGCTGAGGAGAATACAAAAAAAGGTTGTTGTGAAAAATATTTTAAATGAATAATTTTATTTAAAATTCTAAAACTATCATCTGCCTTTTTACCCGTATGAAAGTTTGTATGAAAAGAGTAGACTAATTTTTATCTATGAGAAGTCCCATTGGGTAAACGGCTTGATCCTACTTATTTAATAGATGAATGGATGTTTGTTACTCAGTCACGCCAGAACAGCTGAACGGATCTAGATAATTTTGGCACAGAGATAGATTATAGTCTGGAATAGCATATATTATACTACTTTTTATTCCGATAAACTAGGTATAATCACGGGGGCCCAGCGCTGAGATAGAAAATTTGGTTCAAATAAATACCACTAGATGGCGCAATAATGCATCGATGTGTAATTACATTGTGTGTAAAATTAACATTTTCAAGAATTACCCATAAAAATTATACGTTCTTGTTTAATCAACTCTCCTAAGACCAAAAGTATGTAATATTGTGCTCTTAATTCACGTTTCAGATTATTTGAACGGATCTTTTAAAATTGATTCCAATAGATGGCGCAGTTTAAAATACCTGAGGCATACCACTCGAATTTTTTAATTTTTGTTGTAACACATTTTGGTACAATGACACTGTAAAAACATGAAAAAATACAATAAAAGAAATCGTCACTGTATTTAAAGAAAACATTATACCTATAAAAATAATCAGATTACTCAGACGAAAAACGCTAGTTACGTCAGTACGTTTTCTTTGCATGGGATGAGAAAATACTTTTCACGTGGGTGAAGCCTCTGGCAGAACCTAGTGTTAAATAATTTAATTTGCCATTAGACTCAGTAGTTGTAATTAGGAAATAATAGATTTACGGTTAATATTTTAAAATCAACTGCCACCTTCTCCACGGCGCTTTCCCCAGGCTTCTTACTTTCTTCTTTGTTTCTTACTTAGGAAATTCGACGAGTAGGAAAAACTAATTTGCATTGAGGTTTACTTAGTTTTTCTACCTAGGCAATTCTAGGAAATACATAGGCGTAAAATAATTAATAGACATAAAATAAATCAGTTGTCTTGTCAATTGAGAGAAATTTATATCTCGACGCATATATCTCAGTGAAATTCCTTCATTTCTTAGCATAATATATCACTTTTCCTGGAAAATTACACACGTTTCTACTGCTGATTCATCATCTTCATCTTGAAAAATCTTTTTTCGTATTCTTCTCAGCAAACTCTTTGATTTGATACCCATATCATGATGTGCACAAAAAATAACTAGTCCGCCATCTTGGGCCGTCCGCCATATTAGATGTATAATGACGTCACTAAGCTAACCATGCATTGTCATCCAAACTAAATGTGTATGCAAAATTTCATCTTAATCGGTGGCGGATAACTGCTTTAAAATTCAGTTGCAAGATCCGATCCGAACACACTTACATACATACATTGCAAATTAAATAAAAGCTTGTAATTCAAAATTTCCATAACCCCCGACAATGCATTGCTGCTTCGTAATAATAAATAAATTAATACAAGTAAAACAAATTATTCGTATATAAGGTTTTGGTGTATCAATTCTCAACGAACGAAGACGCAGTACAGTCTCTATCGCCAAATTACAAAGATCTATAAAAAAATAATATCAACTTAGCACTAGAACTTACCACAGTTCAGGTGAATATGGTGGGGATGTGGTGACCAAAGATGGCGGCGGCATCAGCGCGTCGTTTGACAGCTGTCAACAAAATACACTACATCAATTAAGGCCGTTAAACTTTACCACCAGAGCCTCTAAAGGGGATGGCAGAGGTGTAGAAGTACAGTCAGGATTTTTTTCAGAAATATTGCCCCACACTAAGAATTTCTTCCTGTATCGTGGGTGCGTTTACAAACATATAAACTCACATACACAACACCCAGAGCCGGAACAACTATCTGTAGGTCATACAAATATTTGTTCCGTGCGGGCATCGAACCCGCGACACGCAGCGCAGCAGTCAATCGCTCAACCACTGCGCCAATCGTGCGTCCCTTAATTGTTTATCACATCACCTTACGGTTTAATACTCTTGCATTTCACAACAACAACAAGTAAGATTTAAAAATACCTCGATGCATTTTATTTCATGGTATACAATTTATCTAAAGATTTACTAGTAACACGTAATTATGACACGATATCTTGCGAAAACACCCCGATTCAAACAGTAAAACGATAATAACTTTAGAACAGCAGAATCAATTTTCATCACACATAGCTAAGAACACTCTCTATAAAGTCACCTTTCAAACAAAAAACTAAATCAAAATCGGTTCAGCCGTTTACGAGCCATGATGCTACAGACAGATACACAATTACACAGGTACACACATCAAACTTATAACACCCCTCTTTTTACGTCGGTGATTAAAAAGACAAGCTCTATATGAATATCTATCAGCTGATCAGTACAAATTAGCTCGCATAATTCTACAAAAAGTTTGCGCAACTGCTCAATTGGCATCAATGCCTTATCCCAATGTAAAAGTTGGTCATATTCATGAATGCTTTCAGTTTCAACTATTTTACTTTCATGATTACCAAAGAAATGAAAGTCACCCTGTATACAGACTTTTTGACGGATAAATCACTTGACGTCCGAATAGTTGCGGAGCCCATTATATAAATAATAATAATAGTTAAATGTTTTTATTTATTAATTATATATTATTATATTGCCATTCTCAAGAATGGCAATATCAAATTGTACTGGGATCGGTCCATCATCACTGACAGGACTATTATCGCTAATAAGCCTGATATAGTGGTGGAGACCGAATCGAGAGGCGTGCAATGATTGTTGACATAACTGTCCCGCATGAAGGGAACCTCGTGAAAGTCGGCTCGCGAGGTTGTCGACATGTGGGATGTGGACACAGTGATCATTGTACCGATAGTCGTGTCAGCCAATGGCTTAATAGCCACAACACCTTAGGAGGCTCTCGTTAGGCGGCTGGGTCAGGGCCTGATCCAGAAAGCAGTACTGCTGGACACGGCTCGTATTGTTAGGAGGTTCCTCTCTCTGGAGCCCTGACTGCCGGTAGCTTGGACCCTGTGCCCGATACCTTCAAATTTTTGTTTTTTTAGAAATATCTAAAAATTTTTTTTAAAAGTAGATCCATGAATAAAGGACATAATAATAATAATTTATAAAAAATAAAAATATTTTTGGTGGCAGGACTACCATGGTGTCCCAGTATAATATTTTCGTAAGGGCCTCATGACCAAATAATTGTTTCCATACCGTAGTAAGAACAGTAGCTTCACAGCCAGGCTGGTACTTCTCCAGGTCGGTGCGAGGTCTTCTCATCACCTTCTCCCGATCTTGCTTGTGTTTCCTATCGGCGCCTTTCAGTTTGAAGACCTGGGGACAAAGTATAAGATATAGAATACCTGATGACTATGTTTGAAGGTGGTATAATCCCCGGCACGTAAGTTGGCAAGATTCGATAGATGCGCAGAAGTCGTTTTTACCCGACTGCCGATGGAGGGTAATGTGTTTATCAGTCTATGTATGTTTGTTGCTATGTGGTGTTCTAGAGACCAAACGCTTTGGCCGATTTTGATGATTCATACGTCAATCGATTCATCCTAACCTTGCGAGTGTCACATTAAAATTGGAAAATAGCAAAATGGCGGATTGTGGGCGCCATATTGTGGGGGCACAATTTTTTTTTTGCATCCAAACCCATCGTGTGGGATATCAAAATAAAGGGTTTTAAGAGGTAATTTTAAATATATATATATATCACATATAATTATGTTTAAATGTAGCTAATAAAAAAGTTAATTAAAAAAATCAAAAATCTCGACTGCTTAAGATGCGAACTAAAAACATGTAAACAAGAAGAAAATCATGCTGTGCAGTCGGAGGATACATCTGGTTTTGGTCAGCCAGCTTGCGAATATGTATCCTCCGAATTGTCAAGCATGCGTTATCTGCTGTGATTGGCTGTTGAAAATTCATTCAACCAATCACAGCAGATAACGCGTACTTGACAGTTTGACACATTAATTCTGCGATAATTTAGAGGTGAGAAACTCGGCCTTAAGCAGTCAGGTTCTTTGATTTTTTAAATTATTTTTTATTAGGTCTCTTTGGTAGTGAAGCGGGGCGCGTAGAACGTTTAGTAGCGCGCGATTGGTTGGCCAGTTGACACAAGGATCGACACCAATCGCGTCGCGTCGTCGTCCGTCCGCTCTACATGGTGGTTGGTCAATTCGCGAAATATGCGCGAACTTATCCCCACTACGCCAAAACATTGCCAACTTCCATGCCGGGGACTATATTCTGCAGTTTCTGCTTTTCCCCATGGAAAATATATGGACGAATGATTGAAAATTATACCGCGAAAAGGAATTGTGTCCTGGCAATCGATTTTCAATAGAAAAGACTTAAAACAACAACATCCTTTTCGCAGACAGGATAATATAGGTGAGGAGGGATGAAACGCATGTTACTAAAAGAGTTATGAATATAAATGTGGATGGATGGAGAGTAAAGGGAAGGCCAAAGAAAGATGGATGGACTGTGTGAAGAGTGATATGAAAGATAAGAGAGTCTGTGATAGCGTGACGGGAGACAGGACGGTATGGAAGAAGAAAACGTGTTGCGCCGAACCCAAGTAACATGGGACAAGGGCAGGAAGATGATGATGATGAAACAGCACCCACATTATTGTCATTATAATCATCAGCGTATAGCAGTCCACTGCCGAAAACCGAAGCGAATGGCGTGCAATTAGAAAGGCATAAGGCTCTACAATTGCACGCCATTCGCTTCGATTTTCGGTAACTGTCATCTAGCTGCTACCAGCCACACTGCGAAGATCGTTGCTTCACCTGGCCTGATTTTGTGAGCTGTGTTCTAAATAAGTTTAATGGGTGGCGTGCCTGAGCAGCAGGGATCGGAATAGGTAGAGTATATTTACCGAAAGTTCGAGGAAGTAAGTAAAATAGAGTTGATAATACCTCCTCTAAAATCCCGGAATCATAAACATGACGATTAAAGCCTGGGATATAAGAAATTGCAAATTACTTATTGCGCTTAATTATTATACCTATTGAAGAATCTTATTATGTTTTAGAGTACGGTACAAAAACTGTTATTTTAAAGAGCTTTGTACATAATAAGATTCATCAATATAATAATTTAGTTCAAATGTATTCAAAGTGCAATAAGTGATTTGCCATTTTTTTAAATCTCGAGATTTGATTGTCAAGTTTATGATTCTGGGATTTTAGAGGAGGTATTATCAACTCCTATTCTACCTATTCCTAACTCTGCTGATCAGATATATTTATACTGTTGCGAGTTATTATATAAGACTTGACATGCACTCCTTTACGAGGGCAAGCTCTATTTTTTTGTGCGAACTATGTTACTGCTGATAACTGGTTCAATGGTCACGGGTCATGAAATTATGAGTTAAGATTTTTTTTTGTTTTATGTTAAACTAGGAAGAGATAAAACGAACTTCGCAAATGAAATGCAAATTAAAAGAATGGAGACATAACACACTACAGATGCAACTTGAATCATTGTCTGCTACAGAGGCAACGAATTACTCCCTGTGGAAGTTCACCAAATACTACAGAAGACCCCAGGTTGCAAAACCTCCTTTGAAGTATGATTATGGCTGGGCTAGAACCCCACAAGAGAAAGCAACCGTTTTGCAGAACATCTTTCCAAAGTTTTCGTTCCAAATGATACGGTCGACAAAGAGTTTGATAAAAAGGTGGAACTAATTCTTACCACCGAAACCAATAACTACATGAGAGGTCTGGAGAGTGTCAGTGGGACTCAAAGATAAAAAAAGCGCCAGGATTTGATTTAATTACGAAGGAAATTATAAAACAACTATCTAAGAAAGCATTTATCTTCCTGAAAATGCTATATAATGGTATCCTGAGAGTGCAATACTTTCCAAAATTGTGGAAAGTATCGCAAATTACAATGGTATACAAAGATGTCAAACCACCCAATGAAGTCAGTCCGTACAGGCCTATAAGCTTACTCCCAATACTGTCAAAGATCTTCGAAAAGCTGCTACTACGCAGAATACTTTCCTTCCTGGAAGAAAATCACGTCATATCGGCTCATCAATTCGGATTTAGGCAGCAGCACTCCACAGTGGAGCCTGGATGGACAATGGACCTCATAGAGTATACAAAAGAGTTAGGAAAACTCTTAAAGAAAAAGAGTACTGCTCTGCTGTATTCTTCGATATCCAGAAAGCTTTTGACAGAGTGTGGCATGAAGGCCTCCTCTGCAAAATTAAAAGTTACCTCCCACACAGCTATCATCAAATTCTGGCTTCATACCTAACTGAACGACTGTTCCAGGTTAAGGAAGGGGATAAAATGTCTAAATTTGCAGAGATACGCACTGGTGTTCCTCAGGGCTCTGTTCTGGGACCTATGCTGTTTACCATATACACAGCTGACCTACCTGAAGCAGATAAGGCCACATAAGACCACAATTGCAACGTTCGCGAACGATACCGCCATCCTTGCTAGCGACAAAGATCCGAGCACGGCTTCAAATTTCCTACAGAATGCACAAAATAAAACAACTAAGTGGCTACAGGACTGGCGTATCAAAGCTTCAAAATCTGTCCATGTTACCTTGTCTCTTGGAAAAGGTAACTGCCCCCCTGTCCAACTGGAAGATACTACCCTACCACACCAGAACAGTGTCCGATATCTTGGACTGCATCTCGATCGGCGCCTGACATGGAAACAACACGTGAAAAAAAGAGAGATGAACTTAGCTTTCGCTTCAAGCAACTACTTTGGCTTCTGGGTCGTAACAGCAAACTGTCGATGGATAACAAGCTACTCATCTATAAAGTAATCCTGAAACTGGTATGGATGTACGGCGTCCAACTCTGGGGTAGTGCCAGCAATTCAACCATCTCATGCTTACAGAGAATGCAAAACATAATACTGCGAACAATTAGCAACGTACCATTGTACATCACAAACCAGGAAAATCATGAACATCTGAATATGCCCACCATAAAGGACGAAATCCAAAACATCACCTTAAAATACCGGGAGAAGCTAGTGAAACACCCCAATGCATTGGCAACACAGCTTACGATACGTAGCTACATAAAGCGCCTCAAGCGGAAGGACATCATATAGAACAAAATAATCTAAGGATAGACGATGAGGAGACGCCCTCACTGGGGGACGCACTCTAACCGACATAACTGGGGCTCACTAAATTTGCTAATAGTGCCAAGGCACTGATCGCAGATATTTTTATTACAAAAAAAAAAAAATATGTTAAATTGATAAAGATTCCCATCCCGTTCGCTAGCTAATATCATTTCACACGTAGAACAACTCGCGAGATTGAACGATGAAAGAGCAAGCGAAGCGAGCTCGAAAAACCGGCCAAGTGCTAGTCGGACTCGCGCACGAAGGGTTCCGTACTTGGTAAATTGCGGTTTACGATTTATGACGTATTAACAAAAAACTACTTACTACATCTCGTTCAAACCCTTAGAAGTTTAAAAAAAAAAAATTAGGAACCTCAATATCATTTTTGAAGACCTATCCATAATACCCCACACGTATGGGTTTGTTAAAAAAAAAACAATTTTGAGTTTCAGTTCTAAGTATGGGCAACCCCAAAATTTATTGTTATTTTTCTATTTTTGTGTGAAAATCTTAATGCGGTTCACAGAATACATCTACTTACCAAGTTTCAACAGCATAGTTCTTATAGTTTCGGAAAAAAAGTGGCTGTGACATACGGACGGACAGGCAGACAGACAGACATGACGAATCCATAAGGGTTCCGTTTTTTGCCATTTGGCTACGGAACCCCAAAAATTGGCACCCTACCGAATATTGGCCTGCGCACACTGGCGGACGGGATGGCAGAGGATTTCAAAATTTATCAATAGAATCATATAATATAATAGTTATCAAATCGAAATAAGGAATATATTTCAATGCTCGGTGATCGGCCTAGGAGCATAGCGGCGCTGTTTTCTCTGGAGCCTCTTTTTTTTTCTCAACGGCTGACCGGATTTGGATGAAACTTGGACAGCTTAGCTTAGGACATAGAATACTTGTTGTCAGTAATTTACCTTGATCTGACAGGCAGCGGCATGTAACCTCGTGTGCTCGTCGCTGGCGAGGTAGGTCTCCACCTGGATACGGAACGGGACTCCTTTTTCGCCGCCATGTTTCTTGGCTGTGAACTCTGTTGATATGCAGTTCACCTGTGGAAACAAAAATGTACATTAATTCATCTGCCCAGCCTTTTCTCCAATTTGTTGGGCTTGGTTTCTAATTTAAAAGGAAGCAGCGGATTTTCAGTATTCTACATGTACTATATAATAATAATAATAAAGTTTATTTAAAATCATTAGGTAAAACAATAATTACAATTTTTGCTTAAATCTATGTCAAGTTCACACGTGTTATGTGCCTGAACTAGGTATTCCTGTGTTTCAGGCTAAAAGAGTACTTATTTTTTTCTAAATAATCACTGAAAATCAAATTTAAGGTAGTCTTAGGTAATTTTTTGAAGGATGTAAATAATATAATAAAATTCTTATTTTCTAACATCTTACACTAAAATATAAACATACAGAAAATACGCACAATACCTATTTTAGTATAAGTAATAACTTCTCTGTGTCTTCATAGGACATACATTGTAGAGTTTCTTTTAGAATTTTCTTACAGTTACAATAATTTTAGGAATAAATGTTTGCTGTTACGTTTAGTCTATTGTAGAGTAGCGTTCCGAGGAAAAGGTATTTTTTTTTCTGTGAATGCATGTTTCGTACTTTTTTGAAGGCAAACTACATCTCTCCGTCTTTTTTTTGTATATTCATTGCGATAGGGGAAAACAACACGCAGCCCCGTGTTGTTTTAATACGATGCTCATTATGAATAATTGTCGAACTGTTAGTACTTCACAAGATTTATGGAGGAGGTTAGTGGGAAATAAAAAAAAAATGACTGATGTAAGTGACTGCTTATCTAACTTCCCCAATCCATTAACTGAATAACTTAGTTAAATTCATTCTCCTTGGCTTCGTCGAGCTTCACCGCCTCGGCGCTTTTCTGGTGGTCGGCACTGTTGATTCTGACTTTCAGGAGTTGCAATGGTTTGGAAATAGTGCGGTGGGATTGTACAAAAAAAAACTGAATAACATGATATAGTCCCTGGCATGTAACTTGGCAAGGTTTTGGCGTAGTGGGTAAATTCACGCATAGTACGCGAACTGACTAACCACCACTGTTTCGTCCCGATTTTTAGTATATTGTTGCAACACTGCCAGCTCGCTGTCATTTTGAGTTTGACGGTCTTTTGGATTGACAGCTGACACTTGACAACAGTCGAACGAGAAAATTTGTATTGAGCACACGGTGATTTTGGGTTCTTGTCGAAACATATCGAATCGAGATGTGTTTCGCCCATTTGTAATTGCTAATTGCGCCCGCCGTTCGCAATCGGTTTGTGGGGCGCCCGCGAAGGTGGTTTTGAGTATATTTCAAGCACATCGAAATGCTTTTGCGGGAAACGTGTATGTGTCTGCCTGGAAGCCGGAGCCCGGCTCAGAACGCGTTTGTGGTCCCATCCAATCAATGTCCTTTATTATATATATTGTCCTGGAACCCTCGGCCAGGCGCGTGATTGAGCGAGCCCAGAGGATCACCGCGGGCATCTCAGGTAAGAGTGAACAAATTGTTTTATTAGATCCACTTCCCATCTGTCAGATAGGTACCAGTATATCTTCCAATAAGGAGCAAATCCCTAGCTTTCCACTGCTGCGTTACGGCAGTTTCGTGGGTACAGGTCCAGAAAGGGTCCAGGAGTCCCAACGCCGCTATAGGCCCCGGTGTTTAGCTCCTGGCTTGGGACCCGAAGACCTGTATTTAACATTTGGTAGCAAGAGCGTGGTTTGCATTCCACGATCATAGTATACGCTAGGACACTCGTTCACAGTGAACGCTGTATTGTTTGTCGGTTTGCTTTTTATTGTTGAGAATACTGGGTTGGAAAGTGGTACATTTTGAGTCACTCAGAGTTAGCTGTGTCTTGTTAGGGGCAAACACCCCCACAGTTGCATTCCAATTTGTTAAAATAAAGTGTACAACTCACAACTTAATATTGTCACTCCGGGTTACAGTTTTGCATTGAAAATATAATTTGTTTACTTGTTGTATACAATATAGGTTTGGTGGAGACTAAATAGTCTTCCCTAATTGTATTTAATTGAATCATAGTTATTGTTGGACCTTGAACCTTTTATCTTGGTATTGTAAGTTTGTTTACATTATAAAAATACTCAGTGCCCGCTACAGAAGTTATTGTTGTAAAGTATATTGTTACCAATTATATAAGAAAATTGGTTAGTTTGTTTGATATTGACAGTAATATTCTAAGTGATTCAAGTTGAAGTCATTGTTTTTAACTATTAAAGTAAATTGAATATTGAAATTCTATTGTAAAATCAACCTACCCACTTTTGTGTTGATAATTTTCATTTTTTAACCGACTTCCCAAAAAGGAGGAGGTTCTATGTTCGACTTCAAGTTTGTTTTTTTTTTTTTTTTTTTTTTTTTTTTTTTTTTGTGTATGTTCACCGATTACTCCGTCAATTGTGGACCGATTTTGAAAATTCTTTTTTTGTTTGAAAAAGTATGTTCCGAAATTGGTCCCATTTTAGTTTGGTGAAGATCTGATGAAGAACTTCGGAGATATACAACAGAACTCTTCAATAAATAACGGCAAATCTCTCGGGATTGCTGCAATCGCATGTATGTTTGTTGTTTATAACATTTCATAACATAACATCACGCCAGTTCGCTCTTAAGGGGTAAGCAGACCTCTCATTTCACCGGTTATGTTCAAGTTTCATGAAATCTATTCTGGCGAAATAGTTCCCTTACTAACTTGCCTATTAGGTACGTACAACTAAAAAGTGAAAAATAAAAAAACTTTTTGCAAAAAAATACTACCGACTTCCAAATACAGAACTACAAAGTGAAAAATAACTTAATTTTTTGAAGTCGGTGTCCATTACGCAAAAAAATGGTACCTACGAAAGACACCGACTTCAAAAAATTAAGTTATTTTTCACTTTGTAGTTCTGTATTTGGAAGTCGGTAGTATTTTTTTGCAAAAAGTTTTTTTTTAGAATACCCTCTTGTGTGTTGATAATTTGTTTTCTTGAGGTACCCGCTTTGTTTTTGATCATTTATAAATTGATATTTGGGGTTCCATAATAAATTTGTATTGAAAAATAATTAAGTAAATGTAAGGGTTCAGTACTATTTGTTAAATTAACTTGTTGTTTTTCTTACAGACTTTGTGATTTGATATTTAATTTGGTAAGAGAATTACTGTCAAACATACATTATTAATATAAGTTGTTGCACATTTTGTGTATTTATTAAGATTTAATCACCGTTGCTTACATTTTGACAGTATTACTGCCAATACATTTGCTTGTAAGATTAGAGTGAAACTGAGATGGGTGACCTCGGTGGCCTCTTTGATAAGTAGATCTGATAGATCAGAGGCTTTGTTGGCCCGTTTTAGTGAACTCCCAGCCCGTCAAGTTAGGGTGGATGAATGCTATGCGGAGTGTTTGGCGCTATTGTCCACCGAGGACACTGAGTTGGCCACTGCGGTTGAGGCAGACTTCATGCAGTTTTACGGTTTCCCGGATGACATTGTTGAAGCAACTGTTAGGTTGAGGGGTTTTGCACATGGGAAATATGGTGGGGATGATGCCACACACCTCCCCCCTTTTGATAATTTGTTGAAGTCTTTGGATGAGGAGTGTCATCTATTGGATAACTCTGGTGTTGAAGGTCCCTCGCGGGCCCTAGAGCGGTCAAATTCGGACCAGCGTCGTGTTGGTGCACGCCCCTCCCCTTGTGGGCCACGACGCCCTCCTCATCAATACATAGCGACTCAGGTTCGCGGTATGCGCTGCTCATATTGCAGCACGGATGGCCATGTGGTCACGTCCTGTCCGAAGTTCCTAGAACGGAACACAAATGACCAACGTGGAATCGCCAACAGCCGCAAGTGGTGCTACACTTGTCTGGGACAGCATTTGCAGTGGGATTGCCACCGCGTGTTGTGTTCGGACCAAAATGGTGGCCCTGATGATGCCGGACGGTCCCCCATAGGATGGGGAGCGCATCCCCACCAACCCCTGGTGGATCCTCGACGGGGTATACCTCGCAAAGGCGGAGGCACCCCTCCACTCCCTCCTCAATTGGAGGAAGCATCCGCTTTTCAGGACGACTACCAACTCCAAGGGGGTTATCAACAATAGGTAGTCGCCTCCCTCTCCTCGACTACAGCCGCCCAGCCAGAGACATTCCAGATCCTTTTGTTTAGTGGAAAGATTAGGTCTCCCACGTAGATTCCACCCTTCTACCATATGGGTGGTATTGAAGCGGTTGGTCAACGGGGAGATATTAAATTTGTGTTTCGCCTGTTCATTGTGGGTCAAGTATCTTGGCCAAGGCCGTTGTTTTGAATGATCTTTTGGGCAGACACCCGCAGGTAACCATTAGCCCTGCAGTGGTGAAATTGACGTCGGACCTAACTCGTGGCGACCCGACGTGGTTGGTACCCGGACCCGTATATGCGGGACCAAGTGGGTTCTGCAGACGAATGGGTTAGTAGTTGTACCGACGGTTTTTGGTTTTGGACTTACGGGTCCCGTGTTGAAGGGCTCCGCCCCGCGGATTGAGGACCAAGGACTGATAATGGCATAGTCCTTTTTTGGCTTCGCACCTCAGCTCATACGTTGAAGGTTTTTGGGGCGAATAGAGTCTCACAGAGTCAGAACTCTGAGACTAAAGAAAAGACAGGAGAATTGAACCCCGCAGACTGCGCGTCAGAGACTAAAGAAAAGACAGGAGAATTGAACCCCGCAGACTGCGCGTCAGAGACTAAAGAAAAGACAGGAGAATTGATCCCCGCAGATTGCGCGTCACGTGGTTGCGTGGCTCCTGCCTTTGTTGACCATTCTCTTTGGTGGGGACCAGACTTGTTGACGCGTCGTAAGTCGTCCTGGCCCCAGAATAGGTTCTCCTCTCCAGAGGTTTTGCCAGTTTTGCGTATTGGAATTGTTGAAACGCAACCTGCATACAATTTGGATTGTCTTTCGGACACATACAGTTCTTTGTCGAAATTGTTAGGAGTCACCCCTTGGATCCGGCGTTTTATACGTAACGGACGGAACCCTAATAATAAACTGTTATCCCCAGTTTTGTCGCCTCATGAACGCCAAGAGGCCCTGATGTTGCTGGTTCGTGCTGTGTGTACTTTGACCAGACTATTGAAGCCCTGAAGAAATGCTCAGCGTTGAAAGGCTCAATCGCTCTTCTTAATCCATTCCTAGACCAATCTGGTTTGCTCCGAGTCGGAGGACGACTGCGGAATTCGAATTTGCCTTATGGTACTCGCCATCCTTTGTCACTCCTTATGGGAGGAGCGTTGGTGAAGTTGTTAGTGTCCGATCGACATATTAATAATGCACACGATCGACATATTTCAGCGTGAGTTTTGAATCTTTAAATATATGCAGTGCTAGGTAGATTTGTTTCCCGCCGAGGACTACCATCTTTGATCCGTTCTGATAACGGTACTAATTATAAGGGCGCTAATAGATATTTAAGTGAATTTTTTAATTATTATAATTGACAAATTTGTATAGTAGCAAAACCGCTTCTCCGCCGTGTTGTTGGTGAAACTATTTTCACATTTAAGGAACTTGTTACGGTATTTTGAAAAGTTGAGGCCTTCCTCAATTCGCGACCCCTCTGTCCGATCTCCTCAGACCCAAATGACCTGTAAGTTTTGACCCCTGGTCATTTTTTGATTGGTCAGCCCCTCAACGCCCTGCCGGAATACCCCTTCAGGGAAATTAAATCTTCGCAGTTGACGCGGTTTGCATTGCTCCAACAGATGTCCCAAAGTTTCTGGCATCGTTGGTTTTTAGAATATTTGCATAATTTGCAGCAGTGCGTTGAGTGGACTGACAAAACAGACCCTCCCAAAGTCGGAGACCTAGTATTAGTTAAAGAACCTTTTGATGCCTTTATATTGGCGTCGTGGACGCATTGTAGATTTATTCTATGGGTCTGACGGAGATCCCAGAGTTGCAAACGTCATTGTTCGGAGATTCGGTTTTGAAGCGAGCAGTGGCAATTTAGCACGCTTGCCCATTTGTTAGCGGACATAACTCCTTATGTCCGAGACGGGGGGATGTTTCGTCCCGATTTTTAGTATATTGTTGCAACACTGCCAGCTCGCTGTCATTTTGAGTTTGACGGTCTTTTGGATTGACAGCTGACACTTGACAAGAGTCGAACGAGAAAATTTGTATTGAGCACACGGTGAATTCGGGTTCTTGTCGAAACATATCGAATCGAGATGTGTTTCGCCCATTTGTAATTGCTAATTGCGCCCGCCGTTCGCAATCGGTTTGTGGGGCGCCCGCGAAGGTGGTTTTGAATATATTTCAAGCACATCGAAGTGCTTTTGCGGGAAACGTGTATGTGTCTGCCTGGAAGCCGGACTCCTTTATTCTAAAACCCTCGGCCAGGCGCGTGATTGAGCGAGCCCAGAGGATCACCGCGGGAATCTCAGGTAAGAGTGAACAAATTGGTTTATTAGTTCCACTTCCCACCTGTCAGATAGGTACCAGTATATCGCCCAATAAGGAGCAAATCCCTAGCTTTCCACTGCTGCGTTACGGCAGTTTCGTGGATACCGGTCCAGAAAGGGTCCAGGAATCCCAACGCCGCTATGGGCCCCGGTGTTTAGCTCCTGGCTTGGGACCCGAAGACCTGTATTTAACAACCACATAGAGCGAACGGGACGTGGACGCGACGCGATTGGCCAGTCGACCCTTGTGTCAACTGACCAACCAATCGCGCGCTCGGATCGGTGCTAAACGTGCCCCGCGTCCCGCTTGGTAACCAAAGTGATCTAACAAACCACTTGTGCGCATCTAACGACTCTTGCCAAGTTACGTGCCGACAACTATAACTTTAGTTAGACGGGTAGACTTTCAGGTTTTTGATTAACCGAATCGACCGTCAAAGTCGTACAAATGTCAGCCGGTACCAAAGGTTTGACCAGGCACAAAGAGGTATGTATTGAATAGTGATACAAGAGACCTCTGTTTCTGTTTCCGCAACTGTCGCAGTTCCAGACGAGACGCTTATACCCGTTCGGCTTCGACATTTAAAAGGAAAATCGAAACGGAATATTACGGCGGGGTGTCGCGCGGGTGGGCAAGCGGACTATAAATTTATGAAGAGTACCAAAACAGATTACTGGATTACTGTACAATAGTGGCAAAACAAATTTTAAAAATATAATTTACCTTAATTTAATTTTGAATTTTGATAAATAAAAAATTAATATGTTTAATATTTATTTACATAGTATTCACACTGCCGATTCTGCAATGGCATATAATTAGGTATTAAAACACTCGTGTGATACTGATATCACGCTCGTGTTTGAATAACCCCTATTGTATGACCGTCGCATAAACTACTATTGTTCTCCATATTAAAGGACGGTCAATCAGCTACTGCCACATGGTTGTTGACGTTCTTAAGCTAGTTGCATGGATAACTTTGATTGCGCAATGTAGGATTTGTGTGACGTCATAGATGGCGCCACAGACTAAAATAACGAATTAATTATAACTTACTTTGATATAAACGCCGACATCCTTGGTGGGGTCCCAGTAGACATGCAACGCGTTCAAGCAGGCCGGCTGTTCTACACGGATAACGCCGTAGGACAGAGGGACGTCCACCTGAATTAAATAAAGTAAAAAATATTATAGATGGCATAATTACAAAATTTGTGCGATATTTTTTGGACTATACAAATACAGAAATTTTAATGATTAGGAAGCCAGGCGACTATTCGTGATATATTGAAAGCCTCTGTCGATAAAAGTTAAGGTAGACTTCCGAGCAAAGCTGCTCTGGCGGCACTAACGCAATGAAAAAAATGTATGGGGCTCCAGTAACAGTGATTTGAACTCGAACGCGTAAACGACGCGTATTACACGGCGCGTTCTTTCCGAGAATTTCCTAGCCAGTCAGCACAATCAGCGAGTGCCAATCTTGATCCCGCGCCGGAATTACCTCTTTCTCTCGATCTTAACCACGATCTCTCCTGATGTTAAGGGATTGATGAGATTATGCCTACGAGGTTTTTTTTAGTCATATTGATGGCAATCAGGTATAGTCCCCGGCATGTAACTTGGCAAGGTTTTGGCGTAGTGGGGGTAAGTTCGCGCATATTATGCGAACTGACCAACCACCGCATAGAGCGAACGGAACGTGGACGCGAGCGATTGGTCAGTCGATCCTTATGTCAACTGATCAACCAACCCGTCCCGCTTGGTAACCAAAGAGATCTAACGACTCTTGCCAAGTTACGTGCCGACAACTATAATATAATAATGTTCTTTACCTCTACAATCCTCTCCCCAGGCCGCTCGTTGTGCCACTGCGCGATCTGTTCCCTCTCCATGTACTGCAACCGACGCTCGTGGAAGCAGATTTTGATCACACTCTGTAGGGAAATAAAAGGTGAAGACATTAAATGAGGAATAGTATCAAGGAAAGGAGTAAGTAATCGCTTACTAGTAATATAATACTAGCGTACAGATGCTTCATCCCTAACTAGCGTTTTTCTTCTGATTAAACAGATTTTTTTTCTAAGAACATCGATCGCGATCGGTCCTGTTCCACGGATATAGATGGTGTTAGCACTGACTTGCAACTAAAAGGATTTACTCGGTTCATGAACAGTTTTTTTTTAATACAGCGACGATTTGCTTTATAGTATTTTTTGCACGTTTTTACAGTTTTATTGTACCAATATGTGTTACAAAACAAATAAAAATCGTGTGGATGCCTCAGAAGTTTAAAACCGCGCCATCTATGTAAATCAATTTTAAATGATCCATTCTAATATTCTTTGAATTGTGAATTAAGGGCGCGGCGAACAAAGCTCGCAAATGCAATTCGTGGCGAGCGAAAAATTCGTTTGGAGTATTGCTATCTCTGTTTGCACGCACACGCGGTGCGCCGTACGTAGCCATGTGTGTGTGAGCAGTAAGATATCGCTACCTAATCATCCTATCGACTCGAAAGCCGGCCGACGCGAATGGCGCCCGCGTTCTTTTGTCTTTTTACCCGGCTGCAAGGACAGGGTTATGTTTTTCGCGCGTATCTTGTATGTATGTATGTTTGTATGTATGTAATATTCTTTATTACCTCATATCTTCCAAACCGCTAGATGGATTTTTATAATTAATACATCGTTAGATAGGGTTTGGCCGCCCAAGTGTTCTTAGATAAGTGACGTTAAAAATAAACAGAAATGGCGGCTTTTGTGCGCCATATTGGGAGCGACTCAATATTTTTTTTCTTCGAAACCCATCGAGTGGGGTATCAAAATGAAGGATTTTTAAAGGTGATTACAAAAATATATACCACTTATATGTTTAATGCGATTCGAAAAAAAATAGGTAACTAAAAAGTTGTAAATAAAAAAAGTTAATTTAAAAATCAAAAACCCGACTGCGACCTAAAAAGATGTAAACAAGTAGAAAATCATGCTGTGCAGTCGGTTTTTTTATTTATGTAGGTATTCCTTCTACTTATCAAATATGTTTTGTTATAATAAATAATGAATGCAAGTAATATATTACAAGTAAAAGACAAATATTCCAATAATGTATGCCTATTTACGCATATAAGTAGGTACAGATAAATAACAGCGCTCTGAGCTAAGAATATTAAAAATAAAAACAAGGATTTTGAATAAAAAATATTATTTTGTTATGTTCTTACTTTATAGATCATCATTCATCTGTTTAAAAAATATAAATCGAAACTTGATAAAGTCGTGTAGGGTGACCATAATTATATTATCGACTGAACGAAAAACAAAATACAATAATGGTAATCAGAAAACATAGTGTCAAAGATCCACACTAAACACGCTTATTTTCTTTCTTTCTAGTGTTTCTTTCTGAAAAGTGATGGCCAAAGGCGTTTTTTCCTTGATCGTCGTGGCTCTGAAAATATTTTTGCAGTTTATTATGAAGTCGATTAGCCAGCCAGTTACCAAAGATTATTAGATCCTCTCCAGGGTAAGGGTCACCGAAGTCCAGATAAAAAAGAATAATTAAATAAAGTAGAACGAATTTGGATTTTTCGTTTTTTGTAACAGGAATTTTACAAAAAAGTCCAGCAAAAACTGGAAGGCGGGCATAAAACCGCGCTTGTGCATGCAAGTCCAATCGCATGGTCACCCTACCCTGGGTGAGCCGTAACGTCACAGTAAGTATAGAGGAGCAATGTAGGTAAGTCTTAGCGGTGTCCTTGAGATAATTACCTACGCCCGCTTTGTCTCATGACATGAATAAACAAACTAAAAAAACAAAGCTTCGTAAGTTGATGGATAGGTAGGTAGGTAAATACTAATTTAAACAAAACTAGCTGTCCCCCGCGGCTTCGCTCCCGTCAACTGGCTACCTAACCTAATCTACATATCTACCTACCTACCCTACCCTACCCTATCTACATACCTAATCTATACTACATACATGATCATACGCAACGCACGCAACAAAAGCTCTCAAAAAGGAATATTTTGCCCGTTTTTGTAACATTTTCCATTTATGCTCCGCTCCTACTGGTTGTAACGTGAAGTTATAACCTATATCCATCCTCAATAAATGGACTATCCAACGCAAAAATATGTTTTCAATTCCAACCAGTACTTCCTGAGATTAGTGCGTTTAAACAAACAAACTCTTCAGCTTGATAATATTAGTATAGATATACTAAGGTACCTATTAATTTAACTTATTGTATTATGTCATAGGGAAATAGGTACTTCCTGTGAGAAACATCCCAACGTTCGGAGACTATGTCGGCAACCGAACCATATAGTAAATAATAACAAAGTCCGTAAACAACGCAAAGTTCGTAAAAAAGTAGATTACTCAATACCAAAGTTCAAATCACAAGGCAAATCTAAATCCAAGTTCAAAGCATTATTCAATAGTGTCAGAAATATTAAAATAAGTACAATTTATAAAATAAATAAACGCGCACATAAAGCATAGTAAAGTAATCATCTAATAATGACAACAAACAATCCACAGAACAGTAGAACAAAAAACAGTGAAACACACCCGAAGTACACCCGAAGTGCCCCGAACAAACCCCACGCCGTACGAACGATACACAACCGTGAGCAGTGCGACCACGCACACATTGACATTTGCTTGACGCGACAGCAATACTAGCTATTGGAAATGTGTGATTAATTTGATGTGTTCCGTAATACCAAAAATTATGAATGAAAACTTAATGTTTTTAAAAATTTTTGTTCGATGATTTGTAATTTGATAATATGAGCTATGTTCCTGCTACGAGATTTATAAAGATATTGTTTTTTATAATACAGAAATATAAAAAAGAAAACATGTCATTTACGCTGTAAAAATATACAAAATGGAATTCGCTAAAACTTCATTTTAGGTAAGTATTTAGAAAAAAAGAAGACGTAGGGACCTAGATAAATACTGTCTTAATCCGAATATCATCATAATATGGTGGAAATATGCTAAAATCACAAATGATTTTGGTATTATGTTTGTATGGACAATTGATGCTTCGCCGCGCTCTTAAGAAACCAATATTCCTTAATTATGTGCTTAGGAGAGTTGATCATACATTTTATATGATCATCTGTAAAAAATCTTAACATTTCACAAAACTCAATAACAAATCGAAGCTTATCACGCCATCTAGTGCAATTTATTTGAACAAAATTTTCTTTCTTCGCGTTGGGTTAGGTTAGTCGCTTTATTTTATTTATTTGTTTGAACGCACTAATACCTGAAACTACCAGTCCAATTAGAGAAATTATTTTTGTGTTGGTTAGACCATCTATCGAGGAAGGCAAAAGACTATAAAGCATCGCACTACGACCAATAGGAGCGGCGCATCAATGAAAAATGTTGTAAAAACGGGGCAAATTTATTTAATTTATAAGCTTCACTAGCGTGCGCTGCGTAAACGGAATTTACGCAACAATCATGTATTTAGGGTAGGTAGGTATGTAGGGTAGAGTAGAGTTGGGTAGCTAGGTACGGTAGGTGGGTAGGTAGGTAGCCAGTTGACGGGAGCGAAGCCGCGGGGGTCAGCTAGTTATGTATAGTAGTACAGTAAGTGTCCATCGGTTTTTCTCGCGACTTAGAATGCCATCTTTGTCGATTTATAAACTGCCAGGATAAGAGAAGGAACATATTATTATGTGGTTTTCCATCAGGTTTGTTCTACTGTTCATTATCATTTCAGTCGAATGACGTCCGATGCTGGACCTAGGCCTATCTTAAATGGCGCCAAATCGATCTGTCCTGTGCGTCTTTCATCTAGCAGATGGCCGCAGCCTTAGCCGGGTCACAGATAATATAATACCAGCATAAAATCAAAATATTTTTTTTTTATTTCACATAGTCCTACATGGGCACTTATAAAACATTGACAAAAGGTGCACGGTTCGGGTTGGTCGTTTCCTATGGAGAAAAACCGGCAATAATCTCCATGGTTATTCTTTTAAAAATGGCTAATGGCAAACAGGTGCCTCATCCCATACAAAGAAATCGTGCCAACGTAACTAGCGTTTTTCGTCTGATTAAACCAATTATTTTTTGTACATCGTTCGCGTTCGATAGATGGTGTTAGCAGCAACTTGCAAGTAAAAGGGTTTACTCGGTGCATGAATATTTTTTTTCTTTAAATACAGTGAAGATTTGTTTTAAAGTATTTTTTTGCACATTTTTACAGTTTCATTGCAACAAATTTAAACAATCGAGTGGAATGTCTCAGACGTTTAAAACCGCGCCATCTATTGGCATCAATTTTAAATGATCCGTTCAAATAATCTTTTAAAATGTGATTTAAGAGCTCAATATTCCATAATTTTGTGCATAGGAGAGTTGATTAAACAAGAACATACATTTTTTATGTTCAGTGCCTGAAAATGTTTATTTTACACACAATTCAATAACAACCCGGTGCATGTCACGCCATCAAGTAAGATTTATTTGAACCAAATTTTCTTTCTTAGCGCTGGGACCCCGTAGCCGGGTTATCGGTCCACGTAGAGGCTTTAAAACACAGACATACATCTAACTAGATAACACAAGTCCCACCATCTGTATGAAAACCAAGCGTGCTACTCTATCACAAAAAAATTAAAAACAAATTTGCTTACCAATGAAAGAAAACATTTCCAATGCCTCGGCCAACTTTTTCTATACATTCTTTACAGCTCAATATGGCATAAAAAGCCATTTTTCTAGATTTCGGTGGATTTCCGGCACCGATAATGCGAATGAAAATCTCAGATTACGATCATTGATCGCAACTTTACTCCGTTTTTTGGCATGCGATGTACATTAAAATCGCGTCATCTAGTTAGATTTATATCTGTGCTTTAAAACGTTGCGTCTTCTGATTTCTCCTACTGGAGTTATAAAATTAAACATATTAATATACCTTGAGTATTTTGCCCTTATAATGAGACAGGTCTCCCAACTTCTTGAGTTTGATCTCGTAGGGCTGGCCCTGGTTGAGGTAGGTCAGTGTCTCTTCGTTCTGTTTGGTGGCTATGGATGTGGCGGCCGCTAGGACGTATTGGAATCTGTTGAGAAAATAATTAAGAATAAGTTAAATTCAAGAGATGTCTGCAGCAGACCGCTGGATGAGTACCATAGACATATTAGTACAGTCATCATCATCCTTTTAATGTTCCCACTGCTGGGAAACTGGCTTCGTCTCTGCGAGAGAGAATGGGCCTTAATCCACCACGCGTGCCCTTAGCGGGTTGGTGGATGTCACATGTCTTCGAATTTTTGGTTCTAAGTCATGCCGGTTTCCTCACGATGTTTTCCTACACTGTTTTGAGAGCAGTGGTGAAGAAATAATTTACACAAAGTTAAGCGCCTGCCTGGGTTCGAACTCACGACCTACAACTGGGCCACCACCTGCTCTCATTAGTACAGTGCGGGCATCGAACCCGCGTCACGCAGCGCAGCAGCCAATCACTGTCACTGTGTCACAACCGTTCCGTGCCTAGTGTCGTGTCACCTTTATTTTAAATGCTGGTACTATACTTGGCGTATTTGTACAAATATTTGCTCCAAATATCTATTACAAAATGTACTTTATTTCAATAGCGGCAAGGTTCGCGAATTTAGCAAAAGACCCTAGAGCTAGATTGACCCGGCACTATACCGAAGATATTCCGGACGTCAGCCTGTATGAGATTAGGATGGCTCTTAAACAGCTTAAAAACAACAAGGCGCCGGGTGAAGACGGAATTACAGCCGAACTCCTGAAGGCGGGTGGAAAACCGGTCCTTAAGGCCCTTCAGAAGCTGTTTGATTCCGTCATACTCGAGGGCAAAACGCCACAGGCATGGTGCAGGGGTGTGGTGGTACTCTTCCTCAAGAAGGGCGACAATGCCCTACTAAAGAACTATAGGCCCATCTCACTTCTTAGCCATGTCTACAAGCTGTTTTCAAGAGTCATCACGAATCGTCTCGCGCGCAGGTTTGACGATTTCCAGCCTCCTGAACAAGCCGGTTTCTGTAAAGGCTTTAACACCGTAGACCACATACATACGCTGCGGCAGGTTATACAGAAGACCGAAGAGTACAACCTGCCTCTCTGCTTAGCGTTTGTGGACTACGAGAAAGCCTTTGATTCGATCGAGACTTGGGCTGTGCTGCAGTCTCTCCAACGGTGCCAAATTGACTACCGGTACATCGAGGTGTTGAAGTGTTTGTATAAAAACGCCACCATGTCAGTTCGACTTCAGGATCAGACCTCGGAACCTGTCTTTCTGCAGCGAGGTGTGAGGCAGGGAGCTGTCATATCTCCGAAACTGTTCACCGCTGCACTGGAGGATGTCTTCAAGGTTCTGGACTGGAGAGGGCTAGGCATCAACGTCAACGGCGAGTACATCACTCACCTTCGGTTTGCCGACGATATAGTGGTCATGGCTGAGACTATGGAGGACCTCAATACAATGCTCGATGACCTCAGTAGAGCCTCCGAAAGAGTGGGTCTTAGGATGAACATGGACAAAACCAAGTTGATGTTGAATGCCCATGTCACACCCACTCCTATTAGGGTCGGAGACTCTACACTCGAAGTTGTGGATGACTATGTCTACCTGGGACAAACGATCCAGTTGGGTAGGGCCAACTTCGACAAAGAGGTCAACTGTCGAATCCGACTCGGCTGGGCAGCGTTCGGGAAGTTGCGCGGTATCTTCACGTCCAACTTACCACAGTGTCTCAAGACGAAAGTCTATGACCAGTGTGTGTTGCCAGTTATGACCTATGGCTCTGAGACGTGGTCGCTCACAATGGGCCTCATCAGAAAGCTTACAGTCACCCAAAGGGCAATGGAGAGGGCTATGCTCGGAGTTTCCTTACGTGATCGAATCAGAAATGTAGAGATCCGCAAGAGAACCAGGGTTACCGACATAGCCCGAAGAATTGCCAAACTTAAGTGGCAGTGGGCAGGGCACATTGCTCGCAGAACGGATGGCCGATGGGGCAGAAAGGTTCTGGAGTGGCGACCGCGAACCGGAAGACGTTGCGTTGGAAGGCCTCCCACCAGGTGGACCGATGACCTGGTGAAGGTTGCAGGGATCCGCTGGATGCGGGACGCACGGGACCGGTCAATGTGGCGACGCTTGGGGGAGGCCTATGTCCAGCAGTGGACGTCTTGCGGCTGATATGATGATGATGATGAAGGTTCGTTTTGCATTACCAAAATTTCGCAGATATCTTTCCTAATATGCCAAGTGTAGTGCCAGTATAACGTACACAAAGTTGGTGCTGTATGGCTGAAATAACAACCTATGTATACATCCAAGTGAATGCACTGGGTCAACTGCATTCCTTTCTTATTAATGCAGGCGGGCGAGCACGGCCTATTGTGACATACAGGTTTGAGTCACACATTTTGTGAGCAAAAACCGTGATAAAATGCTTGACTTAAGCAATGAGGCCGTGCTCGCCCGGCAGATTTTCTATACAGGGTGTGTATGATACCGACGCGAAAAAATACCATGGCTTTCAGTACATGATTCTGGACTTAGTGTTGGAATATTTCGAAATTTTCTTTCATTACTTTTGAAAAAAAAACTGCATTTTTTTACTGTAATCTGTTCAAAATCGTTATTCTTTCTAGCTCAGTTAGATAAAAAAAACAAAAATGTGCGGGCGGCGCGGCACGTGTAAGTACTAGCCGGTGGCGTTGACTACTATCGTGAATTTTAGGAAATCAGCTGATAGGTAGACTATAATTTATCGGGCAAAAGTTTTTTTTGCTGTTTTTTGTAAAAAAAAGAAAAAAAATTTTTTTTTTTAATGCCTACACTCTAGGGGGACAGACTCAAGTACTGAATACATTGTATTTTTTTTCACGGCAGTGTCAGACACACCCCGTATTGTCAGACTTGTATTAATTTTTTTTAAAGTCATTTTGACATTTTTAAAGATCACATAACGTTATTAAAATATTACTCATATTGAGTTGAGCTGAAGAATGGAGAGCATATCTACCTGGTGTCATCTTTGAAACTAGGCTCGGAGCGGGTCTGTATGGGGGAGTGCAGAAATCCGTCCAGAGATCCCACGGGAGAACACATCAGCAGGCCTGCATCTGTAAGTAAATTTATTAGTAAGATTTGGTCAGTTAGTTTAATGTCATTTGAATTAATATTTGTTACATACATACATAAACTCACGCCTTTTTCCTATGGGGGTAGGCAGAAACTACAGAACGCCACTTGCTATGATCCGAGACGGACAGACACGTGAGTGAGCAGCAGTACAGCAATAGGGGTCGGTTTGGACCTTTCTAGTACGGAACCCTAAAACGCTGTCTACGGTCTACCTGAAGTTTATTAATAGTCTTGTTTTCTAAATTTATAGTTCTATGCTAGAAGAAGCTGTCAGGTTCATATTCTTCGTTCGTGTTAGTACGAACTATCATCTTACTAATATAATAAATGTGAAAGTTTGGATGGATGTGTGTGTGAGGATGTATGTTTGTTACTCAATCACGCCAGAACGGCTGAACGGATCTGGATTGAATTTGGCACAGATATGGATTATAGTCTGGAATAGCACATAGGCTACTATTTATCCCGGTATAATGTTCCCTTGGTATGACTAAACAAGTATATATATATATATATAACTCATGCTATAGTCACGGGGTCCCAGCACTAACAAATAAAATTTGGTTAAAATAAATGTCACTAGATGGCGCGATATGCATCAATTCGCTATTGAATTGTGAGTAAAATTAACATTTTCTAGAATTGATCATAAAAAAATATGTTTTTTTTTAATCGACTCTCCTAAGCACATATTATGGAATATTGAGCTCAAAATTCACATTTCAAAGATTATTTGAACGGATCATTTAATTCCAATAGATGGCGCGGTTTTAAATTTTTGACGCAGTGCCACTCGATTTTTAATTAGATTTGTATTGTATAACATTTTGGTACAAAGAAACTGTAAAAACGTGCAAAAAATACTATAAAACAAATCATCATTGTATTTAAAGAAAAAATTGTCACGAACAGAGAAAAATCTTTTACTTGCAAGTCGCTGATAACACCATCTATAGCCGTGGAACGGAACCGAACGAGATCGAAGTACTTATAAAAATAATCATCTTAATCAGACGAAAAACGCTAGTTGTGTCGGTTTCTTTGTATGGGAAGGCATCTGTATGCTAGTATTATATTATCTGTGCTATGGTGAAAACATTCGAAAATATTCGATGCGAATCAGGCTGGTTGCAGGATAGCAGACAAATTCTTGATGCAGTATGTCATTGAGAAAAGGTGGGTACTCACTCTTGTTCTCCTGTGCATTCGGTGAGTGATACCCGTTCATAGGTATCATGGTGCCAGGAGGCATTGTCGGCTGGCACTGCATGCTTTCAGGGCTGCCTGTGATGGAGCATAAACAATAATGACTTAATTATACCATTACAATTTAAACCTTATGAAAATAAAGATAAAACTCGTTATTATCTAAGTGAAATATAACATTTATGTTAGAAACGATCTATTAACTGAAGGACTAATGCATGTGTTAATTATGACGTATTTTAGGCGTCACCACAAGTATGCGCTATTAAAATTTAATCAGTTATATTTTATAATTTTTACTAGATACACTTCTGTCTAACCCTACCGGAATAATATGCGTTATGTTATGTTTATTTATAGTAGGAAATAATGTAAAAATTACAATAAGTACGTAAAAAAAATAATGCTCCCCTCTTTGTCTCAATTATAGCTATGTCGTTCGTTCTCTCTCTAATGTCTCTCTGATGGATGCACATGTGTTGGATCATTCGGTTCCCTTCATGATGGTTGAGCTGAGTGGTGCCAATTCATGCTTCATATTCGTGAACGGACGCCATCGGTTGGCATTGGTCATAACTTAGCTGCCTCGGCCTGCTTTTAATTACCTATTTATTGTATTTTTGAATTGTTTGTTTTTCTCTAGACGCTTTTCCGTTTCTCACATATATGTATTTTTCCAACAATAATGATGTAACCAATTACTTGTAATTAAAACTGATGGTAAAGAGGTTCCGTGGAGTTTCTTGCACATTCTTCTCCATAGAGACCTCTATGGAGAAAAATGTGCAAGAACGCTGACTGACGCTTGCGAATGTGCAACTTGATTAATCTTGGGTTTGACAATTCAAAAGTACCTATATACGGTTTAGTTGAATAAAAATTATTTAGATTGTTTTATTTTTTATTATTATTGTTTTTAAACAAACGGGGAATAATCTTTTTTGGGTTGTAGGTCAGATGTTTAAGCTTTATTATTGAAACAAAAAACATTTATTTTAAAATTTACTTGCGTGATCTAGAACACATAACGCCATCTATCAATGAATAACGAAACTACTCGGTACTTTAGTTCCTAGATTTCAGCAACAGGTGACACTACTTATACTACATCATACCCATTACTTTCATTCTTAAATGCTAATAATAGATGGCGCCACTTACCATGCTGCACCATCATGGTTCCATTGTGTGGAGGCGACTGCTCGCAACTACCCTCTTCCATGGGATCGCGGTTATTGTCAACAACCATGCTGGTAATCTGTGTAAGAAGTAATAGGATAACAATGTAGGTGATTTTGAAATGAGCATGACATTTATAGAATTTTCGAGAAAGGATGCCTGAAATAGGGAGTTGGTTATAGAAAACCACATAACAAGAGATGGGTTAGAATTGGGATCTGTTGGCTAGAAACGAGACAGTGCAGGGGAGTAAAAACATCATCAAATTTTGTCTTGTGGTCTCCCAATTTTCGAAATGCAACCACACTACATACGTAAAAATATGCTCTTCCTCCATTAATACTTAGCAATGCCTTATCTCAAACTCCTCCGTGCGTGCAATATGCTTTAAAAGGGGTATAAAGCTGTCTCTTCACGTATTAATATAACTAACCGACTGGTGAATGTATCTTCTACTGAGTGGAAAGTTTCAGATACAGTCCATATTATTTCATTTATTCTCAGATCAGTTTGGACATATCATAAGATGATGTATGTATTCGCCGAAGGGTTGGGGAGAGGTGCACCTATAGTACATCCACATTTCCACCATCACAATGTAAAATGGGGCAGGTCTTTTGCCATCAACTGGGAAAAAATCCAGACGCCAGGCTATGGTTTTTTATTGAGTGTAATTTCACAGAGTGATACTATTCATTCTGTATGCCATTTAGATTTTAATAAACTGATGAAAATTTTAGTTCTTAAAAGTTTTCAATTTTCATATTTGGCCTACTCTTTTATTTTTTTTCCACATTAAATAATCAAAATAACAAATTAACCTTTAGTTCTGTTCGCATATTGTTTTCAACATACACGATTAATTAGTTTTTTTTTCTTATTCGTAATATCAGAGAATGTAAACAAAAGATAACGTGTCTGAATGAACAATAATGAAGTATAGGCATGACAAGACAAATTATGTATCGCTGAAAAAAAAAAAAAATAAATACTTCCAACGCGGTAGAATTGCAAACCTCCAAAAAAGTATAAGAAACACTGTAATGTATTCAATCTCATTCTCTCGCACGTTAAACCCTATAGATGTATGTGTATCTTTTTAATTCCGGTTTATCGTATCATCAAGTTTCAAATCACAACAGGGATGAAGAAGTTTTCACATCAAAAATGAACACAGTTGAATAAAATAAATCTGTTCGAAACTTCTAAAATTATTTGTTTGTTTATATTTTTATAAAAGTTAATTTCAGGAAGTAGGTACTGATCCGATTTTGAATATTCTTTCACTGATAGATTGCTATACTATCGTTGAGTATAGCTGGCTTTTTATACCGGATTGGCTTTTTATACCGGAATGGCTTTTTATATTGGAATGGCTTTTTATACCGGAAAAAAAATTTGGTCCCTTTGGTATATGGGAGTGTAACCAAGGGCCAAAAATCAGGTGCGTAAAATAAACATAGCAGAATAGAATTTAATGAAGACAAAATAACTATTATGGTTTGTATGAACAAGCAATAATGCAGGCAAATAAAGAAACTATAATATTTAACCTGTTTCGAGATATTTTAGAACATAGATATATAGTATTGGATGCCGTGGCAGGCATTATGCGGACCGAATTTAAAAAGAAGAATTAAGATTTTGGAGTATCTAAGTGGTGAAACGAAACATGCCAGAATAAAACAGGATTTGAAAGACTTTAGAGTATCTAAGTGGTGAAATAAAACATTCCAGAATAGAACAGGATTTGAAAGACGGGTTGCACAGAAATATTGGTTTAGTTCTAGCAAGTAATAGGTATTTCAGAACTAAGAAGATTAAAATATCCACCTCCCATATATTCTTGAAATCCCTGTCAGTAACAGCCTGTCCTTGCTGTATCTCTGTATATTCCGCACTGATCTGAGAATTAGAAAGAAAACCACGGTCTATCAGCAGTCGGGATTATAATACACTTTATGTTGTGAAATGTACGCCAGAGATGCTGTGTTAACATGGTGTATGTCGAAGTGCATGTCTCAGCATAAATATCTGCTAAAAATGGAAAAAGAAATTACTTACCGTGATACAACGCATGCTTTTTCTGAATATACGTAATTGGTATGGTAAGTCAGGCTGAACCACCTATTTAAGAGATCCATGAAATATCTAAAACAGGCAGTGGGTTGAACATAAAAAAAGCTTACAAGATTAAGAAGGAAGTAAAGGTGTAAAAGGAGACGTACACAAAGCTCTAGAACAAAAATATAATGGAGACGTAGGAAGTATCGCAGATATACTCTCAGAGCACGGAGACGCATCGGCGGCTCCTTATAGCGACACTTACAATACAAACAGCTGACAACGAAGGCGACGATTTCATACTTTTTGGCGACATCAATGGAAAATATTATAATAAAGACACGAGAAGCAAAACTTTTAGTAACGGCCGCAAGTTAGAACTGAAAAGGAAAACAGACAAAAGCAAAGCTGCTATATATTTTTTTTTTGTTTACCTGTCTTTCATCAGGTCTTCGCGAAGGCCAAGCCCGTCGTGGCGGGGAAAGTACGGCGCCTCCGCCATTAGGCGATAGTGCCTCCTGCTTGAACACAGCCAATGAGGGCAGCGACAGCAGCGCCTCGCTACGGTGAGAAAACGTACTACACGGTGAGTTTTTTGAGGGTTCGATAAGAGATGGCGCTGTTTTAAAATATGTAGTATTTTAAGGTAAATGAAGGATATGCGAGATTTTCTGGCGCAATATGAATATTCTACACATATTTGCATTGTGCCAGTCACTAGAAAGTCAAATTAAAAGTTGTGTGCATAAGCATAGTAAAATAACACGGCGAAAAAACAACTCTGTTTGGCGCCAGAAATACATAGGATCATCTTATATTTATGATTTTGATATTATGCTAAATATAGCGATACAGCTGAAGAATCGTGCTCGAAACTAACCCTAATAAAAATGAGCGCAATAACAACAGCGCTTCGGTTGGCGTAACAAGACAAAGTGTGTATTGATTGTTTAACGAATTTTAATAACAGATGGCGCTGCTCACACCGTACCAACAGCAACCGTTACTTTAGCAGCGTCTTTAGTAAAGTTTGATAATTTGGAATAATAGATGGCGCTATACAAAATTTTAATTTGTTGTCAAGTTTTAGTGATACTCACTTCATAGACAGCTCTCCAGGCAGGTCGAGGTCCAGGTCGTTGACCTGCCAGCCAGGAGACATGTGCGATGACGAGGAGCTGGTGCCGCTGCCGCCAATGTCGCTCAAGGCAGCTGGTGGAATAAGAGGTAAAAATTTAGTAAAGTGTTTTTTGAAGGTACTTTAAACTTACAAACAGGGTACGACAACAAGTATCGATTCGATGAACACATGTTTAGCTAATGATCCTAGAATAGATGGAGCCATTAGTAAAGACTTTGTGATAATATTTTCTAGTAAAATTGTGCTAAGAACTTAATGTAAAGAGATACTCATTCAATTATTTGAGCTAGTTTAAGTGAGATTATGTATGTGACTCAAAGACAGTTAACAGTTTTAAGTCTTGAAAATTGTTAAGTCATCTAATGCTGCTTGAGCAAATAGATATCGCAATTATTGAAAATAAACCCGAAGATTTTGAACGGTGTCCATATTATTCAGGTTTTTGACAACCCATTATGTACAAGCATGGATGCGATTCGATCATCACGGCCATCGTCATCATTAAGAAAGTTATCGTCAATAAGTACCCCAATATGAATGTAACAAAACAAATCTCTAACAATAACAAGTGACTTGCAAGTTTGATGAAATGCTCGCGTATCCGGAATGAGGTGGTTCGATATTATTGATTATGACCTTATAATATCTTGTTTACTCTTAGCTAGCGTTTCGTGTGGCGTTATCTTTTGGGAGATATTTGGGGCTCACTTGCGAATAGGTAAGTAATGAGTTCTTGGGTCTCGTTGGAAACATAATTTCGTAGTGGGAGACGAGGAAGAGCATAATCTCATATACAAGCAAGCCTTTCGTTATGGGCACACTCAGCGCAAAAGTTGTCAGTTTTGGCACAAACGACCGTAGAATAGAGTAAATGATCCCGCTTCTGAGGTCCAAATGACTTCCAGCTCTCCAGGTCTAATGAGAAAAACTGATTGGCTAGTTCACACTGTTTTTTATAACTCTCCGTCGTCTTTTTTAATACATTCCAATTTGCATATTTGCAGTCGTACCAGATACAAAAGTGACATTGCAACTAAGAATAGCAAGGCAAAAATGTTACTTGCCGAACCAGTACAAGAATAAAATGCCAGTTATTTGATACTAGCTGTCTCCCGCGGCTTCGCTCCCGTCAACTGGCTACCTACCTACCCTACCTACCTGCCATCCAACATACCCTATCCTACCTTACATACCTACCTACCCTACCGTACCATCCCTACCAACCTACAATTAATTTTTTGGTGCAAATAGTAGCTTATGTCCTTTCTCAGGTTGCCATCTATCCCCTTGTCACGGGGTCCTAGCGCTAAGATAGAAAATTTGGTTCAAATAAATCTCACTGCATGGCACGACATGCACATTGTGTGTAAAATTAACATTTTCAGGCACTGAACATAAAAATTGTATGTTCTTGTTTTGATCAACTCTCCTAAGCACAAAATTATGGAATATTGGGCTCTTGATTCACATTTCAAAGATTATTTCAACGGATCATCGAAAATTGATGCCAATAGATGGCGCGGTTTTAAATGTCTGAGGAATTCCACTCGATTGTTTAACACATTTTGGTGCAATGCAACTATAAAAACGTGCAAAACAATACTATAAAACTAATCTTATTTTAATGTGATGAGGCATCTGTATGCTAGTATTATATTATCTATGCCCTTGCCAAATTTCATTGAATTCCGTTCAGTGGTTTAGGTATGAAAAGGTAACAGACAGACAGACAAGAGTTACTTTCGAATTTAGAATATTAGTATGGATGTTTTAAATCTCCATTACAAGTTTATTGTCTCAATTACTAGCCAATATTATGTTTGGAGCTTTGGTTTTTACTTTCCTCTCCTATGGTTTCCCAAACAGTGAGACACGCACGGTGCACCCCTCTGGGGAGCGTAAAGTAATCTTGGGAGTGAAGGGGCGGCGGCTCTAAATATACATCGTATATTACATAATTACGAGAGGCATGCCGCAGAACTTTTAAACCGCGCCATCTATTGCAATCAATTTTTAATGATCCGTTCAAATAATCTTTGAAATGTGAATTGGGAGCCTAATATTCCATAATTTTGTGCTTAGAAGATTTGATTTAACAAGAACATACCATTTTTATGTTCATTTTACACACACACAAATCGATGCATATATATCGCGCCATCTAGTGATATTTATTTGAAACAAACTTTCTTTTTTTCGCTGGGACGCCGTGCCTATGTGATGTAAAATAAGGACAAAGTCACTTTATTTCCGTATGAAACGCCAAAAGATAATCTAACCTATCCGAGAATCCTGTCTGGAGTTCAGTAATTTCCAAGAGCATATCCTAGACAGATAGCCACAACAAAAAGCACCCTGTTGTTGTTGCAAGCTCCGTCCCAAGTCCTAGCCCACATTCAAATATCAATAAAGCCATTCAAACATACGTTAAACAATCCAGTACTCTTGTTATCTTATCGGGTACACTTTGACCGCGCGAGTAATGAACTAGATGTAACTACTTCGAGTATCTGTTTGAGTTGAGTCTCGAATTAATTTAGTTCGATTTTAATGATGATGTTTTTGGTGGTAACATAACGACTGTGTTCGCCGAAGGGTTAGGCAGTTATACACCTATTAAACAACTAAAAACCGGCCAAGTGCGAGTCAGACTCGCGCACGAAGAGTTCCGTACCATTATCGCAAAAAACGGCAAAAAAAAGTCACGTTGGTTGTATTGGCGCCCCACTTAAATATTTATTTTATTCTGTTTTTAACCGACTTCAAAAAAAGGAGGAGGTTCTCAATTCGTCGGAATCTTTTTTTTTTTTTTATGTATGTTCCCCGATTACTCAAAGACGCCTGGACCGATTTCAAAAATTCTTCTTTTGTTTGAAAGGGTATAATACTTCCTAGTTGGTCCCATAATCATCAGGTCAGGATCTGATGATGGAATCTTAGAGAAATCGAGGGAACTCCTCAAATGTTATAGGCAAACATATAGCGATTTTGGTATTTTCATCAACAATGCAATCATTTGCACTCAGAAAGTATCATTTGGTGAAGTGGAACTGATGAAGAAGACCACAGATGGCCACTGGAACTCCTAAATGCTAAATATGTCACGGGCATAAGATATCTCGAATAGTTAACCGACTATAATGAAGCAAATACTTATAAATAAATGGTACTGATGAAAATGGTACCATCGAACTGATCTGATGATGAAGCCGGAAGGTAGGCACTGGAACTCTTATATAAAACAATGTATCCAAGTCGTGTTTCGGCTTATTGGAATCGCCATGAGATGTACTTTGGCTGTAAATGATAATCATGTTAATTGGAGGTACCTACCGAAACTAAAAAGAGAAAAATAAAAACTTTTTAACAAAAAATCAAGACACCGACCACAGTCGGTGTCTTTTGTACATTGTTTCCCGTTTTTCGACACCGACTTCGGAAAAGAAATTTATTTTTTGCTTTGTAGATTTTTGTTCTGGAAGTCGGTTTGATTTTTTGTTAAAAAGTTTTTATTTTTCTCTTTTTAGTTTCGGTAGGTACCTCCAATTAACATGATTATCATTTACAGCCAAAGTACATCTCATGGCGATTCCAATAAGCCCAAACACGACTTGGATACATTGTTTTTGTTGTTATAGCGGCAACAGAAATACATCATCTGTGAAAATTTCAACTGTCTAGCTATTACGGTTCCTGAGATACAGCCTGGTGACAGACAGACGAGACCGCGGAGTCTTAGTAATAGGATCCCGTTTTTACCCTTTGGGTACGAAACCTTAAAAAAGGATAATAAGGGTTTTGTTGGATTGAGTAACTCTTAACTTAGGGAATAGTGCAAGTTTCATCAAAATCGGTTCAGTAGTTTTCAAGATACGGAGCATACAACCGAACTCCTTAACGACAAACAGCACGAATGTGTAAATTGAGTTATTATGGGTATTTGGTTGGTCAATCTTTTTGGTACTTTACTATAGAACTTGCTCACTTTTTAGTAATCGTGTTCTAAAACTTAAAAGAGTGAAATAAAAACATAAAAACACCGACTTCCAAAGCAAAACACTAAAAAGTGCAAAGATAGCTTTCGTTTGGGATATCGATGTTTTTGGTATAATATTCATAGTGGATCTTTGTGTCTCTGAAGTTGGTTTTGTAAATGAATGCGCAAGAAACAGTTTAACTTAAGCGAGTGAAAGAGACGGTTATACAATGATAACTACACTTTCAATATTGACACAAAAATAGCTACTGCGCAGGCTCTTGAAGCCAATTCAGAGCCACAAAGATCCGTTGTGGGTATTATACCACTTGTTTTTATCGTTTTTTGACACCGTCTTCGAATCCACGGCCCGACCTTGACGTGACGAACTATCATGGATCTACTTTGAGAGAGGGACGGATATATACAAGACAAATAGCTACGTCTCCTTTGCACAATCGCACTACGTTACCTACATTAACGTTAACAAGTAAAATTTCAAAATTTAAAAAACCCCCGACACATTTATCTTGCGAAAACATCCCGATTCAAACAGTAAAACGCCCATAACTTTTGAACGGCTGAACCGTTTTTTTTTAAACATAGTTAAGAACACTCTCGACACAATCACCTTTCCAACAAAAAAAACTAAATCGAAATCGGTTCATCCGTTGAGGCGCTATGATGCCACAGACAGACACACAGATACACAGATACACAGCAACACACCTCAAACTTATAACACCCCTCTTTTTCCTTCGGGGGTTAAAAATGCGTACAATTTAGTAAAAGTTTTATGAGTTTGATTAATAGATGGCGCTGAAAAAACTAAACATCAACTGCCACTAGACTGACGAGGCAGTTTTAAGACCAATCGCCCATCCCGGATAGAAAGTAAGTCAGACAACGCCCTTCAATGAATAAGATTGTTAATCGCTAAACAAGTGGTAATCGTCAGTCTTAACGTGCCGATAAGCCTTTCAAAAAGCTTATTTTCATTTGTTCTTAAAGTGGTCTCATTTACCATAACCCTTTTCCTGCAATAAAATATACGTCCCCCAGTACATGGTGGACATACGCACAGAACTTTTTGGGAATACTGTCATTGTGCTAAGGAGTGGAATTTTCAGCTGTAGTCTTTGTTTTCTGATAATTCCAACCTTATTTTTTTTTTAATATTGATAGGCTCGCGCTTGACCACTATCTCTAAGCGATGACGATGAAGCACACTTGTCTAGAAGTAACCTATTCAGTCTTGACTTAAAGACCTCTAGGTTGTATCTATCGGAGAACTCAGACTCAAGACAACATAGAAGTCAAGAGTGAATGACGAAATACGATACTCTTTGGCAATACTGTTTGTCAGACTTACTGGCTGCCCACTACTACTACTGGCTACCGGTAATGACGGTTAAAGATCTTTAAATGGCAACCGGGCCATTGGCCCGCCATATGAAGAACTCTGCAGCATGTTGAGCTACTGGGCTAAACATGCTGCAGAGGCACGAAGGGTCTCGATATGTAACGGACCGAACTCTCACGAAGCGAACCTAACCTTTGCTCGAACCGTGCCGCCATTTTCATTTAGCCACGTGCCCCTGTAGCAACCGACCCAATTATCGCAATTTACAAAAGAAGTACCTAACTACTATGCAAGAAAATAAGATGATTTCATCGCTCAGAATATTTTATATCTGACTTGGTACTTGTAATAATGGAAAATTCCCACTGTCACTATCTCTGTAGGCACTGGTACCGAGTCGAGATTACGTAAACGCCAGATAATTACTATTCTGGCACTAAAAGTACCACTCGAGAACATTTAAATGTTTCTGTTGCTACCTACATTCGATCGGTGAACTTTTAGAGACACCCAAGTGATTATAAAATGGGTTAATTGCCACCAATTAAATTGTTGAAGAGAATTAACTGGTATTTTGAACACAACGACTTGTTTTAAATATTAATTGTAGTAATCCCGAACCATCTGGCAAGACTGCTTATTCGATCTAATATTATAAGCATGTCATCCCTCTCTCCCTTTCCTCCCGAAAGCTGACTCGCAATGGCAAAGAATAATTTATTAATAGATGCCCTTAATGTTGCACTGCTGGACATAGGCTCTCCTAGTCTGTTCCTTATCGAAGAAGGCTAGCTTGTCTTGACATATCAGCGTGGTAAATTATAATGATAACTGCCTTTTACTTTTTGCCCTAAACAAGAGAAGAATACTAACAAAGGTGGCTAAAGTTAAGAGCAGCAGGTAGCAGTGGCAATAGCAATGACTTATCTATCTGGCAAGGATAGTAAAGAGTAACATTTATTCATTAATTTTTGGAGCATTTCCATTAGGCTATAAAAAGCATGAAAAGAGCAGGGTTTTTGATTTCTTATTCCATAAAAAAATACTTGTCTGGAAGTATTTCTTTATCAATAATAATAATTTGCGCATAATTTCAACGACCCACAGGCCTCAACGATTCAGTAAATATAATATAATAACAGATTGCATCATGTTGATAGACGTAATACATAATTGAGTAATACTAAAATGTTTTTTTTTTGCGGAAACAATGAACCAGCGGGTAAGCTCGTTGTAGTTGTAGTAGCAGCAGCTGTAATAAGAAAATAGATAGAGGGTCTAAAATGTAAGCCTCTAAAGCTGTGATTCAGCAAATGTTGAAAAATAAGAAGTTAGGCTCTAGACAGACGGGCTGTATATAAACTTAAACTGCTTGCCAATTGCAAAATTGCAGTTTGGATGCAGTTTCTATGCTATATCTATCTATCTATCTATATCTGAACAACTGCATCGAAACTGCTAACCAACTGTGCAGACCACTCAAATGCAAACGGATTGCAGTCCAAATGCAGGCCGTCTCTTTAGAGGTTAAGAAAGATAGAAAAAGGTACCGTAAGCATTATAAGTGATGCTGGCAAAAGCGTGAGCTCCAAACTCGGTGAATCTCCTTCCCTCCCTTGCTTCTCTTGCAGCGAATTGCAACACCGCAGCAGCGGAAACCCGCTCCTGCTGCGGCGCAGTGTCCTCAACCATGGCCGACAGCTTGACGTTTCACACCAACAGATGGCGCCACTAGCCTACTAGCAGTTTCGCAACTTTCCGCTAGATGGCACCTCAATTTCGTATCCAATAAGTTCCACTTACGAATGTTTTGGGGTAACACTACTAGATCAACGCCTACTTTCAAAGAATTAGTTTAGCTTCCGAACAACAGAGGGCGGTAGTGCCGGATGTAGTTTTATGTGAATTTATCTACACATTGATGGAATATCACAGCCGGAATTGGGTTTTCTAGTCACTGTCAGAAGTACCAATTACAAAAAACACATTTAAACGTCCATGTACACGACTGGCTGACTATAATATTTCTGTGATATTTTGTGGCGCACCGAAAGTGTTCGAGTGTCATTTTATTAAAGAAGATTTTATGGCACTTCACTCTCCTTGAACTTATTGTCCTGTATTCACTTCACTTGTTGAACTTTTGGTCAGGGTTCTTCGTTGGAAACATTATAACGCTTTAATCGAATACTGCTTTAATATCTTAGCCCGTAAATTAGGTACCACTGCTGAACACAAAAGTCAGATAAGCAACATGTCTACTGCCAAGTTTTATTCTGCAAGTTTCTTGCGCATCTGTATTGCACTTCAACTTTTTGGCAATCTCTGTAAATAATGCAAGATATAAATAGACGCAAGTCGACTTGCTCAGTGATCACGTATTTACGGTGTAAGTTTAGATCTTGAATGCGAAAGTAAACTTGCGTTAGAAATATACTTATTCACTAACACTAGGTGACACCTAAATTGATGCCAAATATTATACAGCACAGTTGAAATTTCAACACCAAGCTTTTATTTGGGTATTAAGGCTTAGCACGCACTGCGATTTTTATTCGCGCGAATTTTTTTCCGCGCGTTCTGTGCCCTATGGAGTTGCATGAAGCTGCACGCACTGCGGAAAAAAAATCGCGCTCAAATAGTACTAAAAAATTCGCGCGGAAAATAATTCGCGCGAATCAAAATCGCTGTGCGTGCTATGCCTAATTATGGTGATCCTAGTATTAGTGAAAACGAGAATTAAACTTGTTAGTAGACAGTTTTGCAGTTCTTATTATACCTTGCCCAATTATATTCACTACACTTTTTGCAAGATGTTATTGTCTCAAGAATTGATTACAAACTGACCCCAGATCAATTAGTTGCTTTTAGTCTGAATAAATACACAAATATGCGATAATACGTGCTGATTGTGATGTAAGGTTCACGCCTGAAACATTTGCAGAATTGCACATTGCTAAACGTGCAAGAGAAACAAAATGTCTTTATACAGTCAAGAGCGCTTAGACAAATTAAGATTCTATCGTCAATAACAATTTTGAAAAAAAAACATTTCACAAAAAAAATTACCGACGAAATAAGGAACCGAAAAGCAAAAAATAAAAAATAAACTTTTAGTCTAGCATTTTGAGGTGGTGCCAAACAAACCAAACATGCAAATTAATTACCTAAACCGTAGAATGATTGTAGCTAGGTTGGTCTTCGTTGATAGTATATATTTTTTGCGTTTCAGTCCCTTATTTCGTCGGTTAAATTATTTAATAAAAAAGTTTCTTTTTTGTCTTTTATTTTAACTTAATTTCAACAGAATCGGTTCACGATTGAAAATTCAGTGGAAATAATATCAATAGATCCTTTTTTTCTAACTTGAGAGGTAGATTTTATTTTTAAATTTTAATGGGACGAACATTGAGGTACAAAAAAAAATTAAGAAATTTTGAAATCGGACCACTCTATAAAAAAGTTATGCATGGTCATACATAAAATATACATGTCGAATTGAGAATCTCCTTTTTTTCGTCCGTTAAAAAGACAAAAAGTAAAATTTAAAAAGATCCCGACAAATTTTTATTTCATTTATTTTAAACTACATAATTTCGCTTCGATCGACAGTCTAATGAACACGTAATTATGATTCGATATCTTGCGAAAACAGACCGGTTACAACAGTAAAACGCCCATAACCTTTGAACGGATGAACCGATTTTCATCAAACATAACTAAGAACACAAACAAAAACGAAATCAAAATCGGTTCATCCGTTTATGAGCTATGATGCCACATACAGATACACAAACACACAGATACACACGTCAAACTTATAACACCCCTCTTTTTCCGTCGGGGGTTTAAAAGACAGAAAGAATAGTGCCATTAGTGGCTTCCATAAAACTACCATGGTGTTGGTGTATGAGCTGCAGGCACTCCAACACATGCCACCTCTGCCTAACCTGTCGGAGAACACATACGTGATGATAGGTACTTCGTAACGGAATCTTTTGGAGCGCGTGCTATTGCCCAATTAGTATTTTGCAAAGCCATAAGATAATACCATTTTTATGGGCGGCGAATAAAACATAACAAGAGTGACAGATACGAAATTATACAAATAATCAAGTATGCTTTAGTTAGATAAATATATGTTACGTCATATGTGATAATTGAACGTGAATTCATAATATGAATTGTGTGCGAAAATTCTTATATAGGAATCTTTAGGAAATTTTGATTCTGACATAACAACACCATTACTGTAGGAATTCCCGCAGGAGAATGGATTGATGGAACACCCAAATTTCGCCCATGCAGTTGAACCTAATAGTATTGTCTCTAAATAATGTGATAGAACATGTAGACTCCGGGAATATTCCCTGAAGTCTACGGGAAGTTCCCTGACGTTAAAACAAAATTACTCGAGAGGGCTATCGAACCCCAGGACTCTATGCTAAGCAACCATGTTGTCTAGACCAACGAGATAGTCAATAGTGACGTTACTGCTAAGGTCTATACTGAGGATCAAATAAAAACTTACTCAATAGCACAAGATAATCTGATCAGAGACTTGATCAGTCGTTCTGAAACAGAGCACAGAGACGTTTCAGTGGCTGATATTAGAGACCGTATGGACAACACTTTCCAAGCGTCCACTTGGCAAGCGTGTCAGTAAATGTCACCGCTTACTTATCAAGACTGACGGATCTTGTCAATTCTGAGTATAGGTACTCATAGCTTATTCTTCTTGCCGAGTCGATGGCAAAATCCTCAAATATTTTGGTACCAGTTGGCGGCCAATCCCACCGCACTATTCCCAAACCACTGCAACTCCTGAAAGCCAAAATCAACAGTGGCGACCACCAGAAAAGCGCCGAGGCAATGAAGATCGACGAAGTCCCGGAGAATGAATTTAACTGTCTTGGATCCCGCAACGAAATTAATCAGAAAAGAATAACGGAGGAGTAGGAAAAAATACGAAACATATAGGCACAAAGGGTCGTTTACAACTGGGATAAGCCCAGTTGCCTAGCACCACGGATAAAAAATAGGGCAATGTTAGGACCCATTAATATTAATGGGTCCTAACATTGTGAGCTGTTATATTTTTTGCCAATAATAGGTATGGCAAAAACGCTTGAACGCACGGAAATTTGCAGAGTAGGCGGCCAATGAACAATTTCTCCAAACTGAACATAAAGATAAAACTGTCTACGATCTGCCTTCGTAGTATTCTGGGGTTTTTGTCAGAGACGTCCTAGATGTCGCAGTCTAATTAGATGAAAACTGCAAGATGCGCTTCACAACTCAAAAGACAGAAGCAGATGGCGCAAATATGTGAAGGGAAAGTTGTTTCTACAACAACCGGGGAAGCACGACCCTCAGTAATGAAGAACTTAGCGAGGAGGAGGAAGCGGCCACTGATAGGTTTAATCGTGGCGTTTATTAACATGCCTTACCTTACAAAATATAACTCAAAAGCCAGCACAAGAAAGACTAGAGCCACTCAAAACAAATATGAACAACAAAAGAGGCAAATGTTTGTTCATTTTATTGTACAAATTGTCACATTTGTCACAGCGAAGCGAACACGTCACGAATATTAGCACTATCCTATGTAAACTTTATGTTGTTAATGGTAACAATATTTTTTTACTATAATCTGGGGCTTATCTGGGGTCTAGACAAGTGAGATTCGATGACAGCGATAGCGATGGTCGAAATGACAAATTGTAAGGTATTGATCACGTGACATTTCGATAGCGTTTGACATTCCCATACATTTTTGACACTTTCCAATCGCTATCGTCACGCTTTTGTTGATAGAATGTCACTTTTTTTTTATTGGTACAATCTCACCGCACTATTCCTAAACCGCTGCAACTCCTGAAAGCCAAAATCAACAATGGCGACCACCAGAAAAGCGCCGAGGCAATGAAGCTCAACGAAGTCCCGGAGAATGAATATAACTGTCTTGGATCCCGCAACGAAATTAATCAGAAAAGAATAACGGATTCCCAGAATGTCACTTGTCTAAGGGTAGAGCTAATTGGCGACTTCAATTCGCAAGAAATTTTGGCATTTGGCAGACGCTGAGATGTGATCCGCCCGGGCTTAACTTTTTAGTTACATGAAGACATTGAAAATATTTTGAGGGTTGGACAAACCATATTATTATGGTATAGGAGCGATTTCGGCAAGAAGTTTTGAGGACATTTTTATCGACTATCACCAAAGCTATCCAACTGTTGCGCTTTACGAATAACCTACCGAAACATGTGGATCGCCAATTGTACAAAAAGAAAGACGCAACTGGGTAGAACGTGTCAAACCCTAATGACAAAGTTTGCGTTTGTCAGGCTAAAGCACCGAGTCAGCTTGACAAATCAAGCTCCATATTCTTAATTCGGAAACCGACGGTATGGCGGAATATACGGATGGCTTAATCCCTAAGCGACTCTGTGATCAGAAAAATAATGTTCATCAAACGATATCTGTTTTTAGACTGTAGTCAAATCTCATATCTAATGAATGTTCTGTGTGTTTGGGGGTTTGGTTTCCGCACTTAGTCCTTCAGGTGGACCATGGCGGCCGTTTGGTGTTTATTCCAACCAGCCCAACTCCCTCCAGAAGTTAATTAGAGCTCCTGGTTTCCTCAGAACATCTGTGTAAGATCTGGGTGATCCGAGGGTTTGTGTTCTTATCTGGGTGACACCTGTGCATTCAAAGAGAACGTGCGCTACGGTTTCCTTAGCCTCCATGCTCTGCACAGAGGACTGTCCGTCAAGCCTATTGTGTGGAAGTATTTGTTAAGTGAGCAGTGTCCCGTGATGGTCCCCGTCACCAGGAGTAGTAGACGGCTGGTAAGCCTACTATCCAAGGATGGCAAAGCTTTTTTGGACTGCCTACAGCCCGGTGTCGAGGTCCACCAGTTCTGCGCCTATGTGTAGGTGAATTCCTGTAGCGACCTGCGTATTTAGTACCCATACCACAGGTTCGGGTCCATAAACCGCCGTACTGGATCCGCGACTCACAAGCTCGTCAGCCGCGTCGTTGCTCAGCGGCGTATATCTGAACAATCAGCTAACCAACGGTGGCAGACAAAAAGTCACTGAACTAAGCATGTCAGACCATTTTTCGTCGAAGTTCCACTTAAACCGCCGAGCCAGATAAGCTTGATGCACTAGATCTTACAGGGTTCGCTCGCGTGACAGTTAAACGCAGGCAAATCACAACATGTACAGACAGCAGACCTTATCTTCTTTAACCTATAAATCGCTTCGCATCCAGTATGGCTGGTCTAAGGTCGTAGGGTCATGCAGTATCACGTCTTTATTGCCAACTGTTTCTGAGCTACCGGACACGCGCGGGGTCAGAGGTGGGATGGTGAGATTCCCTATCTGCTTTTTGAGGTGGATATTGGGGTTGGGTAGTTACAAAATTATGAGGAATTAACCTACATAACGTTTGAGGCAAAGGCGTTGAAGTACAGCCAAATTGAACTGGTCTAAAGTCCCATGTTGGAAGAAGACTCACTCCGAGTCTTGCCAAATTGAGACTCCGAGATTCCTATTGAGAATTTCCAAATAGCAAAATAAAACTTTGTTTGACGGGCCTGGTATCGGATACAGGAGCCAACTAGTACCGCTAACAACTACTAGAGAGGGGGAGGGTTACAGAGAATATTATTGAAAGAGCCAAATAAAACTTCTACTCGATCCGGGAAACGCAATGATTGACCGCTAACTATAACTAAACCAACAAGACTACTCATGGAATCACTTCAAGGGAAAGAACTCTAGGGAATAGAATAAGGTAGCATAGCAAGTAGTGGTGGAATTGACTTTGTTTCCTTTAGAACAGTGATTCCCAATTTTTTCTTAACCTGGGAAAGTTTGTTTTTTTGTTGTTAGCAGGGACCAGAAGTGCAAATGAACATTTTAAATCTGCTCGAGATTTCTTTTATTTTTTGCTCTTCGTTTCGTTATTTCGTCGGTAATTTTTTTTTGTTAAATACGATTTTTTTTCGCAATTTAGTTTACTTAATTTCAACTGAATCGGTTCACAATTGAAAATTCAGTGGGCAAATTATCAATAAATCTTTTTTGCTACCTTTAGGGCTATTTTTCAAATTTAAATGGGACCAACTTTGAGGTATACTCTTTCCAATAAAAAAAGAATTCTTGAAATCGGAGCACTCTATAAAAACTTATGCGTGTGGTTTAATTGAGAACCTCCTCCTTTTCTTTCGTCTTTTAGAAACCCAGTAACATTTTGCCTAACTATATAGCATAAGCCCAGAAACTCATATCAGCACCTTCATGATTTTTTTCGAAGTGTTGTGTGTTGTATGTGTTGTGTGTCTGCCTAGCCTTTTCCCCAAATATGTTGGGGTCGGCTTCCAGTCTAACCGGATTCAGCTGAGTACCAGTGTTTTACATGGAGTGACTACCTATCTGACCTCCACAACCCAGTAACTGGGTAACACGGTTCCCCTTGGCTAGACTGGTGTCAGATCTCATGCTTCTGACTACTCGTAACGACTGTCAAAGATCTTCAAATGACAGCCGGGACCAACGGCTTAACGTGCTTTCCGAGGCACGGAGGAAACTCGGTATGTTGAAATGGTCACCCATCCACGGACCGACCTCGTCAAGCGTTGCTTAACCTTGAATATCGATCCATGCGGCTGTTATTATTTAGCCACGAGCTCCTCCGTAGGTAATAAAACTCAATCAAAAATCGAGACACAAGCTTCATGAGATGATAAACAAAACCGCAAGTTATGATAACAGGCTTGGAGGCGATTAACTAATCAATTACTGCACTAATTGGTGCTGATGACTTCGATATACCTAGTAACTGCTTTGTTGCCTACTTTGTAACCATCATAATCAGCCTTGATGGCTGCCAGTAATACTGAACATGGACACAGAGGCTTTTCAAACGACTGAGGGAACGTTGGGGGAGGTTTATGTTCAGTACTATTCAGTAGTGGACGTCTTTCGGTTGAAATGATGAGTAGGGAACATTTAGTGAAGACTTGGCGACTTGGCAACTTGGCACGCTTGGAAGACAATAGGGACGATGCCTAAGAATTATTTTTTCGTCCATTAGGTAGGTAGAATAATAAAAAAAATGGCGAGATTTTTTTTTATTTTGTCACATTAACAAAATATAATTACGATACAGTGAGTAGTACGGTTACGTTTTAAGGCCGCTGAATACGGAACATTTTTTAATCCCGAGCGGAATGGGACCCCATACGAAAGACCATAATACGTCACGGGTGCATGGACGACGTTTTTTACTCAAAAGTGATGTCACAAACGCGTGAACTTTGATGCGTTTTATCTTTGTATTTTTTTATTGATTCCATAAAGCAATTATAGCTTTCTAGTGCTAAGAGTCTCTGAGCTAAGCTGCTGACGGACAGACGGACATAGCGAAACGGGTTCCTTGTTGACTTCGGAACCCTAAAAAAACGTGTTCAATATTTTTTGATAATCTATCTGACGAATTAAATATTATTTTTTACCCAGGATTATACCTATTGCAAGTTATCGCAGTTTGTAGGCATTAGCAGATGGAATGATCTTTGGCTACAATGTACTCATCTTTATGGAAGCAGAATAAGTAAAAAGTGTTAACAAAATACATAAGTGAATAACGAGAGGAAAGAGGAGGGACGTCAATCCAAAGGTTGTCTATTAACGCATCGTATTTACCGATAAGACCACTCATTGTTGCATCTTATTTAGTCTGGGATCTAATTGTTTTTGTAGTGGTGTATGGATAAATAGTTTTCTATCTATCTAAACAAGAAAGAAGACACTAAAAGGGAAAGGGGAGAGCTATGCAGAGGGACTAAGAAGGTTAAAACTAGAAGAGTTCATTGTAAAGAAGGGGCCAAGTGCGAGTCGGACTCGCGCACGAAGGGTTCCGTACCATTATAGCAAAAAACGGCATAAAAATCACGTTTTTTGTATGGGAGCCCTCCTTAAATATTTATTTTATTCTGTTTTTAGTATTTGTTGTTATAGCGGCAACAGAAATACATCATCTGTGAAAATTTCAACTGTCTAGCTATCACGGTTCTTGAGATACAGCCTGGTGACAGACCGACAGACAGACAGACGGACCGCAAGTCTTAGTAATAGGGTCCCGTTTTTACCCTTTGGGTACGGAACCCTAAAAAGACTTGGAACATAAAGGCATAATCTGACCCGCTTTGCGAAGAGTGACGTACATTAACCAAAATAATTTTCAAGTAAAAGTTTAAATAAAAGTTTTATAAACTTAATAAACGTTTGTTTATTTACCTTTAAATTTGCCGTTGTATGTCATTCATTACTACCCAGAACTTGATCCTTAATAGCGACGCTATCGAATCGTGTAATGATACTGCGTGTGTATTTTTTTCAAAATCAACGGGAACTGGCGAAGAATATTGAGTTTTAGAAATTCCAATGACGCAGTTTTAGTTTTCATCAAAATCGGCTCCGAGACTCCATTCAGTGTTTTTCACTTTTCCACATAGTTTCGAATTTGGCGCACTTGGAAAAATGTACACAATTTTTTTTTCGAGATTCCCGTGACTCATATTAATGTAATTAATGCTATAGTAAATCAGGCCATATATCAATACATTCAGATATATTTCGTTTGTGTACGTCATGAGAATGGTTTCCAAACAAAGACGCCCAATGACCTTTGTTAGTTGTTCTTTAAAGTTTACTAGTAAAGTCGTCACAACCTAAGAAGTCCGATTTGACAGCTATAAAAATCTATATATATATATATAAATGAATCCCTATTTCCCTTGGTCACGGCATCACGCGTGTACGGCTGGACCGATTTCGCTTATTCTTTTTTTGTTGTGTTTGTTATTGTTATGAGAAGGTTCTTATGAAAAAAAAAATAAGAAAAAGAAATTGGTTGGTAGGTAGGGTAGGAAGGGTAGGGTAGATGAATGTTTGGTGTTTTTATGGCAAAACAAAGTTTGCCGGGTCAGCTAGTACTTAATAATAATTAAACTTGATGCTTGCTAATGATACTCGTTGTTATAGTGTATGGGTAACATAGTTATTAATTAGGATTATGAATTTGATTTTTCAATTTCTTACGTACAAAGTTATCGCTGCATGTAAAATGAGAAACATCAACGGACTTCTAAGATTGTGACGACTTTAGTGAATGTTCTGGGTGAGTAATTATTGTTATTTTTTTCTTTCTTTCTTTCATTATTGATCAGCTCGCATTTGTCCATCATCTCACCTGAATGTAAGCGATGATGTGGTCAACGATGGCCCACGCTTTACTAGAAGAAAACTATTTTAGTTTTAAAAGTAGAGGGGCTTTATAATAACAACTTTATCAGTGTCAAAAGTAGCACATGACGTTCACATAGCAACAAGAAGTAAGTGAAGATACTGATTTAAAAGTTTAATAGGTTACAGATAACGACTAGGAAATGATTATGATTTGTGACCAAAATATAAAAAAAAAAGTTTTGGTTTTCATCTGGTTTTTGTCAGCCAGCTCGCTAACATGTATCCTCCGACTGCACAGCATGATTTTCTTCTTGTTTACCTCTTTTTAGTTCGCTTTTTAAGCAGTCGGGTTTTTTGATTTTTCTAATTAACATTTTTTATTTATAACTTTTTAGTATTTTTTTTTTAGAATTTGGTTCATTAAAACATATAAGTGTTATATATTTTTGAAATCACCTCTTAAAACCCTTTATTTTGATACCCCACACGATGGGTTTGGAAGAAAAAATATTGTTGACCCACAATATGGCGCCCAAAATCCGCCATTCTTTTATTTTACAATTTTCATGTAGCCAGTGACACTCGCAGGGTTAAGCCGTATCGATTGACGTACGAATCATCAAAATATGAGCCACATAGGAACAAACATACATACATAGACTGATAAACACATTACCCTCCTTCGGCAGTCGGGTAAAAAAACCGGCCAATGCGAGTCTTACTAGCGCACAGAGGGTTCCGTATAAACAGCTACATTCACCTAAATAAATAGGTAACATTGCTAACGTTCATAAACAATAAAAGCACCGAACATTGCGTAACGAAGGGACCAAATTAACTTAGCCTTACATCAATATACAAAATATTTTACTTTTCCAAGTACACTTTATAAGTTGGTCGACTATTACTCGTAAACCTGTCAGCTGTGATAGTTTTCCTTTTAGTTTCGTTATATATATTACTGGCGTGAATTTTATCACATATCCGAAAGCGACCATAGCCATAGCTGGCAGGGGGCACTTGACTCTTACAAAAATTATCCATTTAAACCTTAATTTTACCAATGCATTCCACAACTTTCATGGATAAATCTTTTACAGTCCAGGCTGCTCGTCTGTGGAATGCATTGCCTGACCCAATTAAACGTGCTCAGTCGTTGCCTGTGTTTAAGACTCGTCAAGGATCATTACTTATCGCTGTAATCGTACTCTTAGTTTTTTGACAGACTTTGTCTATGATTGTCATACGTCATTTATTTTCACGTCTTATATATTAAATATGTATGTATTTATTATATGGCATATATATCTATTTGTGTTTTTATTAGGTATTATTGTATCATTATATTCATTTTTGGGTATTGTTACACCCCTGACAACCCCATGTCATGTCCAGGCAATCACTGTCCATTCAAGGTTGCCTGGAAGAGATCGCGAAATGCGATAAGTCCCCCGTTGTACTCGTATATTTTTAATTTTAAGTTTCTTTTGTTACTGTATTTTCTGGTGTAAAATAAAGAATACATAAATAAATAAAGTAGATGCCTGAATCGAAAAATGCGTTTCACACACCCGTAATATTTTTTTCAACACACTTGCTCATAAAGTGGCTCTTATTTCACCGCAATTAGGCACATAATGACACCTGTTAACAAACTGTGACTTTTTCATTGCTATTATTCACAAGTGAGATAAAGAGCTTTTTTTTTAATTTATTGGTTGATTAACTTTGTTCTTAAAAAAGTTTCGATACAAAAAAGATCGTGCTCAATAGTACAAATGCAACACATTTCATGCAACTTTGTATTTAATTAGATAATTTCAACTTGTGCGTGTTAAATAAATAAAAACTTCGCTCAAATATAAATTTTGTTTTTGTCTGTAATAAAGAAAACTTAAAATTCCCCATTTTGTACGTGGCTAAAACGCTATCCGCGAAACGCCAAAAAATTAAAACTCATTCCTTTTAGTCTATGGCCGATCGCCATTGTTAGATGCGCGCGCATAGGTTAACTGATTAATTTTGCCCGCCATTGCGAAACAATTTCACAACTCGCTTTCACTGTTGGAAATTATTTTTTAGTATTATTTTCTTCACAAGTGTGTTGAAAAATGTAGTATGATACACGTGTGTATTGATGATTACCGTCCTCGGCTCTCTTAAGACCTCAATGGCGCCTCAGCGGTAATCACCAACATTACACACTTGTACCATAATGTACTATGAATGGCGTATCCAAAGATAACCCACACCATGGAATAGACGAGAAAAATTAACAAACCTACTTTACGTGTAGGTACAGGAGGAAAGTTAAAATAAAAACATCAGTTACATCAGTTTGACATATTATGTCGCAGAGATTAAGCTATCTTTTACGAAGTATAGTCTCTGTAGCTCAGAGACTGCGGCGGACGGACGAACAGACGGACATGGCGAAACTATATAGGGTAGGTACCTTGTTGACTACGAAACCCTAATTAGCAAAACAAGTAATCAACATTCATGTATAAACAGATATAACATGAACATTATGTTTGGATGTAGAACACTTAAAGACCTTAACAGACGACTGAGATGGACTGGATGCAATTTCGGACCCATGTATTTTAGAAGAGGATCGTTCTAGAAGAAACTGTGGCAGCGATCAAATTCTAGCTGGTCACGGTGATGACTTTTCACTCTTATGCCCCGGTCACGGGTAGTTGGAAGAACATACAGACAGACTTGAGCTGACGTAACGTGATAGTGATAGTGGGGTGATAGTGGTAATGATAGCAGAAAAACCTTTAATTCGTGCAAACCTGATGGAAGCTCCAAATAAAACTCTTTAGAGACATCTTAGCGTGTCAATGACAAATATAGTTTAGTTAAATTGTTTATTTGGCCCAGTATTCAGCTACGGTATCACCATTTGCCGACGCAGTCATTAGGTCTTTTCGTGTACAGGTGACAGGGCATGCGACGCAAGATGATAGCAACTTATAGGAGAAGGAATTCCACGTAAGGAATCTTAGTCCACATATTCATTTTAACCCCCGAGGGAAAAAGAGAGGTGTTATAAGTTTGACGTGTGTATTTGTGTATATTTCTGTGGCATCACAGCTCCTGAACGGATGAACCGATATTGATTTCGTATGAAAGGTGACTTTATCAAGAGTGTTCTTAGCTATTTTTGATGAAAATCTGTTGAGCCGTTCTAAAGTTATGGGCGTTTTACTGTTTGAATCGGGGTGTTTTCGCAAGATATCGAGTCATAATTACGTGTTCAATAGATTGTTGATCGAAGTGTGTCTACTACTAGATAAATTATGTAGCATGAAATAAAAATGTGTTTTACTTGTTTTTAACTCGCAGTGAGCAAGCAAGGTTGCACTTTCCTGCTCAGTCAGTATGAGAGGAGATATATGCAACGCAATATCAAAATTACAAACTTCATCTTGTTAAACAAGAAGTGTAGTGAAACAATAATTGAATATTACGATATTTGCCAACTAAAACTATATTATTTTATCTAAAGATACCATTAATTTATTTTCCAATTAAAATCCATATACACACACCATTAAAGTTTTAAAATCACTATGTTTTTCGACTTTTTCACGACACAGCACTTTTAGACGTACGACAATAAAAACGCAAAGACGTTTGTAGATCGCGACGCGTTGTAAGAGACTGTTTTGTATATCACAATTCATAAGTCATTAGTATATTATCAGCATTTTGTTCAAAGATTAATTTTCTATGATGGTCAAGTATTCTGCCTAAAACGGGTGTGCCTCTGTGAGGTTATCGGCCAGCAGTGGGTATGATTATTGTCATTGAAATTGTAGATTGCAACACCTTCGTTTTGTAGGCTAATCCTTGCTAAGGGTAAATAAATAAATAAAAATTGTATTCAAGAGTGCATAGGTTTGTTCTAGGGAAGCGTGCTTCACCGTCGACCACATCATCGCTTAACATCAGGTGAGTAAGTCAAGCGCGAGCCTAGAGACATTTAAAACAAAAAAAAAGCTAAACCTACACTATTTCCAACCACTGAATGGTAGAATCAACAATGACATTAGTAACAATCACAAAAAAAAACGTGGAAGCAAAGAAACACGACGAGTCTCGGCAAAACGATTCAACTGTCTTGGATCCCGCGACACAGTGGAGTAAAAAAATCATTTTTTATTTTTTCTCAACATCAAACAGGAGACAAGGGAAAGGGAAAGACCCTTTTGCCAGTTGGATTGTCACCTTTTGTCTTAATAATCCGAACGAGTCTGACTATCTGGCTTCTAAACGAAAAATATAAATTGGCTCTCCTGTTCATACATAAGATCTGGAATCAGCAATTCTTATTCTATGCAACAATGGTTATTTCAATGTAATCTTTGACCGTTTACCATATAGTGACATGGGATAAATAATTACGTCAATGCCAAGAAGTTACAGGGGTCATGTTCGCCAATAAAGATAAAAAATATCATGCAAATATACTAATAAATAATTAACAAAATCATTTATGTGGAAAAACATCTCAATATAAGTTAGGTATGTTTTTGATTACTTAAAAATGCATGTCAAACCGAAATGACTATGGGATGTCTAGCGTTCGAGCTGAATATCTCTTTGCTTACCAGCTGAACGCCCAAATCGTTTGACGGTTAAGTTATGTTTGTAGGCAAAATTCGGGGTTTAGACGTCGAGTTACGGATACATACATACATAAACTGTCTCCTTTTTCCATGGGGTTAGGCAGAAACTACAGAAAGCCACCAGCTACGATCCTTACATACTCCTTTTGCTTCATTCACGTTCATACATCTAATCATATACGCACGCCGGTTATGAGTACTGCGCACCTGACTTTTCTGAAGAATATAAATTAGATATTATAAACGGATCTCAATCCGTGTACGTCCTCCCGAAATTTTCACCCATATCTAAACTTATATCTCTATACTATAATAATATTATAATGAGGAAAGATTTGTATTTTTGTATGTAACGAATAAACTTAAAAACTATTTAACCCATTTCAAAAATTCTTTCTCCGTTGGGAAGCTACCCTATCCCCGGTGACATAGGCTATTTATCATTTTAACCCTGTATTCCCAATGGAACGAGAACTACGCGGATGAAACCGCGAGGCATCCGCTAGTAATACTCATAATATTATAAAGAAGTAAAGTTTATGAGTTTGTGAGGTTGTAGGGGGTAATCTCTGGACCTACTGAACTGATTTAGATGAAATTCGTCATAGAGATAGTTTGCGACCCAGGAATAATAAAATACTTTATACGCGGGCGAAGCAATACAGTAAGTAGTACCTTTGTACCCTATTGTCTGTATGTGTTTACTGTGTGTACATTAATAATAATCATATCAGTTTTGCAATTGTCCTGCACCAACCGGGGATTGCCCATGGGTGCAATTGCGCAGTGCATACAGGGATAATCGTCGGTTGGTGTCACATTTCCTGATACATGCCTAGCAAGGCCTCTGCAAGTTGTCGTCGGCCCCTCGCACGCCTTTCAAAGGACCGGGACCCCAGGGTCCCGAGATTGATATGGTAAATAAATAAATAAATAGTAAGTTCTAGGTATTGAAAGATTGAAAGTAATATGGCTTCTATTCGTCTTTGCTTTAACACTACTCTAAAAAGTTGCTCCTAATATAACTTAGTCATTTCTATGCAATGTAGGCACAATACCTAGACCAGTCTAGCCTGTCCTATCTACAAAAAACATAATCTTTGTACACTCATCTCTGATTGGCAGTCTTATATCAACAAATGTCTTGTCTCGTTAAATAAAGAAGTTTATATCAGTTACGTTATATTTTGAGTGAAAATATTTAAACATTTCATTAGATAAATTGGTAGTTAACTATACTTGGATTTATATTTTAAGATAATTTCAATCCATCTCCACTAACACGAATATCGATTTCTGTTTTGTATATTTTAAGTTGTTTTTTGTTTGATTTGTAATAATCAATCTACCTAGCCTTTTCCCAACTATATTGAGATCGGCTTCCAGTCTTACCGGATTAAGCTGAGTACCAGTGTTTATATGGAGCGACTGCCTATCTGACCTCCACAACCCAGTAACTGGGTAACACGGTACCCCTTGGCTAGATTGCTGTCAGTTCTCAGGCTTCTGACTACTTGTTACGACTGTCAAAGATGTTCAAATGAAAGCTGGGTCCAACGGCTTAACGTGCTTTCCGAGGCACGGAGGAAACTCGGTATGTTGAAATGGTCACCCATACACGGACCGACCTCGTCAAGCTTTGCTTAACCGACCTTTGGTCGATCATCAGACCAGTGCGGCTGTTATTATTTAGCCACGAGCAAAAGTATTTGTTTGAAATAGACCTCTTACTTAATATTATAAATGCGAAAGTTTAGATGGTTGTTTGTTACTTAATCACGCCAGAACGGCTCAACGGATCTGGATGAAATTTGGCACAGAAATAGATTTATGTCTGGAAAAGCACATAGGCTACTATTCATCCCGGTATAATGTTCCCTTGGGATAAGAAAACACTTTTAACGCGGGCGAAGCCGTTGGCAGAAGCTAGTATTATACATACGAAAGTTTGCATAGATGGATAGATGTATGTCTGTTACACAATCACGCCAGAACGGCTGAACGGATCTGGCATGGCTGGATTATAGTCTAGAATAGCACATAAGCTACTTTTTATCCCGGAAAAATAAGGGTGTGTAACTTTTGAAATAATAACAAAAGTTCTAATGATCATATGCCCTAATTTCATTTAATATACTTTTCTTTAGTATGACGATCAAATGATATAGGTAATGAATTATTGATATAATTTCATTTAACCTAATTTTATATGGTAAAACGAACATTTTATATAATGCACATTTGTTATAATATTCAATTAGTATAATATTCAGATACCATAATATTCAATATATATAAGTAACGTTTAATATAATTTAGAAACGTCCACTTTGTTTTGTACATTTTTGCAAAAAACTGATTAGATTTTAAACGCCAGTCATTTTCAACACATAAATATTGCTTGTTATTTAGTTTGCTTTTATGCGGGTGGATGGATATTTTTTATTTTCCTTTTTGTCATACAGCTAAAATATTTATTGTATGTCTTGACTATTGTGATCTAGATATTTAAACCGGCTTGTAGTTAAATAGGTCGAATCTGCACCAAAATCGAATCAGGGCACCTAAACTTCACGTAGTCTTTTGGCTGCTACCCCTAGATTGTACATAAAAACAGGAGGCGCGAAGGGAGAGCAGCCCCCGCTGTAACAAAGCAGGACGTGAGCATGGGTGCCTATCCTTTGTTATGTAAGGGCGAAGGGGTTGCACTTCCCGCAGCGCCGGGGACGATGCAGAAGCAACTTTAGTGTTTTAGGTTAGTTTACAATAATATTTTTTCTCAAGAACGGTGCTTTACCTTAGAAAAATAGTTTATATGAAAATTAGGTCTACTGAACGTTACATAAAAAGAGCATTATATTTATTGGAAATTATGTGAATTGAATGTTATACTAAATGTTATTAGAGCAAATGAAGGTCATATGAAAAATAACTTTAGATCACATGAAATTAGGTTATTTGTTTTTATAGCATATAAAGATTATATCATGTGAACATTATTTCAAGTGATTTGATTTGTGACTATGACTATTTCCGATCTTACGCGGGCGAAGCCGCTGGCAGAAGCTAGTTTGCACTAATTCAAGATAATTTCAATACATCACCAGTCACACACTCAACTATCGACTTCAGCGTTGTGTATTTTAAGTAGTGCTTTAAGTGACAATTTGTATTAAAAAGGCTATCAGAAAATATTGAATTTATTACAAGTTGCAATGGAATTTGAACTTTGTGCTGTACGGTATACGTAATCGTAATTGTGCAAATACAGCGTTCTGATTGGTTGAGACCGCTGAGAAACTACCAATCAGAACGCTGCATTTGCATAAACTGAGTTTAGTTGAACTAATCGGGATTAGTTTCATTTGTGAAATCGGCCCTTAGAGTTTGTTTTTCCCAAATTTAAAAATTATTTCTCCAGCTAAATTCAAAAACGGAAGCCAACTGGTGAGCACAAAAATTACTTTATCTATTAGAGCGTCTTCTCCAATATATGAAGAAATTGTATTTTTATTATTTTAATAATTGGTTTTAGATGGCATTGCCAATAAAGCAGGTGGCCCAACTGATTGTAGGTAAGTAAAAAATAAATGATTATATTTCTGTAAGTTGGTTTGTACAAACACTTTTACATGTCGATCATATTTTTTAAAACTAGATGAGGTCGGCGTTTCCTATCTGACTACTCTGAGAAGAAAGGCCGAAACAAACTCAGAGGTCACAGTCTGTTTTAAAGTCTAGACAAAATCGTGGTTAGATCATGTGAAGACCATGTAAACTGATGTCTGAAATGGTCTTCTGAGGAAAGAACCAGCCAGATTGAGTGGACCTGTCCAGTCAGTGCACGCATTTGTCAATAACAGTGCAGCTCAATCCAGAATTTAAGGAGCTCAACGATTCGACGAACAATACCAAAGAAAGGTCATTCGGGTAGGCGGCATAAATTACTCAATCTGCTAGACCATGATTAAAAACTAACTGAGAAAAAACCCGACTGCTTACAAAGTCGCGCGCGCGGTTCTGTGAGTAGCGCACGTCATATTTTTATCACATAGAAGTAGTTTACGTCTACCCACTAGATGTAAAACATGAATGTAAGCGAAATTTTCGAAGAGGAGGAGAATGATAATGTTGATGCCAGAGTGTTAGGCACGGATGAAGAAGCTGAGGTTGAAATGACGAATATAGAAGCAGAGATTATTAGCAGTGCGATGGAGGGAAAATCGGAGAAAAGACAAAGAGAAAACAGTGAAGAAAGTGAGGATTGCGAGGAAGGATATAAAATGGTTACAAAAAAGAGGCCAAAGAGATTATTAAGAAGTGATTTAAGAACTGCTGAGGGTACATTTGAAATTTGCGTAACGTCATTAAACGCCTTACCAAAACAAATGGCCATGGCAAAATTATTGAGAGATTTAAATATACAAAATATAACTAATATAAAATATCGTAGCCCATACAAAGTGTTGATCAAGTTTGATAAAAGAGAACAAGCGGAGAAGTTAATAGTTAGCAAAAAGTTTATGGAATTAAATGCCAGATGTCAATTTGTAGATGAAATAAACATATGTTACGGAATTATTAGAGGCATAGAATTAGATTACAGTGAAAAAAATATTCAAGATACCCTCAAAAGCTCATGTCAAATAATATCTGTAAGGAGACTTAAACGTTCCGTTTCTGGGGGTAAGTGGGAGGATAGTGAAACCGTTCGAGTGGGTTTCAAAACACAGTCTATCCCTTCACATGTTTATGCATATGGCTGTAGGCTTGTAGTGGAAAACTACGTATTTCCAGTTACCCAGTGCTCTGCTTGCTGGAAATTTGGTCATACCAAAAAGTTCTGTCCATTAAATAAAATTATATGCCCTAAATGTGGGCTAAACCATGAAAATTGTGAAGTAGAAACATATAAATGTCCTAACTGCAAAGGTCCTCATAATGGCCTTGGACAGAAAATGCCCAATGTTTATCAAAGAAAAACAAATCCGGAACCTAATGACCGAGGAAAGTGTTACTTATCGCAAGGCCTTACAATTATATCTAGCTAAAAACGCTAAGATCTCCAATACTAGTATAAACTCAAACACAAACAACAGACAGGTCGAGCCAATAAACACCGTGGCAGTTATTCATCGAGAAGAATCTTCGGACGATATATTTTCAGAGAAGGAACAAGAAGTAAACACTAACACAAATTTAAACCCAACCGAAAAAACAAGTAATAAAAAGAAGAAACACAAAAAGTCAAACAAAGAAAGTATTTCAAATAAACAGGTAGAAGAAGAAAAAAATTTTACGAATATTAGTCACAATACAAACAAAGAGTCTATAGATGAGGATAAGAGTTACGAGAGGAAGAAAAGTTTTGATCTTAGAAAATTATGGTTAAAACTGAAGCAAGTAATTATGTCCGCGGGTAAATTTGAGGATAAAATAGAATTATTGTTCGAAATCATTTTGGAAGAATGTAAGTTGTTTATGGCAAACATGTTTAATGATTGGCGCTTTTTGAAAAAAATGTTTTCGTTTTTCAATGTCTAGCCAATCTAACAACTTGCAGATTAAATTAGTGCAGTGGAATTCACGTAGTTTAAAGCCAAAATTGGTAAGTTTTGAAACTTTACTAAATTTAGAAAATATACACATTGCTATTATAAGTGAAACCTGGCTGGATTATGAAACAACTATCAATTTAACTGGATATAATATCTATAGACACGATAGAAGCGACTAATATGGAGGTGTAGCCATAATTACTCATAAATCAATCCAAACCCAACTTTGCCGTAGTCATGTCTCTAATTCGGGTATAGAAGTAGTACGAGTCAAACTACTTAATTGTAAAGATTTAGAAAATATTGTTTCTGTTTACTGCCCATCATCAGTCGCTGTGAATTCTTCTGATTGGGACAATCTTTTTTTCTTTTGCATCAAGAAAGACTATCATTGCTGGAGATTTTAAAGCCCACCACACGAATTGGTCATGTAAGACCGACCAGAGGGGGCTACAGCTGTTAGACTCGTCACTGGAGAATGGATTTGTGGCATTGAATACTGGTGACCCAACACGTATTACTATGGTAAATAATTTAGTGGTCAAATCATCTCCGGACGTAACGTTTACATCAACAGACTTAGCATTAGGTTTAAAATGGCAGGTTATTAACGAAAACCTGGGTAGTGATCACCTCATTATTAAAATTACAATAAACTGTTATGATCATACGCATTTTACTGAAAAACGTAACTTTAAGAAGGCGGACTGGGTAGCGTATTGTAATTATCTCGATGATGCACTGCGCAGTTTTAATAGTTGTATAACCGTCCAGGACAGATACGATTATTTATTTAACGAAATTAATTTAGCTTGTGATAGAAATATACCTAATCTTCGTACATGTTCAGATCCAATAAGAAGGTTCAAACCGAAGGAATATTGGACGCCGTCGCTAACTAAAGCCGTTGCTGAAAGAAGGTTGGCGTTAAGTACGTTTAGAAGAAATCCAAGTCCCGTAAATTTTAATATATTAGAAGAGAAAACAGAGAAAGCCAGGCTATTGATACAGAAAGCTAAGTCCGAAAACTGGCGAAAATTCTGTAATCATATCAATGAAACCACATCGGTTTCCGACATGTGGCAAAAAATGCGTTGGTACAAAGGTTACAAGAAATCTAACTTTTTTATTCCAGAAGAAAAATTAAATGAAATGCATTGTTGTCTTGCTCCGAACTTTGTTTTAAACTCACCACCGGAGATACAATCTAGAAATGATTTACTGGACTTACCATTTACCATGCAGGAGCTCAAACATTGCTGTAAGAAAAAAGACACGGCTCCGGGTAGAGACGGGGTCACATATTCTATGGTTTATAACCTTCCTTGTGTTGGTAAGCAGTACCTACTTGATTTATATAATGATATTTACATTTCAGGCGTTGTTCCGAATCAGTGGCGTACTATTTTAATCATCCCCATTCCTAAATTAGTTAGTGGTGGTGGTGAAACAAAAGTTAGACCAATCTCCCTAATGTCATGTTTATGTAAATTGTTTCATAGTATGATTAATAAACGGTTAGAATGGTATATTGAGAAGCACAAAATATTATCTCCATATACTTCAGGCTTCAGAAGGTCACAGACATGTTTGGATAGTTTAACAAGGCTTATCTCTTATATCCAGTTAGGTTTCACAAATAAATTTCCTACTGTGGCTTGTTTTATAGATGTAGAAAATGCCTATAATAACATTTTAGTTGATAAGGTAGTTGTTACACTAGACGAATTAGAGGTCGGTAATAACATTTGTAAGTACCTATGGTCATTCTTAAGTGTGAGATGTCTCCGGGTTAAGAATATTAATAATGTAGACGAAATGAGTGCTAGGTGGACAAGTAAAGGTCTGGCTCAAGGTGACCCTTTATCGCCTCTATTGTTTAATATAACAACTTATAAAATATGCAATTCTCTTAGAAATGTCATCGTCTCCCAGTATGCCGATGACTTTGTGATTTATTTAAGTGATAAGGATATTAATGTCTGTCAAGGAAATTTGCAAACAGCTCTCAATACAATCTCAACTTTACTGGATGAGTTAGGATTAAAAATATCAGAATCAAAATCACATGTTTGTGTTTTTAGCAGAGGAAGGAAAAAACAGCAAATTCAATTAGTTCATAACGATAAACTTTTACCATTAGTAGAATGTGTTAAATATCTTGGGCTATGGATCGACAGAGCATTAATATGGAGTAAACACATTAATGAAACCACAGAAAAAGCTTCGAAATTTTTAAATTTACTAAAGGTCCTCGCTGGTCCAGGTTGGGGTATTCATCCTAAACATTTGAGAACATTATTTATATCATTGATAAGGAGCCGAATAGACTTTGGTAGTTTTTTGTATGATAGTGCAGCCAAAAGTCATTTATCCAAACTCGATAAATTGCAAAATCGAGCATTGCGAATTATAGGTGGGTTTATTAAAAGCACACCAATATATGTAATGGAGAGTGAATTGTGTATCACCCTACTTAATTTAAGAAGACTGTACCTAGCCCATAAGTATTGTATCAAATCTATGTCCTGGTCAGAAAACATAACCGTTGAATTATTAGATAAATTAAGTGCCCTCAACCACACCGGTTATTGGAGAACTAAAAAAAAGTCGTCGCTGCTTCTATCTTACATTGAATGTAGTTCTTATGATATCCATTCATCCAATCCACTTGAAATGTTCACACTTAACACTTGGGTAACTTACATACAAATAGATAAAGTTATTGTGGATAATTTAGAGTGCATTAAGGGTCCAAAAAAGAACGAAGATATGGTATCTCTTAAATATCATGTAATTGAAGAACTGCATAGGAATTATATTGATTGGCGACGACTTTATATTGATGGTTCTAAGACCAAGGATGGTCGCGGAGTCGCTGTATATGATCCAGTTACTCAGTCATCCCATTGTTTTAAAACTAACTCTCATGTGTCCATTATGTCACTGGAACTCATAGCCATTTCAGAAGCTCTAAGTCTATGCGGAGATACTGAGCAAAATGTCGTGATCTTATCTGATAGTAAAAGTGCTCTTCAACATTTGGCTCGATGCGCTTCTGGGTTCAGAAGTACATCGATAGCCTACAAAATTTTAAAAACCATTTACGAACTTAGCTTACGGTTAGTAAATGTGAGGTTGCAATGGGTTCCATCGCACATAGGATTAGCAGGTAACTAGGAGGCTGACATGTTAGCAAAATTGGCAATAACAGGAGGCACAGAAATAACATTATCGCCTGATTATACAGAAATTCTGCCAAAACTTAAAACTGCTTGTTTTGAAAAATGGGATCTTTACTTTCAAGAACTAAGTAAAGTCAAAGGGATCTGGTACAAAGTCATACAACAACAGCCTTCTCGCATTCCTTGGTTTGTGGACACCAAAATGAGCAGAACGTACATTGTAGCGGCTCTAAGACTTCGTTCTGGACACTATCCCACCAAAAGATTTGGTCATCTGATGAGAAAACTAGATTCCCCAAATTGTGAGGTGTGTAGAGTTATTGATGATGTCCAGCATCTTTTGGTGGAATGTGTCAAGAACCAGACGGGTAGGGAGCGATTGTCAAGATTACGTAGGATCAATAAATTCGACATGGGTACGTTTTTTGAAATCCTGGCTGACCCAAGAAGTGATACTGCTAGAATTGTTTATGATATGGCAATGTGTCGTTAGTAAAGCTTTTTGTTAATGTTAAGTTAAGATAAGATATATTATAAGTAGAAATGTAAAATTAGGTTAGGTTACGATGGGGCTGACATGCCTTAAAAGGATAAAAGTCCCTAAAAAAATAAAGATAAAAAAAAAAAAAAGCGAACTAAAAAGACGTAAACAAGAAGAAAATCATGCTGTGCAGTCGGAGGAATCATATTCGCGAGCTGGCTGATCAAAACCAGATGTATCCTCCGACTGCACAGCATGATTTTCTTCCTGTTTACGTCTTTTTAGTTCGCTTTGTAAGAAGTCGGGTTTTTTGTTTTTTTTAATTAACTTTTTTTATTTACAGCTTTTTAGTTATTGTTTTTAATTAGGTACATTTAAACATATAAGTATATTTTTGTATTTTTTAGTATATTTTTGAAATAACCTTTCAAAACCCTTTATTTTGATACCCCACACGATGGGTTTGGAGAAAAATTTTCCCCCACCAAATAGCGCCCAAAATCTGCCATCTTTTCTTTTCCTATTTTCATGTAGCCAGTGACACTCGCAGGGTCACTGATGAACCAAAGCAAAAAACTAAAACTGCAAAAATAACTTACTACTACAAAATAAATCGGTGTTACAACTGCAAAATGATAAAACAAGAGGTACCAAAGACACTTCCGAAACGAAAGCTACTTTGCACCTTTTAGTTTTTTGCTTTGGTTGTTGGTTTATTTTTTGGCGATTTATGTTTTATTTATTTTTTATTTTATCTTTCAGAAGTCGGTTTATTTTAAACTAGCTGTTCCCCGCGGCTTCGTTCCCGTGGACCACCCCACAGGACCTATTCTCGGGATAAAAAATTGCCTATGTCACTCACGAATAATGTAGCTTTCTATTGGTGAAATATTTTCTTTTATCGGTCCTGTAGTTTCGGAGCCTATTCGGTACAAACAAACATAAAATCTTTTCTCTTTATAATATTGGTATAGATTTAATACAATACTTATAGTACTTATAATCAGTTGTATCATTAGATAGATGTCTGTAGCATGAAGGTAATATACAAGGAAAACTTAATATATTGTGTTAGTAACTCATTACTAGTGGCTCCATCTATTATCACGGGAAGGTACTAAAATTGTTTCCTACAGCCGCGAGATGGCGCAATACTCGCATGGTAAAAAAATCGGAGTATTATAATATATGTCCAAAATATAATAAACAGAAACAAGTAATATGCTCAACACTTACCGGAATGGAGTACCTACTCCCAACTCCTTATGGAAGACACTCAAATGACATTTAAATGACTCTTATCATAGGTACATTTGGCAGTCTAAATCCCCCTTATGGGAACACAATAAGGGGACTGAATATTTGCTGTAGGGTAACCAGATCGCATGCCAACTGCCATAACTGTCAATGTCACTCATTCTGACTTGGTGATTCGGATGTAAAAATCGCTTTTACAACGCCAAATGTCGTTTTCCTTGATGGACGCGTTAGGGCTTCGTATTTGGACATGTATTTTTTCTTTTGCCACGTAAACCAAAAAATTACGACGATACAGTGCATTGAAATATCGTGTAGCGTCAACTTTATACTGACAAAGTGACGTCACAAACCCCCCACTCCTGGCCTTTATCGCTTTATCTTTGTAAATTGCATTTTATTGACAAACCAAAAAATATGGATCCAATATTATTTGATAATTTCACTGACGGACTAAATAGAATTGTCATTTATCTACCCATTAAAATATTCCTATTTGAGTACGGGCTCTTTGCTTTCCTGCTCAAATGCTACACAAATCGATATTTGCTGTCCAGCTAAAAAATAATCTAGGTATAAAACAGACCCAGAAATGTTTATGAAGCAAAAGGACACTCACCCATAATCTTCTTAGGCGGCACCTTCCTCTGCTCCTTCTCCACGCTCTCATCCCTGCGCATCATCTTCCCCTCCCCCTGCCACTTCCTCTTCCGACCCTCCCGTTCCTCCAGATACATCCCTAACTCTTCTTCCCTCCCCACTAAAGCCAACCTCACACTTGACTCCCAAGTATAGCTATCTTCTTTCCGGCTATCATGCATACTATAGTCCTTATCTTCAGAATAATATTCCATCACAATACGGCCATGCCAACACAAAAGTCACTGAATGATGAATGAGAATGAATGAATGATTGATAGAGAATGAGTGAACACGTTAAAATAGAACGAAGAAGGAGTTGTATAACTTTTTGATTCCTGTCGTTTCTCTTTGGCGGTGACTCTGGAGGAGTTCGTTCTCTATTTTCATGTGCATGTTTGTGTTGCAGCGACAGAGGTGGTACTGTATGTGGGGCAAGCCCGGGGAGGATTTTGTGTGAGGGGTTCGGGTCTGATATGTGTTGCCGAAGGTAGGCTCCATGTGGCACGGGCGTCGACTGGGGAATCTCGCGATTCTTTGAAGCGTTAGGCTTGGGGCGGTGTGCTACGGCTCCTGGAATAAAGAAAGGGTTTTGGTATTAGTAAAGTGTGATTGTTTGTACATACATTGTTTATACATATTTGCGAGCTGGCTGACAAAAACCAGGTGTATCCTCCGACTTCACAGCATGATTTTATTCTTATTTACGTCTTTTAAGTTCGCTTTTTATGCAGTCGGTTTTTTGTTTTTTTGAATTAAGTTTTTTTTATTTATAACTTTATAGTTAACCTTTTTTATTTCGAATTAGGAACATTTAAACATATAAGTGTTATATATTTTTGAAATCACCTCTTAAAACCCTTGCTTTTGATACCCCACAAGATAAGCTTGGAAGAAAAAAAAATTGGTACCCCACAATAGGGCGCCCAAAAGCCGCCATTTTTCTATTTTCCAATTTTAATGTAGCCAGTGACACTCGCAAGCTTAAGACGAATCGATTGACTTAAGAACCATCAAAATCGGCCAACGCGTTTGGTCTCTGGAACGCCACATAGGAAAACACATACATACATAGACTGATAAACACATTACCCTCCTTCGGCAGTCGGGTAATTAAATTTAAATCAGTTGCATTTTTTGTACTGTATATTCCGGCACAGAACTGACCAAGAATCGATGATTTTCTTCTGCGACGAGAACCTTTATTGAGCTACTAGATAATTTTGTGAAACTAACCATCTTGGCGGAGGCGCTGTTGTGCAAAGATGATAAATTCATAATTGTTTAAAACAAGCTTTATTGTATTCTTCTCAGCAAACCCTTTCATTTGATACCTATATCATGGCATTACACAAAAATTAACTAGTCCGCCATCTTGGGCCGTCCGCCATATTGGATTTGGAATCACGTCACTTAGCTAAACATGCATTGTCATCCAAATTAAACGTTTATGCAAACTTACTTAACAACTTAATTGGTGGTGGATAACTGCTTTAAAATTTAGTTGCAAGATTTGACCCAAACACACTTACATACATACATTACAAGTTAAATAAAAGATTGTAATAAAGGGAGAAGCTCATACACCAGAGTCGAATCTCGTTTTGTCTGAACAGAAACCACTCTCTGTTCATTAAAAACTACAAAACGTGTTCATGTAACATCCTATAAGGTTTGAGTGGCTATGGAAGGTGACTTCGAAAAGCAGTGCCAAAATTATTCTAATACAAATCTGCTCTAATCCAGACAAGCTTGCAACCTCCAGACATAATACACCATTACCCACAATACTCATAACTATCTGTCACCTCCCATTCCCCTCGTAACACTAACTAACTACTGTACCTTTCCTAAGGTACTCCCGCTCTAGACCTAAATTATTCACTTAGTTCTATACGGCGAGACCTTGTACGTCAATTCTATTCGCACTGCTGTAGCGCGCCAATTGAAAGCCACGTGATTCAAAATGGCGGACCAAGAAAGGAAATATTTGATAGGACTAGTAACTAACTCAGATCGTAGCTAAAAGCTCAAACCTCAAGACTGTATATATACTGGTAAAACCGGCCAAATGAGAGTCGAGCTCGCGCACCGAGGGTTCCGTATAAACAGCTACGTTCACCGAAATAATTACGCAACATTACTGATCTTCATAAACTATGAAAAAACCGGCTAAGTGCGGCAACAGAAATACATCATCTGTGAAAATTTCAACTGTCTAGCTATCACGGTTCATGAGATACAGCCTGGTGACAGACAGACGGACCGCGGAGTCTCAGTAATAGGGTCCCGCTTTTACCCTGTGGATACGGAACCCTAAAAACCGAACATTGTTCAACGATGGGACAAAATTAACTTTGCAGTTCGTAAACTGTTGTCCCCATAAATCAATATAATACCTACTATGTTTAATTATAATATTAATGTGTTAATAAGTCGTTGGTGTGCCTTATAAATGAATTTATAAATATAGGTCGCGGTCAGTTTACCGACTGCAAATAAGTTAAAAATCTTTTGTGTATAATAATAATGTAGGTTTCATTTACAGTTTTCAGATTGTTTCCTTTACTTGTGGTTTAAGGCATTAGCCATTGGCAAATTGTATGATTCTTGGTCAACGGGAAGTACCCTTTAGGTTTTGTTCGCATTGATTTAGAAGTTTGATTTTCAAAGCTCTAAGGGATTGCGAAGACGTACGAAGGTTTCCGACGTCGGAAAACGAATTTCGGAACTGAAATGGAGTTGGGCAGGACACCTGGCAAGGCGCGGTGATGATAGGTGGAGTAAGGTGGTGAGTGAATGGCGTCCAAGGACTAGAAGAAGCGGCGAGATGGGCAGATGACATTGTTGCCATTGTGGGTAGAACCTGGATGAGGTCGGCACAGGAACGTGGTGATTGGTACAAGAGAGAGGCCTATGCTCAGCAGTGGGCGAAGTCGGGCTGTGGATGATGATGATGAAGGGATTGCAGACCTAAGTATATCATATTTGGATATTTATTGAAAGAGGCCTAAAGCTATAGACTTTGGCATGGTTAATTTAATTTGTTGATGTATTTATTAATACTTATTAAGCTATTGCATAGCTTCTATCGCGGGCCTTGAGCGTGGGGACCGAATCCAGAAATTCCGTAACGAAAAAACCTCACGCTCCAATGGTGATCAATGTGGACCTTATGCTAATGAGAATAAGGGTCACTTTTGCTTGTCAAAGAAAAGCGACCTTATTTCAATATGAATAAGGGTATTTTTGTTTCGTTTTTAATAAGGTTTTTGAATTCTGTGGAATCTGAGTGGTGAGGGGCAGGGGGGCGGGGGGGGGGAGGTTTGTTGCACGTGTTTTCGATTTCCGTGTTGGTATTTTTAGAATGAAAAATTTTTTTGCGGAGGTAAACTGTTAAGGGGGGGGGGGGGTTGTTAATCCTATCTTGTTCTCCTGTTTTTGATTTTTCGACAAAAGTCGAAATATCTCGGAAACGGTGGGGAAAATCTGACGAAATTTCCCCTCCCCAAAGAATACACCCCCTCCCAATCTGGACCTAGATTAAGATAGGCCCCCTAGACCCCCTTTTTCGGCAACCCCAAATTCCTATAAAACCACCAAGTGGCCCCAATATTGTTGAAATATTAATTGTATTTATCTTAATACAAACACCCCTCAGGACCCCCCCCCTAATCTTCCCCCTTTATTCCCCTAGACCCAAAGTGGGTCATTGGACTGCCCCCACTCCCCCCCCCCCCCTCAACTGAAAAACTACTTCACCCCCCCGGACCCTAACTCCGGTACCGGAGGTCATAGACCCACCGAGTTTGGGGTCTCCGTGATCGGGAGGAGAGGAGCTTTAAGTTGGCCCTTAAGAAATATTAAAAAAAAGCTAAAAAACTTATTGAAAATTTTCAAAATATTATTTATATTTATATAATTGGTCTACGGTGCTAAAGCCTTTTCGGAATCCGGCTTGTTCGGGGGGCTGGAAATCGTCTAACCTGCGCGCGAGACGATTCGTGATGACTCTTGAAAACAACTTGTAGACATGGCTAAGAAGTGAGATGGGCCTATAGTTCTGCAACCGGGCACTGTCGCCCTTCTTGAAGAAGAGTACCACCACACCCCCGCACCATGCCTGTGGCGTTTTGCCCTCGAGTATGACGGAATCAAACAGCTTCTGAAGGGCCTTAAGGACCGGTTTTCCACCCGCCTTCAGGAGTTCGGCCGTAATTCCGTCATCACCCGGCGCCTTGTTGTTTTTGAGCTGTTTCAGAGCCATCCTAATCTCGTACAGGCTGACGTCCGGGATGTCTTCGGTATAGTGTCGGGTCAATCTAGCTCTTGGGTCGTTTGCTAGACTCGCAACGGGCTTGCTGATCGATGTGTACAACTGCCCATAGAATGTCTCGATCTCCCTGAGAAGCTCCGGTTTGGCGGATACGATCCTGCCATCGTCGGTCTTCAGTTTCGTGAGTTGGCTCTGCCCAATAGCCAGATCCCTTGAAAATACCTTGGAGCCTTTATTTCGCTCGATCGCGTCTTTAATACGCTCGGTATTGAAGCGGCGGAGGTCTCTTTTCAAGGATTTAGAGATCTGTCTATTGAGCTGCCGGTATTTGCACGCCTCATCTGAAGACTGCAGGATCATCTCACGCCTCTCCTTCATAAGCTTGAGGGTATGATCAGAGAGCTTTTTGTTTCTATCTGTACGACGGGTCTTGAAAAACTTAGACCCGACCGTATGGACAGCTTCCACGAACCCGTTGCTATATTCATCCACGGAGCTCCCTAGGCACTCGAAACGATTCTGGAGTTCGAGCTGAAAGCTCTCGGGGTTTTGGACCTGGATCTGTGCTGGCCGGAGCGTGGACTTCATCAGTCGAGACCTTTCAAGCTTAATATTAATGTTCAATGTGCCTCTTACCATGCGGTGATCGCTCCCGGTTTTTACCGAATTGATCACAGAGACATCATTGAACATTTGCTTCTTGGTTGACATGATGAAGTCGATCTCATTTTTTGTTGCACCATCGGGGCTCTGCCAGGTCCACTTCCTGTGTTCACGCTTTTTGAAGAAGGAGTTCATCATATAGAGGCCCTCCTTCTCCATAAAACTGGCCAGTAGGTGACCCCGGTGGTTCCGTTGTCCAACTCCAAATTGCCCCACTTGCAGCTCATCCTCGTCTCGTTTGCCCAGTTTCGCGTTGAAGTCCCCCATGACAACGGTGAAGTGAGTTTTGAAACCATGCATGGCTCTGGAGATATCCTCATACATGGTCTCTACCCCATCGTCGGGGTGTGCCGAGGTTGGGGCGTAGACCTGTATGACCTTCAGCGAATATCTTGAGGATATTCTGAGTATAAGGTACGCCACCCTGGTCGACACACTCTCGATCTTCACCACGTTGTTCACAAGGGACTTGTGGACGATAAACCCGACACCACCCTGGCACTGCCGGTCACCCTCTCGGAAATAGAACAGGTTACCGGATTTGAGGATTATCGAGTCCTCCCCCTCTCTTCGGACTTCAGATAACCCTATAATACTCCATCGCAACCTGCTCAATTCCTCCTCAAGTTCGGTGACCTTCTCGTCGGTCCGAAGTGTGCGCGTGTTGTACGTTGCCAGGTCCAGTCGTCGGTGATTTTTGGGGTAGCCGGATCTCGTCCGGAGATTCTTAGCACCCCTTGCCATGCCGTAGCCTTAGCGGAATTTCCTTGCGTGATCACGTCAGAAATGATGTTATCCGCAGGAGAACCAAAGTTACCGACATAGCCCGAAGAATTGCCAAACTTAAGTGGCAGTGGGCAGGGCACATTGCTCGCAGAACGGATGGCCGATGGGGCCGAAAAGTTCTGGAATGGCGACCGCGAACCGGAAGACGATACGTTGGAAGGCCTCCCACTAGGTGGACTGATGACCTGGTTAAGGTTGCGGGAAGGCGCTGGATGCGAGACGCACGGGATCGGTCAATGTGGCGACGCCTGGGGGAGGCCTATGTCCAGCAGTGGACGTCTTTCGGCTGAAATGATGAAATGATTTATATAATTGATTAAATTCGTACCTCCTTCAGGATCCCCCCCTCCCCTCAGGACTTAGGACCCCCCCCCCTTTTTTCCCCCGTATACTCCGAGACCCCAAGGGACCCACTCGGGACTACCCCCCCCCCCCAAACTGAAAAACTTCTTCACCCCCCCGGACCCTAACTCCGGTACCGGAGGTCACAGACCCACCGAGTTTGGGGTCTCCGTGATCAGGAATTTTTTTGCGGGGTGAGGTAAACGGTTAAGGGGGGGGGGGGGTAAATCCTATCTTGTTCTGGATGAAGTAGCGGCGGGCAGTGGGGCAAATTTTTTGTCAGAAATGCGCTAACTCCAACCATTTCTGAGATATGAGGGTTTTAAAATTTTTGTTGGTCGTAATTTTTTTTGCCTTTTATCGGTCTCTCTGAGCTGTTTCTGTGACAATGGTGATCAATGTGGACCTTATGCTTATGAGAATAAGGGTCACTTTTGCTTGTCAAAGAAAAGCGACCTTATTTCAATGTGAATAAGGGTATTTTTGTTTTGTTTTTTAGAGTTTTATTAATCGTAAATAAATGCGGGTTTGGATCGCTACGTTTTCGAGTTTTTAACGTTTTTAATTTTTTTGACGCATTTTCCAGGACTGGATCTAGAATAAATGCTATGCAAATAGCTTTACAGCGGCAGTCCCCGAGTGCCACACGACTTTTTTATTATTTAATTGTATGCAATTTTGCTGCTGGATTATTTTAGTTTTATATGAAACTAGCTGACCCGACAAACTTTGTTTTGCCATAAAAACACCAACACCCTACCTACTCTACCCTACCTACCCTACCCTACCTACTCTACCCAACCTACATACCTATCCTACCTATGTAGGTAAGATACATTTTTTTTTCATTTTTTTTTTTTCATAAGAGCCTTCTCCTAACAATAACAAACACAACAAAAAAAGAATTAGTGAAATCGGTCCAGCCGTTCACACGTGATGCCGTGACCAATGGAAATAGGGATTCATTTTTATATATAAAGATTTTGTTTGTTTGTGACTCTTGTAGCATAGCAATCATATTGGAGCATTCTGTAAAGATGTTATAGGTAATTGGTGATTTTAAGAAATAAATATTAATTTGAACTTGATACCTGCATGTGATCCAGAGAAAAAGGTCTCAACACACGGACAGACCGACAGACAACGAAATGATCCTATAACGGTTCCTTTTTTCCCTTAGAGGAACGGAACCCTAAAAATAATCTCATTTTACAGCCCGTTCAACCGATTTTGACTTCTATTGCGTTGGTGATATGACAAATGGCAGCTGTAGTAAACAGTTAGTTTTGGTAACAAATTTATACTGTTATGCCGTCCTTATATTTACGGGATAGAACTCAAAATGGGTTGAGCGGACTGTAAAAGGGGTTTTAAAAAAGTTAACAAAAAAAATCAAAAAACCCGACTGCTTTAAAAGCGAACTAAAATATGTAAACAAGAAGAAAATCATGCTGTGCAGTCGAAGGATACATCTGGTTTTGGTCAGCCAGCTCGCGAATATGTATCCTCCGACTGCACAGCATGATTTAGGTATTAGGTACACTTAATCATATAAGTGTTATATATTTTTGAAATCACCTCTTAAAGTCCTTTATTTTGATACCCCACACGATGGGGTGGTATGGAAAAAAATCTCCCACAAAATGGCGCCCAAAATCCGCCATTTTTTCTTTTCCAATTTTTATGTAGTCAGTGACACTTGCAGGGTTAAGACGAATCGATTGACGTAAGAATCATCAAAATCGGCCAACGTGTTTGGCCTCTAGAACGCCACATAGGAGCAAACATACATACATAGACTGATAAACACATTAACCTCCTTCGGCAGTCGGGTAAAAAATTCTAATGTTATTTCAAATGGAGTTTATTTCGTTAATAGGGTGAGCCTATTGCCATTAACCGGACACAAGACCAAAATCCGGGCTGCTGCTGATGCACGGTATTTTATATGATTGAAAACACACATATTTCGGGATATCCCCGTGGCACTTTAAATTGATGACAAATATTCGGCACATTAAAAGAATGATACTTCGATTCTTCGAATTATTATTAGTTCAATCAAACGACACAGATAATATAATACTAGCATATATCATGGCAGTGCACAAAAAAAACTAGTCCGCCATCTTGGGCCGTCCGCCATATTCGACTTAGAATAACGTCACTTAGTTAACCATGCAATGTTATCCAAATTAAACGTGTATGCAAAATTGTATCTTCTTCGGTGGAGAATAACTGGTTTAAAATTCAGTTGCAAGATTTGACCCGAACACACTTACATACATACAATGCAAGATAAATAAAAGCTTTTAAAATCGTCATTGACGCAATGCTTGAACACAATAAAAATCTTAAATTCACTGTCAGACAACGCACAGTCTAACCCTCAGTTTCCCACCTTAAAATTATCGCAGAATTAATGTGACAAATTGTCAAGCACGCGTTATCTTCTGTGATTGGCTGTTGAAAATTCATTCAACTAATCACAGCAGCTAACGCGTGCTAGACAATTTGTCACATTAATCCTGCGATAATTTTAAGGTGGGAAACTGAGGGTAAACCGCTGAGTCTTAAAGATTGGAAACGTTGCACAAGAGTTCAGTACATAACAAAAGCGAGCAAGCACTAAGTTTAAAAAAAAAAAAACTCCTTTCATCATCTGCCTAGCCTTTTCCCAACTACACTGGGGTTAGCTTCCAGTCTAACCGGATTCAGCGGAGTACCAGTGTTTTAAATGTAGCGACTGCCTATCTGACCTCCACAACCCAGTAACTGGGTAACCCGATACCTCTTGGCAAGACTGGTGTCAGATCTCAGGCTTCTGACTACCCGTAACGACTGTCAAAGATCTGCAAATGACAGCCGGGACCAACGGCTTAACGTGCTGTCCGAGGCACGAAAGAAATTCGCTATGTAAGTATGGTCACCCATCCACAGACCGACCTCGGCAAGCGTTGCTTAACCTTGATCCTTTAAAGGACTGAAAAAAAAAACTTTTTACACAAAATACAACCACAGTAAGTGTATTTTTTGTAAAAAGCATTTTTTTATTTTCACTTTTTGTTTGTGGTACATACTGGACCAGATATATAGGCTAGGTACCAATAATGCCCAAAGTGAAGCAAGAATAGATTAACCCAATAGCATGAAACTTAAACAAAACCGGTGGAATGAGAGTATACCAGGGCGAGCTGTTTACACCTGCTTACCCCTTTAGAGCGTACTAGTGTGATGTTATATTATGAAATGGTGTAAACAATACACAGACATGCGATTGCAGCTATCCCGAGTGATTTGCCGTCATTTATTGAAGAGTTCTGATATATATCTCCGAAGTTCTTCATCAGATCTTGATGAAATTTAAATGGGACCACATGACAAGCATCAGCATTCAAATAATAAAACCGGCCAAGTGCGAGTCGGACTCGCGCACGAAAGGTTCCGTACAATTAACGCAAAAAACGGCACAAAAATCACGTTTGTTGTATGGGAACCCTACTTAAATATTAATTTTATTCTGTTTTTTAGTATTTGTTGTTCCGGACCGCGGAGTCCTTAGTAATAGGGTCCCGTTTTTACCCTTTGGGTACGGAACCCTAAAAAAAGAATCATCAAAATCAGTTCACCTAGTAAGAAGTTCTGAGGTAATACACATTAAAAAAAATATACAGTCGAATTGAAAACCTCCTCGGTTTTGGGAGGTTGGTTAAAAAGGGGATGAAGGATTTGCCAGTGGGAAATCCAATTTTTCTTAGAAATGACTATAAGAATAACGTTAGAGTACCAGTAGGTACTAATTAAAGCACCAAGTGCATTGAATCATTTTTCTGCACGGCTCAATTGATGACGATTGTCAACGACAGTTTCGCTGGCGGAGCAAATTAATTTATTGAGAGGGTCGAAGGGTCGATTAAAATCATTGGTGCATCTGGCCTTGTACAGTCCATGATCCAAACTAATATTATAAAGTTTTTGTATGTTCGAAATATAAATAACTAGCGGACGCCTCGCGGTTTCACTCGCGTATTTCCCGTTCCCGTCGGACTACAGGGATAAATGTAGCCTATGCCACCCGGGGATAGCCGGGGATGTAGCAATTTCCCTTAATTTTTACATCTTTAAATTATTTGGGCCCAGGAGGTGGAAACGCCAAGCTGGGCCTAGCTTGGTGCGCAACCGATTGAGTGCTGCTCTATGGGTGCGAAAAGTGGAAGATCACAAGGATACAAAACAAAACATCTAACGCCAATTCCAAGTTTTCGTCAACCACTGTCTTCGACGCATTCTCGGAATTTACTGGCCCGTGACTATCTCCAACGTAGAGCTTTTGGAGACAGATTGGCCACAAGCTACAAAGGGGTCTCGATCACATACCCAAACAAACTTTGGACTGGAATCCCCAAGGGAAAAAATAGCGTGGCCGTCCCCGTCAAACCTGACGTCGCACCGTGTTGGCAGAAGCGACGAGCATCGGAATGACGTGGAGCGAGATGAAGCGCGGTGAGGTGGCCTTTGTGCATGTAATTTATTATCACATGTATGTAATGTTATTTTTTGGTGTACAATAAATAATTAAGAATAATTAAGAAGCGTGAAGCACAAGACCAATCGCGATGTTAGATATCTGTGGACGCCTTCTGCCCCTTCTTTTTTTGTTAACCTTCAAAAGGCGCCAGGACTTTTGAGGAAAATACTAGGGAGACTGAAAGAGCGTCTCCCCTGAGCCTCGCTGTGCACGGCAGCACGTGATCACTGTGCCACCGTCTTTCCTGGATTCATGCACTTAGTGTGTGTACAGAGAACCCATTCTGAGCGCCCACGACCCCGGAGTCCCGCCAGCTTATGATGCAGGGAGGGTTTGGACGTTTTAGGCATCGGGGCGATTGGCTCTCCGACGCCTTCTTTTCCGACTGGGATCGGCCCTCTCACGATCCCGCTCGGCAGCCTCCTTCTGGACCATCACGGTCTCATAGAAGGACGCCATTTCCCTTCAGTTTTCTGTCTCTGCCAGCATAGCCCTCACAACTGCTGGAAAAGACAGGTCTCGCCCGATCCTGGCGACTAAAAACTGAAGCTCAGAGGCCCACACTGGGCACTCCTCGAGCATGTGCTGTGCAGAGTCAAGGTCGCCTCCACAGTGGTGGCAATTTGCCGTGGTGTCTCGCCCAATCCTATTCAGATACTCACCGAAGCAACCGTGCCCGGTCAGTACCTGACTTAGCCTGTAGGACCTCTCTTTTCAGCCATCATACTTCGAAGTGCGGCAGGACGGCTTCGACAACGCGCTTGCGTGAAACTTGCGGCTGCTGTAGCCGATCGCGCCACCGCTCGAGCGCGTGTCACCGTTCCTGCCGCGTCTACCTGAATACAGTGATTTCTGGCACGCTATCACCATTCTGGCGGATGACGCGAATTAGGTTGTAAACCTTCGCTTCCATATCCACCAGAATACCTAGCAGAGGAAAGAGTGCCAGGAAAAAACCGCCTCAAAGGATACCGTTCCGTAACCTCGTGCGATACGAATGACCGTTTTCCACTGCAGGCTATTTAGTCCTGCAGCGTCGGACACCTGATAGTCTGCTTGACCAAACAGCTGCGTCCCATAAATGACCATCGATCGTATGACACCGCGTAGAGGCGGCGAACTCCTTCCCATGATACCGCGAAGTTGAGCAGCAGTCTATGCAAAGCACCCACTGCCTTTTCAACGCGAGGGACTTGCAGGCGCTCGAAATGCTCTTTGATGCCCCACCAACCATCCAGGGTTAGCCTGATCCCAAAATTTAGTTGGGAACAAGGCTGGGCAGATTGATTGATTTCATGTCAGTTAAGTGTGTACCTACTCATAAGAAAATAGTAATTCAATAGCCTCTGATAATTATTACATTCACGCCTATTTTTTGTCTTTGACTAGTGTGGGCCGCAGTTTAAAAAAAATCCCGGTGGTTTTTTGGGTCCCAGTCCGACGCTGCACATTTATTATAGTCATAGGATGTAACAGGCTACTATTATGCCAGAAAAATGTACGGCTCCTGTGTTTGGGTCACAGGATCGAAGCCATAGCAAAAGATAATGGAGTAGTATTAACTAGTAATCTTACAAAAGAAGAATCTTACAAATTTCATATTTTCTACACGGATGGGTAAACTGCAATAGCTAGGGACTGTAGCGGCACCAACGCCGCCACTTAAGAACTAATGAAATGACGTCACACAAATCCTGCATCGCGCAAGCAAAGTTTTCGGCGCGATTTGAATGTATACAACAGTCCGACAACAACCGTTAGGCAGTTGCCCGGACCGGGCACAACACCCGTCTGGTCGGAGGATCCTCCCTTTTCTATGGAGGTTTGTGGGACTTTACACCCTGTTCCAACTGCCTTCAAGTACGTTTGAGATTCATAGAGCAACCAACTTTGCCCAGGACAAAAAAATAAAACCAGAAGAACCTTCACTGATTCTTGTAAAAGAGCTGATCCAAATAACTAACACCAGGATTGATAAAAGTTTCTCCAATTCTCCTTTCATGGATATGTAAACTGGGCACGTTGGGGAACAATCCCACCGCACTATTCCCAAACCACTGCAACTCCTGAAAGCCAGAATCAACAGTGGCGACCACCAGAAAAGCGCCGAGGCAATGAAGCTCGACGAAGTCCCGGAGAATGAATTTAACTGTCTTGGATCCCGCAACGAAATTAATCAGAAAAGAATAAAGGAGAAGTAGGAAAATGTAAGATACGTAGGACACGTTGGGGAAGATTGAAGACACTATATTATATAGGATTCTAAACATCCACGTCTTGCAAGGACCAAGAAATAACAATGGTTGAACTTAAACCTGACCTGATTCTTAATACAAGACTCATCCTATGAAGGCACACCTTATTTCTGCAGCTAAGAAGCATTGCAAGATGTATTGCTATTTTAAGCGACGGTGCCTAGTATGACGGCTGGTAAAACAGGCTTTTGAACTAGATTTCAGTCAAATGCTCAAAGAAATAGTCCTTTTAGGTGTAGCACATTTAAAGCCAGATTTTACCGCTTTACACCGGATCAACCATCTGCTTATCCATTCAGGCACTCAAAATTAGACTGAACCACTTTCTCATACCTTGAATGTGCGTGTAAAACCGGTATTTGCCGATAACGAACACTTGTACATACTTTAAACATTGTATTTGCGTCATCAGACCAGCAAATAATGTTGCAAAACCATAATGATTTTATACTTCGTAAGGAAAAATTTTTACTAATTGATTAAAAAAATATGTTAGGTTCTTTTTGGCCCATGGACATGATTTAGCAAAATTAAAGTAGGCATTTGGAAGTAAGCGGAACAGGGTGTTAAGTCCCATAAAACTGCTTTGAAAAGGAAGTATCCTCCGACCAGACAGAGAGAGAGAGAGGGTGTTGTGTCTGGTCCGGGCAACTGCCCAACGGTTATTGTCGGACTGTTGTATGTGTTCAAATCGCGCCGAAAACTTTGCTTGCGCGATGCAGGATTTGTGTGACGTCATTTCATTAGTTCTTAAGTGGCGGCGTTGGTCCCGCTACAGGCACATATATTAATGGTTTTAATTTCATCTCATCATCATCATATCAGCCGAAAGACGTCCACTGCTGGACATATGCTTCCATAAGTGTCGCCACAACGACCTGTCCTTTGCGTCTCGCATCCAGCTGGTTCCCACTGCCTTAACCAGGTCATAGGTCCATATAGAGGGAGGCCTTCCAAAAATACGTGTTTCGGTACTCAGTCCTTACATTTTGATTTTGAAGTATAGACGCTTTTATGGATCTCAAACAATGCCTCACCTCTTGTCGTGCTCCCTGTGCAACGTCACCAGCACCTTAGACAGCCTTTGCAAGGCTAAAGCTAGACGTGGCTGAATTCTGATCGAAACACATACCATTTGCAGTCATCGATATGATGAATAAGAAGTAGGTAACCTTGATTGAAGCATTAATATCGATATTTAAACGTAAAAGAAAACAGTAATGCGTAAGCGCATGTGACTGATAAATCCCTAGTTGCAGATAGCATCGACAATTGAAGTCTCTGCCTGAAGTTATTTAACAATTTATACTAGCATACAGATACCTCATCCCATACAAAGAAACCGTGCCGACTTAACTAGCGTTTTTTGTCTGACTAAACAGATTTTTTTTTTCAAATCTATCGCGTTCGGTTCCGTTCCACGGCGATAGATAAATGGTGTTAGCAGCGTCTTGCAAGAAACAGGGTTTACTCGGTTCGTGAATATATTTTCCATAAATACATTGACGATTTGTTTTATGGTATTTTTTGCACGTTTTTACAGTTTCACTGAACCAAAAACTGTTACAATACAAATTTAAACAATCGTGTGGAATGCCACATAAATTTTAACCGCGCCATCTATTGACAGTAATTTTAAATGATCCGTTCAAATAATCTTTGAAATGTGAATTAACGTCCCAATATTCCATAATTTTGTGCTTAGGAGAGTTGATTAAACAAGAACACACAATTTCTATGTTCAATTCCAGAAAATGTTAAATTTACACACAATTCAATAATAAATCAGTGCATATCGCGCAACCTATTGATATTTATTTGAATCAAATTTGCTTTCTTAGCGCTGGGACTTCGTGCTATAATAAAGAGACAAGAAGAAAGAATAGAAAAGGTAGTGCAAAATCAGAATATTATCATTCAATCAGGCGAATTGCCCTACTTCAGTATCTTTTTCATAAAAGACTAATGTTACGCGCTCGTGAATTTTTGAAGAAAAAATGCAGCAAATGCACTCATTTACATTTTGTTCGTGTCACTACACGCAACGATAGTGTTAGCTTAATCCCTGAATTTTTTTTTGTAATCGGTCCAGAACTTCCAGGGATTAACTTTTACATACAACCAATTTTACACCTTAAAAGTATTCATTTAGAAAATTATTATTATAAGACAATAAATACTAATTTTACGGTTATGTTTGAAGCTTGAAAGAAGAAAAGTTGCAGAAATAGACCTGATCTATTTTTGGCTCGAAGGACCATAATCGTCAGTGTTTAGGACCGAACCTAACAACGTCATGGAGATATCCTTTCAAATGGTCCTAATTGATTGGTTTAAAGGCCATATCATATTTTCACAGCTTACAGGGTGTAAATCCACAAAAAACCGGCCAAGTGCGAGTTGGACTCACGCACGAAGGGTTCCGTACAATTAAAGCACAAAACGGCAAAAAAGTCACGTTTGTTGTATGGGATCCCCACTTAAATATTTATTTTATTCTGTTTTTAGTATTTGTTGTTGTAGCGGCAACAGAAATACATCATCTGTGAAAATTTCAGCTGTCTAGCTATCATGGTTCATGAGATACAGCCTGGTGACAGACAGACGGACCGCGGAGTCTTAGTAATAGGGTCCCGTTTATTCCCTTTGGGTACGGAACCCAAAAAAAGGTCTCAAAACAGTTTTACCTAGAAGGCCTAAATTCGCCAGTCCGTAGGACCTGCCCCCGCACCATGACGTTTCAAAACTATAATGGTTCGACTGTAAAAAGGCACAGATGTATACAAGTCTTAAACATATGTCCCTTACACACACTAGAAATAACCTTGCTCTAATAGGTTATGGTCACCCCCCAGACCTAAGAACAAAATACGTCATGGATATTTCCTCTCAAACGGTCCTAATTCTTTAAGTGTCACTCTAGCACGGTTTGTTAATTGTCTTCTAAGAAGTTTATGTTGTTATCGTTGTTAACTTCATTGGAACTTGCGAAAAATTTAGGTTTTGATTGAAATCAAATGGTGTGATTAGCTCAAAATAGAATAGTTGTTGTGAGTATTTTTTTATGTTACTCGTTGGCAAATTTTCTAGTAGATCTATAGACAAAGGAGATTTCACACTTATTAATTAAAGGCTTTTATTTAACTTGCAATGTATGTATGTATGTAAGTGTGTTCGGGTCAAATCCTCTATCGATTAAGATGAAATATTGCATACAAGTTTAGTTTGGATGACAATGCATGGTTAGCTAAGTGACGTCATTCTAAATCCAATATGGCGGACGGGCCGAGATGGCGGACTAGTTATTTTTTGTGCACCGCCATGATATGGGTATCAAACGAAAGGGTTTGCTGAGAAGAATACGAAAAAAGATATAAAATGAATATTTTTTTCATGTCGATTTTTTTATGTTGTTAAAACGGTTACGGGCTAATCTCAGTAAATAATTAAAAACGAAAAAGGTTTCGTCCTTAGAGACGTCTCAATGGTCAAGTTCTATCCCAGCTAAAAAAATCTAGGAAAAGAAGGAAATGGCAAACTTCGGCAGTTTTAGTAGCTGTCTTTTGTTACTTTTATCTTTCCAAAACTGCTAATTGACCTTTGATTTTTGATTTCGCTTGGTCATGTCCCGGAGGAAATTTTGCCCAAGGAGCTACGTACTAAGTATGTACTTATATATGGAATTTTCCCCTTGCCTTTCTCGCAATTTCGCGCGTGGATTCGCCAAAGATCAACAGAACTACACAATAACAGATGGTCACGGGCAACAGACTGTAGACAGTCAAAAATGGCTTTGCCAAACGTACACCCGCGTCTTACTAAAAAACTCCTCAGCCTGAGTAGAAATAACCTCAAAATAATTATAGGGACAATAACGGGCCACACCCTTCTTAACAAACATTTATTCGACATAGGCGCCACGGACAGCCCACTTTGCAGGGGCTGTTTTAACGCCGAAGAATCAGCCGCCCACGTAATCCTGGAATGCGAGGCTGTGGCTTCTCAGCGCGAAGAAATCCTCGGAACAGTGAGGTCGCTACGTGAAGCCTGTGAAGCTCCCAGGAAGCTTCTGTGCTTTTGGACGGAGTTAGGCTGGCTATGTTAGCCTGTACCCCCACGCACAACGGACCAAATGGGAGTCTAAGTGCGGAATAAAAAAAATCCTTCAAAACATCCGACTGCTTAAAAACCGGCTAGGTGCGAGTCGGACTCGCGCACGTAGGGTTCCGTACCATTATCTCAAAAAACGGTACAAAAATCACGTTTGTTGTATGGGAGCCCTACTTAAATATTAATTTTATTCTGTTTTTAGTATTTGTTGTCATAGCGGCTACAGAAATACATCATCTGTGAAAATTTCAACTGTCTAGCTATCACGGTTCATGAGATACAGCCTGGTGACAGACAGACAGACAGACGGACCGCGGAGTCTCAGTAATAGGGTCCCGTTTTTACCCTTTGGGTACGGAACCCTAAAAAGCGAACTAAAAAGATGTAAACAAGAAAAAAATCATGCTGTGCAGTCGGAGGATACATATTCGCGAGCTGGCTGACCAAAACCAGATGTGTCCTCCGACTGCACAGCATGATTTTTTTCATGATTTTTTTACGTCTTTTTAGTTCGCTTTTTAAGCAGTCGGATGTTTTGATTTTTTGAATGAATTTTTTTATTTAACCCTTTTTAGTTAACAATTTATTCGAATAAGGTACATTTAAACATATAAGTGTTATATATTTTTGAAATCGCCTTTTAAACCCTTTAATTTGATATATTTGGCCCCCACAATATGGCGGCGAAAAGCCGCCATTTTTCTATTTTTAAATTTTAATGTAGCCAGTGACACTCGCAGGGTTAAGACGCATCGATTGACGTACGAATCATCAAAATCGGCCAACGCGTTTGTCTCTGGAACGCCACATAGGAACAAACATACATACTTACATACATAGACTGATAAACACATTACCCTCCTTCGGCAGTCGGGTAAAAAGGAGGCCGCTACCACTACCACTACTATATGGTTCTTTTTATGTTGGATATGCTCTTTGAAAACATGGAATAGAAAAGGCAGTGACAATGAACGGTCAAACAGAAATTGTTATTGAATATTTCAGATATCTTTGATCAAGCATCGCTTGCGCAGGGCGGCCATATTTCGTCTTTTAAGAATGTCATATTAATTAAAAGCCGCAAGTTAGTTTTAGTGGTACATAATCTATATATATATATATAAAAGAGAAAGTATTTATATATGTATGTTCCTTATAAACTCCGAAACGGCTGGACCAGTCTTTAGATTGACCCAGCGGATAATCCTGTAAAGTTGTTCTTTTTTTTTGAACTTTGATCGCGGGCGAATCCGCGGGCAGAATGTAGTGTTGTATAAATAAAAGAAAGTGGTAAAATAGAGGGTATGATAATTATGTAAATATTTTCCAAACAGTTTTTGTTTTGTATAATTTCAGATTAGTGGGCATAGCAGATCAAATTAAATGTTAGTAAGTAGGGTCGAGAAATACCTCAAAGAAAATAAAACCTGAGTCACACAAAAAAAATCCACAAGCAATCCACATTTTCTCACCTTTATATCGAGTCCTTAACAACACAGAAAGAAAAATAACATTCTAAGGGGGTCTGATAAACTCGTCACAATTTCTTTTACAAAGCCATATTGGCGAAACACATGTACAATTTATCTCCTCGACCGTCTCCGTATTTCAAAAATATCATATCAGTCCACCATCTTGAATCCAATAAAAATAAACAATTCGAAATCGTTAAATTCAAATCACGCGCAAAAACAGCGGATTTCCGTTCGGATTTTTTCGAAATTCAAATCAAATTTACGCGGGCACTCAGCGCGCGCGGACGTCAAGACTCTGAGCGTCTATTGCTAAATTGACGGTACGTACGTAGACGGTCAAACGAATAAGTACGCAATATTGTCATTAATTCCCTGGCCAATCGTGGAGTAGAACGCGAACGTCGTGTGGATGTCGGGAATTGGGTCCACTTGCCAGGCGCAGGGTCATACAATCGTCGGGTCAAGACGTACACGGGTACTGCTCAGTGTAGCGAGGGTTCCATAATTATATTGTTCTTTTAAAATTGCTACGTGATTGCTGTCGCAATCAATTGGGAAGTTTATGTGACCTTCGTCAACTTTGAACCCGGGCATAAGATTTTTAATCAATTTTGCTAGCAATAATATGATCAAAACTGCACCAAAATAGATTTTTCGTTGCAAAAAAGACAATGATTACAAATAAAAACTAGGGAGGTCATTTTCTCAGCAATGGAACAGAATACGGTAGGAGTAAATGCTACATAAAGCATAAAAAACAACAACAATGCGCACGCGCACGCTCACAATTATCCGTGTATTTCTTAATCAAATTGAAAAAGGAACATATCCAAAGAGGAACAAACACCTTTACAATTTAAAGTATTGCACAAAACAACCAGAAAACTAACCGAAGACCATTTTAGAGACCAACCTGCTGCAATATAAACACAAATCGAGTAATTCGTGTTCTTCCAGCCCTTGTCCCATGTCACCAAGGGCGTCGCCAATGGGTGGCACTGGCATGTTGGGGCAGTGCCCCCCCCCCACACCTAGAGATTAAAAAATAAGTAGCCAAATGGAAAGAAATCAAAGTCCTAAGTCAACATAAACCCGACCAAACAAATCTAGCCAATCTAGCAAGTTGATGTCCTAAAATTACTAAAAGCGTTGAAAATTTTGATAGATCTACCAAAATCAATCGTTGAGCAGCCTCAGGAAACTAAAAACCTCGCTAAGAAGTACTACATTGGGAAAAATCGCCTCAATGGTCTGGCCATGATGAATGTGCACAGAAAACTTATGGTTGAGAAGTTTACCCAACACCCCCGATGATTGGGCTCGTGGAACGTTACCCATTGGACTTTATACCGTTCTTATAACAATCGCCGTAGGGGTAAGACTCGTACTAACAGTTTAAAGCTTCATATGCTTTTGACTGTACCGTATTTAAAATTCATACTTTTTTCCCATCCATGTCAACTTGCCCCCTCCCCTGGTCCATCGGCTGTCGACACCCTTGCATGTCACATATGGTTAGCGCAACGTGTTCTCCTTTTTAACCGACTTCCCAAAAAGGAGGAGGTTCTATGTTCGACATTATGTTTGTTTTTTTTTTTTTTATGTTCACCGATATCTCCGTCAATTGTAGACCGATTTTGAAAATTCATTTTTTGTTTGAAAAAGTGTGTTTCGAAATTGGTCCCATTTTAAATTGGTGAAGATCTGATGAAGAACTTCGGAGATATACAACAGAACTCTTCAATAAATAACGGGAAATCTCTCGTGATTGTTGCAATCGCATGTCTGTTTATTGTTTATACCATTTCAAAACATAACATCACGCCAGTATGCTCTTAAGGGGTACGCAGATCCATCAATTCACCGGTTATGCTCAAGTTTCATGAAATCTATTCTGGCGTTATAGTTACCTTACTAACTTGCCTATTAGGTAGGTACAACTAAAAAGTGAAAAATAAAAAATCTTTTTACAAAAAAATACTACCGACTTCCAAATACAAAACCACAAAGTGAAAAATAACTTTATTTTTCAAGTTTCATGAAATCTATTCTGGCGTTATAGTTACCTTACTAACTTGCCTATTAGGTAGGTACAACTAAAAAGTGAAAAATAAAAAATCTTTTTACAAAAAAATACTACCGACTTCCAAATACAAAACCACAAAGTGAAAAACAACTTTATTTTTTGAAGTCGGTGTCTTTCATAGGTTCCAATTTTTTTGCGTTATGGACACCGACTTCAAAAAATAAAGTTATTTTTCACTTTGTAGTTTTGTATTTGGAAGTCGGTAGTATTTTTTTGCAAATAGATTTTTTATCTCTCATGTCATTCCTCACACAAATCCATCCATCCACATTTTTATTCAACACTTTAAAAAGTCACTCCTTTTTCCTTTCATACAACATCCCCCTTCCCCTCAGCCTCGCCATTTTAAAATATGTTTTTCTCAATCATGCTTGGAAAGGTTTAGCGGCCATATCAATTACATAGTAAACTCATATCTGTAGTGTAATTTAAAAATGGAACGATCTTTTACTCCGAAACATGGCAACCAAGGAGGTAACATAGCAAAGGTTTTATTTTAATTTCGAACTGGCTTGCAAATAGAAAGCCGTTTATTGAAAAAAAAAAAACAAATGAACACATCGACGCTAGCAAAATTATTGTTGTTAGTTGTTTGTCATTGATTTTGCAAATTAATTATATTTGACAAAATGAGTTCTAGGTACTACCTACTTTGTTTTAATTTCCGCGCATTATTTGAGAAAAGTACTATACAAGCCTTGGCCACAACTTATACTTAATGCTCAAATTTCCAAGCATGTTTTGCGAAAATAAACATAACATCACGCCTGTAATTTCTCGAAGGGTTGGGCAGAAGTGCACCCATAGTACAGCCTGTAATATATGGCGATCCTATTGCCATCAACCGGCCACAAATCCAGATTCTGGACTGGTATTATGAAATTCCAAATGGAAAAACCCAACAACACTTTGCTCGTCCCGGGATTCCCGGGTAGCGAACCCAGAACCATTATGCATTATTCTCAGCAGTAGGGCTTGTGACCACTAGACCAACGAGGCTATCACACAACTTTCAACAAACCTATTCAAATCATTGTCCCGCCAAAAAGTTTCAATAACAGACTATATTAAAAGCAAGATGGCCGCCACTGTACTCTAGTAATAAACAATCCAATTGCCGCCATTTACCACTAAGTAATGTATTGGCAAAGCTAGACTCTAGAATTGTAATGTGCAATTTAAATTGATAGGAGAAGAAAAACATTATTGTTTATCCTTATAAGAAACATAGTCGACATTTGTAACATCAACAATATTTTGTATAAATTACCAATTTACTTGTTACTTACTTTTTTTTTCTTGTCTTGTCCATGCTCAAAAAGGTGAGAACAATCTAATTCCGCCTAGTCCCTTTCATCATCGGACTACCAGACGTACGACGATGCGCCATCGGTACATGGTGGACATCCCACCCATACGCACTAAACGAGTTTTGGTAATACATACTCTCATAATTTCACTATGCCACAGATAATATAATACTAGCATACAGATGCCTCATCCGATACAAAGAAATCGTGTCATCGTAACTAGCGTTATTCGTCTGATTATCTGATTATTTTTTGTACATTGATCGCGTTCTGTTCCGTTTCACAGCGATAGATAGATGGTGTTAGCAGCGACTTGCAAGTAAAAGGGTTTACTCGGTCCGTAAATATTGTTTCTTTAAGGACGCTATTACATTTTTCTACAAATAACAGTGCTTTTCAGGTACAATTTTAATGTATATACAATCACAGATGTGAAGATATCATGGTCTTAATTTAAAGATAATATATTGAGCTCCAGATTGGCATCAGAAAAATTGCATGACATCATACAAAATTTTCGCACAAATACGTTTTACCCATCACGATAATCGCAAAAATATTAAAAAAGTAGGGTCCGAAAAGGTCCCAGTTTAGTTAATTTTACAGCATTTTTTATCTTCAAAGTTATAAAAAAATTGCGGTATATATAGTCCTTTACAGGTTCAGATAATATTTTTTTACCCAAATCAATATATATTTTAATTATTAGCTAAAATAAAAACACTTGCCGACTTCTTCATACATTTTGCACTCGAAGCTTATCATTCCGCGCTCAGAAGCGCTCGTGGAAGGACGAGCATATCGCTTTTTTGCAAAAAATAAATACGATAAAAGTAATAGAAAAGATTGTAGTGTGCATGCGTGAGTCGTATGTCGTGATCGAAAGGAGTTGATATTTTACCGGACCGAAATAAAAGTATGTTTGAGTTTCCTTTTATTATTAGAATGTGATTTAGAAATTATGTTGGGTATGATCGGGATTTGGATAGGTATTGTTAAGCAGTTGTTGACAAGGTTGAGAAATGGATGGGTGGGTTTAAGCAGCTCTTAGTAAGGTTAGGATTTGGATGGGTAAGGTTAAGCTGGCGGCAGTGAAGGTTAGAAATGGATGGGTGGGAGGAGATTTATGATTTGAACCGGTTTATATGTATCTATGTATGACGAATACGGGGTCAAACCAAAATACAAGATGGCGCCGACGAAAATTTGACATCTTTTCGTCATGGGTAACATTTTCATGGTTTTTGGGTAGTATGTCATTAGCTGATACTCATTATGTAATACTCCAAAAATTTTTGATGGTAATATTTTATATAATATGTAATGCAAAATGTTCGAGTCATTTTTATGGTTTCCCCTATTACTAAGACTCCGCGGTCCGTCAGTCTGTCTGTCTGTCACCAGGCTGTATCTCATGAACCGTGATAGCTAGGCAGTTGAAATTTTCACAGATGATGCATTTCTGTTGCCGCTATAACAACAAATACTAAAACAGAATAAAATAAATATTGGGGCTCCCATACAAAAAACGTGTTATTTTTGCCGTTTTTTGCAATAATGGTACGGAACCCGTCGTGCGCGAGGCCGACTCGCACTTGGCCGGTCTTTTAATCCTTGTGACGGAAATTATTTCGTTTTAGGTATCTACTTATTACACGTTGCGTTTTTTAAAAAAATACCTACTTACTACAACAAAGTGAAAGCTAATCTCTTTTCTAAAGTCGGTGTCGGCATCTATTGTTTTTCGTTTTTCGACACGGAAAAGTTATTATTTTTCTCTTTTTAGTTTTTGTTGGTACCCCATATTGGGTAGGTATACTAAATAAATCTGTTAACCCCCTAAAAACGTACAAGCGTGATTTTATATTATGGTATGGTGAAAATAAAACATAACTATACGATCACACTAATCGCAGGTCATTTGCTATTTGTTATTGAAGAGTTCCATTGTCTATCTCCGAACATCTTTATCATATCCTAATATATTATACAATAAAACCTTTCCTGAAAACACATACATTAATCGACGTAAACCCGATAGTATCGGATAAGTAGTTTTAAAGAAAATCGCGGATACATACGGGTCGAATAGATAGAGCACCTCCTTTTTTTGAAGTCGGTTGAAAATAATAACCTACTTTTTACGACGACGGTTTGTAACAGTTACCAAATGCATTTTCAAAGTGCCAACTAACCTTCCTGAATCAACTTCAATAAAATTAAAAAATAATAACAAGGACCAATATTATTTGAGTGATGTATAAAATCGAGCGCTCAGTAGTTTCAATGAGTGCGTGCGCGTAATGTTGTTGTGTGCTACTAGATACCTAAATTTGAGTTCGTCGAAAATGTAACAGCGTCCTTAAATACAGGGAGGATTTGTTTTTTAGTATCTTTTTGCACGTTTTACAGTTGCATTGCATCAAAATGTGTTACAATACAAATTTAAAAAATGGAGTGGATGCCTCAGAAATTTAAAACCGCGCCATCTATTGGCATCATTTTAAATGATCCGTTCTTTGAAATGTGAAGTAAGAGCCCAATATTAAATAATTTTGTGCTTAGGAGAGTTGATTAAACTAGAACATACAATTTTTATGTTCAATTCCAGAAAATGTTAATTTTACACACAATTCAATAACAAATCGGTGCATATTGCGCCATCTAGTGAGATTTAGAAGCATTTTTTTTTTCTTGGCGGCTGGTTTATGCGAGTGATTCCTGATACCTAAAATCTGGGGGTCTTTCAGTCAAGAGTGAACAAGTTACGCACAAGCACTTCACCTCCGAATCCGATAAGAATCGACGAAGGTGAAGTGCCTAATACTATCAACAAGTTAAGACTAGGTTGTAAAGTAAGGTTTACGTTAATATACAGAACCAAAAGGTCTTACAAAATTTAGTCGATGCCCCGATGGTGTTAAGGCTAAAACGGTAATGATACCCAGATACTGGGTTATCTAGGTCAGATAGGCATTTGCTCCATTTCATTGGTATTTAACTGTACCTGGTCAAACGCCAACCCCAACAGAGGAAAAAACAGGAAGACTGATTTTGATTCGTCAGAACAGCTATGAAATTAATTCAGTCTCGTGTGTGGTGTCCACACCCACTTTGTGCCTTAATTAACAAATGCGAAACCAATTCGGTAAAAAACCGGTAATTACCATACATTCATACATGAAAATATGTGTGAAGAATTTTCATTATGATGTCGAAGGTGATAACAGTTCTTTTTTCAATACGCGCAGTTAATAAAATTAAATCATCTATGTCACCTGACCTGGACTTGAGTCAAGAGCAAACCCACCTCAAATAAAATAAAAAAACTTTTTGCAAAAAAATACTACCGACTTCCAAATACAAAAGTACAAAGTGAAAATTAACTTAATTTTTTGAATTTTTATTTTTCACTTTTTAGTTGTACGTACCTAATAGGCAAGTTAGTAAGGGAAGTATTTCACCAGAATAGATTTCATGAAACTTGAACATAACCGGTGAAATGAGAGGTCAACTTACCCCTTAAGAGCGATCTGGCGTGATGTTATGTTATGAAATGTTATAAACAACAAACAGACATGCGATTGCAGCAATCTCGAGAGATTTGCCGTTATTTATTGAAGAGTTCTGTTGTATATCTCCGAAGTTCTTAATCAGATCTTCACCAAATTAAAATGGGACCAATTTCGGAACATACTTTTTCAAACAAAAAAAGAATTTTCAAAATCGGTCCACAATTGACGGAGTAATGAAGAATGAATGAGAGTAAGGTGAACATACACAAAAAAAAAAAACTCAAACTTGAAGTCGAACATAGAACCTCCTCCTTTTTGGGAAGTCGGTTAAAAAATTAAAAAAAGTATGAATGAATCAGTCAGCATGAGTTTCTTAACAAACAAAGTATTCCCTAAAGTCAAGAAGCTCAATATTTTGCGCAAGAGTTTCTTAGAAAACGATGACAAACAGGAAAACGAAAGATAAATTAACATAAAGTTTTATGGTATTTCATCATAACTGCCGATGGAACCTCCCATCAAGCATATGGTTTGTAAAAAACCGGCCAAGTGCTAGTCGGACTCGCGCACGAAGGGTTCCGTACCATTATCGCAATAAACGGCAAAAAAATCACGTTTGTTGTACGGGAGCCCCACTTAAATATTTATTTTATTCTGTTTTTAGTATTTGTTGTTATAGCGGCAACTGAAATACACCATCGGTGTAAATTTCAACTGTCTAGCTATCACGGTTCATGAGATACAGCCTGGTGACAGACAGACAGACGGACCGAGGAGTCTTAGTTATAGGGTCCCGTTTTTACCCTTTGGGTACGGAACCCTAAAAAGAACACAACAAACAAGCATTATTATCAGAAAATACACCAAAAAAAAGCACCGACGATTCCAGGCCAGTCGCCAACCTCTATCCTCAAAAATTTCGCTAATCCAAAAATCTTCGCCCCAGCAAGCCCAAGAGGACAGCCCGACAATTAAACGCAATCAGTAATAATCAAGAGGCGTACAACGTTCACAATCGTTTTAATTGATACTTATTGAACACAATTAAAGAACGCGAGTGGTGGCTTGCGAATTTTATTGGAAGTTTTACAGCTGACTGAACCCATTCCTTGGAAGGATCGATTTTTCAAGCTCTTCCTGGCATCCGATTAAGATGAAACTTGGCGTTTTAACGTAACTTTAGAAGATTTAAATAATATGGTATTATAGAAAAGAAAGAAAGAAAGAAAAAGTATTTAATTGCCACATAACGATGTCCAATTAATCATGCAATCTCTACGTAAAACATTACCTCCAAAGGGAGATAAAGTTGTATGAAACTCCCAAGGAAGTAAAGTGATTTGAATTTGGAACGTCAAATTCGTGTGCATTCTCGTGGAAAACGCTAAGTAACAAGTAAAATTTCAAAATAAAAAAAAACCCCCGACACATTTATCTTGCGAAAACATCCCGATTCAAACAGTAAAACGCCCATAACTTTTGAACGGCTGAACCGATTTTATTCAAACATAGCTAAGAACACTCTCAAAACAATCACCTTTCAAATAAAAACTAAATCAAAATCGGTTCATACGTAGAGGCGCTATGATGCCACAGACAGACACACAGCAACACACGTCAAACTTATAACACCCTTCTTTTTCCGTCGGGTGTTAAAAAGATATAGATATAAGCCTATATGGCATTGTAAAGAGGTTTGTTCGAAAATCGAACGGGCCATCATAAGTAGAACTCATGAAAATAAAGGCGCGATTCCGTTTGTGAAACAAAAGACGATGTATGGTGTTGCGATTTTCAGTGAATTATATTGCAATATTCGTGTTGGCAAAAAATGTCGAGCTATAGTGATAAACTCTTATCAAAACAGGCGCTTTGGGGATTATTAATAAATCTACTACCGGAAAAATCAAAACACAGATATGTTTATTTATTTATGTATGCTTTATTGTACACCAGAAAAAACAGGAACAAAAAAAAAAAACTTAAAACTAAAAAATATACAACGGGCGGCCTTATCGCTTTCCGCGATCTCTTCCAGGCAACCTGGAATGGACAGTGATTGCCTGGACATGACATGGGGTTGACAGTGGTGCAACAATACCAACAAAGAACTTAAAGCTACAATAATACTTAATAAAAATACAAATAGATAATTATATATGCTATAAAATAGATACATAAATACATACATATTTAAAATATAAGCAGTGAAAAAGAAATACGTATGACAATCATAGACAAAATGTATGACAACAAACTAAGAGCACGATTACAGCGACAAGTAATGTTCTTTGATAAGTCTTTTAAACGAGCACGATTACAGCGACAAGTAATGTTCTTTGATAAGTCTTTTAAACGAGCACGATTACAGCGACAAGTAATGTTCTTTGATAAGTCTTTTAAACGAGCACGATTACAGCGACAAGTAATGTTCTTTGATAAGTCTTTTAAACGAGCACGATTACAGCGACAAGTAATGTTCTTTGATAAGTCTTTTAAACACAGGCAATGTTCAATGGAGAACAACAAAAGTAGGAGTCAAGACTGTGTCGGAATCCGTCCTTTTAGTTTATTTCCAAAACAATTGCAGAAACTCGAAAGTCAAGCAGCATTTATTCAATGCCAGACCTACAATAAGCATCAAACACAATATTCAAATCAACATATACAGCAACTTTTCATTGTCTAGCAGAAGGTGTGAAAAGAAGAGTATGCTCCTCTGGGATAAAGCATGTCTTAATCTTGGGCAGCTTGAACCTCTCGCTTAACTAAAGAGACTCTACATATTCCCCTCGTTATGCTCAGGGTTCAACCGTGACGTAAGACACTGTTTTATCCCCTTGGTGTATAATCAACTATTATTGTTCACCGAAAAAGTTACACATTTTATTTTACAAAACTTTATACTATGGCACGGGCACCCTACGTGAATAAAGAAAATTTGTTTCAAATAAATTGCACTAGATGGTGTAATAAGCTTCGATTAAATATTGACTCTTGTTAAATATTAAGTTTTTCTAGAGACAATCAAAATGTATGTTCTTGTTTAATTAAATCTCCTAAGCACACAATTAAGGAACATTGGGCTCTTAAATCACATTTCAAAGATTATTTGAATGGATCATTTAAAATTGATTCCAATAGATGGCGCGGTTTTAAATTTCTGAGGCATCCACTCGATTTTTAAATGAGTACAATGAAACTGTAAAAACTTGCAAACATACTATATATCGGGTTTAGTCAATAGTACGGACGTCAAAACAAATCGCAAGCACGCCAAGCAACAACTACGCATTGGCGCGCTTTTTATAACCGCTTGCGTGGTGGGGAACACAGAATATGGCAGTTGAGTACTGACCGCTTTAGAGCTAAGACGTCGTAGAATCAGTGTCGATCCGTAATATTACTAAGCAAGATTGTAACTGTGACTATTTAAAATAAACCCAGTGTATCGAATAATTGCCGTGATTTCATTTGCACGATTATACCCACCGACCTGCCCACACACGATGTCTTAAACTAAGGGAATACATCGTGACTTCTCGATGGTTTGCATCTATGAGCCAGCTTTGATGCGACATATATGTACAGGGTGTTTGGCGACAGATTTATGTTTTTAAATACGATTATTTCAAAAAGTAATAAACGGTGCGGGGGGAGGGTGGCGTCATTAGAATCATAGATCGTGCGGATTTCTCAGTCACGATGCCGCAATGGTCGGGTGAGCATCGCGCGTTCGCCATCGAGGCATTTTTCAAGAGTAACGATTCTTACGTGATTGCTCGTCGACAATTTTGCTCACGCTTCGGTATTCGGCGGATAAGTGACGGACCGAGTGTGAATTTAATTCGTTCCTGGGTGCAGAGGTTCCGCGCAAGTGCTTCGGCTTTGAACACCCCACGGCCAGGGCCTAGTCGATCTTCAAGGACCCCCGATAACATTGAACTGGTGGAACGGAGTTTACATGAAAATCCACGACTTTCAATACGGAAAAGGGCGGCCTCATAGGGATTTCCAAGAGTCATCATTCATGAAATTTTGAAAAAGGACCTAAAGTTCCATCCTTTTAAAATTCAAATTGTTGAAGAACTGAAAGAAAGTGACTTTATTAGTCACAAAATCTTTTGTGAAACGATGTTGGAGCGTTTTCGCACGGTGAATTCCATTATTTGGAGCGACGAGGCTCATTTCCATTTAAACGGGCACGTTAACAAGCAAAATTGCCGTTACTGGTCTCCAAGAACCCAAAACCCTCGACTGAAACATCAAAAACCATTGCACTGCCCCAGGGTAACTGTTTGGTGCGCTTTATCCACGCATGGGATAATTGGACCTTTTTTTTTTTTAAATGCCCGGGGCCAGGCGACAAATGTCAATAGTGAGAATTATGGACGCATGATTACGAATTTCTTTTTGCCGAACCTGCGAGCTCATCCATCGTTCTCATCACACACGTGGTTCCAACAGGATGGTGCGACCGCACACACGGCCAGAGCTTCGATGAATTTGCTTCGAGAAGTTTTCCCTCACAAACTGATTAGTCGCTTTGGAGACATCCCATGGCCACCGAGATCGCCCGACTTGAACCCAATGGATTTCTTTTTATGGGGATACCTCAAAGAGAGAGTATACACTAACAATCCGCAATATATTGCGGACTTAAAAGAAAACATTCATCGAGAAATCGGCGCAATTGAACCGAGCGTACTGCAGCGTGTGGCGCGGAACACGAGGCTCCGTTTTGAACATTGCTTGCAACTCGATGGAAGACATTTGGATGATGTAATCTTTAAAACATAAAATCCGCACTTTGACACTATCTACCTTTACTTTTAATTAAACGATATGTCAAATAGTTATTTTTTTATTAATTTTTGTACCCTGTATAACAAATCATCGCTGTATTAAAAAAATAAGTATTCACGAACCGAGTAAACCATTTTACTTTCAAAGCGCTGCTAACACCATCTATATCCGTGGAACGGAACCGAACGCGATAGATGTTCTAAGAAAAATAATCATCTTAGTCAGACGAAAAACGCTATTTACGTCGGCACGGTTACTTTGTATGGCATGAGGCATCTGTATGCTAGTATTATATTATCTGTGACTATGTGTACAATGGCGTTCAAATCTCTGACAGCGACATCTACCAGACATCCTTTGGATTAACTGAAAGCCATAGCCTATAGCCAAATAACACTGCCCAGCTCGGGAATCGAACCAGGAACTTAACAATTTCATCAAGAGCCTATAAAAAAGCTCATCAGTCATTCAGTCACTCACACAAACACATTCAATCAAACTAAGTACTCAGATAAAGATCTGCAGCCATTAAATGCCACGTGTTTTGTGCTCACGAGGAAGTGACATCATGGTGTCTCGATCAAGGGCATAGTGTTCAACGGTCAATGGTTCAATGGGCAGTTATGGGCGACGCTGGTCAATGGTCGTACCTGGGTGTGGCTAGGTTAGCATGAGGTCATGGGGTTTGTATTGTGGTTGTGACTGTTAGACTATATCACTATCCTGTATACTATAGCTTGGCAAATTCGTACGTGACATTCCCATGCCCCTTCCCCCCGGGTGGCGGGGGACGTTACTACCCAATGACGTGATGTCAGGTGACCCTGTTCCGCGCGCACGTTTTACCACCCCAGCTAGCTTACCAGCGTTGCCAGAATGTAACTTTTGTGATATTTTACGTAACTTTTGACCTTCTCATGTAACCTCCATGTAACAAAATTCAAAAAAAATAACGAAATATTTGCCAGCAACAAAAAAAAATTGTGAAACGGAACGCATCTATGGAAGTTTTCATTCGTCTTGTTGTCGCACCTGATTTTGAGTCACAGAAATTGACGTTTTGCTTGTTCACTCACTCACTCACGTACATTTTAAATATTCCATCCGGCTTACTCCGGCGAGCGAGGGAGTAGTGTCATTTTACAAATAAAATCAGGTAATGAAAATGTAACTTTTTTGAGACTTAAATATCAAACAACAATATGCATGCAATATTTGACTATATGTTGGCAGCACTGTAGCTTACGTACCCAATCGCCCGCGGACCATGGAGTGTCACGTAAGAATTTGACAAGCTTTAATCCTAAAGAGAAAATGCCAACGATAAACTAATTGAGCTTTTTGAAGAAAGTGCCCGAAACACTGGTTTTAATAACATGTGCATCCTTTATCAATATTGAGACAGACAAATCCAGAAATAATGATTGTTCCACTCCGGCATCGATTGGCGAGACTAACTACTGGGCCTAACTCATTTAATTCAACACAATATGCACATTTACCATCGGCACGAAAACTAGAAGAAGCCAGAAAGGGTCAATAAGTCATAATTAGTTGAATTTTTCACTTATTTTAAGTGCAAGCTTAGGTAACTAGAACTTCAATTGTCATTGTCGTTATAGCTTCTGTATTATATTCCACGCAATAAGTGACAGAGGGTGGACGGCATTTTGGAGGCGGAACCAGAAAGCGGAGGCAAATTGGGCTAGACGCAGACTGCTCCCCCCTCGGTGGAGTTTGGGCCGTGGCTTGGACAACCAAGGTTTAGGGAAGAGGAATCCGAGGAGGGGCCGCTCGTAAGGGCTTTTGGCGATAAGCCGACGACGTAGCGGCCAATAAGTAGGTTGCGGTGCCGTAACTGAGGCGGGCCGTGATGTGGTATTGTAGGCATCGCGGCTGAGGGTTGGAGGCCGCGGCGGAAGAGGAGTGCCGGTATAACGGTTCGACGCTCGCCCTACCCTCCGCGGCCTGCACGGGGTCGCCACCGTCTGATGGCGGACGCGATGGGGCCGCAGGGGAGGAGGAATGTCGGTATAGCGTTTGCCGCTCTCCCTATGTGGAGGAGTGTTGATATGGCGGCCAATGTTATATCAACACTCCTCCTCCTCTGCGGCCCCATCGCACATTATGGCGCCCAAAAGCCGCCTTCGGTCTCTAGTATGCCACATATCAACTGATAAACACATAACCCTCCTTTGGCAGTCGGGTAAAAAATAGGTAATACTCTAAGCCACAAGAAGTGACAAAAAAATCTGTTTCAGAAACAATACTCAGAGACCTAAATAAAGACAATAACAGCTGTAAAAAAACATTCGCCCAATTAAAACAGACACATAAAACTCGGTGACCAATAATGGAAGTTTTACATCATCATGGTTGTTTGTTCGTCCTACACGATTAATCATTAACTATCTGTGGTCTTACTAAGCGAATCGAGAATGCCATGAAACATGGTCATTATTAGAAGTTATTAAGGCCCCCAGGTTATTAACCCAACGCGAAGAAAGAAAATTTGGTTCAAATAAATTGCACTAGATGGCGTGATAAGCTTTGATTCGTTATTGAGTTTTAACAAATAATAAAATTATGTTTTTGTTTAATTAACTCTATTAAGCACAAAATTAAGGCATATTGGGTTCTTAATTCACATTTCAAAGATGATTTGAATGGATCATTTAAAATTGATTTCAATAGATGGCGCGGTTTTAAATTTCTGAGGTATCTACTCGGTTTTTTAATGTGTTTTATAACACATACACGGGTACAGGCCTCCTCTCTGAGAGAGAGAGAGAGAATTATGGGCCATCACCGTAATCTACCACGTGGGCACAGTGCGGGTTGGTGGATGTCACATGTCTTCGAATTTTTGGTTCGAGGAAATTACCGGCTTATAAAAAACTAGCGTACGCCTCACGGTTTCATCCGGGTAGTTCTCGTTCCCGTGAGAATGCAGGGATAAAAAGTAAAGCCTATGTCACCCGGGGATAGTGTAGCTTCCAAACGGTGACAGAATTTTTAAAATCGGTCTAGTAGCTTTGAAGTTTATTCGTTACATACAAAAATACAAATCTTTCCTCTTTATAATATTAGTATAGATGTAGTTTAGATCATTACAAATTGTATAAGTATACCGGCAGTATCACAAATTTACTCAAACATGAAAATTCAGCTCTGGGTTCTAAAAGTTTGTAGCGCCATCTATCTTGTTCCACAGAAACTATGAAGGCAGCCAGCGGACTGCTAGTCGTTTAGGACACATAATTCTACTTCGCGCTATCATTCTCCAGTTCGCTCTAACACAGAACTTGGTTTGTTTAGAAAAGAATTTGATTTGGTGTATTTTGTTAACTTTAGGGCTATACTTTGTATTTATTTGAAAGTTAACAACTTTCAATAGGGATGTGAACTACCATTTTGTCACGATAGGTGGCGCATCGTCGCTATGGCTATTGAAAACTGTCAAATCCATACATTTTTTAACCTATCATTCAGTAAATTTTATTTTTTTAGAAATATGCCTCTGTGTGCTGCACCAGAATATACCAACCCCGGTGTTCACTTCCAGGGACAATACATATTATCAATAACGATGGTAGACCGGAATAAACCCAAAAAATAACAAAAAAAAAGGTGAAGTAAACAAAGTTTGGGCGCACGATTGGCGCAGTGGTTGAGCGATTGACTGCTGCGCTGCGTGTCGCGGGTTCGATTCCCGCACGTAACAAAAATTTGTATGATCTACAGATAGTTGTTCCGGGTCTGGGTGTTGTGTATGTGAGTTTATATGTTTGTAAACGCACCCACGATACAGGAAGAAATTCCTAGTGTGGGGCAAATATTTATAAAAAAAAATAAAAAAAAAATTTGCAGCTGCCATTGCGCCGCCAGCGACATCTGCGCTCAGCTTTGCGTTCACATCCCCATTGTAAGCGCTAATTGTAATTTCTTAAATAGAGACGTTTTTCGACTTTTAATTACAATGCCACTGGCAAAAGCTTGTTTATAAATAAAATATCAACTTACCATTAACGACAAATGGCCGTTCTTCAAATGTTTCTCTAAAAGTCAGAACAATATCTTGAAGACCGCAAAATTGTTCTTCATTACATGCGCAATAGAGTCGATATCAATAATTTCCATTAATGTTCTATAAAGCGATGGAGGAGACGAAGTTTTGCTATATCGCTCCGACACGTGAGTTTTTGTTTGTCTGTCTCTCTCTTTCAGCAGGCGGTGATGGAATCAGTGAAGTGGTTCTGATTTATCTGTAATAGAAGAAATGTGGTATTTAGTTTTGATACGTAATAATAATTAAATATTTATTATTTGATACCCAGCACGGTGGATCAGACCGGAATAGAAAATATTATAAAAAAACGGAGTTAGTATGAGATCCTGGGAAGGACATAGGATTGTTTTATCCCGGAAACCATCCTTAAGGGAGTGGACAGGGGGTAGAAGTTTTATGGTGAACTAATAATTTCTCAACTAAGGCCACACACCTATTATATTTAGGCTCGATTTAAAAAGAAATGTTATCAAAGTACTAATGCTAAGCAGACGAAGTCGCGGGCAACAGCTAGTAATATATAAAATCCTTAGTTCTAGTTTATTATGATGGTTGACGTAAAAAAAAATCATAACCTACCGGGAAACCCCATCGCAGATGTGACAGGGTTACCAATTTTATAAAAACCGGCCAAGTTCGATTTGGACTCGCGCACGAAGGATTCCGTACAATTATCGCAAAATACGGCAAAAAAAAAACACGTTTGTTGTATGGGAGCCCCACTTAAATATTTATTTTATTCTGTTTTTAGTATTTTTTGTTATAGCGGCAAGAGAAATACATCATCTGTGAAAATTTCAACTGTCTAGCTATCACGGTTCATGTAATACAGCCTGATAGACAGACTGTCTTAGCAATAGGGTCCCGTTTTTACCCTTTGGGTACGGAACCCTAAAAAGTTGTCTGTGGCAATTGATTTGAAAGAATAACACGGGGCGGTTGAGAGCAGTGGTGGCCCAGTGGTAACGGCAGCGACTTACAAATTGTAGGTCTTAGGTTTGAACCCAGGCAGGCACTTTGTAAATTATTTCATCTCCACTGCTCTTAAAACGGAAAGCCCTATCTGTACGACCCGAACAGATGGGGCTTTCGCAGCTGGAACTACGGGTCCGGCTGTTTGGATCAGGGTACGCGGGGTCAGGTAGGCCCTCTACCATTGCAAGCGCAAAGGTGGGACCTGACATTGAGGTTGGACTCTCGGTGGTCTATGTGGTGGTTGCAGAGGAGTGGCATGTTGTCTGCTCGGCTATGTGTGGGTCGAGCGTCATTCCTCGCGCGCAACAAGTGTCTGAAGTTACCGGCCCAAGGCAAAGGGCCACCTGGTGGTCAGACGCGGGGTTCGTGAGTAACCCTCAAGCAAGTGAGCTCCTGTGAGCGAGCTGCATCTCCGGCACTTTCCTGGATAGAAAGAAGAGGACTACCCGTTGGATTAGTTTTCCGGCAACCCAGCTGTAGGCATTGGGTAGATGCGATGATTTGAATTCGAGAGGTGAGCGTGCTTACAGCTCCGGGACCATTCTGGAGAAATGGGAGCCAGCTTCTCTGGCGTCCTTAACGGGGATTGAATCCGCTAGCACCAACTGCGCTGGTGCCGGTGCTTGCACTAGTGCTGGCGTGCTGGGGTGCGTGTGGTGAGCGGCTTTATTGCTCCGGTACCATTCTGGACAAATGGTAGTGAGTAATCACGATGCGACTCACATTTTCTGTTGAGTACCAGGGGCGAGTGCTCTCGGAGGCGTGACCTACCGAAGATGGTCCCAGACACCTCGTAAGGGGTTGCCTGGTATAGTGTGCCGCCGTTTATAACGTAATGTTGGTGAAGGAGGCCACTATAGGAAATCTCAGTAGACAAATAGGGGTATGCTCTTACGCGTGGTGGATTGCGGTTAATTCCTTCTCACAGGAGACCTGTGTCTCAGCAGTGGGAACATTAAAAGGCTGATGATGATGAGACGGGGTGGCAGTTCCGTTTTTGACCAGTGCCAAAAGACAATTAACAAATAATGATTTGTTCCGGTCGGATCCGCTTTCTTCCGTTTTTTAGGGTCCCTATTACTAAGACTCCGCGGAGCGTCTGTCTGTCTGTCACCAGGCTGTATCTCATGAACCGTGATAGCTATGCAGTTGAAATTTTCACGGATGATATATTTCTGTTGCCGCTATAACAACAAATACTAAAACCAGAATAAAATAAATATTTAAGTGGGGCTCCCATACAACAAACGTGATTTTTTTGCCGTTTTTCGCGATAATGGTACGGAACCCTTCGTGCGCGAGTCCGACTCTCACTTGGCTGGTTTTTGAAGTCTGTTAAAAAAAGCAGTTCCAAATATTTATTTTCATATATCTCGACAAAATGTAGGGAACAGCTGAACAGCTTAGCCGAGCTAAGCTGTAGGGAAGTCCGCTTTGTATAGTGTGAATTATTTTTCTATGGCAGAACGGCCCCATAGTGAAAGTTGACCTCTAGGGAGTTGCGAAGATTGCCTTTGATTGAATCACCTTGTATATCGTATACTCATGCGGATACAAGAGAAGAATAGTTTATTAGGAAATTGATACAGTTCTTACTACTAAGCTGGAAGTACAACAGGATCCCCTAATTATCCTTGAACTCCGCAACGATCTGTCATGGCGGGTTCAATCTAGTTTAAACAAGACCAAGACAAGGAATGATAGGCTCGTGGCTAACTAGCTGTTGCCCGCGACTTCGGCCGTGTCAAACTCATGAATTTAGTTTCAATTTTTTTGCGTGGAACCCTAATTCTTTTTCCATGATTAAAGTTAAGTAACTCCCTATAAAATCAGATGACTGGCATCTGATTTTGTAGGGAGTTTTAACATTAGTTAAAAAAAAAAAACTTTCTTTTTCGTTTCCATGACGAAAAAAAATAGTACCTACCAAAGACACCGACTTCGAAAAAGAAAGTTATAATTCACTTTGTAGCCTTTTTAGTTGGAAGTCGGTAGTATTTTTCTCTTTTTGGAAGTCGGTGTCCATAACGCAAAAAATGGTACCTACGAAAGACACAGACTTCCAAAAAGTGAATTATTTTTCAGTGTGTAATTTTTATATTTGGAAGTCGGTAGTTTATTTGTAAAAAAGGTTTTTTTGTTTTTCAGTTTTTAGTTGTACCTATAATGCCAGAAAAGATTACCCGAATATCATGAAACTTGAACATATCCGGTGAAATAAGAGGCACCAAGGTGAACTGTACACAGTCTGCGTACCCCTTTATAGCGTACAGGCGTGATGGTATGTTATGAAATGGTGTAAACAATAAACAGACATGCGATTGCAGCAACCCCGAGAGATTTGCCGTTATTTATTGAAGAGTTCTGTTGTATATCTCCGAAGCCTTCATCAGATCTCCAACAAATTGAAATGGGACCAATTTCGAAACATACATTTTCAACCAAAAAATAATTTAAAAAATCGGTCCGCAATTGACGGATATATCGCTGAACATACAAAAAGAAACCTAAAATCGAACATAGAACGTCCTCCTTTTTGGTAAGTCGGTTAAAAATACACTTCGAATTTATCAACCTATACATACGTCGTTGGAGGAGTACACGTGGCAAGCTTGCAATGTATTTGAAACCAGAGCACATATTTCATATACGCCATCGTAATTGCTTGACTCATCAACTTCCAGCTCTTGTTCCATTTTACTTGTAGTCAGTGTAATACGTGCTCATCCATCCCTTCCTTAATTTTCCTTTACCCTTATAGCCACTCATCTTATCTACATTCATACTCAAAACTGTCCTCTAGGCATGTCACGCTCACGGCCCATGTGCTGATTTGGTCCTTGGGGTGGTTACGGCGTACAGTGTGTTCTGTTGCGCCGGTTATGGGGGATACTCCGGTGACGGACAGCCGCGGCGGGTTCGCGGTGAGTGCTAACGCGTGCCCGTGTACCCCCCATGAGCGGCACAGGGGGATACCGTGCAGTTTTAGTGGGTTGGAGTCCCACATAAATGCACATAGTGATGACAAATGGCTCTGAGACATGATCACTTTCAATGGGCCTCATCAAAAAGCTTACAGTCACCCATAGGGCAATGGAGAGGGCTATGCTCGGTGTTTCCTTGCGTGATCGAATCAGAAATGTAGAGATCCGCAAGAGAACCAGGGTAACCGACATAGCCCGAAGAATTGTCAACATTAAGTGGCAGTGGACAGGGCATATTGCTCGCAGAACAGATGGCCGATGTGGCAGAAAGGTTCTGGAGTGGCGACCGCGAACCGGAAGACTTTGCGTTCGAAGGCCTCCCACCAGGTCGGTGAAGGTTGCGGGGATCCGCTGGTTGCGAGACGCACGGGACCGATCAATGTGGCGACGCTTGGCCTCCCCCCATGTCCAGCAGTGGACGTCTTTCGGCTGATATGATGATGATGATGATATCGGCACTATCTCCCCGTGGTATTGCAGTATGCATGAGCATTTATCCATGCAAAGAAAACATGTCACGGCAAAAGTAAGATACCCCATTAACGAACAGGCCTTGAAGCATCGCCTATCGTAACAGGATTAATCTAGTTTGTAAAGCAGCCGTGTGACTACAAAATGGACGGACTACTGCGTAACGAGATACTACATTGCTGTATCTCTTGACGCGTGATGCGATGTTAAGTGGGTTTAGATCTGAATATATAATCCTGAAGGGAATAGCAGTGTGAAATCCTGCTGTAGCGACATCTATACGAACAAAAAAACGAACAAACAAATTCCAACACATTGCACGACTTTTTTGGATAAATCCTTTACTGTCCAGGCTACTCGTCTGTGGAATGCATTGCCAGATCCAATCAAACGCGCTCAATCATTGCCTGTGTTCAAAAGACTCGTAAAGGAACATTACCTGTCACTGTCTTCGTCTTAGCGTGTTGATTTGTGATTATGATTATCTATAGAGTCATTCATCATTTATTTATATTGCCATTACATTTAATATGTATGTATTTATGTATATATTACATAGCATATGTATTTATCTGTGTATCTATTATAATGTAGTATTTTTAACCCCCGACAGAAAAAGAGGGGTGTTATAAGTTTGAGGTGTGTTGCTGTGTATCTGTGTGTCTGTGTATCTGTGTGTCTGTCTGTGGCATCATAGCGCCTCAACGGATGAACCGATTTTGATTTAGTTTTTTTTTTTGTTTGAAAGGTGATTGTATCGAGAGTGTTCTGAGCTATGTTTGAATAAAATCGGTTCAGCCGTTCAAAAGTTATGCGCGTTTTACTGTTTAGATCGTGATGTTTTCGCAAGATAAATGTGTCGGGGGTTTTTTAAATTTTGAAATTTTACTTGTATCAATCTTAATGTCACACCAATGACAACCCCACTTCAAGTCCAGACAATTACTGTCCATACCAGGCTGCCTGGAAGAGATCGTGGCATGCGATAAGGCCGCCCATTGTATTTGTATTATTTTTAAGTTTCTTTTTATAATTGTATTTTAAGGTGTACAATAAAGCATATAATAAATAATAATAAATACATAAATAAAGATCTCAAAAGCCTGCATCGCGCTAGCAAAGATTTCGGAGAGATTCGAACATATCAACAGTCCGACAACAATTATTGTCGGAAAGTAGCCCGGACCAGGGGGTCTAATCCCTAAGCACGAATCTGTAGTTTCGGCTTTAGTTACGGGCGTTGCCTACTCCGTATCACCTACGGACGTATGATTCAATACCCGCCCGAACTAAGGATGAATGACAACACAATCTGACAGTTGTACCTACTCCCGACATGTTAATACCCATCCGAAAAATTGAACTTCCCACTTGTTTTTAGGGTTCCGTACCCAAAGGGTAAAAACGGGACCCTACTAATAAGTTTCCACGCTCCGTCTGTCACCAGGCTGTATCTCATTAACCGTGATAGCTTGTCAGTTGAAATTTTCACAGATGATGTATTTTGGTTGTCACTATAACAACAAATACTAAAAACAGAATAAAATAAATATTTACATTGGGAGCCCCACCTAAATATTTAACAAACAACAAACGTGATATCTTTGCCGTTTTTACCCGACTGCCGAAGGAGGGTAATGTGTTAATCAGTCTATGTATGTATGTAAGTATGTATGTATGTTTGTTCCTATGTGGCGTTCCAGAGACCAAACGCGTTGGCCGATTTTGGTGATTCCTACGTCAATCGATGCGTTTTGGGCGCCATATTGTGGGGCCCAATATTTTTTTTCCATCCAATCCCATCGTGTGGGGTATCAAATTAAAGGGTTTTAAGAGGCGATTTCAAACATATATAACACTTATATGTTTAAATGTACCTTATTCGAATAAAATGTTAACCAAAAAGTGTTAAAAAAAATATTCAAAATATCAAAACACCCGACTGCTTAAAAAGCGAACTAAAAAGATGTAAACAAGAAAAAAATCATGCTGTGCAGTCGGAGGATACATCTGGTTTTGGTCAGCCAGCTCGCAAATATGTATCCGATAATGGTACGGAACCCTTCGTGCGTGAGTCCGACTCGCACTTGGCCAGTTTTTATGATGATATGAGGAGGATGCTCTCTTTTCAATTTATTTTGATTTATTTACAATCACACAATGCAACCAGAAACAGATTACAAAAAAACAAAAAAGTAAGGGAACAGTAAATTCGGTTACAATACGTAACTATAGCAACTGGCATGTTTGGCGCATACCTCTATAATAATAATAAACACATTACCCTCCTTCGGCTGTCGGGTAAAAAAACACGGTCTAATCTGGCGATTGCACCCAAGGCCGTACGATCAGAAATCACGCTTGAGACCAGACCCAAAAACAGACCAACTCTTCGATTTTAATCCTAAAACCAGATCACAAAAATGTTGCCTGTATTATTCATGCACTAACAATAAAAACGTTTTTATAAAAAATACAACCGACTTCCAAATAAAAACACTACAAAGTCGATGTCAAAAAACGAAGAAACAAAAACAAGAAATTGAAGTTATTTTTCCATTCACTTTGTAGTGTTTTTATTTGGAAGTCAGTAGTATTTATTTTTGTGAAAATGTTTTTTTTTCACTTTTCAGATGTGGTACATATATCTATAATGCACAGTTAGAATAGAGTACTCGAATAACATGAAACTTGAACACAATTGAAATTAGATTGTACCAGGATGAACTTTACACATCTGCGTACCCCTTTAGAGCGTACCGGCGTTATGTTATGTTATGAAATGGTGTAAACTCTATACAGAAATGCGATTGCAGCTATCCCGATAGTTCTGTTGTATAACTCCAAAGTTCTTCATCAGATCTTGATCAAATTTAAATGGAACCACAAGAAAAAGCTCTGAGGTGACACGCTTCAAGCGCTGATTAGCAGACACAATAGAAAAACCGGCCAAGTGCGAGTTGGACTCCCGCAAATATGGTTCCGTACCATTATCGCAAAAAACGGCATAAACATCACGTTTGTTGTATGGTAGCCATACTTAAATATTGAATTAATTCTGTTTTTAGTATTTGTTGTTATAGCGGCAACAGAAATACATCATCTGTGAAAATTTCAACTGTCTAGCTATCACGGTTCATGAGATACAGCCTGGTGACAGACAGACGGACCGTGGCGTCTTAGTAATAGGGTCCCGTTTTTACCCTTTGGGTACGGAACCCTAAAAACCATTGTCTTTTGCCGATTCCGCAATCTGGACGGTCAACTGAATAAAATACAGAAAAGCTTCAATTGTTACGTCATTGTCAAAACGGCGCCAAAACTGACAGCTAACCGGCGCCATTTTCTTTTAATCCCGCGCATTTTCCTTAACTGTCACATTTCCACATAAATCATGCATGCCTCTAACATTACTAATTTACAAGTCCACGTGAAGGGAAGACCGCACTTTTAATTTAACGAATGACAATCGAAAACATACCTTATTCGGACGTAATAGAATACATGGTCTTCATGTGCGGAAGCCACCAACTACGATCCGTTTAAAGTGCTTGAAAGCAAGATATATTGTAATAGAATTCAGTATGAACCAGTTTTTGCTGACTGGATATGGTTCTTTTTTGTATAAGACATTTATTGACCAATTTTTTTCAAATATATTGTATTTTCCAAAATGTTTAGGCTAAAACATTTACTTTTGTTTTGGCAAGCTACACCAAAAATTCAGTAAGATTTTGTTCATTTGAAGAAAACTTAGAAACCATTTTTTTATTGCAAAAAAGTTGGGATTATCTATCTACATATCAATTGATGATACATTAAATAGGAACGTAAATATTTTTATTCATTATTTAAATTACTACAGTTAAGAAAGGACACTACCAAAAATGTCTAAAGGCAACATAATTATTTTATTTATTTATTGAAAAACATGTTTCTTTTCACGTCTACCATAAGGAGATGCAGTAATAAAAACAAAAGCTAGTAGCATCAAAATAGAGAACTTTTATCCGAATTGATTGTCACCAATCCAAAAATCGTTTTACGATAAAAACAAGAAAAAAAAAACTTACCAAAAAGCGTCATCCCCAGGCCAGACGCGGAGTAAAACGGCCATGTTTAAAACCTCTATAACCGGCAAATAATTTAACAAAAAACTTTTTCCACAAAAAAAATGTCTTTGGTTAAAATGCATGCGGAGTGCGTACAAATCCGGCAAGAGTCTGGATTGCAGTGGCCGATTCGTTAGAGTGAGGGGGGACCACAATTGGGAACATATTCAATGAGCATAAGTGACAATGTTATCTAGTACAGTTTAATATGTGTTTAAATTGACTTTTAGGCTTCGTGATTGAGTTGGTAAGTTTTGATAGCTCAAAGATTTGTTAGTTTGTAAAAATGGTAATGGCCATGATAAAATAGTTGGCTTTCTAACAATAATATCTTTATTAACGAATAAAGGAAAGAAAAAAGATTTTTCTTCATAAAACAGTGGGCAGATTCAACGGAAAATATAAAAGAAAAATTTAACAATACTTTTTAACATGTACAATAATTGTGCAATGACTAAATATTGTCCATACTAAGCACCAGCTCAGGATTTTAGTAAACCTTTTTAGAAAGGCTCCTACCTCAGCATTTACAGCAATACATACATACATAAACTCACGCCTTTTTCCCATGGGGGTAGGCAGAAACTAAAGAACGCCACCTGCTACGATCCTTACATGCTTCTTTGCAGCAATATTTAAAAACTATTAATAATTTTAGTACCTATGTTGGAAACAAGTAAAATTTCAAAATTTATAAAACCCCTGGCCCATTTTTATTTCAAGCTACATATTTTTTATAATACATAGTAGATAAGCTTCCATCGGCAATCTATTGAACACGCAATTATGACACGATATCTTGCAAAAACACCCCGATTCAAACAGTAAAACGCCCATAACTTTTGAACGGCTGAACCGATTTTACTCAAACATAGCTAAGAACACTCTCGACAAAATCTTCTTTCAAACTAAACCAAAATCGGTTCATCAGCTTAGGAGCTATGATGGCACAGACAGACACACAGATACACAGCAACACACGTCAAACTTATAACATCCTTCTTTTTCCGTGGGGGGTTAAAAAAGGTCCTTGGCTTTCCTCGAACACAAGGGTATTTTAAAAAGATTTTGCAAACTGGACTGGAATTAATTTAGGGAAAACTACAAAGAGAGACCTTCTAAGGATTTCTCACGAAGACCTTCAATAGAGGATATGTGGAGCATCCTTGAGGGAAAATCTATCCTTCTCACAGCATTAAAAGCCCTAGAACGTATACACCTAACACGCATGATTAGATGTTGCAACAATAGTACAAAATTACATGAATGAGTATCACGAAAGGTTTATGTCAATACAATACCATAAGAGTGGAAGGATTTAGTTACCTACATTATGCAACCTACATAGGTACTCTACAAGACTAATATTTTATTGCAAATCAAAATTTTTGCTTGAATTCCTAATAGGAATTCGACCTAGCAGGTAATGTCATTAGAAATATGAATTTAATTTGTTTATCATTAGACCTTTTAAAATGGTAAAAAGTGAAAAAATAATAATAGTAGGATGAAACCCATAGGAAAAGGAAGAGAATATAACAAAAAATACAACCGACTTCCAAATAAGAACACTACAAAGTGAAAAATAACTTCAATTTCGTTTTTTGACACCAACTGCCGAAATTAAATTAATTTTTCACTTTGTAGTGTTCTTATTTGGAAGTCGATTGTATTTTTTGTAAAAGGTTTTTTTTTATTTTTCTCTTTTTAGCTGTGGTACTACATAAGGGACAAGTTATATAGGCTAGGTACCAATAATGCCCAAAGTGAAGCCAGAATAGATTAACCCAATAACATGAAACTTAAACAAAACCGGTGGAATAAGAGTATACCAAGGTGAACTGTTTACACCTGCGTACCCCTTTAGAGCGTACTAGTGTGAAGTTATGTTGTGAAATGGTTTAAACAATAAACAGAAATGCGATTGCAGCTATTCCGAGTGATTTGCCGTCATTTATTGAAGAGTTCTGATGTATATCTCCGAAGTTCTTCATCAGTTCTTGATGAAAATTAAGTGGGACCACATAAAAAGCATCAGCTTTCAAATAAAAAAAGAATCATCAAAATATGTTCACCCAGTAACAAGTTCTGAGGTAAAACAAATAAACGTTGAATTGATAACCTCCTCCTTTGTGGGAAGTCGGTTAAAAATGAAAGGAAAAATAATTTATTTGATTGAAAATTAGTGTGCTTTTTTCGATATTAATTCATAATAAAACGAAAAAATAAATATTTCAAATCAAAAAAAATACTGTATGTTTGAGACATAAAAAGTCAGACAGTTTTCACATTTGGAGAAAAAAATTGTAAAACATAAAAATAAAAAACCAAAAACTTGGTTATTTGAATTTTTCACATACATTTTGAGATTATCTGAAAATAGTGTAAATACAAAAGTTGTAGATATTTTTATTACCTACAACTTTGCTATTTAACTTTTTTCCATAGGACTTGCCGGAAATCGAGATAAACCGTTTTTACCCTTAAAAACTCTCCACTTTCCACTTCCCGACCTCAGATCGTCCGTAAATTATTTTTCATCACACTTGCACATAAACAGTATCAAAACATACAGGTTAACTTGGTCGTAATGCCCCATATAAAACCCTCGGGCTTTCTTTTTGTCATGAAACCCTAGGGCGGTAAGTAATATTTTTTTAATTTATGGCACAGCACACAGGTCATGCAAGTTCAAGCAAGGAGTTAACACGCAATTGAAAAATTGTCTGAAAATGTTATCTAAACAGGAATTTCTTTGCAATCTCGCTACATGTTACTTAAATACTCAACTATTTTTTTTAATAATCGATTTTAATAGTTATAGTATTAAAAAGGTCCAAATTATTTAATTATTTTTACACTCCGCCATGGCTGTATACCTACGTAAGTATTTGCCCTTAAAGTTTCTGAACGAAACACTGTATAATCTGTGGTGTGGGCAAAAATTCGCCAACCGCTTAAAAAAAAATTCACGTGTTTCGTAATAACAGCTGTGCTGACTTGTGTATTAGAGCTATAATTCATAATTATTACTCGCAAATGTGATGAAAAACATTGTATGTATCACGGGCGGTACGGGAATTACGAACCTCGACTCAGAAAACCCTCAGTCTTCGACTTCGGGGTTCTACTAGAGCCTCGATCGTAATTCCTTACCTACCGCCCTTAATACACAATGTACTATTTCCTTTCATTTTTGTTATTTTTTTTGGTTTCATAAATTATCGACCCTGGTCTACCTACATGCCAAAAAGTGAATTAGAATGCCTCCTCCTGGAACATTTTCGCACATCCATGCAGTGCCATTTAATCAATGTAGCACCGCATAGAGCGAGTACGCCATATTGTCGCTATTACATTCGTACCTACCTATTATGTAGTAGGTACAACGATTATTGCCAGAACTCAAGGCCAACTCATTATTGGCTATTGGAATTGACTAGCTTAGACTCTGGTTATATGGTTTACCCAAATGTGTGAAATATTATGTTCTTTATTTGTAACTACTCAGAGGAGCTCGTGGCTAAATAATAACAGCCGCACGGGTCGATCTTCAAGGTTAAGCAACGCTTGACAAGGTCGGTCCGTGGAGGGGTGACCATTTCAAAATACCGAGTTTCCTCCGTGCCTCCTTTGGGCGCACGGTTGGCGCAGTGGTTGAGCGATTGACTGCTGCGCTGCGTGTCGCGGGTTCGATTCCCGCACGGAACAAATATTTATATGACCTACAGATAGTTGTTCCGGCTCTGGGTGTTTGTGTATGTGAGTTTATATGTTTGTAAACGCACCCACGATACAGGAAGAAATTCCTAGTGTGGGGCAACGTTTTTTAAAAAAAAAAAAAAAAAAAAAAAAAAAAAAACATACCACAAGAATTGCCTGATAATGCTAGGGCAGAACAAATTAAAGGATATGGGCTATTAGCTCAAGTCTGTGTAGGACAGTAGGGACACGAAAAAAGTATCGATACTTTGTGGTATCGAGTACATTTCCATTCGATACCGATACTTTTGTACTCGATACTTTTACTCAATGAGTACTTTTTTGACAGGTATCGTATCGAATAAAAAATTAAGTTTTAAATGGTTAATCTTAGAAATTATCTATCTATATGGTATAGCGAAAGAGAATTTCATATTCAAAATGGCAACACCCGCGATCATTTACTGGTAACACCATCGAGCTAATACTGATAGGCCAAACACCTTACAAGAATGTTATCAATAAAACCACAATTATTAATGTCAAAATATACTTTATTGATAGCAATAACTCAATTCACATATTTTAATATATTATACAAGTAGACAAAACGTCTAACAATCTATTATAAAAAGTCGGTAAACACTTCAAAATGATGGTTCAATGATGGCACGCAGTGTAACTTAGTTTTCGAGCTTAGACCGCCTTGGTGGGGGTTATCGAGGCAAAAAAACACCCTGTTAGCCCGGGCATGCACTAACCCCATTGAACACATAATACAAGGCTCCCTTATCATATAAACATAGTACCCAGTACATAAATAAGGGCTATCTGAAGCATTCATTCTGTTTTCATCTAAAACCTCTTTTGTAACGTAAATTCTGGCACTAAACTTGACATTTGGGAATTTACTTTTTAAATACAGATGCAATTTGTTGTCTATTCCATGCAAACACGGGTCTTGACAGCCTGATAACGTGTTCCATGCACCGCCATTTTGAGTTTTCGCTACATTGTCTATGGCCAGCATTGCTGAATGTTGTACAGGATGAGTTTCTCTGTAGTCAAAAGATATAGCTACAATAGACCATATTGATGGATCCACCACAACCGTTGCATTGATATCTCTTAGAAGAATATCTGAAAGCTCCAAATTACTGTTTGTTTCACTTAAGTAATATTTTGCGACTTCAAATGCAATGCCCATATAACAGCGATGTTTCATAAGCTCGGCTTCGGCAAAGAATTTGTTTCCACATAAGTTTTCCAAGTAGTAACTGGGGTGGAAGTTGCAAGACCAGACACGGCTGTATTCTGTATGTTGCTTTTTTAATTTGGGAGGCAGTGATGGCAAACCCATAACTTTAAAATACTCAAAAGAGTCTTTAAGCTCATAAACCTTTTCCTCAACATACTCCTGGATTGATTGTTGAGTTACAGAGTTCAAGTAACGTGCTGGGCATAGTATAACCTCCTTTTTGCGAGCTCTTTTGAGGTGCTGCAGTTCTTTCAGAGGTATTTTTTCGTTCAGAATGGTGATGATCTTGGATAATTCTTTCACATTTTTAACTTGGCCAACGTAAACTTTAGTAAATTCTATTGGTTTGATATATTCGTCACTTACAACTGCTTGGAGGTTCTTTTTGGATGTCATGATTTGTTCAATAAAACCGTGTATGGTATGATAGTCCGTCATCTTCACTTTTTTAAATGGTGGTTCTGTTGTCTCTGACATAGCCGAGTTTTAATTTTTAAATATTTCTTTATGTTGTATCCAGTATTACCAGTAATAATACCAATCAGTAACTGTCCTGCTGCAGGGCAAAGATCTCTTCTCATACAGAGAAGGCACATGCATTGATCACCATGTTTGCTCAAATCAGGTTGGAGATATCAAACTTATATTAACTATAAGGCCAGGTTGCCTCACAATGTTTTCCTTCACCCAGTAAATAAGGTTTTATTTCATGAGTTCATTATTCTCTTGTAATGTTCCATATCTCCAATCTTGTGTTCTTCAGTAAATGCTGAAAAGAAACAAACAACAACACTATTCATTACACACACTGCACATAAACTGAATATCACAAAAAAATACTGACAAAAAATTTATAACAGAAAATCAAATCAAACGTTTCAGTTTTTCGCTGTCCAAATATATTTTAAAGTTTTTAAGTAAAATCAAAATCATTTAAAACGGCATTAAAGGGTTTTTGTTATAGCCGAAAGTCGTTTCAAACATAAATAATTGCACATCAATCCTTGTAATGGTCCTTAACGTTCCATCGTAATACCAGTACGCCACTTTAAGCAAGTCGTTATTAACAGTTTGGAATGTATTTTATTATTGCTATTTTTATTTTATACCTTTCTTATTAAAAATATTGTTATATTATTGTTCTGTGGTTGTGGTGAGATGGTTTACCAAAATAACTTAATTCTAAGTAAGTACCCAAAAGATTTTCTTCTCTATTTCATTAAAACAGCTGAATATGGGGCTACAACTTTGCCCAGCAATAAGTAAGTAAACAAAGACAGATGGCAAAGTGTTGTGTTTTTTTTAAATATGTATCTATAAACTTTTGTATCATGATTTATTGGTCATTTTATTGAGTCTCAGATAATACTATAAATGAGAAAGTAATTCTGTCTGTCTATTGCACTAATTTTAGTATAGAGACAGATTGCATCTTGGAGAAGGACATAGGATTATTTTTATTCAAGGAGTATATTCCCTATGGACATTTAGCGATACCAGCTGCGGCCACTGGCAAAAGCTATTATGATGCATCAAAATATAATATCAAGTTTCATCATCAAAAATTTTAATTGATTTAAGTTTTATGCCCAGAATATTTGAAAACAGAATAAATTATTGTGCAGCATAAAAACTCCTTTACAAATTCATAAGTCTAAGCATGATGATAAAGGCTGACAGAAGTTTTTCTCTCATTAATTATGTTTATAATTAAACAAACAAGATAGCATAATATGTTACTTGTACAACAAAGTGTAGAAGAATAAATTAAGCGTGCAATAGATAGTATTTGCGTAGTACACAATTATTACGAAAGATCAAGATAACTTAACGAAAAACTCCTGATAAAAGTTTGTCATAAAATGTTGATTTTTCTGTCCCTTCAACTTTCAATTACGCTAATTACTAGACGACAGTTTTACTAAATTTTAGATAATCGCCCAGCTTGACAATTACGGATCGTTGTTGACAAAAAACTGGTAATCATACCTTTTACGTTTAACGCACTTAGAAACACTTAAAACATGACGTATTTCTCCTTCTTACAAGTCAAATTTATAAATAAATGCACCGGTAACATTCCTTTTACACAAACACACCGGAATTATACTGTTTTTTGCTAAAATAAGCGTAATAAATATGTAAAATATTCTGAGATTTACCTCGGTATGGACTTCGTATTTAGACGTCAGTTTCTCTCCTAGACGAAATGTGTTCTCATAGTTTAGGTAAAACTCTCACGTTGGATACTCGGCCAACACACAGTGAATCTTCATTAAGTAGTTTAATAACAATGAAAATTTAATTTGCCACACACGTAAATCGCAAAAATGTAGCAGCCATTAGATTAGACAGATTAAGATTTGTTTTCGTCATGAAAACGTGGTTCTTATTCAAAAATTCTTATTGGTGCGAAATTTAATGTGTAATAAACCTCCAATGAAATGATCAGATTGTTTGACGTATATCGCCCACAGATTCGTAACAGGTTAAAACGTCATATTCTCAACCATCGTTTTGTAAATAAGAACGCACTTATTTACAACACTCCGTTTCATGAAGAAGCGCTAAGAAAATTGTGCATGGTGCGCTATCTATCTTTCTAACATTAAAATTACACCTAGGCGGTGTGGCAATGTTTTTGCAGTGTGTCTTAATGAGTCCATAAATGTTTATACCACATCTGACAACTTCTCTTCGTTGTAATTATAATAACATCCAATGCTAATCAAAATAAAATTCCATTGAGTAATTAAACAGATACAGTCGGTATTAATAAAAGGTAATGATAACCTTTGGTTATCACTTGAAATGCACTCTTCTTCTTGCCGTGATTAACACTAAACAGCTAACTCAAGTTTGAGACCATTAAATGGGCCAATTTCAGGTCCAATAACCGCTGTTAGTTTATGAGTCCATTAGCCGTAATCCGTGTACATACGCGATGAAATCTCAACGTCCCACAAGCAATTAGTAGCGTTCAACCAAGTCTAAGTTGTAGATAGTAGCTACTTGCTCTGTATGAATATTACAAGGCATAGGGCGAGTTTATATATTTCGATAGATCATCAAAGTCGTATAAAAGTCTACTCTACTAGTATACTAGGACATCGATTGCCACTATGACAGATGTAAACGCTCCGTTTGTTTGGTTTTCAAGAGCCTGTTTTGTAAAGTTCATTATGGACATAGAAACTATAAAAAACAAACGAAGTTAAAGATGAAGTATTATTTATTTAGATTATTACGATTAAATAAGTTTTTGACAAAATAATCATATACATTATTATCACATCATTAAAGGCTGAATTTTATATATAAGTGGTCATTGCCACATTTATTTACTTATTTTCTAAAGTTTGGTACCACGCCTGACAGGTTTCAGCGGCAATCTCGCATAAAGCCGACAATGCTCTGCCGGTTGAGTCGTATTCTGAGAAAGAAAGAAAAATCAATTATTATAACCTACTTAAATTAAGTAAAATAGCAGATAATATACGAGTAACTATATACAACAGGGTGGGAAGGCAGGAACAAACAACCTAGAAAACAAAAAAGAGAGCCGAGGTTTACTGAAAAACAAACATATCACGACATGTAACTATTGAATAACAAAAAACGGCCAAGTGCGTGTCGGACTTCGCACATTTAGGGTTCCGTACCAAACCGCTAAATCATGTTGGTTGTAATAATAGGAAAAATGAGGGCATTTCAAAGAAATTTCTGATTTGTCAATATATCGGTATTTTTTAGTAAAATATACGTAATAATTAACATTATCACCGTAGTTCATATAGGTCAACGGAAAGTTAAAAAGTAATTCGGTAAAAAAGAAACGTTGGCTTTGGTGGCTTCTCATTCCTTTGTTTTCCAATATTTTTTAAAACAAAAAAGAATATATCTACACAACGAACTTTAAACAACGATACCCCACTCGATGGGGCAGGCATTTTTTTTCCAGGCCCCCTTTTGCTGTATGGGAGCCCACCTTAAAAAAATTTAGGTAGGTAAAGATATTTTTTGATAATTTGTATGGCTTTGGGTCAACAAGATATTTATACTGTGAAAATTTTAGACTGTAGCTTCAACCGTTTGGCTGTGAAACCTGTGTGACAGATGACGGACAGACAGATAGACAGACGGACAGACAGATGGACAAACAGACGGATAGACAGACGGGCAGACAGACGGACACGTGAGTGACAGCAATAGCCGTTTGGACCCTTCTGGTACGGAATCCTAAAAATCAGCGTGTTACTCAAAGGTGGAACTAGGTTTCTGAAAGGCTAATGATCACACAAAATATGGCTGACACATTCTCCAACTTATGGTGACACATTAACTGCTGTGATGGTCTGATTGAAATAATGACAGGTAATCAAAATATTTGACAAATTGTCAGCCAATTTAGGGTTGATAAACTCATAGTGACGACCGTGAACAAGAAGACGATGCGTTGAAAGGCGGACCGATGACCTGGTTAAAGGTTACGGGATCCGCTGGATGCGAGACGCACATGCATGACCGGTCAATGTGGGGAGACTTGGGTAGGCTTATGGTCAGCAGTGGACGTCTTTCGGCTGAAATGATGGAGATGAAACCCGGATTATCCTGTCAGAAACCTATGCCATGGCGATAATGACCTACCAACAACACCACGCTTGCCGAAGATAGAACCGTTGAAAGGGGGCTTCCTGTATGTGGCCTCAGCAGTGTGGATGCACATGATGATGGCGACGAAGCACAGAGCTATCACGAAACGCATCGTTGTAGAGATCTGAAAATAAGAAGAACTAATTAAATACAAGTAGAAATTAAATATTTCCAAAACCCGTAATTTTTTTTTCTTTTTACAACTACATAATTTATCTAGTAGTAGACACGCTTCGATCAACATAATCTATCGAACACGTAATTATGACACGATATCTTGCGAAAATACCCCGAAACACCCACAACTTTTGAACGGCTCAACCGATTTTCATCAAACATAGCTAAGAACACTCCCGATAATGACATCACTCAAACAAAAAATACTAAATCAAAATCGGTTCATCCCTTTAGGAACTATGATGCCATAGACAGAGATACACAAATAGACAAACTCACAGGTACACACGTCAAACTTATAACACTCCTCTTTTTTAGAAAGACATTAAGAACGAAATCACAACGAAATTAAATCTTTTGTACATTGATATCAAAGAAGAGCACAGAGACGTTACTCTGACGTGTGAAAACTGTTATGGTTCCACTGTAAGGGAGACGGAGCTAGGACAAAGAGCGCTATCCATTTGTCACAGCGGCATCATGACGGCGTTGACACGTTACAGTCCGGCTCCTGGAGTTATACTATGTTGGGGCCGGCTTCCAGTCGAAAAGGAGGCTGCCGAATACCAAAGGCTTACATGGAGTATGGAGTAACTGTCTGTCTAACCCTCTCAACCCAGATCCGAACATAAGAAGAGAAGATCTAGTATAGCAAGAAATGATTACGTACTTGGACGGTCCAAGTCTAGCAGCCTTGTGCAATGAATTCGTCAAGGCGAAGGGTTTGAGAATGAACAATAGACCAATCACATGCGAGATGAAAGACGCGAGATGGATTTCCGTCTATGTGATTGGTCGATTGATGGCGGTAGAGTGCAGGTTGTTTTCCTTCACCGTTGAATTTATAAGTCATATTGGTATTTGCTCGGCTTTGAACTCAATACCATATGTCGGTACTCTCTAAGTTTTGAGTTCCTGCATGGAGCAAGCAATGGTGCTCAATGCTCGTGCCTTCTGTTTATCAGTACCGTCTTTTCCATAAGGGCACACGGGGCCCGTGCCCAGGGCCCCCATCCTCAGGGGGCCCCGAAGGACCGACAATTTCTCTCACATGTATTTACAAAACATTTTTCATTCACAGTAACTGAGCAGTGTGAGCACCTGGGTCGAAAATAAAACTTACTTTTGTCTTAAAATTTAAGTTAAAATTATGACGATTTTATTTAACCACATTAAGGCAAAATCTAGTAACACTTTGCCTTTTTCTTTTTAGAAGCATAAACTTTCCATAACATTTGATTTGATTTATTTATCTTAGTTAGGATCGATTTAAGACAAAACATAATATTCATGTCTAAACTTGGCTTGGTCTTGTTTTGGCTTAATTTAAGTAAAAAAAAAGGGAATTTCGCCTTTTTTTTAAGATAAATTTATATCAATTTGGATAGTTTTACTAAATTGATAGAAATATAGTTAAAAGCAAGAAGAAAAGCATTATAATAATAATATCATTAATGACATATTATATTCTAAATTTGATTATGTACCTACCCATAATACCTTAATAAATAGAAGATCATAATAGAATGTTAGTATAATTCGCTTTCTTTAATTTCCAAAGGGGCCCCAAATTCTTGTGTGTACAAGGGCCCCAGCATGGTATAAGACGGCCTTGTTTATGTGAAGTGGCCTTTGCCCTGCAGTGGGACAGTTAGAGGCTGGTATTATTATTAAGGGCTGCAGGATGATGAGTTCATATTTTAACTTACGAAGAGACTAAAACTTACGTGATAAAAACTCGAAAGTACTTGAAGACCAAACAGTCAAAGAAGAACTGATGCATCAACACAGTTTCCAGCCCCTTTTATACCACAACCACCCTCATAATTGAGTTTACAGCCAATCTACTGCAATTTTGCGTCCAGACAAAGTTATTGCGAATATAATGAAAAGAGAATCATGTTAGAAAAATATGGGTCACCTTAATAGATTTACTTAATTTGGTCGAAGCAATCTTGTTCGGATTTCGTTCAGTTATCAATCAGACGAGTATCTATCGAATATTCTAAATAGATTCTAATTGACAATCAAAACGCCTGATGCGTTTCGACAAGCAAATGATTAGTAGCGTGCATAGATTTATCTTTTTTATTGTCAGGGACGGTGACGAAATTGAGAGAGAGCGGAGAGCGCTGTCGGTTAGAGAGAATATGCTTGCCCGCAGCATTTCACGTGCTTCTGCGTGCTCTCTGTTTAGCGCCTTCTGTCGTTTTACGCCCTTAGCCTGTGGGTTCATTTTACGCAAAAATACGCAGCGCCTTTCGCGTTCAGTATAATAATGCCTTCAGGGTGCTGATGGGGCTGCCTCGCCTCTGAAACGCATCAGGAAATGCGCGTCGATTGCTGATGCATTGATGCGTAAAAGATGTGCATTCTTGGTGCGCAGTGCGCGGGCCAGCTCCAACGGCATCCTGGCCATGATTGCTGACAGGCTGGACTGTGTTCATATGAATAGTTGCTCCAGTTTTCAGCTGGAATGCTGATGCATTGATGATTGTATCTAAGTGAATTTTAAATCCTCCAGGGAATTCCATTCCTAAGCTTTAAGTACAATGAAAGCATTCCTAAAACGTTTTGCTCGTATGGGTGGGATGTCCATCATGTATAGACCTCGCCAAACATATTGGCCGCCCTGAAGTTGGCTACAGTGGCTGCGCAGTAAAAAATCTCATACAAAAACAGCACCGTTTCGTGACTCGCGCATCCGGTAAACCAACTTCAGGGCGGCCAATAAATTTGGCGAGGGCTATACCGATGGCGCTTCGCTATACGTCTTGTAATACGATGATGGAACTCATTAGTATGGAATCCTTTATAATTCCTAAAAGATAGCTTGATCTCTGCGACAGCTGTCAGTATCAATTCAGTAACAATAGCGTTTGACAGGCTAACAATAACGTAACCATTGAGCTAGGAAAAACAAGGAGGCGCCCTATTATTCTATACATACATTAGCTTATACAAATATGAGTGAAATACGATACAGAATGTGCAACATCATTTTGTCTCATTTCTTCTAATGTAGTAATCGTATTTGACAAAAGAGACAACAATATTTCAGTTGTTGCTCATTATGGCAATATTTTGTTACGACGTAGTGACAGCTGTCAGTAAGTGCCATATTCGCCATATTAGTTGCCGAAATTTGAGGTTGTGTTCGTGGTAGTCCTGCTGTCAAATGGTTGTTTACTTTTTGTATTATTAATGTGTGTGTGTTCCGTGATTAACACAACCATAATAGCATCGGCAGCCATTTTAAGGTTTAGGTAGGCACGTTTTTTTTGTAGGTATTTCGGGTCCATAGCATTTATTAGGTCTATGAACGTAACATTAACGTATACGTCAGTTTGACATATGTCGCAGAGATAGCTATATTTGTATGAAGTATAGTTTATGTGAGAAATTAAATCAGTCCGCAGGTCACGTTTTTACGCCTAAACTGCTAAACGAATTTTAATGCATTTTGGTTTAAGGATAGATTGGACCAGGGGAAACGCTTCCTTCCACTTTTTACAGTTTTTAACTCGGGGAGTACTTTCCCTTGGGATAACTTGCAAGTTCCATTTGGACGAAGCCGCTGGCAGAAGCTAGTTATTAAAGCTGCCAAATAATAACTCTTGTTTATGATATTATTTCTATCCCTCAACGAATTCTTTCTTATTTATCAATTATTTATGTAAAATACAACTTTACACCACACTAGGAATTTCTTCCTGTATCGTGGGTGCTTTTACAAACATATAAACTCACATACACAAGACACCCAAGTCCAGAACAATTAAATGTAGACCATACAAATATATTTTGTTCCGTGCGGGAATCAAACACGCGACACGCAGAGCAGCAGCCGATCGCTCAACCACTACGCCACCCGTGTCGTCTAATAATTATCATCATCAAATCTGTAGATATTAAGTTTTGTACATCGAAAATATTTCCAGCATTATGGGCATTTTTGGTTGTTTCTCTGTTTTTCTGTTTAGTTGTGCACGCATCACGTAAAGTGTCCGAAATCAATGTAGGTAACTTTTATACATAAAAATTGTGCGTAACTTGAAGACGTATTTACTTTTTTGTTAGGGTTCCGTACCCAAAGGGTAAAAACGGGACCCTATTACTAAGACTCCGCGGTCCGTCCGTCTGTCTGTCTGTCACCAGGCTGCATCTCGTGAACCGTGACAGCTAGACAGTTGAAATTTTCACTGATGATGTATTTCTGTTGCCGCTATAACAAGAAATACTAAAAACAGAATAAAATAAATATTTAAGCAGGGCTCCCATACAACAAACGTGATTTTTGTGCCGTTTTTTGCGCTAATGGTACGGAACCCTTCGTGCGCGAGTCCGACTCGCACTTGGCCGGGTTTTTTTTTATGTATGTTCCACGATTACTCAAAGACGCCTGGACCGATTTGTAAAATCCTTCTTTTGTTTGAAAGGCTGGTCACATGGTCTCCAGGTCAGGATCTGATGATGGGATCCTAGAGAAATCGAAGGCACTCCTCAAATATTATAGGAATACATATAGCTATTTTGATATTTTCATCTACAATGCAATCATTTACACTCAGAAAGTATTATTTGGTGAAGTGAAACTGACGAAGAAGACCACAGATGATCACTGAAACTCCTTAATGCTAAGTATGTCACGGGTATAAGATATATCGCACAGCTAACCGATTATGACGAAGCAAATACTTATAAATAAATGGTACTGATGAAAATGGCACCATCGAACTGATCTGATGATGAAGCCGGTAGGTAGGCACTGGCACTCCGAAATAAATTAATGTATCCTAGTCGTGTTTGGGCTTATTGTAATCGTCATGAGATGTATATCTCATCTCTTTAGCTATAAATTATTATCATCTTAATTGGAGATACCAAAACTAAAAATAGAAAAAAACTTTTTAACTAAAAATCAAACCGACTTCCAAAACTAAATACTACAAAGCGAAAAATAACTTTCTTTTCCGAAGTCGGTGTAGAAAATCGGAAAAAAAAAATGGGTACAAAAGACACCGACTCCGGAGAGAAAGTTATTTTTTGCTTTGTAGTATTTTGTTTTGGAAGTCGGTTTGAATATATTAGTAAGTTACTAATAAGTTTTTTTTATAAGCGCTTTGCTGATATAAGAAGTGAGATGTTACTGTAGGTAGTCAGTCCTGTCTTTTTGTATTTGTTTATGTTTGTTTGGTCTACAATAAAGAAAATGCGAATTAATAAGTTCCCTCGAAGTCCCTTAATACTGCACATGTCCAAAAAGTTTTTTTTTTAAACTTCCTGTATCGTGGGTACGTTTACAAACATATAAACTCACATACACAACACCCAGAGCCGGAACAACTATCTGTAGGTCATACAAATATTTGTTCCGCGCGGGAATCGAACCCGCGACACGCAGCACAGCAGTCAATCGCTCAACCACTGCGCCAACCGTGCGCCCAAAACGTTGTTCAGTTACTTTAAAAGAAAGGACATCATCCGTGGTTTCCTACAATTTTGGACCAAATGTAACCCAAAAAATAAAAGTGCTTTATTCTCTAAGATTCTCATAGAATTTGTCCGGCTAAGCATTTCTTACTAGAGCAAAAAAGCTGTAGCACCTCTGTAATATACATAATTATATATATATTTTATTGTAGGCAAAGCGGTTTTGGTTGTGCAAAGACAGAGTAGAAAGAGGCAGTTCTGAACTATTGCCAAAGTTAGCCTCGAACTTCAATGTAGCAGTAGGCAACCGAACGGAAACGACGAATTTAATAAACTTGTAAGAGTTTCAAAAACAAGGCAACAAGAAGAGCTCTAAGCCTACCCTGTGTTTGGTAAGAACGTACAACGAATCAAAGATGGCCGTCCTCACTCTATTCCAACAACTAATCTTATGCACTAACGAAGTTTTGATCCTTTGAGAATACTCGGCAATCTTTGTCAATATGCGGTCAGTATCAAGTAATCCAATAATTGGATGGACGGCCGCCATGTTTCCTTTTCAGAGTATAAATTGGCGGGAAGATCGTCTCACAGCATCAGTTGACGTTCAACCACATCAGTGTTACCAACAAGAAATACTTCGCTCAATAAAAGGTATTTTTACCTTTTTGGTTTTGTGTTTTGTCATATTTATTTATTATATACTTTATTGTACACCACTTAAAAATTACAGGACAAATATTTATAAAATTTAGTGTACAATAGGCCTTTGGATAGACTGGACCAGAGATGATAGGTATATAAAATCATCAGAAATGTCATCTGATGATTAAGATAAGCTTTGACTGGAAAAGTTTACCTATCTTATTTTGCCTTTAATTTTCACGTGTTTTTTGGACGAAATCTGATTAACGCAATGATTTTTACTCTCTTGCTTGCTTTGCACTTAATGCAAAACATTGAATCATGATACACTGTCTTTTTTACTATTATTATTAATAGGCTCGCTTTTTACCACTATCTCACGTGACGCGGTAAGCGATGACGTGGTCGACCGTGAAGCACGCTTGCCAAGAACTATTCACTCTTGACTTTAAAACATCCAGGTTGTAGCTATACGAAAACACAGAATCTGACAGTGTTGTCTCCTACTGATTCGTTTTATATCTATTTTGAAGTTTTAAACATCCCACATTTTGCTGTTCAAAGACGTATATATTTATTTCTTATTCGCTTTTCAGATGTCCGGAGACATGATGCGTTTCACCATTGGCGTCGTCTGCGTGGTAGCGGTGCTCCTCTCCTTGGCTGAAGTCAGTGAGGCCAACTACAAGAATGCGCCCATGAACGGTATCATGTTCGGCAAGAGGGGACCCACCGGTAAGTTACAAAGACTGTTAGAATTTTCAAGTTTCATATTTATAAAAAAGTTTAAAAATTGTAACCCGACTACGGCTTGTTTTAGCTTAGGTCACCCAGGTCATAATATCGAATTGATTGACACCTTATTCATCAAAATCGTATGAATAGTTTAGGCGCTACAGAGGAACTGTATTCGTAAATACAAACATACATACACAGACTGCTAAAATCTTAACCGTTCCTTTTGGCTTCGCCGTAGTCAGGTAAAAATAATAGGCAGTCATGGAGGAAAAGGATGCGTAGCGGCCTTTATAATAGGTATATAGCAGTCAGTTATTACAAAGTTTTAAGATTTCACTGGCACAACACTCCACATTAGAATGTCGATGACACGGTCACATTTGCATTTCGGGGATGCGGTCACATTAGCTTGTCGGTAACGCGAACCCATAAAATTGGTCCTACCAAATATCGTTCAAGTCTAAAAAAGTTTTCACTTCAAAAAATCTAGCCATTTATCGTAACCTAATCATATATTATGGTTAAAAGTTTTTATAAATTAGCCTGATCTAAAGAAGGGAGTGAGTGCTTCATGTCACCATCATTCAACTTACTCACTTCTCTTGAATCTACTAGATAAACAAACCGGTAAACCTTCTTTATCATCATGATCTTGGCCTTAATATTTTTTTTTGGGATCAGCGCAACATGTTTTTTCTTCCATAGTTTTCTGTTAGCCGTCATCTCAGTAATCAATCCCTTTCTGGATACATTATCATTCACACTATCCTTCCATCACTTCTATAGTCCTCCTCGGTTTTTTTTGTCATCCGAATTTTGTACTCAACACTATCCTGGCTTTTAATTTTTTGTAAGCTTGCGCTTGACCACTATGTCATGCCTTTTGCTTTATTATTATAATGTTAGTTCATGTAAACTGTGCAAAGGGAGAAGTTTGAATTAAATTTCTTAAGAATCGAGTCATTAATCGTATTCAAGGCTAAGTTATTCGCAAGCAGATTACCTACTAACTTGTTAAATTTGTAACGCTCGTAATCTATCTCTTTCACAGAATACGACCAACGTGGCAAGACCTTCACTGCCTTATGCGAAATCGCCACAGAAGCATGCCAGGCGTGGTTCCCGTCACCAGAAAACAAGTGAAAAACAATTATTCAAGACGAAAATGTAACGACAATAGCACTTGAATTTTGGACTGCGGTTAATTAGTAGGGAATTTTTGTATCGAGCATGGCAACACTAATGCTTCCGCCATTTTGTAATTCATATTTAACGTTTTATTAATTTTTTATTTATCTATCATAAAGGCTGGGAAATTATGACTTAATATGTAGGAATAAAGGCTTTTAAATTACTTTATACTTTTATTTACTTCTACAGTTAAGCCCGTTTTTCATTTCTCCCAAAACCTTCTATAAAGGTACAGATAACTTTATATAGTCAGAGACAGATGGACAGAGGTATGAAATGAAGTATAAGTTGTGTCATGGGTACTGGGAATGGGCAGGATAGTAGCTTTAGACCGCACTTAGAGGAGCCCTTTACTGGAAATTGTTTTATTTTTCGTGTGAGGATGTGGCCACCCCTGTTAGTTAATTAAGCCACCTCTGGTAACCACACAGGCCTCTGAGTTAGAGCAGGCTATTTCAGACTTACATTAACTAAGTCCAGGTTTCCTCACGGTGTTTTCCTTCACCGTTGCCTGTTATGTCCAAGATAAATTAGAAAGTAGATATGAATTTGAAAAGTCACATTTGTACTTGCCTGGATTTGAACCCACGACCTCAAGCACGAGAGGCGAGGTCTTAGCCACTGGGCCACCACGACACACTTGGAAATGCATATTGGCCTAAGTAAGAACTTCAAAAACAAGTAGGTAAGTAAATTTAAAAGATCTAAAATATCGACTATATCAAAAGTGAATTTTAAATAAACCCTGAAAAGTAAAAACACTCTATAAATAATAATAATATGCATACAAAGATGATTTATTAAAGGAAAGAAATGAGGCATAATTTCAAAACGGAATATTCATTTTTTTTTAATTAAAAAAATCTCAATATACAAACTTGACCATAGTTCGTTAGTTTTTAGGGTTCTGTACCCAAAGGGTAAAAACGGGACCCTATTACTAAGACTCGCTGTCCGCCTGTCTGTCTATCTGTCACCAGGCTGTAGGTATAATTCTTGCCAAACTTATTGGCCGACCTGAAGTTGGCTACAATGGCTGCGCAGTAGGAAATCTCTTTCAAAAACAGCACCGTTTCGTGCCTCGCGCATCCGGTAAACCAACTTCAGGGCGGCCAAAAAGTTTGGCGAGGGCTATATCTCATGAACCGTGATAGCTAGACAGTTCAAATTTTCACAGATGATGTATTTCTGTTGCCGCTATAACAACAAATACTACAAGCAGAATAAAATAAATATTTAAGTGGGGCCCCCATACAAAAAACGTGTTTCTTTGCCGTTTTTTGAGATAATTGAACGGAACCCTTCGTGCGCGAGTCCGACTTGCACTTGGCTGGTTTTTTTTATTTACAATACTTAGATGATGAAAGTATATTATTATGTTACTGTAAAAGCCCGAACTTCGGTAAAGCCTAGGATTTACCGACTTTAGGTGTTACCGACACCTAAGATTTACCAAGTCTTACTGGTAAAAGTCCGAATTAATGTTCTATAATAATCGCTAATTTCGGTCTTTTACCAGAAATCACATGTTAAACTTTGCATTTTTGAAGAAAATAAGCGCAATTAAAGGCAAATTGACATGATTTTAATAAAACCGGCCACGTGTTTGGACTTCGAACATTTAGGGTTCCGTGCCAAATCCCAAAATAAAGTTGGTGCCTTGGTGGTATTAGGAAAAACCGGCCAAGTGCGTGTCAGATTACGCACATTTAGATTTAGGGTTCCGTATCAAACCGCAAAATCAAGTTGGTTGTAATAGGAAAAATGAGGGCAATTCTAGAAAATTAATGATGATTTCAATACATTGGTATTTGTTAGTAACAAATATACGTAATAATAAACAATATCCCTATATTAAGTGTATAGTCTACTCAGATCAAATAAAAAGTCAAGATGGAACGTTGCAAACAACAAAGTGAAGCCGGTTCAAACTAAGCCTTGCCGTATAAATACACAATTATACGCGCACACGTATAACGAAACTACCCCTTAGCTTGTCAGTTGAGCTTTATTACTTGATCTGTAAGCTCGAAGTACAAGCTAAGGCGTAATTTCGTTGTACGTGAGTGCGTGTAATTGTGTATATAAACGGCAAGGCTCAGTTTGACCCGGCTTCACTTTGTTGTTTGCAACGTTCCATCTTGACTTTTTATTTGATCTGAGATAGTCTATGATTAGGGTGCTGCAATATCAACAAAACACGCGTGCACAATACTTTAAAGATACGATTAAAATTTGATTGCAGGTATTCCGCCTTAATTATTACAGAGATGTCATAAAGCTCTGTGTGCTCTACAATGTAAACAATCTATCAATGGTTAACAAAATAATAAAGTAGCATCAATAACTTAGTATAGTTCTCGCCAAACTCTTTGACCGCCCTGAAGTTGACTTTCCGAAGCGCACGGCACGACGCGGCGCGGCGCGGTTATTTACTACTGCGCAAACATTGTAGCCAACTTCAGGGCGGTCATGAAGTTTGGCGGCAAAACCTGCCTAACTACCACAGTGACACAGTTGACACCAGTCAGATCATCGCATAAACCGTTGTGGTTGTGCGTAACAAGGACGGGGAATATCCCATCCAATAACTTTTAAAAACCGCCACACGTTTAAAAAAATCGCGAATTGAATATTCCAATACCTACGGCTACGATATCAGGTTTTTAAAAATCGATAGATTCCTTTCAAAAGCCTGCGTGTAATGAACCGTAGATTTGTCCTAGATACGCATGTGGTGGTACAGCTTGCTAAGAAATATATTTGGAATTATTTATCAATAAATCAATTTATCAAAATTAACACTAAAATATACTGCTCAAAAAATCGATACATCGATCAAATAGTATCGATATAAGTATTGACGTATCGATATTTTTTAAACAAGTCTATCATAATATTTTACCATGGCAGCCCCGACCGTGGGAACTTTATAGATAAGCTTACTTTCGATTTGTATTGTTGTCAAATGTTTTTGTCATTCAATTAGATTCCACTAAGAATCACTTCCTAGTAGAAATCATGAAATACTCCCACAGTGAGAAATAATACAGTTTAGAGCACTAATTTTTTTGTGATAAAAAACTGATAACACTGAAAATAAAATGTCAATAACATGCAGTGACGTTTCGCATTCGGAAAAATCGCATTTCGATTCTACCTTACTTTATTAAAATGGATTATTTTAGTTCTGAGCTTGTGGTGAAATAATGAGATAATATAAATCATTTATTCAATTCATCAAGGATTAAAAAAAATATCAACATGACTACGAAGGAGCTTTATACGAAGGTAAAATTTGAAGTGAAATGTTTTTGATTGTATTTTGTTTTTTTGTGGCAGATCCATTTCGAATTTAGAATGCAAAGTTAATTAAACTTTTATCAACACAAGCATTCATTTGTTCCGCAACCTATTTAGATACTTTGCAGATCAATTATTGTAATTAATTGGTGACAGAATAGGGAGTGTTTACGATTGACCTTCTTCACTGAATTTATTGAAGAGCACGTCATTCTTATTCGTTTACTCGGCGATCGCTAATTTTTGTAACATTTAAAATATTTCGCGTGTCAAGGAATATCGCAAGTTCCGGGATGACGTCAGTCGTCACTTCGCTGCAGTTCCCCCTACTGTTCCATTTTCAAAAACATTAAACAAACATAACACTGACTGGCCATTCTTTCATTCAGATTTCCAGAATTGAATCTTCAGATTTATCGGAAATCAATATAGTTTCTAATAATAATCTTGTTGGCACTTGTATAATAAATTAACATAATCACTTTTGCTATCTAGATAAGTGGATTTGTTAATGCTCATGTTTTATTTATGAACTGCAATTACACAGTATTTGAGCACTCACTGACTATGAACTACATAACATTACCAAATTGTTAAAATTTTAAAGAGATTATAATCATGAAATATGTTATTATATTACCTTATCACCAGTCTCAATCTCAATGCATGTTGCGTTATCTTGATGTCAATTTTTTTGGGGTATTTGTTTATTGATGACATATTTATTTTACTTTGGTTTGTCAAGATTTTATGTGTGCAGTTTTATTCATTACAAGAAAACTTAACTAGCATTGATATTCTACTTTTCTTCCGTGTTAAAACTGGATATTAAATATTTACAGTTTGAGTGCACTATCATCTTCAGTGAAAAATTTTTAACACAATAAAAAATGCATGATTGTGATATAAAAAGTCTGACCATGCACTATATGTTTATGAAACTAGGTCATTAATTGAATATGGCTTGTTCAAGTAGAACAATTTTCAAACAGTTTAGAAATAATGCAGTCCATGTTATTACGAAATGTAAACATGATTTAGACAGGTTTTTGTTTTCATAATCTCTTGTTTTTAACCCCCGATGGAAAAAGAGGGGTGTTATAAGTTTGAGGTGTGTTGCTGTGTATCTGTGTGTCTGTGTATCTGTGTGTCTGTGTATCTGTGTGTCTGTCTGTGGCATCATAGCGCCTCAATGGATGAACCGATTTTGATTTAGTTTTTTTTGTTTGAAAGGTGATTGTATCGAGAGTGTTCTTAGCTAAGTTTGAATATAATCGGTTCAGCCGTTCAAAAGTTATGCACGTTTTACTGTTTAGATCATGATGTTTTCGCAAGATAAATGTGTCGGGGGTTTTTTAAATTTTGAAATTTTACTTGTTAGTGTTATAGTAAACATAGAACTATTTGAGAATAGCTTCCGCAGTAAAAATGCCATCATGAACATCAACAAACAAAATAGAAAACTAAACCACACTAAATGTCAATACAAAAAGTTATTTATTCACACTATAACAATGATTTACTTTCATAAGAAGCACTCATTTTATTAGGAATATACCAGGATTTAATTTAATTATCTAATACCTTTAAACAAGCAATTCATGTATATAATCTGAATCTCAGAAATGGCTAAAAAGATTTTCATGAAGTTTAGTATGCAAGGGGTTTCGGGGGCGATAAATCGATCTAGCTAGGTTTCATTTTTAGAAAACGTCATTTTCTCTATTTTCTCCCGAGCAGAGCTTGTTCACCCAGGTACCTACTTAATATTTATACCAGGACCATAGTATGAGGTGATCTGTAGTTTCTGCCTACTCCCACGGGAAAGAGGTGTGAATTTATGTATGTTTGTATTTATAGTATAAAACACTAATGATCCTGTATCAACATTCTTCTACCAGATGACATAACAAGTTGTCATAGGACTAGTTCCCATACATATTGCAGAAGCAAAGTATTTTGACATTGCCTAAGCTCCATGTGCGATAACATTAGACATTTAAATAAGCCCATTTTTCAGCCCGTTCAACCGATTTTGACTTCTATTGCATTGGTGATACGACAAATGGTGGCTGTAGTAAACAGTTGGTTTTGGTAACAGGTTTATGCTTTTTATGTCATCTTTATGTTTACGGAATGGAACTTAAAATCGGTTGAACGGACTGTAAAAAGATTTGGAAACATGTCTAATGCTATTTCAAATGGAGTATAGATGAACAAGATAAATTGTATAGTCGTAGCGGAACTAACTTCCCAGAGGGTACAAATTATTTAACCTACATATAAACCTAAATATTCTATCCAGAAACACAACCAGTGTTTTTATCAAATAGCATAGGATAGATGAACCCCTTTTCGGTACTTAGATTCCCATTTGGTCTGTTGTGCATGCAGGCCTTTCTCTGTGAGAGGGAATGGGCCGTAATCCAACAAGAGGGCTTGGTGCGTGTTGGTGGATGTCACATGTCGTCGAATTTTTGGTTCTAAGACATGCCGGTTTCCTCATGATGTTTCCCTTCACCTTTTTAAAGCGCCTGCATGGGTTTCGAACCCACGAACTACAACTTAAGTCGCGGCTGTTACCACTGGGCCACAATAGGTAACAAAACAATAAAATTTAGCTGTTCGTTTTCTAGCTGAACTTTTTTAGGGTTCCGTACCCGGGAAGGGTTAAAGGGTCCAAACGGAGCCTTTCTTGTTGTCCATCACGTGTCCGTCTGTCCATCGTCTGTCACAAAATTTTGTACTGAAGAATTTTATAACTTCCTATTGACCTATGAATTTGAAATTTGGTGATAATGTTTATCATTACATATACTTTACTAACAAATACCAATATTTTCTACATGGTACGGAATCCTAAATGTGCAATGTCCGAAACACACTTGGCCAGTTTTTCTTTTTTATGATAAAAAATATCCTAATGCCTGGAAACTTATGCCGCATAGCCAGTTAAAGTCTAAATACCTTATGCAATATGTTTGATATGGTTTTTAGGTCATTCGTAATTAAGCTAATGGAGTGTTGTTTCTTTATGTCTATTAAAATACAATTATATGTATGTTATTCATTTTTGGATTATTGAAAAAGATTGGAAGATATTGTGTTGAATTTCCTTTAATTGGGATGGTTTTTGGTCTAGGTAACTCCATATCTTTATTTGTTTTTATTTTAGGCAACAGTAGCAATATTGTAGATTTCTCTCAGTCAAAGAATCATTAAAATGAGGGCTTCTGTATTTGTGCTCACCGCCACTGGCGAGTAAGATCCTTAAATATAGCTAACAGCAACCTCAGATTCGAGAACAGTACGTGAAGCAAAGTTTTTATTAAAATCATTTCTAATAGAGTAGAAGTGCGAATAAATATAAAATCGAGTATGCTGCAGTTTTGCGCAGCCCTGTTTTTTCGATAAAAAAGTGGCTAAAATACTTTTCGTTTGGTCTCTATAACGCCCAATAGGAACAAACATACATACTTACACACCTGCATAGACTAATAAACATATTATCCTCCTTCGGCAGTCGGGTAAAAATAGCACCGATCCGTGCCTTGCGCATCGGCAAGTCACAGTGGGTGGGCAGGGGGGGCTCAGTCGCCGTGGCTTGGCCACCTACGGTGAAGCGATGAGGGTTCCTCTTGGGACCTGGTTGGTTCCTCGAGGAGGGGCCGCTCGTCAGAGCCACAGTATAAATATGAGGCCAAGTCGGGAGAGGAGTGCCGGTATTGCGGTGCACCGCTCTCCCTATCTTCCGCGGCCCGGACGGGGTCGCCACCGTCTGATGGCAAACACGGAGGTGCCGTAGGGGAGGAGGATTGTCAGTGTCAGCTGCTCTCCCTATCGCTTCCGGCCGAAAAATGGTAGGTGGCGGGGCCACTGACCTGACCAGTCACAGGGGGATCAAGGGTGCCAAACACGGGTTCGTCTGGCGCCCATGTGCTGGTTTGGGCCCTGTGGTGGTCAGGGCGTACAATGTGTTCTGGTGCACCGGTGATGAGGGTATTCCCGAGAGGAGGGTCTGGTGAAGGACAGGAGCGGCGGGATCGCGGTGAGTGCCGCCACAAGCCGCACAAGAGGACACTGTGGAGTTTTAGTGGGTTGGAGTGCCACATAACTGCACTATCTCCCCGTGGTAGTGCAGTATGCATGACCATTTATAGAAGGAAAAAGAACTACATACATCCAGCAATTGTTTTTTTTTTATACATTTAGATAACATACATGCTTGAAAATGTTTGGTATGTATGTATTTTTTAAAGGTGTACAATAAAGAATATAATAATAATAATTACGACTGATGAACGCAAAGAGGTATGGCAAGGCAAGGAGCTTCACGGACGCTTCTATCGGGCTCTTCATGGGCCCGATGTAGATTTTTCAGCGTCCGTATTCTGGCTACGTTTCGGTGACCTTTTTGGGGAAACTGAAGGTTTTGTCTGTGCCATTATGGACGAAGTTATCCTGACCAATAACTACCGGAGACATATAATGAAGGACGGGACGGTTGACGTGTGTCGGGCATGCCACCGCCCAGGTGAATCCATCCGACATATTATCTCACAGACATAACCAAGTAGCCAGGATTATTCACCAGCAACTTTGTTTGAAATACAGTCTAGTGGATTCTGAGGTACCGTATTACAAGTATGTGCCCGACCCAGTTCTCGAAAATGACCATGTCACGTTGTACTGGGATCGGTCTATCATCACTGATAGGACTATTGTTGCCAATATGCCAGATATAGTGGTGATAGACCGATTAGCGCGCCGCACAATGATAATCGATGTCACCATCCCACATGACGAGAACCTCGTGAAAGCTGAGAAAGAGAAACAAATCAAGTATCTCGACTTAGCACACGAGGTTGTCGACATGTGGAATGTGGACTCGGCGATCATTGTGCCGATTGTCGTTACGGCCAACGGCCTGATGGCCAAGAGCCTCGACGACCATCTGTCGAGGCTGTCATTGCACGGTTGGATCAAGGGCCTGATACAGAAGGCAGTACTCCTTGATACGGCTCGTATTGTGAGGAGGTTCCTGTCTCTGGAGCCCTAACCACCGGTAGCTTGGACCCTGTTCCCGATACCGGTGGGCCTCTATTTTTTATGTTTTTAAATGTTTTTTTTTTTAAGTTTTCTTTTACTAAATATTTAAAAATGTATCAAATAAGATTGTAAATGAATAAAGGAATAATAATAATAATTATACATACTTACATAAACTCACGCCTTTTATCTCATGGGGGGTTGGCAGAAACTACAGAACTCCTGCTACATACTCCATTTGCTGATGATGACTTCTAGAAATTACGTGTTACATTACATACAAGGGACTTTAGCTGTTATTACTTTTAATTAGAAAGATTAAAACCCTATCAGCCTGTTTTAGATCAAAATAGTTGATTAAATGTGAATTACACTATAGCAATGTTTGTTAACTTGTATTAGATACCAAGAAATAGCAAGAATACACATTATGTACTTGAAAATTGTATTAAATTTTACTTATGTCATGTAAAGTTATAAAAATTCACTCTTATCGTCATAATAATAAGGTTGTCTTTCTATCGACACACGCACTCACAAAAACGTTTGGAATATTTGATTTTATGATGTCATGCATATCTCTATAATACCAAACATTTGATGCATTTGCTTACCTATTGCATTCAACTGTGGTTTTAAATACTAAATGAAGGTCATAATCATTTTTGAGTCTCGTTTTTCTACTAGAAACAACAATACTAACGTAGGTAAAAAGCCTTATAGAATAGCATTCAGCATTATACCTATTTATTTATTTTTATGGCATATTTTTAAATAAAAACACTACAAAGTTAAAAATAACTAAAATTTCGAAAGTCGGTGTCAAAAAGGAACGAAAACAGGAATATCTACTGCCCAAATTTAAGTTATTTTTCACTGTGTAGTGTTTTTAGTCCAACTACTTCGACTTTTTCGATTCAACTAGTCGGTTGTATTTTTTTTATTAAAATCAGTTCAGCGGTTTAGGCGTAAAAAGATACCTAATGACAGACATACAATGAAGTGTTATAATATAAGTATGGATGGTAAGATTGAATAAATTCGTTGTTTTATCTTTTTACAAGCTTTTATTTAACTTGCAATGTATGTATGTATGTAAGTGTGTTCAGGTCAAATCTTAACTGCATTTAAAGCAGTTATCCTCTACCGATTAAGATGAAATTTTGCATACACGTTTAATTTGGATGACCATTCTTTTTCTAAACCCAATATGGCGGACGGCCCAAGATGGCGGACTAGTTAATTTTTGTACACTGCCATGATATGACCATGATATATTTGATAAATGAAAGGGTTTGCTGAGAAAAATACGAAAAAGCTTGATTTAAAAAAAATTGACATTGAATCTATACTAATATTATAAAGAGGTAAAGTTTGTAGACGTTAATATCTGTATCTACTGAACCATTTTGATAATTCCTTCACTAGTACATTATTCCTGAGTGATATAGGCTATTTTTTAATCCTAAAAACGGGTCCTGTGGGTGGGCAACGGGAGGGAAGCCGCGGGGAACAGCTAGTAATCTATATATCTATATCTATAAAAATGAATCCCTATTTCCCTTGGTCACGGCATCACGCGTGAAAGGCTGGACCGATTTCGCTTATTCTTTTTTGTTGTGTTTGTTATTGTTAGGATAAGTAAAATACGAAAAAAAAAATTAAGAAAAAAATAATTGGAACCTTACCTACTTAGGTAGGGTAGGTATGTAGGTAGGGTAGGGTAGGTAGGGTAGACAAATGTTTGGTGTTTTTATGGTAAAACAAAGTTTGCCGGGTCAGCTAGTTATAATATACCTAAGTATGAATGGATGGTAAGATTGATTTCATTCGTTGTTTATCTTTTTAACCGACTTTCCAAAAAGGAGGAGGTTCTATGTTCGACTTCATGTTTGTTTTTTTTTTTTTGTGTTTGTTCACCGATTACTCCGTCAATTGTGGACCGATTTTGAAAATTCTTTTTTTGGTTGAAAAAGTATGTTCCGAAATTGGTCCCATTTTAATTTGGTGAAGATCTGATGAAGAACTTCGGAGATATACAACAGAACTCTTCAATAAATAACGGAAAATCTCTCGGGATTGCTGCAATCGCATGTCTGTTTGTTGTTTATAACATTTTATAACATAACATCACGCCAGTTCGCTCTTAAGGGGTAAGCAGACCTCTCATTTCATCGGTTATGTTCAAGTTTCATGAAATCTATTCTGGCGAAATAGTTCCCTTACTAACTTGCCTATTAGGTACGTACAACTAAAAAAAACTTCGGTCGGTGTCTTTCGTAGGTACCATTTTTTTGCGTTATGGACACCAACTTCAAAAAATTAAGTTATTTTTCACTTTGTAGTTTTGTATTTGGAAGTCGGTAGTATTTTTTTGCAAAAAGTTTTTTTATTTTAGGTCTTCACAAACTGTTGTAGGTATCTGAGTTTAGTACAGCATATTGGCTTTAATACATCTTTATCAACGGTCATCTCAGCGTCATCATCCACAAAATCCTCCCATCTCTTGGCTTATTTTCCTAACACTTTCTAACACAATCTTATTCTTTGTACCAGGGCGCCCGAATATGGGTGGAGCATCCAGAGAAAGTATGGGAGAGCGCCACGGTGACGTCAGATTACCGGTCCGGCGTGCTCATCGCCCAGATAGACCAGTCCGGAGAGATTCGGCAGATAAAGGTCAGTATACTGAAGATTTACCTCTCTTTAGGAATATCTCCTGTATCGTGGGTGTGTTTACAAACATTTAAACTTACCTACACAAATACCCAGGCCAGGAACAAGTATCTGTAGGCGGTACAATCCCGAACTGAACCCGCGATACGCAGCGCAGTAGTCAATCGTTTAGCCACTGCGCCTCCATCACTGCTGCAGTTGCTCTCCCTAGAGATTAAAAAAAAATGTAGCCAATCTAAAGAAATCGAAGACCTAAGTCCACCCACTTAACATATATAAACGTTGTTGATATCCTATGAGAGACAAACATGTTCTTTCTCCCTTGAACGGTGCCATCATTAGATTAGACTCTACCTTCAAATTGTATCTACAGGTAGAATCCAATGAAACGGCTCAAGTCGCTGCGCAGTATCAAATTCATGTGACATCAGGGGTGAGGGGTGGGATACTGCGCAAACAAAAGTGAATTTCTTAGACGTTATTAACTTTGAGCCGACCTATACTAACACTTTGGCAGCGATATATGCCCTATCCCGTGGCAATATTATTGGAATTAATGTTCTCACAATGTTAGGAACCATTAATATTAATGCTAATTTTTATCCGTGGTAAATGATAAATGTTTTTATTTCTGTAAGTTGGTTTGTACAAACACTTTTACGTGTCGAACATATTTTTTAAAACTAGATGAGGTCGGCGTTTCCTATCTGACTACTCTGAGAAGAAACTAGTGCTAGGCAACTAGGCTTATCCTAGTTGTAAACGACCCTTTGTGCCTATTGGCCTTGTTTGTATCCTGCTTGGTATGGAGTGAAGTGGATATTTGTATCTTTTCCTACTCCTCCGTTATTTTATTCTGATTAATTTCGTTGCGGGATCCAAGACAGTTAAATTCATTCGCCGGGACTTCGTCGAGCTTCACTGCCTCGGCGCTTTTCTGGTGGTCGCCACTGTTGATTCTGGCTTTCAGGAGTTGCAATGGTTTGGGAATAGTTCGGTGGGATTGTCCTTATCCCGTGGAAATTTTGAAATATCTAGAGTAATTTCTTGACTACATCAAAAAGGGGTGGACTTTTACAATAGACTTGGACTTTTTACAATAGTTCGCAATCATCTTTATAGCCCTTTGCAAAGAATAGTTACAGCACTGATAACAACATTTGTGCCACATGTTAAATTTAGTCTTGTTGGTTATATATATATATTTTTTTTTAACTTGTATAGATTCTTTTACCGATTATTTTGTGAATGTGTGAACATTGTGGGCCTTCTAGATGTTAATTAACATTTGTTAACTTTGTTATATATTATATAAACTTTTTTTTTTTAGTTCCTTACGACTTATTGTCGGGCCTACGTTGTGCCCCCATAGAACTAATGCTGTAACATGGAAATATTGTAAAATCAAACCATTTTTAAAAGAGTAACCATGGAGTTTCTTGCCGGTTCTTCTCTATAGGAAACGACCAACCCGAACCGTGCACCTTTTGTCGACGTTTTATAAGTGCCCATGTATTTTGATTTTGATGCCTATGCATTTTTTTTGCTTTTTAGCTTCGAGGGTTTGAGCAGGACGTTAATGAGTCAGTAAGCGAATCAGGAAGTTGCTCTTATGTGCATTGATCATGGGAAGATGGTTCATTACAAGGCCCAACAATCAACTCAGCCTATCACAGTCATATCTGTCTGCTGAACATAGACCTCTCCTAAGTCGCACCGTAACACAACTTGCCTTCCGCATCCAGCATTTCCCATTTAAGTTTGGCCGAGTTCATAATAGCCACACCAATTTGATTTAACAAATTCGTTGCCAAAGACTCTCCTCGCGCGTGATACAATGGCTTTTTAGGGTTCCGTACCCAAAGGGTAAAAACGGGACCCTATTACTAAGAGTCCGCGGTCCGTCTGCCCGTCTGTCACCAGGCTGTATCTCATGAGCCGCGATAGCTAGGCAGTTTAAATTTTCACAGATGATGTTTTCTATTGCCGCTATAACAACAAATACTAAAATTTGAATAAAATAAATATTTAAGTGGAAATGCCATAACAACACACGTGATATTTTGCCGTTTTTTGCGATAATGGTACGGAACCCTAAGTGCGCGAATCCGACTCGCACTTGGCCGGTTTATAATTGTTTCAGTAATTACAGCAACGAACGTGTTAAGGGTCATAGGCTCATTGCCACGATGCTATTAAGATATTCCTGGAAATACCAGGTAATACTTTGCCCAACTTGTGTATAGAACCCCGGACCCTTCGATCAGCAGTCGCACTTGTAACCACTTGCGCATGGCGCCATCTGTGGATTATCAAAAGTCAACATTGTCAGTTGTGGTATAGTGCGTCAACAAATCCCTATTGAGGCACGATTATTGTCAAAATAAAATGAACCAATTAACTGAACTGATTGAATTCTACTGCAAGACATCAATGGGGCAATCAGGGGGAAGCAAAAGTCCACAGGTATTGAGAAAATCACTATCACGAGTCATCAAAATAAATAGAAACTATAAAAACGAACGTTTTGACAGATTTGACTGCTAAACATGCTAAACTGTCAAACCATCTTTTTCTTTTTAAATTTGTTTTGAAAAGTTGTCTTTTCAGCAGTTCCAAATTCCAACGACAGGGCATGTAGATATTTTGCAGATCTACATTCTTCTGTCTTAAATCCTACAGTCTAAATACTAGTCTAAATTCAACATTCTAAATTCTACAGTCTGAATTCTACAGTCTAAACTCTACAGTCTAATTTCTACAGTCTAAATTCTACAGTCACAAATAAAAATACATATTTTTTTATTTCATGTTGGCCTACATGGGCACTTATAAAACGTCGACGAAAGGTGCACGGTCGAGTCTAAATTCTACAGTCTAAATGCTGCAGTCTAAATTCTACATTCTAAATTCTATAATTGACTTGAAAAATATCTATTTACTCTAGATTTTTCAAGTCCACTATACAACTGTGAACTGCCTTATTGGTCTGCCCCGGTAGCGAAAAGCACGACTGTCAAACGTGGTGTCCTGGGTTCGCCACTCAGGTCCGGAAAGTAGGTATGATAGGGTTATCTCATCAGAAAGTTCTCAAAAGCAGCCGGAGTCTGGATCAATGCCCGATTCATGGCAAAAATCCACCTATTAGGTACATAAGATTTAAACATAACTGCGCCGGGTGTGTTACAGGTGCAACGTTGTAGTTTCACTGACAAAATCTTCCTTTTCCCCTGACCGACGAAGACTGGGCAGGCCCTAATGCGACCTTACTATTTTTCCAACAGATCAAAGATGAAACTAAGATGCCGCCTCTTCGGAACCCCTCCCTGCTCATCGGCCAGAACGACCTCACATCACTGTCGTATCTGCACGAACCAGCTGTGCTACATAACCTTAGAGTTAGGTAAGTCAAAGTATAGTACCAAGCGCTTCCAACACAGATTACCTCCCAATAGATTCCGCATAGAAGACAACTTACGCGCACCACACATCAGCCTATTTAGGCTGATATAACTCAGTGCACGGTATGATCTCTTTAGTGTCGACCAGACATTAAAGCTGTAGGGACGCAAGCGGTTTCTAGTTTTAATGCTGTTTAAAAAATAGTTATCAACGGTTTGCCTTAAAAAAAATGACGAATTGCGCATTAAAATAGCGTGGAAAATCAACCAGCCCTTCAAGTTCAAAAAAAGATGGGATAACATTCCACCAGTAGGCAAAGTAATAAATATTGACCAATCTAAAAAAGGTCAAGTTATAATGGTTAGCAAAGCAAAATTGCACACTTTTCAGTAGCGCTCGTTGATGTCTTTTGTGAAAGTCCCTTTCACTCTTAAGGAAGTATTATATTGCTATATTTTTCCCACAGAAGTAAAAATGTTGAGACAAATACGTTTTTTGCTTATCGAAAAGTATCGATGATCGATGTTTAATAAGGTATATAGGAGAATAAAATAATTTTGTTAAAATTGATTATTTAAAATTAACAAATTAGTTTATTTTTACTTTGAACTAATTGTGCTAAACTCATAATAAGAGCTTAGAGTGACTTTGTTTACATAGGATTACAATTAAATTAAATCACCTTTGGCCAAAATCAAAATCTTTTTTCGATCGATGTTTTTCTTTATCATTATTAAAGTAATTATAAAATCGCCGACTAAGAAATTTTATATAAAATACCTTTCTGTTTGAAAAATATCGATATTTTATTGACTTTTAATACGCATGTCCCGTCACTACGACAGATACCGTGACCTTGAATAGCCAATCACGGCGCACTTGTCACTCCCCGCGCAACCCGTGCCTTCCGCCAAATTTGGTGAACTCGGAATCAAACAAAACAGTAGGCATGCGGTATCTATTGGGAGGTAATCTGTGGCTTCTAAACATCCTTTAGATGCGCACAGCGAATCAATGGAACTCATTACCTGCATGCGTGTTTCCGAACGCATTCAACCCGAATCTCTTCAAAGTTAGAGTGAACAGACTTCTTCTGGGGAAACTCACTCCATCGTCGACTCTGTCTCTGTCACCTATGACCTAGACTAGAGTCAAGAGCAAACCCATCATAAATAGAAAAAAAATGTAGTCGCAGCGGATCTTTGTGTCTCTATAGTTGGCTCTGCCAAACATTGCGCAAGAAACAGTTTGTCATCGAGTATACTGCATAGAGTAAGCGAGATAGGACGATACGACAAACGTAAGCGAATGAAAGTGACAGTTATACAATGCTATATTTTTGAAATAACCTCTTAACACCCTTTATTTTGATACCTCACACGATCGGTTTGGAAAAAAAAACAATTTTGAGCGCCCACAATATGGTGCCCGAAAACCGCCATTTTTCTATTTTCAAATTTGAATGTAGCCAGTGACACTCGCAAGGTTAAGACGAATCGATTGACGTATATCAAAATCGGCCAAAAGGTTTGGTCTCTACAACGCCACATAGGAACTAACATACATACATACATAGACTGATAAACACATTACCCTCCTTCGGCAGTCGGGTAAAACAAACCAAACGGGTTTTTGCTAGAAACATAATGAAATCAACATCTCAGTTAATTGCGTCCCGGGACTAATTTAATTAATACGCCTTTTAGTAATTATTATGGTGTCAACGCCCGACGAATGTACCTGGCTTCTTCCATACCCACTGAAGTCAATCAATCTGCCCAGCCCCTTCCCAACTATATTCAGCTGCCAGTATATCCGAAGGCAGCTGAGTACTAGTATATTTTCATGGAACGTCTGCCTTTCTGACGTCCACAAATGCTGGGTAAAACGATATTCCTTGGCAAGATTAGTGTTTTATCATTCCAAGGGAATACAAACTATCCTATGTCCTTTCCAGGGTCTCAAACTATCTCCATGCCAAATTTAATCTAAATCGGTTGAGTAGATCCAGAGATGTTTGTGATTACAACACGTCACACTAGCTATGTCGTCTCTATCCTTAATAGGTCACTTTCACTAATACGTCACTTTGTACAGGTAGCCAACTTCCCAATTTGTCTCAAGCCGTATTACGTCTCTTTCCCAACTCGTCCTATGGCGAAGAACGTGCAAGAAACTCCACGGATATTCTTTGCCATCAGTTTTAGTTACAATGATTTGGTTACATCATACTTGTTGGAAAATATATATGTGAGAACGGTGTAAAAAGACGTACACGTAAAAGCGTCTAGAGTAAAACAAACAATTCAAAATAAAATAGAGCGTAATTAAAAGCAGGCCGAAGCAGTTATGACCAATCCCAACTGATGGCTCCCGTTCACGAACATGACGCGTGGATTGGCACCACTCAGCTCAACTATCATGAAGGGAACCGAATGATCCAATACTTGTGCCACTATCAGAGAGACATTAGAGAGAGCAAGACACAATCAACTGCCAGGGCAGGCACAAGTCAACAAACGACACATAGGTACAGTAAATGATACATTTACAGTTGGTACATTTTCGATACATCAGACGGCAAACACGAAAAACCGCCCCCATAAAAGGGGATTTCCTCTTCACCATTTCAGGATAAACCAACTCATGTCCAGTTTATTGATAAACCCGTTCGTTTCCGTGCTATGTGCTCTAGACTTCCACACGTGACGAAATCATGAATCACGTTAGAGATAACTGTTGATAAGGAACTGTATTGCTACAATGATACTATAGTTATTGTGTGGCAAATCTGTGCTGTGATTATTTGTAATAGAAATCTGTTCTACATTCCTATAAAGCGTTATTCCCAAAGTACTACAAAAAGAGTTCCCAAACTACTCCAATGTAAAAAAAAAATATTTTTAATTAGCTCTCGTTCTACTCAATGATAATAATAAAATGATCTCAAAGTATTATATTTTAATCAAAAAGCTAATTTAAATATGTACCGGATTAAAATATATTTTAAGTACCTAAATAAAAGAAAAATAATTCAACAATAATTTTGATTCCTAGGATTTTTTTAATTCAACAGTTATAAATATTCAAAAATCAACTGACAAAATTAATAAAAAAACTTTTTGCAAAAATATACTACCGACTTCCAAATACAAAACTACAAAGTGAAAAATAACTTTATTTTTTGAATTCGGTGCCTTTCGTAGGTACCAATTTTTTGCGTTATGGACACCGACTTCAAAAAATAAAGTTATTTTTCACTTTGTAGTTTTGTATTTGGAAGTCGGTAGTGTTTTTTTGCAAAAAGGTTTTTTTATTTTTCACTTTTTAGCTGTACCTACCTAATAGGTAATTTAGTAAGGTAACTATAACGCCAAAATTGATTTCATGAAACTTGAACTTAACCGGTGAAATGAGAGATCTGAGTACCCCTTAAGAGCGTACTGGCGTGATGTTATGTTATGAAATGGTATAAACAATAAACATATATGCAATTGCAGCAATCCCGAGAGATTTGCCGTTGTTTATTGAAGAGTTCTGTTGTATATCTCCAAAGCTCTTCATCAGATCTTCACCAAAAAAAACATGGTACCAATTTCGGAACATACGTTTTCAAACAAAAAAAGAATTTTTAAAATCGGTCCACAATTGACGGAGATATCGGTGAACATAAAAAAAAACAAACATGAAGTCGAACATAGAACCTCATCCTTTTTGGGAAGTCGGTTAAAAAAGTGGGGCCTGGACCTGGGATTCAGAAGTTTATAAACCATAAAAAACAAATAATAAAAAGTCTGCTAAACTTTAATCTTGCTTTTAAGAATTTTTGTGACTGTCTTTAATGAAATATATGTATTTTATAGGTAATTATGTAGATGGAGTTTGAGAATTGATAACGAATAATCGGTGGAGTACTTTAAGTATTTTTAAATAATAATAATTCCTTGAGGTAACTTGGGGAGTACTTTTTAGAACAAAAGAATGGAGTACTTTGGGAATGACCCGAATTTTGGCATGGAGATAGTTTGAGACCCTGGGAAGGACATGGGATAGTTTGTATTCCCTTGGGATTATACCTATTCACTTTTGACTTAATTACCCCTATATTGTAGTTATCGCGAAACACAGACTCCAGCAGGCAATTCCACTCCTTAGCTGTACGGTTATAAGTATTCCCAAAAGTTTACTGCGTATGGGAGGGCTGTCCACCATGTATCGATGGCGCATCGCCGTATATCTGCTGGTTCGATGATGAAACGGGCTTGGCGGAATTAGATCATGCAATTCCATCGCACTCTCCTCGGAATGTTGAAATGAAAAACCGACAGGCTGGCAAATAGGCGCCGATGTTCAAGGCTCCGGAGCCTAGATTCGACCAGTAACTCATTGCCGATGAGCTTCTTGGCCCGCTTTTCGATTGACTCTAGTGCGTCAAGCTGTTATTTCGTTTCGTACTCAGATCCGTCCCAGGGATGAAAACAGTAATCCGTGCATGATCGAAGTTGCGCTTGATACAAGTTGAGCAGCTTTTCCGGCGTGAAGGTACGTGAAGTACCTTCTCACCTTTGCAACGATCCCCAACTTTTTGCCAACCAGCTGAGCCTTTGCCTCAATGTATGGGGGATGTCCCAATTTTGGGAGTCGATGTCAACGTAACGCCAAGAAGCTCAAGATGGTCCGTTATTGGCGCGGTCACATCTCGGAAAGTTGGAGCTGGTCGAAATTGCCTCTTAGCGGATAAAAGACACGCCTGGGTTTTAGCAGCATTAAACCTGACCAGATTGGCATCGCCCCGTTCGGAGACTGCCTGCAAGGCAGCGTCAAACGCTCCACCATGGCCTCACGCAGAGACCGGATCTGAGTCCCGTAACTATCGTATCTTGGTGCATTGTAAAGAGTTAAGGACCCGGAATAGTTGAGAAAAGGTTGACAGAAGTTGAGGTCATTTTGCCTTGCCAAAAATACAGGGTGACTTGAAATTCAACACATCCTTATAAGGCTTGTTAAGAATTAGCACCTAAAATGTCAAGCGCAAGTCCATAGTTTAAAAATATGCAAATTTGATGCTTATAAGATCCTAGCTACTCCCAGCGTTTTGTGGTCTCATACCTTGGTCTTTCCTACAGGGTTGTATGCACTCGGCTATATTGTAGCTTTTCATTAAGTGGAAGAATGTTAGGAATCGAACCAGTAGAAGGCAGATTTTACAAAGTCGCTCTATGTATAATACTGGTATCTTCTTCTTTAGAGATTTAGTTTTCGTATTTAGTCCGTAATGAAGACCATTGTGATCCGAACGGCCGTACTAGTATACAACATTTTTCTGGCTAGTTAAATTATCTTTTATGGTCAATATTTTTATGTTTAAGTTCCATTTTTTGTTCAGTGACTGGGCGACTAAAGGAATCAGGTAAAGTAGGGAAAGACTTTACGTGCTGTATGGCCTTAAGCCTTGATAAAAGATTTTATTTCTGTAAGTTGGTTTGTACAAACACTTTTACATGTCGAACATATTTTTAAAACTAGATGAGGTCGGCGTTTCCTATCTGACTACTCTGAGAAGAAAGGCCGAAACAAACTCAGAGGTCACAGTCTCTTTTAAAGTCCAGACAAAATCTTGATTAGATCTTGTGAAGACCATGTAGACTGATGTCTGAAATGGTCTTTTGAGGAAAGAACCAGCCAGATTAAGTGGACCTGTCCAGTCAGTGCACGCATTTGTCAATAACCGAGCAGCTCAACTCAGAATTTAAGGAGCTCAACGATTCGACGAACAATACCAAAGAAAGGACATTCGGGTAGGCCGCATAAACTACTCAAACTGCCAGACCATGATTAAAAACTAAGATAAATTTAAATAAAAACAAAAAAAAAAACAAATATCCACATAGTCGTCACATTCACAATAATTAAAATAAAATAATATAATACTTTAAAAAGTAAATATTCTTGTCATTGCAAGAAAACCAAAAAAAAAAAAAAAATATAATAACAAAATGCATAGTGCAAAATATAATAAAAAAACAAAATTAATTGGAGCAGCTCAATCCCAAGCCTTTTTGTCCTCAATGTAATCTTTTGTTGTATAAAACGCTTTCTGGCACAACTTACGTTTAATGAAAGATTTGAATTTATTAAGACTTAGATCTTGTACGTGGCTTGGAAGCTTATTATAAAAGCGTACACATTGACATCTAAACGAGCCACCTATTTTCTTGATCCTTGTTGTAGGTACTACAAATTTGTGTTTGTTCCCAGTATTTATGTTATGGATATCACTGTATTTTTTAAACAATTTTATATTTCTATGGGCATATAAAAGATTTTCATAGATATACTGAGAAGGCACAGTCATTACATTAATCTCCTTAAATTTCTCTCTGAGAGAGTGTCTCGGGCTTAATTTATAAATTGATCGAATTGCTCTTTTCTGCAAAACAAAGATAGTCTGGATGTCGGCGGCATTTCCCCACAACAGAATACCGTACGACATTACACCATGAAAATAGCTAAAGTATACTAAACGGGCTGTCTCTATGTCAGTTAAATTACGAATTTTTCTAACAGCATATGCTGCGGAGCTTAGCTTCTTTGACAATTTATCTATGTGTGGTACCTTATATTAACACTGAAACTTTTAATAAGTATGTTGCTACTTACTCAAGAATTTTTAATAATTCATGTAAACTAGCTAAGGCTTTATACATTAGCAATAAGGTTAAATTCGCAGAAAATAAAATTAGGACGGTTTGGAAAATTATTAACAATGAAACAAACAGGAACAAAAGAAATAATACTGATTACACGCTTGAGACTACACATGGACTTATTAGAGATAACAAAGAAGTTGCTCAAGAATTTGTAAATTTATTTACCAGCATCTCAATTAAAACTACTGAAACCTTAAATTCTTCGCCGTCGCTCGCTTATGGTTTATTACACGCTAACGTTTCAGCCTGCCCGACTGAATTTAACTTTTCACATATAAATCCAATAACAGTGATAAAAGCTTTTAAGCAAATAAAGATAAAACTGACAGAAGATCTATGGGGAATGTCCATCAAAGTTTGTACCTCCATTATTCAGACTATAGCGCCGTACTTAGCTTTAATTTTTAATTTGTGTATAGATCAAAGAGTCTTTCCGGATCTAATGAAATATAGTAAGGTTATACCACTTTTTAAATCCGGGGACAGTAAAGACACAAATAATTATAGACCAGTATCCGTGTTGCCGGTTTTCAGCAAGGTATTTGAAAAGATAATGCTTAATCAAATGCTCATTTATTTTAATACGAAAAACATCCTACACGAGAAACAATATGGTTTCACCAAAGGACGTTGTACAACCGACGCTGGTGTCACCTTAATAAAACACATCTTTGATGCGTGGGAGGAGGGACAAGATGCCATAGGTATCTTCTGCGACCTGTCGAAGGCGTTTGATTGCGTTGATCATGAAACATTGCTTTTGAAACTTGAGCATTACGGGCTAGGCCAATCAGCATTAAGTTTAGTAAAATCCTATTTGAATGATAGACAGCAATTAGTTCAAATAAACGGTGTCAATTCGTCGGGGATGAACGTGAAAATGGGGATACCCCAGAGCTCAATTTTAGGTCCTTTCTTATTTTTAGTATACATTAACGATTTACCCCATCTATTGAAAAACAAACTAAATATGGTGTTATTTGCTAATGACACTTCTTTGATTTTTAACATAAATAGACGTACGAGTAACGTTGCCGACGTAAATAATGCATTGCGGCAAGTTCTAAATTGGTTCACTGCTAATAATTTAGTTTTGAATGCTAAAAAAACTAAGTGTGTAAAATTTGCCTTGCCGAATGTCAAAAGTTATGATTGTGACATTATATTAAACAACGAGAAGCTAGAATTCGTCGACAAAACGGTTTTCCTGGGTATCACGCTAGACTCAAGGTTACAATGGGGTCCTCATTTAATATCATTTGCGGGGTGGTTAAGTTCGGCGGCTTATGCTGTTAGAAAATTCGTCAATTTACTGATGTAGATACCGCGAGGCTGGTCTATTTTAGTTACTTTCATAGTATAATGTCTTACGGCATATTACTATGGGGAAGGGCTGCAGACATTCAGTCAATTTTTGTTCTGCCATCAGAGCGATATACAATCTTCGCCGGCGCGATTCTCTAAGAGAACTGTTTAAGGACATTAACATCATGACGGTACCTTGTCAATATATTTACGAAAACATCATGTACGTTAGAAAGAATTTACATCTTTTTAGTAAAAACAGCGATAGACATAGTTATGTAACTAGAAATAGGGACCAATTAATTCAACCAGGTTTCAGGCTGGCTAAAGTAGCGTCGTCTTTTATGGGGTACTGTATAAAATGTTACAATAAAATACCGCCACACATTCTAGAAATGAATGAGACGAAATTTAAAACTTTTATAAAACGCACACTATGCAGGCAGGCATATTGTAGGTTGGGGGATTACATCGCTAACAAAAATGCTTGGCCCAACGCTATTCCAGCTCCACAGCCACTAGGGCACAAAAACAAGTGATAAGCAGAAAAGTTCTGAAGTATTGTTGGACCTGCTGAAGACTGTATGAATATATTTGTGTTGTATAAACTCAATTTATTTTTTGGATTATATAACTGCACAGCACATATGTGAGTACTATGTACCAACTGTAAATCTACCATTTACTGTACCTATGTGTCGTTCGTTGACTTCAGTGTGCCCTGGCAATTGAGTGTGTCATGCTCTCTCTAATGTCTCTCTGATGGTGGCACATGTGTTGGATCATTCGGTTCCCTTCATGATGGTCGAGCTGAGTGGTGCCGACCCATGTGTGATGTTCGTGAACGGGCGCCATCAGTTGGGATTGGTCATATCTTAGGTGCCTCCGCCTGTTTTTAATTACCTATTTATTGTATTTTTAATTGTTTGTTTTACTCTAGACGCTTTTAAGTGCGTTTTTTTTTACATTGTTCTCACATATATGTATTTTTCCTACAAGATTATTGTAACCAAATACTTGTAAAACACTTTTTTTTTTTAAAAGAGTAAGTGTGGAGTTTCTTGTCCGTTCTTCTCCATAACAAGCTACATTTCCGAATGGACGGTAGAATCAATTATTAATACATTTAATTTTTTTTTTTGACGTTCGAAAGTGCCGCTTAATAATTGAATAACGAAATTTTGATTTTGATTTTCGAAATTTAACATTCGAATTGACGGTTTCTGGTATGGTTTCATGTTTTGACAGACATCTCCCAAAGCCGCCCTGATTCAAACTTCATATTAGAGGGTCGTTCTTACTTGTATTGGGTACACACAGTGGCATTTTCAGCTTTTATAAAATGACGATGGTCAGATCATCGCAGGCTCTTGGGATAAGACTTTTTCTAGGGCACTAGAATATGATCTGTGGTGGTCCAATGCTAACTATCACGAGTTTGAATACAAGCAGGGGCTCATTGAGGAATTTGTCATTACCACTTCCCTAAAACCGTTGAACAAATATATTGTAAGACATCAAGCATGCTTGTGCAGACCTATGGTTATTAAGGCGCCGATTCCCTTGAGTAGCTGATTTCAAAATGAGAATCACGTCAAAACGGCTGGTCGTAAATTTTTGGAAAAGATATATGTTTCATTAGACAATTTTCTTAATAATTTGATCTAAGAAAATTTTGAGTTTTATTCGTATACAAAATAGTGTAATTAATTTTTAAAGTTATGTCTAAAACGGACAAAAACACGACAATCGCATCAAAACCGATGGGCGTATTTTAATTACATCGACACCATCTCATAGACAATGTAATTATCTACATTTTCATGTGATGCTTTTTTTTATTAAAGTCATAGAATATTAAGGAAAATACAAAAAAACCGGCAAAAAATCACGTTTGTTGTATGGGAGCCCCACTTAAATATTTATTTTATTCTGTTTTTAGTATTTGTTGTTATAGCGGCAACAGAAATACATCATCTGTGAAAATTTCAACTGTCTAGCTATCACGGTTCATGAGATACAGCCTGGTGACAGACAGACAGACAGACCGACAGACAGACAGACAGACAGACGGACCGCGGAGTCTTAGTAATAGGGTCCCGTTTTTACCCTATGGGTACGGAACCCTAAAAACTACTAAATTTTGGGTCTCGCGGGTGTGAAATGAATACGCGTTTTGTTCCCTCAAGTTCGTTGGCGTTAGTTAGTCGTCGTCTTAATTATGTCAAGTTAGTCCTGCCATCTTTTATATGGTCTACCTAAACAGCTGAAGTCATAAGGGGAAGCTTTTGTCCGACAGTGGGATGATACAGGCTGACAGTAACCATTAAAAACATGCTGATGCAAGCAATAGGCCGTATCGAATGCCTTTTGTCGTATACTTACACCTCAGAACACAATAAGCATTTTTCGGCTTTCAAAGAGCGGTATTGAATAAATGGAAAATTTACACATATTTTAAAAACTCCGTCATTTTCATAATCTCGTAAACGTGCCACTTGTCCAAACACTGATTCATACATGACATTGTTAGTTTAACAATATTTGCTTTTATGTTGAAAAATGTACCCTGAACCGTTAAAATTAAGCTTACAATTGTTTGTTACTATAATTTTTGATACGACCTTGTGAATGTGTAGGTTTGTTAGAAAGATATGGGGTTCGAGCCCCTGTCCACTGAAGGAATTTTGATTGAAATGTTACTTTTACTTTAAACCTGCATCACCTCACCTCACCTCATCTGTAAGGCAAAATCATCATCATGACTTCCAAAGACAAAAGAAGACAAAGATATTTTATTTCATCTAGGCCATCAAGCGGCACTTTTGAACGTTAGATACCTACATTAAAATTTACAAGTAATAAAAATTGATTCTACCGTGCATTCGGAAAGTAGCTTGTTATGGAGAAGAACGCACAAGAAACTCCATAGGTACTTAGTTATTCTTTAAAAAAAAATACAATATTTACGTACATAAATACTACTACTAAACTACATAGGTAAATTAATAAATTAATAAATCTATTTCAATCCAGGGCTTATGTGGACCACAGATCGCTTGTTTTGTCCTGCTCTCACCTCTGGGACGGATTTGCCAAATACCAGCTTGATGCACTTGAGTTGATTGACAGACGGGCCAAGAGGCTTATTGACAACGAAACTCTGGTCGCGTCAAAGCTCCAGAGCCTCGAACATCGACGACGATTTGCCAGCCTGTCGGTTTTTATCGGTTACATTTCGGGGAAAGTGCGTCGGAACTGCACAATTGGATTCCGCGTAGCCCTTTCCATCATTGGACTACAAGACGTACGGCCATGCGCCATTGGTACATGGTGGACATCCCACCCATACGCACAAAGCGTTTTGCTAATACTTTCATTGTGCACACAGCTAAGGAGTGGAATTCCCTGCCGGAGTCGTTGTTCCGTACAGCTTCAAACTTGGGGTCTTTAGGTCAAGAGTGAATAGGTTACTTCTAGGCAAGCTTGCTTGCATCACCGTAGACTACATCATCGCTTACCATCAGGCGAAATAGGGGTCAAACGCGAGCCTCAGCATTTAAAAAATAAATAAAAATACTCGTTCCACCATCCTTAACGGTTTCTGTGGCGGCTGCTGGCTATGTCAGGGCTCCATATTGCGGGTTTTTTGGTCCATGGCTTATTGGGCATACGGCAGACAGAGCCAGCCTAGTCCCGCTTCAATTTTGAGGCGTATTGAGCAACATCAGTGGTCTGTGTTTTAGAGCGGAGTGCTGTGTTGCGTAAACGGTCTGTTAATTTGACGCCCAGAATACTGCGATATATCGTCAACCTTGAGCTTATGTTTTACAATGGTAAAGTCTAGGATCCGTGGGCCAAAATGTGTTTCATAAATAAATTACTCATTACTTTTTTTTTAAACAAGCTTTTTTCGTATTCTCCGCAGCAAACTCTTTTATTTGATACCCATATCATGACAGTGCACAAAAATAACTAGACCACCATCTTGGACCGTCCTCCATATTGAATTTAGAATGACGTTACTTAGCTAACCATGCATTGTCACCCAGAATATCATCGCAGCGTTATTTCTTTTTTGGATATCGCTGCACATGCTGAGATAGGGGCCTTTTTAGCCTCGCACGGGGTTTTTATTTTTTATTATTGTTTAATTTTATGCTTAGTTCTCGTGTCTCCTGTGCGGGTCACAAATAAATATTTTTCTTTCTATTTTCTTTCATCCAAACTAAACGTGTATGCAAAATTTCATCTCAATCGGTTGAGGATAACTGCTTTCAAATTCGGTTGCAAGATTTGACCCGAACACACTTAAATACATTGCAAATTAAATAAACCTTGTAAAATATTATTTGTCCACAGATTCTGCGACCGCAACGCCATCTATACATACTGCGGTATCGTGCTAGTTGCCATCAATCCTTACTACGATTTACCTATTTACGGTAAGTTGAAAAAAACAGCAACACATCTATGTATTATCCCCAAAGAGGTAGGCGAAGCGAACAGTACCGAGCAAAAATATGCACACACTATTAGCAAATCCCAATAAAAAATCGGTCCTCTTCGAGAAAAAATTAGTTTTAAATGTCATTAATTTGGTACATATTTTGGTCGTGAGTGTTATTCATAAAATTACCAGTGAGAAATATGTTTCTTAATAACTTATCTAGTTTCCTAAAACCAGGTAACATTTTATTAACGATTTGATGATTGAACTTTGAGTTTAGTAGGTAATACACAGACATATAAATCTAACTAGATGACGCGATTTTAATGTACATCGTATGCCAAAAACGGAGTTTATTTTTTAGCATTATCGGCACCGGAAATCCACCGAAATCTAGAATAATGCCTTTTTATGCCATTTTGAGCTGTAAAGAATGTATAGTAAATGTATGTTGTATCTATCATTGGTAAGTAAATTTGTTTTTAAATTGTTTGTGAAAAAGTGGCACGCCTCGTTTTCATACAGATGGAGGGACTTGCGTTATCTAGTTAAATTTTTGTCTGTGGTAGTTAGTACCCTTGTGACGACTAAACCATACTCATTATTTTAATTGCTTTTCAGGTGATGAAACAATAATGGCGTATCGCGGCCAGGCGATGGGTGACCTGGACCCGCACATATTCGCTGTCTCAGAGGAGGCCTACACCAAACTAGAGAGGGAGAGGCGAGATCAGAGTATTATTGGTGAGTACCAGTTATTAAATCGTCCACACTTTTTTTTTGCTTGACACTTTTTGTCAAGCAAAAAAAAAGTGTGAACGATTTACATATACATATTAAATAAGCTACATATCACTAAGGGCTATATTTGAACAAACTTTTGCGAAACACGTTTCTTACTACTTAGTTTAATAACGTTCTGTTTCAATCTATGATAAACAGGTTCACTGTCCAATTTGTAAAAAAATTGTTATACCCTCTTACTAATAAACACAGAATAAAGTTATACCAAGTTTAAACCTATGAAAATGTATGTTTATTCCTTTGTTATTCCTGGGGGGTGATCATAAGCTCTTAGAGTAAGGTTATTTTGAGATAGAGTAAGAGACAGATGTATACATGTCATATAAATCTATCCCTTACATACACTCAAAATGACCTTACTCTAAGAGCTAATGGTCACCCCCCTGGTATAACTTTATTCCGTGTTTATTAGTAAGAGGTTAAAACTATAGAATGAATCATATATGATACACTAGCTTTTGCCCGCGACTTCGTTCGCGTGGAATAGTGACTTTATTACAACCTATTATCTTAATAACCATGCATAAAACTAAATAATTTAAAAGGAACGATCTAATTAATTTAAAAATTAAAACGAATTTAGACATACAATTTTAGTATCTACTAATAATCGAGATCAAACTAAACTTACATTATACAACAACCAGACAACCCCCACCAATAAACCTTTTCTTTTAATCGACAAATACAATGGGACCAATTTTGAAAACAACCACCAGACAACCCAACAAATAAACCTTTTAATCTACTAATACAACGGAGCCAATTTTAAATTTACGAATCACCAATCACCAAACCAATCCACAATTCCACGACAGTACAGTACCGAAGCGCTCGGCCGATACCCAACCAAATGCGTGTAACGAAACCATAGCGCGATCTATTTCGATCCCAACGCCATCTATCGAGCATAGTGACAACTCGGATTATTTATCTATACTCCGTTCGGGCATTTTCTTTGTACTAAAAGTTTTATTATATTGATATTATTTTTTCATACCTTTTTACTATTTATTTCCTTTTTCCGATGAATTAAAACAATAACATGAACCGAACTCGTGTAACGATCGACACCATTGCGCGATCACCAACTCGACATATAGTACTAATAGAATTATCTATACTCCGTTAGAGCATTTTCTTTGTACTAAAAGTTGTATTATATTATATTATATTTTCATACCTTTTTACTATTTATTTACATTTTTCCGATGAATTTTCAGTACTGAATTGATGCCGACTCTTGACCAATAGATGGCGCTGTATGTCCGGAATAAATTTTATTTTATATTTTATTTTTTGTAAAAAAAACTATCCTATGTCCATTCTCAAGTTCCAAACTATGTCTGTACCAAATTTCACACAAATCGGTTCAGTAGTTTAGGCGTGAAGCAAAGACAGACAGACAGACAGACAGACAGACAGACAGACAGAAAGACAGACAATAAGGCTGAGAATCAGCACACTTTATGGTTTGGCTTCTAGTGACTTAAGCGTGTGCACGGGTAGGTAATGCAAATCTGGTCTCTTAAGGTTGCCCTAGTCGATCATTCTTCCATACAAACGTAGTCTAGCGATTACTCCACTGTTTGACGATGTGCTTACAAAATAAAAATGATATTAATCTAGCCATGTATGAAAAAAAATAGTTTTTTTTTTTTAAATATATTTTAAGAAGAAGGAAAATTGCAAAACATTCACCATACAGGGATAGATTTGCAGTTTAACAATGCAAATAATTTTATTTTGGTAATATAAATTTAGTAGCTTTTTCATGATATCCATACTCCCAAAGGTCTGTTTATAAAAATTACCGCGCTCGTTATCGTCCTAATTCATCATACATTTTGCTACAAGTTTGCAAAAGCGCAAAATAGAAAGTGCCGTCGACTAGGGCAACCTTAAATAAAATTGAAGAGTTATTGAAATTGAAGGTCTACTGCTCGATATAAGCTAATTAAGAAGCTTATATCTAGCAGCGGATATCTTTTGCCAGAAATAATGATGATTTGCCAAAGTTGTACGCGTATATTGTATGTTTGTAATATTCTTTATTACCTCATATCTTGCAAACCACTAGACGGATTTCCACAATTAAGATATCGTTAGACGTATCTACTTCTTGACCGCCCAAGTATTCTTAGATAGTGACGTTAAAAAAAACACGACGGATTTTAGGTGCCATATTATTGTGGCGGTCTCAATTTTTTTTTCTTTCATTCCTATCGAGTGGGGTATCAAAATTAAGAGTTTTTAGAGATGATTACAAAAATGTATACCACTTATATGTTTAAGAGTAATTCGTAAAAAAATGATAATTAAAAAGTTGTAAATAAGAAAAGTTAATAAAATCAAAACACCCGACTGCTTCAGAAGCGAACTGCTGGCTTTGGTCAGCCAGCTCGTAAATAATTATTTATCCTCCGACTGCACAGCATAATTTTCTTCTTGTTTACATATTTTTAGTCCGCTTCTTAAGCAGTCGGGCTTTTTGATTTTATTAATTTAATGCACTACCAAAATCAGGTTCAGGGAAGTACAGATTTCACTCGAAAACTAACTTCATGTCAATTCCCACAGTGAGTGGAGAATCCGGCGCCGGTAAAACCGTATCAGCCAAATACGCCATGCGCTACTTCGCGGCAGTGGGAGGCAACGCCAGCGAGACGCAGGTCGAGAGGAAGGTGCTCGCCTCCAGTCCTATCATGGAGGTAAGACGTCCTTCAAATTCATACTTACCTCTCAATTCATCATCATCTTCTGTTGGCAATAGTACACCGCACTCTTGATTTCTAGAAGAAAAGCTCCGTGACGATGACTCGATGAGTCCCAGTGAAGAGATTCGACTGTCTTGAGATAATAATTGTAAAAGTATTTTTTTTGACAATAATCAATCTGCCTAGCCTTTTCCCAAGTATGTTGGGGTCGGCTTCCAATCTAACCGGATTCAGCTGAGTAGCAGTGTTTTACATGGAGCGACTGCCTATCTGATCTCCACCATAGACTATACACTTAAATACAGAGATAGATGCGCATCTCTAGGTACGAAAAAAGGTCTGTTGTTTGATGCCCCTAACCATCAGGGGGCGCTTTTAGTTCAAAAAAAATCCTGCAGGTCGCGCTAGTGTTCTTTTCACAATTATGTATTTTATGAAAATAGTAAAATTAGGGATTTGATAAATAAAAGATATATTTATATGAAAATATTTATTGCATCGAATACATACAATTATTTCTAAAGGTTTATGCACACAATTAGATAGAAAGAAAGAAGAAAAGAAATAAATCGCACCTTCGGAATGAAGGGATCAAACTCAAAAATTTTCAATCTTCAAATATGTATGTAAGTCTTGAAAAAAGTATACACTATGTATACTTTTTTTCTATTTCGCCACAAGGTATTGGAGTAGGCTTTTTAAGTTCAGTTTATAGCAAAATCAGAAATAACAGGAATCATCATTCATCATTTTGGTAATTTATTCATTTCCTTCTTCTTTTTAAATAAAAATCTAAAGCCTGTTGTTTGACCTGGTCATTCTTATCAAATTTAGATAGCTTTCCATTTAATATTCTATTGACCCCTTTACACCAACTGTGAATAATTAAATTAACAGCGAGATTATTAATTAAATCAATCAAATCATCTTTATGTTTTTTACATGTAATAATTTGATAATCACATGCACAATTTAGTATCAGCTTTATTTTTTTCTTAATAAATTTTGATTCAGGGCAATCACGTAAACATGCAACAGTTACATAAAAAATATCTGTCATTAAATTGATGAATCTTGCACTTGGATGAAATAAAGATCTTTTAGTATAATCAATTTCGTAATTAAAAGATTGCAAATCAACTTCCGATCTACATAAATCACGCATGCATAATTTACAATTCCTAAAAATCTTTGTTTTGCATTTCTTAATCACATACCCAATAACATACTTTTTTGCCTCCGCATACACCAATTTATCATTATTTTTAATTTGACCCTTCACCTTTAATAAACAATCAATATCACATGCAAAATCATCAGTATTTGAATCAGTAGATTTTTTATCATTTAATAGATTCGCCATTGATTTGAATGCATTATTATCATCATTTTCACAATTGGCTCGCGGAGAATGTGATGAGTTAAAATTGTTAATAATCAGTGTTTTAAATGCATTACAAAATTGATTACAAGTAGGATTAACATTTCTAATTCCATTACTTCTAATACCACTAAAGAAATTTTCTAAAGGATCTTGATTGAAACTGCGAGTTATTAAATTTTTGATATCATGCTCGGTAATCAAATAATGCCATAATTCCTTAAACATTTTCATATTTTGGACCCAATTTTTAACGGAAGGAATTGATTCATACTTAATTGATTCACGACCATTTTTTCTAACTACTGATTTGAATTTAATTGATTCTAAAATCGGAATCAAGTCATCCCACAGTTTGAAGTGAGGGGAGTTATTTTTTAAGCATTGCTTGTATGGCTTTTCTGATAATTTGTAAGAATGACCATTGAATGAATCAAACAGTTTATCAAAAATTAATAGAAAATCTGCAGTCCCCTGGCATTCTTCTGGAAGCACTTTATGTCCTGAAAAAAAAAACAATATTTAATTATTGTGGTGACTATAAAATCGTTATTGCTGTTACCATAGTTATTTTAACATCATTATATTCAACTCCTTTGTACGAATTATGAACACACTACATGCAGGCTACATCTGTAGTGATGATGATGACATGTTGTAGTCAATTACATTGTAAATTAATGAAAGACAATGTTACATACACAATGTGCCCTGCCCACTGCCACATAAGTTTGGCAATTCTTCGGGCTATGTCGGTAAACCTGCAGCCGCATTGCGTAAGTGCGCAAAGAATTTAAACTCTATCCAAGCGACCAAATCGGCCAATCATACAAAACGGAAATCCTCATCGCGTCTTTCATCTCGCATGTGATTGGTCGATTTGGTCGGTTGGATAGAGTTTAAACTCTTTGCGCACTTACGCAATACGGCTGTTGGTTATCTTGCGGATGTCTTCGTTTCTGACTCGATCACGCAAGGAATCTTCGAGCATAACTCTTTTTTCACCAGTATAATCAGATGAAAATACTTACTTGCTAGAAATCTCATCGCACTTGACACCCTTTGACTGAAAACTTGTGCAGCATATTTGACTTTCATTTTTGGTATTTTGTCTTTAATTACATGCATTTCTGTAAGCTTATTCAGTAGCCTTATTTCATCGTCTCCATCATCTAAATCAAGCAAAAGCTTTAAATGTTCCCATTTAGCACATTTAGTTTCTCCATTTTGCACAAATTCAGCATCTTTAGTTAACAAGTTATTGCGAACTCCCTTCAACAAATGTGGTGTATCAAATAGAGGAAAAACTTTGACATTTTCGATTTCAAACGCATTTGACTCAAAAATTATCCCCTGTTGTCTATATTTATTTTTTGTTTCTTCTTGGAGCATTTTTATAACTTTTACGTTAGTTGCTGCTTGGTCACAAACGGTGGCCACAACCCTAAACCCAATATTATGGAGTTGTTTTATAGCTTCTGTTAACATTTCTTTTAAATCTGATGCTTTTGTACAGCTTTTGCAAAATGTGAAACTAATGGCCTGTTTGCTTTTACTTTTTATGCCTTTTATCATCAAGACTAGTGCATGATCAGCTAGAGTTTTGTTTCTTCTTTCATTCCCCTTGTCTTCAAATCCTATAATTTGGCCAGTTGTAATATTATACTCTGTTGCTGGTGCCAAAGAGATTTCGTCAAATAAAAGCGTGACAAGCTTTTTTTCAGGAGGCAAACTTTGAACAACGCTTTTAAGCTCTGTTAATATGGCTTCATTCAAACCAGGTTGCACAGTAAAGTTACTTAGCATATTTTGAAGACAACGTTTTGATGGAAGCACAAACAATTTCTTCATTAGTTTGTAAGCTTTTGGACTTTGCTTCAAAATTGTCAGAGACAGAATTTTCTCTTCTACAGTAAATCTTCTACCCTTTGGTTTTTTCAAGCTTTTGAGCTGCAGTTTTGTGAAAGTTTGTATTTCTCTTGGTAATTTTTCTATTACATGCAAAAATGACTTTGAGAGTGACAAATTCTTTGCAGCACGAATTTTCTTTTTTTGGGAGTTGTACTTTTTAGATATATTTTCCAATTTGTTTGTGAGCTTAATAATAAGCTTGTTTTCCGGATTCGTTTTTGGCCTCCAACGTTTCTGGGTACCTGAAATTAATATTTTCTGTTTTTATTATCCATTAAAATAATTATCTTACTTTCGTATAGACATAGACATCTAAAACAACAATTTGATTGAATCACAATCACATTCTGGTGCTGTAGTATATTTCTGAGTAATTTATTATTAGGGTGCTCCATCTGCACCCAATCTATATATAACCTGCTTTAATACACAATTGGCAAAGTCAACCAGTGGGCCATCAAGTAAAAGTAAAAACATAACCACATTGTTATGGTAATACTTAGCTATCAAATTAAACAAAACTATTAGTCAATGTGACCCAATCCAACAAAAAATTATGTAAATCAGTCCAGCTGTTCTCGAGTTATAAATTATAAATTAATTAATTATAAATTATATTTATTTCTTCATAAAATTGTACAATTTTGAACATTATGATTAAATTATTAAAGCTATTACATATATGTCAAAATAAAAATGAGCTACTGCGCCTGAGCTAGGCCGAGCCTGTATGTCAGGACGCAGTTCACTTGCCAGACATTATGAACAATACAACAATGGTTATGGTTACATAATATTATATAACTTTAAAAAAATGGTGTAACTAACCCGACTTTGTCTATACCAATATTATAAAGAGGAAAGATTTTTTTGTTTGTTTGTACCGAATAGGCTCCAAAACTACTGGACCGATTTCAAAAGTTCTTTCACCGTTGGGAAGTTACTCTATCCCCGGGTGACATAGGCTACTTTTTATACCTGTATTCCCACGGGAACGGGAACTACGCGGGTGAAACCGCGAGGCGTCCTCTATTTTATATATACAGATGCTATACACTGAGATTTTTGTATATTTCATATCACATTTCGTGAAGGATAAAGGGGTTCACTTCATACAGAGCAGAAATATTAAAATCCTGAAATCTGTTGCTCCTATAACACTATAGCCTGCCACTGATGGCTGTCGGTGGACAAGCCCAAATGCGTTGGCAAGCCACCTCATTGCCTGCGTCCATGTGGTTGAGGGACATCAATATATGTATTGTAACTAAAGTATTATTAAACTAACCAGAAGCAAATCCTGATGTGATGTTCACAGCAGTTGGTGATGGTTGTACACAATCCGGATTGGTTGTTGGTTTTGACATAAGTTCATGCCTGGACTGCTGGCTAGTTGGTTGGTTGACTGGTTGTGGTTCTGTAAAATAACGATAGAATTACCTATGTGTTATTGTAACTGAAACATGAGATTCGTACACCATCATAATCATCACTATGCTTTCTATTATCACTATGTGGCTTTAGTAATCTTATTCTGTCAAGTATCAATTAGCAGACACAATAGAAATTACGATTGTTTTAATCCGATTCGGCAATATGGAATTATGGACAGTTAAGGGGATATTATACCTATGTGATTTATAACATTTAGTGTATTTATACAGAACTTTCAATGTATGAATGGCACATAGCTACATTCCATAACTCATTCAATATTCCATTTTATAACATAGTTTCTTTACAGTATGATTGTATTGCGGCGAGATGGGCAGATGACATTGATGCCATTGCGGGTAGAACCTGGATGAGGTTGGGACGGGAACGTGGTGATTGGTACAAGAAGAGAGAGGCCTATGCTCAGCAGTGGGCGAAGGCGGGCTGTGGATGATGATGATGATGATGATTGTATTAAAATAGTAGTTATTTTTCTTCTTCATTTGATTCAATAGCATATTTAATAAAATTGTTTGGGCCTAGTAGGTGGCCAAGCTTATTGCAGCATCAGAAGCACTATAAAGGTCATTCAGGGTGCAAGTGAATGGACAGCCAGGACACTTCAGCAAGTGGGGCATATTCTGTACAGGTGCACCACTCTCGCACCGGGTGTTGGACAGATCAATAATTTCCCATTTTTGCAAAGTGGTCTACTTGGGTACGTAGCTGATTCAATGCCTTCCCTATAGGCCACTGCAATTCATGACCAAAGAAAATAGTATTTAAAGTATTGTTAGACTAACCAGTAGCAAATCCTAAATTGGTATCACCAGCAGCAGATGTTGATGGTTGGTCATGATCCGGACTGGTTGTTGGTTGCAACATAAGGTCATCACTGGATTGGTCATTGGTTGGTTGGTTGGCTGGTTGTGGTTCTGTAACATAATGATATAATTACCTGTTATGGTAACTGAAACATGAGATTCATAGACCATCACAATCATCACTGTGCTTTCCATTATTGCTATGTGGCTTTATTAATCTTATTACCTACATGATTGACACTTAGTGTATTTATACGGAACATTCAAGGTATGAATGTCACATCGCTACATCCTATAACTCTTTAAATACTATTCCACTATATTATTGTTGTTTTTACAGTATGAGTGTATAAAAAAATCATTAAAACTGCATATAAAACTGAAAATAACTTAAAACACATAGTGAATTTGTTGAATGAAAAATATTGAAATAATATTTACCCAAGTTTAAAGTTGGAACAGCATTTTTTGTCAATCTATGACTTGGTAAACAGTAACCTTCCAGAAAATGGTTGTTACATAATCTAACAGTGTTAAAAATATAATTATTTCCTTTCTCTTTTATTGATGCAGGAAGTGCACTTTTCCAAACGTTGATTTTTTCCAAGACCTCCCATGAGCCAGTGTTGGGATTTGGAAATAAGTGCAGCGGTCCTGAAAATACAAGAAACGTGAATTCTATATGATAATAATTTAATTCCATTTGACTAGAATTTGCGTATTATTTAATTGAGTTTTCATTTCAACTTTTAATTATCCTAGGGATTACAAAATACTTACCTACAAAGTAATAACAAATAGGTTTTTACCACTGTAAATTCTGACATATATTTGAACTTACCATCATTTTTGCACCCAAAAAAGCAACGTAAGCGCGATTTCTTAGGCATTTTGGGTTTCAAATCCTTCTTTTATCCTAATCGAAAGGCAAAATTCCAAAGTCCAGGTGTATCGATCGCCAAGTAGATCAGAAAAGCAGTAATCGGTGTCCAAATTCAAAGCCAAGGTGGTTTCAGATAATACTCAGGGTTCGTAATTCCGTATGTCGAGCGCCAAGTCGTAGAAAAATATCAAGAAACACGGGAAATCGCAAACAACAAATATTATACTACAACGAAACTCAAGAAACTTTTCAAACTTCGTCAAGTTTACAAAGTTTGTTGGCACACTTCAACATTTTGAAAGGGTTGCTGTTACAAAAAAGTGCTATTATCAAAATTAAGCAAAATATTATACTTAATATAAATTTACACTATTATTAAAACATTTCTGATATTTTTTGAATTTTAAATTTGCTCATTTTACTAAAATTTTTACTTAGTCTGTGGTTTTACTGCCATCTAGGTAGATTCACATAAAACAAGCTTTAAAATTAGGGGGACCTGAACCGTCAGATGGCGCTAGCTTTAGTTGTTAATTTTGAATCATAGATTTGTTCGGCAGTTTCATACCCCTGATCTCCACTACCCAGTAATTGTGTAACACGGTACCCCTTGGCTAGACTGGTGTCAGATCTCAAGCTTCTGACTACTCGTAACGTCTGTCAAAGATCTTCAAATGACAGCCGGGGCCAAGGGCTTAACGTGCTTTTCGAGGCACGGAAGAAACTCGGTATGTTGAAATGGTCACCCATCCACGGACGAACCTCGTCAAGCGTTGCTTAACCTTGATGATCGACCCGTGCGGCTGTTATTATTTAGCCACGAGCTCCTTGAGAAATAATCGTGAAGTGTATTTTTTTGACAACAAATAAGATTAATTACAATTGCGTAATTACACGCAGTGAAAAGCAGAGGTTTAATATATCCAATTATGTTATAAGGGTGTTTACCAAAATCATTTGCAAGTTACTTTCAATGCAGAGTAACAAAAATTTAATGGCACCACACAGGGCTCAAAATCGCTTGAAAATTTGTATGACACTTTTACACAAATATTGACGAGCTATGGGAACCATTCTGATATATATTCTATAGATAAAGATACCAACTATCGGGTCAATATACCATTCTAAATTAAAGAATGATAAAATAAATATATTATACCTCTCCAGGACCTCGGCAACCCTTTCTAGATTATTGATATACAAATATAAGATTAATTAATTCTTCTTTTTGTGTTTCAGGCAATAGGCAACGCAAAAACAACCCGTAACGACAACTCCTCTCGCTTCGGGAAGTTCATAGAAATCCACTTCGACAACGTGTACCGGATATCCGGCGCAAGCATGCGCACGTACCTCCTAGAGAAGTCGCGCGTCGTGTACCAGAGCTCGGGCGAGAGGAACTACCACGTGTTCTACCAGCTGTGCGCCGCGGCCAAGCAGCTGCCCGAGTTACAACTGGGTAGGTGACTCTTTACTTACATATTACTACTTGCTCAGAAGTCGCGCGTCGTGTACCAGAGCGCGGGCGAGAGGAACTACCACGTGTTCTACCAGCTGTGCGCCGCGGCCAAGCAGCTGCCCGAGTTACAACTGGGTAGGTGACTCTTTACTTACATATTACTACTTGCTCAGAAGTCGCGCGTCGTGTACCAGAGCTCGGGCGAGAGGAACTACCACGTGTTCTACCAGCTGTGCGCCGCGGCCAAGCAGCTGCCCGAGTTACAACTGGGTAGGTGACTCTTTACTTACATATTACTACTTGCTCAGAAGTCGCGCGTCGTGTACCAGAGCGCGGGCGAGAGGAACTACCACGTGTTCTACCAGCTGTGCGCCGCGGCCAAGCAGCTGCCCGAGTTACAACTGGGTAGGTGACTCTTTACTTACATATTACTACTTGCTCAGAAGTCGCGCGTCGTGTACCAGAGCGCGGGCGAGAGGAACTACCACGTGTTCTACCAGCTGTGCGCCGCGGCCAAGCAGCTGCCCGAGTTACAACTGGGTAGGTGACTCTTTACTTACATATTACTACTTGCTCAGAAGTCGCGCGTCGTGTACCAGAGCGCGGGCGAGAGGAACTACCACGTGTTCTACCAGCTGTGCGCCGCGGCCAAGCAGCTGCCCGAGTTACAACTGGGTAGGTGACTCTTTACTTACATATTACTACTTGCTCAGAAGTCGCGCGTCGTGTACCAGAGCGCGGGCGAGAGGAACTACCACGTGTTCTACCAGCTGTGCGCCGCGGCCAAGCAGCTGCCCGAGTTACAACTGGGTAGGTGACTCTTTACTTACATATTACTACTTGCTCAGAAGTCGCGCGTCGTGTACCAGAGCGCGGGCGAGAGGAACTACCACGTGTTCTACCAGCTGTGCGCCGCGGCCAAGCAGCTGCCCGAGTTACAACTGGGTAGGTGACTCTTTACTTACATATTACTACTTGCTCAGAAGTCGCGCGTCGTGTACCAGAGCGCGGGCGAGAGGAACTACCACGTGTTCTACCAGCTGTGCGCCGCGGCCAAGCAGCTGCCCGAGTTACAACTGGGTAGGTGACTCTTTACTTACATATTACTACTTGCTCAGAAGTCGCGCGTCGTGTACCAGAGCGCGGGCGAGAGGAACTACCACGTGTTCTACCAGCTGTGCGCCGCGGCCAAGCAGCTGCCCGAGTTACAACTGGGTAGGTGACTCTTTACTTACATATTACTACTTGCTCAGAAGTCGCGCGTCGTGTACCAGAGCGCGGGCGAGAGGAACTACCACGTGTTCTACCAGCTGTGCGCCGCGGCCAAGCAGCTGCCCGAGTTACAACTGGGTAGGTGACTCTTTACTTACATATTACTACTTGCTCAGAAGTCGCGCGTCGTGTACCAGAGCGCGGGCGAGAGGAACTACCACGTGTTCTACCAGCTGTGCGCCGCGGCCAAGCAGCTGCCCGAGTTACAACTGGGTAGGTGACTCTTTACTTACATATTACTACTTGCTCAGAAGTCGCGCGTCGTGTACCAGAGCGCGGGCGAGAGGAACTACCACGTGTTCTACCAGCTATGCGCCGCGGCCAAGCAGCTGCCCGAGTTACAACTGGGTAGGTGACTCTTTACTTACATATTACTACTTGCTCAGAAGTCGCGCGTCGTGTACCAGAGCGCGGGCGAGAGGAACTACCACGTGTTCTACCAGCTGTGCGCCGCGGCCAAGCAGCTGCCCGAGTTACAACTGGGTAGGTGACTCTTTACTTACATATTACTACTTGCTCAGAAGTCGCGCGTCGTGTACCAGAGCGCGGGCGAGAGGAACTACCACGTGTTCTACCAGCTGTGCGCCGCGGCCAAGCAGCTGCCCGAGTTACAACTGGGTAGGTGACTCTTTACTTACATATTACTACTTGCTCAGAAGTCGCGCGTCGTGTACCAGAGCGCGGGCGAGAGGAACTACCACGTGTTCTACCAGCTGTGCGCCGCGGCCAAGCAGCTGCCCGAGTTACAACTGGGTAGGTGACTCTTTACTTACATATTACTACTTGCTCAGAAGTCGCGCGTCGTGTACCAGAGCGCGGGCGAGAGGAACTACCACGTGTTCTACCAGCTATGCGCCGCGGCCAAGCAGCTGCCCGAGTTACAACTGGGTAGGTGACTCTTTACTTACATATTACTACTTGCTCAGAAGTCGCGCGTCGTGTACCAGAGCGCGGGCGAGAGGAACTACCACGTGTTCTACCAGCTGTGCGCCGCGGCCAAGCAGCTGCCCGAGTTACAACTGGGTAGGTGACTCTTTACTTACATATTACTACTTGCTCAGAAGTCGCGCGTCGTGTACCAGAGCGCGGGCGAGAGGAACTACCACGTGTTCTACCAGCTGTGCGCCGCGGCCAAGCAGCTGCCCGAGTTACAACTGGGTAGGTGACTCTTTACTTACATATTACTACTTGCTCAGAAGTCGCGCGTCGTGTACCAGAGCGCGGGCGAGAGGAACTACCACGTGTTCTACCAGCTGTGCGCCGCGGCCAAGCAGCTGCCCGAGTTACAACTGGGTAGGTGACTCTTTACTTACATATTACTACTTGCTCAGAAGTCGCGCGTCGTGTACCAGAGCGCGGGCGAGAGGAACTACCACGTGTTCTACCAGCTGTGCGCCGCGGCCAAGCAGCTGCCCGAGTTACAACTGGGTAGGTGACTCTTTACTTACATATTACTACTTGCTCAGAAGTCGCGCGTCGTGTACCAGAGCTCGGGCGAGAGGAACTACCACGTGTTCTACCAGCTGTGCGCCGCGGCCAAGCAGCTGCCCGAGTTACAACTGGGTAGGTGACTCTTTACTTACATATTACTACTTGCTCAGAAGTCGCGCGTCGTGTACCAGAGCGCGGGCGAGAGGAACTACCACGTGTTCTACCAGCTGTGCGCCGCGGCCAAGCAGCTGCCCGAGTTACAACTGGGTAGGTGACTCTTTACTTACATATTACTACTTGCTCAGAAGTCGCGCGTCGTGTACCAGAGCGCGGGCGAGAGGAACTACCACGTGTTCTACCAGCTGTGCGCCGCGGCCAAGCAGCTGCTCGATTTACAACCGATAAAAAACAATCTGTATAAAAACAACACGCTATATAAAATAAGAGCCTGTATGAAAAAAGGTCGTTCTGAATATAAACACCAAGCTGTATAAAAATATCAGTCTGTACAAAAATATCACCATGTACAAAAATAGCACCCTGTATAAAAATCATCATAATCATATCAGCTGAAAGTCGTCCACTGCTGGACATAGGCCTCCCCCAAGCGTCGCCACTTTGAACGGTCCCGTGCATCTCGCAACCAGCTTATCCTGCAGGGATACGCTGGTTGCGAGACGCACGGGACCTTCACCAAGTCATCGGTCCACCTGGTAGGAGGCCTTCCAACGCAACGTCTATCAGTTCGCGGTTGCCATTCCAGAACCTTTCTGCCCCATCGGCCACCCGTTCTGCGAGCAATGTGCCCTGCCCACTGCCACTTAAGTTTGGCAATTCTTCGGGCTATGTCGGTAAACCTGGTTCTCTTGCGGATCTCTACATTTCTGATTCGATCACGCAAGGAAACTCCGAGCATATCCCTCTCCATTGCCCTTTGAGTGACTGTAAGCTTTCTGATGAGGCCCATTGTAAGCGACCACGTCTCAGAGCCATATGTTATCACTGGCAACACACACTGGTACATAGACTTTCGTCTTGAGACACTGTGGTAAGTTGGACGAGAAGATACCGCGGAACTTCCCTAACGCTGCCCAGCCGAGTCGGATTCGACCTCTTTCTCCAATTTGGCCCTACCCAACTGGATCGTTTGTCCCAGGTAGACATAGTCGCCCACAACTTCGAGTGAAGAGTCTCCGACCTTGATAGGAGTGGGTGTAACATGGGCATTCGGCATCACCTTGGTTTTTCCATGTTCATCCTAAGACCCACTCTTTCGGAAGCTCTACTGAGGTCATCGAGCATTGTACTGAGGTCCTCCATGGTCTCAGCCATAACAACTATATCGTCGGCAAACCGAAGGTGAGTGATGTACTCGCCATTGACGTTGATGCCTAGCCCTCTCCAGTCCAGAACCTTGAAGACGTCCTCCAGTGCAGCGTTAAACAGCTTCGGAGATATAACGTCTCCCTGTCTCACATGTATGTGAGACAGGGAGACCTGTGTATAAAAATATCATTCTGTATCAAAAACATACTGTATTTCTATACAGGCTCTATAAATATCAACCTGTATAAAAATATACTACTCAAAGTAATGGATCGCTAGACAAGAATAATCTTTCAGAATTTCCACTGCCCTTGGTTCTCAAAAAGTTAATGAGCTTAAAACCATACTATAATCCCCAGCAGGTAATTTGGGAAGAGTCGTTAGATGCGCTGAAGTAGTTTTTTAGGTCTCCTTGGTAGTGAAGCGGGGCGCGTCGAACGTTCCGAGCACGTGATTGGTTGGTCAGTTGACACAAGATCGATTGACCAATCGCGTCGCGTCCAAGTACCGTTCGTTCTATGTGGTGGTTGGTCAGTTCGGGCAATATGCGCGAACTTAACCCCATTACGCCAAAACCTTACCAACTTACATGCCGGAGACTATAATCGAATGTATTTCTTTGTTGCAGATCATCAAGAATCGTTCCACTATTTGAACCAAGGCGGCAGTCCAAATATAGACGGTGTTGATGACCTGAAGACTTTTAATGAAACGAGGAGTGCGTTAACCACATTAGGTAAGCATTATTTGGCTATATGGCTAAAGTCATGCCTGTATTCCTTAAAAGTGTGATAAATGTCCATTGGACCAGTAAATCACAAAAATAAGATATCTTACTAATATTGTAAATGTGAAAGTTTGAATGCATGCTTGTGTGTATGTGTGTGTGTAGGTGTTCACACACTAGTTTTAAAAACCGGTCAAGTGCGAGTCGGACTCGCGCACGAAGTGTTCCGCACAATTTTCGCAAATAACTGCAAAAAAAACACGTTTGTTGTATGGGAGCCCCACTTAAATATTTATTTTATTCTGTGTTTAGCATTTGGTGTTATAGCGGCAACAGAAATACATCATCAGTAAAAATTTCAACCGTCTTAGCTATCACGGTTCATGAGATATAGGGTTCCGCCTGGTACGGAACTCTAAAAATGTTTAATTAGTAAACATTTTCTGAATAAAAATGAGATTACAATGTTAAGAAAATGTTTTCGTGTTAGGTAGTAAACACAAAATTGTTAGCTTACAAATAGGGTAGTTTACTGAAAGTTTTTTGTCCGTCAGGTAGATTAATAAAAAATATTGGACACGTATTTTTCTTTTGACACGTAAACATAAAGTGTCGACGATATAATGCGTTGAAATATCGTGAAAAGTAACGCCGCTAGTACAGTTTATACTGCCTTAGTGACGTCACAAGCCCCCACTCCTGAACTTGATGCGCTTTAACTTCGTAAATTTTTATTGATGTGGTAAAGACGACGTTTTTTTAAAAATGAAACCTAGATCAATATGATCCATGGGGGCCATAAATCGATCATAAAATTATCGATTTATGGCCTCCGAAACCCCCTGCATATTAAATTTCATGAAAATCGTTGGGGCCGTTTCCAACTTCTGATGCCGACTCTTGACCAATAGATGGCGCTGTATGTCCGGAATAAATTTTATTTTATTTTTTGTAATAAAAACTATCCTATGTCCATTCTCAAGTTCCAAACTATGTCTGTACCAAATTTCACACAAATCGATTCAGTAGTTTAGGCGTGAAGCAAAGACAGACAGACAGACAGAAAGACAGACATACAGACAGACAGAGTTACTTTCGCATTTATAATATTAGTTTGGATTTTTACAAGAATTGCTCGTTTAAAGGTATTAAATGTGCCTCGGTATAATTTTCGATTTTCACGCGGGCAAAGCCGCTGGCAGAAGCTACTATATTATACTTCAGGACTATTTGTGTTGGTACGAGTCATGCTATTGTAAATAGGATAATAGAGAGATTGCTTGTCACTCTTAGACCCTCTTACGCCCAATAATTTAGAATTTTTGAACAATTTAATCTTGTTTATCTTCACAGGAGTAACAGAATCTGAGCAGCGTGACATGTTCATGATTCTTTCCGCTATCCTGCACCTCGGTAACGTGGAGCTGTCGTGTGAGCCAGACGCGTCGCAAGCTGACACAGAACGTGACGATGGCGCTTATATTAGTGTGAGTAACTAAGATTTATAGCGGTTTGTGAGTTGTAACCGTCGTGCAATCTCCATTGAAAAGGATCATAGGAGCAGACGGGTGTTGTGTCTGGTGGGTTACTGCCGTATCGGTCGCTGCCGGCCGTAATCGAGTCTATGGTCGGCAGCGAGGAGTCCTGGGACGCGGAGTATCGTATCCTTCTGCGAAACAGTCGTCTCGCAGAAGGAGGCTGCGGAGAGGGAGAGGGAGATTTCATCCGCTCACCCGATCCGCAGCAGACGCGCTGGGCGTCGGCGGAGGGCGGACAACGCCCCCTTCCAGCCCCCCTAAATGGGTCCAGGACACATCAGGACCCGAGGTGACGGCGCGTAGTGTTCCACGTGCGCCCCTATTAGACGTCGCGGGGGGAGTCTAACACTTCACTCCCCCTCCAACCCGAGATCGAGGCCCGCAGAGGTGGGCCAGCACTAGCCGAGGGTTGCGGCAATATCGTTGTTCCCGCGACACCCAGCGTAGGTGTGAAATGGAACACCGGGGTGGGTTTTTAGTCAGTAGGCGTCTGACAGACCCCGCCGGCACCCCAGGACGGAGGACATCCAATCAGGATTTTCCAACATAGAACAAAAAAAAATGGTGGGCTACTGCCCGATGCCGCGATGGTTGGTGTCGGGCTGTTGAATATTTTTAATAACTCCAAACATTTTAATAGATCGATGTACCTGTAGATGTCGTGGCTATTTTTGTAGTTCATAATGTGACGGCAAAGGTGGGCCTACGGTTTGGCCGGTAAAGATGTTAGAATAGTCGTAATAGAACTCTTCGTGAAGGAGTTCGTCCGGGGAAATACTACTACCATACTTATATCTGCCGACAAACGGCTTTGCAGTTTAGCTTTATATTTTAAGTATAGATTAGAGCATGTACTTGTAACAGAACATTGAGATTTTGCTGTTTTTAAATTTACTCGAACCAGTGGTGTAACATTTTATCGAGCAAAGGCACGAGCGCGGGTGACGTGGAGTGACGTCAATAATGAACGCTAGGTACAAAGAGATGTTACAGGTAAATGCTCACTCGCCGCGAGCATTACGTCGAGCGCAGCGTCGAACATTCGCAAGAACGGTACATTACATGGAAATGCTTTAGGCATCTGAGCATTTGTTTATATTGTACCATAAGTAAGAACGTTGCATTACATTGAAATGCTCGCGAAAATGCTCTAGTGTATACTCACCTATAGATGTCCATGGGCCGCTGTATCCTTTTCAGGTATTTTCCACCTAACCACCAAGCTAGCGTCACGGACCAATAACAACATTCAAAAAACCTGGTGGATCTCCTCCAATATGAACTATTTGTAACGGCAATGAAAGTAAAGATCCACCGTGCCATCAAATATCATATCCATGTTCATGAGATGGGTTCTTCTACTTCGGTTAAATTTAATTATAGAATTATTCTTAACTAACATGGACCTCCAGCACTGATTCCACGGATACCAGGTTAAGAAACCCTGCTATGGATGAATAAGTAATATTCTGGATCAAGGTAGATGCAGTCCCGAAGAAGCGTTGCTTTTGATTCTACCAAGCAAATATCGAAATTATTCTTAACTGACATGGCCCCCAGCTCTGATTCCACGGACACCTCTGGGGTCCATGGACCTCAGGTTAAGAAACCCTGCTATGGACTAATAAGTAAGGTTCTGGATCAAGGTAGATGCAGTCCCGATGAAGCGTTGCTATTGACTCTGCCAAGCAATTATCGAAATTATTCTTAACTGGCATGGACCCCATCACTTATTCCACGGACACCTCTGGGGTCCATGGACCTCAGGTTAAGAAACCCTGCTATGGACGAATAAGTAAGGTCCTGGAACAAGGTAGACGTAGTCCCTATGAAGCGTTGCTATTGACTCTGCCAAGAAAATATCGAAATAATTCTTAACTGACATGGACCCCCAGCACTGATTCCATGGAGTCCTCTGGGGTCCATGGACCTCAGGTTAAGACACCCTGCTATGGACGAATAAGTAAGGTCCTTTTTTTTTTTTTTTTTCCGGGGTGGAAAATCCTCATTGGATGTCCTCCGCCCTGGGGAGGCGGAGGGGTCTGTCAGACTCTTACTGACTAAAAACCACCCCGGTGTTCCGTCTCACACCTACACCGGGGATCGCGGGAACAACGATACTTCCGCAACCCCCGGCTAGTGCCAGCCCGCCTCTGCGGGCCACTATCTCGGGTTGGGGGGGAGTGAGGTGTTGGACTCCCCCCGCGACGTCTAAGAGGGTCGCGCGTGTGGAACACTACGCGCCGCCACCTCGGGTCCTGATGTGTGGGGGGCGACGAACGTCCCCGAGTCCGTCGCCCCTGGACCCATTTAGGGGGATTGGAAGAGGACGTTGTCCGCCCTCCGCCGACGCCCGGCGCGTCTCCTGCGGATTGGGTTAGCGGATGAAATTTCCCTTTCCCTCTCCGCAGCCTCCTTCTGCGAGACGACTGTTTCGCAGAAGGATACCACCGCGTCCCAGGACTCCTCGCTGCCGACCATAGACTCGACTATGGCCGGCAGCGACAGGTCATTGCCTACTTCAGAGATGAGGGCACGGCGCGGCTCCTCCGAAGCGGCACACTCTGCCAGCGTATGCCGCGCCGTGTCCTCCCGGCAGTCGATCAAGGTAGAAGCAGTCCCGATGAAGCGTTGCTATTGACTCTGCCAAGCAAATATCGAAATTGTTTACTTTGAAATAAAGACGGCAATCCGGTTGCCTCAGCCACCCTAGCCAAGTTACAAACGTTTCGTATCGAATCTCTTTCTACAATCGTTAACGCCTTCTATTTGTATGGTCTCACCACGTGACTTAACGTTCAGATGTATCATTCCCAATACATTGATTCGTTTTCTACTAGCTTTATCGATTGTAGATTGTCAACTATACTATTACTGTACTACTTACTACTATTGTTATTTTGTACATTTCACCAACGTCTGTTTATGCAAATAAATGATTCCAGTTTTATTTTTTTGATCTTGGCTACAGGTGCTGTTCGCTTTAGTGCTTGCGCTGAATTTGAAAGGTTACTTATTTTCATAATCTCGTTTCTTCTTTTTCAGTCGGACGACAGACATCTTTCCGTCGTGTGTTCTCTGCTGGGAATATCTGAAACTGAGCTGTCTCGCTGGCTCACTCACAGAAGAATAGCATCTGCGCATGAGGTGATTGTTATTATTTTTTAAAGACAGACAGACTTCTGTTTAGTTTACACCCTTTGGATGCGAAACCTGGTATGTGTTTCTGACTTAAATTTCTGGGTTCGACGTACAAAATAGTGAATTTAAAGTTTTCTTTATTACAGACAAAAAAAACTTATATTTGAGTGAAAGTTTTATTTATTAAACACGTACAAATTGAAATTATCTATTTAAATACGAAGTTGTATGAAATGTGTTGCATTTCTACTATTGAGCGCGATCTTTTTTGTATCGAAACTTTTTCAAGAATAAAGCGATACAACCAATAAATAAAAATAAAAAAAAACTCTATAACTCACTTGTGAATAATAGCAATGAAAAAGTCACAGTTTGATAACAGGTGTCATTATGTGCCTAATTGCGGTGAAATTAGAGCCACTTTATGAGCGAGTGTGTTGAAAAATAAATTAAACTCGTTAACTTGTATTAAATCACAAAGGACATGTATTATCATAAACCTAACATAATAATATTTACCCACTAAAATCAATTAAATTTATTTTCTTCAGGTAATAGTATCCCGCATGGACGTCCAAAGAGCCACATTCGCCCGAGACGCACTCGCCAAGAGAATGTACGGCGAGTTGTTTGCGTGGCTGGTACACGCCGTCAACAGGGCGCTTGACACTGGTCATGCCAAGAAACACTTTATTGGTAAGTAATAAGACTCATTATTTAACCCCCCCGACGGAAAAAGAGGGGTGTTATAAGTTTGACGTGTGTTGCTGTGTATCTGTGTGTTAGTCTGTGGCATCATAGCTCCTAAACGAACGAACCGATTTTGATTTAGTTTTTTTTTGTTTGAAGGTGATTTTGTCGAAAGAGTTCTTAGTTATGTTTGAATAAAATCGGTTCAGCCGTTTTACTGTTTGAATCGGGGTGTTTTCGCAAGATATCGTGTCATAATCACGTGTTTAATAGATTGCCGATCGAAGCGAATCTACTATGTACTAGATAAATTATGTAGCATGAAATAAAAACCTGTCGGGGGTTTAAATTTTGAAAATTTTCAACTTGAGTAAATTAGTTCAATAACATGGAATCATCTATACGAAGAAGAAAACCTCGAGTAAATATCAAAAAGGTAAAAAAAAAAAAACCGAATCTTATCCAGAGGTATTGAAACCGACCTTTTGTTGTAGAGCTTATGAAAAAGTCAAGTTTTATCACCTCCAGATAAATACCATCCACTAGATATAATCTGCATTTAAATATTATTTTCCGAAATTGTCTGCTAGATTATTTAACTGAGACTTATCTGTCTTCTGTGGCCTGTATAGGATAGGAGAGATGAAAAAAAAAGAAAAAAAATATGGGACCTCCTTTTCCGCCCTTAGACTCGCAAATGGTCCGTTGTGCGCACAGGCCTCCGCTCTGTGAGAGGGAATAGGCCGTATCCACCACGCGGGCCCAGTGCATGTTGGTAGATGTCACATGTCTTCGAATTTTTGGTTCTAAGACATGCCGGTTTCCTCACACTGTTTACCTTCACCGTTTTGAGAGCAGTGCTGATGAAATAATTTACACAAAGTAAAGTCTGTGGCCCTTAAACCATTTTAAAAATATTGTTTGCCCTGTTGGTTTGATGGTTTTAAGGTTAAACTAGTCGACGGCACGAACTATTTTGTGCGCGAGGTTAAAATGCATGCTATCTCATCCCACAACACGAGCGAAATATATAGATGCTGTGATGAGCAGTAAGAAGCTAGTTCGCGTACGAATTAGCACTTCTGCAATCTTTTATCGAAATGGATGATGATTTAGGACGAAAACGAGCGCGCGAAATTTTATAAACAGACCTTTGGGAGTCTAGATTTCATGAAAAAACTACTGAATGTATCTGATCAAAATAAAATTATTTGGATTGTTGAATTACTAATCTATCCCTGTATGGAGGCCGTTTTTTAATTTTCCTTCTTATTATGGTATTTATTTGCGCCCAAAGATACGTTAAAATTAGTGTTGAAATATGGAACTTTCGACGCTCATAACTTTCAAATATTTTTATTTTTTTATTTTTCGGTTCCATACAGGGCTAGATAATGATGAGACAAATTGATATCTTTTTTTATTTTAAAATTACATCGTCAAACAGTGGAGTAATCTCTAGACTACGTTTGTATGGAAGAATTTTTGACTTGTGTACCCTTAAACGCGAAAAATGAACGGGACTTTGATCGATCGCCTGTTTTTTTTTTGGATTCCGTACCCGAAGTGTAAAATCGGGACCCTATTACTAAGATCGATCTGTCTGTCTGTCTGTCCGTCTGTCACCAGGCTGTATATCATGAACCGTGATAGCTAGACAGTTGAAATTTTCACAGATGATGTATTCCTGTAGTAAAAACAGAATAAAATAAATATTTAAGTGGGGCTCCCATACAAAAAACGTGATATTTTTGCCGTTTTTTGCGATAATGGTACGGAACCCATCGTGCGCGAGTCCGACTCGCACTTGGCCAGTTTTTAATATTCCATAGGCTCGCGCTTGACGACTACCTTATCTGATGGTAAGCGATTATGTGGTCGACGGTGAAACACGCTTGCCTAGAAATAACCTATTCACTGTTCAGGCCAATTGACTCGGTGTCGGCCTTGTTTATTGCACTACGGCTCTCTAAATGGCAAAACGTAGGCACAGATAATATAATACTAGCATACAGATGCCTCATCCCATACAAAGAAACCGTGCCGACGTAACTAGCGTTTTTCATCTGATTAATCTTGTTATTTTTGTAAGTACATCAATCGCGTTCGATCCCGTTTCACGGCAATAGATGGTGTTAGCTGCGACTTGCAAGAAAAAGGGTTTACTAGGTTCGTGATTTTTTTTTTTTAAACACCGCGTCTATTTGTATTATAGTATTTTTTTTGCACGTTTTTTACAGTTTTTTTGCACCAAAATGTGTTACAATGCAAATTTTTACAATCAACAAAATGCCTCAGAAATTAAAAAGTGCGCAATCTATTGGCATCAATTTTAAATTATTCGTTCAAATAATCTTTGTAATGCTAATTAAGAGCCCAATATTCCATAATGTTGTACTTAGGAGAGTTGATTAAATAAGAACACAGAATTTTTGTGTTCAATTGCAGAAAATGTTAATTTTACACACAATTCAATAGAATTCTAGTGAGATTTATTTGAACCAAATTTTATTTCTTAGGAATGAGACCCCGTGACGTAGGTATATCATACAACTCTGCCTAACTAGATTTTCAGGTTCTTTTTCCTTTGTTTTCAGGTGTCCTCGATATCTACGGCTTTGAGACCTTCGAGATAAACTCCTTCGAACAGTTTTGTATAAACTACGCCAATGAGAAGCTACAACAGCAGTTCAACTCACACGTATTCAAGTTAGAGCAGGACGAGTATATTAAGGTAAGTTCTAACTGTTAAACGCCTGGAAGAGGTATTGGTCGATGAAACGCCTAATGAAAGGATCAATTCCTGTTTTCCTAAAAAGGAAACTTCACCTACGGAGCGCCAACGTGGTCGTTAACGAAATGTCAAAAAGTCGCACTCAGGGTCTGCTAGCGAGCAATGGAATGAAGTATATATTGAATACACATAGTAATATTCACACCACTCTGTTTTATCGAACACCAGCAATCTTTTCACTTTGTTTATTTACAGAAATTTCTTACATAATACACAATTTTTAGGGTTCCGTACCCAAAGGGTAAAAACGGGACCCTATTACTGAGACTCCGCGGTCCGTCTGTCTGTCTGTCTGTCTGTCACCAGGCTGTATCTCATGAACCGTGATAGCTAGACAGTTGAAATTTTCACAGATGATGTATGACTGTTGCCGCTATAACAACAAATACTAAAAACAGGATAAAATTAATATTTAAGGTGGGCTGCCATACAAAAACGTGTTTTTTTTGCCGTTTTTTGCGATAATAGTACGGAACCCTTCGTACGCGAGTCCGACTCGCACTTGGCCGGTTTTTCTTTTCATTTTGACAGCCGACGCCGACCATAGATTGGCGCGCTCTGTCGTTTGTCTACGGTTTCGACAAATGATCATTGAGCCGTCGGGATTTTGGTCGTATAATTACTGTTTTTTACGTACCGAGCGTAGCGTTTATACGTTATACACATACATACTGTGACTTACTTTCTGTGTTTATACTATTTTGTTATTATTTATCTTATTCTATTTTATTCCTTAAATATTGTATGTTCCGTTTCCGTGAATGTGTTCGTGGCATCAACAGTGGGCCCCTATCAGAATATCAGCGCAGCGTTATTTTCTTTTTAATATCGTTACACATGCTTAGATTGGAACCTTTTTGGTTTCGCACGGGGTTATTAATTTTTATTATTGTTTGTGTTTTGCTTATCTCAATTTCCTGTGCGGGTAACAAATAAATACTTTTTCATTCTTTATATTCTCGGAGTCAAAATCACAGACCGCATTCGGAACAGTATACTTCGTTCCAAAACACAAATCACAGCACAGAGCACAGCCAAACTAAAGTGGAATTGGGCAGGCAACATCTGCCGTATGTCGCATCAGAATTGAGCAAAAGTAGCCACTGATTGGATTTCGAATAACAGAAACCGGCGACGTGATAGGCCCAGAAAGAGATGGTGTGCGGATTGGGCGCCTATCTAAAGGATGAGGCCTTGCCCTGCAGTGGGACAACAGGCTCGTAATAATAAAATCATAACTGTTATAGTCGTCACAATCCAAGAAGCCCGTTGACGTTTCTCATTTCACATGCCGCGATAACTTTCTACGTAAGAAATTGTAAAATCTAATTCATAATCCTAATTAAATACTATGCTACCGATACACTATGACAAAGAGTATCATTCGCAAGCATCAAGTTTAATTATTATTAAGTATTGTTATAGCTGTCAAAACGGGCCTTTTATTATCTAGAATGTATATCAAAGTTAGCCGAGTTTTGTCGAAACTACAATTATGGGCTGAACTTATAAATTTCTATAGTCAGTTATTTGTTAACTGAAGAAAAAATAAAGGTTGTTTCCGGTTCTCGGTATTTGACACATACCGCCTTTATGGATACTCTCCGTCTGGGGAGAACGGAGGGTTATGTTGGACTCCAACCGACTGAAACCCCATAGTTCCCACCGCTACCATGAGACGAGGACCCGGGATGCAATTAAATTCACACGCACCCTCGACTGGCCTATACCGCTAAACCTGGCCTCGACACAAATATTCTGGAGATAAATCCTAGACTGCTCATTTTCTTTCCACAGGAAGAAATCTCGTGGGAGATGATAGAATTCTACGATAACCAGCCCTGCATAGACCTGATAGAAGACAGGCTGGGAGTTCTAGCGCTTCTAGACGAACAGTGTCGCGTGCCGGGCGGCAGTGACGCGGGCTTCGTCGCCAAGCTGCACCAGTCGTGCGCCAGCTACCACCACTTCATGAAGCCCCGGTTCGGGAACGCTGGTGAGTAAAAAAAATTAAGATTATTCTGCCGAAGTCTGTTTCCTTGATAGCTGTAACCGTGAGGTCTTTAGCGTTACAACATAACATAGCGCCATCTATTGGCGGAGGAAGGAAACTAGTAGCACCATCTATTGGCGGAGTAAGGAAACTAGTAGCGCCATCTATTGGTGGAGGAAGGAAACTAGTAGCGCCATCTATTGGCTTTACATTCCGTTCAACCTATTTGGAGTTCTATCCCGTAAGTACAAGGATAGCATAAAAAGCATAAACCTGTTACCAAAACTAACTGTTAGATACAGCTGCCATTTTTCTTATGACCAACGCAATAGAAGTCAAAATAGGTTGAGCGGGCTGTAAAATGGGGTTATTGAAATGTCTAATGTTATCTCAAATGGAGTATAGGTAAGTAAAGTGTGCTCCATCGTCGTCTACATCTTCGCTTACCATCAGATGAGATCTTTGTCATGTGTGAAGCCGGGGCGGGTCGCTAATTATTTACTAAATGGTGAGTTACTCTTGCACCAGTCAGTTAATGACAACTGAGATTACAATGCGAACATTTCTTAAAGTTACGGTAACCATTCCTCAGATCGTTACTCTACCAAACCTGAGGTCGTGTTGGCAATATTAGTCACTAGGCAATATTGGCTTTCTTTACTGTACACCCCCTTTTTACCACCCCTAAGGGGTAGAAGGGGGGTTGAAAGTTTGTATGAAATTTCTACAGCTTGTAAATTGGACAAGGGAAATTATACATTTACGCTCTTGATTGATAAAAAGAATTTATGTATTTATTGGTTTTTGGGAATTCCATCCTAAAGGGGTAGTAGCGATTTAGGGGCGTTAAAGATTTTTGAAGAATTGTACTGTACAGGGATTCAGGCTAGGCTTTTATGATGTTGGGGAGCACTAAGAAAGGATTTTTGGAAATTTAACCTTTAAGGGGTGAACAAAAAAGTCATCTGTAGGATAAAATACGGATCACGCGAACGAAGTCGCGGGCGAAGTTAGTAGACATTGACCACCTGGTAATAAGCTCTCGTCTTTAGAATTGACACCGATCACTATTATTATTAAAAAAATGGCGAGTTATACCCGACTTTGTAAAATTGTTTTCTTTATGAATTTAAAGTCGAACGTTTTTAACACATTTTTGTATATCTAATATGACCATTTCACAGTGACTCTAATATACCCTCTTCTCTTCCTCAGCCTTCATAATCAAGCACTTCGCCGACAACGTAGAGTACCAATGCGGGGGCTTCCTCGAGAAGAACCGAGATACAGTGTCAGAGGAACAGCTGGAATGCGTCAAGTCGTCCACCAGCTGTCGGCTGATACACGTGATGTTCGCGGAGAGAGTGACTGCGGCATCAGCGTCGGCGTCATCCTCCACGCTGCCGCCGCCCTCCAAGAGGAGGACCACGCCTTCTGTGCCGCTCACCAGTCTCACGGTAAGTTGAAGACCTCGTCTCGTGGTGATGAAGCACCGAGATTATCTAAGGAACAGCTGGAATGCGTCAAGTCGTCCACCAGCTGTCGGCTGATACACGTGATGTTCGCGGAGAGAGTGACTGCGGCATCAGCGTCGGCGTCATCCTCCACGCTGCCGCCGCCCTCCAAGAGGAGGACCACGCCTTCTGTGCCGCTCACCAGTCTCACGTTAAGTTGAAGACCTCGTCACGTGGTGATGAAGCTCCGAGATTATCTAAGGAACAGCTGGAATGCGTCAAGGTCCACCAAGTCGGCAGATACACGTGTGACGTGATGTTCGCGGCTCACCAGTCTTTCAGTATGTTAATCTGGTTCTTTTTCTCAAGCCTACTAAGGACTACCAACGATCTTCAAATGACAACCAGAACCAACGGCTTAATATGCTCTCCGATGCAGCCATCCACGGACTAACCTCAGCAAGCGTTACTTAACCTTGATGATCGACCCATTCATCTGTTATTATTTCGCCACGAGCTCCTCCGCTCCGCTTTTACATTGATTTATCTAATTACCCTTTTTTGCCCACAGCAACCTCCCCGGCGCGCATCTGGTGCGAAACAAACGGTTGGCGCCCAGTTCCGAGCGTCCCTTTCAGCCCTGATGTCCACCCTCTCAGCTACGACGCCCCACTACGTGCGCTGCATCAAGCCCAACGACACAAAGGAGCCCTTCAGCTTCGACAGCGCCCGCGCCGTCAACCAGCTCAGGTACCGTGTGTCTACAGTGACCATGTGACTATGGTGACCATGTGACTGATGTCCACCCTGTCGGCTACGACGCTCCACTACGTGTGCTGCGTCAAGCCCAACGACACCAAAGAGCTCTTCAGCTTTGACAGCGCCCGCGCCGTCAACCAGCTCAGGTACCGTGTGACTACAGTGACCATGTGACTATGGTGACCATGTGACTGATGTCCACCCTGTCGGCTACGACGCTCCACTACGTGTGCTGCGTCAAGCCCAACGACACCAAAGAGCTCTTCAGCTTTGACAGCGCCCGCGCCGTCAACCAGCTCAGGTACCGTGTGACTACAGTGACCATGTGACTATGGTGACCATGTGACTGATGTCCACCCTGTCGGCTACGACGCTCCACTACGTGTGCTGCGTCAAGCCCAACGACACCAAAGAGCTCTTCAGCTTTGACAGCGCCCGCGCCGTCAACCAGCTCAGGTACCGTGTGACTACAGTGACCATGTGACTATGGTGACCATGTGACTGATGTCCACCCTGTCGGCTACGACGCTCCACTACGTGTGCTGCGTCAAGCCCAACGACACCAAAGAGCTCTTCAGCTTTGACAGCGCCCGCGCCGTCAACCAGCTCAGGTACCGTGTGACTACAGTGACCATGTGACTATGGTGACCATGTGACTGATGTCCACCCTGTCGGCTACGACGCTCCACTACGTGTGCTGCGTCAAGCCCAACGACACCAAAGAGCTCTTCAGCTTTGACAGCGCCCGCGCCGTCAACCAGCTCAGGTACCGTGTGACTACAGTGACCATGTGACTATGGTGACCATGTGACTGATGTCCACCCTGTCGGCTACGACGCTCCACTACGTGTGCTGCGTCAAGCCCAACGACACCAAAGAGCTCTTCAGCTTTGACAGCGCCCGCGCCGTCAACCAGCTCAGGTACCGTGTGACTACAGTGACCATGTGACTATGGTGACCATGTGACTGATGTCCACCCTGTCGGCTACGACGCTCCACTACGTGTGCTGCGTCAAGCCCAACGACACCAAAGAGCTCTTCAGCTTTGACAGCGCCCGCGCCGTCAACCAGCTCAGGTACCGTGTGACTACAGTGACCATGTGACTATGGTGACCATGTGACTGATGTCCACCCTGTCGGCTACGACGCTCCACTACGTGTGCTGCGTCAAGCCCAACGACACCAAAGAGCTCTTCAGCTTTGACAGCGCCCGCGCCGTCAACCAGCTCAGGTACCGTGTGACTACAGTGACCATGTGACTATGGTGACCATGTGACTGATGTCCACCCTGTCGGCTACGACGCTCCACTACGTGTGCTGCGTCAAGCCCAACGACACCAAAGAGCTCTTCAGCTTTGACAGCGCCCGCGCCGACAACCAGCTCAGGTACCGTGTGACTACAGTGACCATGTGACTATGGTGACCATGTGACTGATGTCCACCCTGTCGGCTACGACGCTCCACTACGTGTGCTGCGTCAAGCCCAACGACACCAAAGAGCTCTTCAGCTTTGACAGCGCCCGCGCCGTCAACCAGCTCAGTTACCGTGTGTCTACAGTGACCATGTGACTATGGTGACCATGTGACTGATGTCCACCCTGTCGGCTACGACGCTCCACTACGTGTGCTGCGTCAAGCCCAACGACACCAAAGAGCTCTTCAGCTTTGACAGCGCCCGCGCCGTCAACCAGCTCAGGTACCGTGTGACTACAGTGACCATGTGACTATGGTGACCATGTGACTGATGTCCACCCTGTCGGCTACGACGCTCCACTACGTGTGCTGCGTCAAGCCCAACGACACCAAAGAGCTCTTCAGCTTTGACAGCGCCCGCGCCGTCAACCAGCTCAGGTACCGTGTGACTACAGTGACCATGTGACTATGGTGACCATGTGACTGATGTCCACCCTGTCGGCTACGACGCTCCACTACGTGTGCTGCGTCAAGCCCAACGACACCAAAGAGCTCTTCAGCTTTGACAGCGCCCGCGCCGTCAACCAGCTCAGGTACCGTGTGACTACAGTGACCATGTGACTATGGTGACCATGTGACTGATGTCCACCCTGTCGGCTACGACGCTCCACTACGTGTGCTGCGTCAAGCCCAACGACACCAAAGAGCTCTTCAGCTTTGACAGCGCCCGCGCCGTCAACCAGCTCAGGTACCGTGTGACTACAGTGACCATGTGACTATGGTGACCATGTGACTGATGTCCACCCTGTCGGCTACGACGCTCCACTACGTGTGCTGCGTCAAGCCCAACGACACCAAAGAGCTCTTCAGCTTTGACAGCGCCCGCGCCGTCAACCAGCTCAGGTACCGTGTGACTACAGTGACCATGTGACTATGGTGACCATGTGACTGATGTCCACCCTGTCGGCTACGACGCTCCACTACGTGTGCTGCGTCAAGCCCAACGACACCAAAGAGCTCTTCAGCTTTGACAGCGCCCGCGCCGTCAACCAGCTCAGGTACCGTGTGACTACAGTGACCATGTGACTATGGTGACCATGTGACTGATGTCCACCCTGTCGGCTACGACGCTCCACTACGTGTGCTGCGTCAAGCCCAACGACACCAAAGAGCTCTTCAGCTTTGACAGCGCCCGCGCCGTCAACCAGCTCAGGTACCGTGTGACTACAGTGACCATGTGACTATGGTGACCATGTGACTGATGTCCACCCTGTCGGCTACGACGCTCCACTACGTGTGCTGCGTCAAGCCCAACGACACCAAAGAGCTCTTCAGCTTTGACAGCGCCCGCGCCGTCAACCAGCTCAGGTACCGTGTGACTACAGTGACCATGTGACTATGGTGACCATGTGACTGATGTCCACCCTGTCGGCTACGACGCTCCACTACGTGTGCTGCGTCAAGCCCAACGACACCAAAGAGCTCTTCAGCTTTGACAGCGCCCGCGCCGTCAACCAGCTCAGGTACCGTGTGACTACAGTGACCATGTGACTATGGTGACCATGTGACTGATGTCCACCCTGTCGGCTACGACGCTCCACTACGTGTGCTGCGTCAAGCCCAACGACACCAAAGAGCTCTTCAGCTTTGACAGCGCCCGCGCCGTCAACCAGCTCAGGTACCGTGTGACTACAGTGACCATGTGACTATGGTGACCATGTGACTGATGTCCACCCTGTCGGCTACGACGCTCCACTACGTGTGCTGCGTCAAGCCCAACGACACCAAAGAGCTCTTCAGCTTTGACAGCGCCCGCGCCGTCAACCAGCTCAGGTACCGTGTGACTACAGTGACCATGTGACTATGGTGACCATGTGACTGATGTCCACCCTGTCGGCTACGACGCTCCACTACGTGTGCTGCGTCAAGCCCAACGACACCAAAGAGCTCTTCAGCTTTGACAGCGCCCGCGCCGTCAACCAGCTCAGGTACCGTGTGACTACAGTGACCATGTGACTATGGTGACCATGTGACTGATGTCCACCCTGTCGGCTACGACGCTCCACTACGTGTGCTGCGTCAAGCCCAACGACACCAAAGAGCTCTTCAGCTTTGACAGCGCCCGCGCCGTCAACCAGCTCAGGTACCGTGTGACTACAGTGACCATGTGACTATGGTGACCATGTGACTGATGTCCACCCTGTCGGCTACGACGCTCCACTACGTGTGCTGCGTCAAGCCCAACGACACCAAAGAGCTCTTCAGCTTTGACAGCGCCCGCGCCGTCAACCAGCTCAGGTACCGTGTGACTACAGTGACCATGTGACTATGGTGACCATGTGACTGATGTCCACCCTGTCGGCTACGACGCTCCACTACGTGTGCTGCGTCAAGCCCAACGACACCAAAGAGCTCTTCAGCTTTGACAGCGCCCGCGCCGTCAACCAGCTCAGGTACCGTGTGACTACAGTGACCATGTGACTATGGTGACCATGTGACTGATGTCCACCCTGTCGGCTACGACGCTCCACTACGTGTGCTGCGTCAAGCCCAACGACACCAAAGAGCTCTTCAGCTTTGACAGCGCCCGCGCCGACAACCAGCTCAGGTACCGTGTGACTACAGTGACCATGTGACTATGGTGACCATGTGACTGATGTCCACCCTGTCGGCTACGACGCTCCACTACGTGTGCTGCGTCAAGCCCAACGACACCAAAGAGCTCTTCAGCTTTGACAGCGCCCGCGCCGTCAACCAGCTCAGGTACCGTGTGTCTACAGTGACCATGTGACTATGGTGACCATGTGACTGATGTCCACCCTGTCGGCTACGACGCTCCACTACGTGTGCTGCGTCAAGCCCAACGACACCAAAGAGCTCTTCAGCTTTGACAGCGCCCGCGCCGTCAACCAGCTCAGGTACCGTGTGACTACAGTGACCATGTGACTATGGTGACCATGTGACTGATGTCCACCCTGTCGGCTACGACGCTCCACTACGTGTGCTGCGTCAAGCCCAACGACACCAAAGAGCTCTTCAGCTTTGACAGCGCCCGCGCCGTCAACCAGCTCAGGTACCGTGTGACTACAGTGACCATGTGACTATGGTGACCATGTGACTGATGTCCACCCTGTCGGCTACGACGCTCCACTACGTGTGCTGCGTCAAGCCCAACGACACCAAAGAGCTCTTCAGCTTTGACAGCGCCCGCGCCGTCAACCAGCTCAGGTACCGTGTGACTACAGTGACCATGTGACTATGGTGACCATGTGACTGATGTCCACCCTGTCGGCTACGACGCTCCACTACGTGTGCTGCGTCAAGCCCAACGACACCAAAGAGCTCTTCAGCTTTGACAGCGCCCACGCCGTCAACCAGCTCAGGTACCGTGTGACTACAGTGACCATGTGACTATGGTGACCATGTGACTGATGTCCACCCTGTCGGCTACGACGCTCCACTACGTGTGCTGCGTCAAGCCCAACGACACCAAAGAGCTCTTCAGCTTTGACAGCGCCCGCGCCGTCAACCAGCTCAGGTACCGTGTGACTACAGTGACCATGTGACTATGGTGACCATGTGACTGATGTCCACCCTGTCGGCTACGACGCTCCACTACGTGTGCTGCGTCAAGCCCAACGACACCAAAGAGCTCTTCAGCTTTGACAGCGCCCGCGCCGTCAACCAGCTCAGGTACCGTGTGACTACAGTGACCATGTGACTATGGTGACCATGTGACTGATGTCCACCCTGTCGGCTACGACGCTCCACTACGTGTGCTGCGTCAAGCCCAACGACACCAAAGAGCTCTTCAGCTTTGACAGCGCCCGCGCCGACAACCAGCTCAGGTACCGTGTGACTACAGTGACCATGTGACTATGGTGACCATGTGACTGATGTCCACCCTGTCGGCTACGACGCTCCACTACGTGTGCTGCGTCAAGCCCAACGACACCAAAGAGCTCTTCAGCTTTGACAGCGCCCGCGCCGTCAACCAGCTCAGGTACCGTGTGACTACAGTGACCATGTGACTATGGTGACCATGTGACTGATGTCCACCCTGTCGGCTACGACGCTCCACTACGTGTGCTGCGTCAAGCCCAACGACACCAAAGAGCTCTTCAGCTTTGACAGCGCCCGCGCCGTCAACCAGCTCAGGTACCGTGTGACTACAGTGACCATGTGACTATGGTGACCATGTGACTGATGTCCACCCTGTCGGCTACGACGCTCCACTACGTGTGCTGCGTCAAGCCCAACGACACCAAAGAGCTCTTCAGCTTTGACAGCGCCCGCGCCGTCAACCAGCTCAGGTACCGTGTGACTACAGTGACCATGTGACTATGGTGACCATGTGACTGATGTCCACCCTGTCGGCTACGACGCTCCACTACGTGTGCTGCGTCAAGCCCAACGACACCAAAGAGCTCTTCAGCTTTGACAGCGCCCGCGCCGACAACCAGCTCAGGTACCGTGTGACTACAGTGACCATGTGACTATGGTGACCATGTGACTGATGTCCACCCTGTCGGCTACGACGCTCCACTACGTGTGCTGCGTCAAGCCCAACGACACCAAAGAGCTCTTCAGCTTTGACAGCGCCCGCGCCGTCAACCAGCTCAGGTACCGTGTGACTACAGTGACCATGTGACTATGGTGACCATGTGACTGATGTCCACCCTGTCGGCTACGACGCTCCACTACGTGTGCTGCGTCAAGCCCAACGACACCAAAGAGCTCTTCAGCTTTGACAGCGCCCGCGCCGTCAACCAGCTCAGGTACCGTGTGACTACAGTGACCATGTGACTATGGTGACCATGTGACTGATGTCCACCCTGTCGGCTACGACGCTCCACTACGTGTGCTGCGTCAAGCCCAACGACACCAAAGAGCTCTTCAGCTTTGACAGCGCCCGCGCCGTCAACCAGCTCAGGTACCGTGTGACTACAGTGACCATGTGACTATGGTGACCATGTGACTGATGTCCACCCTGTCGGCTACGACGCTCCACTACGTGTGCTGCGTCAAGCCCAACGACACCAAAGAGCTCTTCAGCTTTGACAGCGCCCGCGCCGTCAACCAGCTCAGGTACCGTGTGACTACAGTGACCATGTGACTATGGTGACCATGTGACTGATGTCCACCCTGTCGGCTACGACGCTCCACTACGTGTGCTGCGTCAAGCCCAACGACACCAAAGAGCTCTTCAGCTTTGACAGCGCCCGCGCCGTCAACCAGCTCAGGTACCGTGTGACTACAGTGACCATGTGACTATGGTGACCATGTGACTGATGTCCACCCTGTCGGCTACGACGCTCCACTACGTGTGCTGCGTCAAGCCCAACGACACCAAAGAGCTCTTCAGCTTTGACAGCGCCCGCGCCGTCAACCAGCTCAGGTACCGTGTGACTACAGTGACCATGTGACTATGGTGACCATGTGACTGATGTCCACCCTGTCGGCTACGACGCTCCACTACGTGTGCTGCGTCAAGCCCAACGACACCAAAGAGCTCTTCAGCTTTGACAGCGCCCGCGCCGTCAACCAGCTCAGGTACCGTGTGACTACAGTGACCATGTGACTATGGTGACCATGTGACTGATGTCCACCCTGTCGGCTACGACGCTCCACTACGTGTGCTGCGTCAAGCCCAACGACACCAAAGAGCTCTTCAGCTTTGACAGCGCCCGCGCCGTCAACCAGCTCAGGTACCGTGTGACTACAGTGACCATGTGACTATGGTGACCATGTGACTGATGTCCACCCTGTCGGCTACGACGCTCCACTACGTGTGCTGCGTCAAGCCCAACGACACCAAAGAGCTCTTCAGCTTTGACAGCGCCCGCGCCGTCAACCAGCTCAGGTACCGTGTGACTACAGTGACCATGTGACTATGGTGACCATGTGACTGATGTCCACCCTGTCGGCTACGACGCTCCACTACGTGTGCTGCGTCAAGCCCAACGACACCAAAGAGCCCTTCAGCTTTGACAGCGCCCGCGCCCAAAATTGATCCTAAATTCAGAGCGCCAAAAAGCTGTGCTAATTTTTAAAATATCGGAATACAAAACTTTTTTGAGAGTATCTGAAAACGGCGATTTGTCCATATTGTTCAAATAAATCGCTTATATATAGAGAGCGCCGAAAAAATTTCTAAGTTCTAATTAACATTCTTTTCATTATTTTTTATAGAGCATGCGGTGTGCTGGAGACCATCAGGATATCAGCCGCTGGATTCCCATCGAGATGGCTCTACCAAGATTTCTTCTTTAGGTAAGAAATTGTTATAATAATGATGAAAACATTTTCTAAGGAGTCTTTATTTGTGCCTTGTTCATGGCAAAGGGGATTTCCTATTACAGTGAACTTAAAAAAAAATGGTGGAATGTGGCTGTACCATAACTCACACACTTCTGCCTACCCCTTCCGGTAAACAAGTCATACGTAATACGACTATGGTGACGAATGTTATTTTGACTTAAGTGCGGTTCTGTTGAATAAGCTTCATAGGCTCCTCAACCAATGTATTCCGTTCATATTTAACTTGAGGAAAAATGACCATGTTTCGAGCTTAAATAAATTTTATAAATTAATTCGCCAGAGAAGATGTTTACGCGCTCTAACTACGCTTCTTTCCCTACTCAACTCTCCCAACCCACCTTCTTACCTTATGTCTCACTTTCAATATTTAAGTTCTTCTCTGGGAATCTGCGTTCCAATCATCTTCTCCTACTGTGTCCTTGTCATACTACTGATTTTATCACTCTTCCTTTCATATTCAGTCTATTCTTCTCTGGAACGCGCTTCCTCTCGAAATCAGGACGGCCATCAGTCAATATGCTTTCAAACTTTCGCGTTTCATAATTCGGCCGTGTTGCAACGAACACGGCCGACACGTCGGGTGAAATAGGTAAATAAATAATCGAATTCATCGCGTTAAAACCATACAGTGTGAACCTCTTCGCGTGCCCTGGTTCATGAATAGTGATGCTAGAAGAAAACTTATTGTTACTGCTCTTAGACTCAGATCTGGACACATTCCATGCAAAAAATTTGCCTTCATGATGAAGAAAATCGCTTCACCCAATTGTGAAGAATGTGGAGTTGTCGAGGACCTACAACATTTATTGATGGAATGTGTCCAATATGAGTCCAGTAGAAATAATTTAGTAAGATCCCTGAATTTGAACAGAACTGATGTAGGCATGTTCCATACTATTCTATCCCAACCAAATGACGATGATGCGAAAGATTTGTTCAAATTCATGGCCCACGTGTTGTGAAAGTACAATGTCTTAGGATACGATGGGACTGACATACGCTATGCGTAAAAGACCCTTAAATAAATAAAGAGAGAAAAAAAAAAAAAAAAAAAATACCCGTGGTATATTGTTTCTCAATATGCTTTCAAGCGGAAATTGCGGTTTTATTTTCAACGGGGAGAAGGGACATCTCGATAAATTCTATTCATTACTTAATTAAAATATATATTTATTTAGGTATGTATTATATAAAAATATATATGCATGTGTATTTTAAGCAATTCCATTTATTCATTTTATATACATATTTTTACATTTTTAAATATTATTCTATAAAAAAAAAAACATTAAAAAATACAAAAATAGTAGCCCACCGGTATCGGGAACAGGGTCCAAGCTACCGGTGGTCAGGGCTCCTGAGAGATGAACCTAACGATACGCGTCGTGTCCAGGAGTACCGCTTTCTGGATCAAGCCCTTGATCCAGCTGCCCAACGAGAACCTCCTAAGGTGTTGGTCGAGGCTCAATGATCGCTGTATTCACGTCCCACATGTCGACAACCTCGCGAGCCAGATCAAGATACTTGTTAAGCCATTTATTATTAGTGTTTCTTTGTTTTACTTTTTGCTTGTCACAATTTAAATAATGTACCTGCCGTGTTATCTCTTCACCGCCCTTGGTTGACTGGTAGAGAATGCCAAAGGCCGCGGGGTCTCATCCCATACAAAGAAACTGTCTCAACGTACTGTACTGATTATACTGATTATTTGATTTTATATCGATATCGATTAGTTATTCGACGGTGATCTATCTATCGCCGTTGAACGGCACCGAACGCCAAAGATTTACAAAAAAATAATCGGTATAATCAGATGAAAAACGCTAGTTACGTGGCACGGTTTCTTTGTATGGGATGAGGCATCTGTATGCTAGTATTATGTTATCTGTGCTAAGGCATTAAGTCCGCCATTGTACCTTTGTGAATGAAGTTTTAAATAAATAAATAATACAGTAATATCATGTAATATCTCCTCTCGCTGCGTTGGAATGCCTCCCTCTAGGTGAGCCGATGAACTGTTTAAGGCATCGGAAATCTGCTGGACCCGATACGCACATGAACGATCAATGTGGTGAAACTTGGGGAAGGCCTATGTCCAGCAGTGGATATCATTCTGTTGATGATGATCTACCCAAAGCTAATATAATACTCAATTTCTTTCCACCAGGTATCGACTCCTATGCCTATACAAAGAGATAGACCGCGGCAATATAAAGGCCACCTGTGGCCGTATCCTCAAGCGCCACGTCAAAGACAACGACAAGTTCCAGTTCGGAGCCACCAAGATATTCTTCAGAGCTGGACAGGTAACACGCACTCACACTTAGGTACTCACTACTCACCTCACACACACTCACCCACACTCACAAACACACATACACACTCACCTCTCACACTCACACTCAACACACACACAAACACACACACACACTTGATTGGCCCCCTCTTTTACAAGCTGATACTCATTAAGCGATTTCGCTTCTTAGAAAGAAGTCCCTCCATCTGTATAAAAACCAAGCGTGCCACTTTTTACAAGCTTTTATTTAACTTGCAATGTATGTATGTATGTAAGTGTGTTCGGGTCAAATCTTGCAACTGAATTTTAAAGCTGTTATCCGCCACCGATTAATATGAAATTTTGCGTACACGTTTAGTTTGGATGACAATGCATGGTTAGCTAAGTGACGTCTTTTTAAGTTCAACATGGCGGACGGCCCAAGATGGCGGATTAGTTATTTTTGGTGCACTGCCATGATATGGGTATCAAATGAAAGGATTTGCCGAGAAAAATACGAAAAAACTTGTTTAAACAAAATATTACGAAATGAATATTTTTATTACGCACAATTTAAGAACTTTACTTTCTGATGGAAGGACATGATTAAATTGTCTCGGGCAACGTCTTTTCAACTCCGCGTTTGAAGGGACCTCGTGCACTACATGTCCACGAACACGATCAGGGGGGTTACCATAAGCTCTTAGAGTAAGGTTATTTTGAGTGTGTGTAATGGACAGATGTATATGACTTGTATACATCTGTCACTTACGCGATATTAAAATAACCTTACTCTAAGTGCTTATGGTCACCCTCCAGTACACAACTGGGGGTGACCTTTGGATGACCTTTCACCCTGGCACACTCATTTCACCGGCTATGTTCAATTTCATGTTATTCAGGTAATCTATTCAGGCATAACTTTTGAAAGTATAGGTATTTTACTATAGAACTTGTCCTTGTCCATTATGTACTCACAACTAATAAAAAAAGTTAATTAGAAAAATCAAAAAACCCGACTGCTTAAAAAGCGAACTAAAAAGACTTAAACAAGAAGAAAATCATGCTGTGCAGTCGGAGGATACATGTTCGCGAGCTGGCTGACCAAAACCAGATGTAATTAGATAACTTTTTAGTATTTTTTTTTAATAAGATACATATAAACATATATTTTTGAAATCACCTCTTAAAACCCTTTATTTTGATATCCCACACGACGGGTATGGAAGAAAAAAAAATTGGTGCCCCACAATATGGCGCCCAAAATCCACCATTTAATATTTTAAAATTTTAATGTAGCCAGTGACACTCGCAGGGTTAAGACGAATCGATTGACGTACGAATCATCAAAATCGGCCAACGCGTTTGGTCTCTGGAACTCCACATAGGAACAAACATACATACTTACATACATAGACTGATAAACACATTACCCTCCTTCGGCAGTCGGGTAAAAAGTGAAAATATTTTTTTTTACAAAAAAATACAACCGACTTCCAAATAAAACATTACATTAGGAAAAATAACTTCAATTTCGGCAGTCAGTGTCAGAAAACTAAGAAACAAAAACAGGAACACCGACTTCCGAAATAGGGTATTTTACTCTATATGAGAAAAAAATCTATAAATATATTAATGAGATCGTTTAGGCAAAAAGCAGTTGGAAAATGTTTGTTTTAGTTGTGTTTCCGAACGCATTCAACCCGAATCTGTACAAAGTTAGAGTGAACAGGCTTCTTCTGGGTAAACTCACTCCATCGTCGACTCTGTCTCTGTCACCTATGACTTAGACTAGAGTCAAGAGCAAACCCATCAAAAAAAAAAAAAAAAAAAAAAAACATTTAAAAATTTAATCTGTTTTATAACACCATGAAAATATGAAGTAGCCGCCGTATCCGCCATGTTAATACGTCATACGTTTGTGTGAACTCAAATTTTCAACTGATCGGCGTATTGGCCTATAGGTGCATTTATTAACAAAGCCGACTGACGTCATGACCACAGAGCAATATGGCGTCCACTGCGTCCAGCGTTTTCGTCAAACTAACAAAACAAAACAAGTACATTCGTTGTGAAATTCGGATCATCTAGTTAGATTTATGTTTGTGGCTTCATATTTAAAGTTTACCTTCTACGGTAACAAAGTTTGTTTGTTTAGGTATTAATTAGTTAAAATAATTAAAATATATGCCAGAGGACACTTCTGTCTCCTTCTATGCGGTGCGAACATCTCACACCCAAGCTAAGGTCGCCGTGCAGAAAGTTGCATGGCTAGGGGAGAGCCTAAGTCGCAAGCGTGCCTGTTGTCTGGGACCGGGCGCCCCCAGGCACTATCCAGCCTTACCTCTACAAGCGGGGCTCTGTAGAGCGTGGACATAGTTTTCCCTTGCTATTCGTGGGAACAAAACTGAGCTTAAATAATCTACTCGGAGACGGCGGTGATGCTCGCCACACACCACGTCAATTGTTCTCATGGGGCGAAAAGCGAGCTGCGGAGTGTCGCTTAGCTACGCTGAATGTGCAGGGAGGGATGATAGATAAGATGGATGAAGTATGTGAAATAGTGAAGGTCAAAAGGATAGATTTGTTACGAGTATGTGTGAATGAGACAAAAAGAAAGGGAGTGGATATGTCTAAACACGGGTCCCTGACCGCTATCTGGTCTGGTGTTCAAGAGACACAGAGGGCCTGTCAGGGTGCGGGGGTTATCCTCTCGGAGCGGATGATGAGATGTGTAAAAGATTACGCTTGTGTGAGCCCTAGGATTCTTTGGGTGAGAATGAAGGTGGGCCTATACCCTATCTTTATTTTGTGCGTGTATGCACCCGATATGGGATGCTCACCTTCTGAAAGATAGGAATTCTGGGGGAGTTTAGGAGATATATTGAATGAATGTAGGTCTAACGAGAAGATTGTTATGCTTGGCGACTTTAATAGTTGGGTTGGTGTGAAGAGGAATGGGTTCGAAAAAGTATTAGGGGTATTCGGGGACAATAGAGTGAATGAGAATGGGATGAATTTACTAGAAGTATGTGTAGAGAACGGTCTGTGTGTAATGAACACTATGTTTGATCATAGAAAGATCCATAAGTATACTTGGGAAAGGCAAGACAGTAGAAGTATGATTGATTTTATAGTTGTAGATGAAAGATTGAAGAGCAAAGTTGCAGATACAAGAGCCTATCGGGGTGCTAATGTAGGGACTGATCACTATCTAGTTATGTGTCGGGTGGCTGGTCTGTTCAAGCATTGACGTCATCGAGTTCAAGTTCCTGTGACCGCGTTAGAAAGAATAAAAGTAGAAAGATTACAAGAACTTAAAGTAAAGGAGGAATATAAGAGGGAAGTAAAACAGAAGACGGAGAAGATATTTGATGATATGAATGATTTCAGTTTAGAGGATGTGTGGGAAATAGTGAAAAGTAGTATGGTGAACGTAGCCGCAAAGTTATGTGGTATAGCGAAGAGGAAACGTGGTAGTAGAACGAATGATACTTGGGTAGATGATGAAGTAAAAGAGGTGGTGAAGAAGAAGAAAGAGGCTTGGCTTAATGTGTTAGCCTTTAAGGCCCAAAATAGAATGAATCAGGCAACAAACGTGACGGATGATCTGGCAAGAGTGAAAGTAATGTACAATCAAATGAAAGCAAAGTCAAAGAGGTGGTAAAATGAAGAAGGATGAAAAGAAAGAAAAATATAACAGGAAGTTCTCCGATAACTTCAGGGCCAATGTTAAGCTGTTCTGGAAACAGGTAAGATTGGCTCGCGGGGTGACAAAAACATCGAGCATGAATGTAATAAGAGCAGAAGATGGGTGTTTACTGAGCGAAGAATGCAAGGTCTTGGAACGCTGGAAGGGATATTTTGAAAGTTTATTTAGTTGTCAGGATAGTGTGCAAGGAATGGGTAACTGGGTAGAAGCTAGTTGTCAAGACCCTAACTCAGATGAAGAGCAAAAGAATGAGAATGAAATAGAAATGGATGAGATTATAAAAGCACTGAGTGGTATGAAGATACGTAAAGCTGCAGGGTATGACAGAGTATCTGTTGAAATGCTGAAGGGCGGTGGCGGGGTGGTAGCAAGCCTGTTGTGCAGGATCTTCTTCTTAATATGTGTTGGAGATATGGCCGCGAGCCGGATGACTGGTGCAAGCCTGTATCGTACAACTATATAAGGGAAAACGCTCACAGCAGGAGTGTAAAACTACCGCGGCATTAGTCTTTTGAGTGTTGTCGGCAAATTATATGCGAAAGTTTTAATAAATAGAGTGGTAAAAGTGACGGATGAACAATTATGGGACGTGCAAGCAGGATTTAGAGAGGGAATGGGCTGTATGGATCAGATCTTCTCGTTGAGGAGTATAGCTGCAAAACATCTTGCACAAAAAAGTCTAATGTGCTTTCGTTGACTTGGAGAAGGCCTATGACAGTGTGTGGAGGGATGAACTGTGGTCGACGCTATCCGGGTACAGTGTGAACTGGTGCTTGGTACGAGCAATGAAATCTCTATATAGGGATTCCAGTGCTTGTGTTAGGATTAATGGGGCGTATACGGACTGGTTTTCCATCTCAAGGGGTGTTAGACAGGGCTGTGTAGCGTCACCGTGGCTGTTCAACTTGTACATGGATAGTTGTCTGATAGGTTTGAAAGAGCATGAGTGCGGATTGAGGATGAATGAGTTGTCTTTCAAATGCCTTCTCTATGCAGATGATCAAGTTCTACTTGCATCGTCAGCAGAACAGTTGCAAGACATGGTGACTGTGATGAATGAAGCTTTTAACTTAAAAGGTATGAGTATAAATGTGAACAAGACTAAGATAATGGTGTTTAAAAGAGAAGACGATGTATCGGAGTGTGAACTGAAAATAAATGATAAGAGTGTGGAGCAAGTGAACGAGTTTTTATATCTGGGCAGTATGTTCACAAGGGATGGAAATATTGAAGAGGATAGAATAGAATAGAATATACTTTATTGTACACCAAAAACTAAAGTGGAAGTGGAGTGTGAGGATGTGGAAAGGAGAGTGAATGCAGGGAATAAAGTGAATGGTGCTATACATGCGGTTGTGACCAGCATATCGATGTCTCCGGAAGCTCGACTCGCCGTTCACAATAGCGTGCTGGTGCCTACACTTATGTATGGAAGTGAAGGGTGGGTATGGCAAAAAGACATGAAAGTAGGATTAATGCAGTAGAAATGCGCTCCTTGCGAAGTATGTGTGGGGTAACTTTGTGGTTTTAAAGAAGATGTAGTTACTAAAATTGAAAAGAGTATGTTAAGATGGTTTGGCCATGTTGAGAGGATGAATGAAAAGCGACTAACGAAATGTATTTACAAGGCAGACGTGAATGGAAACGCCGGGAGGGGACGCCCTAGATAGACATACATAGACCTTATAGGTGATGTTCTTCAAAAAGGCCAGGTGCGCAGTACTCATAACCGGCGTGTGTGTATGACTAGATGTATGAATGTGAGTGAAGCAAAAGAAGTATGTAAGGATCGTAGCAGGTGGCGTTCTGTAGTTTCTGCCTACTCCCAGCCCCCATGGGAAAAAGGCGTGAGTTTATGTATGTATGTAATTAAAATAACATAATCTTAGTCAAAACCATGGCCATGCATTCACGATCACACACACACCTCTACATCTACACACATTCACCCTCACATACCCTCATAATACCAAAACTCACACGCACCCACATCACTCATACTCCATATAAATCACGTACTAGTCCTCACACTCTCATACACACTTCACGTATAGATCTTTTACTTATTATACAATGTTAACATTGAAGTTAGTTATAAGTCACACAAAATATATAAAAAGTAAAATCAAACGTATTTGCTTTGTTGGCATTTACTGTCAAAATATCGAGGGAAAAGGCACTGAAAACGAAATACAGGCCTTGCCTAGTTCGGTTGCAGTGACTACATCCATTTACTAGAAATAAATACAGCCAAACTATTTTCTGTAAAATATTACTAAGTTTTTTGAGAAATAAATTTATTATTATTATTAAATTGGCAAACTAAGAATAGGTCTTATGAGTTTTGAATAAGTTTTTTCCCATCCCAGGTGGCGTACTTAGAAAAGATCCGCGCCGACATACAACGCGAGTACTGCGTCCGAGTACAGAGCTGTGTGCGGCGCTTCATCGCACGACGCAAGTACCTCAGGATCATGAGTGCGCTGAAGGCAATACAGGCCCATGCTAGAGGATTCCTTGCTAGGAGGTGAGTGAATTAATTATTGAAAAAACCGGCCAAGTGCGAGTTGGACTCGCGCACGAAGGGTTCTGTACCATTATCGCAAAAAACGGCAAAAAAATCATGTTTGTTGTATGGGCGCCCCACTTAAATATTTATTTTATTCTGCTTTTAGTATTTGTTGTTATAGCGGCAACAGAAATACATCATCTGTGAAAATTTTAACTGTCTAGCTATCACGGTTGAGGAGATACAGCTTGGTGACAGACAGACAGATAGACGGACCGCGGAGTCTTAGTAATAGGGTCGAAAGGGACTAAAGGGTCGAAAAAGTGCGCGGTCGGGGAACCCCCGTCTGTAACGCAGTTTCTTAACGAAATTATTCGTTTATTTGCTTGTTTATTTTGACACACATGATGTTTCGAGAGCGGCATAACGCTTATTCGTTACTTTAAGATTTCCACCAGGGAACTCCTACCGCAACCCGCGGTAAGGAACTTCGTTCATAAATCTTTTGATGTACGAGACGTACGAGATCGGCCAATGTGGCTGTTCTTGGGGGAGGCATAATGTTCAGCAGAGGACGTTATCCGGCTGAAATGATTATGATGTAATCTATCCTGGACGGTCCCGCACAAATAGGTCGGTGGTCCGGATCCGGACCACGGTCCGCTATTTGGCGACCCAAGCAGGGGCAAAGTATCATCCTATCAGTGAAGGATTGATCACGTGACATTTATATAGCGCTTCGAAATTCCTTACATTTTAAATTCGCTCGCGCGACGCTTTTTTATTGGATGTATCATGTATAAGGCCCCTGATCTATGCTAGAAATTCTAACTTATTGTAAAAAAGTTCGTTTCATTTTCGATAAATTGACATGACCCAATGTCAACGTCAAATCGTTTATTTCAATTTGGCGATTAAGTGGCACTTTTGTAAATTTAAATTTAAAATATTACAATAATTGATTCCACCGTCCGTTCGTCCGTTATGGAGAAGAACGGACAAGAAACTCCACTACGAGTAGAAACCATCGAAGTATTAACAAAACAGTTGAATCTACTTTTTTCCTAGAACGCCTTTTACCCGAAGTATTATTTATGTAGCCTGTCTAAAAACCCTTTCCTCTTTCCAACAGACGAGCTCAAGAAATCCGTCGCAAACGGGCAGCCATCAAAATACAGCGCAACGTCCGCGGCTGGCTAGCGAGACTCAAGTACCAGAAGCTGCGTCGACTAGCCATCGGGCTACAAGCACACGCCAGGGGTTACATGGCTAGGAGACTCTATAGAGACCGCAGGAAGGTCAAAGCGGTAAGTCTATTATTATCCATACTTATATTATACTAGCGGACGCCTCGCGGTTTCACCCGCGTAGTTCCCGTTCCCGTGGGAATACAGGGATAAAAAGTAACCTATGTCACCCGGGGATAGTGTAGCTTCCCAAAGGTGAAATAATTTTTGAAATCGGTCCCCTAGTTTTAAGTTTATTTGTTTATAAAAAAATACAAATCTTTCCTCTTTAGAATATTTGTATAGAAATGCGAAAGTAACTCTGTCTGCCTGTTAGCTTTTCACGCTTAAACTGCTGAGGCGATTTAGATGAAATTTGGTATGGAAATAGTTTGAAACCCTGGAAAGGACCTAGGATAGTTTTTATCCCGGAAATCATTCTTAACGGGTTGGAAAGGGGGATGGAAATTTGTATGAATAACTTACAATATTATTGCGCGATACAAAAATAGGCTATTAAAAGTACTGATGCTACGCAGACGCAGTCGCGGGCAACTACGCGGCTAGTTAGTTATAAATTTAAAAGTTTGACGTTCAAATGTGCCGCTTTATGGCCTAATTGAAATAAAGAATTTGACTTTAATTTTGACTCTATTACTTCGTCTCGATATAATAATAAAAAAAACTTGTGCTTTCGGGGGATTCCCGTCAGGAACGAAGATCACGCCTTTTCTCCAACTGCGAATGATATTAAAATTTGATGACATTTCATTTTAATTTTTTTTTTATTAGCACATTGCCCCACACTAGGAATTTCTTTCTGTATCGTGGGTGCGTTAACAAACATATAAGCTCACATACAGAACACCCAAAGCCGGAACAACTGGTCATACAAATATTTGTTCCGAGCGGGAATCGAACCCGCGACACGCAGCGCAGCAGTCAATCGCTCAACCCCTGATCCACCGATGTGGATATAAGTCACATTTAACTGACACAAATAATTAAAAAAGTATGGCTAGCCGCAATAATTTATTTAAATTTCTTATGTTATTTGAAATGGAGTGTAAAAACAATTCAAGTAGTTTTAGTATTTATTGTTTCGTGGCATAAAATTCTGTTTTATTCGCAGATGGTTACAATACAACGCTACGCGCGCGGCTATCTCGCGCGCAAACGAGCCAAGAGGCTGAGGAGACAGATCGTCATAGCGCAAGCTACTGTAAGTATAGCATTATGTTTATAATATTAAGAAAATAAACAAAGATAAACGACACTTTTCATGGCATTCTTGTCATAGAATTTCCTCGCAAAGAGAGGAGGGTGCAATTTGTATGTAATGCAATGTATAGAATAAGGAAAGCTCAAAAACTGCCAAACTAAATTAAAAGTGAATTCCTCGTACAAAAATAATGATTCTGAAAATTTTTCATGCATACGTGTCACGGAGTTTGAGCTACGCCGTAGCAAAGTGAGCGCTACGCCGTAGCAAGTGATGATCGCGTAGCTAGATTTTCTCACGTCTAGCTTTACGCGGTTTTGTATACTTTTTGTTCTTCGCCGCCATCGATCAATAATACACAAGATGCCAGGTTAGCGCTTTAAAACTGGCCGAAAAATATGGCCATAAATACGGTTGTGGGTTGTGGTCTTATTACAAATTAGTATGGTCCAATCATAGCCAACATTAAGACGTTAAAAAGGCCGCAATGTGCGTTCAAAAATTGTGCAAATAACCACCGTAACACCTTGATTTTGAAAGAAATATCTTTTTTTCTGTAAGCTTATCATTAAGTGTTTTTAATAAAGTAAAAACCGAATTAAATATTAAATATGAATCAATTACCAAATATTATGATTGTTTGACCAACTTTTGCGTCGACAACGCGCCACCTAACTAACATCTACTGTTCTGGAAATTTTTAATTTAGACTTTAAAACATCCGTGTAAGACTAAATTGGTTATAATGTATGTTGTACATAATTTTTTATTGCTTTTGGTACATAGTTTTGTGAATGCTACTTTAAACATTGCATTATTTTGAATTAGCATGAATGTATATTTATTTCAACTAGAATTCTTAGAATTACCTAAACACATTGGCATCAGTTTTAAAGAGAAGTTTTGTATGGGATTGTTTATCTAGTATATATTATTGATCGAAGTTCGCCGCAGTCGGATAAAAAGTGGACCTAACCACAATTTCTTCCCCCAGATACGTCGCTTCCTCGCCCGCCGTCAATATAAGCGCCTCCGCATCGAAGCACGCAGCCTGGACCACGTGAAGTCTCTCAACAAGGGGCTGGAGAACAAGATCATCAGTTTGCAGCAGAGGTTGGGTGACGCAATGGAGAAAAACAAGACTATCGAGCCGCTCCTGGTGCAGATCGTGGACTTGAAGTGAGTAGTAACAGCCGCATGGATCGATAGACAAGGTTAAGCTATACTTGCCGAGGTACGTTTGTGGATGGGTGACCGGCCATTACTTGCCGAGACTCCTCCGTGCCTCAGCAAGCACTAGAAGTCGACCCCAACATAATTGGGACAAGGGTAGGTAAATGACTCAAGGGTCCATGTACCAGAGCTGCAGAAGCTATCAAGAGATGTCACATGGTATGTATTCAAGCGGCTTTGTAAAGAAGCTCGCAGTTCAAATAGTTGGGAGAAGGCTAGGACACATGACCCAAGGGCAATCTACCAGGAGCGCAGAAACTATCAAGACATGTCACATGGTATGTAAGTATACAGCAGCTTCACATAGAAGCTTGCAATCTGAATAATTGGGCGAAGGCTAGGCAGAAAACTCTAGGGTGATGTACCAGGACCGCAGCAACTACCAAGAGATGAAGGTCAGTATAATTGGTAGCGCGCAGCCTGGACCACGTGAAGTCTCTCAACGAGGGGCTGGTGAACAAAATTGCCAGTTTTCAGCAGAGGCTGGGCGTCGCCATGGAGAAAAATAACAGCATACAGCCGCTCCTGGCGCAGCTCGTGGACTTGAAGTGAGTAGTAACAGCCGCATGGGTCGATAGACAAGATTAAGCAATACTTGCCGAGGTCCGTTTGTAGATGGGTGACCGGCCATTACATACCGAGACCCCTCCGTGTCTCAGCAAGCACTGGCAGTCGACCCTAACATAGTTGGGAAAAGGCATAGGCAGATGACTCAAGAGTGATGTACCAGGACAGCAGAAAATATCAAGAGATAAAAGTTCATGCCACGTAATGCCGCCTCCACACGCTTGTTGTTTGCCACAAACAGTGGCGAACGCCAAACACGTGCCAAACTCTGACCACAATCACCCAACACAAACACGGTATCCACAGGCTTGGCGAAAGTGCTAGTATATTCCGGATTGGCAAACATGGCAGACGACGAGCTTGTTGTGGCAGCGATTACTTTCGGGTTAACCTCCTCAGACCAATCATTTCCCTTACAATTTAGCTTAGGATACACAAAATGTCACGATTCGTAAATTTTACTACTAACCACTATTAACTCCGTCCGCCCGCAAGCTCGCGCGTACTACTGAACTGAGCATCGCAAACATGTTTGTCAAACACCCTTTGATTCGTGCACAAAAACCGATACCGATGCCGAACACGGGCGAACATAAACAAAAACAGGCAAACACAAACAAACACCCATCCACTCGTTTGTGTTTGTTGTTTTGTGTTTGCTGTTTACCATTGTTCGCCAAGCGTGTGGAGGCGCCTTAAGCAGATGACTCAAGGTTACCAGCACTGCAGGCATTATCAAGTAGGTAATCAGAAGCGGAATAGACAAGCAATCTCTCAATAGATTTTATCTGGTACTATTTTGACGCACTGGTTTTGAAATACACGTTACTTAGACTTTAAAAACTGGTCATTTGAAAATATTAGGTATCGGTAGTAGAAGGATATTTGTATATATTTTTATTCTCTAGCAAATAATAAGTAATGAACTAGGGTTACCGACATAGCCCAAAGAATTGCCAAACTTAAGTTGTAGTGCGCAGGACACATTGCTCGCAGAACGAATGGTCGATGGGGCCAAAAAGTTCTGGAGTGGCGACCGCGAACCGGAAGACGATGTGTTGGAAGGCCTACCTCTAGGTGGACCGATGTTCTGATTAAGGCAGCGGGATTCTGCTGGAGACAGGAATCTTTTAGCTAAAATGGAGATGACTAAAAAAAAAAAAAAATCTCCGACACAAAAACCTCTGAAAAGCAAACAGTTTATTTTATTTACTTAGCGGTTCCCCGACGCGAGTTCTAGGCTTATTTTTTTGCGTTTTAGAGGTTTTTGTGACGGGGGTTTTTTTAATTTTTATTTTTATTTCATGCTTTTTAAACTACATATAATATACCTAGTAGTAAACACGTTTCAATCAACAATCTATCGAAACACGTACTTATGACATGATATCTTGCGAAAAAACCCAGATTTAAAGAGTAAAATGCGGATAACTTTGCAACGGGTCAACCGATTTTAACCAATCATAGCTAAGAACACTTTCGACAAAGTCAACTTTCAAACAAAAAATAAAAACAAAATCGGTTCATCCGTTCGGGGGCTACGATGACACAGACACACACAGACACGCCAAAACTTATAACACCACGTCGTTTTTGCGTGGGGGGTTAAAAAGTAAAATGAAAACTGAATTCTATACAATAATCTTTAACCTATTCATAACCCATTGTAACACATGTTTATTCTTTCACAGAGCAAAACTAGAACTCCTAAAACTGGTAGAAATCGAAGCAAAAACTCTCCGAGTGGACATATCCAGCAAGGGCGACCTGATCTCCTCTCTCCAAGAAGAGCTGACGAAAGAGAGGGATAGCAACAAACAGTTGATACAAGAGAAGAAGACGATAGGAGAGCAGTATGAGAAGAGCAGAGTCTCGTGGGAGGACGAGAGTGAAAAGTTGGCGAATGAGTTGAAGAGTGTGAAGGAGCATTATGAATTGGCTATTGAAGGTGAGTTTTGAAGTTAAATTATCTAGATTTATTTTTGGAACGACCAAAATACTTCTTCTCTACAGTAATAAATAGTTAGAAGTATATAAATAACATTATGTTCTCTGTCAATTATACATAAACTCACGCCTTTTTTTCATGGGGGTAGGCAGAAACTACAGAACGCCACCTGCTACAAGAAGAACTTAGAGCTTTATGTTCTCTGTGAATTAAACTAAAATTAAAAAATACAGTAGGATAGGATAGATGGGGGGGCTGCGAGTCTAAGTGCCCTTTTCCGCACTTAGACTAGCATTTGGTCCGTTGTGCGTGCAGGCCTCCTCTCTGTGAGAGGGAATGGGCTGTAATCCACCACGCGGGCCCAGTGCATGTTGGTGGATGTCACATGTATTCAAAATTTTGGTCACGATATTTCCCTTCACCGTTTTGAGAGCAGTGGTGATGAAATAATTCACACATAGTAAAGCGCCTGCCTGGGTTCGAATCCACGACCTACAACTTGTAAGTCGCGGCCGTTACCACTGGGCCATTACCGCTCTCAAAAAATACAATATTTATCTACTCAACGAGCTCTAAACAATGATAAAGAAATTGTTTCGCGCCCTCCCCTTTTGCTGTGTGAGAGCCCTCACACAGCAAAACACATTTGAAAATATTTTTTGGCAATTTATATGGCTTTGGGTTAGGGTTGCCAACATTTATTAGAAGAAATAGAGTATATCTGATTTCATAGGAGGTAAATAAAGAGAACGGACTTCCAAAAAAGAGTATCATTTACTTAATATTTTAGAAAAGGTATTTTTTTCGTACTTTTTGTAGGACATAACAATTTTTCATGGTTTTTAAATGGATTGTATGACTCCAAACATTCTAACTCTAAATGTATATAGATCAAGAGCTCATTTTTAATCAATTTCAATGAAGCTCTGTTTCTCTCTTCCCGCCACTTCACATTCATAACCGAAAATACTCTCTCAGTAAATGCTGAAGTGGCGGGCACTAGTATAATAAACATTGTGTCAAAAAGAGTATTTCAGCATACTCTATTAGTGTTAAAGATTATAGAGTACGCCTACATGATATAGAGTACAATACTCTATTTTAGAGTACGGTTGGCAACCCTACTTTGGGTCAACAAGATGCTTATACTGTGAAAGTCTAGACTGTAGCTCCAACCGTTTTGCTGTAAAACCTGTGTGACAGATGATGATGATGATGATGATGGAAAGACGGACAGACAGATGGACACGTGAGTCACAGCAATAGGGCTCCGTTTTGACCCTACAGGTACGGAACCCAAAAAACGGTGAAGGAAAACAACGCGAGTAAACCGGCTATGTTAAATGTTCTAGAACCAAAAGAAGATATGTGACATCCACCAAACCGCACTGGGCCCGCGAATTTTATTCGTGTGGTTTATAATCCGCGTACTGAATCATAACTAACACACACGCGCGGATAAAATACCGCGCGATTTTTGTCTTTCTACCTGTTCATAGAGCACAAAATATTCGCGCGAATTAAACCGCGCCGCGGTGCTGTGGTTTCTGTGGCAAGACACATATTTGTAAGTACGTGCAGCCTCATACAATTCCATATATCGCAGAATCGGCGGCGAAAATTCGTGCGGCTAAAAACTGCAGTGCGTGCTAAGCCTTAGAGACCATATTTGCTATCGACTGCTGAAAAGAATACCTCTGCCTAACCATTTGGGGAATAATAGCGTGAAATTCTGTTCATCATCATCATCATATCAGCCGAAAGAGGTCCACTGCTGGATATAGGCCTCCCCCAAGCGTCGCCACTTTGACCGGTCCCGTGCGTCTCGCAACCAGCGGATCCCCGCAACCTTCACCAGGTCATCAGTTCACCTGGTGTGAGGGCTTCCAACGCAACGTTTTCCGGTTCGCGGTCGCCACTCGAGAACCTTTCTGCCCCATCGGCCATCCGTTCTGCGAGCAATGTACCCTGCCGACTGTCACTTAAGTTTGGCAATTCTTCGCGCTATGTCGGTAAACCTGGTTCTCTTACGGATCTCTACATTTCTGATTCGATCACGCAAGAATCGATTCGAGGACGCCGAGCATAGCCCTCTCCATTGCCCTTTGAATGACTGTAAGCTTTCTGATGAGGCCCATTGTAAGCGACTACGTCTCAGAGCCATATGTCATCACCGGCAACACACATTGGTCATAGACTTTTGTCTTGAGACACTGTGGTAAGTTGGACGAGAAGATACCGCGCAACTTCCCGAACGCTGCCCAGCCGAGTCGGATTCGACGGATTACCTCTTTCTCGAAGTTGGCCCTATCCAACTGGATCGTTTTTCCTAGGTAGACATAGTCGCCCACAACTTCGAGTGTAGATTCTCCGATCTTGATAGGAGTGGGTGTTACATGGTCATTTACTATGACCTTGGTTTTATCCATGTTCATTTTAAGGCCCACCCTTTCGGAAGCTCTACCGAGGTCATCGAGCATTGTACTGAGGCTCTCCATGGTCTCAGCCATACTACTCGCCACTAACGGTACTCGCCATTAACGTTGATGCCCAGCCCCCTCAAGTCCAGAACCTTGAATACATCCTCCAGCGCAGCAGTGAACAGTTTCGGAGAAATGACGGCTCCCTGTCTCACGCCGCGCTGGAGAAGGATTGCTTTCGAGGTCTGATCCTGAAGACGGACTGACATAGTGGCGTTTTTCTACAAACACTTTAACACCTCAATGTACCGGTAGTCGATCTGGCACCGTTGGAGAGACTGCAGTACAGCCCAAGTCTATATCGAATCGAAGGCTTTCTCGTAGTCCACAAACGCTAAACAGAGAGGCAGGTTATACTCTTCGGCCTTCTGTATAACCTGCCGCAGCGTATGTATGTGGTCTACGGTGCTAAAGCATTTTCGGCATCCGGCTTGTTCGGGGGGCTGGAAATCGTCAAACCTGCGCGCGAGACGATTCGTGATGACTCTTGAAAACAACTTGTAGACATGGCTATGAAGTGAGATGGGCCTATAGATCTTCAGCCGGGCATTGTCGCCCTTCTTGAAGAAGAGTACCACCACACCCCTGCACCATGCCAGTGGCGTTTTGCCCTCGAGTATGTCGAAGTACGAAGTCGAGTATGTCGAGACGTAGTAAGTGTGAGAAGTTATGTTATTGTTATTATATCCTTGATCCAATTATAACTGTTTTAAATTGCATGTCGCTCCACTTTATCTTGTTAAGTTTGTATGATAATGAATGTGACGCACTCTTGTCCAACTAAGATGTTACAGAATTGATTAAATAGATATTATAAGCATTTACAATGAAAATCGATTAACCATCTTGTTTTTGCTTCACGACTGTAGTCCTTGAAGGGTTTGGTAGAGGAGTAACTATACAAATAATTTCGCATAATAATAAGAGGAAAGATTTATATTTTTGTATATAACGAATAAACTTAAAAACTATTGGACCAATTTCAAAAATTCTTTCACGGTTGGGAAGCAACACTATCCCCGGGTGACATAGGCTACTTTTTATCCCTGTATTCCTACGGGAACGGGAACTACGCGGGTGAAACTTCGGGTCGTCAGCTAGTACGTAATAAGTAGCGATCCTATAATCGGGCACAAAATCTGGCTCGAGGCTGCTATTAAGAAAATACTAGACAGATAACCACAACAACACTTTGCACCACACCAGAGTCGAACCCAGCACCTGATAGTCACCTGTAGCGTTTGCAACTACAAGTCTATCGAGAGCCTCTTTTCTAGCCTAGAAACCCGAGGCTAATTTATCTATACAAAAAAAATAAATTGAAGTTTCTCTATGTAATATCAAAATAACAACGTTTTATTGAATGCACGTGAAAGAATATACGGTACTAATAACAAATACGCATTTTTCAAGATTTTTGTCTGTCTGTCTGTTTGTGCCGGGTAATCTCTGAAACGGCTGGATAGATTTTGATAGGTCTCCTTCTCTTTTCGTAGGTAGGTGATGTTATAAGGAGTAACATAGGCTTCTTTATATCCCGGAAAACTTCACAGTTCCTGTAGAAAATAGAACGAGTTTGACACGGACGAAGTCGCAAACAACAGCTAGTTCGTTTTAAAACTATATTCAAATATCAATTTAAAGATTTTGGAAAAAAAGTCATTACGTTGACGCCGAAAAATACGTATTTCTGTCTTTACCCGACTGCTTCAGAAGGAAGGTAATGTTTTCCGCAGGACAATATTTTAGTTCGTTCTAAAACTATATTAAAATTAATAATTTTGGAAAAAGTAACAACGATGACACCGAACTTATGTACTTCTGTCTTTACCCGACTGCTCTAGAAGGAAGGGTAATGTTTTACACAGGACAATACTTGTTTTGGCTTCGAAAACTGACCACGAAAACATCTAAAACACTTTGTATTTACGAACATTTAATACATCAGATAAATTTATAGATAAAGCCGAACATTCTGTCAGATAACCGCCGATAATTTATTAGATAACAAACTTATTAATTACTTCCATGTCCCATCGATTTCGAAACAGCCGCGAGCCGTGTTGGCAAATATTTTGTGTTGTTCGCGCAAAAAAAAAAACTCCAGTATATATTCTGTTAAATTCAGTGAATATTCTGTTAAAAAGTGATTATTTGTGTTATTTTCATAATGTGACGAAAATGGTGCATACTTGCACAGTATGTTTTGAGTACTATAGTTATTTTAAAACCAAATAAATGAACAGCATTATACAATATATTATCCGGTCCCATCCCTAAATAGTATAAAACAAACAAAGTCTGTTCGCGTCTGTCGATGTCATTTCTGTTCTGCCGCTAACTTCTTCTGAACCACTCAATGGAATTGTTGCAATTTTCACTTAAGAGCAATAAACAGGAAAGGTCTATCTATACTAATATTATAAAGAGGAAATATTTGTATTTTTGTATGTAACTAATAAACTTGAAAACTACTGGACCGATTTCAAAAATTCTTTCACCGTTGGGTAGCTACACTTTCCCCGGGTGACCTAGGCTACTTTTTATCCCTGTATTCCCACGAGAACGGGAACTACGCGGGTGAAACCGCGAGGCGTCCGCTAGTAATATAATAATATTATAAAGAGGAAAGATTTTATGTTTTGTTTGGTTGTCGAACTGGACCGATTTTAAATATTCTTTCACCTACAATATTCCGGAGTAACATAGGCTATCATTTATTTTCAAAAAAATTGAGATCCTTATGAAAATTGCAATAATGAAACCCAAAGTAGTAGCATAGTAAACTTTTGTGAATACAATTCATTAGGTAGGTAGCCAGTTGACGGGAGCAAAGCCGCGGGGGTCAGCGAGTCTACAATAAAAAAAACGTTGGTTGAGTGTAGGTGATTTTGTCAGAAACGAATCGATATTTTTATAGAATCCACTGTACACTTAACAAATTTTTTGGTATGGTAATAATGGTAGGGACACTGGAGACAATGCTATTACAAAAAACTGAGAGAATGCTTATTTGAAAGAAGTATGGTGGTACGGTTATACTGGAAGGAAGACGCCCACAATGCAGTCAAAGAATCGGCTAGGTACTCGCGCAGGCTATATATTGATTGTGAATGAAAGTTTAAGAATGATTATAGTCTGAAACATCCTTGTTAGTAGATACTTGATATTCTGTGTCATCATTATAAGTCGTTTTGTAATACATTTATCTATCTATCTAATACTTTTAAACGAGTAATTCTTGTATATATATAATCTGAATCTCGGAAACGGCTCCTACGGTTTTCATGAAAGGGTGTTTCGGGTGCGATAAATCGATCTAGCTGGGATGCATTTATAGAAAGCGTCGTTTTCTCTATTTTCACCCGAACACAGCTCGGTCGCCGTGGGTGTGCTATCTATACTAATTATATATATTACGAGTATAAAGAGGTAAAGTTTGTGAGGTTGTAGGGGGTCATCTCTGGATCTACTGAACTGATTTTGAAAATTCTGTCACCAATAGAAAGCTACATTATTCCTGAGTGACATAGGCTATAAATTATTAAAAATAACAAGTAAAATTTCAAAATTTAAAAAACCTCCGACACATTTATCATGCGAAAACATCACGATCTAAACAGTAAAACGCGCATAACTTTTGAACGGCTGAACCGATTATATTCAAACTTAGCTAAGAACACTCTCGATACAATCACCTTTCAAACAAATAAAACTAAATCAAAATCGGATCATCCGTTGAGGCGCTATGATGTCACAGACAGACACACAGATACACAGCAACACACCTCAAACTTATAACACCCCTCTTTTTCCGTCGGGGGTTAAAAATAGAGATCCATATTGCAATAATGTAACCCAAAGTAGCAAAATTGTGCCTATAAAATTCACTATTTGGCGTGCGCTGAGAAAACTATTAAAGAAACATAAAAATTATGTACCACATTATTAAAGTACTCAGTATTGACTACAAATAAGTCTGTCAGAGAATATATCCAATTATCATAGTTATGTCACAACAGCAGCTTTTATGTTCTAAATTTTAATAAGATCGCCGGAAGAAACAAAAGTTGGTTACATTCGTATAATACACACAACGGATCTTTGTGTGTCTGAAGTTAGTTCTGTCAACTATTGCGCAAGAAACAGTTTAACTGCATAGAGTAAGCTAGATAGGATGATGCGACAAACATAAGCGAGTGAAAGAGACAGTTATACAATGCTATCTTCACTTTCAATATTAACACAAAAATAGCTACTGCGCACGCTCTTGCAGCCAATTCAGACACACAAAGATCCGTTGTGAGTATTATATTGTGGTATTAATTCTTATTCAAATAAATAGTTTAACAAATTGGTAGGTAGGTATGTAGGGTAGGTGGGTAGTGTAGTTGGGTAGGGTAGGTGGGTAGGGTAGAGCAGGGTAGGGTAGAGCAGGGTAGGTGGGTAGGTAGGTAGGGTAGTTAGGTAGGCGGTATGTAGGTAGATAGGCAGTTGGCGGGCGCGAAATCGCGGTGGTCAGTTAGTTATATATATAATACGTCTGACTAACCCTTCGGGGATAAAGGCGTGATCTTATGTGTGTGCATGTGTGACCATTTTAAGTGTCTTTCCAATACAGTTGTACAGTAGTCACAACTGATTTTTGTGTCTTTGAAGTAGTCTCTCCGAACCATTGCGCACCAAGAAACAGTTTGTCATCGCGTATACTGAATAGAGTAACCGAGATAGGACGATGCGACTAACATAAGTGAGTGAAAGAGACAGTTATACAATGCTATATTCTACTTCAATATTGAAACAAAAATAGCAACTGCGCAGGGTCTTGCAGCCAACTTCCGAAACACAAGTAACTGCTGTGACTACTGTACAAATTTTATATAATTAATAGGTATACATAGGCATAGTATGCATAACACATAACAAGTTTTAAATTTGGTCACTTACACCCAAAAGTGACCAACAACAAAATAAAAACAAGTGAGCTATGCGATGTGTGTGTGAAAAACAATGACAATGTTAGTGTCAGAAGTGATTAATGACGTGTCAAACAAACAATATAACAACCAGAGTTACGACAATGCCTTGGTGGAGTGGTCGCAGGAGTTCAAAAGTCGAGCGCAGTTGTGGAAAGGTACTTTATCTTAAGGATGATTTTTGTTTAATTTTACGCTGCTATGTATTCATTGGCCAAAATTAATTGGATCAACAAGTTCTAATGTGGTATTCTGTTTAATCTAGATACAAGGTTAGAACAATTTAAAGTTATTGGTTTAAAACCGACATTCCAAAAAGGAGTAGGTTCTATGTTCGACTTTAGGCAATGATATTCAAATAAACAGATACGTTATACACTCACAAAACAATTGAAAAAAGTGTTCCGCGCTTCATGTAAGGTTCCGCGCATCAGCGGCAGCACACATACACACTTTTTATTTTATCTGACATTAAAAAGTATTATTTTAATAAATAAATAAATAAATTACAAATACACAAGATGGCATTTTTTTTATTTTGTTTTTGTTTCAACAAAGCCTATCGCTCTTCGCCATGCGTGACATAAACTAAATACTAAAGGTCACAATTGTGACCTATTCGAGTCTTCACAATGCGAGCGCTCATAACATATCTGTTTATTTGAATATCATTGACTTTAGGTTTATTTTTCTCTGTACTGCTTTATCCGTTTATTGGGGACCGATTTTGTTTTGTTTTTTTTTTTGTTTTATGTTTCCAAATTGGTACCATTTAAATTTTGTGACGACCTGATGAAGAACTTCGGCAATATACAACAGAACTCTTCAATAAGTGACAGCAAATATTTCGGGATAGCAATTGCAATAGCATGTCTGTTTATTGTTTATACCATTTCATAACATAACATCACGTCAGTATGCTCTAAAGGGGTACGCAGATGTCTACAGTTCACCTTGGAAATCTCTCATTATTTGCACCGGTTATGTTCAAGTTTCATCAGTGGAGGCGTAGCATCGACCAAAAGTCATCGTCGTTACGTGCTTTGCTCACACAATCCAAACTGTACCGACCGCGTTGTCACCCCTTGGTGCCGGCCCCCCACCTTACGCCGCCACTGAGTTTCATGATATTCGGGTAATTTATTCTGGCATTATAGGTACCTTACTATAGAACTTGCCTGTTAGGTACCATAACAAAAAGAAAAAAAAAATCTACAAAAAAAATACATAGATGTTCTTGTTTTCTTTTCTTCGTTTTTTGATACCGACTTCCGAAAAAGAAGTTACTTTCCACTTTGTAGAAATTTTATTAGGAAGTCGGGTAAAAAAAGTTTTTATAGAAATCACTACTGATAGACAAAACTGATTCACTACTAAAATTAATCATTAGTTTTGAATATGAACAAGAATGCTGTTAAGGACATTGACAGAAATATTCAAATGCACTTTTGTACTTCGCATAATTGATTTATTGAACTTTTGATTCACAAAAGTAGTGGGGTCTAGAATCTGACACTATTCTTAAGATTTATACACACATACAACTAAAGAGAACGTAAATTATAAAGCTGTTTCATTAACAACATGTTATCACGGATTTAACCTTGGGCAGTAGAACATCCCACATGGTGGGATGGACCCCATATGGTGGGATGGACCCCACATGGTGGACATCCCACCCATACGCAATAAACGTTTTAGAAATACTTTCATTATGCGTACAGTCTTGCCGGAGTCTGTGATAAACTCGGGGTCTTTAAGTCAAGAGTGAATAGGGTACTTCTAGGCAAGCGTGCTTCACCGTCGACCACATCATCGCTTACCATCAGGTGAGATAGTGGTCAAGCACGAGCCAACCAAAAATTAAAATAAAAAAACTCCTCATCAACCTCAACTGAGATGGTAACTTTAGATGTATTCTTCTTATCCTTTCGCAGAACGCGACAAACAACACGAACAAGAAAAGAAGGCGTTGAACGCAGAGTTAGAAGCAGAACGACAGAGTCGACAGAAGTTGTTGTCTGCGCAGTATGAGTTGCAGGAGAGAATCGACTCGTTGCAGAGGTGAGTTACGGTCAAATTCATATTCAAGATCCATCCTAATATTATAAGTGCGAAAGTCACTCTGTCTATCTGTCTGTTACCTTTTCACGCTTAAATCGCTGAACCGATTTAGATGAAATTTATTATGGAGGTAGTTTGAGACCCTAGGAAGGACATAGGATAGTGTTTATCCCGGAAATCGTCCTTAAGGTTGCCCTAATCGACGGCACAAACTATTTTGTGCGCAGGGTAAAAATGCATGCTATCTCATCGGCTCAGAACACTCGATAAAGTCACATTTCAAACATCGACACGAAATGAAAATTGGTTTATCCGTTTAGGGGCTCTAATGCCACAGATACACAATTACACATATACACAAACACATCTCAAAATTATAACACCCCTCTTTTTCCGTCGGGGGTTAACAAGAACTTTTTAGCATTTGCCTTGATAAAGCTACAACAGCAAGAAAAGGATATTACCATTGTTTCCAAATTTAGAGAACTGCGAACTCTAACCCCGCACTGCCTTTCAAAGAGAAGGAGCCTGTCTTCCAGTGTTGATTATTATTTACAAATGTAACTTAACTGAGCTAAAGCTTTTTTTTATTTACAGTAAACCAGCACCCAAGGAGCACAGGAGATCACTGTCAGATGCCAGCAACAACTCACAACAGGAAACTACTGTTGAAGATGTAAGTTATTTACACATTTATTTACACTTCATGCACAAAGGCCTCCGCAAATACGACCACGTGTTGGAGTTTCGGAACATATTAAAGTGGCTGCCGATTCGGCGTCGTCGAGATACCCATATCCTATCCCTTCTCTATACTATGACGTAATATTAGTACGAGTATGTATATCTATCCATACTAATATTATAAAGCTTAAGAGTTTGTTTGAACGCGCAAATCTCAGGCACTACTGGTTGGAATTGAAACATTATTTTTGTGTTGGATAGTCCATTTATGAATGATAGGAAGGTTATAGACTATGTAACATCACACTACGAACAATAGGAGCGGCGCATAAATGAAAAATGTTGCAAAAACGGGTAAAATTCTTTGTGTTTGAGAGCTTCCGTTGCGTGCGTTGCGTACAATCATGTATGTAGGGGGTAGAGTAGGTAGTTAGATAAGGTAGGTAGATAGTTTAACAAATTGGTAGGTAGGGTAGATTAAGTAGGGTATGTTGGAAATGTATGTAGAGTAGGATAAGTAGGTTGATCGGTAGGGCAGGTGAGTAGGTTGGTACGTATGTAAGGTAGGTAGGTAGATAGCCAGTAGACGGGGGCGAAGCCGCGGGGAGCAGCTAGTATATATATATGTATTTATGTACGTACGTAGTAAGTATATTTATGTTATAATTTAATTCTTCATAGATTATTTTAATATTGTACACTGAATGCCTGCCCTCTATAATTGTCAACTTTCTCTGTCACTCTAGAGTTTGCTGTAGAGCTCAGGATTGAGTTAAGCTCGCCTTTGTACATGTAATTTATTATCACATGTATGTACTGTTGTTTTTATGGTGTACAATAAAGAATTAGGAAAGGCACAAAGGTAGACTTAATACCTTAGGCTTCACTACCAATCAATCGATGGTGCTGAAGAGATAACATGGCAGGTTTTCATATTACGGCTAGATATTGCTAGGCAACAATGCAGCAATCTATTATACTATCAAATATCATTCATGAAAATTAAGTTTTATCTAAAAAAAAATCTGCAGATTTTAGCAGTGGGATTTTAGGCTAGTAGCAATAATTGACGAACAAAAACTACAATATAAATAGAGATAAACCGACTTAAACGCCCTAGAAAGACATACATAGACCTTATAGGTGATGTTCTTCAAAAAGGCCAGGTGCGCAGTACCTCATAACCGGCGTGTGTGTATGACTAGATGTATGAATGTGAGTGAAGCAAAAGAAGTATGTAAGGATCGTAGCAGGTGGCGTGGCGTTTCTGCCTACCCCCATGGTAAAAGGCGTGAGTTTATGTATAAACTGACTTGTCGCCGACTATACAACCAAATTTATAGTCAACGATTGGTTAGCAAAAGATGCTCAATATTTGGCACTCAAATACATAATTATAGAGTAAGAACATTGACTGTCAAACTAATTTGTAATTTTTTAAACGAAACAAACGTTTTCACTATGGACGAAAGGAAGTCGCCGAAAAGTTTGGGCCAATTCGATCAGGCCATATATGTAGCCGGGGTTTTGTCGGTTGACTAGTCGACCATTTGAGCGACAACTAGTCGCCTAGTCGGCCTAGTTCATAGCCCATCTCTAAACATAACCAATCATTCATATTTATGTTTCAAATATATAATATGTTATCTTTTTAAATACAGATTAAATCAAATACTTTTTTTTATTTTATGTATGACTTATCTTTAATAACATTTTGTGAATATATTATGTGTGATTGTTTAAAAGAAAATGTATCATTTTTTATCTTGAACGCAAAATACGCGCATAGACTTGGAGTTGCGGACCAGCCCGTCTTAATCTAATCTAATAGCCAAACTTAACAATCTCACTTGATATAAATTTTATGTGTCGATAAGTAAAGACCGGATTATATGTACCATTAAAAAGCTCATGCAACCGCATGCAGCAAAAGTGTCAAAATATGCAACATCAAATAATACGCACGTTTTGGCATTCAGTCGCAGTCTCTTACCTAGGAAGCCGACAATGTCTCTAGGAATATGCGTTCATCTAACAATCTTCTCTTGCTTTGTCCGTCTCGTACTTCTGATTTTAATCATTCTTCATTTCACATTCAGTCTATTCTTTTCTGGAATGCGCTTCCTCTCGATATCAGGAAGGCCACTAGTCAGTATGCATTTAAGCGGAAGTAACGGAATTATTTTCTACACAATTAGCGGAGTCGTCTCAATAAAACGCCTTTCTATTACTTGATATATATGTATATGAATATTTATGGTATTTATTATAGTAAATATATAAGTATGTTTATTTTAGCTATATATATCTACTATTGTACCCATTTTACTTTATAACTTTTTTTTATGCACCTGCCATGTATCTCTCCAACACCCTTGGTTGACTGGTAGAGAATGCCTCAGGCATTATGTCCGCCTATGTACCTTTATGTTGCATGAAGTTAAACAATAAATCAATAATAAACAATAAATAATTAAATAAATACATAATAAATAAATAATGTTAAGTGTGTCCATGGTTGGAAAAAGCATATAAGAGACGGCCACGGGCAGGCTAGACTGGACCATCAATTGTATGTCAGGTGGTAAACCAGCTAGTGGACCTTTGTATGAAAAAATGTTCAAGGCATTCTGCGAAACGTGCAACACGAGCGGCCTGTGCGCTAACTTTATGCAACACGCCTACAATGCCTTTTTACTGAGAAAAATCGGGCCAATCAAATATGACATTTTTTTAATAGAAAAAAAAAATGAATGAAGCAATCAAAAACTTGTAGCAATTTTTTGAAGTCGGTGTCCATAACGCAAAAAAATGGTACCTACGAAAGACACCGACTTCAAAAAATTAAGTTATTTTCACTTTGTAGTTTTGTATTTGGAAGTCGGTAGTATTTTTATGCAAAAAGTTTTTTTATTATAAGTTTTTGATAGCTTCATTCATTTTTTTTTTCTATTAAAAAAAATGTCATATTTGATTGGCCCGATTTTTCTCAGTAAAAAGGCATTGTAGGCGTGTTGCATAAAGTTAGCGCACAGGCCGCTCGTGTTGCACGTTTCGCAGAATGCCTTGAATATTTTTTCATACAAAGGTCCACTAGCCCTTAAGAGGGAACTGGCGTGATGTTATGTTATGAAATGTTATAAACAACAAACAGAGATGCGATTGCAGCAATCCCGAGAGATTTGCCGTTATTTATTGAAGAGTTCTGTTGTATATCTCCGAAGTTCTTCATCAGATCTTTACCAAATTAAAATGGGACCAATTCCGGAACATATATTTTTAAACAAAAAAAGAATTTTCAAAATCGGTCCACAATTGACGGAGTAATCAGTGAACATACACGAAAAAAAAAAAAAACAATCTTGAAGTCGAACATAGAACCTCCTCCTTTTTGGAAAATCGGTTAAAAATAGATTAATCACTGTTTTTTGTTACAATAAAGTCATAAACAACTTTTTTGCCTATAAATACTCCCGACTTCCAAATAAGAAAACTACAAAGTAAAAAATAACTCTATTTTTGGAAGTCAGTGTCTTTGGTAGGTACCATTTTTTGCGTTATGGACACCGAGTTCACAAAATAAAGTTATTTTTCACTTTGTAATTTTCTTATTTGGAAGTCGTTAGTATTTCTTTGCAAAATAATTTATTATAGGCAAGTAGTTAAGTAAGGTACCTATAATGCCAAAATAGATTACCCGAATATCATGAAACTGAACATATCCGATGAAATGAGAGTGTACCAAGGTGAACTGTACACATCTGCGTACCCCTTTAGAGCGTACTGGCTTGATGTTAAGTTATGAAATGGTATAAACAATAAATAGACATGCGATTCCAGTAATTCCGAGTGATTTGTCGTTATTTATTGAAGAGTTCTGTTGTATATCTCCGAAGTTCTTCATCAGATCTTCACCAAATAAAAATGGGAACAACTTCGGAACATACTCATTCAAACAAAAAAATAATTTTAAAAATCGGTCTACAATCGACGGATATATCGGTGAAAATACACAAAAAAAAACATACATAAAGTCGAACATAGAACCCGGAGTAGGTTAATAATTTTCTTTATCATAATTTTCTTAATCGATCTACAATTGACGGAGATATCGGTGAACATAAATAAAAAAATAAAAAAAATAACATACATAATGTCGAACATAGAACCTGGAGTAGGTTCTATGTTCGACATTATGTATGATTTTTGGTAAGTCGGTTAAAAATGATCAACTCTTCTCTATCATTCACTTCATATAAGGAATCAAGATATATTATTAAAATATTTTAAACATGTCACATCACAGATTTAATCAAGTTGTATGATTAGTTCTATAATAACAGTTTATTGTTGTTATAACGTTAGTTGATCAATGTAAACACGCGCTTTGTTGTCGGTCGGAGTCGTTCGGTACTTGTTAATTTCGTTCGTTCGTGAGCTAGTGAATCTTAAAACAGTAGCCGGCGGACCTCCCTATAGAGTGGTTATGTTCTGTGCGACGGGCGTCGTAGTTGTTATTTTATATTTGTGTTTTTATTATAAATGTGATGGAAGAATTGTGCGACCTTCTCCAGGCTTGGGGACTGCACGAATTATTATGAAATTATTCGTCAGTATATAAAAAATAAATATGCTGTTTCATACCTTCTGACTGGCGTAGGTAGTAATTTTTGTGATGTTTTTTTTTATTAGTAACAAATCAATGGGGCCTTATAAGCAAATGCATAATGTTACTAGCAAATGAATATAATCTGATCTCTATTTATAACTTTGTCCTTTTGTTCCTAGGACTATGGCTACGGTTCGGTCAGATCAGTGGAGTCAACTCGACCGGCGCTGGAGGCCGTCAACTGGTCAGCAGGTTCACACAATGGACCGACACAACCGGTAAGTGCTCATTTTTATACTGTGGTAGATATATAAAACATTTATTTAGTGCACACAAAAGACTGCAATGGAGAGGGCTATGCTCGGCATTTCCTTTCGTGATCACGTCAGAAATGATGATATCCGCAGGAGAACTAAAGTTACCGTCACAGCCCGAAGAATTGCCAAACTTAAGTGGCAGTGGACAGGGCACATTGCTCGCAGAACGGATGGCCGATGGGGCCGAAAAGTACTGGAATGGCGACCGCGAACCGGAAGACGATACGTTGGAAGGCCTCCCACTAGGTGGACTGATGACCTGGTTAAGGTTGCGGGAAGGCGCTGATGCGAGACGCACAGGATCGGTCAATGTGGCGACGCTTGGGGGAAGCCTATGTCCAGCAGTGGACGTCTTTCGGCTGCAAAGACTCCTAGAAGAAATTCCTAGTGTGGGTCAAAGTTTTTTTTTAAATAAAAAATATCAGATGAAAAACTTCTATTGTTGGAGGTAGCCATCCACAAACATCGCCACAACGATAGACTTATCCAACAGATTGGCACAACTGCCATTTTTTTTTTCTGTTTGGGAAATAATGGATGTGCACTGCCCTGGGGGGGGGCGGAGGGGGTCTGTCAGTCTCCTACTGACTAAAAACCACCCCGGTGTTCCATCTCACACCTACACCGGGGATCGCGGGAACAAAGATACTTCCGCAAGCCCCGGCTAGTGCCGGCCTGCCTATGCGGGCCACGATCTCGGGTTGGGGGCTCCCTGTTTATGCGACACAGGTACTTCCCGAAGCAACCATGCCCCGAGAGCACCTGCGTCACCCGAAACGACAGGGAGCCGTGCATCCTCCCGAGCCAGCGCTAGAGCACTGGCCGGACCGCCTCGATGGTAATGAGGCCGGCGGTAGGGCGTGATAGCCTCTCCCGGCATTCCGCCACCAGGACCTTGCGAAGCTGAGACTGACGCAACTCCAAATTTCGCTGCATCAGCCCTTCGCCCCGTGCCCGCCCTTCCTCGCGCCACCGATACAGTGACGCGAGTACTTTCGGCTCCAGGTCCCAGGGTGGGGATCCGGCCAGTACACAAGCCGCCTCGTAGGAGATCGTGCGATACCCCCTGATGACTCTGACGGCCATCGCTCTCTGCGGCTTTCGCAGAATAACGATGCTGCCGGCCGCCAGGTCAGTCGCCCAGATCGGGGCCCCATACAGGGCCATCGATCGCACGATCCCTACGTAGAGCCGCCTGCAGGCGGCGCTCGGGCCCCCCAGATTGAGAAGCAGCGTTGACAGCGCCCCAGCCGCGCCCAAAAACTTGGGCGCCAGCCGCCGAAAGTGGGGGCCGAAATCCCACCGGCTGTCGAGCACCAATCCTAGGTACTTCATGATAGACTCGACAGCAATTCGAGCCGCCCCGACCACGATGTGGGCATCGGGCGGCGGCGCCCGCCGGGGGCCATGAAAAACTATGGCCTCCGACTTGTTGAGGGCCACCTCCTGGCCAAGGCGCCGTATACGGCTCACCACCTGTGAGACGGTAGCCGTCGCCAGGAACGCTGCCTCCCTGTACGAACTCCCCCGGGCCGTGACCAGCGTATCGTCCGCGTAACACGTCAGGTCCACGCCCGGTTGGAGTTCGCCCCTCAGCACCCAGTCGTACCCGATGTTCCACAGAGACGGCCCCAGACCGAGCCCTGTGGAACACCACACGACATGCGGTGCTGGTTTGCGACGCCATCACGTCCCACGTAGGTGACATACCTCTCCGCCAAATAAGCGGCGGGTGTAGGGAGGCACTCGATGATACCGTAGTGCTTCCCGAAAACAACTCCAGGGCAGGGTGTTGAAGGCGTTGGAAATGTCCAAGGACACCGCCAACATCACCCCACCCCGGGACACCGCTTCCTCCGCCAGGACTATCACCTGCGATATTGCGTGGATGGTGGAGCGCCCATGCCGAAAGCCGAACTGGCTTTCGTCCAGGTCCGGCCCCTCTCTGTACAAGTGGCTGACGAGGCGGGCAGCGATTATCCGCTCGAACAGCTTACCCACCTCGTCTAGCAGCACTATGGGCCAGTACGCGGACGGCGAGTCCACAGGGCACCCCGCCTTCCTGAGCAGGACCAGACGACCAGATTTCCACAAACTGGGAAACTGGCCTCGCTCAAGGCACGCTGTGAAGAGTCCTCTCAGCCAGGGCTCTAGCTCCTTCAGAGCGAGGGCTAATACGTGGCCGTGGATTCCGTCGGGCCCCGGAGCCACGTTCTTGGCCCGGAGCCGCATCACGGCCGCCCCCATCTCTTCCTGTGTCACCTCTGGGACGCTGATGGCGTCCTCCTCTGTAGACTCTGCGGCTGTGGGCAAAGCCATCGGCGGCGGGATGTGCTCCGCTCTCGCCGGGAAGAGGGCTGCGACTACCTCCTCCAGCAGCTCGGGTTGGAGACTCTCCGTAAGCGAAGGCGCGGCGGCTCGAAGTTTACCTCGATCCGCTCGATAATGGCGCCCCCACGGATCCCCGTCTAGAGTCTGCACAACTGCCTGCTTTATGGTCAAATTATTATTCATTTCAAAGGTTTACAAAGTCGAGGGTATTTGAAAATAGTATCTTACAAAGCGAGATGTTTCAGCCTATACGCCATTTGAAAGAACATTAGACAGTTTACAACGCTTATGATTCAGACAGAAACCAACTGTTTACTACAGCTGTCATTTGTCATATCGCCAACGCAATAGAAGTCAAAATTGGTTGTCTTCTCGTGTCTCCTGTGCGGGTCATAACTAAATATTTTTCTTTCTTTAAATGAACAACTATCTCCAAGGAAATCATAGTCAATTATGTATGGAAGTTCTAATTTTATTACCCGGCTGCAAGGAAAGGTTTATGTTTTTCGCGCGTATCTTGTATGTATGTAATATTCTTTATTACCTCGTATCTTTCAAACCACTTGAAACAAACCACTTAGATAAGAGCCGTTAAAAAAAAGGAACGTGGCGGATTTTGGGCGCCTTATTGTAGGGTTTGTTTTTTTTTTTCTTTGATACCCATTGCGTGGGGCATCAAAGTGAAGGGTTTTTAGAGTTGAATACAAAAATATATACCACTCATAGTATAACTAAAAAGTTGTAAATAAAAAAGGTAATAAAATCACAAAACCCGACTGTAAAGATGTAAACAAGAAGAAAATCATGCTGTGCAGTCGGAGGATATTTATAGTTTTGGTCAGCCAGTTCGCGGGTTATTTGATTAAACCTTTTTTTTTTCGAGAATTGACGATGACTTCTTTATAAAACGATAAAAACGGCTTTTTAAAATATGATCGTTCCTTAATATTACACCCTGTTATAGCACTTGAACACTGGATGAACTCGCTTCTTGATACTTCACCCATTGTTATTATGTTGAAATCTTCACTTTATGTTGTAATGTGTACTTGTAGGTGGCAGATGCGGGTCTGGTACTTCGCATGAGGAACAGGATATCAGCTCTGCAGAGTGAACTGTCGCGGACGCAGAAGAGGGCCAGCGACCTGGAAGAGAGGATTATGAGTAAGATTCAACTACTTTTATTTTGTTTTACCGTCACATTTTGATCGTTTTAATCCCGTCTAGGGTCAATCCGGTCGGTGCATGAAACAGTATCGATTTGGAAAGATAAAATTGAAACGTTTTTGTTGATAGAATAGATAAACCCTCTTTTCCGCACTTAGACTGCCTTTTGGTCCGTTGTGCGTGCAGGCCATCGCTCTGTGACAATCCCACCGCACTATTCCCAAACCACTGCAACTCCTAAAATCAGAATCAACAGTGGCGACCACCAGAAAAACGCCGAGGCAATGAAGCTCGACGAAGTCTCCGCTTTGTGAGAGAGAATGGGCCGTAATCCACCACGCGGGCCCAGTGCGGGTTGGTGGATGTCACGTAGCTTCGTATTTTTGGTTCTTAGACGTTTCCTCACTGTTTTGAGAGCAGTGGTTATGAAATAATTTTCACAAAGTAAAGCGCCTGTCTGGGTTCGAAACCACTAGCTACGACTTGTAAGTCGCGGCCGTTACCACTGGGCTACCATTGATTTCAAATAGAGGAGTGATGTTAAAATAAACTGGCTGTCACACGCGGCTTCGCTCTCGTCAACTGGCTACCTACCCATGTACCCTACCTATCCTACCCTATATACATGATTGTTGCGTAACTTAAACCGTTTACGCAGCGCACGCAACGGACGGAAGGAGTGTCATTCTGAATTTCGACAGTTAATTATTTCGACATAGTCTCAATTTCGAAAAACAATAGTTCGACTACTCATTGCTTCGACAGAACATATATTCGACTAGCATTAGTTCGACAGATTATACTTCGACAACACACATCTTCAAAAAACACTACTTCGACAGAACCCTTCTTCGATATGCACTTGTTCGGCGGATCTCTATTTTGACGGAACATACTTTCGACATAATACAGATCTGAAATGTGACAATAATAATTAAATTTCGCTTTATATGAAACTATCAAAAAGTTGTAGGCAGCCAGTGACCAATCTAAAAGAAAGAAAACAAAACCAATGAGGCCGGGCCGTCTTTAACCTATTGGAGGCCCTGGGCACATTAGGTTATTGAGGCCCTTATACGTTTATTGCCGAAAAACATATTTCTTTCGAAAAACATCGAGTATGACATACTACAATACCTTCTTGCCTATTAGTTTTTGCATGCGCGAAGCTACGCTACTCTCGCCCGAAACTCAGGCTTTCCGATTTCAGCATGTCCAATTTATGATATGGTAACACTGCTTTAAGGCTTGGTTATTCGAGCCTGTAGGAGTCAAAAAGGCTACCAACGTCCGCGAGACATTACGTAAAAAAAAAGAACGAGTCAAGTGCGACAGGGTTTACCCCTTGAGACAAAGTACCGAAAGCGTTAACGAAGGTATTGAGGAGAATTAAGATTGTGTAGGATAGTATAGAGAAGAAATGATATGGGTATCTCGACGACGCCCAATCGGCAGTCACTTCAATTTAGTTCGAAACTCTGACACGTGATCGTATTGTCACGTTTCATAGCAGTATTATGTCGTAGGTATGTTCCTTCAAAATAGAGATCTGCCGAACAAGTGCATAACGAAGAAGGGTTCTGTCGAAGTAGTATTTTACGAAGATGTGTGTTGTCGAAGTATAATCTGTCGAACTAATGCTAGTCGAATATATGTTCTGTCGAAGCAATGGGTAGTCGAACTATTGTTTTTCAAAATTGAGACCGTGTCGAAATTTTTAACTGTCGAAATTCAGAATGACACTCGGAAGGAAGCTCTCAAAAAGGATTTTTTTCCCGTATTTGCAACATTTTTCATTTGTGCTCCGCTCCTATTGGTCGTAGCGTGATTTTATATAGCCTATAACCTTCCTCGATAAATGGACTATCCAACACATAAAGAATTTTTCAACCCCAACCAGTAGTTCGTTAGTAGGTGAGATTAGCGCGTTCAAACAAACAAACAAACTCTTCAGCTTTATAATATTAAGTATAGATTTGACAATTTTCTTCACCAGGTCGCCATTCTTCACCACCTACAAACCCGAACATAGACCGCTACAAGTTAGAAGAGCTGGAGATGGAGAACAAGAAGCTGAGAGAACACCTGGACAGGCTGCGGGCGGCTGGAGACACCATGCTGGTTTCCAAGGAGGTTATAGGTAAGTTGTGTCGGTACTACTAAAAAAGGTATATATTTTAGTGAGAGAATACAAATATAGACCGCGGCATTTTAAGTTTAAAATTCGAATTTATTCAAATAAGGAGGATGACTAAATAGTAGTTTATGCAATGGTCATATAATAGGAGTTATTAAAACACGAGCGTGGTTTTATCACACGAGGCGAAGCCGAATTTGATAATAATAACACGCGAGTGTTTTAATACCTAATTATATGCCGTTGCATACACTATTTTATCTTCACTCATACAGTTGAAATAAAACAAAAGTGGAAACGGAAAAAATATGGGGTATGGCGGGCAATTTAGGTTCTCATAGCGCATGACTGCGCAGCGCACGCCTCCATAGACAATGACACTACTTTTCTACATTAAGTCAATGAGCCCATAAGCGCCAACAAATTAAAAAGTAAAAGTGTGCTAAAAAAAAATAAAAGTTATTTTATGATGCAGTTGTTTGAAAATCGATGATTTTTTTTTTAGATTTTGTCTATCCACGAATATAAATAAAGTACGTGTTTATACAATATTTTTTTAATTCATATTTGGAACATTACGTTGTGAGTATAGATAAAATAACTTGTTGTCCGTCATTGATAAATAAAAAATATTAAACAATACTTTTTTGTTTTTCACGTAATCAAAAAATTACAACAATTGCGTTGAAAATTCGTGTGACGTCAAGTTTTAGTACAATTTTTACTCAAAAGTGACGTCACAAGCCGCCTGAACTTTGATGCGCTTTATCTTTGTAAATTTGATTTGATTTTTGATTTGATAAAACATAAAGCAATATTATTTGATCGTGTCTCCTAGGAGATGATTTCCCGCGGTGAGACAGAGAGTACTGGATTTCATTTGAATGTGTTTTCTTTTAACTTATAGAACAAATGAACGTGATGCAGAAAGAACTGGACAGAAGAAGAGATGAATGCATACAACTGAAGAGTGTTCTTACAAATCAGGTATGTTTAAATATATTTTTTCATCGTTTCTACTGCCCTCTGGTCTAGTCGTAGCAACTGCTGGGCCCTATCCAATAAAGCTGACAATCCGACAAGTCCGACATATGTCAAAAAGTGACAACTCGACAATTTTTCTGTTTAATAAAACTTACAGGCGACAAAATTGTCATGGTGGAAAATTCACAAATATGTCGGACTCTTTTTTTTCTTAACATTTTTCTGTTTTATAAAACTTTATATGCGACAGCTGACAGGTGACAATTTGTCGTGAAAAACTTGTCAAATCTGCTTTATTAAACAGAAAATTGTCGTGACATGTTGACATATTTGTAGAATTGTCCGACAATTCTGACAGGCGCGTTACCCTCTGTCGCGAAATCATATTTTGAATTTTGAAGGTGTAAAAAAGTGTATTGAAAAAGTTTATTACAAAAAAATGGTACTTACATCGAGCAGTGAGAGTAGTGATGATGAATACTTGGAACAAATACAAACGAGGAGGCAACGACGATCATTTAAAAGCAGAATCAATTTCTCCTTCTCAATTACAGATTTCTGCTTTAAAGAAAAATTTCGGGTATGTAAATCTACCGTAGAATATTTAATTGATAAAATTGCTCATCGACTTCAACACGGTACAAGCAGAAACCAAGCACTTACACCCGATAAACAAATTTTATGCGCTTTGCATTGGATGGGTTGTGGTTCACAGTACCACGTTATTGGTGATGCACATGGGCTTAGTAAAACAACCGTACATAATTGCATAAGAAGGGTATGTGGAGCCGTGATTACTGAATTACTCGGAGAAGAGGTTCGCTGGCCTGATAATTGTAACCGAATACCAACACTTTTCATGAGGCATAATGGGATACCTAGAATATCTGGTATTGTGGATGGTTCGTTAATTCCTCTAGATGCGCCTTATCAAAATGAATCTGCGTTTGTAGACAGGAACGGAAACCATTCAATTAATATTATGGTGGTGTGCGGGCCAAACTTAGAAATTTTCTACGCATCTGCAAGATGGCCTGGCTCTGTTCACGATGCCAGAGTGATGAGATGCTCTTCTTTAGCACGGACATGGGAAAGTGGATGGAGACCATTCCCAAACGCAATAATCCTGGGAGACAGTGGATATGGTTTAAAAAAGTGGCTTATGACGCCTAATATACCAATACAAATACCAAGGACAGCATCACTGGAAAGATTCTTGCGTGCTTTTAAGTCAACGAGAAGATTGGTAGAAAATTCTTTGGGAATCATAAAAGAAAAATTCCCGTGTCTAAATCACCTTAGAGTTCTGCCAATAATTGCAAGCAATGTAATATTATCTTGCATTGTTATGCATAACATTGAAAACCGCTTAGGCTCAAATGCACCCTATTTAGAACAAGATATTAGCGGAAATGACAATGATACAGTTGTAGATAATAACAATGTGGACGAAGTATTTGATGAGGAAGCGATTGCAGTTTTACAGTCATTAATACAACTATTTGAATGAATAATTTATTTAATCCTTTTAATAAATGCATGATCGATTATACTTAAAGATTTTCATTCATAGCACTTATTATAATATCGTTGACTTGTTCATTATCAGCACCCGACTCTGTTGTTCGAACAATTTGTTCAATTTGTTCAGTACAAACATCAATAACCCGAGCGTTTTGTAAATACAAAGGTAGTGTAAATTCTGATGGCTGTATGTTTAATTCTTTTTCAAGTTTGAGTAGCTCCAAATCTAGCTTGTATTTTTCTCTTTTTGCAATTTGAAGTTTTTCTTTAGCAATATCTACTTCTATTTCAATTTTTTGTTTCTTAAAATCAAATAAGTCATTTGATAAATCAACTGGGGGATGTGATTTTCTTCGTATTGGATTTTGAGGTTGAGGTGGTGTTTCTGCTGTAAAAACAGGCACGGATACCTGTGTTTCATTTGATCCTGAAGATTCTGGTATTTGAAGTCCATCTATTGCTGGAGAATCCTTTCCTATGATTTTTAGTATCATTTCATCAGAATCGTCATATTTGCATTTTTTTCCTCCCCCAGAACCAGTCTGCAGACGATTATCTCTCTTTTCCTGAAAGATTTATCGTACCAGTATATATAAAAACGACAAAAAAATCATGTCTGTTGTATGGGAGCCCCCTTAAATATTTATTATATTCTGTTTTTTAGTATTTGTTGTTATAGCGGCAACAGAAATACATCATCTGTGAAAATTTCAACTGTTTAACTATCACGGTTCATGAGATAACGCCTGGTGACAGACGGACAGACAGACAGACAGACGGACAGCGGAGTCTTAGTAATAGGGTCCCGTTTTACCCTTTGGGTACGGAACCCTAAAAATCGTTTCCACATACACAATGCGAATATTTCATACATACCTACACAATATAATACATCATATCTAATTGATAACTTCTTTATTGGTTAACGGTCTAAATAAATAAAAAAAAAATACGGATTGATGAAGGATAAACTAGTTAAAATAAACTAAACCTTACCATGGTCCTTTTGCGCCAATTTTGCCATGTAGTGTCACGAAGGTATTTCCAGTCTTTATTGAAAATACCTAATGTTCTTAAGTTTTCGGCTATTTCCTTCCATTTATTTATTTTTACATCGTGGGTCAATTGGTCACTAAACTTCCCAAAAAGTATATTTTTACTTTCGTAAATAAGGCCCAAAATGGTAAGTTTTCTGTGCATTTCCATCTTACACGCGATCATAACACAATCGAAGTTACACTAGTGATTGTTTTATTCTTGTACTTTGATAATATCTTTTTCAATTTTACCCTCATCCAGCTTCATAAAACAAAATTCTTTGCAAATATATTATGTCAAAAGTCGACATAATTGTCACGACAATCCGACAATATTGTCACCGACAATTGTCAGAAATATTGTGACTGTGGTTTTTTGATATGTCGAGTTTTATTAAACGTGTTTTTACATTAAAAATATGTCAAGATTTCACCTGTCGATTTTTGACATATTTGTCACGTTTATTAAACAGCTTAAGCGCGACAATTCTACAATTTTGTCATTTTTTGACATATATGTCGGATTGTCAGCTTTATTGGATAGGGCCCTGAGCGTGGATCCTCGAAAATTGTACTAGGTTTTTACATTATAAAATTCTTGGTATCAGCCCGGTGTTTGAATTTGTGGCCGTTTTAAGGATATTGTTTTCTTTGCTATATCATAGGACTTACAGAGGAATCTAGGTAACGAAAGAAAAGAAAGAAAGAAAAAGTATTACGCGTTTATCCATAAATTGTGTTAGAAGCTTTAAATGGTCAGTGATATAGGCTGGTAATTGATACAGTTCGCTTGTTTTATTAATATTTTACTGTAACTCACATGAAACGTGTCGTACATCGACCAGAGGTTATAGAGAAGAGAGCGATGACAGTATTTTACACAGATAAAAATATAGTCATAGACTAAACAAGAAATATAATAACTTTGTGTTGCTATCGGCAAATTGTTGAATTAAACCTACCTTATAATATTTGGATTAAACTCATTGATTAAAATTCTCCTTGTGTCCTGGTTCTTCACGCAATCCATCAGCAAATGATGTACAAGTACATTACATGTGTTGCAGTTGGGAGACTTACTTTCTCCACGAGGAATGCAAACTTCGCTGACGGATAGAATCCAGACCGTAATCTTACGGCTAATTTTACATAACTTCTACTCATCTTACATGGGACTTATTTTACATAACTTCTACTCATCTTACATGGGACTTATTTTACATTACTTCTACTCATCTTACATGGGACTTATTTTACATAACTTCTACTCATCTTACATGGGACTTATTTTACATTACTTCTACTCATATTACATGGGAGTTATTTTATATAACTTCTACTCATCTTACATGGAACTTATTTTACATAACTTCTACTCATCTTACATGGGATTTTTTTTACATAACTACTACTCATCTTACATGGGACTTATTTTACATAACTTCTACTCGTCTTACATGGGACTTAAACATAACTGGTGAAATGTAGGTGTTCCTCTGCTCAACCCTTCGAGGAATACAGTCGTGATGTTATGTAAGGAAAAGAAAAGTATATAGTTTTATAGTCTAAACTAGCTTCTGCCTGCTGCTACGCCCGCGTGAAAGTCGACAATTATCTCGAGGGAAACATATTCCCGCAATAAAAAGTATCATATATGCTATTCCTGTCATAATAATGTCGTGATGGCCCAGTGGCTAAAACCTCGCCTTTCGGTCTTGAGGTCGTGGGTTCAAATCCAGGCAAGTACCAATGTGACTTTTAATTAATTTGTTCTTTCTAAGTTTAACTTGGACATTGCTGACAACGGTGAAGTAAAACATAGTGATAAACCTGGACTTATAGTTAGTATTTGTAACATTTTATCCCAGGCATATGTTCCCTCGCGATAATTTTCGATTTTCACGAGGGCGAAGCATCTGGCAGAAATCTATCTCTGTGCCAAATTTCATCCAGATCCGTTCAGCCGTTCTGGCGTGAAGAAGTAACAAACACACTCACAAAATTTCGCCTTATCTACCTATCTAATACCTTTAAACGAGCATTTCTGGTATATATGTAATCTGAATCTCGGAAACGGCTCCAACGATTTACATGAAATTTTGTATGCAGGGCCTTTCGGTGGCGATAAATCGATTTAGCTAGGTTTCATTTTGAGAAAACGTCGTTTTCTCTATTTTGACCCGAGTAGTGCTCGGTCGCCCAGGTACTAATATTAGTGTGATGTGTTGTAAGTGTACTATACACCTCTACCGAACCCTTCGAGAAGTATGTTTGCAGGCTAGGTATACACACGTCATAGTGGACGCACTTATCTAAAAAGTATTCTGGTTGTCATTCACAAATCTGTGATAAGGGGCTGATAACAATATCAGAGCTGTTTGCTCATGTCACAGAAATGTCCTCATAGAAAATATATATCTGTTTGTGCGTTTATAACTGGAGAACTACTTATTTTAAATGCCTCGTTATCTACTAGTGGTGAGTTTGTCTTCAGATCGTCTGGTCCTGGGTTCGATCCAGTTTAGTCAAAGTTTTATTGAGATTTTAAAGCTTGAGTGATGCCCAATCATAGATGAGTGCTGCCCAATCTTGTTACTAATATAAACGAGAAAGTTTGTGAGGATTGATGGATATTTTTTTCTCTTTAACGCAAAAACTACTTAGCGGATTTTGATGAAACTGTACTGAAATATAGCTTATACATCAGAATAACACATAGGTTATAATTTATAAAGATATTGGGCGAAGTACTAATACCACGCCGGCGGAGCCGCGGGCGGCAACTAGTCATAGATAAATGGGGCTGCCAAAATGTAGGTTTAGTTTATAGCTCTGTTTACCCGCTAATGCATACAAGCGTGAAGGTTATATCGTCAGTAGTCGAAGTAAAAAAGAACCGATTTATTTTTTAGAAACGAAAATTATTGTATTTTTTCCAACACTATACTCCGTTTACAGAACAGGCACATCCGAATTACAACAATAGTGTGAAATCCAAATATTTTACCTTTTCATAAACGTATTTGTTTGGATCAAAACTGACACATTTCTTTTGTAACAAGCGGAACCACAATGCGCAATGTTTATTTTGAAATATTGTCATAATTACTTGTTTACAAAGAGTGATATCATTCGAAGAAAAATTACGATATCAAGATAATTCGTCTTTGATACTTACTTTAAGAGTAGAGATAGTTTCAAACTGCACCTTTATTAACAGTTTAAAGAATTTAAGATATACTGTGGTTTGTTTACAAAATATGACTTGTATCTATACTCCATTTGAAATAACATTCGCAGTTTGAAGAATCCCTTTTTACAGACCGTTCAACCAATTATAACCTTTATTGCGTTGGTGACATGGCAAATGGCAGCTGTAGTAAACAGCTGGTATTGCTAACAGGTTTATGCTTTTTATGACATCCTTACGTTGTCGGAATAGAACTCAATATCGGTTGAACGGACTGTAAGAAGGGATTGTTTAAATTTTTAATCTTATTTCAAACAGTGTTTAGTTCGATAAGTGATTTATATATTAAAATCGTCTAGATCAGTTAACCGGACCATGTTTATAAGTGCATTAGGCAATAAGTGTTATTTGAAAAGTGCCAAGTGTTAACAAAAGGTGTCAAAATGACACTACCGTTGACTGGAGTGAAAATATCAAAACAGATGTTCATGGATCAGCCGGTACATAGAAGTAGTTATTACTATTGTCAAAAAGACGTTCAGGTGAGCTTTTATATTAAAGTTATGTATGGTACCTAACTTTATGTATGGTGTATCTACCGACATGTTATGCTTTTTAAAGACAAGTTGTAATATTAAAAGCATCCAATTAACCTACTAGCCCAAGATGTCATTAGGGCATTCATACCCGAATCTCGGAATCTCGTAATATCTAATTCTTTTTTTTTGTTTTATTCTCTCGCGTTTGACTACTCTCTCGCCTGATGTTATGTGATCGAAGGTGAAGCACGCTTGCCTAGAAATAATCTATTCACTCTTGACTTGAAGACCCCTACAAAGAATAAAAAAGAAAGAAAAAAAAGAAATAAAGAAAGAACGAAATTACCTATATTTCAATTCCGATACTGAGTGATCCAATATCGAAATCTCTCAATGACAAAAGGCCCTTATTTTAAGCTCCTTGTGAAGCGTCGAGTAAGAAAGCGCGGTTAAGCCCGTTGACTACGACGGTGATTAGCAGTGGTCGGATAATCTGTTTAGAAATCGGGCGTCCAGGCACATTTTTTTTTTATGAATTGAATTTTAAGTAGGTAAATAAACTTCAATTCATAAAAAAAATATGTGCCTTGATCAATTCCGGATTTACAGTGCCGAGATTGCTAAAAATGCAACATAACGCCTGTAGTCCCCGATGGGTTGGGCAGACGTGTACCTGTACAGCTCACGCGAAGTGCAATATATTTCACCAGTTATCCATAGTCCCATATAATAGATATCAAAGACAACATTGTTTATTTCAATTAAGCGGCACTTTTGAATGTCAAAAACTTGAATATTAAAAATATTGATTCTACTGTCCTTTTGCAAAGGTAAATTGTTATGGAGAAGAACCGGCAAGAAACTCCAAAATTACTCTTAAAAAAATAGTGTTTAACTATATTTACATTCATACATTATTTCATATACGTATATGAAATAATGAGTTCGATGACCTAGATACCTAGTACAACACTACTATACTACGTATAGGTATGAAATTTTATAAGCACTAACAGGTAAAATAATAAATTTTATAAATAGGAACATGGTTCTCACATACTAACAAATATTGCAAACATAAATAACCTAATTCAACAACAATGGAACAGTGTGTCAGTCAATTTCTTAAACAAAAAGAGAAAAACAAGCAATACGATAATTATAAATGTAAAAATCAACCAGTTTGAATTTATCTACACTAAAGATTGGGCAATTAAGGCTAGTTGGTATGGAGCAGGACCAACGTGTTTCCAAGCATTCTTATCTCGAATATAATAATCAAGTTTGTAAAATGCTTGTTTACAAAGTGTGCTTTTAATAAAAATCATTGGAAAACTTAAATAAACATGACCGTAATTTGACGTTTCCCTATGTATTAAAACTTTAGAAACGGTATGTTAAGGGCTCTGTACATGAGTACCTGCTTGCGTCTCCCTTTGGAGGAATAGCAGACTGCTCGTTAATTGGACTTCAAATTAAGTATTCACACTTCTAATAGGATCATTTACCAGATGCCAAAGGGTCAGATCAAATCCCACATAAAATCTTTTTTTTATTAGTCTACAATCCTTAAATAAAGTCAAAGGTAAGCTCGGCATTCTGCCCAATATTTGCGTCGGCATCTAGTGTAGAAACTGGAAGAAAATCTAGCATGTGACTATTCCTAGACTAGACCTGAGCCTATTTTCAGAATTAATAAGTGTTTTTTCTAATTACAAGCAGAAACCGTGGTTCCAAGCTCTGAAAGACGTCGTGAGTAATAGAATATGATTGTAGTGGTCAATGTTCTATAATCAAATGCTTTTTCTAGATGTTTTATTTAAGCATTTTGTTTACTTGATTAACCAATTTGTGTTTAATGAGGATTTATTTAATAAATATTTTTAGCAAATAGATAAACCGACTTCCAACTAAAATCACTCCAAAGTGAAAAATCTGTATCTACAGATACCTATGGGTTTTTTTGATTTTCGACTATTTGAAATATCTTGTTCAATTTCGAGTATTCGAAATATCTTGTTCAATTTCGAGTATTCGTAATATCTTATTCGATTTTCGACTATCCGAAATATCTTATTCGATTTTCGACTAATCGAAATATCTTATTCGATTTTGGACTATTCAAAATATCTTATTCGATTTTGGACTATTCGAAATATCTTAATCGATTTTCGGCTATTCGAAATATCTTATACCCGTGACATACTTATCATTGAGAAGTGATTGTGGAAAACGAAGAATTGAATAAAATAGGTTTCTAAACTAGACTTACCTCCGATTTCTGAATTAAGAATATAAAGTTGAATATTAGTCACTAATGAACCCTGAAAATTGACAAACTTTAAGTTTTATTTCACACGTTCTTAACTTCTAATAATTCTTAATTAAAAAACCGGCGTTATATATTTCTAGAAGAATGAATGTAACCTATGTGATTTTTTTTCTGAAGTCATGCTTATGTTAAAAAGATCCGTAATTATTATTTTTTATATTATTTTTATTTTTCCATGCCTTCTGTTGCTGTTCCATGCATGGTACATATTTTTTTTTATTTATGTAGTCAGTCAATTATTGTTTTTATGTCTGTCTGTATCTACCTTCCTGTTATGCTTTTTAAACACAAGTTTTAACATTAAAATTATCCAATGATCCTTCTAGCCTAAGAAACCACCGCTGAAATCTCAGCATATTTTAGGGGTGGAATCTCGCACTGTATTGTAGTGGTTGTTTTAAAGATACATTGTTATTAATAATAACGTAATATGTAGTCTAGTTCAAATTGTGAATAATCTAAAAACATAACTTATTTCTACTGTATAAAAATTAAAACCATATCAACACAAGAATAATGCTCAAAGTAGTACCCTATACCTACAAATCTACTTACTCAAAATAGTATCTAACCTTCAAGTTTGAATTCTATTCCAACAGACGGAAAACTTAAAATCGCTACACCTACTAACCTAAATCTTACCATTACCTGATTTTCAATCTTAAATTCTATTCCAACAGACGGTGAACCTAAAGTCGCTCGCCACGTCAAACTACGGGTCGGACGTCGATATAATCAACGAAGATGGAGAATTGGCGACGGCTTATGAAGCTCAGAAGGAAATTAACAAGTAAGCTTACATTTCCTGTAATAATAAAAAACTAAATAACCATATCAAAGTAAATGCCAAGGACGTTTTGGGCAGTTGTTGAGCGATCGGCTGCTGCGCTGCGTGTCGCGGGTTCGATGCAGGCCTGCGCATAACAAATATTTGTATGGCCTACAGATAGTTGATCCGGTCTGGTTGTTTGTGTATGTGAGTTCATATATATATATTTGTAAATGCACCCAAGGCACAGGGGAAACTCCAAATGGGGCAACGTTTATGAAAAAAACATAACTGACGAAATGATGAGTTTACTGAAATTTGTGCTAGGACAAGTTTGTTCGTTGTTCAATTGTGAACAAAAAAGTACTATATAAGATTCACTAGTGTTCATTAGTTTTCGAGATATGAGCCAAAATACATTATTTACAAGCATTTTTTTTTTTATTTTTTTTTTGTCTTGCGCTTGACCACTATCTCACCTGATGGTAAGCGATGATGTGGTCGACGATGTAGCACTCTTACCTAGAAGAAACCTATTCACTCTTGACTTAAAGACTCCCAGGTTGTAGCTATCAGGAAATACAGACTCTGGCAGGGAATTCCACTCCTAAGCTGTACGCAGAATAAAATTATTCCCAAAACGTTTGGTGCGTATGGGTGGGATGTCCACCATGTACCGATGGCACATCGCCGACCGTCTTATAGTCCGATGATGGAATGGACTAGTAGTAGACTAGTAGTCTAGTGTGGTCGCAAAGGTTACTGCTGAGCTGGACACATTAGACCGCGAAGTCACCGACTTTTGGTCGTACCTTCGGGTACGTGCCGAAGCTAACTCGCCTCCAGTTCGGAACCACACGATGCTAAATGCCCTTCTGACATCAGCACCGGAGTGTGACCTGTTTACTGGGAGATGGATAGATGTGTGTCGTGAATGTTTAAGGTTTTGTGAGAAGATGGATGAAAGATAGATTAGTAAATAATAGGGATGTTTCCTCGGTACAAAAATGATAATTCTAGTTTTTCCGTCAGTGAGATTATCAATATATATATTATCAAATATATTTCCTTTATTATATTTTCTGCATTCTTATTTAATAAATTTTAAATATAAAAAAAAAAACTTAAAAACCATTAAAAATATTAAAAATAAGACCAACCGGTATCGGGAACAGGGTCCTAACCAGTGGTTAGGGCTCCAGAGACAGGAACCTCCTCACAATGCGAGCCGTATCAAGGAGTACTGCCTTCTGTATCAGGCCCTTGGTCTAATCGCACTATGACAGCCTCATCTGTCTAGCTATCACGGTTCATGAGATACAGCCTGGTGACAGACAGACAGAGAGACGGACCGCGGAGTCTTAGTAATAGAGTCCCGTTTTACCCTTTGGGTACGGAACCCTAAAAAGCTTGTTTACAAAAAAGATTTTTTTAATGAATATTTTTTTACTTAATTAAAATATTAAATAATTAATTCCACTTACTTTCAGTGGCGTTTGCAGTCTTGTTTGAAATAGATTTTTTTATATAAGAATATTTAATTTAAATTATTACATTTTTAATAATTTTTCATAATAAAGACTGACAACGTTCTTTCTTTTTCTAGACAACTACAAGAAGAGTTAATAGCAGAGAAGAAATTCTATTCAGAACACATATCGAAATCAAAATCGGAGATCGAGAAATTAAGAGAAGACAACGAGAAATATCAAAAGTGAGTAGAAATTTTATTATTGTGTAAATAATAAAATTTAAATAATATAACCTAACTATGAATGCGAGTTGGTCTTTTACACTTTTACGGCTGAATGGATTTTTATGAAACTTGGAACACGGGTAGACCATGTTCTGCAGCCTAATTGCGTAAGTAAATTCGGCAAAGAACACGTACAGGAAAGGGTGACGATACCTTTAAAATAATTAAAGGGGATAGGACATTGAAAGGATACGTGAATTTAACTCATAGGGGACAATCCCACCGCACTATTCCCAAACCACTGTAACTCCTGAAAGCCAGAATATCATACTCAGAAACTCATAGGGGGTCGTACCCTTTCTAAATTATTTACGCAATACCGATAACATTTGAAGGCAATGTGTCATTCTCTTTCACGGAGTTGTTCCCTTAGCCCTGCCGAACTCACAGAATAATTATAATTCTATTTAGTCCGTCAGTGAAATTATCAAATAAAATTGGACACGTATTTTTTGCTTTATCAAATAGATAGAAACTGACAAAGATAAAGCGCATCAAAGGTCAGGAGTGGGTGCTTGTGACGTCACTTGTCAGTATAAAGTGTAGCAAGGCGTGACGTCACACGATATTTCAACGCACTGTATCGTCGTAATTTTTTGTTTACGTGGCAAAGAAAAAATACGTGTCCAATATTTCTAGGTCTAACTGACGGACTAGATAGTTTTTTTTTTGTCATCATCCCTATTAGGCTGCTGGATAGTGTCCGACTGAAAGTTCGGTTTCGGTTTCGGTCGAGTTTCGGAAAAAACGAGTCTCGGTTAGTTTCGGTTTCGGCGGCAAACCTTCCGAAACTATGACCAAAACCTTTCGGTTTCCTGCATTCGGGAATACTCGCGCTGTGATCGGTCATGTTCGCCGCGTTTAATATAAATCTAATTAAATATCTAAATAATCAAATAAATAAGTGAATAATAATCATTAATTGAGTGTGCCAGTCACCACCTGCCATTTTATAGCCGTGTAGCAATGATATTCAAATAAACAGATTCGTTATACACTCACAAAACAATTGAAAAAAGTGTTCCGCACTCACACTTTTCATTCATCTGACATTTCAATACAAGTCGAAAGGGATGGCTTGATAAAACCAACAAGAAAAAAAGAGACAGCTAGTGTTTGTCACTTGCGTGTGAATGTAAACAAACATTATTCTGACCACCAATGTTGTTATCTTTTTCTAACCTCCAAATATCAGAATATTAGGAAAAAAATTAAATAAATTAGTAAATTGAGGCGTATTGCGTACTTACATATGGTATGAGATCCGTTCTGTTGTTGTGTGATGTGTTCTGATCCGTATGTACTTTGGTATCATAATTGGTACAATTTCTAAATACACACGCTGGCATTTTTTTATTTTGTTTTTGTTTCAACAAAGCGTATTGCTCTTCGCCATGCGTGTCATAAACTAAAGACTAAAGTTCACAATTGTGACCTATTCGAGTCTTCACAATGCGCACGCTCATAACATATCTGTTTATTTGAATATCATTGCCGTGTAGTTAAATAGTGGTCAGGCAGGGGCCAGTCGTCCTCCTATAGTTTTGGGCAATCGATCCACTAAACCTACCAAACCCATAGCCCAATACATTTTTTCTCCATATTTTGCAATGGTCCTGCACCAACCGGGTATTACCCTTGGATGCACTTGCGCAGTGCATACAGGGATAATCGTCGGTTGGTTCACATTTCTTGATACATGCCTTACAAGGCCTCTAAGAGTTGGCTTCGGCCCCTCGCACGCCTCTTAAAGGACCGGGACCCCAGGGTCCCGAGATTGTCAAAGTCAAAATAAATAATAATAGTAATTAAATATGCAAAAATTCGATACTTATCTTTGATTCTGAATCAAAGTCTAGTTATAACATATACATTTCAGTGGTGAAGATTATACGAATATCCAGCTGGAATTCAGAAGACATTGCTCTAAAGACTCAACGAAGTATCTAACATGCACTTGCACACAAATCATTGTTCACCTGACTTTGACAGTATTGAAAATTATATGTTTTTAGTTCTAAGTTAATCATTTGACATTTGTGTATATCATTATAAGACATTTATATAATTGTTTAAGTTTAAAAAGTATATTAATTGATTATATAATAAATGTATTCATTTCATTTTGCAGTTCATTCTCATTCATATGTTTCATCCTCATTTTCAATAGAATAGCAAAAATTATGCTTTTCAATCTGCTACGTCGTCTGCTACGTACACCTTTTTGACGTCAACCAATCAGAGGCCTTAATCTGATGTGTCAAAACTGTGATGGTTCGAGTGTGCAAAAAGGATAGTGCTATTTGTCCTGTATAACTCCGACACTCTCACACAATAGAACTATTATAGCTTTGACACGTCGGAGTAAAGTTCCAAAGCAGCACAAAATCGACATGTCCTACAACAGGTATTTTGATCAGAGATTGGACAGGCTTTCAGATTTGAGATTGAGGGCCTAGTGCAAGTTTTTTTACGTACTCGATTGCGTTAACGTAAAACGTTCGATAATTTCAAATTATATAAAAAAGAGGTTTTCCGGTCCTGTCACCAGACGGCGCTTATTTAGTTTTAGTACAAATTGTAGTTAACATTAACGTAATTGAGTACGTTAAAAACTCGCACTGGCCTAGTTTTTACCCGACTGCAAGGAAAAGGTTATGTTTTTCGTGCGTATCTTGTATGTATGTAATATTCTTTATTATCTCGAATCTTTTTGTATCCGTAGTTAGCTCAACAAATGGTTTCAAATTTGGTAAAACGCCTTTTTTCAAATCATTGGGCGTCAACTTATTTAACCATTGGTTGCTAAGAATCTAAAAACTGATACTCAATTCAGTGATTCATAAATGATGTTCTTTGTAATTATCAAGACAAATAACAAAATTAACAGGAGTATAGATTTGTTAGGAAATGTGTGTCGACCAGTTATTAAGAAACTAAGTGTAAGTCCGTCTGTCTGTCTATTACGGCAAGCAAAATAATAAAATTTAGTATTAATGTTATATTATATAAAACATGATACATTTCACAATGCAGACAAGGACAACCTGATATTGTATTTTTGTGAATCTCTTCAAAGTTAGAGTGAACAGGCTTCTTCTGGGTAAGCTCACTTCATCGTCGACTTCGTCTCTTTCACCTCTGACCTAGACAAGAGGCAAGACCAAATCTTAAACAATAAAAATAGAAAATAAACAAATTAGCTAAAATCACAAACTCTTAAAGATAAATCAAAAGGAGCGTTATATGGAAGGAGGATTCTAAGGAGAATTTTAAGAAGAATCTACAACCTATGAACCGAGTAGGCAGTTTTATATTAATTGAAAAGATAAGCATACAATTAAATTATTATTATCTTTTCTTACTTTTCCTGAGGGTGTGAACTATGTATATGTCATTGGTTCATTGCAAACTGTATCAGTTTTGAGCTGTCTCGACAGATTATAAAATCTCGATAAATTGTGAACCGAAACTTTTGAATACGAGCAGAATAATAGGGCCAATCAGTGCACCAGTCTACAATCTATCCGTTTTGGTGTGACAGTAAAATTGCAATAACACCCTTCATTGGTCGGTTTGACTATGTAAGTACATAGCTCACGTGAAAGAGACATAAAAAAAAAAAAAAATTTGCAATTTAAAAATCCCGACTTCCAAATAAAAAACTACAAAGTAAAAAATAACTTTACTTTTGGAAGTCGGTGTCTTTCGTAGCCAATTTTTCGCGAGATGGACACTGACTTCCAAAAGTAAAGTGTTTTTTACTTTGTAGTTTTTTTATTTGGATGTCGGTAGTATTTTTTTGCAAAAAGGTTTTTTTATTTTTCCCTTTTTTAATTGTACCTACTTAATAGGCTATTTGTTTAGTAAGTATCTATAACGCCAGAATAGATTACCCGAATAACATGAAACTTGAACATAACCGGTGAAATGAGAGATCTGCGTACCCCTTTAGAGCGTACTGGCGTGATGTTATGTAATGAAATGATATAAACAATAAACAGACATGCCATTGCAGCAATCCCGAGAGAAATGCCGTTATTTATTGAAGAGTTCTGTTGTATATCTCCGAAGTTCTTCATCAGATCTTAACCAAATTAAAATGGGAAAAATTCGGAACATACTCTTTTAAACAAAAATTTATTTAATTATGCAAGAATTTTCAAAATCGCTCCGCAATTGACGGAAATATCGATGAACGTAAATAAAATAAAAAAAACATACATAAAGTCGAACATAGAAACTCCTCTTTTTTGGAAAGTCGGTTAAAAACCATCAACATCGGACTACGGGAGGTCCATTTAATTTGTAAGTATGGCATCCACGTGATCTGTGTACGCACCTACAATGACCAACCGGGGGCGTGTTTGCAATTTTACTGTCACACCAAAACGATAGTTCATAATCTGACACAGTTTGCAATATTCCGTTGAAATCTATACCAAATATAGCGTAGGGGTTTAGAGCTAACATAGGAATGATAAATATACTAACATTAACCTATATGCATATATATACATCTTTAAGTGGGCAATCCTCTTCATCATTTTGGTTTCCAAAATATTCCAATAAAATTGTATTGTATTCACTTATAAATTAAAAGTAACTTACCTTATTTATGGAATACTTAAACATGGCTTCTTGTTGTAGGTTACTCAGCTCAGAGCTGAGCGCTGAACCTAAGAACAAGACTCAAGAATTTGCGCAGAATGAAATCATCAGGCTGGCGGCGGAGAGTTTGGCGTTACAGGTAAATATTTATTTAATATATTTTTTACAGAAAACAGACAGTAACGAACTTTGCATCTATATTCCGGCCCCGGCTTCGCACGGGTATAATAATGAAGTAACTGAAACTATTTTTTTATTTCTTACAAACGTTGTCCTGACAATTACAAACGCAACAAAAAAGATTTAGCCAAATAGCTGGAGCCGTTCTGGAATGATGCTTATTCACTTTAGAACGGCACTCATTCGCCAATTGATATATTATTTATATAGATAGAATAGCGGACGCCTCGCGGTTCCACCCACTTAGTTTTCGTGCACGTGGGAATACAGGGATAAAAAGTAGCTTATTCACCCGGGGATAGTGAAGCTTCCCAATGGTAGGAAAAAAAAATTGAAATTGGTCCAGTAGTTTTTAAGTTTATTTGTTACATACAAAAATACAAATCTATCCTATTTGTAATATTAGTATAGATAAGTCCCATATAATAATGGGTAAGCCAACTGCTACAACCCGTTCACAAATCCAACCTTTCGGTTGCAATTGAAAAACCTGACGGAATGAACCATTAATGTTTTACCAGACCTGAAAATCTAACCATTGCAACAGAATCTATGTTGGATTAGCGGCCCAACCCAGCCTTGCCCGAATTGTTTAATTATCTAAACATAGTGCCTACTTCCATCGTGAATAATGTACCTTTCAATTGGTAAAACTGTTTTCAATACAATTGTTAAACATGGCATACTTTCAGAGGCTATAATTATGATTCGAAAATTAAATCTTTCGCATAGGCATCTTTCTGTTACGCGGTCGTGACTTTTGTTTACGAGCTCGATCATTAGTTTTGCAGTTGAGTTTTAAATGTATAAGTCAATTTAAAAAAGTTTAGTAGCAAGGAGTTTTCATACATAGAATAAAATTGGATAGATTTTATACGAGGAAAAATGAATGATTCCGTACGTTTTAGCATTGAATTCTCAATAGTTTTTTAAATGGTTGTTTAATATATTTAATTACCAGTTTTAATTTAATTATTTTCACATCAACATTTGTCAAAAATCGAATAGGCTGTATTCGTTGTAAAAAAAATGTCCAGTTGCAACAACGCGCCATTTTCTGTATTTGTTTTTTGTGTACACAAATCTAATTCTTTGATTTGTTTTTAATATTTCCCACAACTGAATTGAAAACGTCGTCATTAAAAACCCTCGCCTTCGGCTCGGGCTTGTTAATGACAGCTCGTTTGCAATAACCTACTTTCCACCCTTGTATCACAATGTACTATTTTGAAATAGACGCTGTGGTTTCGGAGATTACCCTCCTTATACTAACTAAAAAACTCGGAATGTATCTTTATGATATAAAATATGGATAGTATAGATAATATTTATTAAATGTAGGTAGATATAAGGTTGGTCTTGAGAACCAATTATAGTTAGAAAAAATACACATTTGGTACAAGAGAACATATTTTTTGCAACAGAAAATATAATTGTTGGTGTTGCCAACATACATGTTACATTGCACTTTTTATTTCATTGCTAACATAACACCTGAAAATCTATAGACCGTATGTCACATTTAATATCTTTATTACCCGATTACGGCGACGCCAAAAGAAAGGGTTATGATTTTAGCAGTCTATGTATGTATGTTTGTATTTACGTATGTTTCTCCGTAGCGCCGTAACTGTTCATACGATTTTGATGAATAAGGTGTCAATCAATTCTTTATTATGGCCCGGGTAACATAGGATAAAAAAAAGAAAAGAGAACCGTATTTATTATCTGTTCTTGTGTCCCAACATTATAGGTTGTTTATTGTAATGTATTTTTCTTACAGGAACGCGTGGACAAGTTATCAGAAAGTTGTCGCCGCTACAAGAATCAGATCCGCATGCTAGTCAACAAGTTGAAGGAGGTCGGCGTCGAAGACGTCAACGATATACTTGATAGTAATGGTAAGAGTCACATACTACCTCACTAATACCACTACACTTATGTATTCAAGAGATAAGAAATAAATATTTTTTATATTTGTTACCCCTACCTGAGACACGAGACAAAAAAGAACAAAATGAGACCAAAAAGTTTCAAAGAGATTTGACTTTACACAGTGTCTAGATTGTCTTTGCATTCTTCGTTCCCTTCCATGGATGAGGATAGTGTTATCTAGTCGATTTCAGCCACACATAAATTTGTGTTGTTTTTTATTATTCCAGACACAACAGTCCAGCCAAACGCGTCAATGACGTTAGAAATGGCGGCGGTGACGCGCAAGAAGGAGCGCGAGTACCTCGGCATGTTCGAGTACAAGATACAGGACGAGGGGCTTATTATCAAACGACTCATCTCCGGTAAGATTATGACATCATGACTAAATAATCAGAAGAACAGCCGCACGGGTCGATCTTCAAGGTGAAGCAATACTTGCCGAGGTCTGTCCGCGGATGGGTGACCATTCAACATAGAGTTTCCTCCGTGTCTTGGAAAGCACGTTAAGCCGTTGGTCCCGGCTGTCATTTGATCATCTTTGACTGTCGTTACGGGTAGTGAGTAGCCATAAAATCTAGCACCAGTGTTGCCAAGGGTACCGTGTTACCCAGTTACTGGGTTGCGTAGGTCAGATAAAAGTCGTTCATGTTAAACACTGGTACTAAGCTAGATACGGTTAGACTGGAAGCAGTCTCCAACATGTTGGTAAAAGGCTGCCCAGTACATAGACCCACATCAAACATAAAACTTTTTTCTTCAAAAGCTTTGTCCCACAAACATATAAACTCACGTCCACTTATATAATATATCAACCTATATTCAACTCTATTCCTATACTCTTAAAGCTCAAAACCGCAGTTACACTACCAGATCATGATCAGTATCTCGGAAACTAAATTAAAATATGTGTTAACTAATTTCAACCATATCGCCACATACTAAAAGCCCAACACTGCAGTAGCCCTACGCAAACTTAATAATAATTTTATGTGCTGAATTCAAAAACATACCAATTCAATTTCACCCTTATCTTTACAGACTTAAAGCCCAAAACAGCAGTAACGCTTCTCCCGGGGCTGCCGGCATATATCCTGTTCATGATGCTGCGACATATGGACCACGTGGACGATGAACCTAAGATGCACCAATTGATGAAGGCAGTCAGGACGGCTGTGAAGAAAACGCTGAAGAAACGCGCGGAAAGCGTCGAGTATAACGCGTTGTGGCTCGCTAATATGCTGAGGTGAGTTTGGAGTTTGTATGTAAATGTGACAGTCTGTATAATTGTATTCTTGCAGGCTTCGTCATTTTACGTCTTATACCAACCACGTAACTTGTATGAAAAACTTAACAAAGTCAAATTGCTTTATTTCAATTAGGCCATTTAGCGGCACTTTCAAACGTCAAGAAATTAAATTTATACGTAATAATAATTGATTCTACCGTCCATTCGGAAAAGTAGCTAGTTATGGAGAAGAACCGACGCGAAACTCCACACATACTCCTATTAAAAAGTGTTTTACAATATTTACATACCTACGTACATTAATTCATATACGTGAGGACGATGCACCCAGACTAACACTACTATACTACGTCACAGATAATATAATACTAGCATAGAGATGCCTCATCCCATACTAGTACAAGTAGTCTCTCTTTCCCTTTCCTTCTGCGAGATGACATTCTCACCGAACAATAGTAGCCTAAGTTTGCTACCTACCTTTTGCATTGCGAAATGCGCCTGCTATCACTGACGCTGTACCTTTCCAACTATAACGCAGCTTGGCGACAGCAATAGGTATGTTGGTAACATGTCACAGGACTAGTCCTTTTACAAAGTGCTTGATATCTTCCAAATACTAGCGATCCGCCACAGCTTCGCACGGTACACATTATATACAAAAAAACATCCTTGTATATCGCTCTTTCTATTAGTGAAAACCGTATCAATTTCCGCGTAGTTTAGAAGAAATTAGCAGATAAATAGAAAAGAAATGACGTTGACAGACGCGGACAGCTACTTTGTTTTATATTTTATACTATTCAGAGATTGCTTACAACTCTTCGTCTTCCAGACTCCTGAACAACCTGCGGCAATACAGCGGCGACACCATCTACCAGTCAGCCAACACTCCGCGCCAGAACCAGCAGTGTCTGCGCATCTTCGACCTGTCGGAGTACCGCCAGGTGCTCAGCGACATCGCCGTCTGGATTTACCAGGGTAAGGAACCTTCATCTTCAGTCAGCCAACACTCCGCGCCAGAACCAGCAGTGTCTGCGCATCTTCGACCTGTCGGAGTACCGGCAGATGCTCAGCGACATCGCCGTCTGAATTTACCAGGGTAAGGAACCTTCATCTTCACTCAGCCAACACTCCGCGCCAGAACCAGCAGTGTCTGCGCATTTTCGACCTGTCGGAGTACCGGCAGGTGCTCAGCGACATCGCCGTCTGGATTTACCAGGGTAAGGAACCTTCATCATCAGTCAGCCAACACTCTGTGCCAGAACCAGCAGTGCTTGCGCATCTTCGACCTGTCGGAGTACCGCCAGATGCTCAGCGACATCGCCGTCTGAATTTACCAGGGTAAGGAACCTTCATCTTCAGTCAGCCAACACTCTGTGCCAGAACCAGCAGTGTCTGCGCATCTTCGACCTGTCGGAGTACCGCCAGGTGCTCAGCGACATCGCCTTCTGGATTTACCAGGGTAAGGAACCTTCATCATCAGTCAGCCTACACTCTGTGCCAGAACCAGCAGTGCTTGCGCATCTTCGACCTGTCGGAGTACCGCCAGATGCTCAGCGACATCGCCGTCTGAATTTACCAGGGTAAGGAACCTTCATCTTCAGTCAGCCAACACTCTGTGCCAGAACCAGCAGTGTCTGCGCATCTTCGACCTGTCGGAGTACCGCCAGGTGCTCAGCGACATCGCCTTCTGGATTTACCAGGGTAAGGAACCTTCATCATCAGTCAGCCAACACTCTGTGCCAGAACCAGCAGTGCTTGCGCATCTTCGACCTGTCGGAGTACCGCCAGATGCTCAGCGACATCGCCGTCTGAATTTACCAGGGTAAGGAACCTTCATCTTCAGTCAGCCAACACTCCGCGCCAGAACCAGCAGTGTCTGCGCATTTTCGACCTGTCGGAGTACCGCCAGGTGCTTAGCGACATCGCCGTCTGCATTTACCAGGGTAAGGAACCTTCATCATCAGTCAGCCAACACTGTGCCAGAACCAGCAATGCTTGCGCATCTTCGACCTGTCGGAGTACCGCCAGATGCTCAGCGACATCGCCTTCTGAATTTACCAGGGTAAGGAACCTTCATCTTCCGTCAGCCAACACTGTGCCAGAACGAGCAGTGTCTGCGCATCTTCGACCTGTCGGAGTACCGCCAGGTGCTCAGCGACATCGCCGTCTGAATTTACCAGGGTAAGGAACCTTCATCTTCCGTCAGCCAACACTGTGCCAGAACGAGCAGTGTCTGCGCATCTTCGACCTGTTGGAGTAAGGCCAAATAAAAAAAGGTTCCCAGCGACATACAAGAAGAAGACACATTTGGTAGCCGAGTCACCCACGTCCGTAGGAGTGTACCCTCTGATTCCCTACACGTGGTCCCCGGGTGGTGCAAATCAGGTGAATCTGGTGGTAGGCTTCGGCCGAAGGTTTGCGACCACCCACCGGGCAAAGACGTACCGCCAAGCAGCCTAGCCGTGTTCTGATACGATGCCCGGTGTAGCCACTAGAGAAGTTGGGTCGAGACGGCTGTTCCACTGCAGGCTGACCAGCCTGACGCGCGCTGTTATGGACGTATCGGGCGACTAGTCGCGGAGGGTAGCGGGATCCGAGGCATGGTGCGCCGCTGGCCGACCGCAGGTAGTTGGGGGCCCAAGAAGTGTGCCAGCCACACACGAAAGGCTGCCCCGCCAACTATCGAAAAATCCCGGAATGCACCATCGTGCTGGTTGGTGACCAGATGGGGAGGGCCCGATGGACATTCCGGGGGGGCTCGGGCGTCCCCGCAATCTCCAGACTGGTGGCCCAATGATGGCGGCCTTTCAGTGCGTGTCTGTGGGTTAGCAGCGTGGAACCTCGTCTCACTTCCTTCTCCTCTCATCCATTCACTCTTCAATAATTATGAAATTGACAACCAAAAAAAATACTGGATCTAAACAGCGGCTGCACCCCCTCCCCCACAAAATGCACCTCACAACATTAGAGGTCTGCACTCAAATCTCTCTGCAGTCCACTACCACCTGGAGGCTGTGAAACCAGCGCTGTTTTTTCTTACGGAGACGCAGATAGCGAGTCCTTCAGACGTCTCCATCGTCAGACGTCCATTCGAGTGGTTATCGATGACTGCTCGTCGGACCAATTGGATATTAATGCCGGCGTCCCTCAGGGGTCGGTACTCTCGGCAACATTGTTCTTGTTGCACATCAACGATCTGCTAAAACCCGGCACCTTTGGGTATGCAGACGACAGCATTGTTGCTGAAAGTTACTTGTCCAACGCGCGTGCTACCGGGCCGCAGATCCAGTTTCTCCGTGAGGCCATGGTGGAACGTTTGAACTTGTCCTTGCAGGCAGTCTCCGAATGGGGTGATGCCAATCTGGTCAAGTTTAATGCTGCTAAAACTCAGGCGTGTCCTTATTCCGCTTAAAAGAGTCAATTACACCCGGCTCCAACTTTGTAACCGTGCCAATATCGGACCATCTTGAGCTTCTTGGCGTTACGCTGACATCGACTCTTAATTTTGGGCCATACATTGAGACAAAGGCTCAGCTGGCTGCCAAAAAGTTGGGGATCCTTGCGAAGGTGCGAAGATACTTCACGCCGGAACAGCTGCTTAACTTGTATCAAGCGCAAGTTCGATCGTGCTTGGAGTACTGTTCTCACCTCTGGGACGGATCTGCCAAATACCAGCTAGATGCACTAGAGTCTATCGAAAAGCGGGCCAAGAGACTTATCGGCGATGAGGCACTGGTTAAATCAAAGCTCCAAAGCCTTGAACATCGTCGCCGAGTTGCCAACCTGTCGGTTTTTTATCGTTTACATTTCGGGGAGTGTGCGATGGAATTGCATGATTTAATTCCGCCCAGCCCGTTCCATCATCGGACAACCAGACGCATGGCGATGCGTCATCGGTACATGGTGGACATCCCACCCATACGCACAAAACGTTTTGGGGACACTTTTATTATGCGTACAGCTAAGGAGTGGAATTCCCTGTCGGATTCTGTGTTTCCCGATAGCTACAATCTAGGGGTCTTCAAGTCAAGAGTGAATGGGTTTTTTCTAGGCAAGCGTGCTTCACCGTCGACCACATCATCGCTTTCCATCAGGTGAGATAGTGGTCAATTATTGATAATAATTAAAAAAAAAACATTGTGCCGAATAAATTGAAGAATATGAATATGTACATGATTTTGAACCTTATAAAAACTTTATATTTTTCTTTGACAGGTTTAATACAACTCCTAGAGCGGCAACTAGAACGCCTCATAGTGCCTGCCATCCTAGAGCACGAGGAGATCAGCGGGCTGTCGGGCCCCGCCGCACGGCCCCGCAGCGCCGGTACGGGAGCCCCGGGCGCCGGCGCGGGGGCCCCACAGGCTGGCGCGGGGCCTCACAAGCTGAAGCTTGAGTTGACCGCCACGCATGACCATCTTCATACGTTTGCTGTTGATCAGCCGCTGAGGGTTATGATTTTTAAACAGGTATAACCTTCACTCTCTTCATACATATTAGCAGCCTGTTACTGTCCCGTACTAGCCTCTTCTCATACAGAGAAGGCACGAGCATTTAACACCACGTTTGCTGAATGAGGTTTGGCCATATCTCCATACCATATTCCAGACTTATCCAAACTAATATTATAAATGCGAAAGTAACTCTGTCTGTCTGTTACCTTTTCACGCTTACTTTAACCGCTAATTTGATTTAGATGAAATATGGTATGGAGGTAGTTTCAGACCCTGGGAAGGACATAGGATAGTTTTTTATCCCGGCAATCATCTTTTAGGGGGTGGACAGGGGGTAGAAGTTTGTATGGTGAATTGATAATTTTTCAAGTAAGGCGCCCACACACCTATAATAAAATGGCGCGATATAAAGAAATAGGCCATTCAAATTACTATGCAACTCAGATAAAGTCGCGGGCAACAGCTAATATTAACTATAAGTCCAGAGTCAGCGTTACCAGCGATGTCCAAGATAAATTTAGAAATTATACAGGAATAAAAAAATCTGATTGATACTTGACCGTCTACCCACGACCTCAAGCATGATAGGCGAGGTGTTAGCCACTGGGCTACCACAACACAAGTCCGGACAGAATAGTCTGCTACGGAATAAATTCTGCCCAAACATTTTTCAATTATATACTTTCGCTTTCATGTGTATAATTCATACCATTACAGCATTTTCCTTTTGTTTATATAATTATGTAACTAAATTCATCAAACTGCATAAATGTTTTGACAGCACGAAGCACCGGTGATTCCTTTCATTTTGACAACTCAACATATTCATTGCGTGTTTTACGCTGTCGAGTAGATCGATTTTTCGAATAAATGACGCAATTAGTGCAAGCAAAGCACCCGTGCGCCATTCTTTGTAACTATTAGGTTGCTGTTCATCAACGTCTCGTTTATATAACTGACTAGCTTCTGCCCGCGGCTTCGCCCACGTAAGAAGTGTTTTATCATCCCAAGGGAATACAAACTATCCTTCCCAGGGTCTAAAACTATATCCATGCCAAATTTCATCTAAATCGATTAATATTGATACAGATATTGCCGCCTACAACCTCACAAACTTTATTAGTATAGACTAAGCAAGATTCTAAAGCATTTTCTCTTTCCAGCTGTTCTACTACATCTGCGCGTATAGCTTGAACCAACTGCTGCTGCGAAAGGACCTGTGCTGCTGGGACAAGGGGCTGCAGATCAGATACAACCTGTCGCACTTGGAGACCTGGATCAAGGAGCACCTGGCTGAGTATGGACAGAAGAGCGTAAGTACACCTAACTGTTATCATGTACATCTAGATTTGGCTATTGAAAAGTATTTCCGAATCTGACTGATTTTACATTGAGTAGACTACATTCTTAGCAATTAAAAAAAAAAAACATGTGCCGTCGGTAGATCTCCGTCAAGAACGAAGTTCCTCACGCCTTTTCTTTAATAAAATTGTAGGTTATGGAAATAGTAGATTGTTTATCTATGGAGCTAACAACTATTTTAAAAGCGAGAATGTTACATTTTAATCCAGAGTGGAGCGAAGGATTATAAAGTAGAATCCTGAGCATACCCAGGGATTCAAAGTACGTCACTCGAGATTAAAATAGTGTTTCTCCCGAGGTGGACATTCTACTTTTTATAAAAATCTATTTAGTAGCATCCGTTACAAGAGTAGATTTATTTTTTAAATTGGCTCGCGCGCTGTTTTCCAGCCAGTCACTTGTTCAATATAATGTTCCCGTGCGGTCCGAAATATAATTACAATTGCTCATTGGCCATTTACTTCATACGTTCGTCGTAATCGGTTTTAGGGTTTATTCCCATCGGCTACCCTCGATTGGCCACCCCGGTGGCCGATAGGAATTATTTAGTGAAATTTGCCACCTTCATTTATTCCCATCGGCCACCGGGGTGGCGAATGGTACTAACTAGTGGCGTTTGCCGGTTTATTCCCATCTGCCACCTTCATTAGTTTAGTCGGGTGGTCGATTCTCATGACCGTAAAACGGTGTGAATAGAAAAAATATCAAGAAAGTTTTCAAGGTTCATATTTGACTATTAATCATTGAAGGATTTTGGTAGAATTTTAAACCATTACACATCAACATTTTTTCTTTGCGTTGGCAACAATTTCATGTAATTTTTTCTGCGTTCTTTTAATAATCTCCTGAAATCTCCTCTTGCTCTGTCCTTCTCATACTACTGATTTTGTTCACTTTTCTTTCCATATTAACTAGTCCATTCTTCCTTCTATATTCATTCCATTCTTCTCTGGAACGTGCTTCCTTTCGTGATCAGGACTGTTACAAGTCGGTTTGCATTCAAGCGGAAATTACGGATTTATTTTCACAACTAAGGTGCTTGTCCCATCGCCGACGAACAGCCAGCAGCGAGTAGAGTTAGAACCTAGATACGAGTTGGCAAGAAGCGAGTGTGTAGTTCCGTTAGTTTTACCGCTCGGCTATAAGCTAGTGTTTTTGTGCGATGGGCGATTACTCGCACCACTCGCTCGGGTGGTCAGTCCTGCACGCGCTTTTTTTTATGTTACTTCATAAATGTATTTTAACTATATAGGCTCGCGTTTGACCAACATCTCGCCTGATGGTAAGCGATTATGTGGTCTACGATGAAGCACGCTTGCTAGAAGTAACCTATTCACTCTCGACTTAACCCAAAGGTTGTAGCTTGTTCCTGATGGGAATAAGACTCCGGCAGGAAATTCCACTCGTTAGCAGTGCGCACAATGAAAGTATTAAAATCGCTTTGTGCGTATAAGTGAGATGTCCACCATGTACTGATGGTGCATAGCCGTGCGTCTTGTTAGTATATTACCTTATTAGTGTCTTTGTGCATGAAGTCTAAATACATTAATAATAAATATAAAAATTGACATTGACCACATCGACCTGCTTAACATTATCCATAGCATGCGTAATAAAATCATTAAATAAAATCAAATTAGAAGTGGCAGACCGTCCTTTTAAAAATCCGTGCTGAAAGAGTTAGCAAGGGCGGATATAACTGGTTATAGACAATCCTCTCAAATGTTTTGCTATAATGCACAGCTTGGATATAGGCCCATGATTAGTAATCTCTTTTTTAGACCCCTTCTTATGTACGGGCGAAATAAAAACAAATTTCTATAATTTGGGGTCAACACTTTGAGTCAGACTTCCAAAAAACAAAATTGAAATAGGTAGAGCAATGCAAATTTAGATGATATTATACGTATAATGTTATCAGGGACAGCACCTTTAGTTCCCGGTCACAGCATCAACATTCACTTTTATGTGACAAATGTCATGAGAATCGACCACCACCACCCCCGGTGGCAGATGGGAATAAACGATCGTGGCAGATTTCACTAAATAAGTCCCATCGACCACCGGGGTGGCAAACGCCACTACTTAGTGCCATCCGCCACCCCGGTGGCAGATGGGAATAAAGGAAGGTGGCAAATTTCACTAATTAATTCCCATCGGCCACCGGGGTGGCCAATCCAGTGTGGCTGATGGGAATAACGGTGTAATCCTATTTTGGACCGCATTGTTTGTGATTCATCAAAGAGATGATGCTCATTGGAACATTAACTAACAATATCTACATTCCAAACTCAAATCATTATAGTCCCTAGGGATTAATGAGCTATTTTAGTCCCTGTTTACGAAGAATAAACTAGCTTTTTTTGAATAGATGTGATAAAAACAATTTTATTTAACGAGAATATTCTCTGGCCATCAGATAAAAGTCAGATTTAACTAATACATGTCATGATGTATACAAGTATGCGGCCAGCGCTTGAAGATAGTATTCGAACTATACCGGACGGAATCGAAAGTCTCGAGAAGGAAACGCTTTTTCGTGACGTGACGAGTTCTATTAGGCAACTACTACCGCAAGCAGCGTTAAGGAACTTCGTTCTTTCTTTGCTACAAGTCTGTAGAAGCTTCAATTGGCGTTTTAAAGTGAAAGAAGATGAGTCTACTGGTGGCTTATTCTTCAAATGTCAGATTCTGAAAGCGACCCTAACCTTGAATACTCTCTTTTGCATCTATTTATCAACGTAAGCATCGTTTACCAAAATTTAAATACGATTTTCAAATACTTTTTACAGGTGGAAGAAATCCTAAGCGTCCTGCAGCCGATAACGCAAGCAGTACAGTTACTACAGGCGCGCAAGTCGATGCAAGACGTGCAGAGTACCGTGGACATGTGTCCCAACCTCAACGCTATGCAAGTGTGCAAGGTAAGAATGTGTGCCAGCCTGGAACTGTCACACTGCAGGGCTAAAGCCTATTCTCTTACATATAAGGATTTCAGCCCTGTCCCGATTTCCTCTTTTTTCCATCTCGACGCGATCAGAGGTACCGAATAAAGCATAATTGCTGACCATAACCGACAACGTTCATACTCGTAATAACATAAATAACGAAAGTCGCAAACGGCGAATTTCGAGCGTACTACGGAACTATCACCAGTAGAAATAAGAGTACATTTTGAGACTTCGTAGATACGGCACAAATAAAAAAAAAAAAATGTGCGTCAATACTTTTTATCTCTATCAGTGATGGATGATGAAGATAAACGTGAGAGTAAACTTAGAAATGGAAAAATTCACTTACATTTTTTGGATTTTATCCACGGTGACGCTTGACAAAGTCTTAACCCACAGGGCCATCCCAATATTATAAAAATAAATAAGTTTTCAACACACTTGCTCATAAAGTGGCTCTAATTTCACCGCAATTAGGCACATAATGACACCTGTTATCAAACTGTGACTTTTTCATTACTATTATTCACAAGTGAGTTATAGAGTTTTTTTTTAATTTATTGATTGAGTTGCTTTGTTCTTAAAAAAGTTTCGATACAAAAAAGATCGTACTCAATAGTACAAATGCAACACATTTAAATAGATAATTTCGTATTTAAATAGATAATTTCAACTTGTACGTGTTTAATAAATAAATCTTTCATTCAAATATAAATTTTGTTTATGTCTGTAATAAAGAAAACTTGAAATTCTCCATTTTGTACGTATATTTCATCGAAGGTGGCTAAAACGCAATCCGCAAAAAGCCATAAAAAAAATTATTGTTAGATGCGCGCGCACAGGAAAACTGATTAATTTAGCCCGCCATTGCGAAAAAAAATCACAACTCGTTTTCACTGTTGGAAATGTTTTTTTTGTATTATTTTCTTCACAAGTGTGTTGAAAAACGTCGTATGATACACGTGTGTATTGATGATTACCGTCCCCGGCTCTCTTAAGACCTTCACCTAACGGCTCGGGTCTCAATGGCGCCTCAGCGGTAATCACCAACTTTACACACTTGTACCATAATGTACTATTAATATCTAAACAAGGAGGGCGTGTCAGACTTTTACTGACTAAAACCCACCCGTGTTCCTTCAGTTGCTTGAGCCAGGGCCGCGGTAAATCTTTTTCAAATTTATTCAAAGGCCTCTCTTTAGGTGGACCGAATGCCTGCTCAAGGTTGAGGGAATCCGCTGGATGCGAGACGCACAGGACCGATCAGTGTGACGCTTGGCGGCGGCATATGTCCAGCAGTGGACGTCTTTCGGGTGATAAGTTGATGAAGGCTAAATATTAAAAATTGTGGGACGGCTCTGTGCGGATGGCTGTCACACGTTTCCGAATGTTTGGTTCTAGGATATGCCGGTTTCCTCACGATGTTTTCCTTGAGAGTAATTTTGAGTACTGATTCTACTGTCTTCTGCTTCAGATCCTGAATATGTACACACCGGCTGAGGAGTACGAGGTGAAGGTCACGCGCGAGTTCATCCACGAGACCCAGAAGAAGATGCAGGAGAAGGCTGGCACCAACCCTGATAAGGAACAGGTCAGATACATTTCACTTTTGTTTAAATTAACCTTGAATTCCTACCTGACAAACTTCATGGTCCACACATCCATAAATGCTTGTGACAAGACCAACGTCTTAGTACTGTTGGTCAGATCAAATTGTATTCAGCTACAGATAAAACTTAGACCACTTAGGCCCACTTGCGCCACCCCTCTTTTTTGTTCCGGTGTGGAAAATCCACAGGAGGGGTCTGTCAGACTTCTACTGACTAAAAACCACCCCGGTGTTCCATTTCACACCTACGCTGGAGGTCGCGGGAACAAAGATACTTCCGCAACCCTCTGCTAGTGCCGGCCCACCTCTGCGGGCCTCGATCTCGGATTGGGGGGGAAGTGAGGTGTTAGACTAGCCCCGCGACGTCTAAGAGGGGCGCGCGTGGAACACTACGCGCCGCCACCTCGGGTCCTGATGTGTGGGGGGCGACGGGGTTACCCTACTAAGTCCAAATTAAGGCTTAAACGCAAGTGGGCCTTAATGGTCGGTACGTGTAGGAAAATAAGAGCCAGTCTGTTATTTTTAACTGAATGCAGTCGAACTAACCAAAATATTCCTTTTTTGTTACAGCAAAACTTACTAATGGACTCAAAGATGATATTCTCTGTGCAATTCCCCTTCAACCCGTCTTCCATACGACTGGAAGCCGTAGAATTACCCGAAGTGCTAGAACTGGAAGGTCTACTCACCAAAATATAAGAAGACCGAGTAGACGGGATGAAAAGACGTCAGTATAAGGTTTTTATTAAAGCCTTTAGCTATAATTATTTTATTTATGAACTTTAAAGTTATGGTCTACTGGCAAATTTCAGTAGACCAGAGAAGACCGTTGTAGAAGCTTGTTTTAACAATGTTTTTTTTTTATAGATTTTTTTTATAGCTAAGTAAAGACATAATAATATTAGAAGACCGTAAAATAAGAAGGTAATGTTCAAACTATAGAATAGTTTGTAATATTGATTTAATAAAGACCGAAAATACCATAATAGTTATAATGTTATATTCATTTATATGTTGTAAAAGTAATAAAAAACGGTCTAATAACTGCAAGATATTGTTAAATAGATTAGAAACACCATGATAATAGGTTTATTGTTCCACATTTTTCATTTTTTATTTATAAAAGTATGTGTCTATTTTGGTGTAATAATAAGTTACATTTATTGATTATACAATATGTCCGGACTTGTAGTAATAAAACTTCAAGACCGTAAAATACACTTAATTTTCTCGGCAAAAACACCTGACATAAGGGGTGAAATTATCACACCCTCAAAGATAGAGCTATTTTAGTACCTGACTTACTTATTACAATATTATTATATATACTTTATTGTACACGACTTAAATAATTACAGAACAAAACATTTATAAAGATAACTGTACAATAGGCGGTCTTATCGCACAGGGCAATCTCTTACAGACAACCTTTGGATGTACTGAACGACACAATAACCACGTAACACAACAATATCCACGTAGTCTAACAACCAAAACTTTGGACCTAGGTCTCACAGAGCCGTATATTTATTATGTTATTTTTACGGCCATCGAAAAGACAATCTTGAAAAAACAATTCATCTAACACTCAAAGATAAGATTTTTTTGTAAGTTAACTTTTAAACGTAACTTCAAAAGAGTTTATAGCATTTCCTAAAATTATGCAAAATATTAATGTAGTCTTTGAGTTGGTATATACACTGACAAAATAATCACAGATCTAAGCCCGTTGGTTTTAATTTTATTGTTGCCTGCATTTTATTGCCTTACAATTTTTGCAGAATTTTAGGCAATGCAATAAAAAAGGGGGATTAAACTCTTTATGGTGGGGTGCTTTTATCAGTAAAGATAAGTGTATTTTACGGCCTTAAAGTATATTACTACAGGTCCGGACACATTGTATATAGGGCCTGGTGACTAAGTAGTAACACTTGCACTTGTCGTTCTTCAATATTAAGCAACGCTTGATGAGGTCGGCCCGTGGATGGGTGACCACCCATTAATAACTGAGACTCCTCCGTGCCTCGAAAAGTACGTTAAGCAGTTGGTCCCAGATGTCTATGTAGATTTTTGACGGTCGTTATAATATTCACAAGACCCTGCGCAGTAGATATTATTGTGTCAATGTTGAAGGTGAAGATAGCATTGTAAAACTGTCTATTTCACTCGCTTACGTTTGTCGCATCGTCGTATCTCGCTTACTCTATGCAGTATACTCGATGACAAACTGTTTCTTGCACAATGGTTGGCAGAGCCAACTTCATAGACACAAACATCCGCTGTGACTATATTATACGGGTAGTCAGATGCCAGAAAGTATGAAACCAGTCTGGCCAAGGAATATCGTATTACATTATTATACTCCAGCCATTTTGACGATACAATGTTTACTAACAAAGTGAAACAGCATTTTTTAGGGCTACCCTCTACTTAACAACAAAAATAAAAACGAATTCGTTATGAATGTTGTATCTATTGTACATCTATTTAACTGAGTTAGTACAGATGAAAGATAGTATGAGAACATAAAAAATCCAAGGACTAGAAGATCAGATTAGAGCAATCCTAAAATTTTCACCCCTGTTGTCATTGCTTTGTTAGTAAATATTGTACCTTCTTGTTGGCCAGAGTATAGTTACTGGGTTGTGTAGATCAAGAAGGCAAACTCTTCATGAAAATACTTATATAGTTCTCGGCAAACTTCTTGGCCGCCCTGAAGTTGACTTTCCGATGGGCATGGAACGGCGTGGTGCTATTTTTTGTATGAGATTTACTACTGCGCAGCCATTGTAGTCAACTTCAGGGCGGCCAGAAAGTTTGGCGAGAACTGTATCTAGCTTGATCTGGTTAGAGTGGGACCCGACAGTTGGGAAAAAGTAGACAGAAATAATGTAGTTTTACTTTTGTTAATAATTTATTTATAATATGCTTCATTGTAATTTTTTTTAAATACATTATTAAAATAAAGTAATACACATACAATGGGCGGATTTGTCGCATACCGCGATCTCTTCCAGGCATCCTGGTATGAACAATAATTGCCTGGACATGAAGGTGGGGTTGTAATTGGTGTATCTTTTGTTACAAATCAAAAATATGTACACCTAAATAGACATGAACTTTTATAAAATAGAGCTTGTCTTTATATTTTCGATTAGCTCAATATTTTCGTTCCTACATTTTTATTGCCATACGAAATAATTGTTCACTATGGTGCCATTTTTATATTCTATTAATTGGTGTTAAAATATTTATTTATTATTTGATTTATACTTACATTCCTGTTAACTCCTTAGAAATCTTTTTATTTATATTTATTTAATCTAAAATTATTTTTTCATTTCGTTGTTTTAATTAATGCTGATCGCTAACGGAAAAATATATTTGATTTTTACTTGGCTCGTTGGCCTAGTCACAACGCTACAGCTTATGTTCGATTCCCAGGTCGAGCAAGTTATTTGCTTTTATTTTTCTTTACGACAAATGATTAATCGCGTTATTAATCATTTGTCGTAAAGCTATCGGTGTTCAACTTAATACTACAATTATTATATTGTCTACAAAATTAGACCAAATCACGAATTATTAGAGTTCAATGTGGCTTAAAGAGATATTAGCAACTGCAGAAATAATGATAAGTACATAATAGTGTAGGACTCTAGTTGATTTCTATTGACTTTTGAGTTTGTGTGTGCTGAGATATGATAGGAAAAAGCTTTACTTTTGTTGGTCGATATCACCTTAGAAAATATTTTCTTTAATTAAACTCTTTTGTGTAGCTTATTCTTTTGAGTTCCTATATATGTTACATGCGTCGCTTAGATTATCGTATATCATCAAAATATACTTTCCAGCTTATTAATATCTGAGGTGATGACGTATCAACGCCATCATAATACCGTTCAACATTGAGAGAAAGCAAGCTTTTTCTCAAAGCGGAATCATGATAGTTTTGGCACATCAGAGCAATGCCACTGGTTAATTATGTCAAAACTTAAAATAGAAAAGGGTTCCTTAAAAGAAGACTAGGAAAAGTAAAAGGAAAATGAGTGTATTTAAGAGTTTTTTTTTATGTTTGCCAAATTATTAATTCCTAAGCAACTTCCCGTAAGTCTTCCTTTTATGAGTTATTATAACGATTCTGTAGTCATTTTTATACTTATTAAATCGATAAAAGTTATTCTAATTAAAGCCAGATTAAACTTGTGTACTATGGGTTTCATCAACACTGCTCTCTCAAACAGTGAAGGAAAACATCGTGAGGAAACCGGCATGACCTAGAACTAAAAATTCGAAGACATGTTACATCCAGCAACCCGCACTGGGCCCTTGTGGTGGATTGCGGCCCACTTCCTCTCACAGGGAGGTGGCCTGTGTCCCAGAAGTGGGCAAGTTATACGTTGATTATGCTTATACGATGGGTTTTATTAATTATCCAAAATAATTTTCCTATATTTTGGTCTAATGTTACCGTCTGTAACATTTCTATCAATACTTAAGAGTCTATCTCAGCCATTCCTATTTATAATAAGTTTTCTATCAACGAAGTTAGTTTCTTTTAAATTAAGATTTATACATTTTTTATATTAATTAACAGAATTTAGTTATGATTTATACTGATTAGTTCAAATTGTTCACCACTGTTGGCCACCACATTTGAATCCGAATCTTTATCAACCTAGAATTTAATTAACTATGATTCGATCGAACTGTGTTCAAAATCTCAATTCACAACTATTGATGTTGTTCATAATCGTAGTTTAAAAAATAAAGTATTGTGATTGTTGTTATGATACTGCTTAGAACAGATAAAACAAAAAACAACTCAGTATAAACTTTTTTTGTAAACAAGCTTTTAGATTTCCGTGCATTGTCATCTAAACCAAACGTATATGCAATATTTCAGCTCAATATGTTGGGTATAACTATTTTAAAATTCAATATTTGACCCACGCATACTACTAAGAAAGCAAGTTAGAAACTTGTAAAAGTGTTTATTGGCATAAGACTAAAACATATTTAAAACTTGATACAGCTATTGACACCATGAGCATTAAGAGTCAAGTCAAAAACACATATTTCTTCTCATCTCAGAGGCTATAAACACACTGCCAAATTGGAACCTTTTATGACTCATGCTTCTAAAAGTGATGTGTTCGTCGTGTATATGTCATGGATCAATTGATTAATATGTGCACTATGTATAATGCCCGGGTATTATGAATCTAGTCAAGTCAAATCGGGCAATGTAATAAATACTGATTTAAACTTCTATATTTATCAAATTGTCTGGTCATTTTGAATATTGCTTTGTAACGGTTGGGCATTTCGATTAATATGGTCAGTGAATTAGTCCAAGAACGAGCGAAGCGAGCTAGGGAGCTAATAGCACCCTGACACGGATATAACCTAGATTCGAAGGAGATGATGGAAGCTAAAGTAAGCGAGCAAAGCGAGGATTCTCCTTTGAGTCTTAAAAAGTAATCGTACTTACCTATTTCTTTTCTATATTAACATCAATGTCAACTTTAAACTAATTTAATAAAACGCATCTTTTTATTACCCTGCCCAATAAATGATGGGCATTATTCGGCAAGCACGGTCAATTTAATCAAATTGCCCGGGCATTATGAATAATGCAGTATTAATCACTTGGTCCATAACATATTGATTCCTTATATGTGTATAACGATGTTGATATATTAAATGTGGTAAAATTGTGGTGAATTATTGTCGTTTTGTCCAAAAAAAGCGCTGTGTATGCTGAGAAATATGAAACGTCAAAATAAAAAATGCTACAGCTGCTTTATTGACAAATGTTTAGTGTCATTCCATTATATTTAATTTAATGTTAATGTAGTTTATTAGAGTATTGTATAGAAAAATTATAGTTGATTCTGGAAAAGTTGCAAAATTATTAAAAACAGCAGATCTGCGTATTACAGAAACAATCTGCCCATTGCAAGTTTTGGTAGAATTCAGAATACACATTGTAAGCCAACTCATATACTTTTGCAACTTATCCAAAAATATGAGGACTCAATAAATAAAAGAGAATATAATAATTAAATAATAATGTATTAATAAAAAAGTGTTACCATTTGCGTTAGGTGCTTTCGAAGCTACACGTATATTATTATAACCGCTGTTTTTAACATAAACTTCTGTAATCCAAATAATTACATCTGGTTTCTATGACAATAACCTGGTGGTTTCAGCTTCTTATCTTTTGTTACAGTATAACTCTGGTTTCTTAAAACACCTTACTGGTACTAAAACGATTACAGTTATTGAAACACGTTTAATTTACAGAAACCAAATTGTTTAAATATTATAAAATAAAAATGAAATCATCAGCCTCTTTGTCTTGTTAAACAATCCATTAAAGTAAAACTACGCAGTGTATCAGTATTTATGTTGAAACTAGATGCTAGACAAGTAAGTCGTCATTCTAGACTGTCTAGGAATCATGTGTATATTTTGTATAAAATGACATGAAGAAATATCGTTATCGTTGGCCAATGAAAGGCTATATACTCCATTTGAGATAATATTAGACATTTACATATACCTATTTTACAGATCGTTCAACCGATTTTGACTTCTATTGCGTTGGTGATATGACAAATGGCAGCTGTAGTAAACAGTTAGTTTTTGTAACAGGTTTATGCTTTTTATGCTATCCTTATATTTACGGGATAGAACTCAAAATCGGTTGAACGGACTGTAAAAAAGGGTTGTAGAAATTTCTAATGTTTTTTAAATGGAGTATAGGCAAGTGAAATTCTACGAGGTATCAAAGGAAGCTAGGTGATGGCAATTGGAAGGATGTCAAAATGTATCGGAATATCAAACGCTGTCGAAATGTAACGTGGTCAATCCCTAACATTTTGGCATTTCGACCATCGCATTCGCTAGTAGAATGACACTTTATCTAGAGCCTAAGGACTCTGGCAGACGATCGACACTGTCGATGACCATCGCCAACGTCGCCGCTTGTCGTTAGCGTCTTTCTTCGATATGAAGACAATGTCGCTCGTCTGTAAGCTCCCTAAATGCTACGTGCTTCACGTTCAATTATATTCAAAGTTTTAGCTTGATATATTATGAAAAGAAACTGATTACTTTTGTCGTATCTTGTTAATCGTTTGTAGTTAAAGAAAATTATGTTGATGACAGCTGGTATTCTGTTTAAATAGATATTAAATAATGAAAATATCTTATCCTTGGAAATAGTACGTTATTACGCAAAGCAGGCACTAAGTAGGTACTTGATTAGATAATTTTATAAATCAGTATTTTGTATGTAAATGTTATTATTTATATGTTATGCATTTACAATAGTGCGTTAATCAGTCTTTTCTTCCTCATGTATTGTCGTATTCCTTATTAAAATGTAGTAGTGTGATATTTATTAAAAACTACTACTTGTTGTACTTAATGTATTTAATAGAGAATTATATGTATGTTGTGTTGTATATACGTGAAGTTATATTTATTAGGTGCTCAAGATGAAAATGATTCGAGTTTATAAATGCATTCCAAATATATTAAAAATATACAATTGTACTTAATTCGTCAATTTATTGGAAATGTTATTAGATTATAATTCGTTGAAATTATATCAATGTAATGTAAAATTATTGGAAGGAAGAATAACAATTAAAAAAAAGAAAACTTATTATAATTAAAAAATATACGATATGTATTATCGATGAGCTATTCTACTTTATGAAGTACTTATATCAATGTATCTTAAATAAATTGAACTTCGTGTAAGCTTGTCTCGCTAGCAGCTAAACAAAAGCGTGTTGCCTCAAAATCAATCCTAGTTAAAAACTACAGCATTCACGACAAACGTGTGCTAAATTACTAGATTTGAAAAGCTTAACATCTTTATAAAAAGGGTAGCTTATCTGTTGTTAGGAAAATGCTAACATAAGCATTGCAGAAAAGAATTGGCGTATATGAAATACTGCGTTAACACAACCTTCTATTACAAGCATAGGGAAAATGTAATAACGCCTTGGAATAAAATAAATGCCAGCGTGTAAAAGCGCATAAAAAAATTATCTAAATGGTACAAAGATATTATGCGTGTACACCATGTTATAAGCGCAATGTTGTAAAAATATTCGTTCTGTCATTTAACGCAAGAAACTACAAAAACTATCATTGATTTAAGCCTTTGTCGTATCCAGTACGACATAGGATTAACAGGATCTCTGCTGTTGTTTCATTTGGATTATTATAAAAAAGCAATATATTGCATATCTAATTATTTTAGTATTTAATTATTGAAACAATCTTATGATTACAAGATAATTGTGGATTAAACATCAGAGGATTATGTTGAAATTATTTTATTATTCGTGTTAACTACGATGTGTCCTGTACTGTGAGCACTATACATTCCTTATAGATGTTATGTTATTAAAATCATTTATTGAATAGTAATTTGTTTTTATTTAATTTCTTGCTTTCTTCCTTTAACTAGATGTGATGAGAATATTTGCGGCAAATAAGTAGTGTCTGACCGAACATTCGGCTTCTTCACTTCGACCGAAACCCATGGTTTCTAGCGAAATTGAACGAACTCTTACGAATGCGCAAGAGCGCAATGAAGGGCAACGGGCGATGGGCAGAAGTCATACTTCGCTGCGCCAGCCTATCTCCATCGCTAGAACTTAGATATCAAAATAAAAATAATATTTTTAACAAAAAGTTGAACAGACGAAACAGTGAACTGAAAAGCAAAAAATAAACTTTTAGTCTAGCATTTTGAGCTAGCGCCAAACGAGGTTTGTTTTTTGAACCATTCAAATAATCTTTGAAATGTGAATTAAGAGCCAAGTATTCCTTAATTCTATGCTTAGGAGAGTTAATGAAACAAAAACTTGCATTTTTTACGATAGTCTCTAGGTAATATTAACTCTTCACAAAACTAAATAACAAATCAAAGCTTATCACGCCATGTAATGCAATTTATTTGAACAAAAATTTATTTCTTCATGTTGGGTGCCCGTGCCTGCGCGTATTATCAAGGTTTAACAGCTATACCTATTAAGGTTACACTAGTCGATCAAAAATACAAACAAAGTCTAGCGAATCATCGCGAAACAGTGGAGGAGTCTCCACTGTTTCGCGATGCACGTTCAAAATAAAAATTATATCAAATTGATATAATTTTTATTTTGTCTCATCATTATCTGGATTCGGGGGAGCGACAACGGAATCCTAAGGATGTTTTCTGAGGCCAGACTCTGAGATGCTGGGAAGAGTCATCCAGCTTCACGTGACGAGATGACACTATTACAATAAGTTAACTAACATAGTTTTAAGACCTTTGTTACTAACAACTATGGACATGTAATTAGTCTGCAATAAATGTTTTAATTTTTTATTATCTAGCACTGTATGGAAACAAAAAAATATTGAAAGTTATGAGCGTCGAAAGAAGCCACCATAAGAAGGAAAATTGCAAAACGGCCTCCATACAGGGATAGATTAGTAATTCAAAAATGCAATTTTTTTTTTTGGTTCTTTTTTCATGATATCTAGACTCCCAAGGGTCTGTTTATAAAATTTCGCGCGCTCGTTTTCGTCCTAAATCATCATCCATTTCGATACAAATTTTCAAAAGTGCTAATTCGTACGCGAACCTTCTTAATGCTCATCACAGCATCTAAATCATTCGCTCGTGTTGTCGGATGAGATGGCATGCATTTTAACCTCGCGCACAAATAGATCGTGCCGTCGACTAGTTGAACCAGACCTCAGTCCTCACTCACGAGTGGCGCCAACTGGTAAACACAAAAACGGAAGCCCTCATTCGACCGATACGCACATTCATTTTTCTTAGAAAATATGTGCACGATAGCGCCTATCGACGCAATTTAAATTGCGTCACGTTATCATGAAAGGGACTTACATTTCCAAATTACATAAATATACAATCGTGATGTAAAATAATTGTAATTAATTAAAAATCATCATCATCATATCAGCCGAAAGACGTCTTCAGCTGGATATAGGCTTCCCCCAAGCGTCGCCACATCGATCTGTCCTGTGAGTAACGCATCCAGCGGATTCTCGTAGCCCTGGCCAGGTGTCATCGCAATAAGTAAATATATTGAACTGAATTTGCTCGTCTTTATTTGCCTAGTCTACTATGGTGGTGGTGATATTTGGGAACATAGTTTGTGTCATAGGTCATATTTTTTGGACAAAAGCGGTGGTGACAACCAGGAATAGATTCATTTTTAGATACTCACTTCGACTCTGCGCCAATTTGCCTTGCCTTGATATAGGTTCTGTTATGATAAAAAGTACATGGGACATTAAGTCCAGCTTTGTAGTTCGGGGATGCCTCTAGAATAGTTTAGCAGGTGTCCATAGGCGGTAGATACCGTCACCATCAGGACGATCGCCTGCTCCTAAAAAATACGCCGTGTGTTCTATAAAAGTAGCAGTTTTAGATCGCCTGCTCCTAAAAATACGCAGTGTGTTCTATAAAAGTAGCAGTTTCAGATCGCCTGCTCCTAAAAATACGCCGTGTGTTCTATATAAGTAGCAGTTTCAGATCGCCTGCTCCTAAAAATACGCAGTGTGTTCTATAAAAGTAGCAGTTTCAGATCGCCTGCTCCTAAAAATACGCCGTGTGTTCCATAAAAGTAGCAGTTTCAGATCGCCTGCTCTTAAAAATACGCCGTGTGTTCTATATAAGTAGCAGTTTCAGATCGCCTGCTCCTAAAAAATACGCCGTATGTTCTATAAAAGTAGCAGTTTCTGTTCGAAGGGTACATAGAAATTAAGTCTAGCTTTGTAGCTCGAAGATGCATCTAGAAGTCTAGACTAGTTTAGCAGGTGTCCATATGCGGTAGATACCGTTACCATCAGGAAGATCGCCTGCTCCTAAAAAATACGCCGTGTGTTCTATAAAAGTAGCAGTTTCAGTTCGAAGGGTACATAGACATTAAGTCTAGCTTTGTAGCTCGAAGATACCTCTAGAAGTCTAGAATAGTTTAGCAGGTGTCCATAGGCGGCAGATACCGTTACATCAGGAAGATCGCCTGCTCCTAAAAAATACGCCGTATGTTCTATAAAAGTAGCAGTTTCATTTTGAAGAATATAGATGCCGGTGTAATAACATGTCGACTGTATCGGAGATGGCAACGCATTAGTGATGCCTCTGGAATACCTAGTATAGCAGGTGTCCACAGCCGGTAGATACCACTTACCATGAAGCATCGCTATTAAGTTCTCTCTCCAATCGGAAAAATAGGGTTTCAGGGTTCAAATTAAACAAATTCGTTAAGGAATATAAAGGATTTATATTTGGCAATGATAATACAACTAAAGTTTTTCAACAGTAGGTTCACAAAAATTGTTTGGGTCAATTTAATTTTGTTGAGATTTATTATAACATACTAACTACTCATGTAGTCTCAACAGTAGGTTCACAAAAAGTGTTTGAGTCAATTTAATTTTGTTGAGAATTATTATAACATACTAAGTACTCATGTAGTTTCAACAGTAGGTTTACAAAAAGTGTTTGGGTCAATTTAATGTTATTGAGAATTATTATTACCTATTTACTACTCATGTAGTCACATTATGATATATGGTAAATTAAATACTGTATGTTTACACCAACAACAGCTTGTACAAAAACAATACTTCAAATGGATATAAAAATCTAAACCTAGGAACAAAAAACAAATGAAAAAGAGAATAGAATCTACTTATTCTGTTTACTTCTATATTTATAAAGTATCTTAAATAAGCTAATGCTGAGTGTTTTCCTAACCTATGTTAACAAAACTATTTAATTTTCGGAAACAAGCAAAAATTGAAACATACTTGAAGAATATATATAATGTCAACAACATTCACTAACATTCTTGTAGATATAAATTTTATACAAGTAAAAAATAAGGATTACTTATCACCTAACGAAATAAAAACATATCAAAATAATATTTAGACATTCCTTTTACAATCAATCAATGTACCCGCGTGGTGGACTATTGTCCACTCTCTCTCACAAGAAACCCGAGTCCCAGCAGCGGTACATTATAGACCTTTCATGTTACACAGCCAAAAACGCTCATAGCCAAAACTATCACAATTTTATGTTCATTTCCTAATCTTTAAATAGAAGGACTATTTAAAGATTAGGAAATGAACTATTTTTCAGACACAATTCTAGGCTTTTAGGAGCAAGACAAACAGACTATGCGTCGCAGACGAATATGAACGTCATTAAGTGATACTTTAATGTTCATATTCGTTTAAAACACATTAGCTAATATTAACAAAAAAAACGCTTGCTTTACTTGGCAAACTTAAAAACGTGTCTTTAAATCTTGCCCTAACATACAACTTTCTTAATAACAGACTTTTCTTGCCAGATAGTTACAATCAAACACTCAATTACTTTAATACTTACAAACTAGGTTACATGCTAATAATACAGGACTGTTTCAAAGTGAAAATACAGTCAAATGTTTAAAGCAAAAGCTTTGTTTACATAATAGACAAGAGTATTTATTAAGTTGGTAACTAAAAGATTAGTATAATCCCCGTCATGTAAGTTGGCAAGAATCGTTAGATGAGCAGAAGTCGGATTTTAGGTCTCTTTGGTCAAACGTGCGCGGGGAACGTTCCGAGCGCGCGATTGGTTGCTCAGTTGACACAATCGGATCGACAGACCTATAGACAGACCAATATCGTCGCGTCAACGTTCCGTTCGCTCTATATGGTGGTTTGTAAGTGTGCTTATTCCGAGTTTGTTAACCTTCTCACTCGTGATAACGTAAACGATCTCTTGTCAAAATGTAAACAAAAAAAGATGTTTCTCCTTACCGTCACCTGACAACGCTTATCCAGCTTCATTACAAATTGACGTTTACGTTAACGCGATTAAACGTGAGTAAAAACTCGCACTAAGGCCTCAGTTCGCGGTATATGCGCGAACTTAACCCCCTAACCCAAAACCTTGACAAGTTACATGCCGGGGAATAGAATACTATGGTCATACTATTTTTAGTATATCACAGAACACCGAAACTCCTCGGTAACCCCTGCTAGTGACGACATTTTCAAAGTTTCTATAGAAACCAAGCTTATCAGTGAATATCACCGTTTACTAAGTTTGTAAGGTCCATTCTCTGTAAGTACTTTTTGTAAGTACCAAAAAAACAATCAAATTCAAGTTGCAATGTTGCATTGCGAGAAAAATATAATTAGGAAATATGAAATTGCCGTGCTTCTGACGCTGCTCTGCGTTCAAATATATTTTAATTACTATATGTACCAAGTATCAAGAATTTTGGTCTAAGGTCAATCATTTTTCATTCAAAATTTGAAACCCCTTTTTACACACATTAAAAAAGTGGTGGCATTACCAAATATTCTTTCTTAATGCTCACTTAAATCACTTGAGGAACCTCCCTACCAAATTTCATGCATCTAGGTTTAGTGGTTTTGGCTGTGCTTTGATCAATTAATGACTAAGTCAGTCAGTCAATCAGTCAGTTTCTTCTTTTATATATAGATATAGATGACGTTTCTTGTCTTTATCAGCGCGGCGATTCCGCGCTCTATGGTATGAGTATCCGAATACGTTCCGAATTTCCAGTCAATATAAACATATTGAAATAATTATATAAAATAAGCATAGTTTTCTTGTTTTCCTTCTTAGTCTTCGATATCAAGGGGCGTGACTACAATAGCCAATTCTTGTCAGCTTGTGATTGCTTGAATCAATTAATTAAGTCTTTTCAGCACTTTAAGAGGTTCAGGTCGCAGCGGCCAGTTAGTTTTTCCACATTCCAAACTTAAATGTGACTGTTTCCAAATTCCTCTTATTGGGCATTTCGACGTTAAAACTTGTTTAGGAAAAGCGTTAATCTCACTTAAACAAGACACTCAGATCCGGAACAACTATCTGTAGGTCATACAAATATTTGTTCCGTGCGGGAATCGAACCCGCGACACGTAGCGCAGCAGCCGATCGCTCAACCAATACACCAACCGTGTCGTCAATTTGGAAATACTAACATGTTTCTGTAGTATCATGCGAATCTAAGTGACCTGTCTAGCCGCTAGATACTCTAGTTTTCAAAATGGTCGTTGCAGCCTGGCTGTTTAAAATACGGCCATACTGACGCGTTTAACATGCTGCGATAATGTGCGGTTCAGCGGTGGCGTTCAGTTGTTTTCCATGGACTTGGCCATTAGTCAAAATGAGATTCTATTAAAAGAGCCGAATGTTTGGGATTGACTTAGTGACATGTCGGTAGAACATGTCAATCTCACACATTTCAAAGTTATTGACAATCTTTATCGTTGACAGAATGTTTGCACCATCGCGGACGCATATTGAGCGCGTTGGTTTGGCCGTAACTTGAGTGATTCTAATTTCAGGAGCAATGCAATTTCCAAAGTTTAATTAAAGTCAATATTTTTGCGTCCACCATTTTACTTGTTAGTATACCGAAGCTATCTAACTACAAATTAGTAAAGTCATTTGTGGGATGGGCAAATTTTGTTGTTGTTTCGGACATGTTTTTTTTTGTGTTTTAAGTGTGTTATAAATTGTGCAAACGTACCTCTAGATTCAGTCTAAGGAGCAGGCTTTTGGAAGTTACAAATCTTGGCACGTGGACCTGGTTGTAAAAAAATGCAAAATAAAAATAAAAAAGGCAAGGATAGAGAGAAAAGTATATTAGGTCGTTGTTTATAGGTTTGGGCCGGGTTTCCACCTGCAAGCAACTCACACGCAAGTTGCATTACATTGCGGGTTACCCAGGTAAGAGGTTAACGTGATCAATACTCGATCGATTCCCGCAGTGTAATTCAAACTGCATTCGAGTTGCTTGTGTTTAGTTCTAGGCAGAGGTGGACCTAATAATACATGGCGACTTTTGGCAACGTGGCAGCCATTTGCCCGACTACGGCGAAACCAAAAGGAAGGGTTATGATTTTAGCAGTCTATGTATGTATCATGTATTTACGTATTTTCCTCCGTAACGTACTACACATACATAGATACACCAACAAGTACAAAAAATACGCGCTGTAATGGTAAATTGAACTAAAAAATAAATAATAGTTAAAAAAAAACAAAAAATCAAGCTTTAATAGAAAACCAAGCTCAAGTAAAATTTCAATACACAGATACACAGTAACACACCTCAAACTTATAACACCCCTCTTTTTCCGTCGGGGGTTAAAAATAATTTTCAATAAATTTAAATTAAGAATAGTGTGAAAATAATTATTGCTAGGCGCGAGCCGAGAAGCTTATACTAATTCACAAGGTCACTTTTGGAAGCAAATGCAAAGGACTCTAATACAATATACGCAGAATCGTAAGACTAGGTTCTTAACATTGTCAAAGTTTATGAGTGTTCGAACAAATTAAGAGTAACTATCAATCCCTTTGAAATCGAATTGTAAATATATAATTCATGTTTAAAAATCTCAAGGGACGTCATTGCAGACAACATGAACGGCACTTCACCTAATCTTTACTAGCACTTCTACATAAGGCAACAAATTCAGTTTTATGTACCTAAGTATTCCTTACAGGATGCGAACTTTCCTTGGAACTCTTAAGTTTGGAAGGGGAAGTTGTAATATGTTCAAATTGTTTTTTTTTTAATATGTACTGCCTAGCTATTTCCCAACTACATTGGGGTCAATATTTTAAATTAATTAATGACAGATTAAGAATAACTTAAAATACACTTAAAATCGAATTGGAAATATCTACCAGAATCAGGTTTATCTAGTTAGTGAAAACAGAATACAAATACACTGATGGATCATAAATTTAAATACGAACATAGAAATATTAAAAATGTTCGTGTTCACCATAGAACAAGCGGCTGTGCATTAAGTATAAAAAATAGACAAGCTATCATGATTCTCAGTCATGCTGACTGATGAGCTTGTGTTACGCTAATACGTTATTTTGGCGTAAAAGTTTTCGACGTTTTAGAAAATCAAACTTGAATTGGGTAAGGATGTCAAATTACAGCAACGAATTAACTCTTGTCTAGCTATATTTAAAGACACACTGTTCAAAGAAATTATTAAAAGACGTAAGAAACAAGCCACTTTAAAAGTAACTTGGAAAGTAGACAAACACATGAGTCTCAAAATGATTCTGTTATGATGAATGATTATACAAAGATAGCTCTCATGATTCACAGTCATGCTGCCTGCTGAGCTCGTGGTACGATTCACTGAATTCCTGACAGTGAAGTTCCTCCATACCAGACCTTTTACAATATCCACTGAGGCGCACCGTACTAACACTGTTTAGTGACACCGATAGCTGGACTGCTTAGCAGAACGATGGGCATTTTTGAATAAATGTTAAATATGAAAATACTTGAAATATAGAATTAAATCCCTAACGAGAACACCCGTCATTGACTGGTAGAGAATGCCTTGTGGCATTAAGTCCGCCTATGTACCACTATTCGACGTGAAGCTTAAATAAATAAATAAATGCGAACTCAATTTGAGCATATATTCTGTTCGGCGCATATACCAGAGCGAAACATGAAGTCTGCAGGCTACCTCAGAAGTTGTGGAGATGGATTCTATCGTGTGACTTCACAATAAAATGACCGATTTCTCGTCATGCCGTCACTGAGAATTCAGTAGTAGTTTAGTGAAAACGTTCGAAACCCGCCGCGCAATAGGTAATCAAGCTACTATGATTCTCAGCCATGCTGACTGATGGGCTCGTGTAACGCTATCAAAGACAGATGTGCTCCAAAATCAACTATGGCGCACCGCACTAACACTATTTGTTGACACCGATAGCTGGCCCGATTAGCAGAACAATGAAAATGTTATTGAATGAATGTGAAATAAAACAAACTTGAAATATTGAATTAACTCACCAATAACGATTACGTCTGCTATTGAAATGCGAGTTTGCAAAAAGCAAGATGACCAGAAAGCAGTTTCGCTGGTGCAGTGTGAAGACTAGAAAATATGGGAACGCTGGCTCACATTCATTGCCTTTTATACTTTAATTCACTCGTTCTATGCACCAAATGTTGAGTAAAGGTATAAACAGCAGTAAGCAACTTGTATACTTTACCAAAACTGCATGCGATGCTTTTGAAATCGCGAAAGGTGGTTGGTCGTCTTTGTTTGTTTTCAATCCGATAACAATAAAATATAACGGCGTTTCTTGGTTTTTTTTAATTTATTTAAACTTCATGTACAATAGTGGTACATAGTAAGGTTTTCGCTCTGATCGCCCTCTAGAAGTTTGCGCACTTCGCCGGAAACAAACTGACCATCAAGGATCGGCTGGACAGGGGGAACTTTATTATTATATACCATTAACAAAACATGATTGCTTTGATTAAGTCAAGCATTCCGTCTTGACACTCATGAACGAACTAATGTAAGAATAACTTTCTCTTATATTTAAATAGAAATGACAAAAATCTACCCGAATCAACTTGATGCGGTTACTGGCAAATAGTCTGTCTCTTCAGCAGTATACGCAAAATATTGCAGATTTTCTAGTGGCCCAATATTTCTTGAAAATGTTCCAAACCCGCTGCGCATCAAGAAATCAAGCTATGAGGCTACAAATTAAGCGAATGACGTGCCTGTAATGGATTTGAGAACTCATTTCATTTAACTTACGACATTGACTAAAGTGTGACCGTCTTTGCAGACAAAAGAACTTAGTCAATTACGAGTATAGAAGTTAATACCAATTTCCTTAAAATTGAATCGGAAACATCTACTCAAATTGAGTTGATGGGCCCAATGGAAAATGGACACAAACAAGACCACTGATAGACCGAAACTTGAAAATATTTAAAATGTCCGTGTTCATTGTAAAACAAGCCTCTGTGCATTAAGTATAGAACTATCTACCCGAATCAGGTTTATCCAGTTAGTGAATACACACAGTACACACTGCTGGATCGAAAATTCAAATACTAACCTAGAAATATTAAAAATGTCCGAGTTCATCATAGAACAAGCGGCTGTGCATTAAGTATTCAAAAAAAGATTCCGACGAATTGAGAACCTCCTCCTTTTTTGAAGTCGGTTAAAAATTATACGAGCTATCATGATTCTCAGTCATGCTGACTGATGAGCACGTGTTACTCTATGACGACACTATTTGTTGACTCCGATAACTGAACGGTCTAGCAGTACGACCGGATCGATGGGAAATGTTTTTTGAAAGAATGTGAAATACGAATATACTAGAAATGTTGAATTTTTTGAATGGTGGAATAAGAAATATACTTCTTCCTAGCTCTTTCCCACTTTAGGTGGAGTCGGCTCTCCTTATTTTATGGCGCAAACACAATCTGTCCTGGGTTGTGGTTCGAGCAGTTCTTCCTCCAGTTAGAGTTTCGTAATGCTAGACCACCACGTAACTGGAGGTCGTCCTCTACCTCTCTTGTGTTCAGGTAGAGTTCCCGGTGTCAGTAAAAGAAATACAAAAGTAAAAAATGTGGTGTAGTAGTAAGTGTCACTACTAGTTTGGGAGTGGGCACTGTAAAATAGGTACAAACAATGGACTTGTTTGTACCTATTTTACAATACCCACTGGTGGGTCTAAATTTAAAAACGTTGATATTACATTAAAAGTTTTATTATAATTTTTGGCCAAATACATCATGAGTTACTTGGAAATTAGACCAACATGGGAATCATAAAAATGTTTGCGTTATGATGACGAAATGCATAAAGATAGAGAATCTATCATGCTGTCTTGCCGGCACAAAAGTTCCGCTAAATATGAAATTCGAAAGGGCACACAAAGCATACAAGTTTCTCATAACAAAGTCCAATATGCCAAGGTATATAGGATGAGGCTTTATGGCCAGAAGGTGTCATATTTCGACGGTTTGTGAATTTTAGACATAAGAAAACGAACGATGTACTGTGTTGACGCCGAAGACACAAACCAAATAAATAATGTATAATGGTGCTTAACGATTTGATACTTTTTGTGTAAAGCACTCCGTCGATGACGTCAGAGTACTGTGGCGGATTAAATGTTGAATCTCACTTACTAACTTATGATTAAACTCGTAATTGAAATATATGCAATGTTTCTTTTAACACTCTTACACTATCGTACCAAAACCGTTGAAGACCGCAATGGGGTTTTGACGGAGACCGAACATTGACCAACGTAATGGCTTAAACATTGACAAAGTGAGACGGTCTGTCACGACTAGCGTTGAAAGAAGCAGGAAAAATAACCGTTTCTTTCCAATTCCGTTGTTTTTTTCTTGTTTCATTCGAAAGTTTCAGTATATATTTCATGCTTTTTTTTTAATAAAACCGAAGTACATGAAAGAAACGGGCCGCTTTTGATGTGTTTTTTTTTCAAATACGTTCTTGAAAATGCTACACGTATGGCGGATCATTTATTATCATGTGTACAGTGTCCTATACGACATAAAGTATTCGTTTAAAGATAAGGCAAACAAGTCCAGTACGAAAAACAAATCATTTCATGTAACTTCATCTCCTGTAAGTACCCATGATTTACCATCGATTTCTGCTTCTGTAGAAGTAAATTCGTTACTCTTAGCAGGACAATCCCAAATAACACCGCCATCTGGTAATTTGGATATAACTGAGTTAACAGACAATGCTAATTCTTCTGTTGAATGTGAACCGAACATTGATGCCACATTAGCACGTGCAGCATATTCTTATGGGATACCACTTAAGTTATTTGAGAATTAATACTGGCAAAATGCAATCGATTTAGTAATTCACATTTGTACAATTTGTTTTCGCCGTATGTTTTCTTGTTTTTTGTTTTGTATTTCTCCTATTAAATAATAATTCAATTTCAATAAGACTTGTTTTTTTTCAACTTTTCAAAACATCAAGCGAAACATTCGAAAGAATCCTGTATATTTTTCCAAAGGATTCTTTCTGTTATTTTTTTCGATGTAACATGCTAAAAAAACAAACACTTAAAACACTAAAACTTGTTTTTTTTTGTGAAAAAATACAAATAGTTATTTTCGGCATTACCAACGCTAGTCACGACTATATCTTATATTGAAATAGAAATGACAAAACATCTACCCGAATCAATTTGATGCGGTTACTGGCAAATAGTCTGTCTCTCTTCAGCAGTATACGCAAAATATTGCAGACTTTCTTGTGGCACAATATTTCTTGATAATTTTCCTTTTCCTTAGGAAACTTAGGTAACTTAGTTCCAAAACCGCTGCGCATCAAGAAATCAAGCTATGACGCTACAAATTAAGAGGATGATGTGCCTGTAATGGAGTTGAGAACTCATTTCATTTAACTTACAACATTGACTAAAGTGTGACGGTCTTTGCTGACAAAAGAACTTAGTCAAATACTATAGAAGATAATACCAATTTCCTTAAAATTTAATCGGAAACATCTACTCAAATTGAGTTGATGGGCCCAATGGAAAATGGACACAAACAAGACCACTGATAGACCGAAACTTGAAAATATTTAAAATGTCCGTGTTCATTGTAAAACAAGCCTCTGTGCATTAAGTATAGAACTATCTACCAGAATCAGGTTTATCCAGTTAGTGAATACAGAGAATACAAACACACTGCTGGATCAAAAATTCAAATACTAACCTAGAAATATTAAAAATGTTCGAGTTCATCATAGAACAAGCGGCTGTGCATTAAGTATTCAAAAAAAGATTCCGACGAATTGAGAACCTCCTCCTTTTTTGAAGTCGGTTAAAAAATTATACGAGCTATCATGATTCTCAGTCATGCTGACTGATGAGCACGTGTTACTCTATGACGACACTATTTGTTGACTCCGATAACTGAACGGTCTAGCAGTACGACCGGATCGATGGAAAATGTTTTTTGAAAGAATGTGAAATACGAATATACTGGAAATGTTGAATTTTTTGAAGGAATAAGAAATAGTATATTTCTTGCCCACTTTAGGTGGGGTCGGCTCTCCTTATTTTATGGCGCAAACACAATCTGTCCTGGGTTGTGGTTCGAGCAGTTCTTCCTCCAGTTAGAGTTTCGTAATGCTAGTCCACCACGTAATTGAAGGTCGTCCTCTAACTCTCTTGTGTTCAGGTAGAGTTCCCGGTGTCAGTAAAAGAAATACAAAAGTTAAAAATGTAGTGTAGTAGTAAGTGTCACTACTAGTTTGGGAGTGGGCATTGTAAAATTTTACAATACCCACTGGTGGGTCTAAATTTAATTTCGTTGAATATCAACATTAAAAGTTTAACGATAATTTATGGCCAAATACATCATGAGTTACTTGGAAATTAGACCATTATGGGAATCATAAAAATGTTTGCGTTATGATGAAGAAATGCATAAAGATAGAGAATCTATCATGCTGTCTTGCCGGCACAAAAGTGCCGCTAAATATGAAATTCGAAAGGGCATACAAAGCATACAAGTTTCTCTTAACAAAGTCCAATATGCCAAGGTATATAGGATGAGACTTTATGGCCAGAAGATGTCATATTTTGACGGTTTGTGAATTTTAGACATAAGAAAACGAACGGTGTACTGTGTTGACGCCGATGACACAAACAAAATAAATAATGTATAATGGTGCTTAACGATTTGATACTTTGTGTAAAGCACTCCGTCGATGACGTCAGAGTCCTGTGCCGGATTAAATGTTGAATCACACTTACCAACTTATGATTAAATTCGTAACTAAAATATATGCAATGTTTCTTTTAACACTCTTACACTACCGTACCAAAACCGTTGAAGACCGCAATGGGGTTTTGACGGAGACCGAAAATTGACCAACGTAAGGCTTAAACATTGACAAAGTGAGACGGTCTTTGCTGTCACGACTAGCGTTGAAAAAAGCAGGAAAAATACCCGTTTCTTTCCAATTCCGTTGTTTTATAACCGACTTCGCAAAAAAGGAGCAGGTTTTCAATTCGACTGTTTTTTTTTTTATATTTGTTACCTCAGAACTTGTTACTAGGTGAACCGATTTTGATGATTCTTTATTATATGAAAGCTGGTGTTTTTGAACATTGATGCCGCATTAGCACGTGCAGCATATTCTTATGGGCTACCACTTAAGTTATTTGAGGATTAATACTGGCAAAATGCAATCGATTTAGTAATTCACATTTGTACAATTTGTTTTCGCCGTATGTTTTCTTGTTTTTTGTTTTGTATTTCTCCTATTAAATAATAATTCAATTTCAATAAGACTTGTTTTTTTTCAACTTTTCAAAACATCAAGCGAAACATTCGAAAGAATCCTGTATATTTTTCCAAAGGATTCTTTCTGTTATTTTTTTCGATGTAACATGCTAAAAAAACAAACACTTAAAACACTAAAACTTGTTTTTTTTTGTGAAAAAATACAAATAGTTATTTTCGGCATTACCAACGCTAGTCACGACTATATCTTATATTGAAATAGAAATGACAAAACATCTACCCGAATCAATTTGATGCGGTTACTGGCAAATAGTCTGTCTCTCTTCAGCAGTATACGCAAAATATTGCAGACTTTCTCGTGGCACAATATATCTTGATAATTTTTCTTTTCCTAAGTTCCAAACCCGCTGCGCATCAAGAAATCAAGCTATGACGCTACACATTAAGAGGATGATGTGCCTGTAACGGAGTTGAGAACTCATTTCATTTAACTTACAACATTGACTAAAGTGTGACGGTCTTTGCTGACAAAAGAACTTAGTCAAATACTATAGAAGATAATACCAATTTCCTTAAAATTTAATCGGAAACATCTACTCAAATTGAGTTGATGGGCCCAATGGAAAATGGACACAAACAAGACCACTGATAGACCGAAACTTGAAAATATTTAAAATGTCCGTGTTCATTGTAAAACAAGCCTCTGTGCATTAAGTATAGAACTATCTACCAGAATCAGGTTTATCCAGTTAGTACAAACACACTGCTGGATCGAAAATTCAAATACTAACCTAGAAATATTAAAAATGTACGACTTCATCATAGAAAAAGCGGCTGTGCATTAAGTATTCAAAAAAAGATTCCGACGAATTGAGAACCTCCTCCTTTTTTGAAGTCGGTTAAAAAATTATTTGAGCTATCTTGATTCTCAGTCATGCTGACTGATGAGCACGTGTTGCTCTATGACGACACTATTTGTTGACTCCGATATCTGAACGGTCTAGCAGTACGACCGGATCGATGGGAAATGTTTTTTGAAAGAATGTGAAATACGAATATACTAGAAATGTTGAATTTTTTGAATGGTAGAATAAGAAATAGTATATTTCTTTCCCACTTTAGGTGGGGTCGGCTCTCCGACCAATACATTTTATACAATTCATTTTTCAGCTCGAAGGTTAAGATCGTGAGAACTGCCCAACACTTTAAAATATTGTTTTAAATAATCAGGAGTACAAGGATCGTTCATGATGTTGAAGAGTTGATGTTGTGGAATTCGTAATATGTTCAATTTTTTTTTTTTTATATTTTAAATAAATAAATGACAGATTAAGAATAACTTAAAAGACACTTAAAATTTAACCGGAAATATCTACCAGAATCAGGTTTATCCGGTTAGTGAAAACAGGATACAAATAGATCGAAAATTGAAATAGGAACATAGAAATATTAAAAATGTTCGTGTTCATCATAGAACAAGCAGCTGTGCATTAAGTATAAAAAATAGACAAGCTATCATGATTCTCAGTCATGCTGACTGATGAGCACGTGTTACTCTATGACGACACTATTTGTTGACTCCGATAACAGAACGGTCTAGCAGTACGACCGGATCGATGGGAAATGTTTTTTGAAAGAATGTGAAATACGAAAATACTAGAAATGATGAATTTTTTGAATGAATAAGAAATAGTATATTTCTTGCCCACTTTAGGTGGGGTCGGCTCTCCTTATTTTATGGCGCAAACACAATCTGTCCTGGGTTGTGGTTCGAGCAGTTCTTCCTCCAGTTAGAGTTTCGTAATGCTAGTCCACCACGTAACTGGAGGTCGTCCTCTAACTCTCTTGTGTTCAGGTAGACTTCCCGGTGTCAGTAAAAGAAATACAAAAGTTAAAAATGTAGTGTAGTAGTAAGTGTCACTACTAGTTTGAGAGTGGGCATTGTAAAATAGGTACAAACAATGGACTTGTTTGTACCTATTTTACAATACCCACTGGTGGGTCGAAATTTAAGAACGTTGATATTACATTAAAAGTTTTACGATATTTTTTTGGCCAAATACATCATGAGTTACTTGGAAATTAGACCAATATGGGAATCATAAAAATGTTTGCGTTATGATGAAGAAATGCATAAAGATAGACAAGCTATCATGCTGTCTTGCCGGCACAAAAGTTCCGCTAAATATGAAATTCGAAAGGGCACACAAAGCATACAAGTTTCTCTTAACAAAGTCCAATATGCCATGGTATATAGGATGAGACTTTATGGCCAGAAGGTATCATATTTCGACGGTTTGTGCATTTTAGACATAAGAAAACGAACGATGTACTGTGTTGACGCCGATGACACAAACCAAGTAAATAATGTATAATGGTGCTTAACGATTTGATACTTTGTGTAAAGCACTCCGTCGATGACGTCAGAGTCCTGTGCCGGATTAAATGTTGAATCACACTTACCAACTTATGATTAAACTCGTAATTGAAATATATGGAATGTTTCTTTTAACACTCTTACACTATCGTACCAAAACCGTTGAAGACCGCAATGGGGTTTTGACGGAGACCGAACATTGACCAACGTAATGGCTTAAACATTGACAAAGTGAGACGGTCTTTGCTGTCACGACTAACGTTGAAAGAAGCAGGAAAAATAACCGTTTCTTTCCAATTCCGTTGTTTTTTTCTTGTTTCATTCGAAAGTTTCAGTATATATTTCATGCTATTTTTTAATAAAACCGAAGTACATGAAAGAAACGGGCCGCTTTTGATGTGTTTTTTTTTCAAATACGTTCTTGAAAATGCTACACGTATGGCGGATCATTTATTATCATGTGTACAGTGTCCTATACGACATAAAGTATTCGTTTAAAGATAAGGCAAATAAGTCCAGTACGAAAAACAAATCATTTCATGTAACTTCATCTCCTGTAAGTACCCATGATTTACCATCGATTTCTGCTTCTGTAGAAGTAAATTCCTTACTCTTAGCAGGACAATCCCAAATAACACCGCCATCTGGTAATTTGGATATAACTGAGTTAACAGACAATGCTAATTCTTCTGTTGAATGTAAACCGAACATTGATGCCGCATTAGCACGTGCAGCATATTCTTCTGGGCTACCACTTAAGTTATTTGAGAATTAATACTGGCAAAATGCAATCGATTTATTAATTCACATTTGTACAATTTGTTTTCGCCGTATGTTTTCTTGTTTTTTTGTTTTGTATTTCACCTATTAAATAATAATTCAATTTCAATAAAACCAGTTTTTTTCAACTTTTCAAAACATCAAGCGAAACATTCAAAAGAATCCTGTATATTTTTTTCCAAAGGATTCTTTCTATTATTTTTTTCGGTGTAACATGCTAAAAACAAAACAAACACTTAAAAACACTAAAACTTGTTTTTTCTTTTGTGAAAAAAAAAACAAATAGTTATTTTCGGCATTACCAACTAAGATTAACAAATATAAGAATAACTTAACTTCATTTAAAATTAAATTGGAACAATCCAATCCTTTGGAATCGAATTGGAAATATCAAATTGTAAGAATAAAGCTCAGAAATTCCCATTCATATTCCTCTGAATACGTTAAAAAGGAATACATTGGAATTCAGAGGCCCAAACACTATGAAGTTAAACGTTCTCTTCTGTCATCAGTCTAAGCTGTCATGACTCAGTCATGAAGCCATATATGAAAATGAAACGAAAACGACGTGCAGTAGTAATACACACTATTATAGATTCTAAACATTGACAAATTAGACAGTGTTTGCAGTCACGGATGTACACGAGCAAATGTAAGAATAACTTACAATTTCTTTAAAATCGAATGGGAAATATACCTGAATCTAATCATTACATTAAAACCCAGGGCTGCGCTAAAGACTGCTTCCGAAGAGGAAGATTTGATTTGAGATAAGATAATACGAAACTCAAAACAACAGTCGAAATTATCAGCTGTCATAATAATGTCCAATATTTAATTAGACAAAGATGAAACGTCTTAAATTAAGACGACAAGATTAACGTAATGCAGCTAACTCAGTATTTATGGATCTAAGTATTAAGACAATTTGGCGGAATTTGGTTTTATAGACTCGTCTGACGCACAAAGTGAGTGCAGAATATGATATATGCTGGAGTGTCCCAAGTGAAAGTGTGTGCGCACACACCTGGCACTTTGGTCCTCGAACGAACGCCACTGACGCTGCTATTGGCGTGGCTGCCTACTGGTCCTAAAATATCTATAGTTTACCAACGAATCGAAAAGAAGAATTAATGAAACTTTACGAACGTCTTAGAAATCTAAGTATAAAAGATTAAATGTGGAACACATTGCACATAAAGTTATCAAGCTATGATTTTCAGTCATGCTGTCAGATGAGCTTGTCCAGTTTCAAATGTGTGTGGCGCACCGCACTATCACTATTTGTTGACACCGATAGCTACACTGTCTAGCAGTATGAACACACTAGAAATATTAAATTAATCTCACTAACGAATAAACCCGATATGGAATGCGAGTTTTCTTTCAAGCTCTCGTACTTCGTCACTCAAGAAAGTGAAAATGTAATAATGGCAGCAAAAATAGAGCTGAGAAAATCACATCGAATTTATGCCGAATACGATCACAAAATGTTTTCAATTCATGGTCACGAGCCTCATTATTGAATTTAAATATAAAATGTAGATACATCAAAAGCGTAGCTTTCGAAAGACCTTTTCCATGCTATGTGCTAAACATTGACAAATCAAAGTTAGACGGTCCTTGCTGTCACAAGTATTCGAACAAATACGAATTGAAATTATCTAATTGTGAAAATTATTGTTAATTAGTAGATTCGAACAAGCCTATTGTTGGACTTAAACTATTTCCTACATGGAAGCTCTCGACGTTTCAGAAATTCAACCCGAACTGGGTAAGGATGTGACATTACAGCATCGAATAAACTCTTTTATAGTTATATTCATAGACATACTGATCAAATATATGCCTAAAAGACGTAAGAAACAAGCCACTCTAAAAGTTACTTGGAAAGTAGACAAACTTACCGAGACTTAAAAATTATTTTGTTATGATGAACGATTATATAAAGATAGCTATCATAATTCAGTCATGCTGCCTGCTGAGCTCGTGGTACGCTTTACTCAATTCCTGACAGTGAAGTTCCTCCATACTAGACCATTTACAATATCCACTGAGGCGCACCGTACTAACACTGTTTAGTGACACCGATAGCTGGACTGATTAGCAGAACAGTAAAAATGTTTTTGAATGAATTCAGCTAAAATATAAAGAAATTTGAAATATTGAATTAACTCACCAATAACGATTACGTCTGTTATTGAAATGCGAGTTTGCAAAATGCAAGATGACCCGAAACCAGTTTCGCTGGTGCAGTGTGAACACTAGAAAAGGTGAGAACGCTGGCTCACATTCATCCTTTTATACTTTATTCACTCGTTTTATGCACCAAATATTGAGTTAAGGTATAAACAGCAGTAAGCAACTTTTTTACTTTACCAAAACTACATGCAATGCTTCTGACATTGCGAAGGGTGGTTTGTCGACTTGTTAACAATCCGATAACAAAAAAATATATGGTGTAACACAGGTTTGCTTAGATTGCCCTCGTGAAGTTTGCGCATACCACAGAAAACAAATTGGCTATCAAGGATCGCCTGGACAGGGAGAACTTTATTATATACCATTAACAAAACACGAGTACTTTGACACCACGACAACGATAGAATTCTGTCTCACATTAAGTTTCAAACATTGACAAAGTTAGACGGTCTTTGCTGTCACGATTACTCGATTAAATGTAAGAATTACTTTGAAATAGAAATGAAATATCTATTGGAATCAAATTAATATAGTCTTAACTTGTACATGGTGACATAAACGTTGTTATCAGGACTCGGCATTTTATACCATACTAGCTTTACGCCCGCGGCTTCGACTGCGTGGACTACACGATTTTGGCTGTTTAATTATAACAGTTCTGGCGGGATATTGCAAATTATTATCTAAACATAGCTTTCCGCCCGCGTCTTTGTTCGCGTAGACCACACAATTTCCTAAACTTTATCATTTTATAGAATTATAAAAATTACATGTAAATTGAGCATATACTGAACTGCCTTCGTGTTCTACTAACTAGAGCGTTGGGCTTTCATTCCGGAATTCTCGTGGGATCGATTTCCACGGTGAGGTACAAATTATGGACCATCACTTTGCTTTCAATTTCTGACACTATAGAAAATTAATACAGGCTGGCGCAAAAGGTATCACCCGATGTTCTTTGGCTGTATTTTTTTAATGAATGGAATGATTTGGTTCTGCTTTTGGATAATGTTTATTCGGTCATTTCTAGATTAATCCAGCTTTATGTACCTAAGTATTCTTTACAGATTGCGAACTTTCCTTGGAAGTCTTAAGTTTTGAAGGGGAATTCGTAATATGTTCAATTTTTTTTAAATTATTTTATTTAAATAAATGACAGATTAAGAATAACTTAAAAGACACTTAAAATTTAACCGGAAATATCTACCAGAATCAGGTTTATCCGGTTAGTGAAAACAGGATACAAATGGATCGAAAATTGAAATAGGAACATAGAAATATTAAAAATGTTCGTGTTCATCATAGAACAAGCGGCTGTGCATTAAGTATAAAAAATAGACAAGCTATCATGATTCTCAGTCATGCTGACTGATGAGTTTGTGTTACGCTAATACGTTATTTTGGCGTAAAAGTTTTCGACGTTTTAGAAAATCAAACTTGAACTGGGTAAGGATGTCAAATTACAGCAACGAATTAACTCTTGTCTAGCTATATTTAAAGACACACTGTTCAAAGAAATTCTTAAAAGACGTAAGAAACAAGCCACTTTAAAAGTAACTTGGAAAGTAGACAAACATATGAGTCTCAAAATGATTCTGTTATGATGTATGATTATACAAAGATAGTTCTCATGATTCACAGTCATGCTGCCTGCTGAGCTCGTGGTACGATTCACTGAATTCCTGACAGTGAAGTTCCTCCATACCAGACCTTATACAATATCCACTGAGGCGCACCGTACTAACATTGTTTAGTGACACCGATAGCTGGACTGCTTAGCAGAACGATGGGCGTTTTTGAATGAATGTTAAATATGAAAATACTTGAAATATTGAATTAAATCCCCAACGAGAACACCCGTTATTGACTGGTAGAGAATGCCTTGTGGCATTAAGTCCGCCTATGTACCACTATTCGACGTGAAGCTTAAATAAATAAATAAATGCGAACTCAATTTGAGCATATGTTCTTTTCGGCGCATATACCAGAGCGAAACATGAAGTCTGCAGGCTACGTCAGACGTCGTGGAGATGGATGCTATCGTGTGACTTCACAATAAAATGACCGATTTCTCGTCATGCCGTCACTGAGAATTCAGTAGTAGTTTAGTGAAAACGTTCGAAACCCGCCGCGCAATAGGTAATCAAGCTACTATGATTCTCAGCCATGCTGACTGATGGGCTCGTGTAACGCTATCAAAGACAGTTGTGCTCCAATATCAACTATGGCGCACCGCACTAACACTATTTGTTGACACCGATAGCTGGTCCGATTATTAGAACAATGAAAATGTTTTTGAATTAATGTGAAATAAAACAAACTTGAAATATTGAATTAACTCACCAATAACTATTACGTCCGCTATTGAAATGCGAATTTGCAAAAAGCAAGATGACCAGAAAGCAGTTTCGCTGGTGCAGTGTGAAGACTAGAAAATATGGGAACGCTGGCTCACATTCATTGCCTTTTATACTTTAATTCACTCGTTCTATGCACCAAATGTTGAGTAAAGGTATAAACAGCAGTAAGCAACTTGTATACTTTACCAAAACTGCACGCGATGCTTCTGACATCGCGAAAGGTGGTTGGTCGTCTTGTTTGTTTCCAATCCGATAACAAGAAAATATAATGGCGTTTCTTAGTTTTTTTTAATTTATTCTTTTATTTAAACTTCATGTACAATAGTGGTACATAGTAAGGTTTTCGCTCTGATCGCCCTCTAGAAGTTTGCGCACTTCGCCGGAAACAAACTGACCATCAAGGATCGGCTGGACAGGGGGAACTTTATTATTATATACCATTAACAAAACATGATTGCTTTGATTAAGTCAAGCATTCCCTCTTGACACTCATGAACGAACTAATTTAAGAATAACTTTCTCTTATATTGAAATAGAAATGACAAAAATCTACCCGAATCAACTTGATGCGGTAACTGGCAAATAGTCTGTCTCTCTTCAGCAGTATACGCAAAATATTGCAGATTTTCTAGTGGCCCAATATTTCTTGAAAATGTTCCAAACCCGCTGCGCATCAAGAAATCAAGCTATGAGGCTACAAATTAAGCGGATGATGTGCCTGTAATGGAGTTGAGAACTCATTTCATTTAACTTACAACATTGACTAAAGTGTGACAGTCTTTGCAGACAAAAGAACTTAGTCAAATACGAGTATAGAAGTTAATACCAATTTCCTTAAAATTGAATCGGAAACATCTACTCAAATTGAGTTGATGGGCCCAATGGAAAATGGACACAAACAAGATCACTGATAGACCGAAACTTGAAAATATTTAAAATGTCCGTGTTCATTGTAAAACAAGCCTCTGTGCATTAAGTATAGAACTATCTACCAGATTCAGGTTTATCCAGTTAGTGAATACACAGAGTACAAACACACTGCTGAATCGAAAATTCAAATACTAACCTATAAATATTAAAAATGTTAGAGTTCATCATAGAACAAGCGGCTGTGCATTAAGTATTTAAAAAAAAAAGATTCCGACGAATTGAGAACCTCCTACTTTTTTGAAGTCGGTTCAAAAATTATACGAGCTATCATGATTCTCAGTCATGCTGACTGATGAGCACGTGTTACTTACTCTATGACGACACTATTTGTTGACTTCGATAACTGAACGGTCTAGCAGTACGACCGGATCGATGGGAAATGTTTTTTGAAAGAATGTGAAATACGAATATACTAGAAATGTTGAATTTTTTTAATGGTGGAATAAGAAATATACTTCTTCCTAGCTCTTTCCCACTTTAGGTGGGGTCGGCTCTCCTTATTTTATGGCGCAAACACAATCTATCCTGGGTTGTGGTTCGAGCAGTTCTTCCTCCAGTTAGAGTTTCGTAATGCTAGTCCACCACGTAACTGGAGGTCGTCCTCTACCTCTCTTGTGTACAGGTAGAGTTCCCGGTGTCAGTAAAAGAAATACAAAAGTTAAAAATGTAGTGTAGTAGTAAGTGTCACTACTAGTTTGGGAGTGGGCATTGTAAAATAGGTACAAACAATGAACTTGTTTGTATCTATTTTACAATACCCATTGGTGGGTCTAAATTTAAAAACTTTGATATTACATTAAAAGTTTTACGATAATTTTTGGCCAAATACATCATGAGTTACTTGGAAAATAGACCAACATGGGAATCATAAAAATGTTTGCGTTATGATGAAGAAATGCATAAAGATAAAATCACAAGCTCTCATTATTGGTGGCAGACATTTCATTAATTTGTTGAGCAACCAGTCTCTCCCACCTATTTACTATGATGCCGTCGCTATAGCCTACTCCAAAAAAAGTCAAAAGTTTAGGTGTCTTCTTGGACTGCAACCTATCTTGGAATGTTCACATTGCTGAAGTAAGCAGGAGGGTGTTTTACTCGTTTCGGTCTCTAAAACGTCTCCAGAAGTTCCTGCCTTTCTCAACTAAAGTTACTCTCTCTCAGTCTCTTCTTCTTCCTCTTCTTGACTATGCTGATGTCTGCTTTCTTGATGCGACTGAGGAACTTCTGGATAAGCTCGAGCGTTTGCAGAATTTGTGCATTCGCTTCATTTTTGGCCTCCGAAAGTACGACCATGTGTCGGAATTTCGGAAGCGGTTGATGTGGCTGCCTATTCGGCAGCGCCGAGATACCCACACTCTTTCTCTACTCTTTTCTATTCTTCACAATCCTACCTCTCCCTCGTATCTTAAAGAACGCTTTGAGTATCTTGTTCCGAGAGGAAAGCCTTGCCGCTCCTCATCATCTCTTCTCCTTCGTTTTCCTCCCCACTCATCAAGTCGTTACGGTGGATCATTTACTGTTCGTGCTGTCCGCCTCTGTAATAATCTTTCTCATTCCATACGGGATAGCCCTTCACTAGGGATATTCAGGAGAAGAATTAAGGAACATTTCCTGTCAACATGACGCAATAAATATGTATGTATTTTAGATATATGTATGTATTATGTTTATGCATTATGTGCTGTACACGTATTTGTGTAGTGTATTTAGTTAGTAAGATTTCAAATGGTTTTAATATTTGTTGTGCACTTTTGTTAACTGTCCTAATTTTGTAAATCTCTCTTTAGCACTGAGGTTTGCTGTCAGAGAACCCAATTATGGGTTAAGCTCGCCTGTGTACATAAGTTTTCCTTTTGTATTTTTAACTGTATATTTTGTGTAAAATAAAGAATATGAATATGAAAGATAGACAAGCTATCATGCTGTCTTGCCGGCACAAAAGTGCCGCTAAATATGAAATACGAAAGGGCACACAAAGCATACAAGTTTCTCTTAACAAAGTCCAATATGCCAAGGTATATAGGATGAGGCTTTATGGCCAGAAGGTGTCATATTTCGACGGTTTGTGAATTTTAGACATAAGAAAACGAACGATGTACTGTGTTGACGCCGAAGACACAAACCAAATAAATAATGTATAATGGTGCTTAACGATTTGATACTTTTTGTGTAAAGCACTCCGTCGATGACGTCAGAGTCCTGTGCCGGATTAAATGTTGAATCACACTTACTAACTTATGATTAAATTCGTAACTAAAATATATGCAATGTTTCTTTTAATACTCTTACACTACCGTACCAAAACCGTTGAAGACCGCAATGGGGTTTTGACGGAGACCGAACATTGACCAACGTAATGGCTTAAACATTGACAAAGTGAGACGGTCTTTGCTGTTACGACTAGCGTTGAAAAAAGCAGGAAAAATACCCGTTTCTTTCCAATTCCGTTGTTTTTTTCTATGTTTCATTCGAAAGTTTCAGTATATATTTCATGTTTTTTTTTAATAAAACCGAAGTACATGAAAGAAACGGGCCGCTTTTGATGTTTTTTTTTCAAATACGTTCTTCAAAATGCTACACGTATGGCGGATCATTTATTGTCATGTGTACAGTGGCCCATACGACATAAAGTATTCGTTTAAAGATAAGGCAAATAAGTCCAGTAAGAAAAACAAATCATTTCATGTAACTTCATCTCCTGTAAGTACGCATGATTTACCATCGATTTCCGCTTCTGTAGAAGTAAATTCCTTACTCTTAGCAGGACAATCCCAAATAATACCGCCATCTGGTAATTTGGATATAACTGAATTAACAGACACTACTAATTCTTCTGTTGAATGTGAACCGAACATTGATGCCGCATTAGCACGTGCAGCATATTCTTCTGGGCTACCACTTAAGTTATTTGAGAATTAATACTGGCAAAATGCAATCGAGTTATTAATTCACATTTGTACAATTTGTTTTCGCCGTATGTTTTCTTGTTTTTTGTTTTGTATTTCAGCTATTAAATAATAATTCAATTTCAATAAAACTAGTTTTTTTCAACTTTTCAAAACATCAAGCGAAACATTCAAAAGAATCCTGTATATTTTTTTCCAAAGGATTCTTTCTGTTATTTTTTTCGGTGTAACATGCTAAAAACAAAACAAACACTTAAAAACACTAAAACTTGTTTTTTTTTTCACAAAAAAAAAACAAGTTTTAGTGTTTTAGTTATTAGTAATAGTTATTTTCGGCATTACCAACTACGATTAACAAATATAAGAATAACTTAACTTCATTTAAAATTGAATTGGAACAATCCAATATTTTGGAATCGAATTGGAAATATCAAATTGTAAGAATAAAGCTCAGAAACATATTCCTCCGAATACGTTAAAAATGATAAAATACATTGGAATTCACAGGCCCAAACACTATGAAGTTAAACGTTCTCTGCTGTCATCAGTCTAAGCTGTCATGACTCAGTCATGAAGCCATATATGAAAATGAAACGAAAACGACCTGCAGTAGTAATACACACTATTATAGATTCTAAACATAGACAAATTAGACAGTGTTTGCAGTCACGGCTGTACACGAGCAAATATAAGAATAACTTACTATTTCTTTAAAATCGAATGGGAAATATACCTGAATCTAATTATTACATTAAAACCCATGGCTGCGCTAAAGACAGCTTCCGAAGAGGAAGATTTGATTTGAGATAAGATAATACGAAACTGAAAACCACAGTCGAAATTATCAGCTGCAAAATCATGTTCATTATTTAATTTGACGAAGATGAAACGCCTTCAAAATAACGTCACAACGATGAAAAATGAGAAACTTAATGAAGAAGAAAAGATTAACGTACTGCAAGCAATTCAGTATTTATGGATCTAAGTATTGAGACAATTTGGCGAAATAGGTTTCTAGACTCATCTGACACACAAAGTGAGTGCCGTGCCCCTGTGCAGAATATGACACATGCTGGAGTGCCGCAAGTGCGCACACACTTGGCCCTTTGGTCCTCGAACGAACGCCACTGACGCTGCTATTGGTGTGGCTGCCTACTTGTCCTAAAATATCTATAGTTTAACCAAAGACTCGAAAAGAAGAATTAATGAAACTTTACGAACGCCTCGGAAATCTAAGTATAAAAGATTTAAATGTGTAACACGTTGCACATAAAGTTATCAAGCTACCATTTTCAGTCATGCTGTCTGATGAGCTTGTATAACATTATCAAAATCCGTTGCCAAATGTGTGTGGCGCACCACACTAGCACTATTTGTTGACACCGATAGCTACACTGTCTAGCAGTATGAACACACTAGAAATATTGAATTAATCTCACTAACGAATAAACCCGATATGGAATGCGAGTTTTCTTTCAAGCTCTCGTATTTCGTCACTCAAGAAAGTGAAAATATAATGGTAGCAAAAATAGAGCTGAGTAAAATCACATTGAATTTATGCCGAATACGTTCACAAAATGTTTTCAATTCATGGTCACGAGCCTCATTATTGAATTTAAATATAAAATGTAGATACATCAAAAGCGTAGCTTTCGAAAGAACTTTTCCATGCTATGTGCTAAACATTGACAAATCAAAGTTAGAGTCCTTGCTGTCACAAGTATTCGAACAAATACGAATTGAAATTATCTAATTGTGAAAATTATTGTTAATTAGTAGATTCGAACAAGCCTATTGTTGGACTTAAACTATTTCCTACATGGAAGCTCTCGACGTTTCAGAAATTCAACCCGAACTGGGTAAGGATGTGACATTACAGCATCGAATAAACTCTTTTATAGTTATATTCATAGATATACTGATCAAATATATGCCTAAAAGACGTAAGAAACAAGCCACTCTAAAAGTTACTTGGAAAGTAGACAAACTTACCGAGACTTAAAAATTATTTTGTTATGATGAACGATTATATAAAGATAGCTATCATAATTCAGTCATGCTGCCTGCTGAGCTCGTGGTACGCTTTACTCAATTCCTGACAGTGAAGTTCCTCCATACTAGACCATTTACAATATCCACTGAGGCGCACCGTACTAACACTGTTTAGTGACACCTATAGCTGGACTGATTAGCAGAACAGTAAAAATGTTTTTGAATTAATTCAGCTAAAATATAAAGAAATTTGAAATATTGAATTAACTCACCAATAACGATTACGTCTGTTATTGAAATGCGAGTTTGCAAAATGCAAGATGACCCGAAACCAGTTTCGCTGGTGCCGTGTGAACACTAGAAAAGGTGAGAACGCTGGCTCACATTCAGTTCCTTTTATACTTTATTCACTCGTTTTATGCACCAAATATTGAGTTATGGTATAAACAGCAGTAAGCAACTTTTTTACTTTACCAAAACTACATGCAATGCTTCTGACATTGCGAAGGGTGGTTTGTCGACTTGTTAACAATCCGATAACAAGAAAATATATGGTGTAACACAGGTTTGCTTAGATCGCCCTCGTGAAGTTTGCGCATACCACAGAAAACAAATTGGCCATCAAGGATCGCCTGGACAGGGAGAACTTTATTATATACCATTAACAAAACACGAGTACTTTGACACCACGACAACGATAGATTTCTGTCTCACATTAAGTTTCAAACATTGACAAAGTTAGACGGTCTTTGCTGTCACGATTACTCGATTAAATGTAAGAATTACTTTTAAATAGAAATGAAATATCTATTGGAATCAAATTAATATAGTCTTAACTTGTACATGGTGACATAAATGTTGTTATGAGGACTCGGCATTTTATACCATACTAGCTTTACGCCCGCGGCTTCGACTGCGTGGACTACACGATTTTGGCTGTTAAATTATTACAGTTCTGGCGGGATATTGCAAATTATTATCTAAACATAGCTTGCCGCCCGCGTCTTTGTTCGCGTAGACCACACAATTTCCTAAACTTTATCATTTTATAGAATTATAAAAATTACATGTAAATTGAGCATATACTGAACTGCCTTCGTGTTCTACTAACTAGAGCGTTGGGCTTTCATGCCGGAGCTCTCGTGACATCGATTTCCATGGTGAGGTACAAATTATGGACGATCACTTTGCTTTCAATTTCTGACACTATAGAAAATTAATACAGGCTGGCGCAAAAGGTATCACCCGATGTTCTTTGGCTGTATTGTTTTGCAATGATTTGGTTCTGCTTTTGGATAATGTTTATTCGGTCATTTCTAGATTCATCCAGTTTTATGTACCTAAGTATTCTTTACACGTTGCGAACTTTTCTTGGAAGTCTTAAGTTTTGAAGGGGAATTCGTAATATGTTCAATTTTTTTTAAATTATTTTATTTAAATAAATGACAGATTAAGAATAACTTAAAAGACACTTAAAATTTAACCGGAAATATCTACCAGAATCAGGTTTATCCGGTTAGTGAAAACAGGATACAAATAGATCGAAAATTGAAATAGGAACATAGAAATATTAAAAATGTTCGTGTTCATCATAAAACAAGCGGCTGTGCATTAAGTATAAAAAATAGACAAGCTATCATGATTCTCAGTCATGCTGACTGATGAGCTTGTGTTACGCTAATACGTTATTTTGGCGTAAAAGTTTTCGACGTTTTAGAAAATCAAACTTGAATTGGGTAAGGATGTCAAATTACAGCAACGAATTAACTCTTGTCTAGCTATATTTAAAGACACACTGTTCAAAGAAATTATTAAAAGACGTAAGAAACAAGCCACTTTAAAAGTAACTTGGAAAGTAGACAAACACATGAGTCTCAAAATGATTCTGTTATGATGAATGATTATACAAAGATAGCTCTCATGATTCACAGTCATGCTGCCTGCTGGCTCGTGGTACGATTCACTCAATTCCTGACAGTGAAGTTCCTCCATACCAGACCTTTTACAATATCCACTGACGCGCACCGTACTAACACTGTTTAGTGACACCGATAGCTGGACTGCTTAGCAGAACGATGGGCGTTTTTGAATGAATGTTAAATATGAAGATAGTTGAAATATTGAATTAAATCCCCAACGAGAACACCCGTCATTGACTGGTAGAGAATGCCTTGTGGCATTAAGTCCGCCTATGTACCACTATTCGACGTGAAGCTTAAATAAATAAATAAATGCGAACACAATTTGAGCATATATTCTGTTCGGCGCATATACCAGACCGAAACATGAAGTCTGCAGGCTACGTCAGACGTCGTGGAGATGGATGCTATCGTGTGACTTCACAATAATATTACCGAATTCTCGTCATGCCGTCACTGAGTATTGGGCTACTAGAAAATCTGCAAAATATTGCAGATTTTCTAGTGGCCCAATATTTCTTGAAAATGTTCCAAACCCGCTGCGCATCAAGAAATCAAGCTATGAGGCTACAAATTAGGCGGATGATGTGCCTGTAATGGAGTTGAGAACTCATTTCATTTAACTTACAACATTGACTAAAGTGTGACAGTCTTTGCAGACAAAAGAACTTAGTCAAATACTAGTATAGAAGTTAATACCAATTTCCTTAAAATTGAATCGGAAACATCTACTCAAATTGAGTTGATGGGCCCAATGGAAAATGGACACACACAAGACCACTGATAGACCGAAACTTGAAAATATTTCAAATGTCCGTGTTCATTGTAAAACAAGCCTCTGTGCATTAATTATAGAACTATCTACCAGAATCAGGTTTATCCAGTTAGTGAATACACAGAGTACAAATACACTGCTGGATCGAAAATTCAAATACTAACCTAGAAATATTAAAAATGTTCGAGTTCATCATAGAACAAGCGGCTGGACGAATTGAGAACCTCCTCCTTTTTTGAAGTCGGTAAAAAAATGAAACGAGCTATCATGATTCTCAGTCATGCTGACTGATGAGCACGTGTTACTCTATCACGACACTATTTGTTGATTCCGATAACTGAACTGTCTAGCAGTACGACCGGATCGATGGGAAATGTTTTTTGAAAGAATGTGAAATACGAATATACTAGAAATGTTCCGTACGCAAAATACGCGCTTGGTCGTGGAGTTGCGGAAAACAGCCCGTTTTAACCTAACCTACTAGAAATGCTGAATTTTTTGAATGGTGGAATAAGAAATATACTTCTTCCTAGCTCTTTCCCACTTTAGGTGGGTTCGGCTCTCCTTATTTTATGGCGCAAAAACATAATCTGTCCTGGGTTGTGGTTCGAGCAGTTCTTCCTCCAGTTAGAGTTTCGTAATGCTAGTCCACCACGTAACTGGAGGTCGTCCTCTACCTCTCTTGTGTACAGGTAGAGTTCCCGGTGTCAGTAAAAGAAATACAAAAGTTAAAAATGTAGTGTAGTAGTAAGTGTCACTACTAGTTTGGGAGTGGGCATTGTAAAATAGGTACAAACAATGGACTTGTTTGTACCTATTTTACAATACCCACTGGTGGGTCGAAATTTAAAAACGTTGATATTACATTAAATGTTTTACGATAATTTTTGGCCAAATACATCATGAGTTACTTGGAAATTAGAACAACATGGGCATCATACAAATGTTTGCGTTATGTAATTCTTCATGAATTGCATAAAGATAGACAAGCTATCATACTGTCTTGCCGGCACAAAAGTTCCGCTACTGGAGCATCGCCAATATCAACTGCGGCGCACCGCACTATCACTTTTTGTTGGTGTTGAAACCAATAGCTGGACTGCGTTGAAACTAGTGAATTATTATTAAGAAATAGAATAGCATTGCCATTCCGAAGGGCAGAGAGGAAAATTCCTATATTTATAACGAATGTGCATAATTATGTCCACGTTAAAAAGCGACATAACAAGATTTATTTACGATAAGACACAGGAAACAGTAACTTTAGAGAAGATAAATATGACATTCGAAAGGGCACACAAAGCATACAAGTTTCTCATAACAAAGTCCAATATGCCAAGGTATATGGATGAGACTTTATAGCCAGAAGGTATCATATTTCGACGGTTTGTGAATTTTAGACATAAGAAAACGAACGGTGTACTGTGTTGACGCCGATGACACAAACCAAATAAATAATGGTATAATGGTGCTTAACGATTTGATACTTTGTGTAAAGCACTCCGTCGATGACGTCAGAGTACTGTGGCGGATTAAATGTTGAATCACACTTACTAACTTATGATTAAACTCGCAATTGAAATATATGCAATGTTTCTTTTAACACTCTTACACTACCGTACCAAAACCGTTGAAGACCGCAATGGGGTTTTGACGGAGACCGAACATTGACCAAAGTAATGGCTTAAACATTGACAAAGTGAGACGGTCTTTGCTGTCACGACTAGCGTTGAAAAAAGCAGGAAAAATACCCGTTTCTTTCCAATTCCGTTGTTTTTTTCTATGTTTCATTCGAAAGTTTCAGTAATATTTCATGTTTTTTTTAATAAAACCGAAAAACATGGAAGAAACGGGCCGCTTTTGATGTTTTTTTTTTTCAAATACTTTCTTGAAAATGCTACACGTATGGCGGATCATTTATTATCATGTGTACAGTGTCCCATACGACATAAAGTATTCCTTTAAAGATAAGGCAAATAAGTCCAGTACGAAAAACAAATCATTTCATGTAACTTCATCTCCTGTAAGTACCCATGATTTACCATCGATTTCTGCTTCTGTAGAAGTAAATTCGTTACTCTTAACAGGACAATCCCAAATAACACCGCCATCTGGTAATTTGGATATAACTGAGTTAACAGACACTGCTAATTCTTCTGTTGAATGTGAACCGAACATTGATACCGCATTAGCACGTACAGCATATTCTTCTGGGCTACCACTTAAGTTATTTGAGAATTAATACTGGCAAAATGCAATTGATTTATTAATTCACATTTGTACAATTTGTTTTCGCCCTATGTTTTCTTGTTTTGTATTTCACCTATTAAATAATAATTCAATTTCAATAAAACTTCTGTATTTTTTTTTCCAAAGGATTCTTTCTGTTATTTTTTTTGGTGTAACATGCTAAAAACAAAACAAATAGTTAATTTCGGCATTACCAACTACGATTAACAAATATAAGAATAACTTAACTTCATTTAAAATTGAATTGGAACAATCCAATCCTTTGGAATCGAATTGGAAATATCAAATTGTAAGAATAAAGCTCAGAAATTTACATTCATATTCCTCTGAATACGTTATAAAGGATAAAATACATTGGAATTCACAAGCCCAAACACTATGAAGTTAAACATTCTCTGCTGTCATCAGTCTAAGCTGTCATGACTCAGTCATGAAGCTATATATGAAAATATCTATAAAAATTAAACAAAATCGACCTGCAGTAGTAATACACACTATTATAGATTCTAAACACTGACAAATTAGACAGTGTTTGCAGTCACGGCTGTACACAAGCAAATGTAAGAATAACTTACTATTTTTTTAAATCGAATGGGAAATATATCTGAATCTAATTATTACATTAAAACCCATGGCTGCGCTAAAGACAGCTTCCGAAGAGGAAGATTTGATTTGAGATAAGATAATACGAAACTGAAAACCACAGTCGAAATGATCAGCTGCAAAATCATGTTCATTATTTAATTTGACGAAGATGAAACGCCTTCAAAATAACGTCACAACGATGAAAAATGAGAAACTTAATGAAGAAGAAAAGATTAACGTACTGCAAGCAATTCAGTATTTATGGATCTAAGTATTGAGACAATTTGGCGAAATAGGTTTCTAGACTCATCTGACACATGCTGGAGTGCCGCAAGTGCGCACACACTTGGCCCTTTGGTCCTCGAACGAACGCCACTGACGCTGCTATTGGTGTGGCTGCCTACTTGTCCTAAAATATCTATAGTTTACCAAAGACTCGAAAAGAAGAATTAATGAAACTTTACGAACGCCTCGGAAATCTAAGTATAAAAGATTTAAATGTGTAACACGTTGCACATAAAGTTATCAAGCTACCATTTTCAGTCATGCTGTCTGATGAGCTTGTATAACATTATCAAAATCCGTTGCCAAATGTGTGTGGCGCACCGCACTAGCACTATTTGTTGACACCGATAGCTACACTGTCTAGCAGTATGAACACACTAGAAATATTGAATTAATCTCACTAACGAATAAACCCGATATGGAATGCGAGTTTTCTTTCAAGCTCTCGTACTTCGTCACTCAAGAAAGTGAAAATATAATGGCAGCAAAAATAGAGCTGAGTAAAATCACATTGAATTTATGCCGAATACGTTCACAAAATGTTTTCAATTCATGGTCACGAGCCTCATTATTGAATTTAAATATAAAATGTAGATACATCAAAAGCGTAGCTTTCGAAAGAACTTTTCCATGCTATGTGCTAAACATTGACAAATCAAAGTTAGACGGTCCTTGCTGTCACAAGTATTCGAACAAATACGAATTGAAATTATCTAATTGTGAAAATTATTGTTAATTAGTAGATTCGAACAAGCCTATTGTTGGACTTAAACTATTTCCTACATGGAAGCTCTCGACGTTTCAGAAATTCAACCCGAACTGGGTAAGGATGTGACATTACAGCATCGAATAAACTCTTTTATAGTTATATTCATAGACATACTGATCAAATATATGCCTAATAGACGTAAGAAACAAGCCACTCTAAAAGTTACTTGGAAAGTAGACAAACTTACCGAGACTTAAAAATTATTTTGTTATGATGAACGATTATATAAAGATAGCTATCATAATTCAGTCATGCTGCCTGCTGAGCTCGTGGTACGCTTTACTCAATTCCTGACAGTGAAGTTCCTCCATACTAGACCATTTACAATATCCACTGAGACGCACCGTACTAACACTGTTTAGTGACACCGATAGCTGGACTGATTAGCAGAACAGTAAAAATGATTTTGAATGAATTCAGCTAAAATAGAAAGAAATTTGAAATATTGAATTAACTCACCAATAACGATTACGTCTGTTATTGAAATGCGAGTTTGCAAAATGTAAGATGACCCGAAACCAGTTTCGCTGGTGCCGTGTGAACACTAGAAAAGGTGAGAACGCTGGCTCACATTCAGTTCCTTTTATACTTTATTCACTCGTTTTATGCACCAAATATTGAGTGAAGGTATAAACAGCAGTAAGCAACTTTTATACTTTACCAAAACTACATGCAATGCTTCTGACATTGCGAAGGGTGGTTTGTCGACTTGTTAACAATCCGATAACAAGAAAATATATGGTGTAACACAGGTTTGCTTAGATCGCCCTCGTGAAGTTTGCGCATACCACAGAAAACAAATTGGCCATCAAGGATCGCCTGGACAGGGAGAACTTTATTATATACCATTAACAAAACACGAGTACTTTGACACCACGACAACGATAGAATTCTGTCTCACATTAAGTTTCAAACATTGACAAAGTTAGACGGTCTTTGCTGTCACGATTACTCGATTAAATGTAAGAATTACTTTGAAATAGAAATGAAATATCTATTGGAATCAAATTAATATAGTCTTAACTTGTACATGGTGACATAAACGTTGTTATCAGGACTCGGCATTTTATACCATACTAGCTTTACGCCCGCGGCTTCGACTGCGTGGACTACACGATTTTGGCTGTTTAATTATTACAGTTCTGGCGGGATATTGCAAATTATTATCTAAACATAGCTTTCCGCCCGCGTCTTTGTTCGCGTAGACTACACAATTTCCTAAACTTTATCATTTTATAGAATTATAAAAATTACATGTAAATTGAGCATATACTGAACTGCCTTCGTGTTCTACTAACTAGAGCGTTGGGCTTTCATGCCGGAGCTCTCGTGGCATCGATTTCCATGGTGAGGTACAAATTATGGACGATCACTTTGCTTTCAATTTCTGACACTATAGAAAATTAATACAGGCTGGCGCAAAATGTATCACCCGATGTTCTTTGGCTGTATTTTTTTAATGAATGGAATGATTTGGTTCTGCTTTTGGATAACGTTTATTCGGTCATTTCTAGATTCATCCAGTTTTATGTATCTAAGTATTCTTTACAGGTTGCTTTGCAGAACTTTCCTTGGAAGTCTTAAGTTTTGAAGAGGAATTCGTAATATGATCAAATTGTTTTTTTTTTATATTTTAAATAAATTAATGACAGATTAAGAATAACTTAAAAGACACTTAAAATTTAACCGGAAATATCTACCAGAATCATGTTTATCCGGTTAGTGAAAACAGGATACAAATGGATCGAAAATTGAAATCGGAACATAGAAATATTAAAAATGTTCGTGTTCATCATAGAACAAGCGGCTGTGCATTAAGTATAAAAAATAGACAAGCTATCATGATTCTCAGTCATGCTGACTGATGAGCTCGGTGTTACGCTACCACATAATTTTGGCGCAAAGGTTTTCGACGTTTCTGAAATTCAACCTGAACTGGGCAAATATGTTACATAACAGCATCGTATTAACTCTTTTCTAGTTATATTCAAAGATATTCTTAAAAAGCGTAAGAAACAAGCCACTTTAAAAGTTTCTTGGAAAGTAGACAAACTGACGAGTCTCAAAAATTATTCTGTTATGGAGCATGATTACACAAAGATAGCTATCATGATTCACGGGCATGCTGAGCTCGTGGTACGATTCACTCAATTCCTGGTGGTGAAGTTCCTCCATTCCTGAATCAAATTTTAAAATTATTGATAAAGTTAGACGGTCTCTGTTTTCAACAGCAGGTACTCGAATTATTGTACGATAACTATCAATTTAAATATTAAATAAGTCAAGTATGTAGACATTTTTGTAACACTTCAAAAACGTCATTGCAGGTGTGATGAACGTAACAGACCAGACCATTTTTTCTGGTCCTAAGTATTGGCGCAAGTTCAACTTTGTTTGGCAGTTTACGATTTTTCTTAAAATCCTAAGTCAACAAGCTATCATGATTCTCACCTATACTGGCTGATGAGCTCGTGTTACTCTATTATGTCAATCTGGCGTGATTAGTTTAGATACCGGAGCATCTCGAACAGCTAATCAACTGTGGCGCACCACACTAATACTATTTGTTGACAGCGATAGCTGGACTGCCTAGCAGTATGAGTAGGTCGATGAAAATTTACTTTTGAAAAAGGTGAAATATGAATATACTAGGAATGTTAAATTAACTCATCAATAACGACTCTAACATCCGTTATTGAAATGCGAGTTTGCAAAATGCAGGATGACCAAAAGCCAGTTGTGCTGGCACAGTAGACGTGAACGCTAGAACAGTAAAGGCTGGCACATATTCAGTTCTAAATATTAATATAATTAGACGTCATTGTCATCGTGATTACTTGAATAAATGTAAGATATAATGTGAAATAGAAATAACTTTTTGAAACAAATTGGTAACCGTAACTTGATCATGGAAAATAATATCGTACGACCGTTGTCCGATACCATATTCTTATTAGAACTTACCTACCTAGAATAGAATTCTGCTCCAAAGAAAGTTTACAAAGCATTGATAAAGTAAGGTAGTCTTTCCTGGCATGAGTGCTCAAATTAATGTACGAATAAATAGTTTAATTTCTTTGAAATTGAATTGGAAATATTTAATTGTGAGGAATATTATTAATTAGTAGATTGGACAAATCTGTAACCTTTCCTCAAAGAAACGTCAACATCAATATCCGCATTAACATCATAACAAGTGTGACTAACGTGAAACCACCAACAAATTTAATGCAGGTAATCGAGTTTTACGGATCATTGAATACTACTGGAAATGGGCGACCTTAGGGTGGAAATATTAAGTTTAAAAAAAAATGTTCTAAACCCGCTGCGCATTAAATAATCAAGCTACTATGATTCTCGGTCTTGCTGACTCATGAGCTCGAGTAACGCTATCAAACATAACGTTGAAAAGATGTTCTCCAATATTAACTGTGGCGCACCGCACTAACACTATTTGTTGACACCGATAGCTGGACTGTCCAGCAGTATGGCCAAGTCAATGGAAATTGATTTTTGAAAAAGTGAAATATGATTACACCAGAATTGTTGAATTAAACTCACAAACTATACTTACCTGTTACTGAAATGCAAGTTTTCTTTTAAGCTTTTCTGACTTCATCGCTCAAGAAAGTGAATATACAGACGGTCAGGGCGACCGAGCCACAAGCGCTGTTCACTACTTTAGATGAACTTTACACGATTTATACGAAAATTGCTTTTAAGATAAAAAACTGTTAAAATTTAATTTATTTCTTGTGGAAGACAAGTTTCGACCTGAAACAGTCACAGAAACGAACTGCAAATACTAATAAACCTAAAGATGATCCCCTCCTTTGGAGCATTCAGCTGAAATGCAACGTTACATAGTCGAGCATTACATCAGTGTGGGAGTAGAACTGAGCATTATAGTGCGCAACCTGTAATGTTACAGATTCGAGCATTACATTGGTGAGGGAAAAGAACCGAGCACTACAGTGCGCAACTTGATGATAATATTGTGATACAATGTGTAATATTTTCATACATCTTTTAACATCAATGCGCACCACTTGCAAACATTGTGGAATCAATCGAATCTAATGTTACATTAAAGGCGAATACTCGTCAGTCAGGGCGGCAGTATATCGTAATGTAATGCTCAAAATCGAATCTGAAATGTTACATTACAGGCGAACGCTCCAGATGAGGGAGCACCTTTATGAATATAACTTTGAAATGTAGTCCTTTTTTCTAGGTTCTTAAGAATATAACCATGCAAGACGGCCAGAAGCCGTCCACGAGCAGTGGTTACACTGGAGATCAGTGGCAATGGTCGGATAGCGATGACTACTAGGTAGTGATCCCGAGTAACCAGCCTTCCGGTAGCCGAGGACAAAGGCGGCCTAACAGACGTATGATGAACTTTAAATTGTAAAAATAAAGCTCAGAAATTTACATTCATTTTACTCCGAATACGTTAAAAAGGATAAAATACATTGGAATTCACAGGCCTAAACACTATGTATATATTTTTGAAGAAAAACAACAATTTGATATCAAATTGTTGTCCAACTTACCACAGTGCCCCAACACAAAAGTCTATGACCAGTGTGTGTTGCCAGTGATGACATGTGTCTCTCAGACGTGGTCGCTTACAATGGGCCTCATCACAAAGCTTACAGTCACTCAAAAGGCAATGGAGAGCGCTATGCTCGGAGTTTCCTTGCGTGATCGAATCAGAAATGTAGAGATCCGCAAGAGAACCAGGGTTACCGACATAGCGCGAAGAATTGCCAAACTAAAGTGGCAGTGGGCAGGGCACATTGCTCCCAGAACGGATGGCCAATGGGGCAGAAAGGTTCTGGAGCCACTCCGACCACGAACCGGAAGACGTTGCGTCGGAAGTCCTCCCACCAGGTGGACCGATCCACTGAGGCGCACCGTACTAACACTGTTTAGTGACACCGATAGCTGGACTGATTAGCAGAACGATAATGCAATGGTTTTTGTACGAATGTTAAATATGAAAATACTTGAAATATTGAATCAACTCTCCAAGGAGAACAACCGTTATTGAAATGCGAACTCAATTTGAACAGAGATTCTGTTCGGCGCATATACCAGAGCAGTACGTGAAGACTGCAAGCTACGTCAGACGTCGCACATAATAGTATTGCCAGGTGAAATCCTGTCAAAATTATTTAATTGCTTATTTAATAATAAAACATGTTAATATGATTTAATATAATCTTAAATGACAATAAAAAGTATATTCACAGCAAAACAACACGTTTCATTAATACAACGTTAACGTTAATTTAAGTGCCTAAAATTATCTTAAGTAACTTTAAGTCTTTTTGTATTTTCTCTTTCGTTTCTAATTAATAGTCGATTCTACTTTATCTGAAATTAAAAAATAGAACAACTTAAAAGTCAAATATACCCACATTTTACACTATCATCTTTAAATAATTGAAAATAAAAAAGGCGCGCGTAGGCGCGGCAAATTTTTCTCGTATTTAATCAAATATATACCAGAAAATATTTTAATCGTAAAATAAACGGTTGACAAGCTTTGACAAATAAACAATAACACGATTAAATAAAATATTTTATAAATTTTCGGTCTATCTTTCTGATTTTTTTTAAACACTTTAATGAAACATAAACAGTCTTATTACAAAAAGCGGTTTAACTAAAAACCCAGGTCTAAATCGCTATAAACTGTGGTTTACACAAAAAGCGATAAACCATAGTCCAAATCATGGTCTAACGCTAAACCTCGGCGGCCCCTAGTTTAACGATGGTCTAAGTCGTATCTGTCAAAGTTTCTCTTTTAGGTTATAGCATCTTTTTTATTGTATTTTGTTCTTTTTACCCGAAAATGGATATTAACAGTTGATTTATTTATTATTGAGGATATTACTTTTTCCTCGGTACTCCAATTCTCAGATCGTTTTTTTTTTGTTGGTCCATCACAATATATCATTATATATATTATTAACAAAGAGGCAATTGTTCTATTAGATACTTCGATAACTTAAAAAATCCAAAGATTAGTGATATTTGTTCAGCTTGCGATGGTTTTGTTTAATGTTATGGTTTCATATAACGCGCGAGACTGTTACGTGTCGTTACACGTGCGTAGATGAATTATTAGTAATTATTAAGAATTTATGTAATTTGCTTAAATCTAAACAAAACTTCAATCGATAAATAACAAATGTTTATATCCATGCAAAATAATAAAGTCTCAATATTTTTAACACTCTTAAACGTAATTTAATCCTTATCGTATTATCAAAACGTTTTTATTTCTGGCCAAACGGAACGTTGCAATTGAATGATATTATGGTGAACGAATGATATTTGTATTAATCTGTGGTTGATGTATAGACAATGGTTCAAATGACGGTACTAAGAAGACCACGGTTTTTTTGAGTTTTGTAATACGAACAAATTTAGACCATGGTTTTGCAGATAAGCCTGGACTTGATAGTACAGGTTTAAACCATGGTTTATCTCGTTTTTTGTAATAAGACTGAAAGTGTTTCATTATCATATTAAAATGATCTACGTACCTTTTACTTCCATATCCAAAATGTTTATTTTACTATTTATCACACCAAACGTACAGTTCAAACTCTAATGCAGTGAAAAAAGAAACGCCGAGAACACAGACATGCGGTTTAGAAAACCACTGGGTTCCGACTACTAGTGCGGTAAGGGTCAACTACTTGAGTTACAAATATGTCCCTATTTAGATGGACGGGTTATTAAGCTGCAAAAATGTGTGGCTTTAATTGGTTTTTATTTAATTTCGTAAATTCGACTTTTGATCGGCTTTTAGATGGAAATACTCCTATGTGCGTCGTGGAGGTGTATGCTATCGTGTGACTTCACAACAAGATGACCGATTTCTCGTCATGCCATCACTGAGAATTCAGTAGTAGTTTAGTTAAAACATTCGAAACCCGCTGCGCAGTAGGTAATCAAGCTACTATGATTCTCAGCCATGCTGACTGATCAGCTATCAAATACAGATGTGCTCCAATATCAACTGTGGCGCACCACACTAACACTATTTGTTGACACCGATAGCTAGACTGTCTAGCAGTATGACCACACTAGGAATTCGAATTAATCTCACTAACGAATAAACCCGTTATGGAATGCGAGTTTTCTTTCAAGCTCTCGTACTTCGTCACTCAAGAAAGTGAAAATGTAATGGCAGCACCATACAACAATACATCTTACAAGAAATCGAACTTCAAATAAGTACCTATTGATAAAGTCTTTGATTACGCGAGCTCAGTTTAATCGATGTAAGAATAATAATTTAACAATGTAGGGTAAAAAAGGTTTTCGACGTTTCCGAAATTCAACCTGAACTGGGTAAGGATGTTGCATCGAATTAACTCTTTTCTAGTTATTTTCAAAGACACTCTGTTCAAAGTTATTCTTAAAAGACGTAAGAAACAAGTCACAAATTTACTTGGAAAGTTGACAAACTCAAAAATGATTCTGTTATGATGAACAATTTTAAAAAGATAGCTATCATGATTCACAGTCATGCTCCCTGCGGAACTATCACAAACAGTTAAGTTTCTTCATACCTGAATCAAACATCAAAAGTATTGATAAAGTTAGACGGTCACTGTTTTCACCAGCAGGTACTCGAATTATTGTACGATAACTATCAATTTAAATATTAAATAATTCAAGTATCTAGTAATTTTTGAAACACTTTAAAAACGTCAATGCAGGTGTGATGAACGTAACACACCAGTCCATTTTTCTGGTCCTAAGTATTGGCGCAAGTTCAACTTTGCTTGGCAATTTACGATTTTTCTTAAAATCCAAAGTCAACAAGCTATCATGATTCTCACCTATACTGGCTGATGAGCTCGTGTTACTCTATTATGTCAATCTGGCGTAATAAGTTCAGCTACCGGAGCCTATCGAACAGCTAATCAACTGTGGCGCACCACACTAATACTATTTGTTGACACCGATAGCTGGACTGCCTAGCAGTATGACTAGGTCGATGACAATTTATTTTGGAAACGGTGAAACATGAATATACTAGAAATGTTGAAACAAGTCACAAATTTACTTGGAAAGTTGACAAACTCAAAAATGATTCTGTTATGATGAACAATTTTAAAAAGATAGCTATCATGATTCACAGTCATGCTGCCTGCGGAACTATCACAAACAGCTAAGTTTCTTCATACCTGAATCAAACATCAAAAGTATTGATAAAGTTAGACGGTCACTGTTTTCACCAGCAGGTACTCGAATTATTGTACGATAACTATCAATTTAAATATTAAATAATTCAAGTATCTAGTAATTTTTGAAACACTTTAAAAACGTCATTGTAGGTGTGATGAACGTAACACACCAGTCCATTTTTTCTGGTCCTAAGTATTGGCGCAAGTTCAACTTTGCTTGGCAATTTACGATTTTTCTTAAAATCCAAAGTCAACAAGCTATCATGATTCTCACCTATACTGGCTGATGAGCTCGTGTTACTCTATTATGTCAATCTGGCGTAATAAGTTCAGCTACCGGAGCATCTCGAACAGCTAATCAACTGTGGCGCACCACACCAATACTATTTGTTGACATAGCTGGACTGCCTAACAGTATGAGTAGGTCGATGAAAATTTATTTTAGAAAAGGTGAAATATGAATATACTAGAAATGTTAAATTAACTCATCAATAACGACTACATTCGTTATTGAAATGGAAGTAAATAAAATACGAGTTGTGCTGGCACAGGAGAAGTGAACGCTAGAACAGTAAAGGCTGGCACATATTCAGTTCTAAACATTAATATAATTAGACGGTCATTGTCATCGTGATTACTCAAATAAATGTAAGAATTAATTAGATATAGTGATGGAAATAACTTTTTGAAACAAATTATGTTAAAATGATCTACGCACCTTGTACTTCCATATCCAAAATGTTTATTTTCACTATTTTCACACCTTGCGTACAGTTCAAACTCTAATGCAGTGAAAAAAGAAACACCAAGAACATAGACATGCAGTTTAGAAAACCAATGGGTTCCGACTACTTGAGTTACAAATACGAGGCATGCCTTTTAAGTTCTGTCGTTTCCATATTTCCCGGCAATTTTGAATTTGGAACTCTTCTACATTCGAATGTGTTTAAATTTTGAATCGCAAAACAGTTGAAAGTATTAGGATTAATGCTATCGTTTAGTCACAGCGTCGATAGGAATCTGTCAGGTTACGTACGAAAATGAATCTTTCTAAGGAAAATGTTCGTGCAATAATTTTCTACAACTTTAGAAGAGGCCTGTCACGGCTTCAGTGTTCTGAAGTCATTGATAAAGCGTTAGTGACAAATCTCGCGAAGGACGCCCAAAATCCGCCTTCACTGAAGATAACATCATTGCTGTGAGACAACTAATTCTCGAAGATCATAATGTGACGTATCGAGAGATAGAGGCTCTATTAGGCATCTCAGGGACAACCATTCGATACCGCATCTGTTTTCCGACGATCACAAGGCGGCCCGCGTCAGATGGTGTAAGAAAACTCTGCAAAGGTTCAACCGAGGAGAGTCAAATCACGTCTACGACATCATCAGTGTTGACGAATCTTGGATCTATGCCTACGGTCCTGATTCCAAACAACAATCTACGATCTGGGTCTTTCAAGACGAGGCAAAGCCGACTAATGTTGATCGTTCTCGAAGCACTTCAAAGAAGATGGTGGCCACGTTCGTCGGAAAAACCGGCCATTTTGCGACTATTGCAATTGAAGATCGTTGAACGGTTAACGCAGAGTGTTATAACACAGTTTGTTTACTACAAGTCATCGCCGAACTTCGAAAATCTAACTCAAAGCGACGCATCATCCTGCACCAAGACAATGCAAGCTCACACAGCGCTCGTCAAAGGATTGAGTATTTGAAGCAGGAAAAAGTTGAAATTCTTGACCATCCTCCATACAGTCCTGACCTAAGCCCTATCGATTTATTTACATTTCCTAAAATTAAGAAAAGTCTTCGTGGTCATAGGTTCTAGTCCGGTGAAGAAGCAGACGACGCTTTCAAGTCAGCCATTTTGAACACCCCCACTTTAGAGTGGAATAAATGTTAATAACTGGTTTGAGCGAATGGAAAAGTGTATTAAGCTACGTGGTGAACACTTTGAAACACAATAAAAAGTACTATAAGGTTCTAGTTGTGTGTTTTTCTTCAAACGACAAAACTTAAAAGGCGTGCCTCGTATGTCCCTATTTAGATGGACAGGTTACAGAGCTGCAAAAATGTGTCGCTTTAATTGGTTTTTATTTAATTTCGTAAATTCGACTTTTGACCGGCTTTTAAATGGAAATACTCCTATGTGCGTCGTGGAGGTGTATGCTATCGTGTGACTTCACAACAAGATGACCGATTTCTCGTCATGCCGTCACTGAGAATTCAGTAGTAGTTTAGTTAAAACATTCGAAACCCGCTGCGCAATAGGTAATCAAGCTACTATGATTCTCAGCCATGCTGACTGATCAGCTATCAAATACAGATGTGCTCCAATATCAACAGTGGCGCACCGCACTAACACTATTTGTTGACACCGATAGCTAGACTGTCTAGCAGTATGACCACACTAGGAATTCGAATTAATCTCACTAACGAATAAACCCGTTATGGAATGCGAGTTTTCTTTCAAGCTCTCGTACTTCGTCACTCAAGAAAGTGAAAATGTAATGGCAGCACCATACAACACAACATCTTACAAGAAATCGAACTTCAAATAAGTACCTATTGATAAAGTCTTTGATTACGCGAGCTCAGTTTAATCGATGTAAGAATAATAATTTAACAATGTAGGGTAAAAAAGGTTTTCGACGTTTCCGAAATTCAACCTGAACTGGGTAAGGATGTTGCATCGAATTAACTCTTTTCTAGTTATTTTCAAAGACACTCTGTTCAAAGTTATTCTTAAAAGACGTAAGAAACAAGTCACAAATTTACTTGGAAAGTTGACAAACTCAAAAATGATTCTGTTATGATGAACAATTTTAAAAAGATAGCTATCATGATTCACAGTCATGCTCCCTGCGGAACTATCACAAATAGTTAAGTTTCTTCATACCTGAATCAAACATCAAAAGTATTGATAAAGTTAGACGGTCACTGTTTTCACCAGCAGGTACTCGAATTATTGTACGATAGCTATCAATTTAAATATTAAATAATTAAAGTATCTAGTAATTTTTGAAACACTTTAAAAACGTCAATGCAGGTGTGATGAACGTAACACACCAGTCCATTTTTCTGGTCCTAAGTATTGGCGCAAGTTCAACTTTGCTTGGCAATTTACGATTTTTCTTAAAATCCAAAGTCAACAAGCTATCATGATTCTCACCTATACTGGCTGATGAGCTCGTGTTACTCTATTATGTCAATCTGGCGTAATAAGTTCAGCTACCGGAGCCTATCGAACAGCTAATCAACTGTGGCGCACCACACTAATACTATTTGTTGACACCGATAGCTGGACTGCCTAGCAGTATGACTAGGTCGATTACAATTTATTTTGGAAACGGTGAAATATGAATATACTAGAAATGTTGAAACAAGTCACAAATTTACTTGGAAAGTTGACAAACTCAAAAATGATTCTGTTATGATGAACAATTTTAAAAAGATAGCTATCATGATTCACAGTCATGCTGCCTGCGGAACTATCAAAAACAGCTAAGTTTCTTCATACCTGAATCAAACATCAAAAGTATTGATAAAGTTAGACGGTCACTGTTTTCACCAGCAGGTACTCGAATTATTGTACGATAACTATCAATTTAAATATTAAATAATTCAAGTATCTAGTAATTTTTGAAACACTTTAAAAACGTCATTGCAGGTGTGATGAACGTAACACACCAGTCCATTTTTTCTGGTCCTAAGTACTGGCACAAGTTCAACTTTGCTTGGCAATTTACGATTTTTCTTAAAATCCAAAATCAACAAGCTATCATGATTCTCACCTATACTGGCTGATGAGCTCGTGTTACTCTATTATGTCAATCTGGCGTAATAAGTTCAGCTACCGGAGCCTATCCAACAGCTAATCAACTGTGGCGCACCACACTAATACTATTTGTTGACACCGATAGCTGGACTGCCTAGCAGTATGACTAGGTCGATGACAATTTATTTTGGAAACGGTGAAATATGAATATACTAGAAATGTTGAAACAAGTAACAAATTTACTTGGAAAGTTGACAAACTCAAAAATGATTCTGTTATGATGAACAATTTTAAAAAGATAGCTATCTTGATTCACAGTCATGCTGCCTGCGGAACTATCACAAACAGCTAAGTTTCTTCATACCTGAATCAAACATCAAAAGTATTGATAAAGTTAGACGGTCACTGTTTTCACCAGCAGGTACTCGAATTATTGTACGATAACTATCAATTTAAATATTAAATAATTCAAGTATCTAGTAATTTTTGAAACACTTTAAAAACGTCATTGCAGGTGTGATGAACGTAACACACCAGTCCATTTTTTCTGGTCCTAAGTATTGGCGCAAGTTCAACTTTGCTTGGCAATTTACGATTTTTCTTAAAATCCAAAGTCAACAAGCTATCATGATTCTCACCTATACTGGCTGATGAGCTCGTGTTACTCTATTATGTCAATCTGGCGTAATAAGTTCAGCTACCGGAGCATCTCGAACAGCTAATCAACTGTGGCGCACCACACCAATACTATTTGTTGACATAGCTGGACTGCCTAACAGTATGAGTAGGTCGATGAAAATTTATTTTAGAAAAGGTGAAATATGAATATACTAGAAATGTTAAATTAACTCATCAATAACGACTACATTCGTTATTGAAATGGAAGTAAGTAAAATACAGGATGACTAAAATCGAGTTGTGCTGGCACAGGAGAAGTGAACGCTAGAACAGTAAAGGCTGGCACATATTCAGTTCTAAACATTAATATAATTAGACGGTCATTGTCATCGTGATTACTCAAATAAAAGTAAGAATTAATTTGATATAGTGATGGAAATAAATTTTTGAAACAAATTATGTTAAAATGATCTACGCACCTTGTACTTCCATATCCAAAATGTTTATTTTCACTATTTTCACACCTTGCGTACAGTTCAAACTCTAATGCAGTGAAAAAAAAAAGGCCAAGAACATAGACATGCAGTTTAGAAAACCAATGGGTTCCGACTACTTGAGTTACAAATACGAGGCATGCCTTTTAAGTTCTGTCGTTTCCATATTTCCCGGCAATTTTGAATTTGGAACTGTTCTACATTCGAACGTGTTTAAATTTTGAATAGCAAAACAGTTGAAAGTATTAGGATTAATGCTATCGTTTAGTCACAGCGTCGATAGGAATCTGTCAGGTTACGTACGAAAATGAATCTTTCTAAGGAAAATGTTCGTGCAATAATTTTCTACAACTTTAGAAGAGGCCTGTCACGGCTTCAGTGTTCTGAAGAGCTAACATCTGTGTTCATTGATAAAGCGTTAGTGACAAATCTCGCGAAGGACGCCCAAAATCCGCCTTCACTGAAGATAACATCATTGCTGTGAGACAACTAATTCTCGAAGATCATAATGTGACGTATCGAGAGATAGAGGCTCTATTAGGCATCTCAGGGACAACCATTCGATACCGCATCTGTTTTCCGACGATCACAAGGCGGCCCGCGTCAGATGGTGTAAGAAAACTCTGCAAAGGTTCAACCGAGGAGAGTCAAATCACGTCTACGACATCATCAGTGTTGACGAATCTTGGATCTATGCCTACGTTCCTGATTCCAAACAACAATCTACAATATGGGTCTTTCAAGACGAGGCAAAGCCGACTAAAGTTGATCGTTCTCGAAGCACTTCAAAGAAGATGGTGGCCACGTTCGTCGAAAAAACCGGCCATTTTGCGACTATTGCAATTGAAGATTGAACGGTTAACGCAGAGTGTTATAACACAGTTTGTTTACTACAAGTCATCGCCGAACTTCGAAAATCTAACTCAAAGCGACGCATCATCCTGCACCACGACAACGCAAGCTCACACAGCGCTCGTCAAACGATTGAGTATTTGAAGCAGGAAAAAGTTGAAATTCTTGACCATCCTCCATACAGTCCTGACCTAAGCCCTATAGATTTATTTACATTTCCTAAAATTAAGAAAAGTCTTCGTGGTCATAGGTTCTAGTCCGGTGAAGAAGCAGACGACGCTTTCAAGTCAGCCATTTTGAACACCCCCACTTTAGAGTGGAATAAATGTTATAATAACTGATTTGAGCGAATGGAAAAGTGTATTAAGCTTCGTGGTGAACACTTTGAAACACAATAAAAAGTACTATAAGGTTCTAGTTGTGTGTTTTTCTTCAAACGACAAAACTTAAAGGAGTGCCTCGTATGTCCCTATTTAGATGGACAGGTTACAGAGCTGCAAAAATGTGTCGCTTTAATTGGTTTTTATTTAATTTTGTAAATTAGACTTTTGACCGGCTTTTAGATGGAAATACTCCTATGTGCGTCGTGGAGGTGTATGCAATCGTGTGACTTCACAACAAGATGACCGATTTCTCGTCATACCGTCACTGAGAATTCAGTAGTAGTTTAGTTAAAACATTCGAAACCCGCTGCGCAATAGGTAATCAAGCTACTATGATTCTCAGCCATGCTGACTGATCAGCTATCAAATACCGATGTGCTCCAATATCAACTGTGGCGCACCGCACTAACACTATTTGTTGACACCGATAGCTAGACTGTCTAGCAGTATGACCACACTAGGAATTCCAAATAAATCTCACTAACGAATAAACCCGTTATGGAATGCGAGTTTTCTTTCAAGCTCTCGTACTTCGTCACTCAAGAAAGTGAAAATGTAATGGCAGCACCATACAACAATACATCTTACAAGAAATCGAACTTCAAATAAGTACCTATTGATAAAGTCTTTGATTACGCGAGCTCAGTTTAATCGATGTAAGAATAATAATTTAACAATGTAGGGTAAAAAAGGTTTTCGACGTTTCCGAAATTCAACCTGAACTGGGTAAGGATGTTGCATCGAATTAACTCTTTTCTAGTTATTTTCAAAGACACTCTGTTCAAAGTTATTCTTAAAAGACGTAAGAAACAAGTCACAAATTTACTTGGAAAGTTGACAAACTCAAAAATGATTCTGTTATGATGAACAATTTTAAAAAGATAGCTATCATGATTCACAGTCATGCTCCCTGCGGAACTATCACAAATAGTTAAGTTTCTTCATACCTGAATCAAACATCAAAAGTATTGATAAAGTTAGACGGTCACTGTTTTCACCAGCAGGTACTCGAATTATTGTACGATAACTATCAATTTAAATATTAAATAATTCAAGTATCTAGTAATTTTTGAAACACTTTAAAAACGTCAATGCAGGTGTGATGAACGTAACACACCAGTCCATTTTTCTGGTCCTAAGTATTGGCGCAAGTTCAACTTTGCTTGGCAATTTACGATTTTTCTTAAAATCCAAAGTCAACAAGCTATCATGATTCTCACCTATACTGGCTGATGAGCTCGTGTTACTCTATTATGTCAATCTGGCGTAATAAGTTCAGCTACCGGAGCCTATCGAACAGCTAATCAACTGTGGCGCACCACACTAATACTATTTGTTGACACCGATAGCTGGACTGCCTAGCAGTATGACTAGGTCGATGACAATTTATTTTGGAAACGGTGAAATATGAATATACTAGAAATGTTGAAACAAGTCACAAATTTACTTGGAAAGTTGACAAACTCAAAAATGATTCTGTTATGATGAACAATTTTAAAAAGATAGCTATCATGATTCACAGTCATGCTGCCTGCGGAACTATCACAAACAGGTAAGTTTCTTCATACCTGAATCAAACATCAAAAGTATTGATAAAGTTAGACGGTCACTGTTTTCACCAGCAGGTACTCGAATTATTGTACGATAACTATCAATTTAAATATTAAATAATTCAAGTATCTAGTAATTTTTGAAACACTTTAGAAACGTCATTGCAGGTGTGATGAACGTAACACACCAGTCCATTTTTTCTGGTCCTAAGTATTGGCGCAAGTTCAACTTTGCTTGGCAATTTACGATTTTTCTTAAAATCCAAAGTCAACAAGCTATCATGATTCTCACCTATACTGGCTGATGAGCTCGTGTTACTCTATTATGTCAATCTGGCGTAATAAGTTCAGCTACCGGAGCATCTCGAACAGCTAATCAACTGTGGCGCACCACACCAATACTATTTGTTGACATAGCTGGACTGCCTAACAGTATGAGTAGGTCGATGAAAATTTATTTTAGAAAAGGTGAAATATGAATATACTAGAAATGTTAAATTAACTCATCAATAACGACTACATTCGTTATTGAAATGGAAGTAAGTAAAATACAGGATGACCAAAATCGAGTTGTGCTGGCACAGGAGAAGTGAACGCTAGAACAGTAAAGGCTGGCACATATTCAGTTCTAAACATTAATAAAATTAGACGGTCATTGTCATCGTGATTACTCAAATAAATGTAAGAATTAATTTGATATAGTGATGGAAATAACTTTTTGAAACAAATTATGTTAAAATGATCTACGCACCTTGTACTTCCATATCCAAAATGTTTATTTTCACTATTTTCACACCTTGCGTACAGTTCAAACTCTAATGCAGTGAAAAAAGAAACGCCAAGAACATAGACATGCAGTTTAGAAAACCAATGGGTTCCGACTACTTGAGTTACAAATACGAGGCATGCCTTTTAAGTTCTGTCGTTTCCATATTTCCCGGCAATTTTGAATTTGGAACTGTTCTACATTCGAATGTGTTTAAATTTTGAATCGCAAAACAGTTGAAAGTATTAGGATTAATGCTATCGTTTAGTCACAGCGTCGATAGGAATCTGTCAGGTTATGTACGAAAATGAATCTTTCTAAGGAAAATGTTCGTGCAATAATTTTCTACAACTTTAGAAGAGGCCTGTCACGGCTTCAGTGTTCTGAAGAGCTAACATCTGTGTTCATTGATAAAGCGTTAGTGACAAATCTCGCGAAGGACGCCCAAAATCCGCCTTCACTGAAGATAACATCATTGCTGTGAGACAACTAATTCTCGAAGATCATAATGTGACGTATCGAGAGATAGAGGCTCTATTAGGCATCTCAGGGACAACCATTCGATACCGCATCTGTTTTCCGACGATCACAAGGCGGCCCGCGTCAGATGGTGTAAGAAAACTCTGCAAAGGTTCAACCGAGGAGAGTCAAATCACGTCTACGACATCATCAGTGTTGACGAATCTTGGATCTATGCCCTACGGTCCTGATTCCAAACAACAATCTACAATATGGGTCTTTCAAGACGAGGCAAAGCCGACTAAAGTTGATCGTTCTCGAAGCACTTCAAAGAAGATGGTGGCCACGTTCGTCGAAAAAACCGGCCATTTTGCGACTATTGCAATTGAAGATTGAACGGTTAACGCAGAGTGTTATAACACAGTTTGTTTACTACAAGTCATCGCCGAACTTCGAAAATCTAACTCAAAGCGACGCATCATCCTGCACCACGACAACGCAAGCTCACACAGCGCTCGTCAAACGATTGAGTATTTGAAGCAGGAAAAAGTTGAAATTCTTGACCATCCTCCATACAGTCCTGACCTAAGCCCTATAGATTTATTTACATTTCCTAAAATTAAGAAAAGTCTTCGTGGTCATAGGTTCTAGTCCGGTGAAGAAGCAGACGACGCTTTCAAGTCAGCCATTTTGAACACCCCCACTTTAGAGTGGAATAAATGTTATAATAACTGATTTGAGCGAATGGAAAAGTGTATTAAGCTTCGTGGTGAACACTTTGAAACACAATAAAAAGTACTATAAGGTTCTAGTTGTGTGTTTTTCTTCAAACGACAAAACTTAAAGGAGTGCCTCGTATGTCCCTATTTAGATGGACAGGTTACAGAGCTGCAAAAATGTGTCGCTTTAATTGGTTTTTATTTAATTTTGTAAATTAGACTTTTGACCGGCTTTTAGATGGAAATACTCCTATGTGCGTCGTGGAGGTGTATGCAATCGTGTGACTTCACAACAAGATGACCGATTTCTCGTCATACCGTCACTGAGAATTCAGTAGTAGTTTAGTTAAAACATTCGAAACCCGCTGCGCAATAGGTAATCAAGCTACTATGATTCTCAGCCATGCTGACTGATCAGCTATCAAATACAGATGTGCTCCAATATCAACTGTGGCGCACCGCACTAACACTATTTGTTGACACCGATAGCTAGACTGTCTAGCAGTATGACCACACTAGGAATTCCAAATAAATCTCACTAACGAATAAACCCGTTATGGAATGCGAGTTTTCTTTCAAGCTCTCGTACTTCGTCACTCAAGAAAGTGAAAATGTAATGGCAGCACCATACAACAATACATCTTACAAGAAATCGAACTTCAAATAAGTACCTATTGATAAAGTCTTTGATTACGCGAGCTCAGTTTAATCGATGTAAGAATAATAATTTAACAATGTAGGGTAAAAAAGGTTTTCGACGTTTCCGAAATTCAACCTGAACTGGGTAAGGATGTTGCATCGAATTAACTCTTTTCTAGTTATTTTCAAAGACACTCTGTTCAAAGTTATTCTTAAAAGACGTAAGAAACAAGTCACAAATTTACTTGGAAAGTTGACAAACTCAAAAATGATTCTGTTATGATGAACAATTTTAAAAAGATAGCTATCATGATTCACAGTCATGCTCCCTGCGGAACTATCACAAATAGTTAAGTTTCTTCATACCTGAATCAAACATCAAAAGTATTGATAAAGTTAGACGGTCACTGTTTTCACCAGCAGGTACTCGAATTATTGTACGATAACTATCAATTTAAATATTAAATAATTCAAGTATCTAGTAATTTTTGAAACACTTTAAAAACGTCAATGCAGGTGTGATGAACGTAACACACCAGTCCATTTTTCTGGTCCTAAGTATTGGCGCAAGTTCAACTTTGCTTGGCAATTTACGATTTTTCTTAAAATCCAAAGTCAACAAGCTATCATGATTCTCACCTATACTGGCTGATGAGCTCGTGTTACTCTATTATGTCAATCTGGCGTAATAAGTTCAGCTACCGGAGCCTATCGAACAGCTAATCAACTGTGGCGCACCACACTAATACTATTTGTTGACACCGATAGCTGGACTGCCTAGCAGTATGACTAGGTCGATGACAATTTATTTTGGAAACGGTGAAATATGAATATACTAGAAATGTTGAAACAAGTCACAAATTTACTTGGAAAGTTGACAAACTCAAAAATGATTCTGTTACGATGAACAATTTTAAAAAGATAGCTATCATGATTCACAGTCATGCTCCCTGCGGAACTATCAAAAACAACTAAGTTTCTTCATACCTGAATCAAACATCAAAAGTATTGATAAAGTTAGACGGTCACTATTTTCACCAGCAGGTACTCGAATTATTGTACGATAACTATCAATTTAAATATTAAATAATTCAAGTATCTAGTAATTTTTGAAACACTTTAAAAACGTCAATGCAGGTGTGATGAACGTAACACACCAGTCCATTTTTCTGGTCCTAAGTATTGGCGCAAGTTCAACTTTGCTTGGCAATTAACGATTTTTCTTAAAATCCAAAGTCAACAAGCTATCATGATTCTCACCTATACTGGCTGATGAGCTCGTGTTACTCTATTATGTCAATCTGGCGTAATAAGTTCAGCTACCGGAGCATCTCGAACAGCTAATCAACTGTGGCGCACCACACCAATACTATTTGTTGACATAGCTGGACTGCCTAACAGTATGAGTAGGTCGATGAAAATTTATTTTAGAAAAGGTGAAATATGAATATACTAGAAATGTTAAATTAACTCATCAATAACGACTACATTCGTTATTGAAATGGAAGTAAGTAAAATACAGGATGACCAAAATCGAGTTGTGCTGGCACAGGAGAAGTGAACGCTAGAACAGTAAAGGCTGGCACATATTCAGTTCTAAACATTAATATAATTAGACGGTCATTGTCATCGTGATTACTCAAATAAATGTAAGAATTAATTTGATATAGTGATGGAAATAACTTTTTGAAACAAATTATGTTAAAATGATCTACGCACCTTGTACTTCCATATCCAAAATGTTTATTTTCACTATTTTCACACCTTGCGTACAGTTCAAACTCTAATGCAGTGAAAAAAGAAACGCCAAGAACATAGACATGCAGTTTAGAAAACCAATGGGTTCCGACTACTTGAGTTACAAATACGAGGCATGCCTTTTAAGTTCTGTCGTTTCCATATTTCCCGACAATTTTGAATTTGGAACTGTTCTACATTCGAATGTGTTTAAATTTTGAATCGCAAAACAGTTGAAAGTATTAGGATTAATGCTATCGTTTAGTCACAGCGTCGATAGGAATCTGTCAGGTTATGTACGAAAATGAATCTTTCTAAGGAAAATGTTCGTGCAATAATTTTCTACAACTTTAGAAGAGGCCTGTCACGGCTTCAGTGTTCTGAAGAGCTAACATCTGTGTTCATTGATAAAGCGTTAGTGACAAATCTCGCGAAGGACGCCCAAAATCCGCCTTCACTGAAGATAACATCATTGCTGTGAGACAACTAATTCTCGAAGATCATAATGTGACGTATCGAGAGATAGAGGCTCTATTAGGCATCTCAGGGACAACCATTCGATACCGCATCTGTTTTCCGACGATCACAAGGCGGCCCGCGTCAGATGGTGTAAGAAAACTCTGCAAAGGTTCAACCGAGGAGAGTCAAATCACGTCTACGACATCATCAGTGTTGACGAATCTTGGATCTATGATCTACAATCTGGGTCTTTCAAGACGAGGCAAAGCCGACTAAAGTTGATCGTTCTCGAAGCACTTCAAAGAAGATGGTGGCCACGTTCGTTGGAAAAACCGGCCATTTTGCGACTATTGCAATTGAAGATCGTTGAACGGTTAACGCAGAGTGTTATAACACAGTTTGTTTACTACAAGTCATCGCCGAACTTCGAAAATCTAACTCAAAGCGACGCATCATCCTGCACCACGACAACGCAAGCTCACACAGCGCTCGTCAAACGATTGAGTATTTGAAGCAGGAAAAAGTTGAAATTCTTGACCATCCTCCATACAGTCCTGACCTAAGCCCTATCGATTTATTTACATTTCCTAAAATTAAGAAAAGTCTTCGTGGTCATAGGTTCTAGTCCGGTGAAGAAGCAGACGACGCTTTCAAGTCAGCCATTTTGAACACCCCCACTTAAAGAGTGGAATAAATGTTATAATAACTGGTTTGAGCGAATGGAAAAGTGTATTAAGCTACGTGGTGAACACTTTGAAACACAATAAAAAGTACTATAAAGTTCTAGTTGTGTTTTTTTCTTCAAACGACAAAACTTAAAAGGCGTTTCTCGTATGTCCCTATTTAGATGGACAGGTTACAGAGCTGCAAAAATGTGTGGCTTTAATTGGTTTTTATTTAATTTCGTAAATTCGACTTTTGACCGGCTTTTAGATGGAAATACTCCTATGTGCGTCGTGGAGGTGTATGCTATCGTGTGACTTCACAACAAGATGACCGATTTCTCGTCATGCCGTCACTGAGAATTCAGTAGTAGTTTAGTTAAAACATTCGAAACCCGCTGCGCAATAGGTAATCAAGCTACTATGATTCTCAGCCATGCTGACTGATCAGCTATCAAATACAGATGTGCTCCAATATCAACTGTGGCGCACCGCACTAACACTATTTGTTGACACCGATAGCTAGACTGTCTAGCAGTATGACCACACTAGGAATTCGAATTAATCTCACTAACGAATAAACCCGTTATGGAATGCGAGTTTTCTTTCAAGCTCTCGTACTTCGTCACTCAAGAAAGTGAAAATGTAATGGCAGCACCATACAACAATACATCTTACAAGAAATCGAACTTCAAATAAGTACCTATTGATAAAGTCTTTGATTACGCGAGCTCAGTTTAATCGATGTAAGAATAATAATTTAACAATGTAGGGTAAAAAAGGTTTTCGACGTTTCCGAAATTCAACCTGAACTGGGTAAGGATGTTGCATCGAATTAACTCTTTTCTAGTTATTTTCAAAGACACTCTGTTCAAAGTTATTCTTAAAAGACGTAAGAAACAAGTCACAAATTTACTTGGAAAGTTGACAAACTCAAAAATGATTCTGTTATGATGAACAATTTTAAAAAGATAGCTATCATGATTCACAGTCATGCTCCCTGCGGAACACACATCACAAACAGATAAGTTTCTTCATACCTGAATCAAACATCAAAAGTATTGATAAAGTTAGACGGTCACTGTTTTCACCAGCAGGTACTCGAATTATTGTACGATAACTATCAATTTAAATATTAAATAATTCAAGTATCTAGTAATTTTTGAAACACTTTAAAAACGTCAATGCAGGTGTGATGAACGTAACACACCAGTCCATTTTTCTGGTCCTAAGTATTGGCGCAAGTTCAACTTTGCTTGGCAATTTACGATTTTTCTTAAAATCCAAAGTCAACAAGCTATCATGATTCTCACCTATACTGGCTGATGAGCTCGTGTTACTCTATTATGTCAATCTGGCGTAATAAGTTCAGCTACCGGAGCCTATCGAACAGCTAATCAACTGTGGCGCACCACACTAATACTATTTGTTGACACCGATAGCTGGACTGCCTAGCAGTATGACTAGGTCGATGACAATTTATTTTGGAAACGGTGAAACATGAATATACTAGAAATGTTGAAACAAGTCACAAATTTACTTGGAAAGTTGACAAACTCAAAAATGATTCTGTTATGATGAACAATTTTAAAAAGATAGCTATCATGATTCACAGTCATGCTCCCTGCGGAACTATCACAAACAGTTAAGTTTCATCATACCTGAATCAAACATCAAAAGTATTGATAAAGTTAGACGGTCACTGTTTTCACCAGCAGGTACTCGAATTATTGTACGATAACTATCAATTTAAATATTAAATAATTCAAGTATCTAGTCATTTTTGAAATACTTTAAAAACGTCAATGCAGGTGTGATGAACGTAACACACCAGTCCATTTTTCTGGTCCTAAGTATTGGCGCAAGTTCAACTTTGCTTGGCAATTTACGATTTTTCTTAAAATCCAAAGTTAACAAGCTATCATGATTCTCACCTATACTAGCTGATGAGCTCGTGTTACTCTATTATGTCAATCTGGCGTAATAAGTTCAGCTACCGGAGCCTATCGAACAGCTAATCAACTGTGGCGCACCACACTAATACTATTTGTTGACACCGATAGCTGGACTGCCTAGCAGTATGACTAGGTCGATGACAATTTATTTTGGAAACGGTGAAATATGAATATACTAGAAATGTTGAAACAAGTCACAAATTTACTTGGAAAGTTGACAAACTCAAAAATGATTCTGTTATGATGAACAATTTTAAAAAGATAGCTATCATGATTCAGTCATGCTGCCTGCGGAACTATCACAAACAGCTAAGTTTCTTCATACCTGAATCAAACATCAAAAGTATTGATAAAGTTAAACGGTCACTGTTTTCACCAGCAGGTACTCGAATTATTGTACGATAACTATCAATTTAAATATTAAATAATTCAAGTATCTAGTAATTTTTGAAACACTTTAAAAACGTCATTGCAGGTGTGATGAACGTAACACACCAGTCCATTTTTTCTGGTCCTAAGTATTGGCGCAAGTTCAACTTTGCTTGGCAATTTACGATTTTTCTTAAAATCCAAAGTCAACAAGCTATCATGATTCTCACCTATACTGGCTGATGAGCTCGTGTTACTCTATTACGTCAATCTGGCGTAATAAGTTCAGCTACCGGAGCCTATCGAACAGCTAATCAACTGTGGCGCACCACACTAATACTATTTGTTGACACCGATAGCTGGACTGCAGTATGACTAGGTCGATGACAATTTATTTTGGAAACGGTGAAACATGAATATACTAGAAATGTTGAAACAAGTCACAAATTTACTTGGAAAGTTGACAAACTCAAAAATGATTCTGTTATGATGAACAATTTTAAAAAGATAGCTATCATGATTCACAGTCATGCTCCCTGCGGAACTATCACCAACAGTTAAGTTTCTTCATACCTGAATCAAACATCAAAAGTATTGATAAAGTTAGACGGTCACTGTTTTCACCAGCAGGTACTCGAATTATTGTACGATAACTATCAATTTAAATATTAAATAATTCAAGTATCTAGTAATTTTTGAAACACTTTAAAAACGTCAATGCAGGTGTGATGAACGTAACACACCAGTCCATTTTTCTGGTCCTAAGTATTGGCGCAAGTTCAACTTTGCTTGGCAATTTACGATTTTTCTTAAAATCCGAAGTCAACAAGCTATCATGATTCTCACCTATACTGGCTGATGAGCTCGTGTTACTCTATTATGTCAATCTGGCGTAATAAGTTCAGCTACCGGAGCCTATCGAACAGCTAATCAACTGTGGCGCACCACACTAATACTATTTGTTGACACCGATAGCTGGACTGCCTAGCAGTATGACTAGGTCGATGACAATTTATTTTGGAAACGGTGAAATATGAATATACTAGAAATGTTGAAACCAGTCACAAATTTACTTGGAAAGTTGACAAACTCAAAAATGATTCTGTTATGATGAACAATTTTAAAAAGATAGCTATCATGATTCAGTCATGCTGCCTGCGGAACTATCACAAACAGCTAAGTTTCTTCATACCTGAATCAAACATCAAAAGTATTGATAAAGTTAGACGGTCACTGTTTTCACCAGCAGGTACTCGAATTATTGTACGATAACTATCAATTTAAATATTAAATAATTCAAGTATCTAGTAATTTTTGAAACACTTGTCACAAATTTACTTGGAAAGTTGACAAACTCAAAAATGATTCTGTTATGATGAACAATTTTAAAAAGATAGCTATCATGATTCACAGTCATGCTCCCTGCGGAACTATCACCAACAGTTAAGTTTCTTCATACCTGAATCAAACATCAAAAGTATTGATAAAGTTAGACGGTCACTGTTTTCACCAGCAGGTACTCGAATTATTGTACGATAACTATCAATTTAAATATTAAATAATTCAAGTATCTAGTAATTTTTGAAACACTTTAAAAACGTCAATGCAGGTGTGATGAACGTAACACACCAGTCCATTTTTCTGGTCCTAAGTATTGGCGCAAGTTCAACTTTGCTTGGCAATTTACGATTTTTCTTAAAATCCGAAGTCAACAAGCTATCATGATTCTCACCTATACTGGCTGATGAGCTCGTGTTACTCTATTATGTCAATCTGGCGTAATAAGTTCAGCTACCGGAGCCTATCGAACAGCTAATCAACTGTGGCGCACCACACTAATACTATTTGTTGACACCGATAGCTGGACTGCCTAGCAGTATGACTAGGTCGATGACAATTTATTTTGGAAACGGTGAAATATGAATATACTAGAAATGTTGAAACCAGTCACAAATTTACTTGGAAAGTTGACAAACTCAAAAATGATTCTGTTATGATGAACAATTTTAAAAAGATAGCTATCATGATTCAGTCATGCTGCCTGCGGAACTATCACAAACAGCTAAGTTTCTTCATACCTGAATCAAACATCAAAAGTATTGATAAAGTTAGACGGTCACTGTTTTCACCAGCAGGTACTCGAATTATTGTACGATAACTATCAATTTAAATATTAAATAATTTATTTATTTATTTATTTATTAAAACTTCATGCAACATAAAAGTACATAGGCGGACTTAATGCCTTAGGCATTCTCTACCAGTCAACCAAGGGCGGTGAAGAAATAGCATGGCAGGTGCATAAAAATAGAAATAACTAATAATATTATAAACGCAAAATTAGTACAAAAGTATATAGTTAGAATAAATATACTTAAATATTTCCTATAATAAATACTATATATAAAATGATATATATATATATATATAAATTAATAGAAAGGCGCAAAATGAGACGACTCTGCTATTCGTTTAGAAAAAAATGCCGCAACTTCCGCTTAAATGCATACTGACTGGTGGCCGTTCTGATATCAAGAGGAAGCGCATTCCAGAGAAGAATGGATTGAATATGAAAGGAAGAATGAACAAAATCTGAAGTATGAGAAGGACAGAGCAAGAGAAGATTGTTAGATGAACGCAGATTCCTCGCGTGTGAATTACATAGGTATTGAAAGTGAGATATGAGATAAGAAGGAGGAGTGGGAGAGTTGAGTAGAGAGAAAAGCGTAGTCAAGGCGCGCAAATTTCTTCTTTGCCGAATGGGCATCCATTTGAGTTCAGTTCTGCAGCTTGACACATGGTCATATTTCCGGAGGTTGAATATGAACCGAATGCAGTTGTTTAAGAGCCTATCCAGCTTATCCAGGAATACCGCGTTTAGGTCAAAGTAGCACACGTCACCATAGTCGATCAAAGGGAAAATTAAAGTCTGCACAAGCATAGTCTTCGTTTTTGCAGGTAGAAAGTTTCTCAGACGATACAGGCAACGCAAAGTCCCATTCACCCTTTGACTGACACTAGAAACCTGACTTTGCCAGCTTAGCGTCGAATCAAGATGTAGACCGAGATCTTTTACACTAGGGCTGATGGGGATGACAATACCATTAAAAATTATAGGAGGAAGAGAGCTAATCCCCAATCGACCCATCATGCGCGTGCTTCCAATCACAATGGCCTGACATTTTGAGGGGTTTACAGACACCCCAAATCTATCAGACCAGTCCTTGACAGCCTCCAAGTCCCGGTTCACATCGTCTATAGCGTCCGACAAACTCTCCACCCGCGCAATTCAAGTCAATTCAAGTATCTAGTAATTTTTGAAACACTTTAAAAACGTCATTGTAGGTGTGATGAACGTAACACACCAGTCCATTTTTTCTGGTCCTAAGTATTGGCGCAAGTTCAACTTTGCTTGGCAATTTACGATTTTTCTTAAAATCCAAAGTCAACAAGCTATCATGATTCTCACCTATACTGGCTGATGAGCTCGTGTTACTCTATTATGTCAATCTGGCGTAATAAGTTCAGCTACCGGAGCCTATCGAACAGCTAATCAACTGTGGCGCACCACACTAATACTATTTGTTGACACCGATAGCTGGACTGCCTAGCAGTATGACTAGGTCGATGACAATTTATTTTGGAAACGGTGAAATATGAATATACTAGAAATGTTGAAACAAGTCACAAATTTACTTGGCAAGTTGACAAACTCAAAAATGATTCTGTTATGATGAACAATTTTAAAAAGATAGCTATCATGATTCAGTCATGCTGCCTGCGGAACTATCACAAACAGCTAAGTTTCTTCATACCTGAATCAAACATCAAAAGTATTGATAAAGTTAGACGGTCACTGTTTTCACCAGCAGGTACTCGAATTATTGTACGATAACTATCAATTTAAATATTAAATAATTCAAGTATCTAGTAATTTTTGAAACACTTTAAAAACGTCATCGCAGGTGTGATGAACGTAACACACCAGTCCATTTTTTCTGGTCCTATGTATTGGCGCAAGTTCAACTTTGCTTGGCAATTTACGATTTTCTTAAAATCCAAAGTCAACAAGCTATCATGATTCTCACCTATACTGGCTGATGAGCTCGTGTTACTCTATTATGTCAATCTGACGTAATAAGTTCAGCTACCGGAGCCTATCGAACAGCTAATCAACTGTGGCGCACCACACTAATACTATTTGTTGACACCGATAGCTGGACTTCCTAACAGTATGAGTAGGTCGATGAAAATTTATTTTAGAAAAGGTGAAATATGAATATAATAGAAATGTTAAATTAACTCATCAATAACGACTACATTCGTTATTGAAATGGAAGTAAGTAAAATACAGGATGACCAAAATCGAGTTGTGCTGGCACAGGAGAAGTGAACGGCAGAACAGTAAACGCTGGCACAAATTCAGTTCTAAATATTAATATAATTAGTCGGTCATAGCCATCGTGATTACTCGAATAAATCTAAGAATTAATTTGATGTAGAAATGGAAATATTTTTTGAAACAAATTGGTAACCGTAACTTGATCATGGAAAATAATTTCGTACGACCGTTGTCCGACACAGTTTTCTCCTACTACTTACTTCCATTCTGCTGCAAAGAAACTTTAAGAAGCATTGATAAAGTTAGGTGGTCTTGCCTGACACTAGTGTTCAAACTAATGTACGAATAAATGGTTTAATTTTATTGTACTTGAATTGGAAATATTTAATTGTGAGGAATATTGTAAATTTGTAGATTGGACAGGTCTGAAACCTTTTCCTCAAAGAAACGTCATCATCAATATCCGTATTAACATCATAACAAGTGTGACGAACGTGAAACCACCAACAAATTTAATTCAGGAAATTGAGTTTTACGTATCATGGCATACTACTGAAAGTGGGCACCCTTTGGTTGGAAATCTTAAGTAAGAAACCCGCTGCGCATTAAGCAATCAAGCCACTATGATTTTTCGGTCATGCTGACTCATGAGCTCGAGTTACGCTATCAAACCCAAAATTAAAAAATATGTTCTCCAATATTAACTGTAGCGCACCGCACTAACACAATTGGTTGACACCGATAGCTGGACTGTCTAGCAGTATGGCCAAGCTAATGGAAATTTATTTTTGAAAGTGTAGTATGAATACACTAGAAATCATCACCATCTTCCTGCCCTTATCCCATGTTACTTGGGGTCGGCGCAAAACGTTTTCTTCTTCCATACCGTTCTGTCCCCTGTCATGCTATTACTGACTCCCTTTTCCTTCATACCACTCCTCACACAGTCCATCCATCTTTTCTTTGGCCTTCCTCTTCCTCTCCATCCATCCACATTTATATTCATAACTCTTTTAGTAACATGCGTTTCATCCCTCCTCATCACATGACCATACCAGGACAAATGAATACACTAGAAATGTTGAATTAAATTATTTAGAGTAAAATTTGAAAAATATGTTCTCCAATATTAACTGTAGCGCACCGCACTAACACAATTGGTTGACACCGATAGCTGGACTGTCTAGCAGTATGGCCAAGCTAATGGAAATTGATTTTTGAAAGTGTAGTATGAATACACTAGAAATGTTGAATTAAATTAACAAACAAGTATACTAAGTATACCTGTTATTGAAATACTAGTTTTCTATTAAGCTTTGCCGACCTGCTGGGTGACCGAGACACAAGCGCTGTAAACTACTTTAGATGAACTTTACAAAGAATTGATAAAGTTAAGTTTGACAAGAGTGCTCAAATGAATATAAGAACTCGTATCAGTAACTGTGAAATCAAAATGGGAATATCGTTCCTAATAAAATTCAGTTGGGATTGATTGGTCTTAACTTAACTGCTTCAGATGCTAATGTTTTTATAGTACCTAGTAGGTAACTGCACAGTACATGTGTGAGTACTTTTAATACTTTGTACCTGTACGTAGTATCAAAATGGGAATATCGTCCCTAATCAAATTCAGTTGGGATTGATTGGTCTTAACTTAACTGCTTCGAATGCTAATGTTTTATAGTACCTATTATGTAACTGCACAGTACATGTGTGAGTACTTTTAATACTTTGTACCTGTACGTAGTATAGTGTGTAGTGATTCTGGGTGCATTGTCCTCACACATATAAATTTATTAATGTATGTACTTATGTACCTAAATATTGTAAAAAAAAACTTTTTTTTTCAAAAGAGTAAGTATGGAGTTTCTTGTGCGTTCTTCTCCATAACAAGCTACTTTCCGAATGTACGGTAGAATCAATTTTTATTCCTTGTAAATTTTAATGTATCTAACGTTCAAAAGTGCCGCTTGGTGGCCTAGTTGAAATAAAATATATTTGTCTTTGTCTTTGATACGGTCAGTATAAAGTGGACAGACACAAATCCACGAAACGTTTATGCAAACCTGTGCTACACAAACAGAAGATATGAGGTAAGTAGACGTTCAAACCATTGACAAAGTTAGAAGGTTTTTGCTGTCACACATGTTCGAATAATAAGAAGTATGTACTATCAACTGTACATCTACCCCAAAAGAGTCGATGCGGTCACAGTAAACTGAACAAAAAAAAGTCTACTGCTGCCCCTAAACTAAAACTTGAAATATTCAATGGTGTTGCGTTAATTGCAGAACATGCAACTGTGCATTAAGTATAGAGATAGATGTGAAGCTCAAAAAAAAACTTTTTGCAAAAAAATACTACCGACTTCCAAATACAGAACTACAAAGTGAAAAATAACTTAATTTTTTGAAGTCGGTGTCTTTCGTAGGTACCTTTTTTTGCCTTATGGACACCGACTTCAAAAAATTAAGTTATTTTTCACTTTGTAGTTCTGTATTTGGAAGTCGGTAGTATTTTTTTGCAAAAAGTTTTTTTATTTTTCACTTTTTAGATGTACGTACCTAATAGGCAAGTTAGTAAGGGAACTATTTCGCCAGAATAGGTTTCATGAAACTTGAACATAACCGGTGAAATGAGAGGTCTGCTTACCCCTTAAGAGCGAACTGGCGTGATGTTATGTTATGAAATTTTATAAACAACAAACAGACATGCGATTGCAGCAATCCCGAGACATTTGCCGTTATTTATTGAAGAGTTCTGTTGTATATCTCCGAAGTTCTTCATCAGATCTTCACCAAACTAAAATGGGACCAATTTCGGAACATACTTATTCAAACAAAAAAAGAATTTTCAAAATCGGTCCACAATTGACGGAGTAATCGGTGAACATACACAAAAAAAAAAAAAAACGAACATAGAACCTCCTCCTTTTTGGGAAGTCGGTTAAAAATACATATTTAAATACGTACGATAAGTCAACAAAGACGAAATCAGTACACTACTCGTAAATGAAAAAAAACCGGCCAAGTGCGAGTCGGACTCACGCACGATGGGTTCCGTACCATTATAGCAAAAAACGGCATAAAAATCACGTTTTTTGTATGGGAGCCCCCCTTAAATATTTAATTTATTCTGATTTTAGTATTTTTTGTTATAGCTGCAACAGAAATACATCGTCTGTGAAAATTTCAACTCTCTAGCTATCACGGTTCTTGAGATACAGCCTGGTGACAGACAGACAGACAGACAGACAGACAGGCAGACAGACGGACCGCGGAGTCTTAGTAATACGGTCTCGTTTTTACCCTTTGGGTACGGAACCCTAAAAATCAAAAACAAAAAAACTTTTTAAGAAAAAAATTAAACCGGCTTCTAAAACAAAACATTTCAAAGCGAAATTTTACTTTGTTTTCCGAAGTCGGTGTTTTTGGTACTTCAGATTTTCTTTCAAATCCCGAGTCATCTAATAGCTTTATCTCTCGTTCTTTTAACCGACTTCTTTGCTAAATTCCTATTCACCAACATCTGATCAATATTACCATCTTGTTCTAAGATATCGATTAAAACTATTCTATATTTGTGTCATTCAGTGACCGTTTTTCTTTAGTGAAATATTTTGTTAATAACTCTTTATTTTTATAATCCGAATTGAAACATGAGTCAACAAAGAAGTTGTTGCTGAATTCTGTCCAATTCTCTCCGAAAGGATGAATACCTACTAGTCTACATTCAATAGCTTGGAATGGTAATCGAGTAATGAATTTTTTAATTATAGTGTAACCTATCTTTATAGACACTTCTCTCGATTCCCTTTGGACTACAAAAAACATTTAACCTTATTGTTTTTAATGCCACTACCTATTCTAGCCCTTTCGGGTGTTGCATCATGAGAAAACTCGGCTAAAACAATGTCTTCTACGTTTACATTTTCTATCGGTTCTGGGTTTTCCTTCACATGTTTTTTTATATCTTTGACTAACGCTGTCAGACATGTGCCGAACTTAACGAGCCTTATAAAAAAAAAATGGATTGTCGGCAACAATAGTGTGAATACTGAGGAGAATCCTCCGCTTTCTAAATGTGCTCACCTAATTATTGGTAATGCTTTGATAGGGTTAACTGCTTCAACACGTTCTACCTTTTCGGGATTGTCATTATTAAAATCACAGACTTTTCTTATATTATCAATGTGATCAGGGTTAGGTATTGCATGACCGTCTAGAAGTTCTTTTCGGAAATCGCATTTAACAACGACTTCTTCTAATGAAGACAAATACTGACAAGCTTCTAACGTATCTAAGAATATAGTATTTCCAACGACCATCGTTATTTGACCTCTCATGGCAATCTCGTCATTGTTGTCTGTGATGCATTTTAACTGGTTTCCAGCTAACTTTGAGGTTATATCTTTGTTTTGAGGCATAAGATTAGCCAAAATGACAGTGACTACATGTGTTTCTATATTCTTTAAATCGTCAGGCAAATAGTATAGACTTGTTTCGAGTGCCGTCTTGTATCTTTGTTCATCTAATAGCTTTATACCTAAGATAGTAGGTTGGTTTTTCTTTTTCTCATATCTCAGAACTTTAACAACTTGGCAACGAACGAATCGGTTTCGCTTTAGAATAACCGCGCAGACGTCACCTACTTTTGAAAGACCGTGAAGTTTCCGGTTTGCCGCTTTACTGTAATACCTTTTCATCTTAATAGATAGCAAGCTGTAAGTTTGCTCGTAATTTTTAACATTGCTTTTAACAGCACACGATGTTACCCTGGCAGAATAATGCACTGCTGAATGATAGTGCAATATACGGAAGGTTATCACACCTTCTTTCGGCAGCCACGGCTTGGGAGAGTCGAACTCTGCGAATATAGCGTGCCTGTCAATACAATTCCAATAGTCCGAGCATTTACCTAGAATCAGAAGTGTGGAACATATCGGTACTATGTTCTGAGCCATCTTTAAATACTTTTCATTCAGTACACTTAAGCTAATCTCATCTAAGAACAGTGGAACATCGTGAGTGCATCTTTTAATGAATTGAAGGATGTTTGGCAGCTGCGCAATGTTAATATCGTCGAAGAAAACTTTTATTTTAATGTTATTTTCCTCGCCCTTGAAAACCGACGGATAGTTATCGATTAGTACTGCGAATCGTTTGCTGAACATTGAGAAAAGGTCCGGCAAAGAATAATGAACTAAATAATGTGCGTTTGTGACGTCCAGATGGGTCAAATGCCCGTCACAGCACACCAGAATTGGACCCAACACAGGCTCCTCATAATCTTTCAGAGTTTTACCTAAGTTGTACAATTCTTGCACATTCAATGTGCTATCACATGAGAACACTACATAGTGCAATGTCTTCAGAGCCTTTTCTATTAATTTTACTTCGTCATCATTCCTACAGACAATCACAGTCTTCTTCGACTTATCAATGCCTTCCAAGAAGTATTTAACCGAAGACAACTTGTTCTCTTGAGCTACAAACTCGACTGAAGTTGAAGCCTTGGAGTATAGGACACACTCCTCGAAAGCACTGATACATACGACAGAATCAGGTGCTTTTCTGGCAAGAGAAGACATGAAATCACACCATACTCTAGATACTATTACGTACTGGACTTTCCACTCTGTTTGAGAACGATTTTTGACTATATCCCTAACTTTCAGAAGGCAAAACTTTAGTTCTTTCGGATAAATCGTTGATATAAGTTCACAGTCATCAACTACAAATGTGCTTAGACCTCATAAGTCGAGAGCAAAAGCTTGGATCAGACGAACTAGCATGAAAGGGGTGCAGATTAAGACATCGCAGCCGTTCAAAATTGTCCTTGTAATATGTAAGTCACTCATACTAACGCAGCAAGCGAAGATCTTTGCGCTGTGTAAGAACATTTTACACAGATTCTCGACTTTGGCCACAGTATCAGATGTTGCACAAACTATTATGCAGCTAAGACCAGACTTATCCGAAGTATTTTTTAAATCATAGACTAAACGGCAAACTGCTGGTAGATACGCCATAGCGGTACCACCTTTGCTTGGACCCACGAGGATGAAGCTATAACCCCGGAGGATTGCAGGCCAGGAAACTGTTTGAGGCCTCATCGGACTATGCACACGCATATTTCTTAATACTGCGTGAATATATTTCCCTAATGGAATGTCTCTCATATTGCATACCGGTACAATACGGTTGTCCTTCTTCGTATGGACCATCAGTACGGGGGTGACAAGCTTCTCAACAAATACAGATGTAGTATCGTCTACATTCTTCAACGGATTCACATTAAATCTATTTACATCTGTGTCTAAAGTATAATAATCAGGTTGTACGTAAACATCTTTTTTAATTCTACGTATACATATTTTTTCTTCTAATCCCGTTACAATCTTATCGTCATCGTTTGTTTCCTTGTGCGAAACCGGAGAAAGACTATCAATGCACAGCTGTTCTTTCTCAAGATATTTCATTTTACGTTTTATAGCAGTTAGTGCATTCCCATTATCTTTCAACTTACTAGTAACGGAGTTATTTTGCTTAGAATTAATAGATCTTATTGCTAAGTTAGGATATATAGATATCTTTAAGTTTACCTCTGAATCTTCGTTTGCGTGCACATCTTCATTTTTTACTTCAAATTCTGGTTTCGGTTCTGGGTTTCTTTTTTCTTCTATGACGGGTTCTTCTTTTTCTTCTTGGGCTGGCAATGATTTTATTGTGAACTTGTTAATTGAGAGTCCCGCTGGACCATAGGCGACGAGATTTGCGTTCTTGCCCACAGGCTCGCGCGGTTTTTGAACTAAAATTATAAATAAATAGTATTGATACTCACAGATCCTTATGATGTTGATTCATTTCAAACTCTATGAAGTAAGTAAGAAATTAATGAAAGCCACGTTTTCATGGTTTGGTCCAGTTTGATTGGTGTGGGTGCCGGTTTAATTACAAGCACATGAGACAAATCAGCCTTGTGTCTGGTATGGTTATGCATCTCTAATATCCTGTGGTATTACGGACGTCCATAGGTAGCAGTGACCACTTACCACCAGGTCGACCATCACCATGATTGAAATCCAAATGTATTTACAACACTTATCCTCCATTTGAAATAACATTAGACATTTTTACAACCCTTATTTACATTCCGTTCAAATGATTTTGAGTTCTATACCGTAAATATAAGGATAGCATAAAAACTTAAATCTAACTGTTAAATACAGCTGCCATTTGTCTTATTACCAACGCAATAGAAGTCTTAATCGGTTAAACGGACTGTTAAATGGGATTATTTAAATGTCTAATGTTATCTCAAATGGAGTATAGTTATCTTTATCTTAAAAAAACGTTGCCCCACACTAGGAATCGTGGGTGCGTTTACAAACATATAAACTCACATACAAAACACCCAGAGCCGGAAAAACTATCTGTAGTTCATACAAATATTTGTTCCGTGCGGGAATCGTACCCGCGACACGCACCGCAACAGTCAATCGTTCAACCACTGCGCCAACCGTGCGCAGTGGTACAGTTATGTTCAATTCATGTAAAAACGGATACCTTAATGTGGCCCTAGCCCTTTTTTACATATAGATTAGGTAACAGCTGAGAATCAATAGTCTAGTACAGGAGTCACCAAATGGCGGACATATATTTACATATCTAAGTTTATTATTTCAATTTCAACAATGAAAAAGTAAATGCACGTGACGATGTTAAGCCTCCGTTTGGTGGCCTTATACCTTACTAGACTGGGTTAAAGTTGAAAAAAAAATGTTAAATTTACCTTGTGTAATATTATAATTTTTGTCATATCCAGTCAAATGATTCTTGTGTTCAGGAGAGAGCGTTTTATTATTCTGTTCCTCTTCGAAGGCATCAGCGTTGGTTTTCACATCAGAATGGATAGCATTTGTATTCTTGTCTGCATGCATGTTAGGTTGGTTTTCAGAATCAATAACTTCTTCTGTTTTGCTGGCTTTTGATTGATTGGCAATACTTAGAGATTCCAACAACGCCAACTTCTTTTCCAAAACCAAACTATAGGATTTGTTGGCGGTTAAAGAGCTACTTGCACGACAGGCTCTGCCCACGGATACCTTATCAACATCTTTACAAAGCTTATTAACATTTAGAACTTTGTTCTTGAAAAACGTATCCTCATCATCTCGGTTACAAACTGCAAGACCTCGAGACATTATTGAAGCTTCTAAATGTCTGCTCTCCTGATACACTGATGTTTGCTTAATAAAAACATTCAGCCATGTTGTTTTTGGTATGTCCCTAGTTTTGTAAGCCTCCTCAATATTTTTCATAACTTCATACCTTTGTATGTAGTTCAGTTGTGTGTTAAGGTTGTTGCCCATCAACTGTTGGTGAAATAAGGATTCATCCTTATATGCAAATTCAGAGTGGACAATTTCTTCGAGAAGATTTACTATATCACCGTTCTTCTTAACGATTATTATATCTCCATACTTGTGGATATTGTCGTCGAAAACTGAAGATCTGTAACAAGAGTTTTTTTTTGAGTGGAGCAAAAGAATTTTATTCATCTGGAGATATATATATATATGTTACTAGCTGACCCCCGCGGCTTCGCTTCAGTCAACTGGCTACCTACCTACCTACACTATATTACCTTCCTACCAACCCTACCTTACGTTTCTACCCAGTTACTGTAGCGTAATCGCTACAAGACTCTTTGTAGTCTTTTTTTAACCGACTTCAAAAAGAAAAAGGAGGTTCTCAATTCGTCGGAATCTTTTTTTTTTTTATGTATGTTACCCGATTACTCAAAGACGCCTGGACCGATTTCAAAAAATCTTCTTTTGTTTTGAAGTATATCCTTCCTAGTTGGTCCCCGTCGGTGCTCCGTAGACCAATTGAAGTTTGACCAATTGGTCTATGGGGAAAATTACATGTTTCCATCGTCCAGTTACCAACTGGGCTATGGAGAACACTGGATGTTAACCAAAACTATGTTGCATAATAACATTATAACCCTGAGTTCACACCAGTTTTCTCTACTTTGGGTTCAAAGAAGACTTTTGATCAGGGACTGAATTACCCAAAAATTAAGGTACCTTAAAATTTCGGTATGACGTCATACCGTTAAATAAGGGTTACCGAAATATTTTGATATCGTTATTTTTTTCAGTAGCGGAATTTTGAGGTTTGAAATGCATACCGGTATATTTCGGTAGAAGTACTATAACCTTTTATAAATATTTTGGTAGCGGTACCTTACCTTAATAAATAGGGGTTTTCTTTGACGCACCGCCTCGCCACTCTGTCTGTCGACCTGTCGTGATATTATAACTCAGTCGGTATTGGTTTTTATTGCCGATCGGAAGGACACGACTGTGGCCGGACTAAGCCGAGTGCCTACCTAAGGTTTTCTTACGTTTCTCTGCTTTCTTTCCATTTGTTTCTATGCTATTTTCTAAAATGCATATTAGTTAGGTACCTACACTACCTACGTCCCTCTAATAATAGGCTAATTTAGCAACATTACAATATTGGAATACATGACAGTTACATGCCTGTAACTTGTATAAAAGTGTGCTAGTAGCTTGCATGCCAATGTGCCATAATAACTTCTGATTGGTTAATGTCATATTGGCATATATGCAAGCTACTTGCACATATTTATGCCAGATACAGGCATGTGTATTTTTATCCATACTCTATTAACCACGTCGGTAGGTAGTTGATTTCGACTAGGTACCTAAGAGGACCCATAAGCAAGCTTACCTACTGGCAATTTGCGAAAGTTGGCGTGGCATGTGGTTTAGTAGGTAGGTATATAATGTAGGTAGGTACATTTATCTTACAAAGGTCACAACATGCATGACAGGCCCGCGGAGCGCCCCGGAGCCGGACTCCAGCTTCATTTCCCTTAATTTTTACATCTTTAAATATTTTGGGCCCAGTAGGTGGACACGCCAAGCTAGGCCTAGCTAGTTGCGAAACCGGTTGAGTGCTGCTCTATAGGTGCGAAACGTGGAAGGTCGCAAAGGATATAAAACAAAACATCTAACGCCAATTCAAAGTTTTCGTTTTTCAACCACTGTCTTCATCGCACGGTCGCATTCTCGGTATTTACTGGCCCGCGACTATCTCCAACGTAGAGATTTTGGAGATATGCCACGAGAGCCCGATCGACCACTAGATCAAGCGTCGCAAGTGGAGATAAATTGGCCACAAGCTCCAAAGGGGTCTCGATCACATACCAAACTTTGGACTGGAATCCCCAAGGCAAAAGAAAGCTTGGCCGTCCCCAACAAACGTGGCGTCGCACCATGTTGGCAGAAGCGACGAGCATCGGAATGACGTGGAGTGAGGTGAAGCGCGGGGAGGTAGCCTTTGTACATGTACTTTATTATCACATGTATGTAATGTTGTTTTTAGTATACAATAAATAATAAAGAAGCGTGAAGCTGAAGACCAATCGCGATGGTGGATATTTGTGGACGCCCTCTGCCCTTTTTTGTTAACCTTCAAAAGGCGCCAGGACTTTTGAGGAAAAGACTAGGGAGTGTGGTCTTTTTAACTCACTAAAACCATCCCGGCACACATCCGTGGGGAGAATAAAAGAGCGTCTCTCCTGAGCCTCGCTGTGCACGGCAGCACGTGATCACTGTGCCACCGTCTTTCCTGGATTCACTTGGTGGGTGGACAGAGTCTCCAGTCTGAGCGCCCATGACCCCGGAATCCCGCCTGCTTATAATGCAGGGAGGGTTTCGACGTTTTAGGCATCGGGGCGATTGGCTTTCCGGCTCCTTCTTTTCCGAGTGGGATCGGCCCTATCACGACCCCGCTCGGCGGTTTTCTTCTGGACCATCACGGTCTCATCGAAGGAGGCCATTTTTCTTCAGTTTTCTATCTCTGCCAGCATGACCCACACCACTGCTAGAAAAGACAGGTCTCGCCCGATCCTGGCGACTAAGAACTGCCGCTCAGAGGCCCACTGGGCACTCCTCGAGCATGTGCTGTGCAGTCAAGGTCGCCTCCACAGTGGTGGCAATTTGCCGTGGTGTCTCGCCCAATCCTATTCAGATATTCACCGAAGCAACCGTGCCCGGGCAGTACCTGGCTGAGCCTGTAGGAGATGCGTCCCTCTCTTTTCAGCAATGCTTCAAAGTGCGGCAGGACGGCTTCGACAACGTGCTTGTGTAAAAATTGCAGCTGCTGTAGCCACTCGCGCCACCGCTCGAGCAGCGCGTGTCACCGTTCCTGCCGTCTCTGCCTAAATACAGCGATTTCTGGCGCGCTATCACCGTTCTGGCGGATGCCGCAAATTCGGTTGTAAACCCTCGCTTCCATATCCGCCAGAATATCTAGCAGAGGAAAGCGTGCCAGGAGTGTTGCCGCCTCAAAGGATATCGTTCCGTAACCTCATGCGATACGAATGACCATTTTCCGCTGCAGACTATTTAGTCCTGCAGCGTCGGACACCTGATAGTCTGCTTGACCAAACAGGCTTCCCATTAAGGGCCATCGCTCGCATGACACTGCGTAGAGGCGGCGAAATTCTTCTCATGGTCCCGCGAAGTTGAGTAGTAGTGTCGCGTATGCAAAGCACCCACTGCCTTTTCAACGCGAGGGACTTGAAGGCGCTGGAAATGCTCTTCGAAGCCCCACCAACCATCCAGGGATAGGCCAAGACAGTTAATGTATCAACCCACCTGGGCTTGCGCATCTCCAACTGTCACTGACAAGCTGGGCAGCTATCTGCCCCTCTCCAGTTTATGGAAACATAGCCTCAGTTTTATGAGGCGCTATCTACAAACCCAGCTCGCAGATCGACGCCACGACTGTTGCCACCCCGAGCTCAGAAAACTGGATGGTTTCGTCGAAGGTGTCCCCGCCGGCTAACACCAGGGTGTTGTCTGCGTAAATAACGATATTAACGCCGGCCGCCGGGTCGGTCCACACTAAGGATCAAATCGTATGCAAGATAGTCATCGTCATCATCATCATTTCAGCCACAAGACGTCCACTGCCGGACATAGGGTTATGGATGTCAGATAGGCAGTCCTTTCATGTAAAATACTAGTACTCAGATGTATCCAGTTACACTCAAAGAAGAGCCCAACCTCTTCTTTATTTCTATTTAGTTGGGAACAAGGCTTTTTTCATCTCGCCTGATGGCAAGCTATGATGTGGTCGACGGTGAAAAACGCTTGCCTAAAATTAACTTAAAGACCACAAGGTTGCAGCTGTCAGGAAACCAAGACTCCGGCAGGGAATTCCACTTCTTAGCTATGCGCATAATGAAAGTATTCGCAAAACGCTTTGTACGTATGGGTGGGAATGGTCGGATGTCCACCATGTACCGGTGGCGCATTGCCGTACGTCTTGTTGTCCGATGATGTAAAGGGCCAGGCGGAATCAAATTGTACAGTTCCATCGCACACTCCCCGAAATGTAACCGCTATAAAACCGACAGACTGGCCACTCGGCGTCGATGTTCAATCCTCTGGAGCTTTGAGGCGACCAGTGCATCGTTGCCGATAAGCCTCTTGGCCCGTTTGTCAATCGACTCAAGTGCATCAAGTTGATATTTGGCAGATCCGTCCCAGAGGTGAGAGCAGTACTCCATGCATGACCGAACTTGCGCTTTATAAAAGTTGAGCAGCTGTTCAGGCGTGAAGTACCGTCTCACCTATATAAGGATCCCCAACTTTTTTGGAGCCAACTGAGCCTTTGCCTCAATGAATGGACCAAAATTGAGGGTTGATGTTAACGTAACACCAAGAAAGTCGAGATGGTCCGTTATCGGCATGGTTACACCACGGAAAGATGGATTCGGGTGGAATAGGCTCTTTTTTGCGGCAAAAAGACACGCCTGAGTCCAATCAGCATTGAAACTGTCTGGTTTGGCATCGCTCCATTCGGAGACTGCCTCCAAAGACAGGTTCAAGCGCTCAACCAAGGCCCGTGCGCCGGACACGTATCTCTCAGCAACTCCTGAGTGACTCCTGCGTTAATACCTAACTGACCGGACGAGTAGCCATCGATAACCACTCGGTTGGACCGATTCCTCGGGAAGTCAGCAATCCAGTCACACAGACCACTAGGCAGACCGAAGGAAGGAAGTTTACCAATAAGGCTCTCATTTCAGACACTGTCGAAAGCCTTCGAGATGTCAAGGAAGACGGCAAGCGCATCCCCGTGCCTCTCGATGACCTCACTCCAGCCGTGAATGGCATACGCTAGAAGATCCCCAGTTGACCGATTTCGGCGGAAGCCGTATTGGTTGTCACTGAGGATGTCGTTGTCTTCTAGGTATGCCAGGAGCTTATTGTTCAGCACATGTTTCATACTCTAGGCTAGACAGATTGATTGATTTCATGTCAGTAAACATAATTAAAAAATAATTTAATTTAACTCAAACATAGCCTCCGATAATTATTAATCCTATTTTCTGCCTTTGCCTAGTGTGGCGGACCACACTCGCAGAGAGCGCAGTTTTTAAAAAGTTCCGGTAGTTTTTTGGATCCCAGTCCAACGCTGATTTAAGTTGATAAACTATCAGAGTATCAGCGATCTGTTACACGGCCGACCCCGTAGAACTTTAAAAAAAAAACGATTTTCTACCAAACCACTTATTTATTCACAAAAACCCACAATTACACTTTTGATTAAAGTTAGCAATGAAAACTGAGACTTTAACTAGAGAATGCAAAAGTCGGCTTTATTGCCTTGTAATAAGGGTTGTAACAGATCGACAAAATAAAAACGTATTGTGCGGCACACAGTCGGCAACGAACATAGAGTTGAGTAAAAGAGTAGATTCAGCAAACAAATTGTACACAGTTCTAACGTGTTCGACATCCCCGCGCACCCGCGCCGCGCCCTTCGCATATTTTTCGGTACCGAAACCATTTTAAGGTTAAACCGTTATTTAGCCCAACCTTTATTTATAAAGGTATCGGTATAGCTCTACCTTTATTTTAAAGCGGTACCGATATTTTTTTGAGGTATCTTAACCTTTAACCGTAACCGCTTTCAGTCCCTGCTTTTGATATACTTTTTGGTTCACATCAAACTGAATTCAAAAATATTATAAATAAATAAATATAATATAATGTTAGCTAAAATAGAATATTCAATGAAAATACAGGAAAGTTTGTAAACGTTTGAAATGGCAACTTCACAGAAAACTTATGTGTCATTATGGCGTCCATGTAATGACAACGTATACATTTTTGGATTAACTCGTTTGCCTCCCAGTGGGAAGAATTGACGATTTTTTTCGGATTTAATAAATATATAATTCTTTTCAAGACAATAAGCCATTTTTTGAGCATTTAAGGGTTGTCCATTTTGTTACAGAATATTTCAGACTGTTTGTCCCATCTGCATATTTTTCACTGTCGTACGTGCAATGCTTACATCTGTAATTTCACAGACTACTTAGAGATACGTGTAATTTGATATTTTAAACCATCGACTATATAAGTGTTTAAAAAAAAAAAAAACGACTTCCAAATAAAATACCTACAAAGTGAACAATAAGTTTATATTCGGCAGGCGGTGTCAAAACCCGAAGAAACGAAAACAGGAACACCCATTTCCGAAAAAAGTGTTTTTATTTGGAAGTCGGTTGTATTTTTTTAAAATAAAAAAAAAATGTTTATGGACAAGGCTTCACAATACTATTAAACTGGGCAGCGGAACATATATCAATTCTCCATAGCCCAGTTGGTAATTGGACGATGGAAACTTGTAATTTTCCCCATAGACCAATTGGTCAAATTTCAATTGGTCCATGGAGCACCGACGTTGGTCCCATAGTCATCAGGTCAGGATCTGATTATGGGATCCTAGAGCAATCGAGGGAACACTTGCACTCAGAAAGTATAATTTGGTGAAGTGGAACTGATGAAGAAGACCACAGATGGCCACTGGAACTCCTAAATGCTAAGTATGTCACGTGTATAAAATATCTCGAATAGTTAACCGACTATCATGAAGCAAATACTTATAAATGAATGGTACTGATGAAAATGGTACCATTGAACTGTTCTGATGATGAAGCCGGAAGGTAGGCACTGGAACTCTGAAATAAAACAATGTATCCTAGTCGTGCTTGGGCTTATTGGTATGGTCATGAGATGCACTTTGGCCATAAATGATTATCATGTTAATTGGAGATACGTACAAAAACTAAAAAGTGAAAATAAAAACTTTTTAACAAAAAATCAAACCGACTTCCAGAACAAAAACTACAAAGCAAAAAATTACTTTCTTATCTGAAGTCGGTCGACCGACTTCACATAAGAAAGTATTTTTTTTTTTTATATGTCAAAACAGACCGGTTACAATTATTCAAATTTCGTTTTCAAGATAACAGAAGACAATTTTTTTCTCTGGCTGTTGATTCATAAAAACATTTTGGCACTGAAAACTTCTATCAAAATAATTATTGTTTTATTTAATGTAACTGTTTAAAAGCGTCAATATACGATCATGGCTATATAAATTTATGTGCGGGATCGGCAGTAACACAATCCTTGTCGTCTGGCTGAGGGTACGTAAAGTACGAGCCGACGGGCGCACTGGAGCTCGCGGACCAAATACCGCTGCGATTAAGCTCTGTCAGAGTCCAGAGACACCAAGGCTGTCGTTTCAGTACCATGCCCCAGTCGCCCCCTTTATTCATTGCAGTGTCACCGTATTACGAGTAGATACAGTTATTTGTTCTAATGCGTTGTGACATTCTAGTATTGTTGAATGAATAATAAGTTATAATTATTAATCTGTACCTCTTCTTTTCGTGTCGATAATCTCAACAGTGCTTTTCAGGTACCATTTTAATGTATATGCAATCACCAATCAATCAAGATGTGAAGATATCATTCATGGTCTTAATTTAAAGATAATATTTTCAGCTCTAGATTGGCATCAGAAAAATTGTATGACATCATACAAATTTTTTGCACAAATACGTTTTGCCCATCACAATAATCGCAAAAAAATAACAAAAAGTAGGGTCCGAATAGGTCCCAGTTTAGGTAAATTTACAGGATATTTTATCTTCAAAATTACAAAATATTGCGGTATAGTTCTCGCCAAACTTATTGGCCGCCCTGAAGTTGGCTACAATGGCTGCGCAGTAGAATATCTCATACAAAAACAGTACCGTTTCGTGCCTCGCGCATTCGGTAAACCATCTTCAGGGCGGCCATTAAGTTTGGCGAGGGCTATATATATAGTCCTTTACAGGTTTAACTAATTATTTTTTACCTAAATCATTATATTATTTAATTATTAGCTAAAATAAAAACTTGTCGACTTCATACATTTTGCACTCGCGGCTCATCAACTCATCATTAGGGATGTCGGAAGTGAAAAAATATATCGATATTTAATGAAATATCAATATCGACCTCGATATATCGAGAAAAAAATATCGATATATCGGTCCGATCTTCAGAGTTTTTTTCGTTTTAAAATACTAATGTGTTTAGTTCAGTCTGGCTCAATAATAGGTAGTAAAAATTGTTATACAAAATGTACATTATTTTAATGTACGAGAATCTTAATAAAAACGAAGGTATTTTAATCGTTATTCCTTTTTAATAGGCAAAAATTGAGAATAACAAAAACTAAATAGCAATCTTCGTGTGTGCGTGTCATCTTCTAAAAATATTAGAAGATGACACGCACCACACACACACAACGCAAAAGAACTCACATTCGATAGTGAGTAACGAGTGACTGATGATGACTGTCTCCGCGGCCGCCACATACACACACACGCAAGACTAACAAAACATTATAGTCATAGATAATACAGTCATTTTCCTTTCGTTCCTATCTTTTACGGCTTTGAATTCTGTTAAATATTCTGCTATTCAATTAAATTTGAAAAAAAATATCGTTTTTGATACGTTTTTCGATATTGAATATTTTGTATCGATGTATCGGATGAAAATATATCGTCTAAAAAAAAAAAAACGATATATCGAGACAAAAATATCGATATAGCGATGTATCGATATTTTTTCGTCAAGCCTACTCATCATTCCCCGTTCAGAAGCGCTCGTGGAAGGACGGGCGTATCGCTTTCTCGCAAAAAATAAATACGATAAAAGTAATAGAAAAGATTGTAGTGTGCATGCGTGTGAGTACCGTCGTCGTCGTTTGTCGTGATCGAAAGGAGTTAATATTTTATCGGACTGATATATTATTAGAATGTGATTTAGAAATTATGTTGAGTAAGATCGGGATTTGGATAGGTGGTGTTAAGCAGTTGCTGACAATGTTGAAAAATGGATGGGTGGGTTTAAGCAGCTCTTAGTAAGGTTAGGATTTGGATGGGTAAGGTTAAGCTGTCGGCGGTGAAGTTTAGAAGAGGAGGTGGGAGGAGATTTATGATGTATGACGAATACGGGGCCAAAACCAAAACCCAAGATGGCGCCGACAAAACACAGACAAATTTTCGTTATAGGTGCAATTTTTATGGTTTTTAGGGTTTCTAGTAATGAATATGGGGTCATTCATAACCAAAACCCAAGATGCCGCCGATAAAAAAAATTACAACTTTTCGTCATGGATGAAATTTTCATGGATTTTGGGGTCGCTTAAATCGAATACGGGGACAAAACCAAAATACAAGATGGCGCCGACGAAAATTTGACATCTTTTCGTCATGGGTGTCATTTTCATGGTTTTTGGGTTCGCTTATTATATCGAAGATAGGGTCAAAACCAAAATACAAGATGGCGCGCAAAACGTGAAAATGGGGGTACCCCAGGGCTCAATATTAGGTCCTTTCTTATTTTTAATATACATAAACGATTTACCCCGTTTATTGGAAAACAAACTAAACATGGTGTTATTTGCTGATGACACATCTTTAATTTTTAAAATAAATAGACGTACTTGTCAGGTTGACGACGTAAATAACGCGCTACGGCAGGTTCAGGATTGGTTCACTGCAAATAATTTAGTTTTAAATGGTAAAAAAACCAAGTGCGTAAAATTTTCCTTGCCGAATGTAAAAAGTACTGATTGTGACATTATCTTAAACAAGGAGAAGCTAGAATTCGTCGATAAAACGGTTTTCCTGGGGATCACGCTAGACTCAAAGTTACAATGGGGTCCTCATTTAATATCACTTGCAGGGCGGCTAAGTTCGGCAGCTTATGCTGTTAGAAAGATTCGTCAATTTAGTGATGTAGATACCGCGAGGCTGGTCTATTTTAGTTACTTTCATAGTATAATGTCTTACGGTATTTTACTATGGGGAAGGGCTGCAGACATTGAGTCAATTTTTATTCTGCAAAAACGAGCCATCAGAGCGATATACAATCTTCGCCGGCGCGATTCTCTAAGGGAACTGTTTAAGGGCATTAACATCATGACGGTTCCTTGTCAATATATTTATGAAAATATCATGTACGTGAGAAAGAATTTACATCTTTTTAGTAAAAACGGAGATAGACATAATTACATTACTAGAAATAGGGACCAATTAGTTCAACCAGGTTTCAGACTGGCTAAAGTAGCCTCTTCTTTCATGGGGTACTGTACAAAATGTTACAATAAAATTCCTCCCCACATTCTAGAACTGAATGAGACGAAATTTAAAACTTGTATAAAACGCACACTATGCAGGCAGGCATATTATAAGTTGGGGGATTACATCACTGATAAAAATGCTTGGCTCAATGCTAGTCTTGCTCCACAACCACTAGGGCGCAAAAACAAGTGATATGCAGAACATTATTGTTCTGTAGAATTGTTGGACCTGCTGAAGACTGTATGAATATATTTGTATTATATAGACTCAATTTCTTTTAGTATAGTATAACTGCGCAGCACGTGTGTGAGTACTATGTACCCAACTGTAAATCTACCATTTGCTGTACCTTGGTGTCGTTCGTTGACTTGTGTTTGCCCTGGCAGTTGAGTGTGTCATGCTCTCTCAAATGTCTCTCTGATGGTGGCGTGTGTGTTGGATCATTCGGTTCCCTTCATGATGGTTGAGCTGGGTGGTGCCGATTCATGCGTCATGTTCGTGAACGGGCGCCGTCAGTTGGGATTGGTCTTAACTTAACTGCTTCGGATGCTAGTGTTTTTCTAGTGCTTATTATGTAACTGCACAGTACATGTGTGAGTACTTTTAATACTTTGTACGTAGTATAGTATGTAGTGATTCTGGGTGCATTGTCCTCACACATATAAATTTATTAATGTATGTACTTATGTACCTAAATTTTGTAAAAAAAACATATATTTTTTTAAAAGAGTAAGTATGGAGTTTCTTGTGCGTTCTTCTCCATAACTAGCTACTTTCCGAATGCACGGTAGAATCAATTTTTATTCCCTGTAAATTTTAATGTATTCTAACGTTCAAAAGTGCCGCTTTGTGGCCTAGTTGAAATAAAATATCTTTGTCTTTGTCTTTGCGCCGATAAAAAAAATAATTTTTTTCGTCATGGGTGTCATTTCCATGGTTTTTGGGTAGTATGTCATTAGCTGCTGCTCATTATGTAATGCTCCAAAAATTTTTGATAATAAATAATATAAATATACATGGAACATTAAAATAAATAAATAATATTTTAATGTTCCATGTAATGCAAAATGTTCAAGTAATTTTTTAGGGTTCCGTACCCAAAGGATAAAAACGGGACCCTATTACTAAGACTCCGCGATCCGTCTGTCTGTCTGTCCGTCTGTCACCAGGCTCATGAACCGCGATAGCTAGACAGTTGAAATTTTCACAGATGATGTATTTCTGTTGCCGCTATAACAACAAATACTAAAAACAGAATAAAATAAATATTGGGGCTCCCATACAATAAACGTGATTTTATTGCCTTTTTTTGCGATAATGGTACGGAACCTTTCGTACGCAAGTCCGACTCGCACTTGGCCGGTTTTTTAAATCCTTGTGACCGGAAATTATTTCGTTTTAGTTATCTACTTATTTCACGTACCGTTTTTTTTTAAATACCTACTTACTAGAACAAAGTCAAAACTAATTTTCTTTTCGGAAGTCGATGTCGGTACCTATTCTTTTTCGTTTTTCGACACAGTAAAGTTATTATTTTCTCTTTTTAGTTTTTTTTGGTATCCCATATAGGGTATAATAAATACATCTGTTTACCCCCTAAAACCGTACAAGCGTGATTTTATATTATGGTATAATGAAAAAAAAAAAAATTACGATCACAGTAATCGCAGGTCAATTGCTGTTTGTTATTGAAAAGAGTCCCATTGTCTATCTCTGAAGATATTTATCAGATCCTAATATAATTATTATACAATAAAAGCTTCCCTGAAAACACATACTTTAATCGACGAAAACCTGATCAGTATCGGATAAGTAGTGTTTAAGAAAATCGTGGATACATACGGGTCGAATAGATAGAGCACCTCCCTTTTTTGAAGTCGGTTGAAAAAATAATACTACTTTATACGACGACGGTTTGTAACAGTTACCAAATGCATTTTCAAAGTGCCAACCTACCTTCCTGATTCAACTTCAATAAAATTAAAAAATAATATCAAGGACCAATATTATTTGAGTGATGTATAAAATCGAGCGCTCAGTAGTTTCAATAAGTGCGTACGCGTAATGTTGTTGTGTGCGACTAGATACCTAAATTTGCGTTCGTCGAAAATGTAACAGCGTCCTTAAAAGATCTAAAAAAATGCGCGACAGCATGTCTATCTTTTAAGATTGACTCACTATAACCTTTTTTATGGTAATCAAAAGCTCAAGAGTTTGTTTGTTGGGTAGGTAGGGTAGGCAGGGTAGGTAGGTAGTGGTAGGTAGATAGATAGCCAGTAGACGAGAGCGAAGCCGCGGAGGTCAGCTAGTAATACACACATCAACACGGTCTAGGGATATTTCATACTCAATTAAATAACTCGAAAAGTACTGGCCGCATTGGAATCTTTTATACACCGATTTGTTTGTAATTTATCTCAGACTAATTCCAAATTCAAATTTTTGAAAATTCTTTTGTTTCGGTGGCATAAAAATGTATTGATGTGTAGGAGAGGGAATTTTCATTTGTGCGAAATTTAGAAAACAATACGAATTACGTTTAGTTACAGTTTATTTTTCATTCTTAAACGAAAGATAAAGTTAATATTGAGGTATTGTAGCCATGCAACGCCAACATTTGACGAGGGCGAGAGCTGTGGGAATGCTGAAAGCTGGGTCTGTTCAGCGTAATGTTGCTGAGGCCATAGGGACCCACCAAAATGTAATTTCAAGATTGTGGACACGCTATCGTGCCACAGGTGAAGTAGCGGAGAGGCACCGGGGGCCAAGTCGCATCACTACCCCCAGACAAGACCGTTTTTTGCAAATTACTGCGCGAGCTCAACCGAATGCAACAGCGACTCAATTGGTCCAAAGGCTGCGAGTGGAACACTAAGTGCTTGTGAGTGACCAAACTGTAAGAAGGCGACTGCATGAAAGCAATCTACGCTCTCGTAGACCACTCCGGGTCCCACCTTTACGGAGAGGCAATCGTGGACGACGATTAGAATGGGTTCGGAACCACGTGGACTGGGGCCGTGAGCAATGGTCCAATGTGCTGTTCATGGATGAATCCAGGTTCGGCTTCCATCCAGATTCACGAAGGACGCGTGTTTGGCGAGTTCCTGGACGATGGAGCCGTCTTCAGAACCCTCAGGAAGTTCACCCATACCAAGGAGGAACAATTATGGTTTGGGCAAGAATTCGTCTTGGAGGACGGACGGATCTCGTTTGGGTGCGGGGCAATATGACGGCAGAACGATACGTCCAACAGGTGCTGGGGCCCGTAATCTTGCCCCACAGAACACAAATAGGGCATGATTTCCTGCTCATGCACGACAATGCCCGGGCACACACGACGAGAACGGTAGCAGCTTGGTTACATACACACAATGTTAGGGCCTTAGACTGGCCTGCTCAATCGCCAGATCTAAATCCCATTGAGCATGCGTGGGATATGCTGCAAAGAAGAGCTCTGAAGGAAGTTCCTGAAAATCTGGCTACAGAAGATCAACTTTTAGCGCACCTCAGAAGGACATATTCCGCAGCAAGACATTGACAACCTTGTTCTGAGCATGCCGAATCGTTGCCGATGTGTTATGAACATCATGGGCGCTTTCTCAGACTACTAACTTCAAGTTTATAAACACAAATTAAATGATTTTTCTATTTTTTTGTTTTTACTCATAAATTAAAAGTTAATTCATATACGGTTTCCGTCTATGCTTCATTTTTTTCCATAAAATCCTGAAATTTTAATCGAAGTACCTTAACCATTATTAAAAAATGGTAGAATATTAAATAACGTATCTTTTAAATATATACATGTCATATAAATAATTAACACATTGATAGTAATTCGCTTTTTTAAAAATATCCCTAGACCGTGTTGATGTGTTTATTATAAATCCAAAAGCAACTCTGTGTGTCAGCCTTCTCACCCTTAATCCGCTGAACCGTTGGTATGGAGATAGTTTGAAACCTTGCGAGTGCTTGCGATGGCCATAGGATAGTTTTTATCCCGGACTTTAAGGTTGCCCTAGTCGGCGGCACGAACTATGTTGTGGCCGGGGTTAAAATGCATGCTATCTCATCCTACTACAACACATACAATATATACGCTCCATTAGAGATGGAGCGTATATACTAGAACAGATCCAGAGACTAGGCTGCACCTATTCTAACTTTTAAAATACTCGATCCACCTAGTCTCACTGTGCCTACGCAGTGCACACCACCCGCGGCCCGCACGAATCAAAGTACCGACAACGCGGCGAAGCGAGAAAGCAGCAGAGTCATAGCTCATTCATGTTTGCCAAAATCATTCGTGTGTCAGTCACTTGAACTTGAACCCTAATTCAAAGTGCATAAAAGTAACGCGACGCGCACAAAATAAAAAAATCGTGTGCCAGTCATTTGAATTTGAACCATATTTCAATGGCATAAAAGTAACGCGTCGCGCTAGAATATATTCTGTCCTTTTTTAACTACACTATTCCGCAATCCTTCCATCTTTGTCTGTCAATACTCGAGACTAGTCGGGACTAGGCAGACTTTATAGAATAGATACTTTGACAATACTCGATGGGAATGAAGACTTTATGATGCAGTCTAATATCAAGTACGGAGTCATGCGAATGTGATCTCGCTAGATTTATTGATACCTACTCGACGTCGCAAACACGTACTAGCGGACTTACGAGGGTCATTCAATAAATACTTAGCCTACAAAAAGTAAACGAAAATTTTGGAAAAGTGGCAATTTATTTTTCAACATTTTCAGTCTCCTTTTAGTTCGATACACTTAGCCCAGCGATGCTCCAACTTTTTTAACCCATCGGAAAAATATTTTTTGTCAAACTCTGCAAAATAGGCCTCCGTGGCGGCGATGACCTCCTCATTCGATCCATATCTATTCCCGGCGAGTGATTTTTTCAGATTAGGAAACAGAAAGAAGTCACAAGGGGCCAAATCTGGAGAATACGGTGGATGGGGCAGCAATTCATAGCGTAATTCGACCAATTTGGCCATGGCAGCGGCAGACGTGTGAACCGGTGCGTTGTCGTGGTGAAACAGCACTTTTTTCTTCGCCAGATGGGGTCGTTTTTTCTTTAATTCGGCGTCGAATCGGCCCAATAAATCGGCATAGTAAAGCCCTGTAATTGTTTTTCCCTTCTCGAGGTAATCGATGTAGATCACACCTTGTGAATCCCAGAAAACGGTGGCCATAACTTTTCCGGCCGATTTTACAGTTTTCGCCTTCTTTGGAGCACGTTCCCCGGTCTGGATCCATTGTTTTGATTGCTCCTTGGTCTCTGGTGTGTACCAGTGGATCTAGGTTTCATCGACGGTCACAAAACGACGCAAAAACTCCGCTGGATTCCGCTTAAACAGCGCCAAACACGTCTCCGATGTGGTCTCACGGTTGCGCTTGTTTTCTGGTGTGAGTAAACGCGGCACCCATCGCGCCGACAGCTTTCTCATGCCGAGTTCCTCGTGAAGAATATGATGCACTGTTCCTTTTGAAATGCCTACAGTCTCAGCTAGCTCCCGAACCTTCAATCGGCGATCTGCCAATACGAAATCATGGATTTTTTTAATGTTTTCCTCCGTAGCAGCTGTTTCCGGTGCACCTGGACGTGGTTCATCAAAAACCGACGTATGGCCACGTGCAAACTCGTTGAACCAATTCTTGACGGTGGCCATCGATGGAGAAGAGTCACCGTACACAGCATCCAAGCGCTCTTTGATTTCGATGCGCGTTTTCCCTTCCAAAAATAGGAATCGAATCACCGAACGATATTGCTCTTTTTCCATTTTTGTAAAACCGATCGACACGTTCGCTTCCATAAGTTGTCAAATTAAAACAAATGAAGGGATTGGAATGAAAATTTGAAAAAAGAATTAAAAAAGAATGTGCTACACTGTGGTAAAACTCTTTTGAAACTACAGCGCCCTCTGGCGATGAGGCTAGGTACTTATTGAATGCACCTCGTATTTAGTGTGATCGGTTTTCATAACGAAATTTTGATAGTTAAGAACATAATATATCAATTTTTTATTAAAACATTAATTCATGTGTTTATTGTTTTAAAAAATGGTTTTCAAAGGGAGTAGTGTATTAAAAAAAAACAATAATACTAATAAATTACTCTGAAAAATGAATAGAAATCTTTTAATTACGCCAACAATCTTCAATGTAGATAAATCTTTACGTTGACAGTCCTAAGCCTGCGTAAAGTATGAAGGGAAGATTACAATTCATTACTGCGTACGTAAGTATTTACACGTATCGGTGGTAGGCAAACACTAAGCATCTATAAAGTATGCGTATTTCATGGACTAGGTGGACTAGGCAGAACAGGTATTTGGATCAAGTATGTGTACGGACTTGGACTAGGTGCACCTAGTCCAAAATTCACCTAGTACGACCCATCTCTAACGAAAGTGATAGACGCTGTGATGAGCAGCAAGAAGCTATTGTACGTCCGAATACATATACTCATGGTATAAAATACATAATACCTAATTGGGTTAATTTTTAACCCCCGACGGAAAATAATATATTATGCAACTAGTGAATAAAAGACGGATTTAATGCGAGGGCCGTAGATGAATCACAAGTAAGTGAAGGGTTCTAACGACTGAATCACGAGCATAGCGAGTGATTCAAGTGTTAGAATCATGAGCGACGCGAGTGATTCATTCATGGCCCTCGATATAAATCTACCCCCGTTTTATTCAAAAGTTGCATACTATATTTTATACCATGACTACGAGAAAAAGAAAGATTGAAGCGAAAAGCACAAGGAATAAAAAAAAAAAAAAAAAAAAAAAAAAAAAATGTGTAACCCCGACCCCTGAGCTAGGTAACAGCCCTTGTGTTTCAATCTCCATCTCTAACTCTATGTCTAACTCTATCTCTAACTCTATCTCTATCTTCATCTCTATCTCATCTGTAACTCTAACTCTATCTCTATCCCTATCTCTATCTCTAACTCCATCTCTATTTCTATCTGTAAATCTATCTCGTAACTCTTTCTCTTTCTATCTCTATCTCTAAATCTATCTCTGTCTAAGTTTGTATCAAATATTTTATGCGCAAGGAGGTTGTATAGCATTGAGGTGGAGTATGAATATTATATTGGTGTGTTCTAAATTCAAACACCAAAACAGTGATTAAAAGAATAAAATAAAACTGTTTTCAGTGAATAAAATAAGCTTTTTAGAGGGGGAATGGTACAAAGGTTTTTTTTTTTTATTTTGAAGTGTGTCTGTGTTTGTGTAGGTATTTGTGTTTACGTATTTGTGCACCTGTCTGTGGCATCATAGCTCCTAAACGGATGAACTGATTTTGATAAAGTTTTTTTTTGGTTGAAAGGTGACTTTATCTTTATGTTCTTGGCTATGATTGATGGCAATAAGTTCAGCCGTTCAAAAGTTATGTGCATTGTACTTGATTTTATTCTTTAAATCGGGGTATTTTCGCAAGATAGCGTGTTATAATTACGTGTTTCGATGGATTGTCGATCGAAGCTTGACTACTAGATAAATCTTCTAGTTTAAAGAGGTACTTATGACGGGGGTTTTTAAAATTTTGAATTTTACTTGTCGTTAGTAAAAATAAACAATAAAAATAAAAGAGACGACAAAAAAAATTGACAAAAATTAAATTATAAAATTAGAACAAAAATTTTTAAATTTCAAATCATTTATATTAAAATTGTCAACAATTTCAAAATGCCAAAAAAAAGAAAATGGCAAAAAATAAGTAATATTTAGATGAAATAATGACATCGACCATTTGGTTAATATACTCAGTGTAAGTACTTAAAAGGGTCAACTTTTATATTTTAGGAGATTTTTTAACAAATTTGATCAGTTTCCAATTTGTATAATTTCTGTTTGGAGTGCCTTTTCAATCAAATCCATAGAAAATCTTGGATATCAATGTTTTATTTTGGTGGTAACCGATGCAATCCAAGGAATTTGAAGAAAACCTGATCTCTCTTAACAACTATCCAACAGTGAATATTGTTGAATTGGCAAAATAAAAGGCAATACCAATCACAAAGAATAAAATTATTTTTTTTAACACAGAACTATGTAATACACTAAGATAAATCTGAACCCAAAGCCTGATCTAGGTAAAATCCTGTGTTACAGAACGAGTAAAAAATATTTTTTTTTTTTTAATAACACAAACTAAAATCAAAATAAAATCAGAATGACATCAGTTGAGATAGTGGTCAAGTGCGAGCCGATAAAAAAAAACTAATAGAATTAAAATTACAATTAAATAAAAATCATTAGAATAAAATCATGTCAATGACCGTGTTACAAAATTAGTCAACTACCCTGCTGCATATGTGTTCAGTGAATCATAATGTACATATAGGTATAGTTGTCGGCACGTAACTTGGCAAGAGTCATTAGATGCGCACAAGTTGTATTTTAGGTCTCTTTGGTTATAAAGCGGGACACGGGGAACGTTTAGCACCGTATCGAGCGGCCGATTGGTTGGCCAGTTGACACAAGGATCGACTGACCAATAGCGTCGCGTCCACGTTCTGTTCGCTCTATAAGGTGGTTGGTCAGTTCACACGTTATGCGCGAACTTACCCCACTACGCCAAAACTTTGCCAAGTTACTTGCCGGGGACTATATAATAGATATTATGTTGAGACATAATGGTAAAATAATTTGTTATAAAACCAAGAATGATAATTTAGTTTTACAGCCAAACGGTTGGAGCTACAGTTTTCAAATTTTCACAGTATAAGCATCTTGTTGACCTAAAGCCAAACAAATTGTCAAAAAAAAATTTTTAATGTTTTTAAGGGGTGTTCTCATACAGATAAAGGGGAAGGAAAAAAAAAATTCTACCCATCAAGTAGGGTATTGTTGTATAGAGCTCTTTGTGAAGATATTATACTGTATTTTTTGTTTTAAAAATATTGGAAAACAAAGGAATGAAGCCACCAAAGTAAACTTTATTTTTTTTAAATTGTGTTCAGTAGAATTTTTTAACTTCCCATTGGTCTATGAACTTCAGATTTGGTGATAATGTATATTATGTATTTTTACTAACAAATACCATATATTGATAAATCAAATTTTTCTTTGAAAATCCCTCATTTTCTCATGTTACAACCAAATTGATTTTGAGGTTTGGTATGGAACCGTATATGTGCAAAGACCGACATGCACTTGGCCAGTTTTTTAGTTATTGTGTAATAATCCGCAACTATTCTATTGATTTAATTACGTAGACACAAAGAAATGTTTTTTCTCTATTAATTGTTTTGTGTATGATATTTGGATAAATCTCCAATTAGATTCCTATTAGAAACAGAAACAAACAAAGAAATGTGATGAAACATGTTAGTAGAAACTATCGGACAAATCTGTTTATGTACAAGCATTCTTTTGTTCAATAGGATTATTTTGATCACAACCATCGGTAACAATCCGTTCTGTCTTATCTGTACTGGGGATCTGGGGGGACAATACCTTTATGCAAGCATCCATAGATTATAGTATAAAATAAACATCATCATTACAGCCGAAAACATCATTTCTGAACATAGGCTCTCAAATGTTGTGACATTGATCATGGTATATACCAATCGAATAAACAATAGAAGCGAAGTTGGAGCCATAAGATGACTCCTACCGTGAACTCGCATATGTTATCACTATATTTGCTTACCGCAATGCGGATTGCGGATATAGAAAAACCGGCCAAGTGCGAGTCGGACTCGCGCACAAAGGGTGCCGTACCATTATCACAAAAAAACGCCAAAAAATCAATTTGTTATATGGGAGCCCCACTTAAATGTTTAATTTATTCTGTTTTATGTATTTGTTGTTAACAAAATGTTGATGGCAACATGAATACATCATCTCTATTAATGTTACTAATATATTGTTTTCGTTTTTTTTTTAAATATTATTGTTGTTTAGTCTAAGTTATCTTTTTTTTATTTTTTTTGTTTGTGTGTGTTGTGTGCTCTGGCTTGTGTCAAATAAATGTGTTTTCTTTTTTTATCATATTTGTCTAGCTATCATGGTTCATCAGCCTAAGATGACCCACCGACCCAGCCTGGTGACAGACAAACGGACCGCGGAGTCTCAGTATTAGGGTTCCGTAAGGGTAAAACACTTTGGGTACGGAACCCTAAAACTGCACTATAAGTTGAACTGCTGATGAAAATGTCATCCAGTAAAATTAGGAATATATAAGTAACTTACTTTTCATCAATATACGTAGGAGAAAACCACACTTCCTCGGCTTCTCGAAAGCATCTCTCCATAGTGACTGATGCTGCCGGCATCCATTGCTCACAGTGCTCGGCGTTTAGCACACAGTCTAAACCCCCAAAAGTTAGATTTTGGGGCAAAATCCCATAAATTCCAATTTGTTCAAAATTAATTGTATCTTCATCTTCCTCTTTATAAACCAACACCCATATCAAATGGGGATTATTAAAGCGAAGCACGTCCACCTTGTATCGATTGATCTCCATATTTATTACAGATTTACAGGTACAACTTAATATGAATTTATCACCAAATTCAACAAGTCGACAAACAATTCGAAAACAATTTTTTTTTTTTTTTTTTTTTTTTCGCCCTTCGGGCAGGCTATAGTCTTTCAACCATACTGCCTAGTCTTTCGTAGGTATTTTTTTTTTTTTTTCTTTCGTAATATGTTTAGAAATCATGTCTTTCGTTTTTCTAATCCATGTTGTAGTCATTATAAGTTTGTCTTTGATTATTAGTAAAAATCTTGTTTTTACATAATTCCGTTTTTTTTTTCAATTCCAACTCCAGGGTAAACGTCATTTCCATTATATGTCAATCAATTCCAGGTTAAGTGTCATTTCCATTTCATTCATGTCATCAAAGATATGTCATCTTGTATAAGTTTATTTTCTTCTTTCTTCTGGTTTTTTTTTAAAAAACATCTTAAGCTACAGTTTTAAATATACAAACTATAAATAATAATAAAACGGTAATATTTACATATACCTAGGTGCATAGGAACAAGAAATAGAACTATTTAAATCTCATTAACAGTCTCCAATATGTATCTATACAAATATAAATAAGTTGAAGCGTTCTTAAGCAACTCCTGTATGCACAGCGGGACCCTATCAGGTGTTTTATAAATTTTTAGAAGCTCATCCGACAACACAAGGCGCTGAATGTTGAAAGATGAACACTCAAAGAAGATATGATGTAGTGATTGAACTTTTTCTGATTGACAGTAATTGCAATACGATATGCTGACCATTTTAAGACGACGAAGATGATAATTTAATCTACAATGACCAAAGCGCATACGACAAATAATTGAATAAAACTTTCTACTTACAAATAAATTATTTTTGCAAAACCAAGGAACAGAGTTGATTTGAACATCAAGACTGTTAAACCAAGAACCTTTATTTTCAATATGTGTGCAGTGGTATGAATATTTCCCCCATGCCTCACACATGCGCCGTCTTAAGAGACTAACTGCGTCTGTGTATGGTATGGGAACACTCGTATCAGTGCTAGGTATTAATTCTTCCAATTCAACAATTTTTTTGGCAAGAAAATCTGCTTTTTCATTTCCTCTAACACCAATATGTGAAGGTACCCAAACAAAACAAATTTCAATATTTGACTGGGCTAATTCAACCCAGAGTTGTTTTATCAAATGAATAATGTAATTAGTGTTGGCATGTAGTTTATTATTTGCCAAATTTTTTAAAACACTCATACTGTCACTTACTACAACCCATTTGCTATGTTCAGAATTGCTATTTTTAATATGTTTCAAAGCACTCAGAATTGCAACAGCTTCAGCTGTAAAAATACTAGCATTTCTGTCAATTCTCCTACCAATACCTACGTTTGAAGATGGCTCATAGATGGCAAAAGAAACAGCTCTATCATTCTTGGAACCATCAGTATACACAAATTTATGATCTGACCACTCTGACAACATTACATATACTTCCTCTTTTGAAGGCAAATCCTTTTTCTTATTTATAATAACACTAATAGCTGGAAATTTACTGCTGAAAGTTCCCTCATAGCAAGGCAAGATAAGCTTAGATCGGTAAATGTTAATATTTTCAATAAAGTTTTTAAATTTTCTAAGTTGCTGTAGTATATAAAAAGATTTTGTAGCAGTTTGCATAGCTAAATGCAACATATTGACTAAAAGACTATTACCCAAAACACTATAAAGCTTCAAAAAGAACCTTTCTAACAAGTAATCAAAACGAATGGCTAATGGTGGAACATTACATTCAATCTGCATTGCATTTACAGGAGTGCTTCTGAACGCCCCAGTTATAACGCGCAAACACTTGTTTTGCAAAATATTTAAACTATTTACATGTTTAGAGTCTGCAGCAAAGCAATAGAAACCATATTCAAAGTGACTACGAACTAAAGATTTGTACAATAATAACAAAATTTTAGGGTCTGCACCCCAATATGTACCACTCAAGGATCTCAAAATATTATAAGCTTTATTTGCTTTGCTAATAATATGTTTCATATAATTATTCCAGGACAAATTATGTGAAAAAATAACACCCAAAAATTTGACATCTAAAGAACTGGGTAATGCACAATTATTGTAAAACACAGCAGGCATATTATGATTATGTTTACCAAATAAAACAACTTTGGACTTCAATGGGTTGACACTAAGATCAAGGTAAGAGAAATATTTACATAGATACATTAATGCAGCATTCACTATTTCAACTAGTTGTGATACATTTTTCCCAGATGCATAAACCACTAAATCATCTGCAAACTGTAAGTTTTTAACCTGAGACCCTAACATTAAATTTAATCTTCGTATATACAATATAAATATTAAAGGCGATAAAATGCCCCCTTGACAAACTCCTTTAGACGATAGCCTAGGACCATAAAGGTGTCTGTTAAATTTTACAAAGACTTTCCTATTGCTAAGAAATTGTTTTAACCAATTTATTATTTTTCCAGGGATTCCTATCTGTGATAACTCACTACATAAAATATCTATATTCACACTATTAAATGCACCTGCAATATCAAAAAACACTCCAACCAAATTTTCATTTGACGATAAAGACTTGTGAATATCGAGCTGTAATTGACAAACACTTTCCCTAGCAGAACGATTCCTACGAAAACCAAATTGGTTTGATGGTAAGATATTATTTTTTTCAATATAAAACTCTAAACGCTGTTTTAAAAGTTGTTCAAATAATTTTCCAACACAAGAAGTAAGAGCTATAGGGCGGTAAGAATCAGGACACATTTTAGGCTTATCTGGTTTTAAAACAGGTACAAGGCAATCCACCTTCCAGTTAAGAGGTATAATATCATTTTGCCATAATAAGTTCAAAAGTTGTAAAAATATTTTTAAACTACTAATGCTAAGTTTTTTAAAAAGTATGTATGGCATTCCATCAAGACCATAAGTAGTATCTCTTCTGGAAGATATGGCTGATATTAATTCCTGCAATGAAAAAGGACTAAGAAGAAAATTATTGCTGGGATTAGTACTGGTTGTGAATGAAGATTTTGAGTCTTGTGATGCGAAATCTGGTGTGTATTTTTTAAGAAAATCTAAAACCCATCCATCATCTTCGAGAGCATTAAAATTGAATGTTTTATTATACTTCCTCATAAATTTCCATATGACAGATAATGGCGTAGTCCTATTGAATGTTTCACAAAGAGCAAACCAACTTTTTTGTCTTTCCAATTTTAGAACAAGTTTTTTAACCGCTCGAAGCCTTTTGAATTGTAGATAGCTTTCTTCTGAAGGATTATTTTTAAAATATATGTATGCATTTTTAAAATTTAATACGGCTTCTGTGCATTTTTGATTCCACCAAGGAAGATAAGGTCTTTTAAAATTATTTACAAGACATGAATGATTGACAAAATTTGTCCTACCAGTCAAATGATTATTATTTTCAATAGAATTTACAGCTGCTGTATGTAAAATGCTACAAAATTTAAGATATGTACCAGAAAGACTTATAGTATCGACTTTAAAATCAACCAACAATTCATCAACAAGACTACTATATCTTTGCCAATCCACCAATTTATAATTTGGATAAATGGGCAAATGTTCAGCATTAGAACAATTGCTGTATGTATTACTTTTGTTAATATTACTAATCACTACTTTAATGATTATAGGAATGTGATAACTACTACCAAGAGGACAATCATGTACGTTCCATTCACAATTGAGAGCTAAAGACGAAGAGACCAGCGTCAAATCTAGCGCGTTAGGTCGCCAAGTTAAAGAGCCAACTGTTGTTGCATGACCATTATTGAGCAGAACCAAATCATTATCATCTATTACTTCCAAAATGTTTCGACCTCGTACAGAATCCGAGCCACAACCCCAAGACGAGTGGTGAGCGTTAAAGTCACCAGCAAATATAAATGGCCCAGGAATAGATTTTATTAATAAATCAAGGTTTTCTTTTCTGAATGCTGGATTACAATTCAAAGGACTATAAAAACTGACTATGCTTATCTCCTTGTTATTTACTTTTATTTGAATACAGATGTTTTGCAATGAGTTATCAAAGAAGGTATCAATTTTAGAGTAGGTAATGGTATTGTGAATAATTATTGCGACTCCGTTATGTTTGTTACCGGTATCATTTCTCTCAATATTATAATTTTTTATTTTAAAATTTTGGTGAGGTTTAAGCCATGTTTCACTGATAATTGCTATATGTATATTGTGACTATAAAGAAAATCGATAAATAAATGTTTATTACTATTTAAACTTTGAGCATTCCACTGTACAATATTTAATTCTGAAAAATCCATCAACTGGTTGAAGAAAATTTATTACTGAACGTTGTTTTCAAGGCTTCTTTAATAGAAAGTGAATTAATAGGTTCGTCTTTATTGCTTATTATTTTTGTGAGTGTTTCGACTAAAGTATTTATAAATTTATCTGATTTCATGAGATTACTAATCTGAGTGTCCAGATTGCGTGATGTTAAAGCTGGGAAAGAGTTTACATTAAAAAGATCTGAATATGTAGCATTTTTAGTTTTAATTTTATTTTCTTCTACCTTTTGCTTTTTTATTGGACATGCTGAAGAGATTGCAATATGATTGCCGTTACAATTTGCACACTTAGCATCCTTTTGGGCAACAACACACATTCTGAAATTGTGATGTTCAGTACATATTGAACAAACTTCAGTATTTCGACAAAATTTAGCTATATGCCCATAACGCAGGCATTTAAGGCATTGTTTCACTGGTGGGATATATTTGTTCACCTCATGACGCCATGAGTCCAAATAAATATAAGTTGGCAAAATAGTGGATGCAAATGTCACAGCAACAGTCTGGGTAGGGGCAAAAGATATTCTACCTTCATCACCTCTGAACCTGCGCATGAAACGCCTCACCTGTATTACATTCTTTGAACTGCCGATTAAAGAAAATATCTCTTTATTAGACATATCTACTGGGACTGAAGTAAGGACTCCAGTAACCTCTGTGTCACCAGCAGGGATAGATGCTTTTAGAGAAAGCTGATCAAATAATTTTTTGTTTTTTAGAAACATATTGGCGTTATTTGGTAAATCAAATGTGACACCGACCTTATATTTGTTTATTGTGCGCAAGTGCATCACACCAGACACTCCATGTTCTCGTATGCCCTTGGAAAGGGCCATACGATCTTTGTCGTTGAAAAACTTATTCTCGTCCATATGACTAAGAAAAACGATTAACTCTGCCTGCTTCGTATCTTCACTGTACTTACGCGTATACCCCTTTACCTTATATATGGCATATTTATTGTCCTTAGGTTCCTTATCATTGGCATCTTTAAATTTAGTAACCGAGTATGCCGTCGATACCGTGGACTCCGCCGTGTCAGAGTCTGAAGATTCCTGCAAATGCTGTTTCAGATCCGGAGGAATTTCCAGCTCATCCTTCCTCCGCCTCTTTTTCCCCATTTTTTTGTCTTCAATTACACAAAAATATATATATACACCAAATAAGACCTAATAGTACGAATATTTACAGAATTAAATTACAATAAACACGAGAAGTTGAATTACAAAATAATAAATTAAAAAACGCGCCTTTCCACTTCAACCGTTTCCCGCCTCTTTCAATTCGAAAACAACAAAAACACCGGAAATGGAAGAAGAAGTGAACGATATAATAGTAGTCTATGTGAACGATTACGATAGACAAAGGAAGGAAGTACATACCTCTAGTGATGCGCACTGCGGCTGCTGCGGCGGATACGGCAGATGCGGCAAGTCGTGTTACCGCGGCGGCGTCCACACCCAAAAGAAAGATAGGTCATACATTCATAGCAATCTAAACTATATCACATCAATCGATCAATAAAATGCACCGGGAGCGTTTGTTTGGGTAATTATTCATCTGATAGCGTTCATTTCAATAAAATTAATGTTATCTCTCAAATTAGAAATAATTTTCGAATCAATCCGATTTCTGTCCATTGTTTCGTTAATTAATTCTTAATGATGGATGGGAATTGGGATGGTCTTGATGGCATAATAATCTTTAATGCAAGTGCCTCAGTGGACCACGGCTGAGTGCTGACCCCGAGCGGCAAAACTAAATGATTTGCTGCCTCGGTAGGTATAGTTCTCGCCAAACTTCTGGGCCGCCCTGAAGTTGGCTACAATGGGTGCGCAGTAGAAAATGTCATACAAGAACAGCACCGATCCGTGCCTTGCGCAACGGAAAGCCAAGCCAACTTTAGGGCGGCCAAGAAGTTTAGCGAGAACTATAGTTACAGTCCTCGCCAAACGGTCAAACTTCTTGGCTACACTGAAGTTAGCTACAATGGATGCGCATTAGTAAATCTCATACAAAAACAGCACCAACCAATCCGTGCCTTGCGGTTCGGAAAGACAACTTCAGGGCGGCCCAGAAGATTGGCGAGAACTATAGAAAAGGTTTATGCTGGTTGAACACTCTACTGCGAAAGCCCGAGGCACCGCAGTACATTGAGTTTTTAAAGAAAATATCATGCTTGAACTCAGTTGCACCGAGAGCAATGTACATCACCATCGCGGGCTCTCGCGTGAGTGTGCACAGCCGGATTTCGTACAGGATGTAGTTTAGATGGGTTATTTTCAGGGCCGTCTTACGAGTATGTAGCCGAGATGCACCGAAGCCAGCCAAGTCAAGATGCTTGATTTGCTTATCTTTCTCGGCTTTCCCGTCATGCGGGACAGTTATGTCAACAATCATTGTACGCCTCTCGATTCGGCCACCACCACTATATCAGGCTTATTAGCGATAATAGTCCTGTCAGTGATGATGGACCGATCCCAGTACAATGTGATATTGCCATTCTCGAGAACTGGGTCGGGCACATATCTGTAGTATGGCACCTCCGATGTCACAAGAGTGTATTTCAGAGCAAGTTGCTGATGGATAATCCTGGCTACAAGGTTGTGCCTATGCAAGTACTCTTCGTTAGCTAGACGAGAACAACCAGAGATAATGTGGCGGATCGATTCACCCGGACGGTGACATGCCCGACAGATGTCTACCGTGCTATCCTTCACAATAAACCTCCGGTAGTTATTTGTCATGATAACTTCGTCCATAATTGCACCGACGAAACACGTAGTATCTCTAAGTAGTCTGTGGACGAAATCTTCGGTTTCCCCAAAGAGGTCACCGAATCGCAGCCAGGCTACGGACACTGATTGGTCTACATCGGACCCATGTAGGGCCCGAAAAAAGCGTCCGTGATGCTCCATATAGTGCTTACACACGTTCGGATTTGGTCCGGCCGGACCACGGATTTGTGGGCGGAGTTAGTCCGGCCGGACCATATCCGAGCGTGTTTAGAGTGGTCCGCCGGACATTATTATTATTAATTGAGTCCGTCTCGGTCCAAAAGTCCTCGGTACACAAGCGTGTGTAAGCGAGAAAGGATTTGTAGGCGGAGTTAGTCCGGACGTGTGTTAGCACTATTAGTGTCAAGCACTACAGGTACAGGCTTGCGCCAGTTCTCATTCACCAAGGAGAGTGGGGTGAGTCCCTTGTCCACTGCCACTACATCTCGATGCATACCCACGTCGGTGTTTAGAAAATATTCCCTGAGATTGTAAATCTCGCGGTTGTGGAGGTTTTTGGCATATAAAAAGCCCCCGCCTCCACACTTCCGCGGGATATACAATCTCATAAATGACGATCGTGGGTGATACATTCGATATGCAGTCAGCAATGTACGGACCCGCCTATCCAGGGCGTCGAGTTCCGTTTGAGTCCATTTGAGTATGCCGGAAGAGTACATCAATACCGGCATGACCCAACCATTGAAGGCACGCACCTTGTTTCCGCCCGAAAGAAGGCTATTGAATACCTTCTTCAGGCGGCCAAAGAAGCGTTCCTTCAACGATTGCTTCACGTCAATCGTATTGAGACCTAACGCTTCCGACATACCCAAATACTTATAGGTTTCGTTTGGAGAGAGGGATCTCAGGTTTATGGAATCCGCAGGTTGAATTCCTACGGATTCCACAATCTCCCCTCGCTTTACATGCATGACCGCACATTTTTCCACACCAAACTCCATCCTGATGGCGCTACTAAAAGTTTCAGTTACCTTTAGTAGCTCCATCAGTTGAAGATTGATGGCCTGACCACCTCTCTTCAACCGATAGCCTAGCCCTGAATTCTCCAGCAGCATGCTTAGAGGATTCAGGGCTAGGCAAAACCAAAGTGGACTCCAACTATCGTCCTGGAATATACCTCGCTCGATCCTTACAGGTTCACAATTCCTCTGGATATTTCGACATTCTGGATAGCGAAGGACTGTGCTCCATTGCCCCATACACGACATCAGCAAGGTGCGTAGAGTTATATCTATTTTAGAACTGTCCTATTCAAATAAGACGTGCTTAACGTCTTATTTCAATAGGTAATACATTCCACAACCGAGCAGCTTGAATCGTAAAATATTTGTCAAAGAAGGAAGTGGAATGCATATCTCAAGGACCTAGAATGTGTGTCACAGAGGAACTGAAAGCGTTCTTTAAGATAAAAAGAACTAAGAGGATTGAAGAGCACGCGTACCACAGTGTAAAAGTGCTTACGCATCAAAATAACGCCGTCCAGACGGATGCACCGCAATGACCTAGTTATTGCGTAATGCTGACGGCTGCAGGCGAATATTATAGTTAAGGCGAAGTTAATACTCGCTTAACTTGTACAATGAGTTCTAAAGAGGAAAAATTTAGCGTAAACCTCTCAACAGAGACTGAACATCTGTTGTACAAGTACTTCTGTGAAGAACAAAAGCAACGCGAAAAGCTGCAAAAAGAACTAAATGACTTAAAAAGTCAGATAGAAAACCTCCAGCAACAGCTGAAACTTCAAGCGGAGAACCCACCGCAATCAGCTACTACAACCGCCTCTGAGACTTCTTCCCCGCCTGTTGAATATACAACGGATGAAGAAGAACTTGCTCGAGAAACAGGATGGATACGGCAAAAAAGCAGGAAGAAAAGAAAATTGAACACCTCTCCCGCCCAACCCATTCTGAATGAACAAGGAAGTGAAGATAATAAAGGTATGAAAAATACCATAAAAACTCCTTTGCCACCACCTATTGTAGTAGACGGTATCCAGGACTACCAGAAATTCTTTGATTTTCTTTCTGAGAGCCAACCAGCTGACGCGTTCAGCATCAAAATGATGAACGGGGATACATTCAAAGTAAGTGCCAAAAACGATGATTCGTACAGAGCAATTACAAAGGCTCTCTCACTGAACAATTGCCTTTGGCACTCGTATGAGAACAAACAAGAGAGACCAGTTAGAGTTATGGCAAAAAAATTGCATTTCACATGCATTCCGGCGAGAATTGTTGAAGACTTGCGTGGCAAAGGCTACAAAATTCTAGAAACAGTCAACAAATTGAGTTGAAAAACCAAAGAGCCACTCAATATGTTCATGCTAACATTCTCAAACGATGAAGAAACTAGCAAAATTTATAACATCAAAACTGTATTGGGATGTAATGTGGAAATACAACCGGTAAAATCCACAAAACTGGTACCTCAGTGCAAACGATGCCAAGCTTACGGCCATACGCAAAAGTACTGCTCCAAAGAGCCGAGGTGCGTAAAGTGCACAGGCAAACATCTCACGGAGGATTGCAGTAAATCAAAAGAGAGAGTCAAAGTGCGTCCACTGTGGAGCACCACATCCAGCTAACTACAGGGGATGTATCGTAGCCAAAGAAATCCAGCAGATACGAAACAAAAAATCGAAAGGCAATAATACTGCCCCTCAAGAAAATACACGTACTGGAAGAGTCGAAGTCCCCAACCAGTACAAACGAAGTCAAAGCTCAATGCAAACTACGACAAAAAACGTATCTTATGCCCAAGTAGCTACAAGAGGCATAGCCAAGGCGCTTTTGGTTGATATGAACAGTGACAAAAAGTTGGATGAAATCTTAAAGTTAATGTCAACATTCGACGGAAGATTGAAAAAAATTGAAAATAGCAACAAAGCTGCTACTTCTATGGCACAAAAATGAATACTACACTAAAAATTATGGCGTGGAACTCAAATGGGTTACAAAAATATCAGAACGAGTTACAAGTAGTATTAGACATAGAAAAGATTGATGTGTGCCTCATATCAGAAAGTTACTTCACAAAGCAATCTCACATTAAGTTTAAAGGAAACAAAGTATACCATGCAATCCACCCAGACCATCGACCACATAGCCCCTAGACGCCTAATGCTTGATCTAATACATCAAAACAATTCTGTCAACTAGCTGAGGTATGAGGCACGGGGTACTGCGCTCTGATTGGCCCCTTACCAAGGTCATACGCATCATTAAGGGTGGGACAGGTTTAAATAAAACCAGGAAGGTATCGATATTTATAAATAGTATTTGTATTTAAAAAAAAAAAATATTACCTTTTTTATTATTAATTATACGGCGTTTTAAGATTTTAGTAATAACATAAAATACAAAAAATTAAAAAAAGTGAAACAAAATTCTAAAGGTAAACATACTTTTTTTTTCGGTTGTTGGTTCTTAAATATAGTAATATTAAATATTAGTAAAAATCGTAATCAAAAAATCGTTTCACAATTAATAAACTATTCAATTTTATGTCAGGTTTCTAGTTCTATCGATAACAGATTTGGTCAAAGCACAGATTACCTCCCAATAGATTCCGCATAGAAGGCAACTTACGCGCACCACACATCAGCCTATTTAGGCTGATATAACTCAGTGCACGAAATGATCTCTTTAGTGTCGACCAGACATTAGAGCTGTAGGGACGCAAGCGATTTCTAGTATTAATTCTGTTTAAAAAATAGTTATCAACGTTTTGTCTTAAAAAAAATGACGAATTGTGCAGTAAAATGGTGTGGAAAATCAACCATCCCTTCAAGTTCAAAAAAAGATGGGTTAATATTCCACCAGTAGGCAAAGTAATAAATATTGAGCAATCTAAAAAAGGTCAAGTTATGATGGTTATCAAATCAAAATTGCACACTTAACAGTAGCGCTCGTTGATGTATTTTGTGAAAGTCCCTTTCACTCATAAGGAATTATTATAATGCTATCTTTTTCCCACAGAAGTAAAAATGTTGAGACAAATACGTTTTTTGCTTATCGAAAAGTATCGATGATCGTTGTTTAATTAGGTACATAGGAGAATAAAATAATATTGTTAAAATTGATTATTTAAAAATTAACAAATTACTTTATTTTTACTTTGAACTAATTGTGCTCTACTCATAACAAGAGCTCAGAGAGGCCCTGTTTACATAGGATTACAATTAAATTAAATCACTTTTGGCCAAAATCAAAATCTTTTCTCGGTCGATGTTTTTCTTTTTTATTATTAAAGTAATTACAAAATCGCCAGCTAAGAAATTTTACATAAAATACCATTTTAATTGAAAAATATCGATATTTTTATCGACATTTAATGCGCATGTCCCGTCACTACGACAGGTACCGTGACCTTGAATAGCCAATCACGGCGCACTTGTCACTCCCCGCGCAACCCGTGCCTTCCTCCAAATTTGGTGATCTCGGAATCAAACAAAACAGTAGGCATGCGGTATCTATTGGGAGGTAATCTGTGGGTCAAAGATATGGTGCTTCACTAGTTTTGTTTACGAAATTATAGAGGACAAGAGATAGCGAAAAAAATACTTTAAAAAGAAAGAGACGCAAACATGCGGTGGGCGTGTTCACCTACAAACTTGACCAGTATAATATGAACTCCGATAAATAATATTAGAAAATAAATCTAATTATGTTTATGTAACTATTAACTTATCAATTTAATGTTATGTAATTTTTTCGGAAACTCGATGTCTGGCTGTTGTTACCATAGCAACATATTGTACAAGAGGCCATTATACAATTCATTTCATCATTTTTTTATTGACTGACACGAAAGTGTTTATGGCTCACAGAAGTGGTCGCTACTAATTCGAAATTGTCGAGTGGCGATCAGTATTACCTGTATATGATCTTTTTTAGTCATATGTGTTGACAGACATCGCTCGCCTGTTATTAGGCGTCTAGTGGCTATGTGGTCGATGACCCAGACAATTCTGCAAGAGGTGGTGGTAGTGCCATCATTGTAAAAGAAAACCTACAGCATTATGAAGAGTTCAAATACGAAGAGAAGGACATCCAAGCAGTGGCGATTTGTCTACAAACCAAAAAATATCCTACGAGTATAACAGTATCTGCCATCTACTGTCCACCACGGTATATGATAAAAAAGACCACTATATGAACTTTCTAAATCACTTTAAAAGTCGATTTATATTAGGAGGTGACCTCAATGCTAAAAATACGTATTGGGGCTCCAGACTAACAACTACTAAAGGCAAAGAACTACTAAGTGCCATAAAAGAGCTGAAATGTGATGTCATATCAACTGGAAAGCCGACCTATTGGCCAACAGATCAAAATAAAATACCGGACTTAATAGGTTTTTTTATAACCAAGGATCTATCAACTAGTTATATAAAATCGGAACAAAGCTATGACATGAATTCAGATCACTCTGCAATTTATCTAGAAATTAGCGAAACCATTTTTTATAAAGAAAACAGGCCTACTCTTGTTAATAAATGTACAGACTGGGAGAGCTTCAAGTCCAGATTGAATGATCAGATAGACCTTAAAGTTACATTAAAAACACCCGAACATCTAAACATCGAAGTAGAAAAGTTCATCACGCATATCCAGCAAGCAGCGTGGGAAAATGCACCTGACTTCAACAAGAGGACGAAGGGAAATACTTACCCGCTCAGTATCAAGCATCTCATTATGGAGAAAAGAAAACAGAGAAAAACATGGCATCAATCTATGTGCCCTGAAGACAAACGAAAATTGAATAATCTAACAAAAAAAAGTAAGAAGACTAATTCAAGACTTTAAAGACGAGTCAACCATAACCTATCTTCAGAGTCTAAGTAACGATTAAAGGACAGACTACTCTCTTTGGGAGGCTACTAAGCACTTAAAAAGGCCGATTACCCAAATACCACCTATCAAATGTGAAAATGGACAATGGGCAGTAACTAACGAGCAAAAAGCGAAGAGGTTTTCAGAACACCTTGAAAATATCTTCCAACCAAACGACGGGGTAATTATTGAAGATCAAACTTTCCCTAATATGATGACATTGGAAAATGAAGTTACCATAAAACTAGTAACACCGAGAGAAGTCGCACGGGAAATAAAATTCAATATAAGCACACGAAAATCACCAAGGTACGATTTAATAACAGGAGAAGTTCTTCATAACCTACCAAGAAAGGGTCTGGTTAAATTAACGACCCTTATCAATGCCGCACTAAGACTTAAATATGTTCCAGACTTATAGAAGGTGGCTGAAGTAATAATGATAGCTAAGCCAGGTAAACCGTCTCACGAAACATCATCAAATAGGCCTATTTCCTTGCTACCAATAATGTCCAAGCTATTTGAAAAGCTCAGACGACTAAAACCTATAATAGCAAGAACATAATACCAGAGCACCAATTTGGTTTTCGAGAAAAACACTCTACTATTGCATAGGATCACATATCAAGTGCATAGGATCACAAATGTCATAGAAAACACCCTTGAAGACAAGAAAGTATGTTCTACTGTATTCCTAGACGTGGCGCAAGCGTTTGACAAAGTATGGCATGAAGGCCTTATACATAAACTGAAGAGCTTGTTACCGAAGCAATTTGCTGATATATTAGAGTCCTATATTCTAAACAGAGTATTTAGAATAAGACAAGAAGATGCCTTCTCAGAACTGAAACAAATAAAAGCTGGCCTACCGCAAGGAAGTGTGTTAGTCCCGGTCCTGTACCTACTATACACTTGTGATATTCCTAAATTAGAGAAAAACACGATTGGAACCTTTGCTGATGATACAGCCATAATGGCTTTTTTTTTTTTTTTTTTTTCTGATTGGTTTGCTCTTGACTCTAGTCTATGTCATAGGTGACAGAGACAGAGTCGACGATGGAGTGAGCTTACCCAGAAGGAGCCTGTTTACTCTAACTTTGAAGAGATTCGGGTTGAATGCGTTCGGAAACACAGACGCAGGTAGTGAGTTCCATTCATTCGCTGTGCGCATTATGAAGGATGTTTGGAAGCGCTTGGTGCGAATTGGTGGAATGGCAACAAGGTAGGGATGGTAACTTGCAGTGCGTCTAGATGTCCGATGGTAGAAGGGGGCTGGTGGGATGAGGTCGTGGAGTTCTTGAGCACACTCACCAAAATACAGTCTGTAGAAGACCGACAAGCAGGCAACCTTGCGGCGATGAGCCAAGCTGTGAAGCTTGGTATCCACCAGTTCAATGTCACCGATGAGCCTCTTAGCTCTGCGTTCCACCGAGTCAAGCGCGGCAAGCTGATACTTTGCTGAGCCATCCCAAAGGTGGCTGCAATACTCCATGCAGGATCGGACTTGCGCTTTGTACAGGGTTAAAAGCTGTCCAGGCGTAAAGTATCGCTTCACCCTATTTAGGATGCCCAGTTTTTTTGCCGCAATTTGGGCCTTGTACTCAATGGAGGCGCCGAAGTTAAGACTGGATGTCAACTCCATGCCTAGGAGCTCAAGCCGATCAGTCACTGGAACAGACGCACCCCGAAAAGTAGGCGTCCGATCGAAAAGACTCCTTTTAGCGGTAAAAAGACACGCCTGTGTTTTGGTGGCGTTAAAGGAGACCAGATTGTCATTACCCTACTGGGAGACAAGGCTTAAGGGTACACAAGTCAAAAATTCTTCCATACAAACGTAGTCTAGAGATTACTCCACTGTTTGACGATATACTTTCAAAATAAAAAAAAATATCAATTTGTCTCATCATTATCTAGCCCTGTATGGAGCCGAAAAAATAAAAAAATAAAATATTTGAAAGTTAAGAGCGTCGAAAGTTCCATATTTCAACACTAATTTTAACGTATCTTTGGGCGCTAATAAATACCATAAGACGAAGGAAAATTAAAAAACGGCCTCCATACAGGGATCATACAATCCAAATAATTTTATTTTGATCAGATACATTCAGTAGTTTTTTCATGAAATCTAGACTCCCAAAGGTCTGTTTATAAAATTTCGCGCGCTCGTTTTCGTCCTAAATCATCATCCATTTCGATAAAAGATTGCAGAAGTGCTAATTCGTACGCGAACTAGCTTCTTACTGCTCATCACAGCATATATATATTTCGCACGTGTTGTGGGATGAGATAGCATGCATTTTAACCTCGCGCACAAAATAGTTCGTGCCGTCGACTAGTTTAACCTTAAGGTCAAATCTGTCCGCTCTACCATAGTCTCTCTCAAGGAACGAACTTCATCCACGCTGGTTCCTGCGCTGGACAGGTATCTCTCTGAAACAGTACTGTCATCTGCGTACCCAACAATACCAAGCTGAAGTAGGTCATTGATGTGCAGCAGGAATAGAGTTGCAGAGAGAACAGACCCCTGAGGAACTCCGGAATCAATAGCCATAAGGTCAGAGGAGCAGCCGTCTATGACTACTCGGATCGACCGCTCGCAAAGGAAGTCTGATATCCAGCCACAAAAACCAGCGGGGATGCCATACGCTGGAAGCTTACTAAGTAGACTTGCGTGCCAGACCCTGTCAAAGGCCTTCGAGATATCGAGCGAAACAGCAAGTGCTTCGCCGTGTCTCTCAATGGCTTCGCCCCAGCAGTGCGTGACATACACAAGAAGATCGCCAGTAGACCGTCCCCGGCGAAAGCCATATTGACGGTCACTGAGGAGATTATTATCTTCAAGGTAGGTCAGCAACTTACTGTTCAATACCCTTTCCATAACTTTGCACAGAATGGACGTAATGGCGATTGTACGGTAATTGACAGGGTCTGCACGGTTGCCTTTTTTGGGCACTGGTTGCACATTTGCAAGCTTCCAGGACTTTGGTACCGTTCTTTTTACAAGAGAGAGGCGGAACAAGCGTGTCAACACAGGAGAAAGTTCGGGCGCACACAGCCTCAGTACTCTCGCTGGAATGCCGTCAGGCCCGCTGGCCTTGTTCACGTCTAGACTGCACAATACTCTTCGGACCTCTTTGGTGTGCACAGCTAACACGGCTGTTTTCTACGTGGCTGTAGGAAACAGCCACGTAGAAGCAGTAGAAAAGGTTCAAATGGCTGTTAATCAAGTTTATGACTGGACCAAAAAATGGAGGATTAAACTAAATGAATCCAAATCTGTTCACATAGATTTTACCAACAAAAAACACCAGTATTCTCCAGTTTATATTAATAATAAACAAGTCCCATACGAGAATACAGCCAAATATCTCGGTATGACCCTTGACGCAAAGTTACGCTGGAAAGCCCACGTCAAGAAGAAAAAAGAAGAACTCGACTTCCGATATAAAATAATGTATTGGCTGCTTGGAAGAAACTCCGTGCTGTCTGTGCAAAACAAATTAATGCTATACAAACAAGTCCTGATGCCAGTTTGGACTTATGGTACTCGTATTCAAGATCAAGAAGCGAAGGCACAGAGTTAGGAAAATGGTGAGTGGCACTAAGATCAAGAATAGATAGATTGGTAGATTCAATAATATGACGAAGAGAAGAAGAACGGGCATCTTTTTTAAGGAGCCATGTATTAAAGTCGCCCATTATGATATGACTATGACTGTAAGAGGGAATTAAATCTTGCCGCACACGTGTTGAATAAATTTAAATTCTTAGTTCAATAGTAATAAGAGTGAAATTAACTTGCACATCGCGAACGGTATGACACGTGCCGAATGTGGCATGCGGCATCTTTATTAAAACAATACCTATGATGTATAATGAACTAGAATCTGGCTGTGCTCGAGGTTCCACTCACGTAGTCTCAGTGAAGTAGGTACCTATCGAAATTTATGGCGGTCGGCCCCTAGGACTCTTTGCCCGGATGCACCGTATTCCTTGAACCCCTGTGTAAAGACGGCCCTGGTTATTTTTATATTCTTTTCATGTTAGCTAAATGTTTGTAGTCAGTCGGGGAACCCCCTTCCCCCACACCTTCCTTCAGCTCCGAATATAATTTGATATGGATAAAAGTTACAACATTTCTAATATCAGAAGTAAACATGTACGGATGCCAGCGCTTGACTGTAATATCAGAACCAAATTATCCACCAGAGATGTTCAACAGTATCGCAGACGCTTGCGTCTGCGGGTTCGTTGTGTCTTGCGGTAATGCGACAAGTGCAAACCACAAAGAAAAAACCTGTGTTGTAGGCGGGGGATCCCCGTGAGGAACTTCGTTCCTCACGCCTTTCTTCATTCAACTCCGAATTTAATGTAATATGGTTAGAACTCACATTTCTAACATCTGATTTAAGAGTACGGTGGCAAGCGTTTGACTATAATATCCGAACCAAATTACCCATCAGAGATGTATTAGAGTACCGCAGACGCGTGCGTCTGCGAATTCAGTACGTCTTGCGCAAATGCTGAAAGTTCAAACTATAAAAAAAAGCGTGGACGGGGGACTCGTGAAGAACTTTGAACACAGACTAGAACGAATTTCCTCACAAGAAACTCAGGAATCTCAACAAAGTCACCTAAAAAAACTAAACCGGAATCGTTTCAATTGTTGATTCGTCTATGCGGTCTATGACTGTTGGTTGACTGACATTGACACTATTGACAGACCACCGACGAACTGACAAGCCGCCCAAGCCGGCAATGTTTGTTTACTTTTTTTCGTGGCTGCTGAAAACAAAAATGACTGTTAAATTTTATCCACAACTTGCTTAACTTAAGCCGTAAGAATAATATACTCATTTAATACGTTCCACGAGTCATACGCGCTCTGGCGTTCCAGTACCCGACTGTCTTTACCAAGTGAAGTAGCCCGTTAGTTTCGTATTACATTACATATTATATTTTAATTATTAATTCATATAACAATTCACATTGTGTTTGAATTTGTAGTAAATTAATTGATTTATTACAGCAAAGAATGATAATTATGAATTAAACAGTAAAATTCAATAAAACTAATCAAACATAATTATGCTAGATAATAAGTCAATTGATAAATACTATGAATTTGGGATTATTTGTTGTTGATTGAATTGTCGCTACGTAACTTTGTAGTTCTTTATTTACAAATTTAACTTGTTTTATTTGTAAGCTTCTTGTGACATTAGTTAAGTATATTATTATAATATGTTGGTCTACCCTCAAATACATGTTGACAGAAATCAGACAGAAAATAGATACATTTACTACTCTTATTATAATAGGTAACTAATTTATGTTAAGTTATAATATTCTCATATAAGTGAATTATTGTATTTTTGTCAAGTCATTGGCTGATATATCAGACCATAAGAAAAAAGGGACTTTTCTTATGGTCTGGTTTTATATTTTTTTATATATTTTATTAAACTTGGCTTGATGAAGGTTAGCAATATTTTTATGCAGCTGTTATAATACCAAAAATACACATTTTTATATCCCAGTCTCCTAGTTAACTTATTTTGTAGAAAATAAATAGTCCAGTCAATTTAGACATCTGAGGGTAGATTTTGTAACTTCACACCTATTTTTTGGTCTAATTTGACCGGACTTGAAACAATACACACATTAATCAAGTGCACCTGTTTTTGTTTAATATCTAACACAATATTGTAATCTTGTTATAGGACACAATACTAGCAACATATGGTAGGACCAAATCCTATGTCCTGTTAAAGAAGCCTATTGTGAAGGATCCAAGCGGTAGACACAAATGCTTGATAATATTTACTGCATATTGGTAAGATTTAGTTAATATTATTATGCTATTCTAAATGAAAAGAAATACTTTAATCAATGTGCGTACGGTGATTGGGCGCATGGTTGGCGCAGTAGTTAAGTGATTGACTGCTGCGCTGCATGTCGCGGGTTCGATTCCCGCACGGAACAAATATTTGTATGAACTACAGATAGTTGCTCCGGCTCTGGGTGTTGTGTATGTGAGTTTATATGTTTGTAAACACACTTACAATACAGAAAGAAATTCCTAGTGTGGGGCAACATTTAAAAAAAAAAAAGTATTTGATGTAATAATTTACATCTTGTACCACTTAGCCTGGTTTGAGATTTGAAGATGCAGCTAGCACCGATCTACTCTATACAATTGCACATATATAATTTTGGTTTACAGGGTCAGATACTGGCTTTTTGGAAAAAGACAAATTCATATTTCAAACGAAGAAAACTGTTGGTGATTATAAATGGTAATAACAAAGAAATGGATTCTTATAGATAATTATGATAAATGGTTCACCACAATTGTGTGTCTTATACATTGGACCTAACCAATCCCGAAAGAAAGAAAAAGTACCATTGTCGACTAGCAAAAAAAGTGATTTGCAGCCCTTTGAGGTATCAGAAGTGAGAGCACAGTGTACTCAAAGTGGTGAGGTAGCCTTATCACTGTGATTACCTTTTTAACCGACTTCCCAAAAAGGAGGAGGTTCTCAATTCGGATGTTGTTGTTTTTTTTATGTATGTTCGGGCATTTATAAACGGATTTGCATAATTCTTTTCTTGTTTGAAAGAAGTTTATTCTGAAATGGTCCCTTTTAAATTTGGTAAAGATCTGATGAAGAACTTCGGAGATATACTACAGAACTCTTAAATAAATGACGCCAAATCTCTCGGGCTTGCTGCAATTTTATGTCTGTTATTGTTTACACCATTTCATAACATATTATCACGCCAGTATGCTCCAAACGGGTATGTAGATATGTTCAGTTCTCCCTGGTATACTCTAATTCCACTGGTCATATTCAAGTTATATGTTATTTTTTGTGTAATCTATACTGGTATCACTGTGGGCATTATAGGTACCTTACTATAGAACTTGTCCATTATGTACCACTAAAAAGTGAAAACTAAAAAACGTTTTAACAAAAAATAAAAAACCGGCTTCTAAAGCTAAACACTTCAAACCGAAAAGTAACTTTTTCCGAAGTCAATGACTAAAAAAAAAGGAAAAACAGTAAGTACCATAGACACCGACTTCGGAAAAAAAAGTTAGGTTTCGAATTGTAATGTTTTGCTTTAGAAGACGGTATTTTTTTTAAAGTTTTTAATTCGTTTATACGACTTAGGCTATGATTAAGGCTCCCGCCACAGATATGCCAATCAGAGTCATTCAGAGTATTGTGTCCTATAACAAGATAACAATATTGTGTTAGATATTAAACAAAAACAGGTGAAATTCGCACTTATTGCTTTTATAGACTTGCTAATCTTATTCTTCTTTCTAGCTCATAATATAGTTGTAACATTACTTTTGTTTTCTTTTTACAGAAATGAAAGATGAAAATACAAAGAAAAGAAAACATAAAGAATGATTAACAGCACAGAAAGAAGTGCTACGAGAACGCTACATTTGCTGGTACTAAAAACGCTCTCTCTCGAGGTTATAACAAACCAAAGTCGAAGGCTGCATCTGCGAAGGGACCTGCCAACGAAGTCGTCAGACCGAACCCACCACCGAGGTATTTACTTCTGGCGTACCTTGTCCCAGCTTGGCTAGCCCCCACGAGGCAGGCCAAACACAATAAAACCTGTTGCTGCCGAACATCGCTGCCAGCGCCTCTGCACCTCGCTACCTGAGGAATTATGACATTCAGCGGAATGACATTGAGACGAATAATGAAAGAAAGAGAGGTTTGAAGCATACCATAAAAAGAAAAAAAATACTAGTATTAGTAGGGAAAGTTTGCGTCATGACCGGCCTTCGGTCACCATTATGCTGGGATTTTTCAGTGACAGCCGGTGCGGCTGGCTGACGGCGAACCAATGCATCATTGAGGGCTAAACGAGTTCTGCGGACGCCTTCCGTCAATTATGTTCGCTTGCGCTGACGCTTTCGCTTGCGTTATGCGCACATTGCCTGACGCGAGGCGCCTTCCCCGTGAACTACTTCTGGTAGACGATGCTCACACAATAACACTCCACAATCCACTGCTAAGATACTACAGGCATGACGACTCCCCAAGCATACTAACGTGCTGAATGTGTGGCATAACCAGCGGCTTTTAAAGTTCCCAGTACCGGGACCACGCGGGCTCAGTGCGGGTAGGTGGTTATCACATGCCTTCGAATTTTTGGTTCTTGGATGTACCGCTTTCCTCATGATGTTCACCGTTTTTAGAGAAATGGTGATGAATTAATTTATTCAAAGTGAAGACTACACTTCGGGAAGACTATGGGGGGGGCGAAGACCTTTGCCCACCAGTTGTGACGAAATAGAGAAAGTGCAACCCCTGACTAGATGGCGTCATGCAATTGTCTGTGTCAAAAATTGTACTGACCAAAACACAGACGCGTGGCAGCACCTAAGTAACTTTATTATTGCCACCCGAAAAGAGTTCCGCAACTGCTTGGGACCCCACGACACGTATTGCGGGGCCGTTACCACTGGGCCACGATTGTTCTTGTGTGTAAATGTGTGGTGCTGTCTAGTATCTCAGTCGCAGTACCCCTTAGTCTGGAGCGTAACCGGTGCGCCCTGGAAGCATTGCCGACGTCCTCAGCAGGCATACTATTCCGCCAACCTACGTGTACGTTCTTTAATCAGTTCAACATATTTTTGCGTTTTGCCTGGGCTACAAGATATCAAAAGGTAATTATTAGTTCCCTGCTGGAGGCAGTTCCCTTGAAGCCGAAACCTCTATCAGTTGTCCCCTCCCGCCGGCCTGCTCACCAGGGAACTGACCGCCGAGATGCCTACTACACATCAAACACACAACACACACACAAACATGCACTTAGAATGTTTCACGACCAAGCAGGCGAGCTATGGAAGTACCCGGGCACCATCACACTTAACGGGAAAGGGGCGAAGTCCAAAATCTCGCCTGTCGCGCCCCTCGACGGGGACGAAGCGATTAGCTGCAAGTTGTATACTGTCGTATGTGTTTGTTTGTCGTATGTTGTCTGTTGTATTAACCATCTAAATGTCGTTATTAGTTTTTTTTTATTCTCTTTACGTGTGTACTATTTAAATATTATCCAGTTTCCACGTTATTAATAGAAAGCTGTGTGAGCTAATCAGAAAATGACTGGTTCTGCGTTTCTTTGAATTGCTTTTTGTAATTTTGATTGTTATGTGTTTGTGTATTGTATTTGTAAAGTGTTTGAATAGTGTATTTGGCTTTGGTCGTTCTATTTCTGTATTTTTAAGCTATTGCATAGCTTCTTTCGCGGGCCTTGAGCGCGGGGACCGAATCCAGAAATTCCGTAACGAAAAAACCTCACGCTCCCCACTGTCCATCAATGTTGACCTTATGCTAATGAGAATAAGAGTCACTTTTGCTTGTCAAAGAAAAGCGACCTTATTTCAATGTGAAAAAGGGTATTTTTGTTTTGTTTTTAATAAGGTTTTTGAATTCTGTGGAATCTGAGTGGTGAGGGGCAGGGGGGCGGGGGGTGGGAGGTTTGTTGCACGTGTTTTCGATATCCGTGTTGGTATTTTTAGAATGAAAAATTTTTTTGCGGGGAAGGTAAACGGCTAAGGGGGGGGGGGGGAAACCTATCTTGTTCTCCTGGATGAAGTGGTGGGGGTCAGGGGGGCAAATTTTTTGTCAGAAATGCGCTAACTCAAACCGTTTCTGAGATATGAGGGTTTTAAAATTTTTGTTGGTCGTAATTTTTTTGCCTTTTATCGGTCTCTCTGAGCTGTTTCTGTGACAATGGTGATCAATGTGGACCTTATGCTAATGAGAAAAAGAGTCACTTTTGCTTGTCAAAGAAAAGCGACATTATTTCAATGTGAATAAGGGTATTTTTGTTTTGTTTTTTAGAGTTTTATTAATCGTAAATAAATGCGGGTTTGGCTCGCTACGTTTTTTGTTTTTTAGAGTTTTATTAATCGTAAATAAATGCGGGTTTGGCTCGCTACGTTTTCGAGTTTTTAAAGTTTTTAATTTTTTTGACGCATTTTCCAGGACTGGATCTAGAATAAATGCTATGCAATAGCTTTACCGCGGCAGTCCCCGAGTGCCACACGACGTTTTTTTTATTTTTTATTACTATTTATAAAACTGTTTCTTATCATGCGAATTGCCTTTTATAATATAACTTCGAGTTTTGGAAAAGATTCACAAAAATTATTGAACGCAAAGTGGGGGTCTACCCAAGAGGAAGGGCACCGCAGCCGGGGTATTTTTTCAGGCATCCCATTGATCCTGAAAGCTCTAGGTCAACTCTCAGGTCTATGGTGACCGTAAAGGGGAATATAGGTAGTTTCCGTTATTTTTTTAATAAATGTCTGCAGGACAATCTGTCTTTAATTTGTATTATAATCTATATTTATTAATAATAATAAAAGCCAGTTGTTTTTAATTACCAAATTTCGGTTTAAGTGTAAAATACAGACACTGACATTGAGTAATTTGGGGGCACGGAAGTGCCCCAACAAGTCAAGCTAACAAAGACGCAGGACTACCTCCTTTTCTAGAAGCCCTTCAAGACGTTTTCGACCTCCTTTAACTTAGTTGTGGAAAAGTTAGAAGGGTGAATTTTCTGTGACTAAGTGAACATAATAAAACATCGTAAAATAACAAAATTACATTCAATTTGAACCTGTAGTTTAAAGACATCAAATAATTTATTCAGTAGGTACCTTAATAAATAGGAAAAAAAAAAAAATCGAGTTGGGTTTACATAAGAGTTTGACATTATTGTGTTCTTCTAATTTCAAATTCAAATAAAAATTATGAACACACCAACTGAACAAATTATTCGACTTGGTTTTACATTCGACCTCACAAGTTTCTGCGGCAGAAGAACTGCTTTGCGAGACTAGTGTTTTTTAACCGACTTCGCAAAAAGGAGGAGGTTTTCAATTCGACTGTATTTTTTTTTTTATGTGTGTCACCTCAGAACTTTTTATTGGGTGAACCGATTTTGATGATTCTTTTTTTATTTGTACGCTGGTGCTTGTCATGTGGTTCCATTTAATTTTCATCAAGATCTGATTAAGAACTTCGGAGATATACATCAGAACTCTTCAATAAATGACGGCAAATCACTCGCGATAGCTACAATCGCATTTCTGTTTAATGTTTACGCTATTTCATAACATAACATCACACTAGTACGCTCTAAAGGGGTACGCAGGTGTAGTCACTTCACCTTGGTATACTATTATTCCACCGGTTTTGTTTAAGTTTCATGTTAGTGGGTTAATCTATTCTTGTTTCACTTTGGGCATTATTGGTACCAAGCCTATATAACTGGTCCATTATGTACCACAACTAAAAAGAGAAAAATAAAAAAACTTTTTACAAAAAATACAACCGACTTCCAAATAAAAACACTACAAAGAGAAAAATAACTTAAATTTCGGAAGTCGGTGTCAAAAAACGAAGAAACGAAAACAAGAACACCGACTTCCGAAATTGAAGTTATTTTTCTCTTTGTAGTGTTTTTATTTGGAAGTCGGTTGTATTTTTTGTAAAAAGTTTTTTTTTTTACATGTTATGTTTTTGATACCATACTGCGATCGCCAACCCTCTCCTGCCAAGCGTGGCGATTATGGCAAAACCCCCCCAATGAACAGCACAAATAAAAAGTGGCCCCTAGTACCCGGCAGCTTGCCTACCCTCGACTACGGTAGCGGTCGAGGCTACGGCATGGCAAGGGGTGCTAAGAATCTCCGGACGAGATCCGGCTACCCCAACAATCACCGACGACTGGACCTGGCAACGTGCAACACGCGCACACTTCGGCCCGACGAGAAGGTAATTATAGGTAGGTATTAAAGGAGTATTATAGGGTTATCGAAAGGGTTATTGAAATTGGAAAGGATCTAGGCCACTTGTTGACAAATAGATATCCAGGACACTCAATAATAAACTAACTACTGTATGCCTGGTTGTTCTTTATTTGATATATTGAAATAGTTATAAAATGCAATTTTAACCAGGATACTACATTATTAATATTATTGGTAATAGGGGTAATGTGAACAAAGGAGAATTATTCCAACATTATAGATCTTTGTGCAACCTTAGTTTGAAAAAGAAATGTGATGTTCACATTCCCATACAGCCAAAGTTTGCCACAAGAAGAAAACATACTTAGATATGAATTGAATAGGACATTACATAATTTAACATATAGTAGTAATTTATTCCATTTAATTGACACTAACAATTATGTTGGTAATCACTTTTATTTGACAAAAGAACATTTTTTCATGGATAGGTACTTTCTTTCAAAGTATTATAAAAGGGCAACTAATTTTTTGAGCTGTTATTAAATATTCGAGATGTTATTATGATCAGTTGAAAAACATATTGAGCGGTTATTTAATTTAATGGCGGTTGATTAATTATTGCGACAGTAAAACATGGACAGTAATAAAAAAACAATTTGTCAGTTATTTTATCATACAATGTCAATTCTAAAAATAATTGAGCAGTCCAATAACTGAATGAGCAGTAAAAATTATGGAATGAGCGGTTCGAAAAACAGTTCGGCCTTAAGTTCGGCAGATCATAGCGAGCGGTGACACCCGAACTCAAATTCATTGAAAAGAGAGGTAAATGTTCGTTAGTTGGGCGGAGCATATTAGCGCGGGTGGCGGAAGCGACCAATCACAGAGTTGGTAATCGTTTCGCGTGAGCTCGTGTTTTAAATTCTTGCATTTGTTTTCGTAATAAGCGTGCAAGTGCATTATGGTCAGTGAATCAGTCCAAGAGTGAGCGAAGCGAGCTCGGGAGCTTAGGGCACCCCGACACATGTGCACAACTCCAGCTTCCTCATAAGTGTTAGAATAATTCTATCTATGCCAATATTTAAGGCATAATAGCAGCAATCAAAGTACCGAGTCTTAATTTAGCTGCCATAAAAACTTCGTTAATATGAGTCGTTTAGTATGTGTCAGCTGGAGTGACGTCACACCAGCTTCCTCATTCAATACAGGCAAACCAGTGAGGTTAGGCTTTTGGACTATAGTCAGAAAAATAAGGCATAATAGCTGCACATGGAAGAAAAGAACTGAACGATAATACGTAAAAAGTGTTGAAACTACGATCAAAAAACGTGTGTGTAAGCTGGAGTGACGTCACCCCAGCTGCCATGTCATATCTTCCGAACAAAAGAAGTTATGATTATGTATTATAGCTCAAAAATTAAGGAATAATAGCTGCCATTGGCAGCAAAATTTTCAAACGTCTGGTCAAAATACTCTTTAAGTTATTAAACCGACAAGTATGTGTAAGCTGGTGTGACGGCACCCCAGCTGCTCATGTCATATCTTCCGAACGAAAGAAGATATGATTATGCATTATAGCTTAAATCATAAGAAATAATAGCTGCCACAGGCAGCAAAATTTTCAAATCTCTAGTCCTTGTAGTTTACACGTAGTAAACAAAAAAAAAGTTTTCACGCCAAAAAGATCAACTTATTACTTTGGATGAGGTACGGAGCGGCGTTGCCGTTCCGTGCGCTTTATTATCAGTTTGAAGTAGTTTAAACTAGGTTATAGACTGGGAGCTGGGGTGACGTCACTCCAGCTTACACACACGTTTTTTGATCGTAGTTTCAACACTTTTTAAGTATTATCGTTCAGTTCTTTCCTTCCATGTGCAGCTAGTATGCCTTATTTTTTTGACTATAGTTCAAAACCCTAACCTCGCTGGTTTGCCTGTATTGAATTGAATGAGGAAGCTGGGGTGACGTCACTCCAGCTGACACATACTAAACGACTCATATTAACAAAGTTTTTATGGCAGATAAATTAAGACTCCGTACTTTGATTGCTGCTATTATGCCTTAAATATTGGCATAGATAGAATTATCCTAACACGTATGAGGAAGCTGGAGTTATGCACATCCCCGACACGGACAGGTTAGGGTCGAACGAGATGACGGGAGCTGAAGTGAGCGAGCAAAACGAGCGACCCTGCATACAGAAATAGGAGCAAAAGTATTTTTTTTTTTTATTACTATTTAAGTACTGTTTTTAGGGTTCCGTACCAAAAAGGTAAAAAGGAACCCTTATGGTGCGACTTCGTCCGTCTGTCCGTCCGTCACACCGCTATATCTCGAAAACTACTTTACCACCTCATTGTTTATAGAATTGCTTAGAATGAGATTTCTTACCGACAAATTCCGATTTATTACTGCCCACACGTAACCCCTCGTTCAATAATTTTTACCGCCCATTTAATTATTTTCCTGCTCAGTTATATATTAACTGATCCATTTCATTATTTTTTATTACTCATTTTTGTTTACTTTACTGCTTTGTTTTAACTGCTGAACTAGTTATTAAACGTGCCATTTATAATTTTAACTTACCAAAACCGCTATTTACAACTGCCTCTTTAAATCAGTGCCTTATAAAAGACAGATAGCTGTGTCGCTATCATATTATTTTTCTATTACAGCCAAGAATTTCGCTAAACAACTTGCTTCTATTGAGCAATGCCAAGGAATGTTATTTAATTCAGCCAATAATTTGGTATCAGAAATTGATATTGATAATAATTTAAATTAGAAATTAGGACAATATATACAAGCAAGCAAGAAATAGGGACAACCTCTTGCAAAAGTATACAGAATAAAAATTGCAAAATAAAATCAAATAAAAGTTTAAATTCGGTAAATAGTAGGTATTAACGTTGTCGCGACGTCTGCCTTAATATCTAGGGATTCTATTATTCGAAGGAATCATATGATACCTGAGTATTAGGTTGATCTCTTCTGAGGGAGTAACCTTGGGCAGACGTAGCGAATAAGAAAAAAATATTATTTCCAACTTGTACCTGGGTTTACTTTATCTGCTTCGCTTGTTAATTCTGCATGGAGACGGAGCAAGGAACGCAGAGCAACAGAACTTGAACATAGAGGGCCACTTCCACCATCTGTAGATAGATACCATCGATGATACTGACACTTTATTTTTATTATAGATACCATCGATGATACTGAGACTTCGATATTATGGACATCTTATATTATTGGTATTTACTGAAACTAAATGTCAAATATTAGATCTTGTATTATATTGCTCAACAGCTGGAAACCGGTATGGTTTCCGTCCTAGGAAGCTCACTTCCATAGAACACTCATGAGGCCAGCGGAGTTTTATCGCCGCCTCATCTACTGAGGCAGGCGGAGTATTATCGCCGCCTCAGTCTTGTATTACATTGCTCAACAGCTGGAAACCGGTATGGTTTCCGTCCTAGGAAGCTCACTTCCATAGAACACTCATGAGGCCAGCGGAGTTTTATCGCCGCCTCATCTACTGAGGCAGGCGGAGTATTATCGCCGCCTCAGTCTTTTACTACATGGGTTTTAAGGGTCAGTCTTACCTTATTCAAACAGCTGGTATGGTTTTAGCCCTTGGAAGCTCACTTCCAAGGGCACTCATTAGGCTGGCGGAGTATTATCGCCGCCTCAGACTCATGAGGCCAGCGGAGTGTTATCGCTACCTCAGTACCTCCTACTCATGAGGCCGGCGGAGTACATCGCCGCCCCAATCTACTTGATAGCACTAATTGAGATCTCAAGAAGCTTCATTATAATATATAACTACAACATACAAAGTTTGCCAACATCATTGGTTTATATGTACCTAAACACTATTCATCAGTATTTCTGTATTCTCAAGAAAGACAGTTCGTTTCAGTGAATAGCATAGATAAGTGTATACAAATAATAATAATCTTAAATCATAAAACACTCAGCTTTCAATCCAGGGATGCCGACGGCTCCAACCCCGATACGAACTCTCCTTGATAAACACGGCCTTTTACTAAACTTAAGCTAAACACAACAAGACAAATATTGTTTCTTACCGCGCCAATACTGATTTGACAGGTACGCCTAGCGATGTCCCATCGGTGTTGCCGTTGCATAAAATTATTGTTGTAATGTTGCTATGTCTGGTTATTGTTGTATTTACATTCGCGGCTTATATCATCTGTAAGTCCGCGACACTCCCGGCCGGGGAATTAAAGTAATGTCATTAGATTTCGCGTCCACTCTCTGATCCTTTGCAGAGTTCTCGTGGCCGCACCTCTTCTTTCCTTTGGTACTTCTTTCTCAATTTTCTTATACTCATTATTCTTATCTTTATCAATCTTATCGTCATCACTCTCATCGTCATCTATCCTCCCGTTGACCTCTAGTGATTCCTCACTATGTACTGATATATCTCTAACGCAGTTGGTTTCGTCTCTTTGATCATTTAACGTTTCATTGGGTTTTCCTATGTATATAGGTTCCATAGCTACGTCTATAGATTGAATGTCTTGTGTGTCTAATCCTTCACTTCCACTTATAGGTTCGTTATATACTTGATCAGATTCGCCTTGACTGTCCTCTATTTCAAGAGGATATAGATGTGCTAAAGATCTTATGAATTCTTTGTTACCTATTTTTACTTTGGCTACTCTACATAGTCCATCTATTCCCTTTTGAAGTGAGACTATAGTTCCTACTTTCCAGGTTTCTCTGTTTTTAGAATCACCTCGCAACTGGACGATCTGGCCTACTACAGGTGCGATTCTCGCAGTTACTCTTGGTTCTTTGTGTGAATGCTGGTATCTCTCACGAAGACTTGGTAAGTATCTGTTTAGAAACATTTCTTTGAATTCTTGTAAAATGACTAAACCTTTCTTCCAACCTTTAATAAGATCGGTTTTGGTTACGGTACCTTCGTTGACAAAGTTTTCAGGTGAGCTCTCTACTGTTATACATTTTCCCATTGTAAGAAAATCTGCTGGTTTTAGAACGTGTTCTAGCTCTGTGTCTACGCTAGTGAGTGGTCTCATATTTACAGATGCTTCAATTTTCTTTGAAACTGTAGTTAACTGACTGTGTGTCAGCATGTGTTTTCTCAATGTTCTTTTCAGACAATTTTTAACTATACCGATTAGCCTCTCGTAAAACCCCCGAACCACGGTGCAAGTTGGGAAATGAATTTCCACTGTATTTCTTTATCGATACAGTATTGTTTTGACAGTATTTCAGACATAAGTTTGAAATGCGTGGCATTGTCTGATGTTATGAGTGTTGGAATGCCTCTGGCAGCTATCATTCTCCTCAATGATAGTAGGCCTTCTTCTGCCGTTAGATCTCTGAGAGACTTCTAGGTGTATAGCTCTTACTGCTAGACAGGTGTAAAGGCAAATCCATCTTTTGGTTGCTCCGTTTTCTCCTTTCACCAAAAGTGGTCCCATGTAGTCCACTCCAACGAAAGTAAACGGTGTACTATAGTTCACTCTTTCTGGTGGTAGCGCTGGTGTAGGTGGAAGCTTAAAGGGTCCCCCACCATGTTTCACGCAATTCGGACATTGTCTCAAAAGTTTCTGAACCTGACTTTTTCCTTGAGGGATCCAGTAGGATTGACGTATGATGCTCAAGGTGTGATTTACACCCACATGATAATTTTCATTGTGTGTTTTTGTTATAATGTTATTGGTAAATTCACTCTCCTTTGGTATGAGAATAGGATAGCGTTTTTCAAAGGTCCAATTTGCATTCATCAAACGACCTTTACAACGTAGGATGCCGTCTACGTCTTTAAATAATCTTAAATTGCGACTTAAGTTAGTCTCCTCATCATTGTATTCTTGTGGGGTGGTTTGTATAACTTGAAGTATCTAATTGCTCTTCTCCATTGTTAGGGATACTAGTTGTGTCAATTCACTTCTCTCTTAGTCATGATGCTGCTGCCATGCCATGCATTAGGGTCTCTTGACACTCATAATATTTTTAAATCCGATTCATATCCCAGCATCTCCACCATGTCGCGACGTCTGCCTTAATATCTAGGGATTCTATTATTCGAAGGAATCATATGATACCTGAGTATTAGGTTGATCTCTTCTGAGGGAGTAACCTTGGGCAGACGTAGCGAATAAGAAAAAAATATTATTTCCAACTTGTACCTGGGTTTACTTTATCTGCTTCGCTTGTTAATTCTGCATGGAGACGGAGCAAGGAACGCAGAGCAACAGAACTTGAACATAGAGGGCCACTTCCACCATCTGTAGATAGATACCATCGATGATACTGACACTTTATTTTTATTATAGATACCATCGATGATACTGAGACTTCGATATTATGGACATCTTATATTATTGGTATTTACTGAAACTAAATGTCAAATATTAGATCTTGTATTATATTGCTCAACAGCTGGAAACCGGTATGGTTTCCGTCCTAGGAAGCTCACTTCCATAGAACACTCATGAGGCCAGCGGAGTTTTATCGCCGCCTCATCTACTGAGGCAGGCGGAGTATTATCGCCGCCTCAGTCTTTTACTACATGGGTTTTAAGGGTCAGTCTTACCTTATTCAAACAGCTGGTATGGTTTTAGCCCTTGGAAGCTCACTTCCAAGGGCACTCATTAGGCTGGCGGAGTATTATCGCCGCCTCAGACTCATGAGGCCAGCGGAGTGTTATCGCTACCTCAGTACCTCCTACTCATGAGGCCGGCGGAGTACATCGCCGCCCCAATCTACTTGATAGCACTAATTGAGATCTCAAGAAGCTTCATTATAATATATAACTACAACATACAAAGTTTGCCAACATCATTGGTTTATATGTACCTAAACACTATTCATCAGTATTTCTGTATTCTCAAGAAAGACAGTTCGTTTCAGTGAATAGCATAGATAAGTGTATACAAATAATAATAATCTTAAATCATAAAACACTCAGCTTTCAATCCAGGGATGCCGACGGCTCCAACCCCGATACGAACTCTCCTTGATAAACACGGCCTTTTACTAAACTTAAGCTAAACACAACAAGACAAATATTGTTTCTTACCGCGCCAATACTGATTTGACAGGTACGCCTAGCGATGTCCCATCGGTGTTGCCGTTGCATAAAATTATTGTTGTAATGTTGCTATGTCTGGTTATTGTTGTATTTACATTCGCGGCTTATATCATCTGTAAGTCCGCGACAAACGTGGTGCATCAAAATATTCAAGGATTTATGAACAAAGATTTAGAAGTAGAATTATTTATGAACTTTAACAGTATTGATATTCTTTGTATAACAGAACATTGGCTTAAAAGCCACCAGTTATTGTTCAATTTTAATAATCACCAGGTTGGTAGTTCATTCAGCAGAGTTAATGCTATACATGGTGGCTCATTGATTTTAGTAAGTAACCAGCTTAAATTTAAAGACCGTAAGGATATTGTGAGCCTATCTGTTGAGCGGACAGTTGAAATAGCTTGTATAGAATTGGAGCAGTTTATTGTATTAAGCGTATACAGACCCCCTTCAGGATTGACTGATGACTGATACTGTTGAGGATGACTGCTTTGAAAAGGTAATGGATGAAGTGTTACACAAGATTTGTAACTCGAATAAATCCATTATCACTTGTGGTGATTTTAATGTTAATTTATTAGAAAACTCAGGTTCTTGTAGTAAAATAATAAGTCTGTTTCAGTCCTACAATCTTGTAAACCTATTTTTGGAGCCCACAAGAATAACCCCGACTAGTGCTACATGCTTAGATAATATTTATACTAATGTTATACCAGTCCACAAAGAAATTATAAATTTACTAGATTCTGATAATTGCGGGCAGAGGATTACTATACCAAACCAAAACAACAAAGTGGCTAAAAAGGATATCACTGTTAACCCCAAAACTGCAAGGTCTGCAAGTCGCTTGGCAGCTTTTAAAGTTAAACTCATTAACAAATTACCAATTTTGTCAATTGATGCTGATCCTAATCATTTATATGATGATTTTTTCAGTATATACTGTAAACAATTTAATTCGACCTTTGTTCCAAAGACTATCTCCGTTAATAGTAACGCATCATTCAGTGATTGGGCTACCATTGGTATTCATAAAAGTAGAACACGGCTTTATGAGCTGTACAGTGAAAGGACTTTTGTAAACACTGCTGAATTTAATTTATATGTTAGAAATTATTCAAAATTATTTAAAAAAGTTTGTTGTTTGGCCAAGTCGCGTTATTTGAGCTCGAAGATTAAAAACAGTAGTAATGTTATTAAAACGACTTGGAATATTATTAATAGTAAAACGGGATGATCTTGTAACGAAATATTGACTACGGCCTGTCTATTAATGGCAACATCATAAAATCAGACTCACAAGTCGCAGTGGCCTTTGAAAATGTATTTTCAGATATTCCCATTTGAACTACTAAATCCTTAAACTCATCACCTTCTGTTGCTGAGTCTTTGCTGAAAGAAAATGTTAATGTTTGCGATTCGGAATTTCTTTTTGAACATATTACTTGTAAAGACATAATTAAAACCTTTCACACTTTAAATGTTAAAAAGACTGCAGATCTGTGGGGTCATTCTGTAGAAGTTGCTAAGTCTATTATTGACATTGTCGCACCTAGTTTAGCTATTATCTATACCAATATTATAAAGAGGAAAGATTTTTTTGTTTGTTTGTTTGTTTGTACCGAATAGGCTCCAAAACTACTGGACCGATTTCAAAAATTCTTTCACCGTTGGAAAGCTACTTTATCCCCGGGTGACATAGGCTACTTTTTATCCCTGTATTCCCACGGGATCGGGAAATACGCGGGTGAAACCGCGAGGCGTCCTCTAGTCTTTAATAATTGTATCGACTGTGGGGATTTTATTGAACTAATGAAAAATAGTAAAATAATACCTTTGTTTAAATCAGGTAGTACATCAGACCCTACAAATTATATACCTATTTCAGTACTAACTACGTTTAGCAAAATATTTGAGAAATTAATTTTAGAGCAATTGCAAAGATTTTTTAATAAACATAAATTATTACATAGTTCGGTTTTACAAGGGGTCGTTCAACTACTGATTTAGGACATATTTATAATGCATGGGAAGATAAGTGCGATGCCTTGGGAATCTTTTGTGGATTGTCCAAAGCATTTGATTGTGTTTTTCATGAAACGCTAATCAGGAAACGCCGCCACTACGGGATCTGGAACTGCGCTCTGGATCTTCTTTCTTCATATTTGAGTAATAGGATTCAGACCGTTGACGTTAATGGAAAAAGATCTCCTGGATCAATGGTAACAATGGGTGTCCCACAGGGCTCGATTCTTGGTCCTTTCTTGTTTCTTATTTATATTAATGACTTGCCTTATCTCATAAAGGATAACCATGATATAGTGTTGTTTGCGGATGATACTTCACTTTTGTTTAAACTTAAACGTCAGCAGCTGGTTACTGACGATGTAAATAGCGCAATCTCAAAAGTAGTTTACTGGTTCAATGTTAATAATTTACTTATTAATGAAAAAAAAAAACAAATGCATTAAGTTTACCCTACCTAATCCTAATCCTGAAAATAGCACAGTATTCTTAGGCTTGACTTTGGATGCTAAGCTTCAGTGGGTCCCACTTATAGATGAATTGTAAAGAAGCTAAGCTCCGCAGCATATGCTGTTAGAAAAAATCATAATTTAACAGACATAGAGACAGCCCGTTTAGTATACTTTAGCGATTTTCATAGTGTAATGTCGTACGGTATTCTGTTGTGGGGAAATGCCGCCGACATCCAGACTATCTTTGTTTTGCAGAAAAGAGCTGTTCGATCAATTTATAAATTAAGCCCGATACACTCTCTCAGAGAGAAATTTAAGGAGATTAATGTAATGACTGTGCCTTCGGAGTATATTTATGAAAATCTTTTATATGACCATAAAAATATATATTTTTATGTTTTAAATACAGTGATATTCATAATATAAATATTAGGAACAAACACAAATTTGTAGTACCTACAACAAGGCTCAAGAAAATAGGTGGCTCGTTTAGATGTCAATGTGTACGCTTTTATAATAAGCTACCAAGCCACGTACAAGATCTAAGTCTTAATAAATTCAAATCTTTCATTAAACGTAATTTGTGCCAGAAAGCGTTTTATACAATTAAAGTTTACCTTGAGGACAAAAAGGCTTGGGATTGAGCTGCTCTAATTAATTTTGTTTTTTTTATTATATTTTGCACCGTGAATTTTGTTATTATAATTTTTCATCATTCTTTTTTTTTGTTTTAATTTAAATTTATCTTAGTTTTTAATCATGTTCTGGCAGTTTGAGTAGTTTATGCGGCCTACCCGAATGTCCTTTCTTTGGTATCGTTCGTCGAATCGTTGAGCTCCTTAAATTCTGTGTTGAGCTGCTCGGTTATTGACAAATGCGTGCACTGACTGGACAGGTTCACTCAATCTAGCTGGTTCTTTCCTCAAAAGACCATTTCAGACATCAGTCTACATGGTCTTCACATGATCTAACCAAGATTTTGTCTGGACTTTAAAAGAGACTGTGACCTCTGAGTTTGTTTCAGCCTTTCTTCTCAGAGTAGTCAGATAGGAAACGCCGACCTTATATAGTTTTAAAAAATATGTTCGACATGTAAAAGTGTTTGTACAAACCAACTTACAGAAATAAAATCATTTAATATTTATCTGAAGTCCGAAGAGAGGGGGAGGCCTCGATAATCCTCATATCCGGTAACCTGCTTTATTTCCGAGAGGGTGACCGGCAGTCCCGGGGTGGTGTCGGGTTTATCGTCCACAAGTCCCTTGTGAACAACGTGGTGAAGATCAAGAGTGTGTGAAGTTGGACGACGGAACCACCGGGGTCATCTACTGGCCAGTTTTATGTAGAAGGAGGGCCTCTATATGGTGAACTCCTTCTTCAAAAAGCGTGAACACAGGAAGTGGACCTGGCAGAGCCCCGATGGTGCAACAAAAAATGAGATCGACTTCATCATGTCAACCAAGAAGCAAATGTTCAATGATGTCTCGTGATCAATTCGGTAAAAACCGGGCGCGATCACCGCATGGTAAGAGGCACATTGAACATTAATATTAAACTTGAAAGGTCTAGACTGATGAAGTCCACGCTCCGTCCAGCACAGATCCAGGTCCAAAACTCCGAGAGCTTTCAGCTCGAACTCCAGAATCGTTTCGAGTGCCTAGGTAGCTCCGTGGATGAATATAGCAACGGGTTCGTGGAAGCTGTCCATACGGTCGGGTCTAAGTTTTTCAAGACCCGTCGTACAGATATAAACAAAAAGCTCTCTGATCCTACCCGCAAGCTTATGAAGGAGAGGCGTGACATGATCCTGCAGTCTTCAGCTGAGGCGTGCAGATACCGGCAGCTCAATAGACATATCTCTAAATCCTTGAAAAGAGATCTGGCTATTGGGCAGAGCCAACTCACGAAACTGAAGACCGACGATGGCAGGATCGTATCGTATCCGCCAAACCTGAGCTTCTCAGGGAGGTCGAGACATTCTATGGGCAGTTGTACACATCAATCAGCAAGCCCGTTGCGAGTCTAGCAAACGACCCAAGAGCTAGATTGACCCGGCACTATACCGAAGATATCCCGGACGTCGAGATTAGGAAGGCTCTGAAACAGCTCAAAAACAACAAGGCGTCGGGTGATGACGGAATTACGGCCGAACTCCTGAAGGCGGGTGGAAAACCGGTCCTTAGGGCCCTTCTGCATGGTGCAGGGGTGTGGTGGTACTCTTATTCAAGAAGGGCGATAATGCCCGGCTGAAGAACTATAGGCCCATCTCATTTCTTAGCCATGTCTACAAGTTGTTTTCAAGAGTCATCACGAATCGTCTCGCGCGCAGGTTTGACGATTTCCAGCCTCCCGAACAAGCTGGATTCCGAGAAGGCTTTTGCACAGTAGACCACATACATACGCTGCGGCAGGTTCAGAAGACCGAAGAGTATAACCTGCCTCTCTGTTTAGCGTTTGTGGACTATGAGAAAGCCTTCGATTCGATCGAGACTTGGGCTGAACTGCAGTCTCTCCAACGGTGCTAGATCGACTACCTGTTGAAGTGTTTGTACAAAAACGCCACCATGTCAGTCTGTCTTCAGGATCAGACCTCGAAACCAATCCTTCTCCAGCGCGGCGTGAGACAGGGAGACGTCATTTCTCCGAAAATGTTCACTGCTGCGCTGGAGGATGTCTTCAAGGTTCTGGACTGGAAGGGGCTGGGCATTAACGTTAATGGCGAGTACATCACTCACCATTGGTTTGCCGACGACATAGTGGTCGACCATGGAGAGCCTCAGTAAAATGCTCGATGACCTCAGTAGAGCTTCCGAAAGAGTGAAGGTAGAGTTTCTTAAAATGAACATGGACAAAACCAAGGTCATGGTGAATGCCCGTGTAACACCCATTCCTATCAAGGTCGGAGACTCTACACTCGAAGTTGTAGACGATTATGTCTACCTAGGACAAACGGTCCAGTTGGGTAGGTCCAATTTCGAGAAAGAGGTCAACCGTCGAATCCGACTCGGCTGGGCGGCGTTCGGAAAGTTGCGTGGTATCTTCTCGTCCACTTTACCGCAGTGTCTCAAGACAAAAGTCTATGACCAGTGTGTGTTGCCAGTGATCACCTATGGGACCGAGACGTGGTTGCTCACAATGGGCCGTATCAGAAAGCTCAAAGTCACCCAAAGGGCAATGGAGAGGGCTATGCTCGGAATTTCGTTGCGTGATCACGTCAGAAATGATGATATCCGCACGAGAACCAAAGTTACCGACATAGCCCGAAGAATTGCCAAACTTAAGTGGCAGTGGGCAGGGCACATTGCTCCCAGAACGGATGGCCGATGGGGCCGAATAGTTCTGGAATGGCGACCGCGAACCGGAAGACGTTACGTTGGAAGGCCTCCCACTAGGTGGACTGATGACCTGGTTAAGGTTGATGGAAGGCACTGGATGCGAGATGCACGGGATCGGTCAATGTGGCGACGCCTGGGGGAGGCCTATGTCCAGCAGTGGACGTCATTCGGCTGAAATGATGATGAATGATGATGACGATGTTTTTGATGGGAACTATAATTACATATTATGCTCATTGTGGCAGCTATTTGTGGTTGCTAATTAGTCTCAAGATTAAATCAATATTTGTGATGACATAGTTTAAAAAAACTATAGTTTTATGGCGATCTACAGCGTAGCTAAATCTGTGCTGCGACGTAGCACACAGATCTACGGCGTAGCACCTTGAGCTACGGCGTAGCCCTCAGTGCTACGGCGTAGCACTCAGAGTTAGGCGTAGCCAACTATGTTACGATTGGATTAGTAGTCTTTCGCTAAGGCCCAGTTTTTTGACCCGTAGTTAAAAATAGGGGAGGGGTTTGCTCGGCAGTGTAACAAGCTGGTATTATTATTATGTATGAGCTTGTGATACTGAGCTTTGAAAATATCCGTATCCGTATATATGTTCGTGAATAAAAAATATATTTGGATAAACTGTTGTGAGATAGTGGATTCTTAATTCACCTCGTGTATGTCACAGTTCAGAGTAATGAAACTTTGTGGAGTTTAGTGTATTATGGCTGTGCTTATAGTGTAGTAGGTAGTGAAGCAATTTTTAATATTTATTGGTAATGTACAAAATCCGATTTTTTTGTAACTAAGTTAGTACACGACTTTAAAAGAAAAACGGGTCTTATGCCAAATTATTTGCTTTCATAAAAAAACAATATTACAGTTCAATTCTATTTATTTATGGGGTGTTTTTATTCAATTATCTCAATTAAAATTGGCTTAGTATATAATACTTAATTAACAATAACTACCTATATATACAGTTAAATAAAAATAAAATAAAACTACGAACGCGTATAAAAGAGCAGGGGTCATAGAGCATCAAAAAATTCGTAAATTTATTTATTGCATCAAATGTGGTAGGTGCTTACATAAAGTTCTTATATAAAATATTTAGCAATACACATTTGGCCAATATATAGCATGCAATATTACAAGTTTTTACATTTAAGATTTTAATTACTAGGTAACTACATTATCTAATACCTTTAAACGAGCAATTCTTGTATATACGTATATATAATCTGAATCTCGGCTCCAACGATTTTCACGAAATTTAGAAGGCAGGGGTTTTGGGGGCGATAAATCGATCTAGCTAATATCTGTGTTTTAGTGTATAAAACAAATAGGGACACTTTTGAAATAAAAACACTCGCACAATTTACATACTTCTAATTATTTATTTTTACCAAATAATCTGTCACATAACAACAATTATCACGCTTTTATACCTCAAAGAGTTATGTATATAGTACACCCACACCTTGCCAGTTATGATTAAGTTATGTATTGTCTCTGTCACGGTCGTCATGGTCTTATCTTATCCAGTTATGTGTATCAGTCTCACGCACCCTCTACTAACTATTGTAGTCTCTGTCACACCGGTCGTCATGATCCCAATATTGCCTGCTTCCATCCTGCTTCTCAGGACCTGTGTAACATGACTCGTGATATGGCTTGGTTGATGGTGGCGATTGTTTATAGCTAGAAAGCTAAGCTATAAAGCTACAAAGGTTTTTGCCGGAGAGTCTTGGTAGTTTTCACCCTCTTCATGTTTAAAAGACTGCTGCCAGGAGTTCAAGTCAAGCCTTTTCATGAAATTTTGCTGAGCTATCCTAGAGTCACTCACAGGCATCTGCAGAGCTGTGGTATGGTTGACTCTCCCGACGTCTGTCGGAGACCGCTCAGGGGTTCTTTTCGGAGAGTACCGGATGCTATCCCCAGAACTGATGGGCGAAAGATTCTGGTCAACTTTCTCAGTTATTTCGCTGATATCTGATCTTAAGTCGTCTTTGCCGGGGCTTTTCATACAAGAGCCGTAGCTTGGATCCCTTAAATCCTCTTCCGTTGTTCCTTCTGGACGAGCCGCGTAAATTTTTTGGAGTGTTCTAGGTAGTGGCAGAAACTTATTCATGCAGAGGTCGACCGATAGGAGAAGCCATATGGTGCTTGTTGGCGGAGGTGCTAGCAGGCGGAGATTGAGAGTTCATCCATCTCTTCTCCTAGCTCTGAGAACAGCTGGGTGCCATTTTGCAGTAGCTATAAAATAATGAGATAATATTAGCGATATTTATTTTTGATACAACGATCTAAACACTAAATTACTTCTGAAAAAGTCGAAATAATCATAAAAAATTAAAATGAGATCTCTGTCTAGCCAATTTCGTCATACATTAAAGACGGCTTTAGGCACGTACCTGTGTAGCCAGACTTCGGTGCGCCCTATATCATCACTGTTTAGTAAAGCGCGCATATTCTGCAGAAGTGTACTGGCAGGACCATTGAGCTTTTTTCGTAGCTTGTGAAATGAAACACATTTGATTTGTAAGTACAATTTTAAATGGAACAGATATTTAAAAACTGAAATTAAATCATTCTCAATTTAGATAATGTTTGAAAAATTGATAGATATGCTATTCGTTACAGTTGACAACGAGTTATATTTAAAATATTCATAAAATTAAGGCATCCCAACCAGTGTCAGATTCACCATGGTAGAAAGAATAGCAATTTCTACGGGCCTCGTACAAACCGGGGCCCCGCGTATCCAAACCACCCCACCTCCGCCTGAGCGTAATGAGTATGTGGATATTGAATTTACTTGATTTGACAGAAAAGAAAAAACGTAAAACCCTTTCCAACTATAAAGAGTCATACGTACACATCAGACAGTCGGAACCTAGGCTGAAATCGCATGTCTGTTTATTGTTTATACCATTTCATAACATAACTTCACGCCAGTACGCTCTAAAAGAGTACGCTGATGTGTACAGTTCCCTTGGTACACTCTCATTTCACCGGTTATGTTCAAGCTTCATGGTAATTGGGTAATATATTCTGGCATTATAGGCACCTTACTAAAGGACTTGTCTATTAGGTACAACTAAAAAGTAAAAGTAACTTTTTTACAAAACAAAACCGACTTCTTACGAAAAATATTGGTACCTACCAAAGACACAGAATTCCAAAAAAAAAGTTATTTTAAACTTTGTAGTGTTTTTATTTGGAAGTCGGTAGTAGATATGCTGCTGGAAATGGGCGCATCTGTATAATTATTTGAACGCGTAGAATTTTAGTTTGCTATTAGACAAGGTAGTAATGATGTACGTCAATTTAATGTAGAGATCGGAACAAAACAAACTTTTCATTACTAAACATGCATTATGGCCCCGGGTGCTACGATTCAAACAAAAACGATTATCTACTTTAATTTGTAATATTTTATTACAGTCATCGGGACAGGTGAAAGTAATGTAAAATGTAAGTAAAATCTGTATTGTGTTTGGTTGCGACAATTTACACATACATGAAAACAAAAATGTCTTTTTTTCTACTCTCAAATCGTTAAGTGCCAAATATGAAATGAAAAGTAACTTATTGACAGATTTTATTCACAGAAAATTCAAATAAATTAATATAAAGGACGACCAAACTAAAGTAAACATCATTTAAAATATTACTTTATCTGTCATGTCGTAAGAAATTAAAAACTATGTCCGTTATTAACTATTATACATTCTTCACTGAATAACCGATACGTTTACTTTAGGCTGCCCTCACACATTCTGAATTCCTCTCTGAATCCAGACTCGGAATTCATATTATTAATTAAGAAACCCCGGCAATTCATACAATTTCCCCCACACACATTCAGATTTTTTTCAGATTATGATTTACTCATTGCCGGAATTCAGATTATGAATTCCGACTCTGAATTCAGAGAGGAATTCAGAATGTGTGAGTCGAGCCTTAGGTTAAGGGCCCAGCACGCTTTAATAAGTCAAAGTTGTCGAGGTCTTTCAGTTTCTCTAAATAAGAACGCCAAAGTTGGTCGTTTATTGCAAAAATCACGGTTGAAATGAAATAGGAATCTTAATAATCTAAAATACAATAAAGAAATACAACTCTTTAGAAAAGCTAGGTGTACAATACTCAGAACCGGCGGAGTGCGTGTAAAAGTTTCTATGAACTTTTAATTCTAACCGAATTACCACAGTTCAAAGTTAGACCTTTAATAAGTTGTGATACTGACCATTTCTTGTGAATAAAATGTCGTATGGTAGTGGATTCTTGATTCACCTTATGTATTTAATTGTTGCAGTTCTTAAAGAGTGGTGAAGCTTTGTGTTTTTTTTTGTGATTGTGAGGTAGGTACATATTATAAATTCGCTTCCGTCAACTGGCTATCTACCTACCTATACCTGCCTACCTATTTTATTTGTTAACTATTTATTTGAATAAGAATTAATCTATATGCAAATAAACCATAAAATACGTTATAGTGAGTCAATCTTAAAAGATAGACGTATACTAAGTTTTCAAACTGTCATGGCCGCCAACACTAACATTAACATTAGAATCGGGATATTTACCTTTATATTTGTTTACTGTTTGTAGCGAGGTTCCGATTGTTTTGTTTACAAACAGGAAACATGGTAAATATCCCGATTATAATGTTAATGTTAGACGTATACTGTTGCGGACTTTTTTTAGAACTTTTAAAGAGGAACAATTTCATCATACATAATATTTGCGTAACTTAAACCATTTACGCAGCGCACGCAACGAAACCTCTCAAAAAAAATATTTTTCCCCTTTTTTGCAACATTTTTCATTTATGCTCCGCTCCTATTGGTCATAGCGTGTCTCAATACCAAAGTCTATGATCAGTGTGTGTGATTTCATACGAGACCGAAACGTGTTCGTGGTCGTGGCCTCAACAGAAGGCTTAAAGTTACCCAAAGGGCTATGCTCGGCGTTTCCTTGCGTGATCAAGTCAGAACTGATGACATGCGCAAGTGGTGTATGGGGGCAAGTCTTCGGACTATGTCGGTTACCCTGTTTGTTACTGACATAGCCTGAAGAATTGACAAACTTAAGTGACAGTGGCCAGGGCACATTGCTTGCAGAGGGGATGGTCGGTAGGGCCGAAAAGTTCTGGACGGCGACCGTGAACCGTAAGACGTTGCGTTGGAAGACCTCCCACTAGGTGGACGAAAGACCTGGTGAGGTTTATGGGAGTCCTCTGGATGCGAGACGTTCAATATGATGAATGACACTTGGGGAAAGCCTATGTCCAGTGGTGGACGTCTTTAGGTTGAAATGTTAATTATACAATTTTAAACAGTTTTTGTTTTATGTAACGGTGTTATAACTTTGTATTTTTTTAGTCCGTCGTTTTGTGTTATAAGTCTTTTGTATTCAATCAATTTTGCCATATCTTTTTCTTATTTTTTGATCAACAGAAGATTTTGTTTTTTGTAATTTACATGTTTTAATTAACACTATGGGTGCAAAAAGGGTACTAGTTTATGTTTAAAATATTAGTAATTTTTTGTCGTTATTTAATTTTTAATAGGTTTATTACTGAAAAGAAAACAAATAAGTCGCTATTGTATATTAAATCACAATAAAAAAACTGTTGAATAATAGTGCATTATTTCAGAATCAATCAGTAAAAAGCGCGTAACCCGAAATATTTTTTTTTTATTTCGTTCAGTCATTCCACAACAGTGAATTAAATAAAATAATACATTTATTTGCTTTATTAACGCGTTTTGAATCAATTGATTTATTAAATGCTGATACGGATTGGATCCTTCACATGAAATCATCAAGACATTTGCAATAACTTTGACATAAATTAAGATAAGGGTTTTTCGTCGATTCTGAAAAATTTGCTATTTTGACTTAGTGCAGTGTTGTTCTGGGCGTGCGACTTGTCCAACGCTCGAGCTAGCGGGCCTCAGATCCAGTCCCTCCGGGAGGCCATGGTGGAGCGCTTAAACCTGTCCTTGCAGGCGTGTCCTTTTTCCGCTAAAAAGAGTCAATTTCACCCGGCTCCAACTTTCCGAGATGTGACCGTGCCAATAACTGACCATCTTGAGTTTCTTGGCGTTACTTTGACATCGGCTCTCAATTTTGGCTCATACATTGAGGCAAAGGCTCAGCTGGCTGCCAAAAAGCTGGGGATTCTGGCAAAGGTGACAAGGTACTTCACGCCAGAATAGCTGCTTAGCTTGTATCAAGCGCAAGTTCGATCATGCATGGAGTACTGTTCTTATCTCTGGGACGGATCTGCCAAATACCAGCTTGATGGACTAAATTCGATCGAAAAGCGGACCAAGAAGCTCATCGGCGATGAGGCTCTGGTTAAGTCAAAGCTCCAGAGCCTTGAACATCGTCGCCGAGTTGTCAGCTTGTCGGTTTTTATCGGTTACATATCGGGGAGTGTGCGATGGAATAGCCTGTTCCATCATCGCACTACCAGACGTATGGCGATTCGTCATCAGTACATGGTGGACATCCCACCCATGTGCGTGTGGGTTAGTGCACTAAACGTTTTGAGAATAATTTTATTATGCGTACAGCTAAAGAGTGGAATTCCCTGCCGGAGTCTGTTTCCCGATAGCTACAATCTAGGGGTCTTTAAGTCAACAGTGAATAGGTTAATTCTAGGCAAGCGTGCTCCACCGTCGACCACATCATCGCTTACTTTCAGGTGAGATAATGGTCAAGCGCGAGCCTATATAATGGCCAATTCCCTCTAAAAATTTCAAATGATCATAACTTTTTACTTGTTTAAATTGTTCCTCTTTAAAAGTTCTAAAAACAGTCCGCAACAGTATACGTCTAACATTAACATTAGAATCGGGATATTTACCATGTTTCCTGTTTGTAAACAAAACAATCGGAACCTCGCTACAAACAGTAAACAAATATAAAGGTAAATATCCCGATTCTAATGTTAATGTTAGACGTATACTGTTGCGGACTTTTTTTAGAACTTTTAAAGAGGAACAATTTCATCATACATAATATTTGCGTAACTTAAACCATTTACGCAGCGCACGCAACGAAACCCCTCAAAAAAATATTTTTCCCCTTTTTTGCAACATTTTTCATTTATGCTCCGCTCCTATTGGTCACAGCGTGATGTTATATAGCCTATAACCTTCCTCGATAAATGGTGTGCGTCAGAATGGCTGGTTGTCTGAAACGGTTCGCGTCAGGCTGGTGACCAAAAATTGCTACCTATTTACTACTTTTAACTACCTATAGTCAATTAATTGCTACCTAACTTTGAAACAAAATAAAGGGACTTCAGAATGACCAGCTATTCTGACATCAGGATAGCTGGTCAACTCTCCGTTTGTGTAAACTATTCAAATTAGTGTTATTATTTTTACTTGAGTAATTACTACCTGGTTGCCATCCTCACGTCTTTCAATGTCGACCTTGTTGCTTTAACAAGTAAAAAGTTATGATCATTTGAAATTTTTAGAGGGAATTGGCCATTATATAGGCTCGCGCTTGACCATTATCTCAACTGAAAGTAAGCGATGATGTGGTCGACGGTGGAGCACGCTTGCCTAGAAGTAACCTATTCACTGTTGACTTAAAGACCCCTAGATTGTAGCTATCGGGAAACAGACTCCGGCAGGGAATTCCACTATTTAGCTGTACGCATAATAAAATTATTCTCAAAACGTTTAGTGCACTAACCCATACGCACATGGGTGGGATGTCCACCATGTACTGATGACGAATCGCCGTACGTCTGGTAGTGCGATGATGGAACAGGCTATTCCATCGCACACTCCCCGATATGTAACCGATAAAAACCGACAAGCTGACAACTCGGCGACGATGTTCAAGGCTCTGGAGCTTTGACTTAACCAGAGCCTCATCGCCGATGAGCTTTTTGGTCCGCTTTTCGATCGAATTTAGTCCATCAAGCTGGTATTTGGCAGATCCGTCCCAGAGATAAGAACAGTACTCCATGCATGATCGAACTTGCGCTTGATACAAGCTAAGCAGCTATTCTGGCGTGAAGTACCTTGTCACCTTTGCCAGAATCCCCAGCTTTTTGGCAGCCAGCTGAGCCTTTGCCTCAATGTATGAGCCAAAATTGAGAGCCGATGTCAAAGTAACGCCAAGAAACTCAAGATGGTCAGTTATTGGCACGGTCACATCTCGGAAAGTTGGAGCCGGGTGAAATTGACTCTTTTTAGCGGAAAAAGGACACGCCTGCAAGGACAGGTTTAAGCGCTCCACCATGGCCTCCCGGAGGGACTGGATCTGAGGCCCGCTAGCTCGAGCGTTGGACAAGTCGCACGCCCAGAACAACACTGCACTAAGTCAAAATAGCAAATTTTTCAGAATCGACGAAAAACCCTTATCTTAATTTATGTCAAAGTTATTGCAAATGTCTTGATGATTTCATGTGAAGGATCCAATCCGTATCAGCATTTAATAAATCAATTGATTCAAAACGCGTTAATAAAGCAAATAAATGTATTATTTTATTTAATTCACTGTTGTGGAATGACTGAACGAAATAAAAAATAATTATTTCGGGTTACGCGCTTTTTACTGATTGATTCTGAAATAATGCACTATTATTCAACAGTTTTTTTATTGTGATTTAATATACAATAGCGACTTATTTGTTTTCTTTTCAGTAATAAACCTATTAAAAATTAAATAACGACAAAAAATTACTAATATTTTAAACATAAACTAGTACCCTTTTTGCACCCATAGTGTTAATTAAAACATGTAAATTACAAAAAACAAAATCTTCTGTTGATCAAAAAATAAGAAAAAGATATGGCAAAATTGATTGAATACAAAAGACTTATAACACAAAACGACGGACTAAAAAAACACAAAGTTATAACACCGTTACATAAAACAAAAACTGTTTAAAATTGTATAATTAACATTTCAACCAAAAGACGTCCACCACTGGACATAGGCTTTCCCCAAGTGTCATTCATCATATTGAACGTCTCGCATCCAGAGGACTCCCATAAACCTCACCAGGTCTTTCGTCCACCTAGTGGGAGGTCTTCCAACGCAACGTCTTACGGTTCACGGTCGCCAGTCCAGAACTTTTCGGCCCTACCGACCATCCCCTCTGCAATTAGAGCAGTGAACATGAGCGGAAAAAGTTTAACATTTCGAACTTATAAATTAAGTATTTTTGTTATCCTACTAGACTCTAAGAAAGTGGGACAGCAATAAAATGCAAATCAGTACTATTCTAAAATAAAAAAAAATCACGTATAAAGTATGTAACATTGAAAATGCATATTCGTATTATGGGCGATAATGTAATGATATAATTATTAAAAACCTGTTTGTTTTTGATGAAATAAAAACACTCTCAAGCCTTTCAGGATTAGGCAGCCAACTAATTGCTTGGCATTAAGTACCTATTACTACAGTTTTAAAATAATTAAATATTCTTACCTGATGTAAGTTATTGCCTTCATATCTCATTACTTTGACAATTCTATGATTTGCTTTAGGTAAGCAATGGTCGTCCCAGGGAGTTTCAATCGCCACATGTTTGCTTTTTTGTACTTTAGGCATTTTTGCTTTTTATTTAAAAGTTTACTCGTAACACACGCTTTTTCACACTTCACGATGTATAACTTTACACTTTTTACAACAACCGTACGGCCCAGAGTATAGACGGCTTATGTTGGGTCTAACTAACCCCCAACCCCCGTATTCTGTCAACTAGCTGAGGTATGAGGAAGGGGTCGATGGGGTGTGGAAGTGCGTTCTGATTGGACCAATCAGACCGCACTTCCACACCCCCTTGTCACACACACATACACACAGGACAAGACACCGACAGGTTTAAATAAAACACGAAGTTTTAGATAGTTTTATAAATAAAATTGTACTTAATAATTTATTGAATCCATTTCTATTCTTTATATTATTTTGTAGGTAGGTACGTAAAGTTATTACTATTAAATGCACGATTATCAAGATCATTTTTATTTTTTGCATTTAGTTCCGTGACAGAAATAATCTTTTCAAAAATAATTAAGTAACTATTATGTACTAGTTATTAAAAAAGGTCCACAAATTTCATAAATATAGGTAATATGTAGGTTTTTGTTGTATGAACTTTTTAAACACAGTCTAGGCTTTTTTTAAGTAATTTATTTTGTTGCACGATGTACTGTTAGTAACTGCTAAATATTGGATTTATATGCATTTGTATGTTGCTTTTTCCACCGGTTTGGTAATGCAAATTTTCGTGCTTTTTTCGACGTAGAACGGTTATTTTGTGCCATAAACGGATTTGAGTGATCGAATTAGAATTTTACCTTCAAAAATATGGAATAGTCCTTGGTTGTTTATGTTCATTATATCAGTACCTACCGTATAAAGGGGAAAACTCAAATTCGTCACTTTTAAGGAGAGGCGAAAACAATACCTACTAGTTCTTGTATTAAAAAAAAATACCCTGTAGGTAGAAAATAGCCATTTCATTTACTGGAAATCACTTTCACATTTAGGGGCTCTTAGTATATATTTTTAGTTTTTCTGCAATATCGAAGTTATTGACCCAGACGAAGATGGCGGGACGAGCTTGACACCTACAGAAAGAACTTGCCCAAAACTGGGAGAAATGGAAAGAGGAAAGGAAGCCTTTGCCTTGCAGTGGCTGAAAATAATAATAATAATCGAAGTTATCATGGCATAACGTTATTTATACCAATCTTTTTTTCGTATTTAAATTAATATTACCTATGAGTAATACCCCAATGGAAGAAAATAATTTGAAATATAATGTCATCAATTTCTCTTTGCTATCGATATCGAGGATTTGAAAACACTTTAAAAAAATCTTTAATCAAAACATTAAAAAAAGACATACAAGAGATTACTATGTAGATAACTTGCATTATGTGTAATAAGTTTAATTAAAATCGGTTCATTCATTTTTAAGCTTTTGGGCTTGAAAGTTCGTAAAAAGCACTACGTAAACGCTCCTTAGAAAGTCACTATTAACATGTCAAGCCCTTTTTAATCCATTTACAACAAAATCATCAATCTTTTAGAATGCGTCTGTCACTTAGCGGCATTCTTCAAAGAAATGGTTAGAGACGGGGACAGAGCTATATAACTCGTAAACACAAGAAAGAGATAAAACTTTTAAAGAAATTGCCAATTTGCCTTTATGTCTTATCTCTTCCGGGAATCACTAATGAGAGGTATTCAATTTCTATGTGAGAGTGAGATAGCGCTATACGATTGAAAGAGACAACGGACTATCACTTGACTCCCGTCTGTCATGCCCAACCCAAACAGTAATTAAATAAATTTTCAATGCTAGTTCTGTCCGCAGGTTTTACCCTGTCTGGCATTCGCATTTGCTCTTTCGCCAAGAGTGGTCGTGCAGCTTCGTAATTTATTTCGTTCTCTTCCAATTTGAAACTGTGTGTTTGTGATTTGAACTTGCAGTGTAATACAAATCGGACGATGCACATCAATATGCTACCGTCACAGATTGAGAGATTCCTCACAGTATTCAAGCGGTACGTAGATCAGAACCCGGTTCATTACGTCGGTAATGATCATATTTTAAGTATTTTCGTATATATTTTTTGCATAAATATAATCCGTTCTCCAATAATTAGCATACATTAATGGTATGGATAGATATAACAATAAAATTGTTGTTCAAGTTCTGAAATACGATTCAAAGTCAGTTCGTAAGTGCCACTGCATTCTTGATGGGTTGTTGAGTTGGTGGAGATGGATTCAAATGATCTTTAATTAATTGTTTTTTATTTGTAAAATCAAATACTTATTAGACATACGAGAGATTACTATGTAGATAACTTGCATTATGTGTAACAAGTTTAATTAAAATCGGTTTATTCATTTTTAAGCTTTTGGGCTTGAAAGTTCGTAAAAAGCACTACGTAAACGCTCCTTAGAAAGTCACTAATTACATGTCAAGCCCTTTTTAATCCATTTACAACAAAATCATCAATCTTTTAGAATGCGTCTGTCACTTAGCGGCATTCTTCAAAGAAATGGTTAGAGACGGGGACAGAGCTATATAACTCGTAAACACAAGAAAGAGATAAAACTTTTAAAGAAATTGCCAATTTGCCTTTATGTCTTATCTCTTCCGGGAATCACTAATCACAGGTATTCAATTTCTGTGTGAGAGTGAGTTAGCGCTATACGATTGAAAGAGACAACGGAATATCACTTGACTCCCGTCTGTCATGCCCAACCCAAACAGTAATTAAATAAATTTTCAATGCTAGTTCTGTCCGCAGGTTTTACCCTGTCTGGATTCGGATTTGCTCTTTCGCCAAGAGTGGTCGTGAAGCTTGGTAAATTATTTCGTTCTCTTCCAATTTGAAACTGCGTGTTTGTGATTTGAACTTGCAGTGTAAAACAAATCGGACGATGCACATCAATATGCTACCGTCACAGATTGAGAGATTCCTCACAGTATTCAAGCGGTACGTAGATCAGAATCCGGTTCATTACGTCGGTAATGATCAGCAGTTAGAGCAGTGCATCGGCTGCATGGAGAATCCTGCAGTTGTAAAAGTGAACAGGCGATGCCACGCTCCTCCCCCGCACTTCACAGGGGGACCGCCGCCGTGTACGCAGTGCAACTGCCATGTCTTGTGGTGCTGCTAATGCATGGGTCGCTGGTGGGCTGCTAGTGCCCAAGGCCCACCAGAGCGCTGGCTGTCAGGCCGCGCTACCTGCCCAGGGTGCCGCGCGTCGTTCTGCATCCTGGATGTGGTGCCGGCGCGCTTGCCCCGCTCCTGATACCTTCGCCCGCCGCACGTACTGCTACCATCTACCGCCGTTACAACCCGTAACGCGCACATCCAAAAAGGCCCTTTTCAGGGCCGCATATGATTCAATATTAAAAGTTTCTTTAATGGTATTGTCAAAAACGAACTTATTTACCTACCTTTTTAGTTCCCACTGAGATATATACTACTACCAACAGCAGTACGTTGAACTGGCGCGACCGACCGAACGCAAACCCGCCAGCCCTTTCAATTGTCGTTTCATACCTTGCTTAAAAACATTTCTAACGCGATTATTGCAATCCGTACACCATTTATTTGTATTTTACTCGTCGAAGGGCACTCTCGCCTATTATTATTAGTTTATAACTGTCGCCCGCGTGCAATTAGTACATGCCCAATCCTGTTTCATAAAAATCCATTATGTTGTTTGTGTGCGAAAGAGTAACAACTTCCATCCATCCGTTCTCTATAATAAATACTAGCTTCTGCCCGCGACTTCATTTGTGAAGACTTAGGACTTTATTTATTCAGTAATTTCATAATGCTCGAAAATTATAACATTAGTTTTTCCCCAAAATGCTTCTGAATAACTAAACGTCAGCCGCTCCCGTAGCGTTGGAACACAAAGTCACAGTATGTCACAGTAGTCACCCAAACGAGCGATTCGAGTGATTTCAAACCGCACAAAACTTCGTGAGAAGATTCGTTATAATATTACGTATTAAATTTTATTTATTAAAACAATGTTGTTTTTACATAAAATAGGTGGTAATAACCAGGTTTGTTATTATTTGATGTTGCATATATTTCGTTACATATTTTAAGTATTTCCGTATATATTTTTTGCATAAATATAATCAGTTCTCCAATAATTAGCATACCTTAATGGTATGGATAGATATGAAAATAAAATTGTTGTTCAAGTTCTGAAATACGTTTCAAAGTCAGTTCGTAAGTGCCACTGCACTCTTGATGGGTTGGTTGAGTTGGTGGAGATGGATTCAAATGATCTTTAATTAATTGTTTTTTATTTGTAAAATCAAATACTTATTAGACATACGAGAGATTACTATGTAGATAACTTGCATTATGTGTAACAAGTTTAATTAAAATCGGTTTATTCATTTTTAAGCTTTTGGGCTTGAAAGTTCGTAAAAAGCACTACGTAAACGCTCCTTACAAAGTCACTATTATATGTCAAGCCCTTTTTAATCCATTTACAACAAAATCATCAATCTTTTAGAATGCGTCTGTCACTTAGCGGCATTCTTCAAATAAATGGTTAGAGACGGGGACAGAGCTATATAACTCGTAAACACAAGAAAAAGATAAAACTTTTAAAGAAATTGCCAATTTGCCTTTATGTCTTATCTCTTCCGGGAATCACTAATGACAGGTATTCAATTTCTGTGTGAGAGTGAGTTAGCGCTATACGATTGAAAGAGACAACGGAATATCACTTGACTCCCGTCTGTCATGCCCAACCCAAACAGTAATTAAATAAATTTTCAATGCTAGTTCTGTCCGCAGGTTTTACCCTGTCTAGCATTCGCATTTGCTCTTTCGCCAAGAGTGGTCGTGCAGCTTTGTAAATTATTTCGTTCTCTTCCAATTTGAAACTGTGTGTTTGTGATTTGAACTTGCAGTGTAAAACAAATCGGACGATGCACATCAATATGCTACCGTCACAGATTGAGAGATTCCTCACAGTATTCAAGCGGTACGTAGATCAGAATCCGGTTCATTACGTCGGTAATGATCAGCAGTTAGAGCAGTGCATCGGCTGCATGGAGAATCCTGCAGATGTAAAAGTGAACAGGCGATGCCACGCTCCTCCCCCGCACTTCACAGAGGGACCGCCTCCTGTTTGTTTTTGATGAAATAAAAACACTCTCAAGTCTTTCAGGATTAGGCAGCCAACTAATTGCTTGGCATTAAGTACCTATTACTACAGTTTTAAAATAATTAAATATTCTTACCTGATGTAAGTTATTGCCTTCATATCTCATTACTTTGACAATTCTATGATTTGCTTTAGGTAAGCAATGGTCGTCCCAGGGAGTTTCAATCGCCACATGTTTGCTTTTTTGTACTTTAGGCATTTTTGCTTTTTATTTAAAAGTTTACTCGTAACACACGCTTTTTCACACTTCACGATGTATAACTTTACACTTTTTACAACAACCGTACGGCCCAGAGTATAGACGGCTTATGCTGGGTCTAACTAACCCCCAACCCCCGTATTCTGTCAACTAGCTGAGGTATGAGGAAGGGGTCGATGGGGTGTGGAAGTGCGTTCTGATTGGACCAATCAGACCGCACTTCCACACCCCCTTGTCACACACACATACACACAGGACAAGACACCGACAGGTTTAAATAAAACACGAAGTTTTAGATAGTTTTATAAATAAAATTGTACTTAATAATTTATTGAATCCATTTCTATTCTTTATATTATTTTGTAGGTAGGTACGTAAAGTTATTACTATTAAATGCACGATTATCAAGATCATTTTTATTTTAAGCATTTAGTTCCGTGACAGAAATAATCTTTTCAAAAATAATTAAGTAAGTACTAAGTGTTATAAATGTGGCCGGTGATGATACACTATTAGTAAACAGTACCAAGAATCAACCTGTAATATCCGATAATGTACTTCATCTCCTTCGTGCTGTTGACACGAAGAAGAAGTTCTTTTGAAACTAATACCAGAAGGACTTAAAGTAGTGCATTACATGTGGATTAGGCCTATTGGGGATACCACGATAAAAAAAACGCGCCGCTTACTCTACCTCATGGTGGTGTGGAAATGAGTATTATTTCGTTTAGTCTATAGAATTTCGTTTGCCCAGCAGTGGGGCAACATATGTAGGTAAAACAAAAATATATGCCATTTGCTATGGTTAAAGGCGTAAGGTAATCATTATCTGGATGTACATATTATTCTGGATGCTAGGTCTAAATTATACTTTAATTATGTTTCGCTTTTTTATTTTGATTTGTTCATTACAAGCAATGTAAATTAAGCAATATTCTCAAAAACAAAATGCTATTTAAATTCAATCTCAGATTTTTTTTCTTTACATCATAACCACCAATATTTTTTTTAGTATTTAATTTGTCTTGTTCTTGTCTTTGTTTTGTCTCTAGCAGATACGACTACCTACATTTATAATATAATGTTATGGTATTTCTTTCATATTCTAATTTAAATATTTGAGACACAACATTTCAATTTTCCAGTCATGTTTTTACTTCTGAATCGGAAAGAACAGGAGACAACTCTTAGTTAAGTTTTGTACCGGGCAATGAAGAGGACAGCGAGGATAATTAAAATGTTTTATTCCAAAGTGTTGATTTATTAAAATTTCATAAGTCTTAGGAAAAAATACCTGGAAGGATTCGGGAGCGGCCTTTGCTCAGCAGTGGGACAGGGTAGACTTACATTAAACAAAACAAATTAGAGCACCTAGATTTTATTATATTGTTGCGTATGTCTCGGATAAATACTATTATATTCTACTAATGTATTGATTATAGATTTTTGATATTTTTTTTAAGTCCGTTATTCCATGAAAACATCGTTAACAAGGGAGCTATTTCCGAAAAACTTCAACAATATATATATTACGAGTCCCTAAATGTGAAAGTGATGCGCATTAAATTCATAAAAAAAAAGGTTTGTATGTTGGGTTTTTCCATCTAGAATTTCTCAATAGCACTTTCGATTTGTGCCTGATTGCAATAGGCAATAGGCTAGCCCCCAACTACATAGGACTTAAACATTACATAAAGAAAAATACATTCTGAAAATTGGTATAGCTTTGGGTCAACACGATGCTTATACTGTGAACATTTACCACTGTAACACCAACCGTTTGGTTGTAAAACCTGAGTGACAGACGACGGACAGACAGACACGTGAGAAACAGCAATAGGTCTCCGTTCAGTCCCTTCGGGTACGTAACCCTTAAAATGTACTAATATTTCATAAACCTGTCGGAATGTGTATTTTCAATAAGTGTGAGAACTATTGTTATAGGATTAATAGTTCCAGGGATCATTATCTGTTACAAATTACAAACAATGAACTCTTTACAATATTAGTTAAAGAGTTTTGACTCGTTTATGAACATTTTATTCTTTCTAAGTATTTTAGGAAAAATAACAATTGGTACAATAGAGGTCTTATCGCTAGGCTACCTACCTAATTATAATTTAAAAAAGGCGGTTGACCGCGGTAGGTAGACACGTGCGACTAATGTCGTATTATTATTATTGTGGATCTTTAAGTTTTTAAAGAAATCAGAATAAATGCAGCAGGCCTAGGCTAAGATTGGATGGCTTGTTTAGTTAAGGTATGTAAGGCGATGCGTTGGGAAGGTATCTATGTCCACCAGTGGACGTCTTGCGGTTGAATGATGATGTATATGATTTTCAGTCGTCGTGCACTGTGCTCTCCCTTACATGAAAATGTCAACTTACCACAAACCTGGCAAAGACGACTCTTTGCTAAGTTTGTAAACAGTTTATATTCAGAGCACTTACATTAGTTTTAAATCAACATTTTAGAAACAAGCTATCTCTTGTGAACTACATCCACCATGTTGGCAACTTGGCAAAATTGGGTAACTGAGAAAAAAATGTGACGTTATAGAATATTTCTGTTTAGACTATTAGTTTTAAGAAAGGTAGTCTAAAATGTGTAAGACTACCTTGTAGCCTAAAACCTTGCCTACCCCTTTGTAGTAGTATCTTCGTAGTTGAGCTAGTATTATTTTCATCGGATTCGATTCCTTCAGAATTATTTAGAGATGTATTTTTTTTCCCTATCCATCTTTTTGTATCAACTAGAGATTTTAGATGATCTGTGACAGGTTTTAGCATTTTATCAAGTGGCAAGTTCATTGTGTGTTCCTGATTATTCATTTGCTTTATTTTATTCTATATGGAGTCGACAGACTTCACTAATTGCATTTTAATATTTTTTACTATCTTCCAATAAATAACAACTGTATTCAGCTAAGAAATAGGTTTTTCTACACCGTCTGAACCTACTTGCGACAGGACTGCACCCAACCCACTTGGCGAAGCGTCCACCGTTAATATTATCGTCGCGTTCGGGTCAAAATGCGCGAGAACCTGTTCCGATGTCATGAGCTCTTTTATAGTCCTAAATGCCGAGTCATGAATATCAGTACAGGTCCATTTACAGTCTTTTTTTATCAGATCGTACAATGGACTGAGAACTGTAGACGCGTTTGGTACAAAATTCCAATAATAGTTAATTAACCCAAAAACGATTGTAGCTGATTAAAATTTGTGGGGACCGATGCTTCTATCATTGCTTTAACTTTTTCCGGCGCTTTTTTTAACCCATCCTTAGAGATAATATATACAAGATAACTAATTTCGTCTTTAAAAAAGCTAAATTTTTCCTTTTGTACATGTTAAGCTTGCTTTTTTTTAGCGTTTTTCAAATGTTCCTGCCTATTCTCTCCCGTTATTAAAATATCATCTAGCAGGCACAACACTCCGTCTATTCCGGATAAAAAAACCCTCGATAGCGCGCTGGAAAATAGAAGGCGCGCTGCGCTGGCTAACCCAAACACTAGCCGTGTAAACCTATACAGGCCGCGGTTTGTATTTAAATAGGTTAGGTTTTTGGACTCATCGTACAAAACAAATTGATTGTAGGCCATAGATAAATCAAGTTTGCTAAACTGTTGACTCCCATGAATCTTTGAAAATAGTTCGTTAGTTGTCGGTAGCGGATATTGTTCTACTCGCAACTGTTTATTTATACATACGGAATAATCGACAAACAATCTGACAGCCCCGTTTCGCTTTAAAACTAGAACTATCGGTGAAGCGTATTCCAAGTATTCTACAGGTTCAAATATACCTAAATCAACCAGTCTATCTATTTCTTTTTCGACCTTATCACGTAATGCGAACCTTACGGGACGTGCTTTACACAAATACCTGATAGGATTTGGGAGAAGCTTTCGCTCAGCAATGGGACAGCTGGGTTACCCAGATTTTGCTATTCTGGCGTCTGTCTCGCATAAATGCTATTCTATTCTACTAATGTTTTGATAAAAAAATTTTTTAAAGTGTTTTCAAATCCTCGATATCGCGAGCAAAGAGAAATTTATGACATTATATTTCAAATTATTTTCTTCCATTGGGGTATTACTCATAGGTAATACTAATTTAAATACGAAAAAAAGACTGGTATAAATAACGTTATGCCATGATAACTTCGATTTTTATTATTATTTTCAGCCACTGCAAGGCAAAGGCTCCCTTTCCTCTTTCCATTTCTCCCAGTTTTGGGCAAGTTCTTTCTGTAGGTGTCAAGCTCGTCCCGCCATCTTCGTCTGGGTCAATAACTTCGATATTGCAGAAAAACTAAAAATATATACTATATACTAAGAGCCCCTAAATTTGAAAGTGATTTCCATTAAATGAAATGGCTATTTTCTACCTACAGGGTATTTTTTTTTTAATACAAGAACTAGTAGGTATTGTTTTCGCCTCTCCTTAAAAGTGACGAATTTGAGTTTTCCCCTTTATACGGTAGGTACTGATATTATGAACATAAACAACCAAGGACTATTCCATATTTTTGTAGGGAAAATTGTAATTCGATCACTCAAAACCGTTTATGCCACAAAATAACCGTTCTATGTCGGAAAAAGCACGAAAATTTGCATTACCAAACCGGTGGAAAAAGCAACATACAAATGCATATAAATCCAATATCTAGCAGTTACTAACAGTACATCGTGCAACAAAATAAATTACTTAAAAAAAGCCTAGACTGTGTTTAAAAAGTTCATACTATAAAACAACACTATATCGATACAACAAAAACCTACATACTACCTATATTTATGAAATTTGTGGACCTTTTTTAGTAACTAGTACAGAATACTAATATTAACATTATAAGCGGGATATTTACCATGTTTACTGTTTGTAGCGAGTTTCCGATATTTCGGTGCTGTTACAAGAAAGAGGGTAGACCGTTTTGTCTCCTCATAAACACCCACCCGCAATGACTTCAGTTTATCCGTGATCATGGTGCTTGTAACAGCACCGAAATATCGGAAACTCGCTACAAACATGGTAAATATCCCGCTTATAATGTTAATATTAGTGTTAGTGACCATGACAGTTTAAAAACTTATAGTACAGAATAGTTACTTAATTATTTTTGAAAAGATTATTTCTGTCACGGAACTAAATACAAAAAATAAAAATGATCTTGATAATCGTGCATTTAATAGTAATAACTTTACGTACCTACCTACAAAATAATATAAAGAATAGAAATGGATTCAATAAATTATTAAGTACAATTTTATTTATAAAACTATCTAACACTTCGTGTTTTATTTAAACCTGTCCGTGTCTTGTCCTGTGTGACAAGGGGGTGTGGAAGTGCGGTCTGATTGGTCCAATCAGAACGCACTTCCACACCCCATCGACCCCTTCCTCATACCTCAGCTAGTTGACAGAATACGGGGGTTGAGGGTTAGTTAGACCCAGCATAAGCCGTCTATACTCTGGGCCGTACGGTGGTTGTAAAAAGTGTAAAGTTATACATCGTGAAGTGTGAAAAAAGCGTGTGTTACAAGTAAACTTTATAATAAAAAGCAAAAATGCCTAAAGTACAAAAAAGCAAACATGTGGCGATTGAAACTCCCTGGGATGACCATTGCTTACCTAAAGCAAATCATAGAATTGTCAAAGTTATGAGATATGAAGGCAATAACTTACATCAGGTAAGAATATTTAATTATTTTAAAACTGTAGCAATAGGTACTTAATACCAAGCAATTAGTTGGCTGCCTAATCCTGAAAGACTTGAGAGTGTTTTTATTTAAAAACAAACAGGTTTTAATAATTAGATCATTACTTTATCGCCCGTAATACGAATATGCATTTTCAATGTTACATACTTTATACGTGATTATTTTTATTTTAGAATAGTACTGATTTGCATTTTATTGCTGACCCACTTTCTTAGAGTCTTGTAGGATAATAAAAACACTTAATTTATTAGTTCGAAATGTTAAACTTTTCTTTTTATTTCTTGTTTCAGGTTACGACTCCAACAGGTGCAAAATACTTGGTGTCTATGCCAAAAATATTCATAAAATATACATGGGTGAAAAGAGGCACTTATGTGCTAGTAGAAGCAAAATCAGAAGGAGTGAAAGTGAGAGGTGAAGTTGTGAAAGTCATGGACGAACACTCTATTAAATTTTATAAGGACAATAATGTGTGGCCCAAAGAATTTGAGGTCCACAAAGTTATAAATGTGGCCGGTGATGATAAACTATTAGTAAACAGTACCAAGAATCAACCTGTAATATCCTTCATGATAATGTACTTCATATCCTTCGTGCTGTTGACACGAAGAAGAAGTTCTTTTGGAACTAATACCAGAAGGACTTAAAGTAGTGCATTACATGTGGATTAGGCCTATTGGGGATACCACGATAAAAAAAAACGCGCCGCTTACTCTACCTCATGGTGGTGTGGAAATGAGTATTATTTCGTTTAGTCTATAGAATTTCGTTTGCCCAGCAGTGGGGCAACATATGTAGGTAAAACAAAAATATATGCCATTTGCTATGGTTAAAGGCGTAAGGTAATCATTATCTGGATGTACATATTATTCTGGACACTAGGTCTAAATGATACTTTAATTATGTTTCGCTTTTTATTTTGATTTGTTCATTACAAGCAATGTAAATTAAGCAATATTCTCAAAAAACAAAATGATATTAAAATTCAATCTCAGATTTTTTTTCTTTACATCATAATTACCAATATTTTTTTAGTATTTAATTTGTCTTGTTTTTGTCTTTGTTTTGTCTCTAGCAGATACGACTACCTACATTTATAATATAATGTTATGGTAATTCTTTCATATTCTAATTTAAATATTTGAGACACAAAATTTCAATTTTCCGGTCATGTTATTAATTCTGAATCGGAAAGAACAGGAGACAACTCTTACTGGTGCGTATGTCTCGGATAAATACTATTATATTGTACTAATGTATTGATTATAGATTTTTGATATTTTTTTTAAGTCCGTTATTCCATGAAAACATCGTTAACAAGGGAGCTATTTCCGAAAAACTTCAACAATATATATATTACGAGTCTTACGGACTCGTAATATATATATTGTTGAAGTTTGTGTGAAAGTGATGCGCATTAAATTCATAAAAAAAAGATTTTGTATGTTGGGATTTTCCATCTAGAATTTCTCAATAGCACTTTCGATTTGTGCCTGATTGCAATAGGCAATAGGCTAGCCCCCAACTACATAGGACTTAAACATTACATAAAGAAAAATACTTTCTGAATATTGGTATAGCTTTGGGTCAACACAAAGCTTATACTGTGAACATTTTACCACTGTTACACCAACCGTTTGGTTGTAAAACCTGAGTGACAGACGACGGACAGACAGACACGTGAGTAACAGCAATAGGGCTCCGTTCAGACCCTTCGGGTACGTAACCCTAAAAATGTACTGAATATAAATATTTCATAAACCTGTCGGAATGTGTATTTTCAATAAGTGTGAGAACTATTGTTATAGGATTAATAGTTCCAGGGCATTATCTGTTACAAATTACAAACAATGAATTCTTTACAATATTAGTTAAAGAGTTTTGACTCGTTTATGAACATTTTATTCTTTCTAAATATTTTAGGAACAATAACAATAGGTACAATAGAGGTCTTATCGCTAGGCTACCTACCTAATTATAATTTAAAAAAGGCGGTTGACCGCGGTAGGTAGACACGTGCGACTATTGTCCTATTATTATTATTGTGGATATTTAAGTTTTTTAAAGAAATCAGAATAAATGCAGCAGGCCTAGGCTAAGATTGGATGGCTTGTTTAGTTAAGGTATGTAAGGCGATGCGTTGGGAAGGTATCTATGTCCAGCAGTGGACGTCTTGCGGTTGAATGATGATGTATATGATTTTCAGTCGTCGTGCACTGTACTCTCCCTTACATGAAAATGTCAACTTACTACAAACCTGGCAAAGACGACTCTTTGCTAAGTTTGTAAACAGTTTATATTCAGAGCACTTACATTAGTTTTAAATCAACCTTTTAGAAACAAGCTATCTCTTGTGAACTACATCCACCATGTTGGCAACTTGGCAAAATTGGGTAACTGAGAAAAAAATGTGATGTTATAGAATATTTCTTGTGTTTTAACTTTAATATTATTATATGTTCAAGGAGAGTTGAACGGAAGGGTTCAATGTTACCGTTATCGTTAGGCGAATGCGGTCAAACTCTATGGTGGTTAATCTTGTGAAGGCGTGTGAATTCTAGGAACAGTTGATTAGTGAATTCCGTTCCGTTGTCAGTCACTAACGTTAAGGGAACCCCATGGTGGGTACAATATTGTAATAATGATTGAAGTACACTAATGCCCGTGCCATCTCGGAGATGGTATGCTTGTCCGTATTTGGTAAAAACATCTATAAATGTAACATACTTTTCATTGTGAACCGTGAATAAATCCATATGGACAATTTCGAATGGTTTTGTTGCCGGGGGTACAGTATTAAACTGGGGTCTTATAGGTCTCCGGTCATATTTAGCTTGGCCGCAAATAATGCATTCGTTGATGAATTTGGTTATTTGGTCTTTCATTTTGGGCCAGTAATATTTGTTTGAGAGGGCTAAATAACATTCGGTAATTCCTCGGTGATAAGTTTTGCCGTCATGGTAGTGTTGAATTATCTCTTGCTGACGTAGATAATCTTTGACGTTTTCTAATTCTATCTTAGCTAGTACTAAGTTCATAGACGAGCTCTTAAATTTGTCCTGTATGACTGGTATGATAGAATACATGGCAAGAGGTGGATTTATTTATATACCGGTCTTTACTTTTGAATTTACATACTCTTTGATGGCATTGACTACATCTTGTTCTAGCTTAGATGATGATATCTGGACTGCTATGCGCGTGTGAGTTTCGAATGGCTTGGTAACTACTGGTTTTCGTTTGACATCTTCTACTATCGTACAGCATAGTTGTCTATGAAATCTGTTAAGGGGTTCATCTATGATTGGGACTTCTAGTATGGGATTTTCGTGACTGGTGTGTACGGTGGTAGTGGATGAGTTCGTAGGCATCGGGTTTTCTGATGGGTTAGGAATCAAAGAACATAATTCATCTATTAAAGTGTTAGTATCTTCGTTGTGAATCTCCACTCGAGATAAGGCATCGGCATTCGTATTACAATTACCTTTCTTATAGATAACGGTGAAATTGTATTCACTAAGTTTCAGCCTCCATCTAGTCAATCGCGAATTAGGTTCTTTAAGGTTCATCTTCCACTGTAGAGGTTTATGGTCTGTCAGTACTTTAAATTTACAACCAAACAAGTACGGTCTAAAATACTTGGTGGCCCAAACTATGGCATGGAGTTCTTTTTCTATGGTACTGTAGTTAAGCTCAATTTCGTTCAGGGTACGGGATGCAAAACACACAGGTTTGTCGGAACCTACGGGTCCTTGGGATATAATGGCACCAATGGCAACGTTTGAAGCATCTGTCGTCAGTATGAATTCCTTATCGAAATCGGGATACTGTAGTATAGGATCATTTGTTAAGAGAGTCTTGCACTTTTCAAAGCTGCTTATGTACTCGGAATTTAATATAACTCTTCTACCTTTTTTTAAACACGCTGTGAGAGGTTTCATAATTTTTTGCAAAGTGCGGGATAAATTTGCGATAATAACCGACAAGGCCTAAAAATTGTTTAATTTCTTTTGGGGTCTTTGGAATGGGGTATTTTTCTATTGCATGAATTTTATCTGGATTAGGTTTTATTCCTTCACTCCTTATTATGTGTCCGAGATAACCAGTTTCATGCTTTATGAATTCGGATTTATCCATTTGGATTTTAAAGTTTGATTCCCGAAGTCTATTGAAAACTTTCTCGAGATTGGTCATATGCTCTTGTAGTGACGTGGAAAAAACGATGATGTCATCAAGATACACCAGCCATATCTCATTCTGAAGACCTCTGAGGACATTGTCCATAACCCTCTGAAATGTGGATGGTGAGTTTTTAAGTCTCATGGGCATTCGAAGAAACTCGAAATGTCCATGTTCAACATTAAAAGCTGTTTTCTGAGTATCCTGGGGGTTCATCTCGACTTGGTAGAAGCCACTAGCCAGATCTAGAGTGGTGAAGTATTGGCACCTACCTAGTTTGTCAAGAACATCGCTAATGTTCGGGATCTCACCTACTAAACGCCATTTTTGTTTGCCCGAGGCGTCCATTTTCTTGGGGACCACTCAAATGGGCGAACTCCATGCTGAATCTGAAGGTTTTATTATTCCCCGATCTAACATTTTTGAAATCTGTTCCCTAACCTCCTGACGATGAATGAATGGGTATCTATAACTTTTTGTGTAATACGGGACCTCATCTGTAGTCTTAATACGGTGTTTTATTCGATTGGTAAATGTTAACGCTTCGCCTTCTATGTAAAACCGATTAACATTGCAGGAATTATACATACGGATGGGATTTGATGATGTGCGCGTTATTAACCTCTGATCTTTTAAATCTATCTTGGACTCCCATTTAGTTAGCAAATCTAAACCAAGTAAACCGTCAAAATATTCATGGAACCGATATACAAATAACTTGATAAACTCTGGATCGTTAAATTCCGCGAAGCAAGGTAAACTTATAGAATAATTATTTCTACTAATCGCGTGTACATTGGCAACTTCGAACGGGTCGTAATTTAAGGGAAAATTTGGAAAATATTTTTCTACAGCTTCTGGACTTATAAAGGACTGGTTTGCACTGGTGTCAATTAGTAATTTTAAAGGTGGTTCTGATATTAGTATGTACGGCAACTGACGCTGACCCTTGGTTGACCGGTAGAGAATGCCTATAACATTAACTCCGACGTTGCACTTTAGTGCATAAAGTTTTAAATAAATAACTTGGAATCCCCAACAACGAACGGGAGTCTAAGTGCAGATTACGGAAGCCACATAATATACATATAAAGTTCAGATATCTGCTTACACTTCTCACTTCTTCTCAACTATCTGCCAGTGTAAACGAATGCATCTGAATACCAAAAATAACGTGGAGAGGCTGCCTATCCGACCTCCACGACCCAGTTACTGGGTTACAAGATATACCTCTTAGAATGACTGCTTATCAAGCTTAGAAGCTTCTTACTACCTGTAACGAAGCTCAAACATCTAAAAACGACATCCTAAACCCGAATATCAACGTGTTTTCTGTGGCATGGAGTTATTTAGGTGCAAATTAATGGTCACCCGGTTATTTAAACCTTAATCCTAATATCAACAAAACCCCATGGTTTAAAGATTTAACAATTTTATGTTTTTGATTGTTTTATTAAACCCTAACTGCACATACGATATAAATCTGTTGTGGTCCTTATTCCGATAGATTTCGTAAAAGAAAATACGAATTCCACGTTAACGTTGTCGCGGGCATCAGCTAGTAAAAAAATAAATACTTAATTTTAAATCGTAATGGCTTTCTTTGGGAAGTATAATAATAATAAGTTCATTTATTTTCTCTCACAATGGTTTTAGCACTAATCAGTTCTTAAATGTAAAAATTCACATTGTGAGAGCTGGTGCCTGATGTAGGTTTAGTTAAAACCTGTGTTACAGGTCACCAGACCCCACTTAGTGGCCTCATGCAAATTAACAGGCAGGTACCATGTATTTCCACTAAAGAATTAAAACAAAAAAAAAAAAAAATTAAAGGGAAAATAAAAGTAGCAACAAAAGCAGTGAAAAGGTGTGTGGTGAATATGTATGTGAATTATTGTGGTAAATTTGTAGGTGAATTGTGGCGAATGAGTGGGTGTATTATGCTAAGGTGTAGGTGAATGTGTTGGTGTAGGTGAATGTCTTGGTGTAAGTGAATTGTGGTAAATGTGCTTAAAATTTGAATCAGGAATTATGAAACCATAAGAGCATACAATATCGACCTTCGCAACAAGGGCGTAGGACCGTGATGGAATTTATTTAATTATCTGAAGCAGTTTCTCCGTGTCATCATAGCAAAGGGTTTTCAAGTATTCAGTCACTTTTTGCTTACAACTGGGCTTAGGTAAAGGATAAATATTTAGACTGCTGTTAATAACATTATAAAGATAATCCCCTAGGTAACCGAAAAACTTGCGGGCTAGACCTGAATGGAAAGATTCAGTTCTGCACACAGTACCCTTTCTTCGTTTGTCTTTCAATAAATCTGAGTCATAGACCAGCTGCGAGTGTTTTTTCAGGAATGTGTGCAAAACAAAAGTTTGTCTTATAGACAGAACCCCCCACCTCCTGTACGAGTCCACTGTAGGAAAGCGAAAGGGAAGACCCGCAGCAACCTTAAGTATGGCACGTTGAGCTCTTTCCGCCTCTATCAAGTGCGTTTTAGCAGCACCTCCCCAGGATATGATGCAGTAGTCTATAAGCGACTGGCACAAGGCGCAATAGACCATCTTGATGGTACGAAGGTCGGCTACATGTTTTAGACTCTTAAATATGTAAATGAGTTTGCGCAATCTCGTTACCAGGACGTTTATATGCGGTTTGAAGCTGAGGAATTGGTCCAATATAACTCCAAGATATTTAATGTGATCGGTTCTTTGGAGAGGAGGACATGCACACGGCTGGTATGTTGACCAGGACGTATGAGCCGTTATAAAAAGAGAATGTGGGGGTAACGCGTTCGATCGATGTGCAAATGCTATATATTTGGTTTTTGTGACATTGAGAGTAAGCACATTTGTCTGTAACCAATCAACAACCTTGTTGAGGCCCTGTTGAGCCACATCAAAGACCTGCAAAGAACTGACACATTTCCGACCATAAACTGACAAAATGTTTGCTTGGCCAGTCTTTTATTGTGTAACTAAGACCTAGCACTTTGTCTCTATGGCTGTCTGTATTGTCTTCAAACCTATTCCTCATATTATTTTAAAAGTTATTTATTAGTACAAAGGTATATTAGGAAACAATTGATTCTTATCTGATGGACAAAGTCGAGCTTATCTAGAATTCAAATTCAATTAGTTTTAGTAGTTTGTAGTTAGATGTCTATTATCTCTCGTGTAAACTGTGTAGTTCACAAATAAATAATCTGTCATTCTTTAGAATTCATTTTTATTGATAAAAATGACTATTGGTTCAGAATATTTTAGAGCCTAACCTTTTGTTATTCGTGCCGAAGGCATTGTCCTTACTTTAGTGAACAAACAATAGCGAAGCGACTAGTTACTTTTACCACCAACGACCATCGGCGTCTAAAAGCGGCATGCATCCATAATTATTATTTATTAAATTTTCTATTTTGACATTTAAAAGTGCCGTTAACCTAATTGATATAAATAGCTAAGATTTACTGAATATTATTTCGTGCATTGGCATCCAAATCAAACATGTATGCAAAATTACCAACTAACAAGGCAAGTTAAAAAAAAGCTTGTGAAAAGGCAAATGTTTGGAAAAGACTGATGGACTGGATGTTTGTTACTCTTTCACACAAAAACTACGGAATATATTCTGATGAAACAGGATTGGGGAAAGGACTAATTTCACGTGGGGCAGCTATAAACTAATATTAAAAGGCAAGTATATATCTACTGCGATATATACTTGCCTACAGCGGTGCCACTGGGTTAACACTGGGTAAATTATTTCGTTTTTAGACACTTCCATAAAATAAACTATTAAATAATATGGAATCATGTGCGGCCCTGAAAAGGGCCTTTTTTATTGGATGTGCGCGTTACATGTAGTATAACGGCGGTGAGTTTGGCTGGAGGCTTCGTTGGCGGGTTGTCGCTACACGATGGGATTATTATTTACATCTCGATACTGTTGTAATATCAATGATAGGACAAGGAACTCTTGTATCATGCTCTCTGTGAGCGTTCCACCGGACGAAACATAGTGCATGTAATATACGCACTGGTCGATAATATATTCTGCGCGGTAGATTTTAAATCTGAAACATTTGAAAAATAAAGATTATTATGTACATTAAATATTCTCCAGGATAAAACATAAGTTCAAATAAAAATTTTATAACAAATAATATGTAGGTTGCCGAAATCTAAGAAATAAATAAATTTAGGTAACAAATAACTAAAGAAAATCGATAAAAACTAAAATTACAAAATTAATACAATAAAAGAAAAAATAATATACTAGTAGTTACCCTCCAATTTCGGCAAGCGCAGGCAAAACCATATTGAACTTGTTAAACAAATCGGAACACACGAACACTTCATTCGACTGCACAGGAGTGAATGAAGAAACTTAAAAAAAAACGAACTTCGCTATTCTTTGGGGATTACATACAGGTGTAAGGTAAGCCTGCTCTTGATATTTTATCTCATTCCACGCTATAGCACTGTCTTGATCTTTCATAGAACAATGTTAACCTATCATTAGTAAATTGTTCTTTAAAGGACTAAGTAGGTATGAATTGGAGTTATGTCTCTTTCTAATGTATATCTAATAGATAAGCCTGTTTCATTCTTTCACAATGGTGCGAGAGTAAGATAGGATTATGCAATAACAATGGTTTTTGAGTAACAATACATATTTGAGTACACTATTAGATAAAGACGTTTAAATCGAAATTTACTAATCATTTAATTTACAACTGCCATTGTACCCTTTCTAAGAATTTCAGGCACAATAGTAATGTGCACAATGGAGGTCTTATCGCTGATAAAGATTTGCGCCAGACATTCAATGGATGACCAATGTATGTCGCGCAGGTATTATTATTTGAAAAAGGTGGTTGACTGCGGTGTACTGCTACTTGCTACTATTGTGCTATTATTATGTATTTTTAAAAGGAAGTAAAGCCCTCAGAGACTAGGAAATGTTGAAAATTTGTAATATCTATGATTATTCGAAATGACGTGTATACTATAGGACTGATTGATCAGCTTACCAAAGAATTTGAACATGATTTAAAATAATACCTTCTTGATTAGAAAACACTTTTAACAAAAAAATAAAACCGACTTCCAAATACAAACACTACAAAGTGAAAAATAACTTAAATTTCGGAAGTCGGTATTCATGTCTTCGTTCCTTCGTTTTTTGACACCGACTTCCGGAATTAGTCATTTTTCAATTTTTAGTGTTTTTATTTGGAAGTTGGTTGTATTTTATTATATTTTTTTTATTTCAACATCTCTTCATACCGATTTTTGGTTATGTATGTATATGTTAGTTTTAGTTTTAGTTTCGACGGGCTGTTTCCGCAACTCCACGACCAAGCGCGTATTTTGCGTACGGGTTATGTATATACTCCTGTTTGATGAAATAAAAATAATTACAAACAGTAAAGGGCAACCTCTTTTTTAGGGTCCTGTATCCAAAGGGTAAAAACGGGACCCTATTACTAAGACTCCACGATCCGTCTGTTTTTCTGTCCGTCTTTCACCAGGCTGTATCTCATGAACCGTGACAGCTAGACAGTTGAAACTTTCACAGATGATGTATTTCTGTTGCCGCTATAACACCAAATACTAAAAACAGAATAAAATAAATATTTAAGTGGGGCATTAACATACAACAAACGTGTTTTTACCGTAGCCGTAGCTCTGTGTGCTACGTCGTAGCACAGAGTTAACTAAGCTGTAGTTCGCCGTAAAGCTGTATATTTTAATCTACAACACAAACATTGCTTTAATCTCGGGCTTACATACCAACCACAAACTGAGTCCACAACGAGCATGTTATTATAGATTACGCATTGTTTAATCGATCAGGATCGAGATTGAGTTGTAAATTGCCAAAGTATCCGCCTAATGAGGTCCCATAACGACCGGGACGCGGTAAAGTCAAAGTTATTGATTCACGACCCATTCAGCGGTTAATTCGTTTGAAATTTTAAAATAATGAAGTGTTCTTGATATGTTGCAGTCACATTTTTAAATAATATAGAAACAATGTCAGTGCAGGCGATTGACATGCCTAGGTTACTAAAGTCCTTTTTTAAATTTAATTGTCAATGTCAGTTGATAAAATATTTTTAACCATAACTCAATCAAAATTTATTTTTAGTTAAAAGACTATACAAATTATTGGTTTTTTTACTACTATATAGCCTTGTTATTTAGGATTATCTACATAAAAAAACCTCAAAACTGTAAACTTTTAAATACAGCGGTGATTTGAGAATCTTATTCAACTAATTTGACATCAATATCAAGGCTGTAGTCACTACTTCGGCTGCAAGACACCCGTTTCACTATTTATATTTTTCTATGTCTCATATATATTTATCTAAATTAGCGTGACTTGGCCATGCATCTAATATTTTTAAACTTCTAACTTACAAATTAAATTCAATAGTCCGTACCATTACCTACTTATTTTATTGTGATAATGATGTATTAAACTACGGTGCTCCACTGTGTCAATATTCATAATTATAATTACTAGAGATTGATTCCTCATATTTGTTTTATTTAAGGGACTTCCACTGCTTTGGTGCCGTTAAATGGTTACTTTCTAAAGCACGGGTCGGCAAGTGATTTTAATTGGGGTCCGAAAACTGTTGAAATTTTGAAAAACAACGAATAATAGTACTATTGTTTATTTTGTTTTTAAATTAAATTATTATATAAAACATAAAACAAAAACAAACCTGTTAATGAATGAATGCGAGAAATTATACAGACGGCCTTGAACCAATTTTTTTATAATTTGGTTCTTAGCAATTTGAAGACTTCAAGGTGGGCTTGTGTAGTTCAAGTGTGTGTGTTGGGATCTAGTCACAACATTTATAGGTACTTACTAGTGATAACGGTACTAAGTAACTAGAATAATTACTAAGTTTTATTCTACGTGGGTTTCAAACGTATGAATAGTTTGGGCTAGATATTTGAAAGTTGTTATATTTTTCAATATTCGGCGATCCGAGGTTCAGCCTACCGCTGTTCTAAAGTATTCTCCTTAGTAAAGGCTAGGTTAAAAGGTTTGAAAAAAAAATATATTATTGATTCATGTTCATTATTTGTGAATTCCGTTAAAAATAATTATCAACACGATATTTTTTCGATACTTTTGGATTCTCCTCCAAAACGACTTGGATGTTTGAAAATATTTTTACATAGTAAACAATACGGCTAGATTTTTTTTTAACTAAAATAGCATAAAACGTAAATCAAAGAATATTTTGCAAACAAAACTGTCCAAAAGGAGGTTAAATATTAATATTCTGGCTCCTGCGTTAACACTGGTGAATATATACGCCTTAAACCCAGTTAGTTGTATTATCTGTTGTGAACCAAGTGCGGCATTATTCATAATGCCCGGGCAATTTAAAAAATGCCCAGTACGAGTAAGCATCATCATCATCATTTCAGCCTAAAGACGTCCACTGCTGGACATAGGCCTCCCCCAGGCGTTGTCACATTGACCGATTCCGTGCGTCTCGCATCCAGCTCCTTCCCGCAACCTTAACTAGGTCATCAGTTCACCTAGTGGGACGCCTTCCAACGTATCGTCTTCCGGTTCGCGGTCGCCATTCCAGAACTTTTCAGCCCCATCGGCCATCAGTTCTGCGAGCAATGTGCCCTGCCCATTGCCACTTAAGTTTGGCAATTCTTCGGGCTATGTCGGTAACTTTGGTTCTCCTGCGGATATCATCATTTCTGACGTGATCACGCAAGGAAATGCCGAGCATAGCCCTCTCCATTGCCCTTTGGGTGACTTTAAGCTTTCTAATAAGGCCCATTGTGAGCGACCATGTCTCGGTCCCATAGGTGATCACTGGCAACACACACTGGTTATAGACTTTTGTCTTGAGACACTGCGGCAAATTGGACGAGAAGATACCACGCAACTTCTCGAACGCCGCTTAGCCGTGTCGGATTCGACGGTTGACCTCTTTCTCGAAATTGGACCTACCTAACTGGACCGTTTGTACGAGTAAGCAATTTGATGAAAACTATTGAAATAATTACATTGACCGGGCTTTCTGAATAATGCCTTTCACTTATTGGGCCGGGTAATAGGTAAGTACGATTAATATTAAGCAACAAAATCAACGGAGCTCCGCTGTGTGGGGCTCCTATTTCTGTCTGCAGTGTCTAAAGTAACCTAACATGAAGGAGATGACGGGAGCTGAGTCGGACGCTTTGCTCATCCACTTCAGCCCTTCCGTCATCTCCTTCGAATATAAACTATCCGTGTCGGGATGTCCAAAGATCCCGAGCTTGTTTTGCTCGCTCTTTGACTAATTCATTGACTATCGAATTGCCCAACTGTTACGTAGCAATATTCATAATGACCCGGCAATGTCATAAATATTGAAAGTTTAAATCAGTTTTCATTACATTGGCCGATTTAACTTACGAGATTCATAATTAACTTACTAGATGACTACGGAACAGATTTTGATGAAACAGGATTGGGGAAAGTACTAATTACACGCTGCTGGCAGCTATAAACAAATATTAAAAGACGAAAAAAAGACGTTTACGGTTGATCGCTCGGCCTGGTTTGTGCAACGTTCGGTCGGTCGTGCCAGTACACTGTACTGCTGTAGGCACTTGCCTATATATACTTATATATCTTAAATGAATGTGAAAATAAAACTATAAAGAGAAAATAAAATGAGCAAAATTAACTTTCATTTCGAAAGTCGGTGTCAAAAAACGACAAAAAAAATAAAAGGTACGAATGACACCGACTTCCGAAATGAAAGTTATTTTTGCTCGTTTTGTGTTTTACTTAGGAAGTCGGTTTATTTATTTTTTAAATGTTTTTATTACTAGGCGTATTATTCCGAATAATTTTCACAGTAAGGAGTTATCTAATATTTAATAAGAAACAATTTTACTGAAAGGTAAATATTATTTGTGAAATACATAATTATGTAGTGTTAGAGTGGTAAGTAGAAAGGTAAGTTAGTACGTTTTTAGACATATCCGTTCAAGAAACATATTTAAAAACAAAGGATTATATGTGGCCCTGAAATGGGCCTTTTTTGGATGTGCGCATCATCACATCACATCTATTTCAAAAGTATTCTACCAAATTTTTTATGGATGTAATATTGGTCACTCTCCTTCAATATATTTCTGTCTGAATCCAGAGCTATTGTGGAGTTTCCTTCAAACTTCTTTTTAAGATCGTCTAAGTACTCTTCTGTACTTTGATCTACCTTAAATGAAGGCTTTCTTCTTATTTCTTCTTGCCTCTTGTTTTCTCCTCTACGTGAATACGGCTTTGGCCTCCGTCTAGTCTTGAAGATTTTCATTGACGAACCTGCAGCGTTTGGTCTTTCAACTACATCAGGGACACACGTTGAGAGTTCCTCATGAGTGTCCAAGGCAATCGGCTTCTCCCCTTTTCTTTCCACGGCACGGGAAGCAATTATACGAGAACGTAACTTCATTTTGAATTAAATTGATGTTGCACGAGTGCAAACACAGAAGCGAATGACAAAACTAACATAGTAAACACACTTTACTATTCTTTGGGGACCTGTATGTAACAGGTGTGGTGCTAATTATGCTCTTGGTATTTGTCTCTTTCCATGGTATAGCGCTATCTTGCTCTTTCATTGAACAATGTTTACCTCTCATTAGTAAATTGTTCTCAAAAGAGCTCACCAAATTGTATTTATGTTTCTTTATAATAATATTTATTTATTCATGAATAAGAGACAACCATACAGAGTAACTTAATAATACACACAAAATAGACAAAAATCGTTTAAAGTAATTTGGAGAATAAAATTTAGGCATATCAACAGTTAGAGAATGTGAAAATATAGATTGTAAAAATGGTTTGGTTGTCCTTGGAGTGATTCGCCCTATCCCCTCGTACTAGTATAAAACTGTATCACGAGCAGATAGTCTTCCTCAACCTTAGAACAACAGATGCCCACAAGATTCCAGTTACAGTTATACATAATTAGGCAGATTGTTTACTTAATGTATATAGGTAATAAATTTTAGAAAATTTATATTAATTAAGTTACTTGATTGGAATTGTCTGTGTTGTTTTGTGTTTGGATATGTGTTATGTATGTGTATAGTTATGTGTGCGTTATTATTTATGTGCCCTGTTATACCAAAATATTTAGTAGATTTTTAGTGCTGTTGTAGTCTAGAGTTTCCTAATATTTACCTATAGCTTTTTTGCATGTTTGGCTGTCAAGATTCGTCAATCTTAGATCTTTACTTACTTTGTTGTAAAGACTAGGTCCGAGATAATTGTGAAAATTGTGTGCAAAAGATGTTCTATATTTGGGTATGTTATAAACTATATCTAATCGTCGCCTTTTTGCAAAGTGCGGTTTTACTTTATGTTGTGGCATGATCTCTAGTTTAATAAATAATAAAATTTTCGTACCGTGAGGACTCCCAGTTCTATGTAAAGTAGGTGTGTCGTATAAATGTACTTTTTGCGGAAAATAACTTTAAGCACCATACCTTGGGCTCTTTCAACAGACAACAGGCTGGTTTTAGAAGTTCCTCCCCATAATACTTATCTGTTAGACCTTGTCTCGATCTCTCATAATGGTTTTAGAGTGAGACAAGAGTATGTAAAAACTATATTTTTTGAGTACTGTCGCTAAACAAAAAAAAAAACAAATTAGTTTTTACTCATTAATAATGATTGTGACATATTATTGAATAAAGAGAGACTAGGATTCGTCGAAAAGACAGTTTGCCTGAGAATCACACTCGACTCAAGGCTGGAATAGGGTCCATATTTATCTCATCTGGCCAATTAGAAAGATTCGATAATTTACTAATGTGGTTACCGCCAGACTTGTCTATTTAATTTATTTTCATAGTACCATGTCGAACAGTAGTCTTATACTACAGGGACGGGCTGCAGTCTAATAAATTTTCAACCTACTTCAAAAACGAGTGTTTAGTTTATTTTTGTCACCTCAAAACTTTTTACTAGTTTAACCGATTTTGATCATTCGTTTTATTTGAAAGCTGGTGCTTTTCATTTATTCCCATTTAAATTTGGTGAAGATCTGATGAAGATCTTCGGAGATATACAACAGAACTCTTCAATGTACTATGACAAATCTCTTGGGATTGCTGCAATAGCATGTCTGTTTATTGTTTACGCTATTTCATAACATAATTATGATAGCTGCAATAGGAGGATTATAAAAAAAACAAAAATGAATTTACTTAATTTATTTTAAAATAAAAGAATTACATTAATTATCGCTTAAATTAGTCTAAGTGCCTATTCGAAGTATGAATATGGAATGGAATTTTACAGAGTTACAATAATTGAGTAAACTAGGTCCGTGCGTCACAAAGTGCTATCTCAGCTCGGCGTTTCCGTCGTTCGTTAAATTTGCAGCGTATGATTCTATACTAAAAGTGTTGAGTGGTGAGTTGGCGATTCCCCTTATGCAGCTGCGTGTAACATCTCCACCCGCAGATCAGCAACTATTTGAGAACTTCGAGAGAAAATGTTGCTGGAACTTGTCTTCTGGGCGCGCGATCCTCCTCTTTTGTCAGGTTCCTCGTAAGTATGTCCCTTGCTGTGGGGCTTTTCGGGGCGTTTGCAAAACCATTGGTTGCGATAGCCCAGTATGGTTGTGATGAGTGCGCCTGCAACTAATAATGTGATGTAGAAGGGTATGGTCGTATGGTATATGACATCTGATTGCAGCTGGTTGGGTTGTATCGGCTGGCTCGTCATGACTTGGTTCTGTATGCTGTGTAGTCCACCTTTGTGCGTAGATAACAGTTGATAGGTATGGTAACGAGGTAGCTTCCCTGTAGCAAGTCTTCTCTCCCACAGACTGATTGCACTTTTGTTGGTCTTGGAAATGATAGGACGTAATGCTGGTCATCTAGTTTTTTCATCGCTTCTTTTTCCAGAAATATTGTACTGAATTGGCAGGAACTCTTGAGGGCTTGATTCGTGATAAGTTCTTGTATGCAGTCCGTTTTTGTTCGTATTTGATGGGTTATTTTCTTTACACTGAGATACCAGTTACTTAACTTCGAGCATTTCGCTTCTACGTACACGAAAAAGTCGCCATTAGTTGCTATAAAGTTATAGGTAGGGATAAGAGCTTGACGGTTTTTGTTGGGTACTATAGATAACTTATATAAATCATAGACGATTTTGGAAATTATAGAAAATCTGAAAATTATAACAATCTGGTTTTCGTTGAGATATGATCCGGGCTGGATAATTTCGAAATATATCTCGTCCTTACTGTATATTTTTCTAACCTATTTACCATAGATCTAAGTTTATCTACATCTATCATAGAATGAACAGTACTTGATGAGTGTATGAACGCTAACGTATTGTCTATTCTAACTAATTCTAATCGGTAATAAGATCAATTGGCTAGGCTTTAAAGTTTTATTGCCGATGACTGGGTCTCGCGAAGTACCAGCAATAGTAGAATCCTGCAGCAAGTTAGGTTCCTTAGGGCCTCTTTTTAATCTGTTTTTGGCTACGGGCCCGCGTTTCTTTTCTTTCGTTTATACGTCAAACGTGTATGGGTAAATCGGCCAGAATGGTATCTTGAGTATACCGCGGTGCAGTTTTCTGACGGCTTGCAGAGGGGTTCTTAATGAACACCTGTTGTAATGATTGTTGGGTAAAATCTATGTCTAGAATATCGCGTGGGTCAAAGTGTCCAGTCAGTAAGTCGAATGGCGAATAGGCTCCTCTTTGTGTTTTAACTTTAATATTATTATATGTTCAAGGAGAGTTGAACGGAAGGGTTCAATGTTACCGTTATCGTTAGGCGAATGCGGTCAAACTCTATGGTGATTTATCTTGTGAAGGCGTGTGAATTCTAGGAACAGTTGATTAGTGAATTCCGTTCCGTTGTCAGTCACTAACGTTAAGGGAACCCCATGGTGGGTACAATATTGTAATAATGATTGAAGTACACTAATGCCCGTGCCATCTCGGAGATGGTATGCTTGTCCGTATTTGGTAAAAACATCTATAAATGTAACATACTTTTCATTGTGAACCGTGAATAAATCCATATGGACAATTTCGGATGGTTTTGTTGCCGGGGGTACAATATTAAACTGGGGTCTAATAGGTCTCCGGTCATATTTAGCTTGGCCGCAAATAATGCATTCATTGATGAATTTGGTTATTTGGTTTTTCATTTTGGGCCAGTAATATTTTTTTGAGAGGGCTAAATAACATTCGGTAATTCCTCGGTGATAAGTTTTGCCGTCATGGTAGTGTTGAATTATCTCTTGCTGACGTAGATAATCTTTGACTTTTCTAATTCTATCTTAGCTAGTACTAAGTTCATAGACGAGCTCTTAAATTTGTCCTGTATGAATGGTATGATAGAATACATGGCAAGAGGTGGATTTATTTATATACCGGTCTTTACTTTTGAATTTACATACTCTTTGATGGCATTGACTACATCTTGTTCTAGCTTAGATGATGATATCTGGACTGCTATGCGCGTGTGAGTTTCGAATGGCTTGGTAACTACTGGTTTTCGTTTGACATCTTCTACTATCGTACAGCATAGTTGTCTATGAAATCTGTTAAGGGGTTCATCTATGATTGCGATTTCTAGTATGGGATTTTCGTGACTGGTGTGTACGGTGGTAGTGGATGAATTCGTAGGCATCGGGTTTTCTGATGGGTTAGGAATCAAAAAACATAATTCATCTATTAAAGTGTTAGTATCTTCGTTGTGAATCTCCACTCGAGATAAGGCATCGGCATTCGTATTACATTTACCTTTCTTATAGATAACGGTGAAATTGTATTCACTAAGTTTCAGCCTCCATCTAGTCAATCGCGAATTAGGTTCTTTAAGGTTCATCATCCACTGGAGAGGTTTATGGTCTGTCAGTACTTTAAATTTACGACCAAACAAGTACGGTCTAAAATACTTGGTGGCCCAAACTATGGCATGGAGTTCTTTTTCCATGGTACTGTAGTTAAGCTCACTTTCATTCAGGGTTCGGGATGCAAAACACACAGGTTTGTCGGAACCTACGGGTCCTTGGGATATAATGGCATCAATGGCAACGTTTGAAGCATCTGTCGTCAGTATGAATACCTTATCGAAATCGGGATACTGTAGTATAGGATCATTTGTTAAGAGAGTCTTGCACTTTTCAAAGCTGCTTATGTACTCGGAATTTAATACAACTTGTCTACCTTTTTTTAAACACGCTGTGAGAGGTTTCGTAATTATTGCAAAGTCCGGGATAAATTTGCGATAATAACCGACAAGGCCTAAAAATTGTTTAATTTCTTTTGGGGTCTTTGGAATGGGGTATTTTTCTTTTGCATGAATTTTATCTGGATTAGGTTTTATTCCTTCGCTCCTTATTATGTGTCCGAGATAACCAGTTTCATGCTTTAAGAATTCGGATTTATCCATTTGGATTTTAAAGTTTGATTCCCGAAGACTATTGAAAACTTTCTCGAGATTGGTCATATGCTCTTGTAGTGACGTGGAAAAAACGATGATGTCATCAAGATACACCAGGCATATGTCATTCTGAAGACCTCTGAGGACATTGTCCTTAACCTTCTGAAATGTGGATGGTGAGTTCCTAAGTCCCATGGGCATTCGAAGAAACTCGAAATGTCCATGTTCAACATTAAAAGCTGTTTTCTGAATATCCTGGGGGTCCATCTCGACTTGGTAGAAGCCACTAGCCAGATCTAGAGTGGTGAAGTATTGGCACCTACCTAGTTTGTCAAGAACATCGCTAATGTTCGGGATAGGGTATTTTTCGTTAATATTTTTTTCATTGAGCTTCCTAAAGTCAACTACTAAACGCCATTTTTGTTTGCCCGAGGCGTCCATTTTCTTGGGGACCACCCAAATGGGCGAACTCCATGCTGAATCTTGTGGTGTTCTGATTTACAGATCCACATTTTTAACTCTATTTACAATTCATAACACTATACAAACCATACCTTCATATATTTTGATATTTTATCAACTTTTGTAATTCATTTTTATGTTTTCTTTCTTTTGTTATCATCTGAAAAGCATACTTTTAGTTATATCTGATTGTTTTAATATCTGAAACTTAAATTATATTGATAATTTGTAATTCTTGCAATATTTTTCTACTGTGACATTTTCATCTGACATGACATCTGTTTGTCTATTTTATTTTTCTTAAACCATAGACTGTAACATAGGTACCATGGATTAGACCTCCTTTAAGCTAGGTTTACACTATTATAAGGGTAGCGTAGACAGACCCCTTTGTGAACCGTTTTTATTCGTTCTGGTCTTTATTTCTTAATTGAAATTTGATTTTGAAATGTAGATAGAACACAGAACGAAGATAAACGGGCGTCAATTTTGAAATGTGGTGTTCTGATATACAGATCCACATTTTTTTAACTCTATTTACAATTCATAACACTATACAAACCATACTTTCATATATTTTGATATTTTATCAACTTTTCTAATTCATTTTTATGTTTTCTTTCTTTTGTTATCATCTGAAAAGCATACTTTTAGTTATATCTGATTGTTTTAATGTCTGAAACTTAAATTATATTGATAATTTGTAATTCTTGCAATATTTTTCTTCTGTGACATTTTCATCTGACATGACATCTGTCTGTCTATTTTGTTTTTCTTTAACCATATACTGTAACATAGGTACCATGGATTAGACCTCCTTTAAGCTAGGTTTACACTATTATAAGGGTAGCGTAGACAGACCCCTTTGTGAACCGTTTTTATTCGTTCTGGACTTTATTTCTTAATTGAAATTTGAATTTGAAATGTAGATAGAACACAGAACGAAGGAAAACGGGCGTCAATTTTCAGTTTCGGATCTGGACTGAACGCCGAAAGACGGTTGAATTCTTAATACTACCAAGTGTACTATTGTATCTGAAGACTCTTTAAAAACTATAACTTATACGGCTGTGAATGTTATCAATATTTGAGTGCAATAAATATATTTTATTGAGTGTGAAACTTAAATGTGAGCATTTTTACTGCGTCATTAACCTCGTCGGTCACCGCTTCATCTAAAAGGGGGCGTTTGATCGGCGTATGAAGCCACAGCCCGGCCTCCACACCCCTTGCTGCCTGTGCCTGCAGTCCTTGCTGCTTTTGCCTGCACCTGTGCTACTACCTACCTGCTCGTTAGCCTGACTATTAGTTCAGCTGCCTTCGACCATCTATCTGTGTGCCTGCCTATCCGTCCTGCTGTCTACTCTGCATCCTGCCTATCCGATTGCCTGCCCTACTCTACAGCCTGCCTATCCGATTGCCGTCGTGGTGCCTGTTCATCTGCCTACCCAGGGCCTACCACGTCTTCCTGCCTGATTAGCTGCTCACGTCGTGCGAAGCCGGACCATAGTTTTTATTATCTTTATCCTTTTTCTTAGTTTTAATTTATATTCCCTTTTATTTTTACTAACGTGACTAACGTTATCTCTCCGGAGCTTATGTTACGCTACAATCTGAAGGTTTTATTATTCCCCGATCTAACATTTTTGAAATCTGTTCCCTAACCTCCTGACGATGAATGAATGAGTATCTATAACTTTTTGTGTAAACCGGGACCTCATCTGTAGTCTTAATACGGTGTTTTATTCGATTGGTAAATGTTAACGCTTCGCCTTCTATGTAAAACCGGTTAACATTGCAGGAATTATACATACGGATAGGATTTGATGATGTGCGCGTTATTAACCTCTGATCTTTTAAATCTATCTTGGACTTCCAATTAGTTAGCAAATCTAAACCAATTAAACCGTCAAAATATTCATGGAACCGATATACAAATAACTAGATAAACTCTGGATCGTTAAATTCCGCGAAGCAAGGTAAACTTATAGAATAATTATTTCTACTAATCGCGTGTACATTGGTAACTTCGAACGGGTCGTAATTTAAGGGAAAATTTGGAATATATTTTTCTACAGCTTCTGGACTTATAAAGGACTGGTTTGCACTGGTGTCAATTAGTAATTTTAAAGGTGGTTCTGATATTAGTATGTACGGCAACTGACTTTGACCCTTGGTTGACTGGTAGAGAATGCTTATAACATTAAATCCGACATTGCACTTTTGTGCATAAAGTTTTAAATAAATAACTTGGAATCCCCAACAACGAACGGGAGCCACATAATATACATATAAAGTTCAGATATCTTCTTACACTTCTCACTTCTTCTCAACTATCTGCCAGTGTAAACGGATGCATCTGAATACCAAAAATAACGTGGAGAGGCTGCCTATCCGACCTCAACGACCGAGTCACTGGGTTACAAGGTATACCACTTAGAATGACTGCTTATCAAGCTTAGAAGCTTCTTACTACCTGTAACGAAGCTCAAACATCTAAAAATGACAGCCTAAACCCGAATATCAACGAGTTTTCTGTGGCATGGAGTTATTTAGGTGCAAATTAATGGTCACCCGGTTATTTAAACCTTAATACTCATATCAACAAAACCCCATGGTTTAACGATTTAACAATTTTATGTTTTTGATTGTTTTATTAAACCCTAACTGCACATAAGATATAAATCTGTTGTGGTCCTTATTCCGATAGATTTCGTAGAAGAAAATACGAATTCCACGTTAACGTTGTCGCGGGCAACAGCTAGTAAAAAAATAAATACTTAATTTTAAATCGTAATGGCTTTCTTTGGGAACTGACACATTTCCGACCATAAACTGACAAAATGTTTGCTTGGCCAGTCTTTTATTGTGTAACTAAGACCTACCACTTTGTCTCTATGGCTGTCTTTATTGTCTTCAAACCTATTCCTCATATTATTTTAAAAGTTATTTATTAGTACAAAGGTATATCAGGAAACAATTGATTCTTATCTGATGGACAAAGTCGAGCTTATCTAGAATTCAAATTCAAAAGCTTGTGAAAAGGCAAATGTTTGGAAAAGACTGATGGACTGGATGTTTGTTACTCTTTCACACAAAATCTACGGAACATATTCTGATGAAACAGGATTGGGGAAAGGACTAATTTCACGTGGGGCAGCTATAAACTAATATTAAAAGGCAAGTATATATCTACTGCGATATATACTTGCCTACAGCAGTGCCACTGGGTTAACACTGGGTAAATTATTTCGTTTTTAGACACTTCCATAAAATAAACTATTAAATAATATGGAGTCATGTGCGGCCCTGAAAAGGGCCTTTTTTATTGGATGTGCGCGTTACATGTAGTATAACGGCGGTGAGTTTGGCTGGAGGCTTCGTTGGCGGGTTGTCGCTACACGATGGGATTATTATTTACATCTCGATACTGTTGTAATATCGATGATAGGACAAGGAACTCTTGTATCATGCTCTCTGTGAGCGTTCCACCGGACGAAACGTAGTGCATGTAATATACGCACTGGTCGATAATATATTCCACGCGGTAGATTTGAAATCTGTGACATTTAAAAATAACGATTAATATGTACATTAAATATTCTCCAGGATAAAACATAAGTTCAAATTAAAATTTTAGAATAAATAATATATAGGTTGCCGAAATCTAAGAAATAAATAAATTTAGGTAACAAGTAACTAAACAAAATCGATAAAAACCAAAATTACAAAATTAATACGATAAAAGAAAAATAATATACTAGTAGTTACCCTCCAATTTCGGCAAGCGCAGGCAAAACCATATTGAACTTGTTAAACAAATCGGAACACACGAACACTTCATTCGAATGCACAGGAGTGAATGAAGAAACTTAAAAAAAAACGAACTTCGCTATTCTTTGGGGATTACATACAGGTGTAGTGGTAAGCCTGCTCTTGATATTTTATCTCATTCCACGCTATAGCACTGTCTTGCTCTTTCATAGAACAATGTTAACCTATCATTAGTAAATTGTTCTTTAAAGGACTAAGTAGGTATGAATTGGAGTTATGTCTCTTTCTAATGTATATCTAATAGATAAGCCTGTTTCATTCTCTCACAATGGTGCGAGAGTAAGATAGGATTATGCAATAACAATGGTTTTTGAGTAACAATACATATTTGAGTACACTATTAGATAAAGACGTTTAAATCGAAATTTACTAATCATTTAATTTACAACTGCCATTGTACCCTTTCTAAGTATTTCAGGCACAATAGAAATGTGCACAATGGAGGTCTTATCGCTGATAAAGATTTTCGCCAGACATTCATTGGATGACCAATGTATGTCGCGCAGGTATTATTATTTGAAAAAGGTGGTTGACTGCGGTGTACTGCTACTTGCTACTATTGTGCTATTATTATGTATTTTTTAAAGGAAGTAAAGACCTCAGAGACTAGAAAATGTTGAAAATTTGTAATATCTATGATTATTCGAAATGACGTGTATATTATAGGACTGATTGATCAGCTTACCAAAAAATTTGAACATGATTTAAAATAATACCTTCTTGATTAGAAAACACTTTTTAACAAAAAAATACAACCGACTTCCAAATACAAACACCACAAAGTGAAAAATAACTTAAATTTCGGAAGTCAGTATTCCTGTCTTCGTTTCTTCGTTTTTTGACACCGACTTCCGGAATTAGTCATTTTTCACTTTTTAGTGTTTTTATTTGGAAGTTGGTTATAGTTTTATTAATTTTTTTTTATGTCAACATCTCTTCATACCGATTTTTGGTTATGTATATACTCCTGTTTGATGCAATAAAAATAATTACAAACAGTAAAGGGCAACCTCTTTTTTAGGGTCCTGTATCCAAAGGGTAAAAACGGGACCCTATTACTAAGACTCCACGATCCGTATATTTTTCTGTCCGTCTTTCACCAGGCTGTATCTCATGAACCGTGACAGCTAGACAGTTGAAACTTTCACAGATGATGTATTTCTGTTGCCGCTATAACACCAAATACTAAAAACAGAATAAAATATATATTTAAGTGGGGCATCAACATACAACAAACGTGTTTTTTTTGAGTCCGACTCGCACTAGGCCAGTTTTTATACGAATCAACAGAATGAAGATAAATTACGATAAAAAAAACTCGCACTACGGCCTCTGAGCGCTACGCCGTAGCTCTGTGTGCTACGTCGTAGCACAGAGTTAGCTAAGCTGTAGTTCGCCGTAAAAATGTATATTTTAATCTACAACATAAACATTGCTTTAATCTTGGGCTTACATACCAACCACAAACTGAGTCCACAACGAGCATGTAATTATAGATTACGCATTGTTTAATCGATCAGGATCGAGATTAAGTTGTAAATTGCCAAAGTATCCGCCTAATGAGGTCCCATAACGTAAAAATGTTATTTAGGATAATAACAAGGCTATATTTATTATTTAGGATAATAACAAGGCTATATAGCATTGTTATTTAGGATTATCTACATAAAGAAACTCAAAACTGTAAACTTTTAAATACAGCGGTGATTTGAGAATCTGATTCAACTAATTTGTCATTAATATCAAGGCTGTAGTCACTACTTCGGCTGCAAGACAGTCCCGTTTCACTATTTATATTTTCTATGTCATTGTAATTACAAGTTATTACTGTTATTATATATATTTAACAAAATTAGCGTGACTTGGCCATGCATCTAATATTTATAAACTTCTAACTTACAAATTAAATTCATAAGTCCGTACCATTACCTACTCATTTTATTGTGATAATGATGTATTAAGCTACGGTGCTCCACTGTGTCAATATTCATAATTATAATTACTAGAGATTGATTCCTCATATTTGTTTTATTTAAGAGACTTCCACCGCTTTGGTGCCGTTAAATGGTTACTTTCTAAAGTACGGGTCGGCAAGTGATTTTAATTGAAGTCCGAAAACTGTTGAAATATTTTATATATATTTTTAAATTATATTATTATATAAAACAAAAACAAACCTGTGTAAAATGAATGCGAGAAATTATACGGACGGCCTTTAACCAATTTTTTATAATTTGGTTCACGAAAGGGAACAGCGAATTGAAGACTTCAAGGTGGGCTTGTGTAGTTCATATGTGTGTGTTGTGATCTAGTCACAACATTTATAGGTACTTACTAGTTATATCGGTACTAAGTAACTAGAATAATTACTAAGTTTTATTCTACGCGGCTTTCAAACGTATGAATATAGGGCTAGTTATTTGAAAGTTGTTATATTTTACAATATTCGGCGGTCCGAGGTTCAGCCTACCGCTGTTCTAAAGCATTCTCCTTAGTAAAGGCTAGGTTAAAAGGTCAAAAAAAAAAATATTGATTCATGTTCATTATTTGTGAAATGCGTTAAAATATAATTATCAACACGATATTTTTTCGATACTTTTGTGTATGTTTGAAAATATTATTACACAGAAAACAATATGGCTAGAATTTCTTTTTAACTAAAATAGCATAAAACGTAAATCAAAGAATTATTATGCATAATGCCCGGACAATTTGAAAATTGCCCAGTACGAGTAAGCATCATCATCATCATTTCAGCCGAAAGACGTCCACTGCTGGACATAGGCCTACCCCAGGCGTTGCCACATTGACCGATTCCCATAGGTCATCACTGGCAACACACACTGGTTATAGACTTTTGTCTTGAGACACTGCGGCAAATTGGACGACAAGATACCACGCAACTTCCCGAATGCCGCCCAGCCGAGTCGGATTCGACGGTTGACCTCTTTCTCGAAATTGGACCTACCCAACTGGACCGTGTGTACGAGTAAGCAATTTGATAAAAATATTGAAATTATTACATTGACCGGGCTTTCTGAATAATGCCTATCACTTATTGGGCCGGGTAATAGGTAAGTACGATTTCTATTAAGCAACAAAATCGACGGAGCTCCGCTGTGTGGGGCTCCTATTTCTGTCTGCAGTGTCTAAAGTAACCTAAAATGAAGGAGACGACGGGAGCTGAGTTAGCTCGCTTTGCTCATCCACTTCCGTCCCTTCCGTCATCTCCTTCGAATATAACCTATCCGTGTCGGGATGTCCAATGCTCCCGAGCTTGTTTTGCTCGCTCTTTGACTAATTCATTGACTATCGAATTGCCCAACTGTTACGTAGCAATATTCATAATGACCAGGCAATGTGATAAATATAGAAATTTAAATCAGTTTTCATTACATTGGCCGATTTAACTTACGAGATTCATAATTAACTTACTAGATAACTACGGAACAGATTTTGATGAAACAGGATTGGGGAAAGTACTAATTACACGCAGCTGGCAGCTATAAACTAATATTAAAAGAACAAAAAAAGACGTTTTCAGTTGATCGCACGGCCTGGTTTGCGCAACGTTCGGTTGGTCGTGCCAGTACACTGTACTGCTGTAGGCACTTGCCTTTATGTACTTATATATCTTAGTGAAAATAAAACATTTTCAAAAAAAATAAACCGACTTCCTAAGCAAAACACAAAACGAGCAAAAATAACTTTCATTTCGGAAGTCGATGTCATTCGTACCTTTTATTTTTTTGTCTTTTTATGACACCGACTTCCGAAATGAAAGTTGATTTTGCTCGTTTTTTGTTTTGCTTATGAAGCCGGTTTATTTATTTTTTTATGTTTTTATTACTAGGCATATTATACCGAATAATTTTCACAGTAAGCAGTTATCTAATATTTAATAAGAAACAATTTTACTGAAAGGTAAATAGTATTTGTGTAATACATATGTAGTGTTAGAGTGGTAAGTAGAAAGGTAAGTTAGTACGTTTTTAGACATATCCGTTCAAGAAACATATTTAAAATCAAAGAATTATATGTGGCCCTGAAAAGGGCCTTTTTTGGATGATGCCATCACATCACATCAATTTCAAAAGTATTCTACCAAATTTTTTATGGATGTAATATTGGTCACTCTCCTTCAATATATTTCGGTCTGAATCCAGAGCTATTGTAGAGTTTCCTTCAAACTTCTTTTTAAGATTGTCTAAGTACTCTTCTGTACTTTGATCTACCTTAAATGAAGGCTTTCTTCTTCTTTCTTCTTGCCTCTTGTTTTCTCCTCTACGTGAATACGGCTTTGGCCTCCGTCTAGTCTTGAAGATTTTTATTGACGAACCTGCAGCGTTTGGTCTTTCAACTACATCAGGGACACACGTTGAGAGGTCCTCAGGAGTGTCCAAGGCAATCGGCTTCTCGCCTTTTCTTTCCCTGGCACGGGAAGCACTTATTCAAATTCAAATTCAAATTCAAAATTCAAAATTGTTTATTTCTTCCACAAGATTACAACAATTAGTTTGTGATTGGAGCCTTCTTTTAAGCAAACAATGCCTGTATTAGAAGACTCCGCTCTTCCATAACAAAAGAATGAAAGATATACCATATTTAACACAGGTAAGTAAACAAAATAAAACAAACAAGATTGGCATAAGCAGCAAGTTTGTATGGTGTGTGTGCGTGTGTGGTGTGTGTGCGTGTGTGTTGTGTACTTGCATGGGTGTTTGTGTGACTGTGTGAGAGTATAGGTTATGTAGTTGATTTCAAAAGTTCTTCCGTTTCGTCATAAGTAAGTGGTTTGATCCATTTCAGTATATTTTTTTTACAATCATAATATTGGTTTTTATATATATGTATTTCTTTATTTATCCTATTATATAACCGAGCAGACCGTGTATTAAATTGCATGGAGGCAACCACTGTTTTTGTTTGGGGGACTTCTGCAACAGCATGTTTTCTTCGCTTTGCTAGTTTAGATGCATCGTAAGGTAGGGTCTTATGCTTTTTCAATATTGTTTGAGTTATATATAATTTTCTCACTGAGAGCAATTCGCTTAGGTTGTAAAGTCTATCTGTGGGATATCTTGTTTTCTTGAAGTACATGATTTTTATCAGGGCCCGTTGTGCTCGCTCTACTTCTATGAATTTAGTTTTTGCTGACCCTCCCCAGATAGGAATACAGTACGATAAGACAGACTGAGCCAAGGCGACGTATATCTCATTAAGGACATTTCTAGAGGTGTTATTACGACCAATTATATTTTTTGGCACAACATGTCTCAGCGTACCAAACATCCAACACAGTTTTCTGATCCTGTTAGCGACTTGCTCAATATGGGGATACCAGGATAATCTCTGGTCTACTATTACCCCTAAATATTTGGTTTGTCTCAATTTATTTATTTTTGGACAATTACAATTTTTATTATTAAAGTTCTCACAATCGTGTATTTTAATTTTAAAATCATCCGTCGGTTCACTCCGTGCACTAATACTGAAACACACGAAATTAGTTTTACATGTGTTCAAGGTGAGTAAATTCGTTTTTAACCATTTGGCTATCCTAGCCATGCCTATTTCAGCTGTGTACTCAACATCTTGCCAAGACTTACCAGAAAAGACAATAGCTGTATCATCGGCATAAGAGAGAATTTTGGCGTTATTTATATTCAAATTGCATAGATCATTAATATAAATTAAAAATAATGTTGGACCCAATACGCTTCCCTGCGGTACGCCGTAATTTACATCTGCATAGTCACTGGTATACCTTCCAATCCTTACGCTCTGCCTCCTATTACAAAGATAGTTATTAAAAAGAGACAGCGGAGTTCCTCTTATTCCGTAACTTTCTAATTTACTCACCAGGGTTGGAACAGAGACGGTGTCAAACGCTTTTTTTAGGTCTAAGAAGACAGTAACACATTTGTTGCCACTATCCAGAGTATCAGTTACTAGCGATGTTAGGGCGGTCACTGCATCCTCGGTCGATACACCTTGTCTGAACCCATATTGTGTAGGCGACAGTAAGTCATATTTACTTAGATAGTTAATGAGTCTATTATTTAATAGCTTTTCCACGATTTTGGAAATTGCTGGTAGGACTGATATTGGTCTATAGTTGTTGACATCCTCTCTGTTCCCCCCCTTGTGTACAGGTGTAATAATTGATCGCTTTAGTGCTTCCGGAAAGACGCCTTTATTAAAACATAGGTTAGTCAGATGAGTTAAGATTGGAACGGCTTCCATTTTTATATATTTAAGAAATTTTGTAGTTACCTTATCCCAACCGGGGGCACTGTCAGTCTTTAAGCTCATTAAAATTCTATCTACTTCATTACAGTCAGTATCGTGGAGTACAAAAGAATGAGTTACGGAAGTTTGATTTCTAGTTAGGTGTTGGAGTTCAGAATCTAAGTCGGGTTGAATTTGCTGGGCCAGTTGCTTTCCAATGTTAACGAAAACATTGTTGACATGATTAACTGAATCGGTAGGGGATGGCATTATGTTTAATAATTCAGTATTTTCGGTCTTAGTTTTAGAAGAGTAAGTGACACTTTTTATATTTTTCCAGAGCAATTTATTATTTGTCACTGAGTTGGATAATAATTCCTTTTGATATTTCCTTTTCAATTTTTTTATGAGGTTATTGCAATAATTTCTATATCTATTAAATGTAATTTTTAAAATTTCATTGCTAGGATCCCTTTTAAGCGATTTTTGCATTCTATTACGATTGTTTATACATTTTAGTATACCTTGACTAATCCACGGCTTAATTATTCGTTTTTTGTTAGGAATTTTTACAGTGGTAGTATTATTATTTATAGAGTTAGTCAGTCTCTGTATGAAAATATTAGTAAGTTCAATTGGATCATTGCACAAGAGTAGCTCCGCTATTTTATGTTCCTGTATATGTTTCAGCGCCCCTTCAAAGTTTAGAGTAGTTTTAGTTTTCGGTGCAACTTGTTTAGTTTTTATTTTAGATAGACATAAGAATGTCGTATAGTGGTCAGTAATTGTAGTATGTAATACACCAATAAAAACTGATTTCCTGTTGTTATCAATCTTGAGCATAAAATGATCCAAGCAGTTTATTTCTCGCGTGGGAAGTACATGGCCAGGTAGTATGCCATAAGTTGAAAGCATAGTAAGATAATTAACTCTATTTTTACGCTCATAGGATAGTTCTGAATCTTTAGGTTTAATGTTGATATTTATATCACCCGCTATAATAATACTTTTCTGCGTGTTTAGAGCATTGAGTTCTTTGCTGAGTGATTCTGTAAAACTTTCAGAATTTGTATGCGATGGGGAACGGTAAATACACAGAATAATATTATTAAGAATGTCTAATTGTAGGCAGGATGCATGGACTAAATTTATTTCCTTTACTTTGGGCACAAGAGATTTTTTTATGTAGACAACAACCCCGTCATTTTGATTTAAGTGTCGTATTGTGTTATGGGAAGTATAGTTTATGAGTTGTGGGATAGGTTTTAAATCACTTAATCTACACTCAGTCAATATTATGATATCAGTTTCAAATGAAAAAGTGGACACAGTTGCTATGAAACTGTCAAAATTACAATAAATGCTCCTTATATTTTGGGAAACTATTGTCAAATCGTTAGTATTTATCTTTATGTGTTTGGTAAGATCAGACGGGTCACAATCAACAGAACGTGCTATTTTGATGTTGTCTATGTCAGTGAGTGTTTTTAAACTATCACTCATCAAAATGATTAATTTGAATTAATGAAATTTCTAGATAAGAGTAAAAATAATTTAGTATTAAATTGAGATAAGTCTTAGTAATAGCTGTAGAAACCAATGTGTAGCTTGTAGAATGATAATGTCCAAAAACTAAGCCCCTTACAGTGCTGTTGTCAATACTGGTTATATATTTTTGGTTAATTATATTGTGTATTATGTATAGTTTGTAATTGGAGAGTGTGTGGATGTGGTTTGTAGTACGAATTTGTATATAAGTGTGTGTTTGTAATAGTGTGAGTATGTTTACAAAATAGTAACATGCAAAACAACTTAAAGGTGTAGCACAATCATGAAATAAGTTAAATGTTCCAAAATAATCCATAAATAATAATACCAAATAACAGGTTTGCGGTTGACAGTTCACTTTGTGACGTGAGAGACGTATCTCTAGTCATTTTCCTTGCATAAGTTGATGTACCTGGGCCTCTGATTTAATCATTATAGTCTGTGATTGTTCATCTTTTTTAAGATAAACTTTGCCATATGCAGTCCAGCAGAACTTGTATGCACCAGATTTGGATAGGTCACGAGCAAGAAAATGTAGACGAGACGCTTTTGGGGTCAAATGCTCACCCACAAAGATGGGAGTATCCTCTTGAACTTTAAAGCCTAGATGTTTAGCGCATAGTTTTGTTTTATGTTTAATATTGAACGCCTTTCCCATTTTGAGTATTTCTGTTTTCAAGAGGGTAGAACTGGTTTCCACAATTATTGGCATATTCTGGCTCTCATTATTCCTGCCTCTTACTCTATAGATATCCTTGACGTCGTATTTTCCGATCTTACAATCTACACTATTAGAAAGGCACATAACCATGTCTAAGAGGTCTTCTTTGGATTCGTTGGCTTTCTTTGGTACATTTTTCATCACAAAATTTGTTTTACGACAGCCCATCTGCATATCCTCGATTTTATCCTCTAGAATGGTGGTGTACTGCTTATTTTCCTTCTCTTGTTTCTCCAGCAGATTAACTTTCTTTTTAAGCTCTTCAAATTGCCCAGTTAGAAATGTAATGGAGCTATCTATACCAATGTTAGACTGCTGTATCTCCTTCAACGTAAATTTAATCTCCTGCAGCTCTTTTTCTCGTTTTTCCGTAAAAAGCGACATCATTTTCCTCATCTCCTCCTTAAATTCATCTAATTGCAGGCCTATTGTTGTTTCTTCCCTGGTTCGCTTAGTGCGTCGAAAAACGAAGTTAGGCGGTGTTTTATCGGTTCCCATCATGTTGATGTCTGTTTCCGAAGCGGATTTATTCATAGATGAATCCATGCGTAATCGGCGGCAGCTGCGTAGCCGATCCCTGCTAGGCCCCTGTGTGAAGTGTCTCGTAGCAGATAAGAGCGTCGGCCGTCGACGCGTCGTAGCACTGTAGCCGCGTAGCACTCAGTGCGGAAAGTAGCAGCGTAGCAGCGAGCGTGACGTAGTTATTCGTAGGCAGGAGACTAATTTGGCGTGGTGACGCACACGCTTACTCGGCGCTGTGGTTACCAACTCGGAGCGGCGTCCGACGCGGCCCGGGTTCAAATCTCACCGGTTGAATGCGAAACTTTTCGAAGTTTCGAACTTTTCAAAATGATGGTTTATCCAACCTCAGCAATCTCCTCGATGGCACGCTCGTCGACAGTGCAGATTGTGAGAGAGAGATTTCCGACACAATCCAATATGGCCGCCGCACTCAATGGACGTTCCCGCAAGATAGACAAGGAGGGTCCGAGTTTAGGTGTATTCACTTGGTTTAAATAAGCAAATTAATATAAAAAATTAAATTAAAAAATCAGTCACACTTCCAAAAACACGTCTGATCCGAACCACAGCCAGAGGGAAGAGGACTTATACGGGAACGTAACTTCATTTTGAATTCGATTGATGTTGCACGAGTGCAAACACAGAAGCGAATGACAAAACTAACATAGGAAACACACTTTACTATTCTTTGGGGTTTACATACAGGTGTGGTGCTAATTATGCTCTTGGTATTTGTCTCTTTCCATGGTATAGCGCTATCTTGCTCTTTCATTGAACAATGTTTACCTCTCATTAGTAAATTGTTCTCAAAAGGGCTTTAGTACAGGTAGCTCACCAAATTGTATTTATGTTTCTTTATAATAATATTTATTTATTCATGAATAAGAGAGAACCATACAGAGTAACTTAATAATAAACACAAAATAGACAAAAATCGTTTAAAGTAATTTTGACAATAAAATTTAGGCATATCTACAGTTAGAGAATGTGAAAATATAGATTGTAAAAATGGTTTGGTTGTCCTTGGAATGATTCGCCCTATCCCCTCGTACTAGTATAAAACTGTATCACGAGCAGATAGTCTTCCTCAACCTTAGAACAACAGATGCCCACAAGATTCCAGTTACAGTTATACATAATTAGGCAGATTGATTATTTAACGTATAGGTATTAATTAAGTTACTTGATTGGAATTGTCTGTGTTATTTTGTGTTTGGATATGTATTATGTATGTGAACAGTTATGTGTGCGTTATTATATATGTGCCCTGTTATACCAAAATATTTAGTAGATTTTTAGTGCTGTTGTAGTCTAGTGTTTCTAATATTTATCTATACCTTTTTTGCATGTTTGGCTGTCAAGATTCGTCAATCTTAGATCTTTACTTACTTTGTTGTAAAGACTAGGTCCGAGATAATTGTGAAAATTGTGTGCAAAAGATGTTCTATATTTGGGTATGTTATGAACTATATCTAATCGTCGCCTTTTTGCAAAGTGCGGTTTTACTTTATGTTGTGGCATGATCTCTAGTTTAGTGAATAATAAAATTTTCGTACCGTGAGGACTCCCAGTTCTATGTAAAGTAGGTGTGTCGTATAAATGTACTTTTTGCGGAAAATAACTTTAAGCACCATAGCTTGGGCTCTTTCAACAGACAACAGGCTGGTTTTTGAAGTTCCTCCCCATAATACTTATCTGTTAGACCTTGTCTCGATCTCTCATAATGGTTTTAGAGTGAGACAAGAGTATGTAAAAACTATATTTTTTGAGTACTGTCGCTAAACAAAAAAAAAAACAAATTAGTTTTTACTCATTAATAATGACTGTGACATATTATTGAATAAAGAGAGACTAGGATTCGTCGAAAAGACAGTTTGCCTGAGAATCACACTCGACTCAAGGCTGGAATAGGGTCCATATTTATCTCATCTGGCCAATTAGAAAGATTCGATAATTTACTAATGTGGTTACCGCGAGACTTGTCTATTTAATTTATTTTCATAGTACCATATCGAACAGTAGTCTTATACTATAGGGACGGGCTGCAGTCTAATAAATTTTCAACCTACTTCAAAAACGAGTGTTTAGTTTATGTTTGTCACCTCAAAACTTTTTACTAGTTTAACCGATTTTGATCATTCGTTTTATTTGAAAGCTGGTGCTTTTCATTTATTCCCATTTAAATTTGGTGAAGATCTGATGAAGACCTTCGGAGATATACAACAGAACTCTTCAATGTACTATGACAAATCTCTCGGGATTGCTGCAATAGCATGTCTGTTTATTGTTTACGCTATTTCATAACATAACATCACGTTATGTTAATTACGATAGCTGCAATCGGAGGATTAAAAAAAAAACAAAAATGAATTTACTTAATTTATTTTAAAATAAAAGAATTACATTAATTATCGCTTAAATTAGTCTAAGTGCCTATTCGAAGTATGAATATGGAATGGAATTTTACAGAGTTACAATAATTGAGTAAACTAGGTCCGTGCGTCACAAAGTGCTATCTCAGCTCGGCGTTTCCGTCGTTCGTTAAATTTGCAGCGTATGATTCTATACTAAAAGTGTTGAGTGCTGAGTTGGCGATTCCCCTTATGCAGCTGCGTGTAACATCTCCACCCGCAGATCAGCAACTATTTGAGAACTTCGAGAGAAAATGTTGCTGGAACTTGTCTTCTGGGCGCGCGATCCTCCTCTTTTGTCAGGTTCCTCGTAAGTATGTCCCTTGCTGTGGGGCTTTTCGGGGCGTTTGCAAAACCATTGGTTGCGATAGCCCAGTATGGTTGTGATGAGTGCGCCTGCAACTAATAATGCGATGTAGAAGGGTATGGTCGTATGGTATATGACATCTGATTGCAGCTGGTTGGGTTGTATCGGCTGGCTCGTCATGACTTGGTTCTGTATGCTGTGTAGTCCACCTTTGTGCGTAGATAACAGTTGATAGGTATGGTAACGAGGTAGCTTCCCTGTAGCAAGTCTTCTCTCCCACAGACTGATTGCACTTTTGTTGGTCTTGGAAATGATAGGACGTAATGCTGGTCATCTAGTTTTTTCATCGCTTCTTTTTCCAGAAACATTGTACTGAATTGGCAGGAACTCTTGAGGGCTTGATTCGTGATAAGTTCTTGTATGCAGTCCGTTTTTGTTCGTATTTGATGGGTTATTTCCTTTACACTGAGATACCAGTTACTTAACTTCGAGCATTTTGCTTCTACGTACACGAAAAAGTCGCCATTAGTTGCTATAAAGTTATAGGTAGGGATAAGAGCTTGACGGTTTTTGTTGGGTACTATAGATAACTTATATAAATCATAGACGATTTTGGAAATTATAGAAAATCTGAAAATTATAACAATCTGGTTTTCGTTGAGATATGATCCGGGCTGGATAATTTCGAAATATATCCGTCCGTCATATATACGTCCTTACTGTATATTTTTCTAACCTATTTACCATAGATCTAAGTTTATCTACATCTATCATAGAATTAACAGTACTTGATGAGTGTATGAACGCTAACGTATTGTCTATTCTAACCAATTCTAATCGGTAATAAGGTCAATTGGCTAGGCTTTAAAGTTTTATTTCCGATGACTGGGTCTCGCGAAGTACCAGCAATAGTAGAATCCTGCAGCAAGTTAGGTTCCTTAGGGCCTCTTTTTAATCTGTTTTTGGCTACGGGCCCGCGTTTCTTAGACGTATAAACGTGTATGGGTAAATCGGCCAGAATGGTATCTTGAGTATACCGCGGTGCAGTTTTCTGACGGCTTGCAGAGGGGTTCTTAATGAACACCTGTTGTTGAGGAACATATTCTATTTCAGGTTCGCGGTTCTTGTTTCTATTTTCTATTAACGTAGTACGATTTGATAAGGAAGTTTCGTTAAAAATGTTATACACTTCCTTTATTTGTGCCCTATGATTATGAACATACTGTTGTAATGATTGTTGGGTAAAATCTATGTCTAGAATATCGCGTGGGTCAAAGTGTCCAGTCAGTAAGTCGAATGGTCTACATCTAGTGAAGCTATGTATTGAAGAATTATATCCGATTATAGCATAAGGCATAAGATTTACGATAGGCTTCCTCTTTGTGTTTTAACTTTAATATTAACTTTTATATGTTCAAGGAGAGTTGAACGGAAGGGTTCAATGTTACCGTTATCGTTAGGCGAATGCGGTCAAACTCTATGGTGATTGATCTTGTGAAGGCGTGTGAATTCTAGGAACAGTTGATTAGTGAATTCCGTTCCGTTGTCAGTCACTAACGTTAAGGGAACCCCATGGTGGGTACAATATTGTAATAATTATTGAAGTACACTAATGCCCGTGCCATCTCGGAGATGGTATGCTTGTCCGTATTTGGTAAAAACATCTATAAATGTAACATACTTTTCATTGTGAACCGTGAATAAATCCATATGGACAATTTCGAATGGTTTTGTTGCCGGGGGTACAATATTAAACTGGGGTCTAATAGGTCTCCGGTCATATTTAGCTTGGCCGCAAATAATGCATTCGTTGATGAATTTGGTTATTTGGTCTTTCATTTTGGGCCAGTAATATTTTTTTGAGAGGGCTAAATAACATTCGGTAATTCCTCGGTGATAAGTTTTGCCGTCATGGTAGTGTTGAATTATCTCTTGCTGGCGTAGATAATCTTTGACGTTTTCTAATTCTATCTTAGCTAGTACTAAGTTCATAGACGAGCTCTTAAATTTGTCCTGTGTGACTGGTATGATAGAATACATGGCAAGAGGTGGATTTATTTATATACCGGTCTTTACTTTTGAATTTACATACTCTTTGATGGCATTGACTACATCTTGTTCTAGCTTAGATGATGATATCTGGACTGCTATGCGCGTGTGAGTTTCGAATGGCTTGGTAACTACTGGTTTTCGTTTGACATCTTCTACTATCGTACAGCATAGTTGTCTATGAAATCTGTTAAGGGGTTCATCTATGATTGGGATTTCTAGTATGTGATTTTCGTGACTGGTGTGTACGGTGGTAGTGGATGAGTTCGTAGGCATCGGGTTTTCTGATGGGTTAGGAATCAAAAAACATAATTCATCTATTAAAGTGTTAGTATCTTCGTTGTGAATCTCCACTCGAGATAAGGCATCGGCATTCGTATTACATTTACCTTTCTTATAGATAACGGTGAAATTGTATTTACTAAGTTTCAGCCTCCATCTAGTCAATCGCGAATTAGGTTCTTTAAGGTTCATCATCCACTGTAGAGGTTTATGGTCTGTCAGTACTTTAAATTTACGACCAAACAAGTACGGTCTAAAATACTTGGTGGCCCAAACTATGGCATGGAGTTCTTTTTCCATGGTACTGTAGTTAAGCTCACTTTCATTCAGGGTTCGGGATGCAAAACACACAGGTTTGTCGGAACCTACGGGTCCTTGGGATATAATGGCATCAATGGCAACGTTTGAAGCATCTGTCGTCAGTATGAATACCTTATCGAAATCGGGATACTGTAGTATAGGATCATTTGTTAAGAGAGTCTTGCACTTTTCAAAGCTGCTTATGTACTCGGAATTTAATACAACTTGTCTACCTTTTTTTAAACACGCTGTGAGAGGTTTCGTAATTTTTGCAAAGTCTGGGATAAATTTGCGATAATAACCGACAAGGCCTAAAAATTGTTTAATTTCTTTTGGGGTCTTTGGAATGGGGTATTTTTCTTTTGCATGAATTTTATCTGGATTAGGTTTTATTCCTTCGCTCCTTATTATGTGTCCGAGATAACCAGTTTCATGCTTTAAGAATTCGGATTTATCCATTTGGATTTAAAGTTTGATTCCCGAAGACTATTGAAAACTTTCTCGAGATTGGTCATATGCTCTTGTAGTGACGTGGAAAAAACGATGATGTCATCAAGATACACCAGGCATATGTCATTCTGAAGACCTCTGAGGACATTGTCCTTAACCTTCTGAAATGTGGATGGTGAGTTCTTAAGTCCCATGGGCATTCGAAGAAACTCGAAATGTCCATGTTCAACATTAAAAGCTGTTTTATGAATATCCTGGGGGTCCATCTCGACTTGGTAGAAGCCACTAGCCAGATCTAGAGTGGTGAAGTATTGGCACCTACCTAGTTTGTCAAGAACATCGCTAATGTTCGGGATAGGGTATTTTTCGTTAATATTTTTTTCATTGAGCTTCCTAAAGTCAACTACTAAACGCCATTTTTGTTTGCCCGAGGCGTCCATTTTCTTGGGGACCACCCAAATGGGCGAACTCCATGCTGAATCTTGTGGTGTTCTGATTTACAGATCCACATTTTTTTAACTCTATTTACAATTCATAACACTATACAAACCATACTTTCATATATTTTTATATTTTATCAACTTTTGTAATTCATTTTTATGTTTTCTTTCTTTTGTTATCATCTGAAAAGCATACTTTTAGTTATATCTGATTGTTTTAATGTCTGAAACTTAAATTATATTGATAGTTTGTAATTCTTGCAATATTTTTACTTCTGTGACATTTTCATCTGACATGACATCTGTCTGTCTATTTTGTTTTTCTTTAACCATAGACTGTAACATAGGTACCATGGATTAGACCTCCTTTAAGCTAGGTTTACACTATTATAAGGGTAGCGTAGACAGACCCCTTTGTGAACCGTTTTTATTCGTTCTGGACTTTATTTCTTAATTGAAATTTGAATTTGAAATGTAGATAGAACACAGAACGAAGAAAAACGGGCGTCAATTTTCAGTTTCGGATCTGGACTGAACGCCGAAAGACGGTTGAATTCTTAATACTACCAAGTGTACTATTTGTTAAACTTGCAACCCAAGGTCTTCAATAAAACTCTTTAAACCGTATAACACAGTGTAATAAAGTTTAACCCAATACAGAAAGTCAACACACAAAAAAAACATTAAATTACTAAATTACTTATAATTTCAACGGTAACAAAACCATATCGAGATCTAACTCGACGCCAACGCCATCTAGTTAGAAAATAGGTATTAAATTTGTACAGTCGTACATACTAGAACTAAAAATACTTTAATGGAACATGATATGGTTTGACATTCCGCCCACCAAGGACATGCTCGAAAGAGTTGTCCTTTAAATTAAAGCCACCCACCATGAGGTCAAGGGAGCTATAAAATAATAAAGAAAACTAAATAAAATAATAATAACAAAACCATATCAATCACTGGTTGGCAATACACAGAGTTTACAAATTGGTCTCTTAAATACGGAACCATTACACTTTATAGTCACCACTCGTGTGAGTCCGTCCGAACCAGGATGCTTTTCTAAAATCCTACCCAGTAACCATTTACCTGGAGGTAGATTATCCTCCTTTACAAGGACAATGTCACCAATATTCGGCTCTATTTCCCTTTGCGACCATTTATATCGCTGTAGCATCGAAGTTAAAAATTCTCTAGACCATCGTCGCCAGAAATCTTGGGTCATTTTCTGTAAAAGTTGGCATCGCCTTAACGTGCCCACAGAGCTACGCTCGTAATTACGTTCCGGCACAAGAATCAAAGGTTCCCCGATTAAAAAATGACCGGGTGTAAGCGGCAGTGGATCATCAGGAGTTTGGGTAATATGAGAAACCGGTCTTGAGTTGAGGCAAGCCTCAATCTGCACAAGTAACGTAGCCATTTCCTCGTAGGTAAGAGTGGAATCACCAATGACGCGCTTCATGTGGAATTTTGTTGACTTGATGCCGGCCTCCCAAAGTCCACCAAAATTCGGGGCATGAGGAGGGATAAAATGCCACTTAACACCTTTACAACTGAGCCAACTCCTAATTTCGTTAGCGACCGCTGACTGTTCAGCAGCTACTAATATCTGCAGTTCCTTAGCTGCGCCTACAAATTTTTTGCCATTATCGCTCCAAATATCACTGCAATGGCCTCTTCTAGCGACAAATCTCTTGAAACCGGCTATAAAACTTTCAGAGGTAAGGTCACTAATGGCCTCGATGTGCACTGCTCGAGTTACCATGCACACAAATAGGCAGATGTACCCCTTGTAAGCCTTATTGCCACGACCCTTAGATACCCTAATATTAATCGGACCGGCAAAATCAACACCTGTATGCAAAAACGGCCTGGCTGGAGACACTCTACAGGTCGGCAATTGACCCATGAGTTGATTTTTAAACGTCGCTGAATGCCGGACACATACTACACACGTACGTACGTAAGCCTTTACTACATTTTTTGCAGATAGTATCCAATATCGTGTGCGCAAATAGTTTAACATTAATGTTGGACCTCCATGCAGAGTGGTTTTGTGTGCTTCGCTGACGAGCAGGGTAGCGAAGTGATGGCGCTGTGGAATTATAATAGGATGCCTCATGCTTACTGACAGTTGAGACTTTTCAATTCTTCCTCCTACTCTAAAAATTCCTTGCTCATCTAATATAGGACATAAAGGTCGTAATTTGCTCTTCTTACTTACACTTCCTGTCTTCTTAATGTTTTCTATGTCTTCCTTAAATTCTTGTTCTTGACATTTTTTTATACAGATTTCCAGAGCGGCTGTCAATTCTTCACTTGTCAGGTAAGTTTCTTTATGTTGCTTAAATTTTAAGAATCGTCTACAATATGCCACTACTCTGATCAATTTTTGTAATGATGAATATTTTGTCCACAGCCAATTCTCTACATTTGTTGTCACATGTGCTTTAACACCTTTCGATGATCTTTCTTCGAGTTTAGTTGATATCGAATTTGGTTTGACGTAGTCAATTGGTTCTTTCTTTAACCACAACGGACCGTGCTTCCACAGAGATGACTGTGAAAGTGCTGAAGGTGTCATACCTCTTGACGCGATATCTGCAGGGTTGTGAGTAGATTTCACATGTCCCCATTGAGGATTATCTAAAAAACTCAGAATTTCAGACACCCTATTACCAACAAATGTTGTCCAGCGGCTGGGGTGATTACTGAGCCAAGCCAGAACAACCGTCGAATCTGTCCAACAGTGTATTCTGTCTTTAGGTATTACTAGTATCTCGGCTACCTCCACAATCAATTTGGCCAACAGAACAGCACCCATCAACTCAAGACGAGGAATTGACAGTTGCTTTATCGGAGCAACCTTAGTTTTTGCCGATATTAAATTAATTTTAATATTCCCGTCAGCGCCAATTATCCTCAAATAAATAACAGCTGCATACGCTACATTTGACGCATCACAAAAACCATGTAGTTCTACAACTACATCGTCTTCTCTTGATTCAACCCATCTTGGTACATGAAACTCAGGTAAGTTTAGTAATTCCTTTTGATATGTTTGCCATTCCTTTAATAAGTCTTCAGGTAATCGATCATCCCAATCGATCCCGGCAAGCCATATCTTTTGAATCATTATTTTCGCCGGTATAACACACGGCGCCACCCACCCTAAGGGATCGAACAGTCGTGATATATCTGATATTACTTTTCGTTTTGTTACAGATGCAGGTTGCGGAAAATTTATTGAATATCTGAAACTGTCAGATTCTCTATCCCAAGAAAGTCCTAGTATTTTCACTACCTCGTTTAGTTTCATCTCCACTATTCCTTCCTGGTTTGCACCTTCTCCCAATATTTCCTCTGCTAACTCCTTATTGTTTGTCATCCACTTCTGTAACGGAAACCCACCTTTTTCCAGTAGGTTTTCCAATTCCCTGTGAATCCTTTTTCCATCCTCTACCGTTTGACATCCTGACATATAATCATCTACATAAAATTCGCTTTTTAATGTTTCAGATACCAGCGGAAATTCAGCGCCCTCATCGTGTGCCAGCTGCTGCAACGACTTCACGGCCAGGTAAGGTGCGGATGCAGTGCCAAAGGTAACTCTAAGCAACTCATACTCTTTTATTTCAGATTTAGGATCACTCCGCCAAAGTAGTCTCTGGAAGTGTGTGTCTTCAGGAGCGACTTTTATCTGCCGATACATTTTTACTATATCTGCACATAATACAATTGGATACGTACGCCATCTCATGATGATATGGCGTAACTCTGGTTGTATGGTAGGACCTACCATCAACATGTCATTAAGAGATCCACCATTGGAACCTTTAGAAGAAGCGTCGAACACAACTCTGACCTTCGTAGAGGTCTTATCCTCGCGAACCACTGCGTGGTGAGGCAGATAGACTGCTTCTGACTGCTTAGTATCAGTTTCGGGACACACAATCTTCATGTGTCCAAGGTCAAGGTATTCTTGGATTACCTCGGTGTATTTTCTTTTGGTCTCATGATTTTTTTTGAAACGCTGTTCAAGATGATGAAATCGTTTCAGTGCAATTTCTTTGGTGTATCCGATTTTACTTCGTGGATCTGATTCGCGGAATGGAAGCTTGACTACGTATCGCCCGGTAGCGTCTCGTTGAGTAGTACGAGTGAAGAATTCTTCGCATAGCTGTTCTTCTTGGGTAAGTATCTTTTTCTTATTATTAACATCAGATTCGATCTCCCAAAACTTTTTGAGCATATCATTGTCACTGAGATGTGAATGCATACTAACTATAACCTTGTGACAATTTGCTGAATTGAGATCGCAATCTGTGGCTGTTAGACCAGACAAAATCCATCCCAGGGTTGTGTTTTGAGCAATTATGGGCCCTGGAGAGTGTTTGACTAAACCCTCTTTAAGAACTTGGCTGTAAACTTCTGCTCCAAACAAAACGTCGATTTTGTTTGGAGTGTGGTACTCTGGATCCGCCAGAGTTATATCTTCTAGTTGAGGCCAAGTTGGTATACATAATTTAGTTGAGGGAAGCAACGTTGTAATTTTGCTTAACACATATGCTCGAACTTGAATAATTACATTTGGATCATGACGTGAATGAATGGTTACACAAACCATGAATCTAGAGGCCAAAGCGCCTTCGTCACCTCCTATGCCTGAGACCGTACTGTTATTTGGTATTTTCTTTAGTCCGAGCAATTGGACTGCTGACTCGGTTATGAAAGAGGCCTGGGATCCTTGATCCAATAACGCCCTCAGCAATTGTTTACGACCGTTCTGAGTCTGTGCTTCGACGAGAGCGGTCGCTAATAAAACTCGATTTGGCACAACCTTTGTAGAAAAGTGTGTTGCTATGGTGGAAGACTCTGATTCTTTTGCCGTACCGGAAGCAGTTTGCAGTGTGGACACTGCTGATTTGACAGCTACTGCCTCTACCGGATGGCTATTGGGTGACGATGATCTTGAAGATGCCTTGGGGTGTAATAATGAGTGGTGTCTACGCTTGCAAATGTGACATGAAGTTTTAGCACGACAATACTTAATTGAATGATTCGCGCCTAAACAATTGTAACACAAATTGTGAGTTCGGACAAAATCACTTCGAGTTTGGTAACCTTCTTTACTAAACTGTTTACAATTACTTATGTAATGATCCTGTTTACAGAATGGACATATAATTTGTACAGAGTTATTACTATTTGATTTGACTGCGTGAAAAACCTTTGGTTTACTATCTGTGGACTTCTGCTTTGGCTTGGATGTGTCTAAATACTCCAACGAGCGAAACCTTGACTCTAAAAATATTTTAAATTCTTCAAAAGTTGGTAATTGTTCATCTGCACTAATTTTCAATTCCCATAACTTTCGCGATTCACTATCTAGCTTATTGCTTATTATATAAATGTCTATAGCGTCCCATGATTTAACATCAATTCCGAGAGTACTTAAGCCGTGCAAACAGTCCACAGTGGTATCCAATAACTCCTTAACAGCAGTTGATGACTCTGTTACATTTGATTGCGTTATCAATCTCTTCAACATAGAATTAGACAAATATCGTTTATTATTATAACGTTTATCTAACATTTGCCAACATTCCTGATAATTTGCGGCTGTCACAGGAGTGTGACGCAACAATTGTTCTGGTTCACCCGATAAATGCCCTTTTAAGTAATGCAGTTTTTGTACATCGTCAATTGAATCATTTTTGTGGATAAGTGATAAAAACAAATCACGAAATGAATTCCACTCAGTATACTTGCCAGAGAAAGTAGGAATAACAACCTTAGGTAATTTCACATTCGTATACGTATTTGACGAAGACTCTTTTTCTACAATTGCCTTTGTAGGTGTTAGTTGTTTAATAGACTCTTTTAACTCGGATTTATAAGTTATGTAAATATCTTCAGTATTATCATATGTCTCTGACGTAAAGTAATTATGTTTCAAATCTAGTTTTTCTACTATGTTCCTGTGCGTTTTTATGAAATTAGACCACAGTTGTTCTAATGCTTCTAACCTGGTTTCTAAATAAGACAATGTTATCCGTTCTTTAGGAGATTTTTTATAATTTATTCTACCTTTTTCAATATTTCTCTTGTTATCTAGTTGTAAGTTAATTAATGAATCCATGACTATAAACTGCTATCAAACTATTAAATTAATTCACAAACAAAACCAAGTTGCACAAGAACACAACAATTTTACAAGTGTAAAACTGATGAAATTATTCTAAGTCTATGACGAGAACAGAAAATTTTACAAGTGTTTTTAACTCAAAACTTTTTAGAAAATCGGGCGTAGGTTCCCCGTCGGTTCACTTTTTTCATAAATATTCTAAGTCCAAACTACATAAAAATTATTCTAAGTCTTGATTATTACGTTAAATTTAAAGTTCCAAATCTTGATAACTTCACTAATAAAATTGTACTCACGGTTTTTATTTTCTAAGTCCACAACACGTCACTCACTATTACTTCTTCGATTTTTGATGCTGACGCCCGCTAGGGGGCGCGCAGTACGCTCTCAGCTTTGGTGCTCAGCTAGTTGGGATGCCACTTCCACTTATTCTATATCCGGTTGTCCACACTCGGGACGTCCGGAAGTCTGCAGAACCTGCTGCGGTGGCGCCCTCTGCAGGCGACGTCCTCAGAAACACTCAGTCTCCGCGGTCGCGCCCTCTGCAGGCGACGCTAAAGCACTTCAGTGGCGATCCACCACTGCTTTCTGTGCTGATACACAAAAACTCGGTGCACAATATTACGCACTGACCCGGTTTCGAAGGACCATGTTAAACTTGCAACCCAAGGTCTTCAATAAAACTCTTTAAACCGTATAACACAGTGTAATAAAGTTTAACCCAATACAGAAAGTCAACACACAAAAAAAACATTAAATTACTAAATTACTTATAATTTCAACGGTAACAAAACCATATCGAGATCTAACTCGACGCCAACGCCATCTAGTTAGAAAATAGGTATTAAATTTGTACAGTCGTACATACTAGAACTAAAAATACTTTAATGGAACATGATATGGTTTGACACTATTGTATCTGAAGACTCTTTAAAAACTATAACTTATACGGCTGTGAATGTTATCAATATTTGAGTGCAATAAATATATTTTATTGAGTGTGAAACTTAAATGTGAGCATTTTTACTGCGTCATTAACCTCGTCGGTCACCGCTTCATCTAAAAGGGGGCGTTTGATCGGCGTATGAAGCCACAGCCCGGCCTCCACACCCCTTGCTGCCTGTGCCTGCAGTCCTTGCTGCTTTTGCCTGCACCTGTGCTACTACCTACCTGCTCGTTAGCCTGACTATTAGTTCAGCTGCCTTCGACCATCTATCTGTGTGCCTGCCTATCCGTCCTGCTGTCTACTCTGCATCCTGCCTATCCGATTGCCTGCCCTACTCTACAGCCTGCCTATCCGATTGCCGTCGTGGTGCCTGCTCATCTGCCTACCCAGGGCCTACCACGTGATTAGCTGCTCACGTCGTGCGAAGCAGGACCATAGTTTTTATTATCTTTATCCTTTTTCTTAGTTTTAATTTATATTCCCTTTTATTTTTACTAACGTGACTAACGTTATCTCTCCGGAGCTTACGTTACGCTACAATCTGAAGGTTTTATTATTCCCCGATCTAACATTTTTGAAATCTGTTCCCTAACCTCCTGACGATGAATGAATGGGTATCTATAACTTTTTGTGTAAACCGGGACCTCATCTGTAGTCTTAATACGGTGTTTTATTCGATTGGTAAATGTTAACGCTTCGCCTTCTATGTAAAACCGGTTAACATTGCAGGAATTATACATACGGATAGGATTTGATGATGTGCGCGTTATTAACCTCTGATCTTTTAAATCTATCTTGGACTTCCATTTAGTTAGCAAATCTAAACCAATTAAACCGTCAAAATATTCATGGAACCGATATACAAATAACTTGATAAACTCTGGATCGTTAAATTCCGCGAAGCAAGGTAAACTTATAGAATAATTATTTCTACTAATCGCGTGTACATTGGTAACTTCGAACGGGTCGTAATTTAAGGGAAAATTTGGAATATATTTTTCTACAGCTTCTGGACTTATAAAGGACTGGTTTGCACTGGTGTCAATTAGTAATTTTAAAGGTGGTTCTGATATTAGTATGTACGGCAACTGACGTTGACCCTTGGTTGACCGGTAGAGAATGCTTATAACATTAACTCTGACGTTGCACTTTTGTGCATAAAGTTTTAAATAAATAACTTGGAATCCCCAACAACGAACGGGAGTCTAAGTGCAGATTACGGAAGCCACATAATATACATATAAAGTTCAGATATCTGCTTACACTTCTCACTTCTTCTCAACTATCTGCCAGTGTAAACGGATGCATCTGAATACCAAAAATAACGTGGAGAGGCTGCCTATCCGACCTCCACGACCGAGTCACTGGGTTACAAGGTATACCTCTTAGAATGACTGCTTATCAAGCTTAGAAGCTTCTTACTACCTGTAACGAAGCTCAAACATCTAAAAATGACAGCCTAAACCCAAATATCAACGTGTTTTCTGTGGCATGGAGTTATTTAGGTGCAAATTAATGGTCACCAGGTTATTTAAACCTTAATACTAATATCAACAAAACCCCATGGTTTAACGATTTAACAATTTTATGTTTTTGATTGTTTTATTAAACCCTAACTGCACATAAGATATAAATCTGTTGTGGTCCTTATTCCGATAGATTTCGTAGAAGAAAATACGAATTCCACGTTACGTTGTCGCGGGCAACAGCTAGTAAAAAAATAAATACTTAATTTTAAATCGTAATGGCTTTCTTTGGGAACTGACACATTTCCGACCATAAACTGACAAAATGTTTGCTTGGCCAGTCTTTTATTGTGTAACTAAGACCTACCACTTTGTCTCTATTGCTGTCTGTATTGTCTTCAAACCTATTCCTCATATTATTTTAAAAGTTATTGATTAGTACAAAGGTATATTAGGAAACAATTGATTCTTATCTGATGGACAAAGTCGAGCTTATCTAGAATTCAAATTCAATTAGTTTTAGTAGTTTGCAGTTAGATGTCTATTATCTCTCGTGTAAACTGTGTAGTTCACAAATAAATAATCTGTCATTCTTTAGAATTGATTTTTATTGATAAAAATTAGTATTGGTTCAGAATATTTTATTCGTGCCGAAGGCATTGTCCTTACTTTAGTGAACAAACAATAGCGAAGCGACTAGTTACTTTTACCACCAACGACCATCGGCGTCTAAAAGCGGCATGCATCCATAATTATTATTATTATTTATTAAATTTTCTATTTTGACATTTAAAAGTGCCGTTAACCTAATTGATATAAATAGCTAAGATTTACTGAATATTATTTCGTGCATTGGCACCCAAACCAAACATGTATGCAAAATTACCAACTAACAAGGCAAGTTAAAAAAAAGCTTGTGGAAAGGCAAATGTTTGGAAAAGACTGTGTAGGGTCTTTACACCTTTTAATGATGGTAGTTTGATTAATACGCAAGAGTACGTAATAATAGAATTTAATTGAATGATAATGAGTGCACGCGATTTGAGTGATAATCGTGTACTAAAGTATAGACCGCGCGTAGCGAGTAAAGTGCTGACACAATGATGTCAAATTTGTGCGTGCTTTGCACTGTACAGACTGATGGACTGGTTTGTTACTCTTTCACACAAAAACTACGGAACATATTCTGAAGAAACAGGATTGGGGAAAGGACTAATTTCACGTGGGGCAGCTATAAACTAATATTAAAAGGCAAGTATATATCTACTGCGATATATACTTGCCTACAGCGGTGCCACTGGGTTAACACTGGGTAAATTATTTAGTTTTTAGACACTTCCATAAAATAAAATATTAAATAATATGGAATCATGTGCGCGTTACATGTAGTATAACGGCGGTGAGTTTGGCTGGAGGCTTCGTTGGCGGGTTGTCGCTACACGATGGGATTATTATTTACATCTCGATACTGTTGTAATATCGATGATAGGACAAGGAACTCTTGTATCATGCTCTCTGTGAGCGTTCCACCGGACGAAACATAGTGCATGTAATATACGCACTGGTCGATAATATATTCCACGCGGTAGATTTGAAATCTGAAACAATTGAAAAATAACGATTATTATGTACATTAAATATTCTCCAGGATAAAACATAAGTTCAAATTAAAATTTTAGAACAAATAATATGTAGGTTGTCGAAATCTAAGAAAGAAATAAATTTAGGTAACAAGTAACTAAAGAAAATCGATAAAAACCAAAATTACAAAATTAATACGATAAAAGAAAAAATAATATACTAGTAGTTACCCTCCAATTTCGGCAAGCGCAGGCAAAACCATATTGAACTTGTTAAATAAATCGGAACACACGAACACTTCATTCGACTGCACAGGAGTGAATGAAGAAACTTAAAAAAAAACGAACTTCGCTATTCTTTGGGGATTACATACAGGTGTAGTGGTAAGCCTGCTCTTGATATTTTATCTCATTCCACGCTATAGCACTGTCTTGCTCTTTCATAGAACAATGTTAACCTATCATTAGTAAATTGTTCTTTAAAGGACTAAGTAGGTATGAATTGGAGTTATGTCTCTTTCTAATGTATATCTAATAGATAAGCCTGTTTCATTCTCTCACAATGGTGCGAGAGTAAGATAGGATTATGCAATAACAATGGTTTTTGAGTAACAATACATATTTGAGTACACTATTAGATAAAGACGTTTAAATCGAAATTTACTAATCATTTAATTTACAACTGCCATTGTACCCTTTCTAAGTATTTCAGGCACAATAGTAATGTGCACAATGGAGGTCTTATCGCTGATAAAGATTTGCGCCAGACATTCAATGGATGACCAATGTATGTCGCGCAGGTATTATTATTTGAAAAAGGTGGTTGACTGCGGTGTACTGCTACTTGCTACTATTGTGCTATTATTATGTATTTTTAAAAGGAAGTAAAGCCCTCAGAGACTAGGAAATGTTGAAAATTTGTAATATCTATGATTATTCGAAATGACGTGAATATTATAGGACTGATTGATCAGCTTACCAAAGAATTTGAACATGATTTAAAAAATACCTTCTTGATTAGAAAACACTTTTTAACAAAAAAATACAACCGAATTCCAAATACAAACACTACAAAGTGAAAAGTAACTTAAATTTCGGAAGTCGGTATTCCTGTCTTCGTTCATAATTTTTTGACACCGACTTCCGGAATTAGTAATTATTCACTTTTCAGTGTTTTTATTTGGACGTTGGTTGTATTTTTATTATATTTTTTTTATTACAACATCTCTTCATACCGATTTTTGGTTATGTATAGTATATGTTAGTTTTAGTTTTAGTTTCGACGGGCTGTTTCCGCAACTCCACGACCAAGCGCGTATTTTGCGTACGGTTATGTATATACTCCTGTTTGATGAAATAAAAATAATTACAAACAGTAAAGGGCAACCTCTTTTTTAGGGTCCTGTATCCAAAGGGTAAAAACGGGACCCTATTACTAAGACTCCACGATCCGTCTGTTTTTCTGTCCGTCTTTCACCAGGCTGTATCTCATGAACCGTGACAGCTAGACAGTTGAAACTTTCACAGATGATGTATTTCTGTGGCCGCTATAACACCAAATACTAAAAACAGAATAAAATAAATATTTAAGTGGGGCATCAACATACAACAAACGTGTTTTTTCCGTAGCCGTAGCTCTGTGTGCTACGTCGTAGCACAGAGTTAGCTAAGCTGTAGTTCGCCGTAAAGCTGTATATTTTAATCTACAACACAAACATTGCTTTAATCTTGGGCTTACATACCAACCACAAACTGAGTCCACAACGAGCATGTAATTATAGATTACGCATTGTTTAATCAATCAGGATCGAGATTGAGTTGTAAATTGCCAAAGTATCCGCCTAATGAGGTCCCATAACGACCGGGACGCGGTACAGTCAAAGTTATCGATTCACGACCCATTCAGCGGCTAATTCGTTTGAAATTTTAAAATAATGTAGTGTTCTTGATATGTTGCAGTCACATTTTTAAATAATATAGAAACAATGTCAGTGCAGGCGATTGACATGCCTAGGTTACTAAAGTCCTTTTTTAAATTTAATTGTCAATGTCAGTTGATAAAATATTTTTAACCATAACTTAATCAAAATTTTTGTTTTGTTTAATGATTATACAAATTATTGGTTTTTTTACTACTATATAGCCTTGTTATTTAGGATTATCTACACAAAAAACCTCAAAACTGTAAACTTTCAAATACAGCGGTTATTTGAGAATCTGATTCAACTAATTTGTCATTAATATCGAGGCTGTAGTCACTACTTCGGCTGCAAGACATTCCCGTTTCAATATTTATATTTTTCTATGTCATTGTAATTACAAGTTATTACTGTTATTATATATATTTAACTAAATTAGCGTGACTTGGCCATGCATCTAATATTTATAAACTTCTAAATTACAAATTAAATTCAAAAGTCCGTACCATTACCTACTTATTTTATTGTGATAATGATGTATTAAACTACGGTGCTCCACTGTGTCAATATTCATAATTATAATTACTAGAGATTGATTCCTCATATTTGTTTTATTTAAGGGACTTCCACCGCTTTGGTGCCGTTAAATGGTTACTTTCTGATGTACGGGTCGGCAAGTGATTTTAATTGGGGTCCGAAAACTGTTGAAATTTTTTATCGAGGTCCTGAAAAACAACTAATAATAGTACTATTGTTTATTTTGTTTTTAAAACAAAAACAAACCTGTGTAAAATGAATGCGAGAAATTATACGGACGGCCTTGAACCAATTTTTTATAATTTGGTTCACGAAGGGAACAGCGCATTGAAGACTTCAAGGTGGGCTTGTGTAGTTCATGTGTGTGTGTTGTGATCTAGTCACACCATTTATAGGTACTTACTAGTTATATCGGTACTATGTAACTAGAATAATTACTAAGTTTTATCCTACGCGGCGTTCAAACGTATGAATATAGGGCTAGTTATTTGAAAGTTGTTATATTTTACAATATTCGGCGGTCCGAGGTTCAGCCTACCGCTGTTCTAAGGCATTCTCCTTAGTAAAGGCTAGGTTAAAAGGCCAAAAAATAATAATTATTGATTCATGTTCATTATTTGTGAAATGCGTTAAAATATAATTATCAACACGATATTTTTTCGATACTTTTGTGTAGGTTTGAAAATATTATTACACAAAAAACAATATGGCTAGAATTTCTTTTTAACTAAAATAGCATAAAACGTAAATCAAAGAATTTTTTGCAAACAAAACTGTCCAAAAAGAGGCTAAATATTAATATTCTAGCTCCTGCGTTAACACTGGTGAATATATACGCCTTAAACCCAGTTAGTTGTATTATCTGTTGTGAACCAAGTGCGGCATTATTCATAATGCCCGGACAATTTGAAAATTGCCCAGTACGAGTAAGCATCATCATCATCATTTCAGCCGAAAGACGTCCACTGCTGGACATAGGCCTCCCCCAGGCGTTGCCACAATGACCGATCCCGTGCGTCTCGCATCCAGCTCCTTCCCGCAACCTTAACCAGGTCATCAGTCCACCTAGTACGACGCCTTCCAACGTATCCTCTTTCGGTTCGCGGTCGCCATTCCAGACTTTTCGGCCCCATCGGCCATCCGTTCTTCGAGCAATGTGCCCTGCCCACTGCCACTTAAGTTTGGCAATTCTTCGGGCTATGTCGGTAACTTTGGTTCTCCTGCGGATATCATCATTTCTGACGTGATCACGCATGGAAATTCCGAGCATAGCCCTCTCCATTGCCCTTTGGGTGACTTTAAGCTTTGTAATAAGGCCCATTGTGAGCGACCACGTCTCGGTCCCATAGGTCATCACTGGCAACACACACTGGTTATAGACTTTTGTCTTGAGACACTGCGGCAAATTGGACGAGAAGATACCACGCAACTTCCCGAATGCCGCCCAGCCGAGTCGGATTCGACGGTTGACCTCTTTCTCGAAATTGGACCTATCCAACTGGACCGTGTGTACGAGCAAGCAATTTGATAAAAATATTGAAATTATTACATTGACCGGGCTTTCTGAATAATGCCTATCACTTATTGGGCCGGGTAATAGGTAAGTACGATTTCTATTAAGCAACAAAATCGACGGAGCTCCGCTGTGTGGGGCTCCTATTTCTGTCTGCAGTGTCTAAAGTAACCTAAAATGAAGGAGATGACGGGAGCTGAGTTAGCTCGCTTTGCTCATCCACTTCCGTCCCTTCCGTCATCTCCTTCGAATATAACCTATCCGTGTCGGGATGTCCAAAGCTCCCGAGCTTGTTTTGCTCGCTCTTTGACTAATTCATTGACTATCGAATTGCCCAACTGTTACGTAGCAATATTCATAATGACCAGGCAATGTGATAAATATAGAAGTTTAAATCAGTTTTCATTACATTGGCCGATTTAACTTACGAGATTCATAATTAACTTACTAGATAACTACGGAACAGATTTTGATGAAACAGGATTGGGGAAAGTACTAATTACACGCAGCTGGCAGCTATAAACTATTATTAAAAGATGAAAAAAAGAGGTTTTCGGTTGATCGCACGGCCTGGTTTGCGCAACGTTCGGTCGGTCGTGCCAGTACACTGTACTGCTGTAGGCACTTGCCTTTATGTACTTATATATCTTAGTGAAAATAAAACATTTTCAAAAAAAAAAAAAACCGACTTCCTAAGCAAAACACAAAACGAGCAAAAATAACTTTCATTTCGGAAGTCGATGTCATTCGTACCTTTTATTTTTTTGTCGTTTTATGACACCGACTTCCGAAATGAAAGTTAATTTTGCTCGTTTTGTGTTTTGCTTAGGAAGCCGGTTTTTTTTTTAAATGTTTTTATTACTAGGCATATTATACCGAATAATTTTCACAGTAAGCATCTTTCTAATATTTAATAAGAAACAATTTTACTGGAAGGTAAATAGTATTTGTGTAATACATATGTAGTGTTAGAGTGGTAAGTAGAAAGGTAAGTTAGTACGTTTTTAGACATATCCGTTCAAGAAACATATTTAAAATCAAAGAATTATATGTGGCCCTGAAAAGGGCCTTTTTTGGATGTGCGCATCATCACATCACATCTATTTCAAAAGTATTCTACCAAATTTTTTATGGATGTAGTATTGGTCACTCTCCTTCAATATATTTCGGTCTGAATCCAGAGCTATTGTAGAGTTTCCTTCAAACTTCTTTTTAAGATTGTCTAAGTACTCTTCTGTACTTTGATCTACCTTAAATGAAGGCTTTCTTCTTCTTTCTTCTTGCCTCTTGTTTTCTCCTCTACGTGAATACGGCTTTGGCCTCCGTCTAGTCTTGAAGATTTTCATTGACGAACCTGCAGCGTTTGGTCTTTCAACTACATCAGGGACACACGTTGAGAGTTCCTCAGGAGTGTCCAAGGCAATCGGCTTCTCTCCTTTTCTTTCCACGGCACGGGAAGCAGTTATACGAGAACGTAACTTCATTTTGAATTCGATTGATGTTGCACGAGTGCAAACACAGAAGCGAATGACAAAACTAACATAGGAAACACACTTTACTATTCTTTGGGGATTACATACAAGTGTGGTGCTAATTATGCTCTTGGTATTTGTCTCTTTCCATGGTATAGCGCTATCTTGCTCTTTCATTGAACAATGTTTACCTCTCATTAGTAAATTGTTCTCAAAAGGGCTTTAGTACAGGTAGCTCACCAAATTGTATTTATGTTTCTTTATAATAATATTTATTTATTCATGAATAAGAGAGAACCATACAGAGTAACTTAATAATAAACACAAAATAGACAAAAATCGTTTAAAGTAATTTTGACAATAAAATTTAGGTATATAACAACAGTTAGAAAATGTGAAAATATAGATTGTAAAAATGGTTTTGTTGTCTTTGGAGTGATTCGCCCTATCCCCTCGTACAGTCCGTGGACAAAATTGTTTAACCCACCCAAAATGGTCTAACCCACCGAAATATCTTGTTAAGCCATTTTAATAATTATGTTTGTGTCGTTAAAGTTGAAAATTGTCTGACCTACCCAACATTGCCTTATCCACGGACATAACTTGTTAAGCCATTTTAATCATTATCTTGTTGATGTTAAAGTTGAAAGGCTTTTAAGGGACAGGACTAAATTTACTAGCTAATCTTTAAATTCGAATGTTCACAACAAGTCATTGTGACTTCGCGGTTCGATGCTGGATTGGCGATGAACAACATGTGGGTTCGAAACCACATTCCACTTATTACTAATTTCTTTTTTAATTTGTTTTAATTTATGATTTCTACAATATTTCCTGCTTTAGAAAGACCAATATGATTTTCGCCTAAAACTTATCTTGTAAACGGCGGGTAAATAAAAAAAAACTAAGTCCACAGATGAGTGAATTCGAAGTTAAATATATTTACTTCGTGGGGTAGATGGATATTAAATAGATCTAAGTGACCATTATACCATGTAAGTGACAAAAGTCATTCTATCCACGCCTTAGCAGTGACTGCGCACAAACATTTCTAAAACGTTGGACGTATATCTTAAAAAGTATTTTTAACTAATTTGGTGTAATCAAACCGTCATGTCGCAACTTAATGACTGAATACAAACTTTGAATAAAAAATATAAAGTAATATTTTTATATGAGCAGAATGTTGGAATCAGAGAGATTGATATAGTGGTAAGTGCTTTAATACCCATTATATGTTACTCTTTAAAATTGACTTAGTAAATATGTAAAGACTGACAGATTTTTTATAGACGTGTGATAAGTATTTCTTATCGTGTATTTGGCTATTTTCCCATTATAACCACTCCTTACAAGTTACCTACACCATTTCAAAAATGATAATTATATTTTTTTTGTTTTAGAGAAATACGGTCATGCTATGGCTAAGACGTTATGGAGACACTGGAGACACTGGAAATATTCAGCGAAATCGTCCAGGAGCAAATCCAAAAATTGCCAATCCAAATACAAATATTTACTTCGCGCAAGATAATTGCTCCATCCACCGTGCAGGCATTGTGCAGAATTGGTTAGCTGCTCAAGAAGGTGTAACAGTTATTAAATGGTCATCTAAAAGTCCCGATTTGAACCCTATAGGAAACCTATGGGCTCAAATGGTTTTAAATTGGGACACATCTGAAGTGCGAAATAAAAACAATGTGGCTTAGATCGTGTCGTCGAATGGGAGCACATGAGAGGAAAAGATTTGTGTTGGAACATGATTTGCGGTATGCGTAGCCACTTACAGCAAGTTATAGAAGGAGACGGTGCGCCACTCCGCTACTAACTAATCTACTTATAAGTATATATAAACACCCTATGTAAGTAAATGCTCAATTGAATGAATGTTAAACCGTCAAAATGTTGCAGATTCTGTGGTTATGTTATTGTTATAAATAGAAATGTATTTTCTATTTAAATAACATGTTGATTCACTACATTTATAGCTTATCTGTAAAACATTTCACAAATTAATTATTTTTCTTGAAAACAAACTTCCAAGCATTAGCATACCTTTTTAAAAATGTTTATAAATGGTTAGGTTTAAATATGATAAATGATTATAAAATGTATATAAATTTTGAACTATGAGCATTTATTTACTTTTTCTTACTTAAGTATGTTTTAATGAAAATATAAACATTTTGATAACTTGCAATGATTTTGTTTCATTTCTATACAAACTGCCTGTTAAATACAGGTCTGCGGATCCCAAGCCAGGAGCTCATCACTGGGGCCCATTAGCAGCGTGCCACTCCTGGATCCAATCAGAACCGTATCCCACGAAACTGCCGTAACGCAGCAGTGGAAAGCTAGGGATTTGCTCCCTATTGCGCGAGAGATACTGGTACCTCTCTAACAGGTAAAAGGTGGCACAAGGGTTGGCCGGTAATAGTGTCGTCACTTACCTTAGATTCCTGCGGTAGACTCCTGGGCGTCGATCAATCTCGTGCCGTGAGGTTAGGGATAGGAGAATATATATAGTAACGGACAATAAGGTATAGACTGACGGCTGTCTGGACCGAAGAATCCGGCCGGCGTCCACTAGGCAGCACGTTTCCCGCAAAAGCACTTCGATGCGCGTGAAATATACACGAAACCCACTTTAGGGGCGCCCCACAACGCCGATTGCGAACGGCGGGCGCGATTAACAAATACAATCACCGAAATATCGCTCGATTACGTTATTAGAATACAAGACACCGATTTTCTCGCGTGTTCAGTTCAAATTTTCTAACTACACTGTTAGTGTCAGCTGTCAAAATCGTTGACAGCCCACGGACACGGTGTTGCGAGTAAATATAAACTCGGGACAGAACACTGCCCATCTTGTCTTGTGTGAACATATAAAAGAAGAAAGTGACTGACTGACTGACTGACTCACTCACTGACCATCAACGCACAGCCCAAACGGCTGAAGCTTCAATCATGAAACTTAGCACGTAGGTTGCTTTGGTAGCGTAGGTGAGCACTAAGAAAGGATTTTTGGAAATTCCACGCCTAAGGGCGTGAAATAGGGGATGAAAAATTTGTATGAAAATCCGTCAGTTTCATCATGCCTGTGTATCCTGAAGGGTTATGAAGAGGTTCATGTGAACACCCACATTAAAAATGTAAAAACATAGAGAGAGAGAGACTAGACTGACTATAGACCTTTAAAAAAAATGAAGTGTCAATGTCAGTTGATAAAATATTTTTAACCATAACTCGATCAAAATTTTATTTTTAGGATTACCTACATGAAAAACTGCAAAACTGTAAACTTTCAAATACAGCGGTGGCTTGAGAATCTGATTCAACTAATTTGTCATCAATATCAAGGTGGTTTCACCATTAATAATTTTCTATGTCATTCTAATTACAATGTTACTACTGTTATTATTTTTTAACTAAAGCAATGTGACTTGGCCGTGTAAGTAACTATTTTTAATTGCGAATAATTTCTAACCACAAATTAAATTGAACAGTCCGTGAAGTACTTACTTTTTTATTGTGATAATAATGTATTCAACTATGGTGCTGCTTTTGTATTTTTCTTTTGTTCTGTTTTATTTTGCAATACTTTGTATTTATTTACTGATTTAATAAAAAAGACCATGTGTGCAGACTGCAAACTACGTAAATAAGATAAACTAACTTAGATAAGCTTAAGCTTTCGATCTGCAGTTGGGTTTTTGTTGAGCGATAGCATTTTGCGCGGATGTGATGAATATTTATATTTTTTTATGATGTACGCCATATCTGACACAAATAAACTTCTTTTTCTATCTTTCTTCTTTTTAAAAGCTTCTTTTACTTTTCTCTTTTGTTCGTTTTCGTGCAACTAAATTTCAACAACTTACCTGTCCATTGAGTAATATATGACTCTTAGGAACGTTTTCTAATAAGTCTATGAATCGCAACTGATTTCTCTATACTATTAGATGATTGGATGAAACCTAAAGTGATACAAGCTATAGGGCATCGAAAAAAACTAAGTGCGGAAAAGGGAGTCCCTACTACTACTACTAGGGCATCGAAATAAACTATGGAATAAATAAAATAAAAAAACAACCTAACGAACAAAGTAAAACTGAATTTATCACTTTAAGAAACCAAACAATTAAAACTATCTCTGTCACAAAAAAACTAAACCACTTAAAATCATTCCACAATTGTTAAAAAAAACCATTGAAGATCCGGTAACTCATAAATAGCTAGCAATAAAATAGTTAACACTAAAATTAAGCAGACCGATGGTGTAACTAAGTTAAATGTAGATGGTAAAATAGTTGAGCCGATGAGCAGCAAAACACTGCGGTGTCTCATAAGTATTGTATATTACTGGAGACATCGTCTATGTCTTACTGTACCTACCTATATCCACTTATTACATACTCATCTTTCTAGATAGAAAGTCGCTTATGCTAAGATATGCGTAAGTAAAAAATAATAGTTAAGACTCCAAAATTAATTACGTAATCGTATATAAAGCTTAGGGACCTTACGGGTAATAGTCGACCAACTTATAAAATGTACTTGGAAAAGTAAAAGAAAATATTTTTGTTAAAGCTGTGTTCGGTGTTTGCATTGTGAAGGTAGCTGTTTGTTTTTATAATATTTTTGTCTGGTATGTACTTATTACTGCCATTGCTTAGTAATAGTGTTATTAAGTAATTTTGTCACTATTATGTGTACATATTGAAATTTTTTTTAGATTCCGCCCAACTTTTTTTTTTTTGAAAGTGTTAAACTACTTTTTTTAAACCTAAAAGTGTAAGAAATATTCAAAATATTCTATCATGTCACAACACATCACATACACACAGATTCACATTTTTTTTATCAGTTACACAATTTTTTAAGCTGCCTACATGGTGGCTGTAGTTAACAAGAGAATGCTTGTTCCTAATTGATCTAAAATGTTGATTAAAAAGTAATGTAAATGTAGCTCTTGCTCTTAATAAAAACTGTCCACAAACTTAGCAAAGAATCGTTTTTGGTAAGTTTTTGGTAAAGTGAGTGTTGTTGACATTTTCATGTAAGGTAGAGTACAGTGCACGACGACTGTAAATCATATCGGTACGTCATCATTTAACCGCAAGACCTGCTGGACCTTGATACCTTTCACACGCATCGTCTAAGATACCCTAAACAACCCATCCAATTTTAGCCTAGGCCTGCTGAATGTATTCTACTTTCTATAAAAGACTTAGAAATGCATAATAAAAAATATTACGACAATAGTAGCACGTGTCTACCTACCGCGGTCAACCGCTTTTTTCGAATTATAATCAGGCAGGTAGCCTAGCGATAAGATCTCTATTGTACCTAAAATACTTAGAAGTGGTAATATTGTAATGAATTTATTGTTTGTAACAGATAATGGTGTCTGGAACTCTTAATCCTATAACAATTGTTCTGCCACTGATAGCAAATACACATTCCAACAGGTTTATGAAATATTTTGTGGTTATATTCAGTTCAGTACGTAAATGTATTGAATAGAATAGTATTTGGGATAATAATAATTTACTCAAAGGGTTTTAGACAGAGGGCTCACGTCTCTCCTGTTATTATTTATTTATTTATATATACTGTAATGTTTAAGTCCTATGTAATTGGGGGCCAGCCTATTGCAACCAGGCTGCTTTTGATAAACTCCAGATGGTAAAACCCAACAACACTATGCTCGACCTGGGAATCGAACCCTTGGCTCAGCAGTAGCACCAGTAATGAAAAGCATGTTATTTTAATACTTATGATCTCTAGATTACAGTGGTATTATAATTTTTACTTGTCTTATTTTATATAACTAGCTGTTCCCCGAGGCTTCGCTACCATGGACCACCCCCAAAGGACCAGTTTTCGGGATTAAAGGATAGCTTATGTCAATCAGGAGTAATGGTATTGGTGAAATATTTTTTTAAATTGATCCAGTATTTTCGGAGCCAATCGAATACAAACAAACAAAATAATCTTTCCTCTTTATAATGTTATTAGTATAGATAATATAATGTTATTTTCACACATTTAATTACTATTGTCCGTTGTCGTCATATCGTTTAACTCTTCAGTAGTAATTAAAAAGAATTAGCAATTACTCTGTAGAACAATTTTTAATATCCGTCATTAACTAATGAGTACAGAAATTCCCAAAAAATGCACCAAATGTATTGTCGCTCTAATTTAAAGTTACGCTTTAAAGTAATATTTATAGCGGTTATTAAAAAGATTTATGAATACTTAATATCTGATGATAGATAAAAAATTAACTGTTTGTAGAAATTGACTGAAATATTGTTATTTTAATTCTCAAATAGTTAAATCAGAATACAAAAGAAGTATTATAACGTTAGATAACAAAATTATAAATGTAGGTACTCGTATCTGCTAGAGACAAAACAGACAAAAACAAGACAAATTACATACTAAGAAAATGATTGGTGTTTGAGATATAAAGAAGGTAAAAGCATTTTGTTTTTAAGAATATTGCTTAATTTACATTGCATTGTAATGAACAAATCAAAAGAAAAAGCGAAACAAAATTAAAGTATAATTTAGACCAAGTGTCCAAAATTATATGTACATCAAGATAATTATTATCGTACGCCTTTAACCAATGCAAATTACATTAGTTTTTGTTTTACCTACATATGTTGCCCTATTCCTAGGCAAAAGAAATTAAAGAATTTAACGAAACGAAATAATATTCATTACCACACCACCATGAGGTAGAGTAAGCGGCGCGTTTTTTTATCGTGGTATTCCCAGTAGGCCTAATCCACATGTAATGCACTACTTTAAGTCCCTCTGGTCTTGGTTCCAAAAGAACTTCTTCTTCGTGTCAACAGCACGGAGGAGAAGAAGTAAATTGTCAGATATAACAGGTTGATTCATGTTATTGCTCGCTAATAATTTATCATCAGCGGCCACATTTATATTTCTTTTGACCTCAAATTCTTTAGGCCACACATTATTTTCCTTATAAAATTGTATGGAATATTCGTCCATGATTTTTACGACTTCACCTCTTACTTTCACTCCTTTTGGTATTTCTATTCAATGAATTTTGTTGGCATAGACACCAAGTATTTTTCACCTGTTGGAGTCATAACCTGAAACAAGAAATATAAATAAAAGTTTAACATTTCGAACTCATAAATTAAGTGTTGTTTTATACTATTAGACACTAAACAAGTGGGACAGCAATAAAATGCAATTCAATAATAAAAAAATACGTGAAAAATAAGTAACATCGAAAATGCAGATTCGAATTACGGGCGAGAAAAAAATGACCTGATTATTAAAAACCTAGTTCTTTTTCATAAAATAAAAACATTCTCGTGCCTTTTAACATTGCTAATCCTTAAGTACCCATTGCTACAGTGTTAAAATAATTAGATATTCTTACCTGATGTAAGTTATTGCCTTCATATCTTACAACTTTTACAATTCTATGATTTCCTTTAGGTAAGCAATGGTCGTCCCAGCGAGTTTCAATCGCCACTTGTTTCCGTTTTTGAACTTAGGGCATGTTTTGTTTTTTTACACTTTACGACGAATAACTTTAAAGTAGTGACAACAACCGAACGTTCCAGAGTATAGACGGCTAATGTAGGGTCTAACTAACCCCCAACCCCCGTACTCTATCAACTAGCTAAGGTATGACTAAGGGGTCACGAGGGTGTGGAAGTGGGTTCTGATTGGTCCAATTAAAACGCAGTCACACGCACACACACAGGGACAAGACACGGACAGGTAGGTACGTAATGTTATTACTATTAAATGCAGGATTATCAAGACCATTTTTGTTTTTTGTAATTAGTTCCGTGACAGAAAATGATCGTTTCAAAAATAATTGAATAACTATTTTGTACTATTAATGAAAAAGTTCTACAAATTTCATAAACATAGTATTTTGCTTTTTGTGGTCACCCAAAACAAGTGATTCGAGGGATTTCAAACCGCACCAAACTTCGTGAGAAGATTTTTCATAATATTCTTTATTTTTCATGAAACTTCAACCGCATTAAAGCCTATATTAGGTTAAATGTCATTTGCATATCGAAACATATAACTTCAATATAAAAACTTTTTCACAAAATAATAAGCTGACTTCAAAAGCAAAACACTAATAAATTTCGTTATGGAAGTCATTGTCTTCGGTTCCTCTTGTTTTTATCGTTTTGCGACTTACTTACTGCAATATTATAAAGAGAGAGCTTGAATTTTGTGAGTCTATTCAGACGTGTAGGATAAGCTCTGGAACCACTAAACTTATTTGAAAAAATATTTCACCATTTAAAAGGTATATTATCGTAGACGGTTATAGACTATAAATTATTATGACTCAGGCAAAGCTGGGGTGGGCCAATTTGTTTTTATTTAATCGAACGCGCCTTGATGCAAAATTACATAAATAGGCAAATCTAACGAAGAAATTATAGGACGACATTTTTGTCAAAGCTTTTAAGGTATTACGCCGATCTACAGTCGAAAACAGGGTCCAAGCAAGCGGTAGTAAAACATTATGAGCGACTTCTTACTTGAATAGACAAAATATATTAAGAGGGACAGAGAGATAACGATTTTTAAGTTTAAAAAAAAATATTGCCTTATACTACTCGTTTTGTACTATTTCTCCAAAGAATTTGGTTTATTAGATTCCTCATAAAAGCTCTTAATATAGCTGAAAATAAACATACAAAGCAAGCCACCGCAAAACAAAGCTTATCTGCCTACCTAATAGTAATCAGGTACCATTTTATTAGCTCCCAATATTTTTAGCAATTTCTCGGCAGTAGCCTGAAGTTTGGATTTGAGGCCAGTTGGTGGCAACAGTGGGAGCATTACGTGAGAGTTAGTTATAACTATGTGTCAAAATGAGTAATAAAATATATATAGTCGATGTTTACTGGCCATCGCATATCTGCCAAACTTTGCGCGAGTTCATGCATCTCAACATCCAGCAACGTCAAAATGAAAATAAATTGTGTTTCATGTATATAAAGGCGAAAGGTTGTGAGTGTGTTTGTAACTTCTTCACGCTCAAACGGATCCGTCCAGATCTGATTGAAATTTGCCACAGCACAGATATTAGTCGGGTATATCACATAGGATTCTTTTTATCTCGGGAATTTGTTCCCTCGGCATACTTTTCGTAATTCACGCGGTCGATGCCGCTGGCAGAAGCTAGTAAACAATTAAAAACTTAAGCCATTCGTTACTAACTATAGAATAAGTAGGTATGCTGATGTCTCGAATGTGCTTTAGAATCATTTGTAATTAATGACAAAGCTTTTATGTATTTTCTTTTGTTCTGTTTTATTTTGCAATACTTTGTATTTGTTTACTGATTTAATAAAAAAGACCATGTGTGCAGACTGCAAACTGCGTAAATAAGATAAACTAACTCAGCTAAGCTTAAGCTTTCTATCTGCAGTTGGGTTTTTGTTGAGCGATAGCATTTTGCGCGGATGTGATGAATATTTATATTTTTTATGATGTACACCATATCTGACACAAATAAACTTCTTTTTCTTTCTTTCTTCTTTTTAAAAGCTTTTATTTAACTTGCTTTTTTATTTAGTTTTCTTCCAACTAAATTTCTTGACTCTTAGGAACGTTTTCTAATAAGTCCAGACATCGCAACTGATTTCTCTATATTAATTCATGTACATTTTTCTCTATGATCGTCATACCATATCTTTTGTGCTTGCCTAAAGATGATCGCATGAAACTTTTGCCGATTTTCCTTTAAGTCTTATCTCTTCTAGGAACCACTAATGACAGGTATTCAATTTCTGTGTGAGCGTGAGTTAGCGCTATGCGATAGAAAGAGACAACGGACCTTCACTTGACTCCTGTCTGTTGTAAGGTGGTGAGTTCGGAGAGATGAAAGAAACGCGCGTGTCGGCTAATTCGCTAGCAGATAGATTTGAAGTTTATGGTGTTAGGGGTTATGTCTTAGAACACATTAAATCCTATCTTCATAACCGTAAAAAAGTTACTGAAATCAGTAAAATTTATGGTAATCGTGAGGAAATCTCAAGATCCGAAGAACGAGAAGTTATGTACGGCGTACCTCAGGGCAGTGTGCTGGGGCTTGCATTGTTTACTTTATAACATTAATGACTTGCCGAACTTGCACAACTGAAAAACCGATGACATTTTTTTCTATCGATTGCACTGTGACAATAGCCTGTTATGCCAAAACACATATGAACAAGACATTAATAATTCACTTATATCTATCATAACCTGGTTAAATAATAATTAATTTAAAGAAGACTACTGTAATGCATTTCAGACAACGTACACATACAGCTAAAAATCCCAATGTTCAATTTAATAATATTAATATTAATGAAACTTCTGGGACTGATTATAGATGATAAGTTGAATTGGAAACTTCAAATAGAAGCAACTAATAAAAAAATAAGTAGTGCAGCCTACACACAGAATTTGGCCGTAGCTGACTCGTATGTTGCGATACCTGTTCCTGCTTTAAAGGGGTGTGTAACGTTTGAAATAATAACAAAAGATCTAATGATCATATGATCTAATTTCATTTTATCTAATTGTATATGGCATAGTGAACATTTTATAGAATGCACATTTAAAATAATATTTAAAATCTATAAGTAACGTTTAATATAATTTAGAAACGTCTACTTTGTTTTGAATATTTTTGCAAAAACTGATTCGATTTTAAACTTAAGGTCCTATTATCAAGTTATTATTAGTTCGTTTTTAGACATGTCCATTAAAGAAACATATTTAATTATATAGAGTCATATGCGGCCCTGAAAAGGGCCTTTTTTTGGATAGGCGCATCTACATACTATGATAGATCGGCGCGAAAAAGGCTACGTAGACTGATTGATGACGAAGAATGCGGTGGTGGGTTCATCAGTAGCCATCGGCGTCGGCTCCGGCTTCACCTTCGGTTTCTTCACTTTCTCCTCGAAACACATTTTCTTTAGCGCTTTGGCTAACTTTTTAGCTTCACGGCGCTCCTTTTTCTTGTTTTGACAATAAACACAATTGTCTCTAATTTTCTTTTTCTCTTCTGTAAATAAATAAATTAATGTTAGAACAAAACGGTAAAAGGTTATAAGAAGAAACGAAAGTGAACCAATAACGTACCGAGCTAAAACAACTTAGCTTGCAAAATCGAAAATACCGCCGAAAATGGCTTAAAAATATATAAATTGTAGAGAACAATTCACCCACCCGAACGTTGACGCCGTTCATAATCCATGGGCGACGATGCGGTTGTATCCATAATTAATTCACACGCGAGGAAAAAATGCAAACACACGACCACTAACTATCGACAGCACAGGAGCGAATGACAAAACTAACATAGGAAACACACTTCGCTATTCTTTGGGGACAACTTCACTTGATATTTTGTCGCTTTCCTTTGTATAGCGCTATCTCGCTCTTTCATAGAACAATGTCAATCTGCCATTAGTAAATTGTTCTCAAAAGCGTTATTAAGTACATGAAGATTAGCAAATTGTAGTTGTGTCTCTTTGTAATGTCTACCTGCTACATAGCCCTATTTTATTTTGTCGGAATGGTGAGAGAGTGAAACAGGGCTATGTAGAAACAATGTTTTTTGAGAACTATCGCAATGTAACCAATATAAATATATGTTTTATTATAGTTAATAAAGAGAGACTAGAATTCGTCGATAAAACAGTTTTCCTAAAACTATACTCCAAAAATGTTCAATAATATAAATGATTCGTCTCGTTTTGGCAACTTTATCATCAGTTATGAGTCTTTTTCATCAGTTTATTTAGTTTTTATATACTTTTGAGGTTATTCCTGCTTTAATTAATTAGTCTGAGACGAGGCATTGATAATTATTATTCTATAATCCCCGACTTGTAAAGTAACACACACACTGATTTAGATTTAAACATATCACTGCCAAATAAATTATTAATTGATACCGCATTATATGTATTCACATGATCCATATTATGCATTTGCATATTTAACGGCTTTTCACCGTTTATTGCACATTTTAACCAAAAACTCGAGGTAATGCATATGTTCGTGGATATTTCGACGTAGAATGGTCCTTCCTCCTTATAAAAATGGTTTGAGCAACCGAAGATACAATCTTTCTACTGAAATTTAAAAGTCCGTCCGTAAAAAACACAACGTTAACGCTCCTAATACAGTCACTTCATGTGAAACCCTTTTAAATCAATTTACAATAAAATTATAAATCCTTTAGAATGCGTCCGTCACTTAGCGGCAATCTTCAAAGAAATTGTTACAGAGCGAGACAGAGCTATATAGCTGGTAAACACAAAAAATATAGCCGATTTTCCTTTAAGTCTTATCTCTTCTAGGAACCACTAATGACAGGTATACAATTTCTATGTGAGCGTGAGTTAGCGCTATGCGATAGAAAGAGACAACGGACCTTCACTTGACTCCTGTCTGTTGTAAGGTGGTGAGTTCGGAGAGATGAAAGAAACGCGCGTGTCGGCTAATTCGCTAGCAGATAAATTTGAAATTTATGGTGTTAGGGGTAATGTCTTAGAACCCATTAAATCCTATCTTCATAACCGTAAACAAGTTACTGAAATCAGTAAAATTTATGGTAATCGTGAGGAAATCTCAAGATCTGAAGAACGAGAAGTTATGTACGGCGTACCTCAGGGCAGTGTGCTGGGGCTTGCATTGTTTACTTTATAACATTAATGACTTGCCGAACTTGCACAACTGAAAAACCGATGACATTTTTTTCTATCGATTGCACTGTGACAATAGCCTGTTATGCCAAAACACATATGAACAAGACATTAATAATTCACTTATATCTATCATAACCTGGTTAAATAATAATTAATTTAAAGAAGACTACTGTAATGCATTTCAGACAACGTACACATACAGCTAAAAATCCCAATGTTCAATTTAATAATATTAATATTAATGAAACTTCTGGGACTGATTATAGATGATAAGTTGAATTGGAAACTTCAAATAGAAGCAACTAATAAAAAAATAAGTAGTGCAGCCTACACACAGAATTTGGCCGTAGCTGACTCGTATGTTGCGATACCTGTTCCTGCTTTAAAGGGGTGTGTAATGTTTGAAATAATAACAAAAGATCTAATGATCATATTTATGATCAAATTTTATTTTATCTAATTGTATATGGCATAGTGAACATTTTATAGAATGCACATTTAAAATAATATTTAAAATCTATAAGTAACGTTTAATATAATTTAGAAACGTCTACTTTGTTTTGAATATTATTGCAAAAACTGATTCGATTTTAAACTTAAGGTCCTATTATCAAGTTATTATTAGTTCGTTTTTAGACATGTCCATTAAAGAAACATGACGATGAATGCGGTGGTGGGTTCATCAGTAGCCATCGGCGTCGGCTCCGGCTTCACCTTCGGTTTCTTCACTTTCTCCTCGAAACACATTTTCTTTAGCGCTTTGGCTAACTTTTTAGCTTCACGGCGCTCCTTTTTCTTGTTTTGACAATAAACACAATTGTCTCTAATTTTCTTTTTCTCTTCTGTAAATAAATAAATTATTAGAAAGTGAACCAATAACGTACCGAGCTAAAACAACTTAGCTTGCAAAATCGAAAATACCGCCGAAAATGGCTTAAAAATATATAAATTGTAGAGAACAATTCACCCACCCGAACGTTGACGCCGTTCATAATCCATGGGCGACGATGCGGTTGTATCCATAATTAATTCACACGCGAGGAAAAAATGCAAACACACGACCACTAACTATCGACAGCACAGGAGCGAATGACAAAACTAACATAGGAAACACACTTCGCTATTCTTTGGGGACAACTTCACTTGATATTTTGTCGCTTTCCTTTGTATAGCGCTATCTCGCTCTTTCATAGAACAATGTCAATCTGCCATTAGTAAATTGTTCTCAAAAGCGTTATTAAGTACATGAAGATTAGCAAATTGTAGTTGTGTCTCTTTGTAATGTCTACCTGCTACATAGCCCTATTTTATTTTGTCGGAATGGTGAGAGAGTGAAACAGGGCTATGTAGAAACAATGTTTTTTGAGAACTATCGCAATGTAACCAATATAAATATATGTTTTATTATAGTTAATAAAGAGAGACTAGAATTCGGCGATAAAACAGTTTTCCTAAAACTATACTCCAAAAATGTTCAATAATATAAATTATTCGTCTCGTTTTGGCAACTTTATCATCAGTTATGAGTCTTTTTCATCAGTTTATTTAGTTTTTATATACTTTTGAGGTTATTCCTGCTTTAATTAATTAGTCTGAGACGAGGCATTGATAATTATTATTCTATAATCCCCGACTTGTAAAGTAACACACACACTGATTTAGATTTAAACATATCACTGCCAAATAAATTATTAATTGATACCGCATTATATGTATTCACATGATCCATATTATGCATTTGCATATTTAACGGCTTTTCACCGTTTATTGCACATTTTAACCAAAAACTCGAGGTAATGCATATGTTCGTGGATATTTCGACGTAGAATGGTCCTTCTTGCTTATAAAAATGGTTTGAGCAACCGAAGATACAATCTTTCTACTGAAATTTAAAAGTCCGTCGTTATTTACAAAACTAGTTAAATTTAAAATGCCAAATAATGTTAACTAATAAAATAAATAACAAAATTTACTTAAACAATATTATTTTTACATAAAATAAGTGGTAATAACCAGGTTTTTTATCATATTATTTGATGTTGCATATATTTCGTACATATTTTTTGCATAATTATAATCCGGTCTCTAATTGTTAGCATACCTTAATGATAGCTTAGATGGCTTGATGGGCTTAAAACAATACAATTCTTGTTCAAATTCTGAAATACGATTCAAAGCCAGTTCGTAAGTGCTACTGCACTCTTGATGAGTTAGCTGAGTTGAGGGTGATGGATTCAAATGATCTATTATTAATTATTTTGAATTTATAAAATCAAATACTTACTAGACATACGAGAGATTAATGTGTAGATAACTTGCATTATGCGTAAAAAGTTTAATTAAAATCGGTTCATTCATTTTTAAGATTTTGGACTAGAAAGTTCGTAAAAAACACAACGTTAACGCTCCTAATACAGTCACTTCATGTGAAACCCTTTTAAATCAATTTACAATAAAATTATAAATCCTTTAGAATGCGTCCGTCACTTAGCGGCAATCTTCAAAGAAATTGTTACAGAGCGAGACAGAGCTATATAGCTGGTAAACACAAAAAATATAGCCGATTTTCCTTTAAGTCTTATCTCTTCTAGGAACCACTAATGACAGGTATACAATTTCTATGTGAGCGTGAGTTAGCGCTATGCGATAGAAAGAGACAACGGACCTTCACTTGACTCCTGTCTGTTGTAAGGTGGTGAGTTCGGAGAGATGAAAGAAACGCGCGTGTCGGCTAATTCGCTAGCAGATAAATTTGAAATTTATGGTGTTAGGGGTAATGTCTTAGAACCCATTAAATCCTATCTTCATAACCGTAAACAAGTTACTGAAATCAGTAAAATTTATGGTAATCGTGAGGAAATCTCAAGATCTGAAGAACGAGAAGTTATGTACGGCGTACCTCAGGGCAGTGTGCTGGGGCTTGCATTGTTTACTTTATAACATTAATGACTTGCCGAACTTGCACAACTGAAAAACCGATGACATTTTTTTCTATCGATTGCACTGTGACAATAGCCTGTTATGCCAAAACACATATGAACAAGACATTAATAATTCACTTATATCTATCATAACCTGGTTAAATAATAATTAATTTAAAGAAGACTACTGTAATGCATTTCAGACAACGTACACATACAGCTAAAAATCCCAATGTTCAATTTAATAATATTAATATTAATGAAACTTCTGGGACTGATTATAGATGATAAGTTGAATTGGAAACTTCAAATAGAAGCAACTAATAAAAAAATAAGTAGTGCAGCCTACACACAGAATTTGGCCGTAGCTGACTCGTATGTTGCGATACCTGTTCCTGCTTTAAAGGGGTGTGTAACGTTTGAAATAATAACAAAAGATCTAATGATCATATGATCAAATTTTATTTTATCTAATTGTATATGGCATAGTGAACATTTTATAGAATGCACATTTAAAATAATATTTAAAATCTATAAGTAACGTTTAATATAATTTAGAAACGTCTACTTTGTTTTGAATATTATTGCAAAAACTGATTCGATTTTAAACTTAAGGTCCTATTATCAAGTTATTATTAGTTCGTTTTTAGACATGTCCATTAAAGAAACATATTTAATTATATAGAGTCATATGCGGCCCTGAAAAGGGCCTTTTTTTGGATAGGCGCATCTACATACTATGATAGATCGGCGCGAAAAAGGCTACGTAGACTGATTGATGACGATGAATGCGGTGGTGGGTTCATCAGTAGCCATCGGCGTCGGCTCCGGCTTCACCTTCGGTTTCTTCACTTTCTCCTCGAAACACATTTTCTTTAGCGCTTTGGCTAACTTTTTAGCTTCACGGCGCTCCTTTTTCTTGTTTTGACAATAAACACAATTGTCTGTAATTTTCTTTTTCTCTTCTGTAAATAAATAAATTAATGTTAGAACAAAACGGTAAAAGGTTATAAGAAGAAACGAAAGTGAACCAATAACGTACCGAGCTAAAACAACTTAGCTTGCAAAATCGAAAATACCGCCGAAAATGGCTTAAAAATATATAAATTGTAGAGAACAATTCACCCACCCGAACGTTGACGCCGTTCATAATCCATGGGCGACGATGCGGTTGTATCCATAATTAATTCACACGCGAGGAAAAAATGCAAACACACGACCACTAACTATCGACAGCACAGGAGCGAATGACAAAACTAACATAGGAAACACACTTCGCTATTCTTTGGGGACAACTTCACTTGATATTTTGTCGCTTTCCTTTGTATAGCGCTATCTCGCTCTTTCATAGAACAATGTCAATCTGCCATTAGTAAATTGTTCTCAAAAGCGTTATTAAGTACATGAAGATTAGCAAATTGTAGTTGTGTCTCTTTGTAATGTCTACCTGCTACATAGCCCTATTTTATTTTGTCGGAATGGTGAGAGAGTGAAACAGGGCTAGGTAGAAACAATGTTTTTTGAGAACTATCGCAATGTAACCAATATAAATATATGTTTTATTATAGTTAATAAAGAGAGACTAGAATTCGTCGATAAAACAGTTTTCCTAAAACTATACTCCAAAAATGTTCAATAATATAAATGATTCGTCTCGTTTTGGCAACTTTATCATCAGTTATGAGTCTTTTTCATCAGTTTATTTAGTTTTTATATACTTTTGAGGTTATTCCTGCTTTAATTAATTAGTCTGAGACGAGGCATTGATAATTATTATTCTATAATCCCCGACTTGTAAAGTAACACACACACTGATTTAGATTTAAACATATCACTGCCAAATAAATTATTAATTGATACCGCATTATATGTATTCACATGATCCATATTATGCATTTGCATATTTAACGGCTTTTCACCGTTTATTGCACATTTTAACCAAAAACTCGAGGTAATGCATATGTTCGTGGATATTTCGACGTAGAATGGTCCTTCCTCCTTATAAAAATGGTTTGAGCAACCGAAGATACAATCTTTCTACTGAAATTTAAAAGTCCGTCGTTATTTACAAAACTAGTTAAATTTAAAATGCCAAATAATGTTAACTAATAAAATAAATAACAAAATTTACTTAAACAATATTATTTTTACATAAAATAAGTGGTAATAACCAGGTTTTTTATCATATTATTTGATGTTGCATATATTTCGTACATATTTTTTGCATAATTATAATCCGGTCTCTAATTGTTAGCATACCTTAATGATAGCTTAGATGGCTTGATGGGCTTAAAACAATACAATTCTTGTTCAAATTCTGAAATACGATTCAAAGCCAGTTCGTAAGTGCTACTGCACTCTTGATGAGTTAGCTGAGTTGAGGGTGATGGATTCAAATGATCTATTATTAATTATTTTGAATTTATAAAATCAAATACTTACTAGACATACGAGAGATTAATGTGTAGATAACTTGCATTATGCGTAAAAAGTTTAATTAAAATCGGTTCATTCATTTTTAAGATTTTGGACTAGAAAGTTCGTAAAAAACACAACGTTAACGCTCCTAATACAGTCACTTCATGTGAAACCCTTTTAAATCAATTTACAATAAAATTATAAATCCTTTAGAATGCGTCCGTCACTTAGCGGCAATCTTCAAAGAAATTGTTACAGAGCGAGACAGAGCTATATAGCTGGTAAACACAAAAAATATAGCCGATTTTCCTTTAAGTCTTATCTCTTCTAGGAACCACTAATGACAGGTATACAATTTCTATGTGAGCGTGAGTTAGCGCTATGCGATAGAAAGAGACAACGGACCTTCACTTGACTCCTGTCTGTTGTAAGGTGGTGAGTTCGGAGAGATGAAAGAAACGCGCGTGTCGGCTAATTCGCTAGCAGATAAATTTGAAATTTATGGTGTTAGGGGTAATGTCTTAGAACCCATTAAATCCTATCTTCATAACCGTAAACAAGTTACTGAAATCAGTAAAATTTATGGTAATCGTGAGGAAATCTCAAGATCTGAAGAACGAGAAGTTATGTACGGCGTACCTCAGGGCAGTGTGCTGGGGCTTGCATTGTTTACTTTATAACATTAATGACTTGCCGAACTTGCACAACTGAAAAACCGATGACATTTTTTTCTATCGATTGCACTGTGACAATAGCCTGTTATGCCAAAACACATATGAACAAGACATTAATAATTCACTTATATCTATCATAACCTGGTTAAATAATAATTAATTTAAAGAAGACTACTGTAATGCATTTCAGACAACGTACACATACAGCTAAAAATCCCAATGTTCAATTTAATAATATTAATATTAATGAAACTTCTGGGACTGATTATAGATGATAAGTTGAATTGGAAACTTCAAATAGAAGCAACTAATAAAAAAATAAGTAGTGCAGCCTACACACAGAATTTGGCCGTAGCTGACTCGTATGTTGCGATACCTGTTCCTGCTTTAAAGGGGTGTGTAACGTTTGAAATAATAACAAAAGATCTAATGATCATATGATCTAATTTCATTTTATCTAATTGTATATGGCATAGTGAACATTTTATAGAATGCACATTTAAAATAATATTTAAAATCTATAAGTAACGTTTAATATAATTTAGAAACGTCTACTTTGTTTTGAATATTTTTGCAAAAACTGATTCGATTTTAAACTTAAGGTCCTATTATCAAGTTATTATTAGTTCGTTTTTAGACATGTCCATTAAAGAAACATATTTAATTATATAGAGTCATATGCGGCCCTGAAAAGGGCCTTTTTTTGGATAGGCGCATCTACATACTATGATAGATCGGCGCGAAAAAGGCTACGTAGACTGATTGATGACGATGAATGCGGTGGTGGGTTCATCAGTAGCCATCGGCGTCGGCTCCGGCTTCACCTTCGGTTTCTTCACTTTCTCCTCGAAACACATTTTCTTTAGCGCTTTGGCTAACTTTTTAGCTTCACGGCGCTCCTTTTTCTTGTTTTGACAATAAACACAATTGTCTCTAATTTTCTTTTTCTCTTCTGTAAATAAATAAATTAATGTTAGAACAAAACGGTAAAAGGTTATAAGAAGAAACGAAAGTGAACCAATAACGTACCGAGCTAAAACAACTTAGCTTGCAAAATCGAAAATACCGCCGAAAATGGCTTAAAAATATATAAATTGTAGAGAACAATTCACCCACCCGAACGTTGACGCCGTTCATAATCCATGGGCGACGATGCGGTTGTATCCATAATTAATTCACACGCGAGGAAAAAATGCAAACACACGACCACTAACTATCGACAGCACAGGAGCGAATGACAAAACTAACATAGGAAACACACTTCGCTATTCTTTGGGGACAACTTCACTTGATATTTTGTCGCTTTCCTTTGTATAGCGCTATCTCGCTCTTTCATAGAACAATGTCAATCTGCCATTAGTAAATTGTTCTCAAAAGCGTTATTAAGTACATGAAGATTAGCAAATTGTAGTTGTGTCTCTTTGTAATGTCTACCTGCTACATAGCCCTATTTTATTTTGTCGGAATGGTGAGAGAGTGAAACAGGGCTATGTAGAAACAATGTTTTTTGAGAACTATCGCAATGTAACCAATATAAATATATGTTTTATTATAGTTAATAAAGAGAGACTAGAATTCGTCGATAAAACAGTTTTCCTAAAACTATACTCCAAAAATGTTCAATAATATAAATGATTCGTCTCGTTTTGGCAACTTTATCATCAGTTATGAGTCTTTTTCATCAGTTTATTTAGTTTTTATATACTTTTGAGGTTATTCCTGCTTTAATTAATTAGTCTGAGACGAGGCATTGATAATTATTATTCTATAATCCCCGACTTGTAAAGTAACACACACACTGATTTAGATTTAAACATATCACTGCCAAATAAATTATTAATTGATACCGCATTATATGTATTCACATGATCCATATTATGCATTTGCATATTTAACGGCTTTTCACCGTAATGCATATGTTCGTGGATATTTCGACGTAGAATGGTAGTTCCTGCTTATAAAAATGGTTTGAGCAACCGAAGATACAATCTTTCTACTGAAATTTAAAAGTCCGTCGTTATTTACAAAACTAGTTAAATTTAAAATGCCAAATAATGTTAACTAATAAAATAAATAACAAAATTTACTTAAACAATATTATTTTTACATAAAATAAGTGGTAATAACCAGGTTTTTTATCATATTATTTGATGTTGCATATATTTCGTACATATTTTTTGCATAATTATAATCCGGTCTCTAATTGTTAGCATACCTTAATGATAGCTTAGATGGCTTGATGGGCTTAAAACAATACAATTCTTGTTCAAATTCTGAAATACGATTCAAAGCCAGTTCGTAAGTGCTACTGCACTCTTGATGAGTTAGCTGAGTTGAGGGTGATGGATTCAAATGATCTATTATTAATTATTTTGATTTTATAAAATCAAATACTTACTAGACATACGAGAGATTAATGTGTAGATAACTTGCATTATGCGTAAAAAGTTTAATTAAAATCGGTTCATTCATTTTTAAGATTTTGGACTAGAAAGTTCGTAAAAAACACAACGTTAACGCTCCTAATACAGTCACTTCATGTGAAACCCTTTTAAATCAATTTACAATAAAATTATAAATCCTTTAGAATGCGTCCGTCACTTAGCGGCAATCTTCAAAGAAATTGTTACAGAGCGAGACAGAGCTATATAGCTGGTAAACACAAAAAATATAGCCGATTTTCCTTTAAGTCTTATCTCTTCTAGGAACCACTAATGACAGGTATACAATTTCTATGTGAGCGTGAGTTAGCGCTATGCGATAGAAAGAGACAACGGACCTTCACTTGACTCCTGTCTGTTGTAAGGTGGTGAGTTCGGAGAGATGAAAGAAACGCGCGTGTCGGCTAATTCGCTAGCAGATAAATTTGAAATTTATGGTGTTAGGGGTAATGTCTTAGAACACATTAAATCCTATCTTCATAACCGTAAACAAGTTACTGAAATCAGTAAAATTTATGGTAATCGTGAGAAAATCTCAAGATCCGAAGAACGAGAAGTTATGTACGGCGTACCTCAGGGCAGTGTGCTGGGGCCTGCATTGTTTACTTTATAACATTAATGACTTGCCGAACTTGCACAACTGAAAAACCGATGACATTTTTTTCTATCGATTGCACTGTGACAATAGCCTGTTATGCCAAAACACATATGAACAAGACATTAATAATTCACTTATATCTATCATAACCTGGTTAAATAATAATTAATTTAAAGAAGACTACTGTAATACATTTCAGACAACGTACACATACAGCTAAAAATCCCAATGTTCAATTTAATAATATTAATATTAATGAAACTTCTGGGACTGATTATAGATGATAAGTTGAATTGGAAACTTCAAATAGAAGCAACTAATAAAAAAATAAGTAGTGCAGCCTACACACAGAATTTGGCCGTAGCTGACTCGTATGTTGCGATACCTGTTCCTGCTTTAAAGGGGTGTGTAACGTTTGAAATAATAACAAAAGATCTAATGATCATATGATCTAATTTCATTTTATCTAATTGTATATGGCATAGTGAACATTTTATAGAATGCACATTTAAAATAATATTTAAAATCTATAAGTAACGTTTAATATAATTTAGAAACGTCTACTTTGTTTTGAATATTATTGCAAAAACTGATTCGATTTTAAACTTAAGGTCCTATTATCAAGTTATTATTAGTTCGTTTTTAGACATGTCCATTAAAGAAACATATTTAATTATATAGAGTCATATGCGGCCCTGAAAAGGGCCTTTTTTTGGATAGGCGCATCTACATACTATGATAGATCGGCGCGAAAAAGGCTACGTAGACTGATTGATGACGATGAATGCGGTGGTGGGTTCATCAGTAGCCATCGGCGTCGGCTCCGGCTTCACCTTCGGTTTCTTCACTTTCTCCTCGAAACACATTTTCTTTAGCGCTTTGGCTAACTTTTTAGCTTCACGGCGCTCCTTTTTCTTGTTTTGACAATAAACACAATTGTCTCTAATTTTCTTTTTCTCTTCTGTAAATAAATAAATTAATGTTAGAACAAAACGGTAAAAGGTTATAAGAAGAAACGAAAGTGAACCAATAACGTACCGAGCTAAAACAACTTAGCTTGCAAAATCGAAAATACCGCCGAAAATGGCTTAAAAATATATAAATTGTAGAGAACAATTCACCCACCCGAACGTTGACGCCGTTCATAATCCATGGGCGACGATGCGGTTGTATCCATAATTAATTCACACGCGAGGAAAAAATGCAAACACACGACCACTAACTATCGACAGCACAGGAGCGAATGACAAAACTAACATAGGAAACACACTTCGCTATTCTTTGGGGACAACTTCACTTGATATTTTGTCGCTTTCCTTTGTATAGCGCTATCTCGCTCTTTCATAGAACAATGTCAATCTGCCATTAGTAAATTGTTCTCAAAAGCGTTATTAAGTACATGAAGATTAGCAAATTGTAGTTGTGTCTCTTTGTAATGTCTACCTGCTACATAGCCCTATTTTATTTTGTCGGAATGGTGAGAGAGTGAAACAGGGCTATGTAGAAACAATGTTTTTTGAGAACTATCGCAATGTAACCAATATAAATATATGTTTTATTATAGTTAATAAAGAGAGACTAGAATTCGTCGATAAAACAGTTTTCCTAAAACTATACTCCAAAAATGTTCAATAATATAAATGATTCGTCTCGTTTTGGCAACTTTATCATCAGTTATGAGTCTTTTTCATCAGTTTATTTAGTTTTTATATACTTTTGAGGTTATTCCTGCTTTAATTAATTAGTCTGAGACGAGGCATTGATAATTATTATTCTATAATCCCCGACTTGTAAAGTAACACACACACTGATTTAGATTTAAACATATCACTGCCAAATAAATTATTAATTGATACCGCATTATATGTATTCACATGATCCATATTATGCATTTGCATATTTAACGGCTTTTCACCGTTTATTGCACATTTTAACCAAAAACTCGAGGTAATGCATATGTTCGTGGATATTTCGACGTAGAATGGTCCTTCTTGCTTATAAAAATGGTTTGAGCAACCGAAGATACAATCTTTCTACTGAAATTTAAAAGTCCGTCGTTATTTACAAAACTAGTTAAATTTAAAATGCCAAATAATGTTAACTAATAAAATAAATAACAAAATTTACTTAAACAATATTATTTTTACATAAAATAAGTGGTAATAACCAGGTTTTTTATCATATTATTTGATGTTGCATATATTTCGTACATATTTTTTGCATAATTATAATCCGGTCTCTAATTGTTAGCATACCTTAATGATAGCTTAGATGGCTTGATGGGCTTAAAACAATACAATTCTTGTTCAAATTCTGAAATACGATTCAAAGCCAGTTCGTAAGTGCTACTGCACTCTTGATGAGTTAGCTGAGTTGAGGGTGATGGATTCAAATGATCTATTATTAATTATTTTGAATTTATAAAATCAAATACTTACTAGACATACGAGAGATTAATGTGTAGATAACTTGCATTATGCGTAAAAAGTTTAATTAAAATCGGTTCATTCATTTTTAAGATTTTGGACTAGAAAGTTCGTAAAAAACACAACGTTAACGCTCCTAATACAGTCACTTCATGTGAAACCCTTTTAAATCAATTTACAATAAAATTATAAATCCTTTAGAATGCGTCCGTCACTTAGCGGCAATCTTCAAAGAAATTGTTACAGAGCGAGACAGAGCTATATAGCTGGTAAACACAAAAAATATAGCCGATTTTCCTTTAAGTCTTATCTCTTCTAGGAACCACTAATGACAGGTATACAATTTCTATGTGAGCGTGAGTTAGCGCTATGCGATAGAAAGAGACAACGGACCTTCACTTGACTCCTGTCTGTTGTAAGGTGGTGAGTTCGGAGAGATGAAAGAAACGCGCGTGTCGGCTAATTCGCTAGCAGATAAATTTGAAATTTATGGTGTTAGGGGTAATGTCTTAGAACCCATTAAATCCTATCTTCATAACCGTAAACAAGTTACTGAAATCAGTAAAATTTATGGTAATCGTGAGGAAATCTCAAGATCTGAAGAACGAGAAGTTATGTACGGCGTACCTCAGGGCAGTGTGCTGGGGCTTGCATTGTTTACTTTATAACATTAATGACTTGCCGAACTTGCACAACTGAAAAACCGATGACATTTTTTTCTATCGATTGCACTGTGACAATAGCCTGTTATGCCAAAACACATATGAACAAGACATTAATAATTCACTTATATCTATCATAACCTGGTTAAATAATAATTAATTTAAAGAAGACTACTGTAATGCATTTCAGACAACGTACACATACAGCTAAAAATCCCAATGTTCAATTTAATAATATTAATATTAATGAAACTTCTGGGACTGATTATAGATGATAAGTTGAATTGGAAACTTCAAATAGAAGCAACTAATAAAAAAATAAGTAGTGCAGCCTACACACAGAATTTGGCCGTAGCTGACTCGTATGTTGCGATACCTGTTCCTGCTTTAAAGGGGTGTGTAACGTTTGAAATAATAACAAAAGATCTAATGATCATATGATCTAATTTCATTTTATCTAATTGTATATGGCATAGTGAACATTTTATAGAATGCACATTTAAAATAATATTTAAAATCTATAAGTAACGTTTAATATAATTTAGAAACGTCTACTTTGTTTTGAATATTATTGCAAAAACTGATTCGATTTTAAACTTAAGGTCCTATTATCAAGTTATTATTAGTTCGTTTTTAGACATGTCCATTAAAGAAACATATTTAATTATATAGAGTCATATGCGGCCCTGAAAAGGGCCTTTTTTTGGATAGGCGCATCTACATACTATGATAGATCGGCGCGAAAAAGGCTACGTAGACTGATTGATGACGATGAATGCGGTGGTGGGTTCATCAGTAGCCATCGGCGTCGGCTCCGGCTTCACCTTCGGTTTCTTCACTTTCTCCTCGAAACACATTTTCTTTAGCGCTTTGGCTAACTTTTTAGCTTCACGGCGCTCCTTTTTCTTGTTTTGACAATAAACACAATTGTCTCTAATTTTCTTTTTCTCTTCTGTAAATAAATAAATTAATGTTAGAACAAAACGGTAAAAGGTTATAAGAAGAAACGAAAGTGAACCAATAACGTACCGAGCTAAAACAACTTAGCTTGCAAAATCGAAAATACCGCCGAAAATGGCTTAAAAATATATAAATTGTAGAGAACAATTCACCCACCCGAACGTTGACGCCGTTCATAATCCATGGGCGACGATGCGGTTGTATCCATAATTAATTCACACGCGAGGAAAAAATGCAAACACACGACCACTAACTATCGACAGCACAGGAGCGAATGACAAAACTAACATAGGAAACACACTTCGCTATTCTTTGGGGACAACTTCAATTGATATTTTGTCGCTTTCCTTTGTATAGCGCTATCTCGCTCTTTCATAGAACAATGTCAATCTGCCATTAGTAAATTGTTCTCAAAAGCGTTATTAAGTACATGAAGATTAGCAAATTGTAGTTGTGTCTCTTTGTAATGTCTACCTGCTACATAGCCCTATTTTATTTTGTCGGAATGGTGAGAGAGTGAAACAGGGTTATGTAGAAACAATGTTTTTTGAGAACTATCGCAATGTAACCAATATAAATATATGTTTTATTATAGTTAATAAAGAGAGACTAGAATTCGTCGATAAAACAGTTTTCCTAAAACTATACTCCAAAAATGTTCAATAATATAAATGATTCGTCTCGTTTTGGCAACTTTATCATCAGTTATGAGTCTTTTTCATCAGTTTATTTAGTTTTTATATACTTTTGAGGTTATTCCTGCTTTAATTAATTAGTCTGAGACGAGGCATTGATAATTATTATTCTATAATCCCCGACTTGTAAAGTAACACACACACTGATTTAGATTTAAACATATCACTGCCAAATAAATTATTAATTGATACCGCATTATATGTATTCACATGATCCATATTATGCATTTGCATATTTAACGGCTTTTCACCGTTTATTGCACATTTTAACCAAAAACTCGAGGTAATGCATATGTTCGTGGATATTTCGACGTAGAATGGTCCTTCTTGCTTATAAAAATGGTTTGAGCAACCGAAGATACAATCTTTCTACTGAAATTTAAAAGTCCGTCGTTATTTACAAAACTAGTTAAATTTAAAATGCCAAATAATGTTAACTAATAAAATAAATAACAAAATTTACTTAAACAATATTATTTTTACATAAAATAAGTGGTAATAACCAGGTTTTTTATCATATTATTTGATGTTGCATATATTTCGTACATATTTTTTGCATAATTATAATCCGGTCTCTAATTGTTAGCATACCTTAATGATAGCTTAGATGGCTTGATGGGCTTAAAACAATACAATTCTTGTTCAAATTCTGAAATACGATTCAAAGCCAGTTCGTAAGTGCTACTGCACTCTTGATGAGTTAGCTCAGTTGAGGGTGATGGATTCAAATGATCTATTATTAATTATTTTGAATTTATAAAATCAAATACTTACTAGACATACGAGAAATTAATGTGTAGATAACTTGCATTATGCGTAAAAAGTTTAATTAAAATCGGTTCATTCATTTTTAAGATTTTGGACTAGAAAGTTCGTAAAAAACACAACGTTAACGCTCCTAATACAGTCACTTCATGTGAAACCCTTTTAAATCAATTTACAATAAAATTATAAATCCTTTAGAATGCGTCCGTCACTTAGCGGCAATCTTCAAAGAAATTGTTACAGAGCGAGACAGAGCTATATAGCTGGTAAACACAAAAAATATAGCCGATTTTCCTTTAAGTCTTATCTCTTCTAGGAACCACTAATGACAGGTATACAATTTATATGTGAGCGTGAGTTAGCGCTATGCGATAGAAAGAGACAACGGACCTTCACTTGACTCCTGTCTGTTGTAAGGTGGTGAGTTCGGAGAGATGAAAGAAACGCGCGTGTCGGCTAATTCGCTAGCAGATAAATTTGAAATTTATGGTGTTAGGGGTAATGTCTTAGAACACATTAAATCCTATCTTCATAACCGTAAACAAGTTACTGAAATCAGTAAAATTTATGGTAATCGTGAGGAAATCTCAAGATCCGAAGAACGAGAAATTATGTACGGCGTACCTCAGGCCAGTGTGCTGGGGCCTGCATTGTTTACTTTATAACATTAATGACTTGCCGAACTTGCACAACTGAAAAACCGATGACATTTTTTTCTATCGATTGCACTGTGACAATAGCCTGTTATGCCAAAACACATATGAACAAGACATTAATAATTCACTTATATCTATCATAACCTGGTTAAATAATAATTAATTTAAAGAAGACTACTGTAATGCATTTCAGACAACGTACACATACAGCTAAAAATCCCAATGTTCAATTTAATAATATTAATATTAATGAAACTTCTGGGACTGATTATAGATGATAAGTTGAATTGGAAACTTCAAATAGAAGCAACTAATAAAAAAATAAGTAGTGCAGCCTACACACAGAATTTGGCCGTAGCTGACTCGTATGTTGCGATACCTGTTCCTGCTTTAAAGGGGTGTGTAACGTTTGAAATAATAACAAAAGATCTAATGATCATATGATCTAATTTCATTTTATCTAATTGTATATGGCATAGTGAACATTTTATAGAATGCACATTTAAAATAATATTTAAAATCTATAAGTAACGTTTAATATAATTTAGAAACGTCTACTTTGTTTTGAATATTATTGCAAAAACTGATTCGATTTTAAACTTAAGGTCCTATTATCAAGTTATTATTAGTTCGTTTTTAGACATGTCCATTAAAGAAACATATTTAATTATATAGAGTCATATGCGGCCCTGAAAAGGGCCTTTTTTTGGATAGGCGCATCTACATACTATGATAGATCGGCGCGAAAAAGGCTACGTAGACTGATTGATGACGATGAATGCGGTGGTGGGTTCATCAGTAGCCATCGGCGTCGGCTCCGGCTTCACCTTCGGTTTCTTCACTTTCTCCTCGAAACACATTTTCTTTAGCGCTTTGGCTAACTTTTTAGCTTCACGGCGCTCCTTTTTCTTGTTTTGACAATAAACACAATTGTCTCTAATTTTCTTTTTCTCTTCTGTAAATAAATAAATTAATGTTAGAACAAAACGTTAAAAGGTTATAAGAAGAAACGAAAGTGAACCAATAACGTACCGAGCTAAAACAACTTAGCTTGCAAAATCGAAAATACCGCCGAAAATGGCTTAAAAATATATAAATTGTAGAGAACAATTCACCCACCCGAACGTTGACGCCGTTCATAATCCATGGGCGACGATGCGGTTGTATCCATAATTAATTCACACGCGAGGAAAAAATGCAAACACACGACCACTAACTATCGACAGCACAGGAGCGAATGACAAAACTAACATAGGAAACACACTTCGCTATTCTTTGGGGACAACTTCACTTGATATTTTGTCGCTTTCCTTTGTATAGCGCTATCTCGCTCTTTCATAGAACAATGTCAATCTGCCATTAGTAAATTGTTCTCAAAAGCGTTATTAAGTACATGAAGATTAGCAAATTGTAGTTGTGTCTCTTTGTAATGTCTACCTGCTACATAGCCCTATTTTATTTTGTCGGAATGGTGAGAGAGTGAAACAGGGCTATGTAGAAACAATGTTTTTTGAGAACTATCGCAATGTAACCAATATAAATATATGTTTTATTATAGTTAATAAAGAGAGACTAGAATTCGTCGATAAAACAGTTTTCCTAAAACTATACTCCAAAAATGTTCAATAATATAAATGATTCGTCTCGTTTTGGCAACTTTATCATCAGTTATGAGTCTTTTTCCTCAGTTTATTTAGTTTTTATATACTTTTGAGGTTATTCCTGCTTTAATTAATTAGTCTGAGACGAGGCATTGATAATTATTATTCTATAATCCCTGACTTGTAAAGTAACACACACACTGATTTAGATTTAAACATATCACTGCCAAATAAATTATTAATTGATACCGCATTATATGTATTCACATGATCCATATTATGCATTTGCATATTTAACGGCTTTTCACCGTTTATTGCACATTTTAACCAAAAACTCGAGGTAATGCATATGTTCGTGGATATTTCGACGTAGAATGGTCCTTCTTGCTTATAAAAATGGTTTGAGCAACCGAAGATACAATCTTTCTACTGAAATTTAAAAGTCCGTCGTTATTTACAAAACTAGTTAAATTTAAAATGCCAAATAATGTTAACTAATAAAATAAATAACAAAATTTACTTAAACAATATTATTTTTACATAAAATAAGTGGTAATAACCAGGTTTTTTATCATATTATTTGATGTTGCATATATTTCGTACATATTTTTTGCATAATTATAATCCGGTCTCTAATTGTTAGCATACCTTAATGATAGCTTAGATGGCTTGATGGGCTTAAAACAATACAATTCTTGTTCAAATTCTGAAATACGATTCAAAGCCAGTTCGTAAGTGCTACTGCACTCTTGATGAGTTAGCTCAGTTGAGGGTGATGGATTCAAATGATCTATTATTAATTATTTTGAATTTATAAAATCAAATACTTACTAGACATACGAGAGATTAATGTGTAGATAACTTGCATTATGCGTAAAAAGTTTAATTAAAATCGGTTCATTCATTTTTAAGATTTTGGACTAGAAAGTTCGTAAAAAACACAACGTTAACGCTCCTAATACAGTCACTTCATGTGAAACCCTTTTAAATCAATTTACAATAAAATTATAAATCCTTTAGAATGCGTCCGTCACTTAGCGGCAATCTTCAAAGAAATTGTTACAGAGCGAGACAGAGCTATATAGCTGGTAAACACAAAAAATATAGCCGATTTTCCTTTAAGTCTTATCTCTTCTAGGAACCACTAATGACAGGTATACAATTTATATGTGAGCGTGAGTTAGCGCTATGCGATAGAAAGAGACAACGGACCTTCACTTGACTCCTGTCTGTTGTAAGGTGGTGAGTTCGGAGAGATGAAAGAAACGCGCGTGTCGGCTAATTCGCTAGCAGATAAATTTGAAATTTATGGTGTTAGGGGTAATGTCTTAGAACACATTAAATCCTATCTTCATAACCGTAAACAAGTTACTGAAATCAGTAAAATTTATGGTAATCGTGAGGAAATCTCAAGATCCGAAGAACGAGAAATTATGTACGGCGTACCTCAGGCCAGTGTGCTGGGGCCTGCATTGTTTACTTTATAACATTAATGACTTGCCGAACTTGCACAACTGAAAAACCGATGACATTTTTTTCTATCGATTGCACTGTGACAATAGCCTGTTATGCCAAAACACATATGAACAAGACATTAATAATTCACTTATATCTATCATAACCTGGTTAAATAATAATTAATTTAAAGAAGACTACTGTAATGCATTTCAGACAACGTACACATACAGCTAAAAATCCCAATGTTCAATTTAATAATATTAATATTAATGAAACTTCTGGGACTGATTATAGATGATAAGTTGAATTGGAAACTTCAAATAGAAGCAACTAATAAAAAAATAAGTAGTGCAGCCTACACACAGAATTTGGCCGTAGCTGACTCGTATGTTGCGATACCTGTTCCTGCTTTAAAGGGGTGTGTAACGTTTGAAATAATAACAAAAGATCTAATGATCATATGATCTAATTTCATTTTATCTAATTGTATATGGCATAGTGAACATTTTATAGAATGCACATTTAAAATAATATTTAAAATCTATAAGTAACGTTTAATATAATTTAGAAACGTCTACTTTGTTTTGAATATTATTGCAAAAACTGATTCGATTTTAAACTTAAGGTCCTATTATCAAGTTATTATTAGTTCGTTTTTAGACATGTCCATTAAAGAAACATATTTAATTATATAGAGTCATATGCGGCCCTGAAAAGGGCCTTTTTTTGGATAGGCGCATCTACATACTATGATAGATCGGCGCGAAAAAGGCTACGTAGACTGATTGATGACGATGAATGCGGTGGTGGGTTCATCAGTAGCCATCGGCGTCGGCTCCGGCTTCACCTTCGGTTTCTTCACTTTCTCCTCGAAACACATTTTCTTTAGCGCTTTGGCTAACTTTTTAGCTTCACGGCGCTCCTTTTTCTTGTTTTGACAATAAACACAATTGTCTCTAATTTTCTTTTTCTCTTCTGTAAATAAATAAATTAATGTTAGAACAAAACGTTAAAAGGTTATAAGAAGAAACGAAAGTGAACCAATAACGTACCGAGCTAAAACAACTTAGCTTGCAAAATCGAAAATACCGCCGAAAATGGCTTAAAAATATATAAATTGTAGAGAACAATTCACCCACCCGAACGTTGACGCCGTTCATAATCCATGGGCGACGATGCGGTTGTATCCATAATTAATTCACACGCGAGGAAAAAATGCAAACACACGACCACTAACTATCGACAGCACAGGAGCGAATGACAAAACTAACATAGGAAACACACTTCGCTATTCTTTGGGGACAACTTCACTTGATATTTTGTCGCTTTCCTTTGTATAGCGCTATCTCGCTCTTTCATAGAACAATGTCAATCTGCCATTAGTAAATTGTTCTCAAAAGCGTTATTAAGTACATGAAGATTAGCAAATTGTAGTTGTGTCTCTTTGTAATGTCTACCTGCTACATAGCCCTATTTTATTTTGTCGGAATGGTGAGAGAGTGAAACAGGGCTATGTAGAAACAATGTTTTTTGAGAACTATCGCAATGTAACCAATATAAATATATGTTTTATTATAGTTAATAAAGAGAGACTAGAATTCGTCGATAAAACAGTTTTCCTAAAACTATACTCCAAAAATGTTCAATAATATAAATGATTCGTCTCGTTTTGGCAACTTTATCATCAGTTATGAGTCTTTTTCCTCAGTTTATTTAGTTTTTATATACTTTTGAGGTTATTCCTGCTTTAATTAATTAGTCTGAGACGAGGCATTGATAATTATTATTCTATAATCCCTGACTTGTAAAGTAACACACACACTGATTTAGATTTAAACATATCACTGCCAAATAAATTATTAATTGATACCGCATTATATGTATTCACATGATCCATATTATGCATTTGCATATTTAACGGCTTTTCACCGTTTATTGCACATTTTAACCAAAAACTCGAGGTAATGCATATGTTCGTGGATATTTCGACGTAGAATGGTCCTTCTTGCTTATAAAAATGGTTTGAGCAACCGAAGATACAATCTTTCTACTGAAATTTAAAAGTCCGTCGTTATTTACAAAACTAGTTAAATTTAAAATGCCAAATAATGTTAACTAATAAAATAAATAACAAAATTTACTTAAACAATATTATTTTTACATAAAATAAGTGGTAATAACCAGGTTTTTTATCATATTATTTGATGTTGCATATATTTCGTACATATTTTTTGCATAATTATAATCCGGTCTCTAATTGTTAGCATACCTTAATGATAGCTTAGATGGCTTGATGGGCTTAAAACAATACAATTCTTGTTCAAATTCTGAAATACGATTCAAAGCCAGTTCGTAAGTGCTACTGCACTCTTGATGAGTTAGCTGAGTTGAGGGTGATGGATTCAAATGATCTATTATTAATTATTTTGAATTTATAAAATCAAATACTTACTAGACATACGAGAGATTAATGTGTAGATAACTTGCATTATGCGTAAAAAGTTTAATTAAAATCGGTTCATTCATTTTTAAGATTTTGGACTAGAAAGTTCGTAAAAAACACAACGTTAACGCTCCTAATACAGTCACTTCATGTGAAACCCTTTTAAATCAATTTACAATAAAATTATAAATCCTTTAGAATGCGTCCGTCACTTAGCGGCAATCTTCAAAGAAATTGTTACAGAGCGAGACAGAGCTATATAGCTGGTAAACACAAAAAATATAGCCGATTTTCCTTTAAGTCTTATCTCTTCTAGGAACCACTAATGACAGGTATACAATTTCTATGTGAGCGTGAGTTAGCGCTATGCGATAGAAAGAGACAACGGACCTTCACTTGACTCCTGTCTGTTGTAAGGTGGTGAGTTCGGAGAGATGAAAGAAACGCGCGTGTCGGCTAATTCGCTAGCAGATAAATTTGAAATTTATGGTGTTAGGGGTAATGTCTTAGAACCCATTAAATCCTATCTTCATAACCGTAAACAAGTTACTGAAATCAGTAAAATTTATGGTAATCGTGAGGAAATCTCAAGATCTGAAGAACGAGAAGTTATGTACGGCGTACCTCAGGGCAGTGTGCTGGGGCTTGCATTGTTTACTTTATAACATTAATGACTTGCCGAACTTGCACAACTGAAAAACCGATGACATTTTTTTCTATCGATTGCACTGTGACAATAGCCTGTTATGCCAAAACACATATGAACAAGACATTAATAATTCACTTATATCTATCATAACCTGGTTAAATAATAATTAATTTAAAGAAGACTACTGTAATGCATTTCAGACAACGTACACATACAGCTAAAAATCCCAATGTTCAATTTAATAATATTAATATTAATGAAACTTCTGGGACTGATTATAGATGATAAGTTGAATTGGAAACTTCAAATAGAAGCAACTAATAAAAAAATAAGTAGTGCAGCCTACACACAGAATTTGGCCGTAGCTGACTCGTATGTTGCGATACCTGTTCCTGCTTTTAAGGGGGTGTGTAACGTTTGAAATAATAACAAAAGATCTAATGATCATATGATCTAATTTCATTTTATCTAATTGTATATGGCATAGTGAACATTTTATAGAATGCACATTTAAAATAATATTTAAAATCTATAAGTAACGTTTAATATAATTTAGAAACGTCTACTTTGTTTTGAATATTATTGCAAAAACTGATTCGATTTTAAACTTAAGGTCCTATTATCAAGTTATTATTAGTTCCTTTTTAGACATGTCCATTAAAGAAACATATTTAATTATATAGAGTCATATGCGGCCCTGAAAAGGGCCTTTTTTTGGATAGGCGCATCTACATACTATGATAGATCGGCGCGAAAAAGGCTACGTAGACTGATTGATGACGATGAATGCGGTGGTGGGTTCATCAGTAGCCATCGGCGTCGGCTCCGGCTTCACCTTCGGTTTCTTCACTTTCTCCTCGAAACACATTTTCTTTAGCGCTTTGGCTAACTTTTTAGCTTCACGGCGCTCCTTTTTCTTGTTTTGACAATAAACACAATTGTCTCTAATTTTCTTTTTCTCTTCTGTAAATAAATAAATTAATGTTAGAACAAAACGGTAAAAGGTTATAAGAAGAAACGAAAGTGAACCAATAACGTACCGAGCTAAAACAACTTAGCTTGCAAAATCGAAAATACCGCCGAAAATGGCTTAAAAATATATAAATTGTAGAGAACAATTCACCCACCCGAACGTTGACGCCGTTCATAATCCATGGGCGACGATGCGGTTGTATCCATAATTAATTCACACGCGAGGAAAAAATGCAAACACACGACCACTAACTATCGACAGCACAGGAGCGAATGACAAAACTAACATAGGAAACACACTTCGCTATTCTTTGGGGACAACTTCACTTGATATTTTGTCGCTTTCCTTTGTATAGCGCTATCTCGCTCTTTCATAGAACAATGTCAATCTGCCATTAGTAAATTGTTCTCAAAAGCGTTATTAAGTACATGAAGATTAGCAAATTGTAGTTGTGTCTCTTTGTAATGTCTACCTGCTACATAGCCCTATTTTATTTTGTCGGAATGGTGAGAGAGTGAAACAGGGCTATGTAGAAACAATGTTTTTTGAGAACTATCGCAATGTAACCAATATAAATATATGTTTTATTATAGTTAATAAAGAGAGACTAGAATTCGTCGATAAAACAGTTTTCCTAAAACTATACTCCAAAAATGTTCAATAATATAAATGATTCGTCTCGTTTTGGCAACTTTATCATCAGTTATGAGTCTTTTTCATCAGTTTATTTAGTTTTTATATACTTTTGAGGTTATTCCTGCTTTAATTAATTAGTCTGAGACGAGGCATTGATAATTATTATTCTATAATCCCCGACTTGTAAAGTAACACAGACACTGATTTAGATTTAAACATATCACTGCCAAATAAATTATTAATTGATACCGCATTATATGTATTCACATGATCCATATTATGCATTTGCATATTTAACGGCTTTTCACCGTTTATTGCACATTTTAACCAAAAACTCGAGGTAATGCATATGTTCGTGGATATTTCGACGTAGAATGGTCCTTCTTGCTTATAAAAATGGTTTGAGCAACCGAAGATACAATCTTTCTACTGAAATTTAAAAGTCCGTCGTTATTTACAAAACTAGTTAAATTTAAAATGCCAAATAATGTTAACTAATAAAATAAATAACAAAATTTACTTAAACAATATTATTTTTACATAAAATAAGTGGTAATAACCAGGTTTTTTATCATATTATTTGATGTTGCATATATTTCGTACATATTTTTTGCATAATTATAATCCGGTCTCTAATTGTTAGCATACCTTAATGATAGCTTAGATGGCTTGATGGGCTTAAAACAATACAATTCTTGTTCAAATTCTGAAATACGATTCAAAGCCAGTTCGTAAGTGCTACTGCACTCTTGATGAGTTAGCTGAGTTGAGGGTGATGGATTCAAATGATCTATTATTAATTATTTTGAATTTATAAAATCAAATACTTACTAGACATACGAGAGATTAATGTGTAGATAACTTGCATTATGCGTAAAAAGTTTAATTAAAATCGGTTCATTCATTTTTAAGCTTTTGGACTAGAAAGTTCGTAAAAAACACAACGTTAACGCTCCTAATACAGTCACTTCATGTGAAACCCTTTTAAATCAATTTACAATAAAATTATAAATCCTTTAGAATGCGTCCGTCACTTAGCGGCAATCTTCAAAGAAATTGTTGCTCGTAGGATGATCGCTATGTCCTCGCAGGGGGACATGGCGGGGCGGGTCATAGGCATCGCCTTTATCCCGCGGTTTTCTGTGCGTGCTCGTAACTACGAGCACGATTCCATTTTGTTTTGCCTTCTTGGCATACAGTATGTGACAGGCGTGCATACACTGCCTGTCAGTAGTGTGGTTGCATTATGTACAGTGGGAGCGTCGCGACGCTGTCTCACAGCGTCGATTTTTCACGACATCTGTGCGACACACTCCCGCACGGTGAGACTGTAGGCGAACCTACAGAGGCCACGCGAGAGATAGTCAGCGAACAGATGCCGGCTATATTGACGCGCCCAGCTGTGGATGTTGATCCCCGCCTGACACGCTTCCAGAGCTAGCCGGTTACGTCCCAGGCTAAGGGACCGTATATGTATGTTTGAACGGTATAGTAATTGCGTAACACCGTTCATGTATGTAACGAAGCACACTCCGCGCGCGACTTATACTTGTTACGTGAATTCATACGCTTGTGGAGTCATGATTGTATGTTTGCAATGTACATAGTGCCTATATTAACTTAGAACACTATATACACTGAATGTATATACTTGGTATAGTGTTATTGTATGAACGAGGCGCGTGTTATATGGTGTGCGGCTCGTTCAAGCGTCAATCCGGTAATGAGGCTGCGGGGGGGTAGGGTTGGGGGGAGCATGGGCGGGGCCTATGTATTACACAGGTCGCGCGGGAGACGGCGGGCGTCCGGCGGGCGGGAGTGCCACGGCGCTATCTGCGCAATATGTGGGAGGGCAGAGGTGTCGGCGCGCGCAAACATATTTGTTGATAGTCGGGCGCAGAATTCGTCCAGGCTCTCAATCCCTAAGTCGCGTGCTATAACGTCGTTCCTCACGTAGCGAGGTGCATCCGTTATCCGACGCAGCGTTAGATTTTGCTGCGCGCGGATACGTTTCTTGTTGGTCTCGCTAGTGAGGACGTACCAGGATGGAGCGGCATATGTGATAACTGGGCGTATATAGGTCTTGTATACGCCCAGTTTTGTACGTATTGGAAGTCGGGACGAGAGCACTGGCTTTAACATGGCGCGCACCGTTCTAGCCTTCGCTACGACCTGTTTAACATGGCCTCCCATGTTGAGTCTCCTGTCGATGGTCACCCCCAGGTATTTCGCCCGGGGGGTCCACTCGATGTCTACCCCCTGCAGCGTAAGGGGTGGTGGGAGGTGGGCGCACCCGACAATTAGGGCCTGTGTCTTACCCACGTTCACCGACAGCCGCCACTTCGACAGCCACTCGGGAAGTATGTTGAGCACGCGCTGCATTTTGACGGCCGCGTGACGCGCATTGAGCGATGTACATATGTACGCGGCGTCGTCGGCATACAGCGCGAGCGTGGATTCCGGTGTCGTGGGGATGTCGTCGGTGTAACATGAGTAGCACAGTGGCGAGACACATCCGCCCTGTGGCACGCCTGCCGCTATGGGTCGGGCGCTCGAGAGTACACCATCGACCACCACCCTGTATGTCCTGTTTGCCAGGAAGGAGGAGACCACCTTTACTACCCGACGGGGCGTGTCGGTCTTTGACATCTTGTATATTAGGCCCTCGTGCCAGACACGATCAAAAGCTTTTTCCATATCCAGGAATACTGCAACTGCGTGCTCCTTTTTATTTAGCGTTGCTGTGAGCAGGTGCAGTACCCTGGATAGCTGGAGCGTCGTTGAATGCTCCGAGCGGAACCCGAACTGTTCCGGTCTGGGTGTTAGATACCGTGTGAGATGTCGCAGCAGGAGTGCTTCGAACACCTTGGAGATTGTTGATAATAGCGTAATGGGCCGATAGCTCTCCGGCTTCAGCACATTCTTATGCGCCTTGGGCAGCATAATGACGCGCCCCTCCTTCCAGCATGGAGGGAAGGACCCAGTGCGCAGTACACCCGTGAACAGGCGCGCCAACGCTGCCACTGTACGATATGGCAGGTGGCGCAGCACTGTATTGGTTATACCGTCGGCACCAGGCGCTTTCCTCAGCTTGGTACGGAGTATGGCGCGTCTGACTGCGCAAGGCGAGAAAAAGATGGGTGCTTCATCGAGTGCTATCGGCGATTCGAAGTACTCGACAAGGTGTTTCTCGACTGCCGCGACATGTTCGTGGTTGTCAGTCGGGTTGGGCTGGAACTGACGCTCCAGGTGATCAGCGAAGATCTCAGCGCGGTCTGGCGCGGTATATCTTGGCGCCCCGTCGCTATGTAGCAATGGGCGCACCGGAGCTGGGGCATTCGACAACTGCCTGCACACTCTGTGTATCGCAGGCCAGTCTCCCTCGGTGGATTCTATATATTGCTCCCAGCTCTCGGCGTTGTGCGCCTGGAGCTTGGCCCGTACCTTTTCGGCGTGACGGTTGAGCTCTGCTTTCATTACTGGGCAGCGGGTGACTTGCCACCGCTTACGTAGGCGCCTAGTTTGGGCGACTAACTTTGCTAAGTAGCTAGGCAGGGGTTTATTAATAGGCCCCCGCTCCTGCGTACTCTCAGTTGTCGCCTCGGTGTAGGCGCGTTGTATGCAAGCGGTGATATCCGCTGCCAGTTTGCCCACGTCCGCGGCGGTGTTTACGGGCCAAGTAGGGGTGGTGGCCTCTATCCCTTCCTGGAACTTTTTCCAGTCCGTTTTACGACGTGGCGCTGGGGGCGAGAGTATGGTCGGCATCTCAGATAGGACGACGAGTACTGGCTGGTGGTCTGACAGCAACTCGTCGTCAATGACCTGCTGCGCGATCTGGCAGGTAAGGCCGCTATGGATAACGATATCGAGCACATCAGGTGTTTGTAGGCGGTTTGCCGGGTAGTGTGTCGGCACTTCGGGGCCCGACACCGTGTATCCATGCGCCTCTGAGTCGGCGAAGAGACGGTTTCCTCCCGTGTTACGTGTTGTAGAGTTCCACGCGGGATGTTTACAGTTCATGTCGCCGGCCAGGAGGGCCGGATGCGAGGTGTTCGTGACTAGCGCCCTCAGTTCGCCTACATTGTAGCGGTTTGAGGGCGGGCTGTATACTGCGTATATGTCCAGGTCCTCGCCGGCGACGTGAACCTGTATTCCCAGCGCGTAAAACGTGTCGACTGGGGGCGGGGGAAGGGGTTGGTGGACGACTCTCCGCCTAACTAATACCACCAGACCGCGGTAAATGTTGCCGGTGGCCGACCTATCGTCCCTTCTGTATATGAGATATCCTGGGAACCTAATCTTGTCTTTAGGCCCCAGGAATGTCTCACTGATGAGCGCCACGTCGATGAGCTGCTCTTTGAGGAGGAGGCGGAGCGGGACGACCTTGTCACGCAGGCCGTGTGAGTTCCAATGGATGATCCTCAGGCTAGCCATGGTACATTTGTAGAAGTTCGGCCAGCCCGTCGAGGATCACCAACTCTACATCCTGGCCTTGTCTGATGGCCTTTATAAGGTCCATCAGAAGCTTGATGGCGCAGGCCGTAAATTCATGTCTCGGTTTTAAAGTAGGTTTCATGTATTCCTCCGAGTTTGTCGGAGCTTGTCGCTGCTGGCTTGGCGCGGCGACTGTGACCTTCTTGGTTTGGGTGGCGGGAGCAAAACTTTGGGCGCCTTGCGCCTCTTGTGTTTGCCGCGCCTTCCCTCGACTTCTTTGCCTTTTGGGCTTTTGTTCAGCAGCGACGGGGGCGGTCTGTGCCGCCGCCTGCGCCTTGTGCGTGACGACATTTGTCGCCCCGTTTATTGTTTCACCTGCGGTGGGGGGTTGGGACTGTTTGTCCTTCTTCCCCCCCCTCCTGTTATTCCTCCGTCTCCCGGAGGGGGCTTCCTGCCTGTTTGTAGGCCCATTTGCTGCCGCCATCAGAGACTCGCTGGGAGCCTCCTTTTCTTCGGCATTTGTGGGTTTCGCGGTTATATTTTGATTGGCACGCTTTGTGCTGGCGACAGTACCCGCTCGCCTATTTTTGGCTTCCTGTACATAGACAGGACAGCGCGGATTGCTTGCTGGGTGATCACCCGCGCAATTTGCACAGGTCGCCGGCTCTGTCTTTGGGCGCGGGCAGTCCCTGGCGGCATGGTTCTCGCCGCATCTCACGCAGGCGAGCGGGCGGTGGCACAGATGCGAGCTGTGACGAAACTTCTGGCATCTGTGGCACTGGGCAGGCCCTTGCTTTCCCCTCCACGCCTCTATCTTTACACCACGCATGTAAAGAAACGTGGTGATATCATATACCTTTCGGAAGTCAGGCGTCCTCTTTATGACTGCATGGAATATGCAGCCGGGTCGTTCTCCACGCGCCTTAATGTGGCGGACGTACTCCGGTTCGAAACCATGCAGTCGCAGCTCCTCCTCGATTTCTTCTATCTCGGTGTCAGCTGGGAGCCCTCTGATAGCGAGTTTAACGCTCCTCTCGGCGGGCAGGGAATAAGCGAACCAGCTGAGGCCGCTTTCCTTCTCAAGGTCAGTGAGGTATCGCTGAACGACCCTATACTCCTCCGCGCTTTCCGGTAAAAACCTAATTCCGGCTTGGTACGGACGCGCGTTAGGAGGATGGCCCAGCTTTTCCCTCACCGCCTTGAAATGCGCCGCCCAATTGGGTAGCTTTTCCACAATGAGAGGTGGGTATCTTGGCTTCTTAGCCTTTTTCTGAGCCGCGGCAGTGGCCTGTCTCGACGCGCTCGCATTAGACCGATTGTTTACATCGGTTTTGTGCGGCGCGGAAACTAGGTCATCGCACGCCACTGGCTCAGAAATTTTAGGGGTGGGTTCCGAGTGTCGTCGCCCGTCAGTGGCGTAGCGGGCGGGCGAAACCGGGCCGCCCCCCCCGCGCGGTGTGCGCTGTGGTAGGGGCGGGTCGACGCAGCAACGCTTTGCCACTTCTATCTCGCCCTCGTCCGGGCTTCTTGGTCTGCGCTGGGCTCTAGTGGCGACATCGAGATTGAACTCGTAGTCGAAGCCCAGCGCATTAGTATTTTCTTCGTCTCTGTTTGTACACTTTAAGTGAGCTTGGTACTCACCCTTGTCGACGTCGGTCCTCACGGACATGTCTGGCGACATGTCTCGGCGATCGACGCCTGAACTCACCGACTCAGTCGACATGTCCGACCCTTGACGGGAGGAGTATGCGGACATCATGGCCGGGGAGTCCTGGGCGGACCCTCTAGGTGGTGGAGGCGAGGTGAACAGGGTCTTAGCTACCCTTCTCAGCTCGACCTCTGTAGCACTATTTGCACTGACCAATCGGTGGTGCGGAAGTGGCGCCGCGACGCGGCGTAAGTCCGAACTATTTTTCCTCGACGCTGATTGGTCAGCGGCCGAGGAAATTTTCACGGCATGCAGCGGTGCATTTGATGCACTTTTTTGGGGCGGACAAGCAGTAGGCGCACTTGCTGTCACTACCCTGGCGTAGGTATTGTTTTTGGCCGAGTTAGGCGCAGCGGAGCGCACATTCGGCGGAATAAATGTTTGTGGGTTTGTATACGGTACCACGGGGCTCGCATGTTCCCTATTGTCACGCGTCGACGACGCCACGGGGCGTACGGACTGAGACACGGTCGCGCGCTGTCCCGGCGCAGCTGGGCGCACGGCGGCGGCGGCGGCGCGAACAACTTGGGCGCGGCTCGGTGGTCCGGTCGATCCCGGTGCCTGTGTAGGTACAGGGCGAAATGCAGGCGGCCGTATGGGCACTGCAGGTTGTCGGGTCGACGGCGGCACGGGCGAAACGCGCGCAGTCGCCGATGTCGGCGGCGATCCGACGTACACTAGGCCTGTACGGCTAGGCGGAGTCCTGAAGTTATCAGGGGTAGCAGCTGTGGGCGACGTTCCTCTGACGCTGGGCAGCGACGACGAACGGTCTCCCAGTTGGCTGGCTGTTGAACGGCTGGAAGAGGAGGTGTCTTGGTCTCTAGGACCTCGACCATCAGCATTCTCATCATCATCATCACGAGTTGGGGGCGGCATGATAAACTGTGGCCTCCGCAGCCGCGTCGGTTTGTTACCAAACCGGGCAGCGCGGGGCGGCAACTTCCTGTTGCGCTCCCCGAGGAATTTATTTACTTACGTAAACAACACCTCAGAGAACCCAACAGGTAGTTACGCAAGATAACGGCTCGGGCGGATGTGTGACGTCGCTTCGGAGGCAGCAGGCACTCGACAAACACGACTTCACTACGCGACCACTGGGCGAATCCAGAAATTGTTACAGAGCAAGACAGAGCTATATAGCTGGTAAACACAAAAAATATAGCCGATTTTCCTTTAAGTCTTATCTCTTCTAGGAACCACTAATGACAGGTATACAATTTCTATGTGAGCGTGAGTTAGCGCTATGCGATAGAAAGAGACAACGGACCTTCACTTGACTCCTGTCTGTTGTAAGGTGGTGAGTTCGGAGAGATGAAAGAAACGCGCGTGTCGGCTAATTCGCTAGCAGATAAATTTGAAATTTATGGTGTTAGGGGTAATGTCTTAGAACACATTAAATCCTATCTTCATAACCGTAAACAAGTTACTGAAATCAGTAAAATTTATGGTAATCGTGAGGAAATCTCAAGATCTGAAGAACGAGAAGTTATGTACGGCGTACCTCAGGGCAGTGTGCTGGGGCTTGCATTGTTTACTTTATAACATTAATGACTTGCCGAACTTGCACAACTGAAAAACCGATGACATTTTTTTCTATCGATTGCACTGTGACAATAGCCTGTTATGCCAAAACACATATGAACAAGACATTAATAATTCACTTATATCTATCATAACCTGGTTAAATAATAATTAATTTAAAGAAGACTACTGTAATGCATTTCAGACAACGTACACATACAGCTAAAAATCCCAATGTTCAATTTAATAATATTAATATTAATGAAACTTCTGGGACTGATTATAGATGATAAGTTGAATTGGAAACTTCAAATAGAAGCAACTAATAAAAAAATAAGTAGTGCAGCCTACACACAGAATTTGGCCGTAGCTGACTCGTATGTTGCGATACCTGTTCCTGCTTTAAAGGGGTGTGTAACGTTTGAAATAATAACAAAAGATCTAATGATCATATGATCTAATTTCATTTTATCTAATTGTATATGGCATAGTGAACATTTTATAGAATGCACATTTAAAATAATATTTAAAATCTATAAGTAACGTTTAATATAATTTAGAAACGTCTACTTTGTTTTGAATATTATTGCAAAAACTGATTCGATTTTAAACTTAAGGTCCTATTATCAAGTTATTATTAGTTCGTTTTTAGACATGTCCATTAAAGAAACATATTTAATTATATAGAGTCATATGCGGCCCTGAAAAGGGCCTTTTTTTGGATAGGCGCATCTACATACTATGATAGATCGGCGCGAAAAAGGCTACGTAGACTGATTGATGACGATGAATGCGGTGGTGGGTTCATCAGTAGCCATCGGCGTCGGCTCCGGCTTCACCTTCGGTTTCTTCACTTTCTCCTAGAAACACATTTTCTTTAGCGCTTTGGCTAACTTTTTAGCTTCACGGCGCTCCTTTTTCTTGTTTTGACAATAAACACAATTGTCTCTAATTTTCTTTTTCTCTTCTGTAAATAAATAAATTAATGTTAGAACAAAACGGTAAAAGGTTATAAGAAGAAACGAAAGTGAACCAATAACGTACCGAGCTAAAACAACTTAGCTTGCAAAATCGAAAATACCGCCGAAAATGGCTTAAAAATATATAAATTGTAGAGAACAATTCACCCACCCGAACGTTGACGCCGTTCATAATCCATGGGCGACGATGAGGTTGTATCCATAATTAATTCACACGCGAGGAAAAAATGCAAACACACGACCACTAACTATCGACAGCACAGGAGCGAATGACAAAACTAACATAGGAAACACACTTCGCTATTCTTTGGGGACAACTTCACTTGATATTTTGTCGCTTTCCTTTGTATAGCGCTATCTCGCTCTTTCATAGAACAATGTCAATCTGCCATTAGTAAATTGTTCTCAAAAGCGTTATTAAGTACATGAAGATTAGCAAATTGTAGTTGTGTCTCTTTGTAATGTCTACCTGCTACATAGCCCTATTTTATTTTGTCGGAATGGTGAGAGAGTGAAACAGGGCTATGTAGAAACAATGTTTTTTGAGAACTATCGCAATGTAACCAATATAAATATATGTTTTATTATAGTTAATAAAGAGAGACTAGAATTCGTCGAAAAAACAGTTTTCCTAAAACTATACTCCAAAAATGTTCAATAATATAAATGATTCGTCTCGTTTTGGCAACTTTATCATCAGTTATGAGTCTTTTTCATCAGTTTATTTAGTTTTTATATACTTTTGAGGTTATTCCTGCTTTAATTAATTAGTCTGAGACGAGGCATTGATAATTATTATTCTATAATCCCCGACTTGTAAAGTAACACACACACTGATTTAGATTTAAACATATCACTGCCAAATAAATTATTAATTGATACCGCATTATATGTATTCACATGATCCATATTATGCATTTGCATATTTAACGGCTTTTCACCGTTTATTGCACATTTTAACCAAAAACTCGAGGTAATGCATATGTTCGTGGATATTTCGACGTAGAATGGTAGTTCCTGCTTATAAAAATGGTTTGAGCAACCGAAGATACAATCTTTCTACTGAAATTTAAAAGTCCGTCGTTATTTACAAAACTAGTTAAATTTAAAATGCCAAATAATGTTAACTAATAAAATAAATAACAAAATTTACTTAAACAATATTATTTTTACATAAAATAAGTGGTAATAACCAGGTTTTTTATCATATTATTTGATGTTGCATATATTTCGTACATATTTTTTGCATAATTATAATCCGGTCTCTAATTGTTAGCATACCTTAATGATAGCTTAGATGGCTTGATAGGCTTAAAACAATACAATTCTTGTTCAAATTCTGAAATACGATTCAAAGCCAGTTCGTAAGTGCTACTGCACTCTTGATGAGTTAGCTGAGTTGAGGGTGATGGATTCAAATGATCTATTATTAATTATTTTGAATTTATAAAATCAAATACTTACTAGACATACGAGAGATTAATGTGTAGATAACTTGCATTATGCGTAAAAAGTTTAATTAAAATCGGTTCATTCATTTTTAAGATTTTGGACTAGAAAGTTCGTAAAAAACACAACGTTAACGCTCCTAATACAGTCACTTCATGTGAAACCCTTTTAAATCAATTTACAATAAAATTATAAATCCTTTAGAATGCGTCCGTCACTTAGCGGCAATCTTCAAAGAAATTGTTACAGAGCGAGACAGAGCTATATAGCTGGTAAACACAAAAAATATAGCCGATTTTCCTTTAAGTCTTATCTCTTCTAGGAACCACTAATGACAGGTATACAATTTCTATGTGAGCGTGAGTTAGCGCTATGCGATAGAAAGAGACAACGGACCTTCACTTGACTCCTGTCTGTTGTAAGGTGGTGAGTTCGGAGAGATGAAAGAAACGCGCGTGTCGGCTAATTCGCTAGCAGATAAATTTGAAATTTATGGTGTTAGGGGTAATGTCTTAGAACACATTAAATCCTATCTTCATAACCGTAAACAAGTTACTGAAATCAGTAAAATTTATGGTAATCGTGAGGAAATCTCAAGATCCGAAGAACGAGAAGTTATGTACGGCGTACCTCAGGCCAGTGTGCTGGGGCCTGCATTGTTTACTTTATAACATTAATGACTTGCCGAACTTGCACAACTGAAAAACCGATGACATTTTTTTCTATCGATTGCACTGTGACAATAGCCTGTTATGCCAAAACACATATGAACAAGACATTAATAATTCACTTATATCTATCATAACCTGGTTAAATAATAATTAATTTAAAGAAGACTACTGTAATACATTTCAGACAACGTACACATACAGCTAAAAATCCCAATGTTCAATTTAATAATATTAATATTAATGAAACTTCTGGGACTGATTATAGATGATAAGTTGAATTGGAAACTTCAAATAGAAGCAACTAATAAAAAAATAAGTAGTGCAGCCTACACACAGAATTTGGCCGTAGCTGACTCGTATGTTGCGATACCTGTTCCTGCTTTAAAGGGGTGTGTAACGTTTGAAATAATAACAAAAGATCTAATGATCATATGATCTAATTTCATTTTATCAATTGTATATGGCATAGTGAACATTTTATAGAATGCACATTTAAAATAATATTTAAAATCTATAAGTAACGTTTAATATAATTTAGAAACGTCTACTTTGTTTTGAATATTTTTGCAAAAACTGATTCGATTTTAAACTTAAGGTCCTATTATCAAGTTATTATTAGTTCGTTTTTAGACATGTCCATTAAAGAAACATATTTAATTATATAGAGTCATATGCGGCCCTGAAAAGGGCCTTTTTTTGGATAGGCGCATCTACATACTATGATAGATCGGCGCGAAAAAGGCTACGTAGACTGATTGATGACGATGAATGCGGTGGTGGGTTCATCAGTAGCCATCGGCGTCGGCTCCGGCTTCACCTTCGGTTTCTTCACTTTCTCCTCGAAACACATTTTCTTTAGCGCTTTGGCTAACTTTTTAGCTTCACGGCGCTCCTTTTTCTTGTTTTGACAATAAACACAATTGTCTGTAATTTTCTTTTTCTCTTCTGTAAATAAATAAATTAATGTTAGAACAAAACGGTAAAAGGTTATAAGAAGAAACGAAAGTGAACCAATAACGTACCGAGCTAAAACAACTTAGCTTGCAAAATCGAAAATACCGCCGAAAATGGCTTAAAAATATATAAATTGTAGAGAACAATTCACCCACCCGAACGTTGACGCCGTTCATAATCCATGGGCGACGATGCGGTTGTATCCATAATTAATTCACACGCGAGGAAAAAATGCAAACACACGACCACTAACTATCGACAGCACAGGAGCGAATGACAAAACTAACATAGGAAACACACTTCGCTATTCTTTGGGGACAACTTCACTTGATATTTTGTCGCTTTCCTTTGTATAGCGCTATCTCGCTCTTTCATAGAACAATGTCAATCTGCCATTAGTAAATTGTTCTCAAAAGCGTTATTAAGTACATGAAGATTAGCAAATTGTAGTTGTGTCTCTTTGTAATGTCTACCTGCTACATAGCCCTATTTTATTTTGTCGGAATGGTGAGAGAGTGAAACAGGGCTATGTAGAAACAATGTTTTTTGAGAACTATCGCAATGTAACCAATATAAATATATGTTTTATTATAGTTAATAAAGAGAGACTAGAATTCGTCGAAAAAACAGTTTTCCTAAAACTATACTCCAAAAATGTTCAATAATATAAATGATTCGTCTCGTTTTGGCAACTTTATCATCAGTTATGAGTCTTTTTCATCAGTTTATTTAGTTTTTATATACTTTTGAGGTTATTCCTGCTTTAATTAATTAGTCTGAGACGAGGCATTGATAATTATTATTCTATAATCCCCGACTTGTAAAGTAACACACACACTGATTTAGATTTAAACATATCACTGCCAAATAAATTATTAATTGATACCGCATTATATGTATTCACATGATCCATATTATGCATTTGCATATTTAACGGCTTTTCACCGTTTATTGCACATTTTAACCAAAAACTCGAGGTAATGCATATGTTCGTGGATATTTCGACGTAGAATGGTCCTTCCTGCTTATAAAAATGGTTTGAGCAACCGAAGATACAATCTTTCTACTGAAATTTAAAAGTCCGTCGTTATTTACAAAACTAGTTAAATTTAAAATGCCAAATAATGTTAACTAATAAAATAAATAACAAAATTTACTTAAACAATATTATTTTTACATAAAATAAGTGGTAATAACCAGGTTTTTTATCATATTATTTGATGTTGCATATATTTCGTACATATTTTTTGCATAATTATAATCCGGTCTCTAATTGTTAGCATACCTTAATGATAGCTTAGATGGCTTGATGGGCTTAAAACAATACAATTCTTGTTCAAATTCTGAAATACGATTCAAAGCCAGTTCGTAAGTGCTACTGCACTCTTGATGAGTTAGCTGAGTTGAGGGTGATGGATTCAAATGATCTATTATTAATTATTTTGAATTTATAAAATCAAATACTTACTAGACATACGAGAGATTAATGTGTAGATAACTTGCATTATGCGTAAAAAGTTTAATAAAAATCGGTTCATTCATTTTTAAGATTTTGGACTAGAAAGTTCATAAAAAACACAACGTTAACGCTCCTAATACAGTCACTTCATGTGAAACCCTTTTAAATCAATTTACAATAAAATTATAAATCCTTTAGAATGCGTCCGTCACTTAGCGGCAATCTTCAAAGAAATTGTTACAGAGCGAGACAGAGCTATATAGCTGGTAAACACAAAAAATATAGCCGATTTTCCTTTAAGTCTTATCTCTTCTAGGAACCACTAATGACAGGTATACAATTTCTATGTGAGCGTGAGTTAGCGCTATGCGATAGAAAGAGACAACGGACCTTCACTTGACTCCTGTCTGTTGTAAGGTGGTGAGTTCGGAGAGATGAAAGAAACGCGCGTGTCGGCTAATTCGCTAGCAGATAAATTTGAAATTTATGGTGTTAGGGGTAATGTCTTAGAACCCATTAAATCCTATCTTCATAACCGTAAACAAGTTACTGAAATCAGTAAAATTTATGGTAATCGTGAGGAAATCTCAAGATCTGAAGAACGAGAAGTTATGTACGGCGTACCTCAGGGCAGTGTGCTGGGGCTTGCATTGTTTACTTTATAACATTAATGACTTGCCGAACTTGCACAACTGAAAAACCGATGACATTTTTTTCTATCGATTGCACTGTGACAATAGCCTGTTATGCCAAAACACATATGAACAAGACATTAATAATTCACTTATATCTATCATAACCTGGTTAAATAATAATTAATTTAAAGAAGACTACTGTAATGCATTTCAGACAACGTACACATACAGCTAAAAATCCCAATGTTCAATTTAATAATATTAATATTAATGAAACTTCTGGGACTGATTATAGATGATAAGTTGAATTGGAAACTTCAAATAGAAGCAACTAATAAAAAAATAAGTAGTGCAGCCTACACACAGAATTTGGCCGTAGCTGACTCGTATGTTGCGATACCTGTTCCTGCTTTAAAGGGGTGTGTAACGTTTGAAATAATAACAAAAGATCTAATGATCATATGATCTAATTTCATTTTATCAATTGTATATGGCATAGTGAACATTTTATAGAATGCACATTTAAAATAATATTTAAAATCTATAAGTAACGTTTAATATAATTTAGAAACGTCTACTTTGTTTTGAATATTTTTGCAAAAACTGATTCGATTTTAAACTTAAGGTCCTATTATCAAGTTATTATTAGTTCGTTTTTAGACATGTCCATTAAAGAAACATATTTAATTATATAGAGTCATATGCGGCCCTGAAAAGGGCCTTTTTTTGGATAGGCGCATCTACATACTATGATAGATCGGCGCGAAAAAGGCTACGTAGACTGATTGATGACGATGAATGCGGTGGTGGGTTCATCAGTAGCCATCGGCGTCGGCTCCGGCTTCACCTTCGGTTTCTTCACTTTCTCCTCGAAACACATTTTCTTTAGCGCTTTGGCTAACTTTTTAGCTTCACGGCGCTCCTTTTTCTTGTTTTGACAATAAACACAATTGTCTGTAATTTTCTTTTTCTCTTCTGTAAATAAATAAATTAATGTTAGAACAAAACGGTAAAAGGTTATAAGAAGAAACGAAAGTGAACCAATAACGTACCGAGCTAAAACAACTTAGCTTGCAAAATCGAAAATACCGCCGAAAATGGCTTAAAAATATATAAATTGTAGAGAACAATTCACCCACCCGAACGTTGACGCCGTTCATAATCCATGGGCGACGATGCGGTTGTATCCATAATTAATTCACACGCGAGGAAAAAATGCAAACACACGACCACTAACTATCGACAGCACAGGAGCGAATGACAAAACTAACATAGGAAACACACTTCGCTATTCTTTGGGGACAACTTCACTTGATATTTTGTCGCTTTCCTTTGTATAGCGCTATCTCGCTCTTTCATAGAACAATGTCAATCTGCCATTAGTAAATTGTTCTCAAAAGCGTTATTAAGTACATGAAGATTAGCAAATTGTAGTTGTGTCTCTTTGTAATGTCTACCTGCTACATAGCCCTATTTTATTTTGTCGGAATGGTGAGAGAGTGAAACAGGGCTATGTAGAAACAATGTTTTTTGAGAACTATCGCAATGTAACCAATATAAATATATGTTTTATTATAGTTAATAAAGAGAGACTAGAATTCGTCGATAAAACAGTTTTCCTAAAACTATACTCCAAAAATGTTCAATAATATAAATGATTCGTCTCGTTTTGGCAACTTTATCATCAGTTATGAGTCTTTTTCATCAGTTTATTTAGTTTTTATATACTTTTGAGGTTATTCCTGCTTTAATTAATTAGTCTGAGACGAGGCATTGATAATTATTATTCTATAATCCCCGACTTGTAAAGTAACACACACACTGATTTAGATTTAAACATATCACTGCCAAATAAATTATTAATTGATACCGCATTATATGTATTCACATGATCCATATTATGCATTTGCATATTTAACGGCTTTTCACCGTTTATTGCACATTTTAACCAAAAACTCGAGGTAATGCATATGTTCGTGGATATTTCGACGTAGAATGGTCCTTCTTGCTTATAAAAATGGTTTGAGCAACCGAAGATACAATCTTTCTACTGAAATTTAAAAGTCCGTCGTTATTTACAAAACTAGTTAAATTTAAAATGCCAAATAATGTTAACTAATAAAATAAATAACAAAATTTACTTAAACAATATTATTTTTACATAAAATAAGTGGTAATAACCAGGTTTTTTATCATATTATTTGATGTTGCATATATTTCGTACATATTTTTTGCATAATTATAATCCGGTCTCTAATTGTTAGCATACCTTAATGATAGCTTAGATGGCTTGATGGGCTTAAAACAATACAATTCTTGTTCAAATTCTGAAATACGATTCAAAGCCAGTTCGTAAGTGCTACTGCACTCTTGATGAGTTAGCTGAGTTGAGGGTGATGGATTCAAATGATCTATTATTAATTATTTTGAATTTATAAAATCAAATACTTACTAGACATACGAGAAATTAATGTGTAGATAACTTGCATTATGCGTAAAAAGTTTAATTAAAATCGGTTCATTAATTTTTAAGATTTTGGACTAGAAAGTTCGTAAAAAACACAACGTTAACGCTCCTAATACAGTCACTTCATGTGAAACCCTTTTAAATCAATTTACAATAAAATTATAAATCCTTTAGAATGCGTCCGTCACTTAGCGGCAATCTTCAAAGAAATTGTTACAGAGCAAGACAGAGCTATATAGCTGGTAAACACAAAAAATATAGCCGATTTTCCTTTAAGTCTTATCTCTTCTAGGAACCACTAATGACAGGTATACAATTTCTATGTGAGCGTGAGTTAGCGCTATGCGATAGAAAGAGACAACGGACCTTCACTTGACTCCTGTCTGTTGTAAGGTGGTGAGTTCGGAGAGATGAAAGAAACGCGCGTGTCGGCTAATTCGCTAGCAGATAAATTTGAAATTTATGGTGTTAGGGGTAATGTCTTAGAACACATTAAATCCTATCTTCATAACCGTAAACAAGTTACTGAAATCAGTAAAATTTATGGTAATCGTGAGGAAATCTCAAGATCCGAAGAACGAGAAGTTATGTACGGCGTACCTCAGGGCAGTGTGCTGGGGCTTGCATTGTTTACTTTATAACATTAATGACTTGCCGAACTTGCACAACTGAAAAACCGATGACATTTTTTTCTATCGATTACACTGTGACAATAGCCTGTTATGCCAAAACATATATGAACAAGACATTAATAATTCACTTATATCTATCATAACCTGGTTAAATAATAATTAATTTAAAGAAGACTACTGTAATGCATTTCAGACAACGTACACATACAGCTAAAAATCCCAATGTTCAATTTAATAATATTAATATTAATGAAACTTCTGGGACTGATTATAGATGATAAGTTGAATTGGAAACTTCAAATAGAAGCAACTAATAAAAAAATAAGTAGTGCAGCCTACACACAGAATTTGGCCGTAGCTGACTCGTATGTTGCGATACCTGTTCCTGCTTTAAAGGGGTGTGTAACGTTTGAAATAATAACAAAAGATCTAATGATCATATGATCTAATTTCATTTTATCTAATTGTATATGGCATAGTGAACATTTTATAGAATGCACATTTAAAATAATATTTAAAATCTATAAGTAACGTTTAATATAATTTAGAAACGTCTACTTTGTTTTGAATATTATTGCAAAAACTGATTCGATTTTAAACTTAAGGTCCTATTATCAAGTTATTATTAGTTCGTTTTTAGACATGTCCATTAAAGAAACATATTTAATTATATAGAGTCATATGCGGCCCTGAAAAGGGCCTTTTTTTGGATAGGCGCATCTACATACTATGATAGATCGGCGCGAAAAAGGCTACGTAGACTGATTGATGACGATGAATGCGGTGGTGGGTTCATCAGTAGCCATCGGCGTCGGCTCCGGCTTCACCTTCGGTTTCTTCACTTTCTCCTCGAAACACATTTTCTTTAGCGCTTTGGCTAACTTTTTAGCTTCACGGCGCTCCTTTTTCTTGTTTTGACAATAAACACAATTGTCTCTAATTTTCTTTTTCTCTTCTGTAAATAAATAAATTAATGTTAGAACAAAACGGTAAAAGGTTATAAGAAGAAACGAAAGTGAACCAATAACGTACCGAGCTAAAACAACTTAGCTTGCAAAATCGAAAATACCGCCGAAAATGGCTTAAAAATATATAAATTGTAGAGAACAATTCACCCACCCGAACGTTGACGCCGTTCATAATCCATGGGCGACGATGAGGTTGTATCCATAATTAATTCACACGCGAGGAAAAAATGCAAACACACGACCACTAACTATCGACAGCACAGGAGCGAATGACAAAACTAACATAGGAAACACACTTCGCTATTCTTTGGGGACAACTTCACTTGATATTTTGTCGCTTTCCTTTGTATAGCGCTATCTCGCTCTTTCATAGAACAATGTCAATCTGCCATTAGTAAATTGTTCTCAAAAGCGTTATTAAGTACATGAAGATTAGCAAATTGTAGTTGTGTCTCTTTGTAATGTCTACCTGCTACATAGCCCTATTTTATTTTGTCGGAATGGTGAGAGAGTGAAACAGGGCTATGTAGAAACAATGTTTTTTGAGAACTATCGCAATGTAACCAATATAAATATATGTTTTATTATAGTTAATAAAGAGAGACTAGAATTCGTCGAAAAAACAGTTTTCCTAAAACTATACTCCAAAAATGTTCAATAATATAAATGATTCGTCTCGTTTTGGCAACTTTATCATCAGTTATGAGTCTTTTTCATCAGTTTATTTAGTTTTTATATACTTTTGAGGTTATTCCTGCTTTAATTAATTAGTCTGAGACGAGGCATTGATAATTATTATTCTATAATCCCCGACTTGTAAAGTAACACACACACTGATTTAGATTTAAACATATCACTGCCAAATAAATTATTAATTGATACCGCATTATATGTATTCACATGATCCATATTATGCATTTGCATATTTAACGGCTTTTCACCGTTTATTGCACATTTTAACCAAAAACTCGAGGTAATGCATATGTTCGTGGATATTTCGACGTAGAATGGTCCTTCCTGCTTATAAAAATGGTTTGAGCAACCGAAGATACAATCTTTCTACTGAAATTTAAAAGTCCGTCGTTATTTACAAAACTAGTTAAATTTAAAATGCCAAATAATGTTAACTAATAAAATAAATAACAAAATTTACTTAAACAATATTATTTTTACATAAAATAAGTGGTAATAACCAGGTTTTTTATCATATTATTTGATGTTGCATATATTTCGTACATATTTTTTGCATAATTATAATCCGGTCTCTAATTGTTAGCATACCTTAATGATAGCTTAGATGGCTTGATGGGCTTAAAACAATACAATTCTTGTTCAAATTCTGAAATACGATTCAAAGCCAGTTCGTAAGTGCTACTGCACTCTTGATGAGTTAGCTGAGTTGAGGGTGATGGATTCAAATGATCTATTATTAATTATTTTGAATTTATAAAATCAAATACTTACTAGACATACGAGAGATTAATGTGAAGATAACTTGCATTATGCGTAAAAAGTTTAATTAAAATCGGTTCATTCATTTTTAAGCTTTTGGACTAGAAAGTTCGTAAAAAACACAACGTTAACGCTCCTAATACAGTCACTTCATGTGAAACCCTTTTAAATCAATTTACAATAAAATTATAAATCCTTTAGAATGCGTCCGTCACTTAGCGGCAATCTTCAAAGAAATTGTTACAGAGCGAGACAGAGCTATATAGCTGGTAAACACAAAAAATATAGCCGATTTTCCTTTAAGTCTTATCTCTTCTAGGAACCACTAATGACAGGTATACAATTTCTATGTGAGCGTGAGTTAGCGCTATGCGATAGAAAGAGACAACGGACCTTCACTTGACTCCTGTCTGTTGTAAGGTGGTGAGTTCGGAGAGATGAAAGAAACGCGCGTGTCGGCTAATTCGCTAGCAGATAAATTTGAAATTTATGGTGTTAGGGGTAATGTCTTAGAACACATTAAATCCTATCTTCATAACCGTAAACAAGTTACTGAAATCAGTAAAATTTATGGTAATCGTGAGGAAATCTCAAGATCCGAAGAACGAGAAGTTATGTACGGCGTACCTCAGGCCAGTGTGCTGGGGCCTGCATTGTTTACTTTATAACATTAATGACTTGCCGAACTTGCACAACTGAAAAACCGATGACATTTTTTTCTATCGATTGCACTGTGACAATAGCCTGTTATGCCAAAACACATATGAACAAGATATTAATAATTCACTTATATCTATCATAACCTGGTTAAATAATAATTAATTTAAAGAAGACTACTGTAATACATTTCAGACAACGTACACATACAGCTAAAAATCCCAATGTTCAATTTAATAATATTAATATTAATGAAACTTCTGGGACTGATTATAGATGATAAGTTGAATTGGAAACTTCAAATAGAAGCAACTAATAAAAAAATAAGTAGTGCAGCCTACACACAGAATTTGGCCGTAGCTGACTCGTATGTTGCGATACCTGTTCCTGCTTTAAAGGGGTGTGTAACGTTTGAAATAATAACAAAAGATCTAATGATCATATGATCTAATTTCATTTTATCTAATTGTATATGGCATAGTGAACATTTTATAGAATGCACATTTAAAATAATATTTAAAATCTATAAGTAACGTTTAATATAATTTAGAAACGTCTACTTTGTTTTGAATATTTTTGCAAAAACTGATTCGATTTTAAACTTAAGGTCCTATTATCAAGTTATTATTAGTTCGTTTTTAGACATGTCCATTAAAGAAACATATTTAATTATATAGAGTCATATGCGGCCCTGAAAAGGGCCTTTTTTTGGATAGGCGCATCTACATACTATGATAGATCGGCGCGAAAAAGGCTACGTAGACTGATTGATGACGATGAATGCGGTGGTGGGTTCATCAGTAGCCATCGGCGTCGGCTCCGGCTTCACCTTCGGTTTCTTCACTTTCTCCTCGAAACACATTTTCTTTAGCGCTTTGGCTAACTTTTTAGCTTCACGGCGCTCCTTTTTCTTGTTTTGACAATAAACACAATTGTCTCTAATTTTCTTTTTCTCTTCTGTAAATAAATAAATTTATGTTAGAACAAAACGGTAAAAGGTTATAAGAAGAAACGAAAGTGAACCAATAACGTACCGAGCTAAAACAACTTAGCTTGCAAAATCGAAAATACCGCCGAAAATGGCTTAAAAATATATAAATTGTAGAGAACAATTCACCCACCCGAACGTTGACGCCGTTCATAATCCATGGGCGACGATGCGGTTGTATCCATAATTAATTCACACGCGAGGAAAAAATGCAAACACACGACCACTAACTATCGACAGCACAGGAGCGAATGACAAAACTAACATAGGAAACACACTTCGCTATTCTTTGGGGACAACTTCACTTGATATTTTGTCGCTTTCCTTTGTATAGCGCTATCTCGCTCTTTCATAGAACAATGTCAATCTGCCATTAGTAAATTGTTCTCAAAAGCGTTATTAAGTACATGAAGATTAGCAAATTGTAGTTGTGTCTCTTTGTAATGTCTACCTGCTACATAGCCCTATTTTATTTTGTCGGAATGGTGAGAGAGTGAAACAGGGCTATGTAGAAACAATGTTTTTTGAGAACTATCGCAATGTAACCAATATAAATATATGTTTTATTATAGTTAATAAAGAGAGACTAGAATTCGTCGATAAAACAGTTTTCCTAAAACTATACTCCAAAAATGTTCAATAATATAAATGATTCGTCTCGTTTTGGCAACTTTATCATCAGTTATGAGTCTTTTTCATCAGTTTATTTAGTTTTTATATACTTTTGAGGTTATTCCTGCTTTAATTAATTAGTCTGAGACGAGGCATTGATAATTATTATTCTATAATCCCCGACTTGTAAAGTAACACACACACTGATTTAGATTTAAACATATCACTGCCAAATAAATTATTAATTGATACCGCATTATATGTATTCACATGATCCATATTATGCATTTGCATATTTAACGGCTTTTCACCGTTTATTGCACATTTTAACCAAAAACTCGAGGTAATGCATATGTTCGTGGATATTTCGACGTAGAATGGTCCTTCTTGCTTATAAAAATGGTTTGAGCAACCGAAGATACAATCTTTCTACTGAAATTTAAAAGTCCGTCGTTATTTACAAAACTAGTTAAATTTAAAATGCCAAATAATGTTAACTAATAAAATAAATAACAAAATTTACTTAAACAATATTATTTTTACATAAAATAAGTGGTAATAACCAGGTTTTTTATCATATTATTTGATGTTGCATATATTTCGTACATATTTTTTGCATAATTATAATCCGGTCTCTAATTGTTAGCATACCTTAATGATAGCTTAGATGGCTTGATGGGCTTAAAACAATACAATTCTTGTTCAAATTCTGAAATACGATTCAAAGCCAGTTCGTAAGTGCTACTGCACTCTTGATGAGTTAGCTGAGTTGAGGGTGATGGATTCAAATGATCTATTATTAATTATTTTGAATTTATAAAATCAAATACTTACTAGACATACGAGAGATTAATGTGTAGATAACTTGCATTATGCGTAAAAAGTTTAATTAAAATCGGTTCATTCATTTTTAAGATTTTGGACTAGAAAGTTCGTAAAAAACACAACGTTAACGCTCCTAATACAGTCACTTCATGTGAAACCCTTTTAAATCAATTTACAATAAAATTATAAATCCTTTAGAATGCGTCCGTCACTTAGCGGCAATCTTCAAAGAAATTGTTACAGAGCGAGACAGAGCTATATAGCTGGTAAACACAAAAAATATAGCCGATTTTCCTCTTCCTTCTCCTTCCTTTCCTTCTCTTCTAGGAACCACTAATGACAGGTATACAATTTATATGTGAGCGTGAGTTAGCGCTATGCGATAGAAAGAGACAACGGACCTTCACTTGACTCCTGTCTGTTGTAAGGTGGTGAGTTCGGAGAGATGAAAGAAACGCGCGTGTCGGCTAATTCGCTAGCAGATAAATTTGAAATTTATGGTGTTAGGGGTAATGTCTTAGAACCCATTAAATCCTATCTTCATAACCGTAAACAAGTTACTGAAATCAGTAAAATTTATGGTAATCGTGAGGAAATCTCAAGATCTGAAGAACGAGAAGTTATGTACGGCGTACCTCAGGGCAGTGTGCTGGGGCTTGCATTGTTTACTTTATAACATTAATGACTTGCCGAACTTGCACAACTGAAAAACCGATGACATTTTTTTCTATCGATTGCACTGTGACAATAGCCTGTTATGCCAAAACACATATGAACAAGACATTAATAATTCACTTATATCTATCATAACCTGGTTAAATAATAATTAATTTAAAGAAGACTACTGTAATGCATTTCAGACAACGTACACATACAGCTAAAAATCCCAATGTTCAATTTAATAATATTAATATTAATGAAACTTCTGGGACTGATTATAGATGATAAGTTGAATTGGAAACTTCAAATAGAAGCAACTAATAAAAAAATAAGTAGTGCAGCCTACACACAGAATTTGGCCGTAGCTGACTCGTATGTTGCGATACCTGTTCCTGCTTTAAAGGGGTGTGTAACGTTTGAAATAATAACAAAAGATCTAATGATCATATGATCTAATTTCATTTTATCTAATTGTATATGGCATAGTGAACATTTTATAGAATGCACATTTAAAATAATATTTAAAATCTATAAGTAACGTTTAATATAATTTAGAAACGTCTACTTTGTTTTGAATATTTTTGCAAAAACTGATTCGATTTTAAACTTAAGGTCCTATTATCAAGTTATTATTAGTTCGTTTTTAGACATGTCCATTAAAGAAACATATTTAATTATATAGAGTCATATGCGGCCCTGAAAAGGGCCTTTTTTTGGATAGGCGCATCTCATACTATGATAGATCGGCGCGAAAAAGGCTACGTAGACTGATTGATGACGATGAATGCGGTGGTGGGTTCATCAGTAGCCATCGGCGTCGGCTCCGGCTTCACCTTCGGTTTCTTCACTTTCTCCTCGAAACACATTTTCTTTAGCGCTTTGGCTAACTTTTTAGCTTCACGGCGCTCCTTTTTCTTGTTTTGACAATAAACACAATTGTCTCTAATTTTCTTTTTCTCTTCTGTAAATAAATAAATTAATGTTAGAACAAAACGGTAAAAGGTTATAAGAAGAAACGAAAGTGAACCAATAACGTACCGAGCTAAAACAACTTAGCTTGCAAAATCGAAAATACCGCCGAAAATGGCTTAAAAATATATAAATTGTAGAGAACAATTCACCCACCCGAACGTTGACGCCGTTCATAATCCATGGGCGACGATGAGGTTGTATCCATAATTAATTCACACGCGAGGAAAAAATGCAAACACACGACCACTAACTATCGACAGCACAGGAGCGAATGACAAAACTAACATAGGAAACACACTTCGCTATTCTTTGGGGACAACTTCACTTGATATTTTGTCGCTTTCCTTTGTATAGCGCTATCTCGCTCTTTCATAGAACAATGTCAATCTGCCATTAGTAAATTGTTCTCAAAAGCGTTATTAAGTACATGAAGATTAGCAAATTGTAGTTGTGTCTCTTTGTAATGTCTACCTGCTACATAGCCCTATTTTATTTTGTCGGAATGGTGAGAGAGTGAAACAGGGCTATGTAGAAACAATGTTTTTTGAGAACTATCGCAATGTAACCAATATAAATATATGTTTTATTATAGTTAATAAAGAGAGACTAGAATTCGTCGATAAAACAGTTTTCCTAAAACTATACTCCAAAAATGTTCAATAATATAAATGATTCGTCTCGTTTTGGCAACTTTATCATCAGTTATGAGTCTTTTTCATCAGTTTATTTAGTTTTTATATACTTTTGAGGTTATTCCTGCTTTAATTAATTAGTCTGAGACGAGGCATTGATAATTATTATTCTATAATCCCTGACTTGTAAAGTAACACACACACTGATTTAGATTTAAACATATCACTGCCAAATAAATTATTAATTGATACCGCATTATATGTATTCACATGATCCATATTATGCATTTGCATATTTAACGGCTTTTCACCGTTTATTGCACATTTTAACCAAAAACTCGAGGTAATGCATATGTTCGTGGATATTTCGACGTAGAATGGTCCTTCCTGCTTATAAAAATGGTTTGAGCAACCGAAGATACAATCTTTCTACTGAAATTTAAAAGTCCGTCGTTATTTACAAAACTAGTTAAATTTAAAATGCCAAATAATGTTAACTAATAAAATAAATAACAAAATTTACTTAAACAATATTATTTTTACATAAAATAAGTGGTAATAACCAGGTTTTTTATCATATTATTTGATGTTGCATATATTTCGTACATATTTTTTGCATAATTATAATCCGGTCTCTAATTGTTAGCATACCTTAATGATAGCTTAGATGGCTTGATGGGCTTAAAACAATACAATTCTTGTTCAAATTCTGAAATACGATTCAAAGCCAGTTCGTAAGTGCTACTGCACTCTTGATGAGTTAGCTGAGTTGAGGGTGATGGATTCAAATGATCTATTATTAATTATTTTGAATTTATAAAATCAAATACTTACTAGACATACGAGAGATTAATGTGTAGATAACTTGCATTATGCGTAAAAAGTTTAATTAAAATCGGTTCATTCATTTTTAAGATTTTGGACTAGAAAGTTCGTAAAAAACACAACGTTAACGCTCCTAATACAGTCACTTCATGTGAAACCCTTTTAAATCAATTTACAATAAAATTATAAATCCTTTAGAATGCGTCCGTCACTTAGCGGCAATCTTCAAAGAAATTGTTACAGAGCGAGACAGAGCTATATAGCTGGTAAACATAAAAAATATAGCCGATTTTCCTTTAAGTCTTATCTCTTCTAGGAACCACTAATGACAGGTATACAATTTCTATGTGAGCGTGAGTTAGCGCTATGCGATAGAAAGAGACAACGGACCTTCACTTGACTCCTGTCTGTTGTAAGGTGGTGAGTTCGGAGAGATGAAAGAAACGCGCGTGTCGGCTAATTCGCTAGCAGATAAATTTGAAATTTATGGTGTTAGGGGTAATGTCTTAGAACACATTAAATCCTATCTTCATAACCGTAAACAAGTTACTGAAATCAGTAAAATTTATGGTAATCGTGAGGAAATCTCAAGATCCGAAGAACGAGAAGTTATGTACGGCGTACCTCAGGGCAGTGTGCTGGGGCTTGCATTGTTTACTTTATAACATTAATGACTTGCCGAACTTGCACAACTGAAAAACCGATGACATTTTTTTCTATCGATTGCACTGTGACAATAGCCTGTTATGCCAAAACACATATGAACAAGACATTAATAATTCACTTATATCTATCATAACCTGGTTAAATAATAATTAATTTAAAGAAGACTACTGTAATGCATTTCAGACAACGTACACATACAGCTAAAAATCCCAATGTTCAATTTAATAATATTAATATTAATGAAACTTCTGGGACTGATTATAGATGATAAGTTGAATTGGAAACTTCAAATAGAAGCAACTAATAAAAAAATAAGTAGTGCAGCCTACACACAGAATTTGGCCGTAGCTGACTCGTATGTTGCGATACCTGTTCCTGCTTTAAAGGGGTGTGTAACGTTTGAAATAATAACAAAAGATCTAATGATCATATGATCTAATTTCATTTTATCTAATTGTATATGGCATAGTGAACATTTTATAGAATGCACATTTAAAATAATATTTAAAATCTATAAGTAACGTTTAATATAATTTAGAAACGTCTACTTTGTTTTGAATATTATTGCAAAAACTGATTCGATTTTAAACTTAAGGTCCTATTATCAAGTTATTATTAGTTCGTTTTTAGACATGTCCATTAAAGAAACATATTTAATTATATAGAGTCATATGCGGCCCTGAAAAGGGCCTTTTTTTGGATAGGCGCATCTACATACTATGATAGATCGGCGCGAAAAAGGCTACGTAGACTGATTGATGACGATGAATGCGGTGGTGGGTTCATCAGTAGCCATCGGCGTCGGCTCCGGCTTCACCTTCGGTTTCTTCACTTTCTCCTAGAAACACATTTTCTTTAGCGCTTTGGCTAACTTTTTAGCTTCACGGCGCTCCTTTTTCTTGTTTTGACAATAAACACAATTGTCTCTAATTTTCTTTTTCTCTTCTGTAAATAAATAAATTAATGTTAGAACAAAACGGTAAAAGGTTATAAGAAGAAACGAAAGTGAACCAATAACGTACCGAGCTAAAACAACTTAGCTTGCAAAATCGAAAATACCGCCGAAAATGGCTTAAAAATATATAAATTGTAGAGAACAATTCACCCACCCGAACGTTGACGCCGTTCATAATCCATGGGCGACGATGAGGTTGTATCCATAATTAATTCACACGCGAGGAAAAAATGCAAACACACGACCACTAACTATCGACAGCACAGGAGCGAATGACAAAACTAACATAGGAAACACACTTCGCTATTCTTTGGGGACAACTTCACTTGATATTTTGTCGCTTTCCTTTGTATAGCGCTATCTCGCTCTTTCATAGAACAATGTCAATCTGCCATTAGTAAATTGTTCTCAAAAGCGTTATTAAGTACATGAAGATTAGCAAATTGTAGTTGTGTCTCTTTGTAATGTCTACCTGCTACATAGCCCTATTTTATTTTGTCGGAATGGTGAGAGAGTGAAACAGGGCTATGTAGAAATAATGTTTTTTGAGAACTATCGCAATGTAACCAATATAAATATATGTTTTATTATAGTTAATAAAGAGAGACTAGAATTCGTCGATAAAACAGTTTTCCTAAAACTATACTCCAAAAATGTTCAATAATATAAATGATTCGTCTCGTTTTGGCAACTTTATCATCAGTTATGAGTCTTTTTCATCAGTTTATTTAGTTTTTATATACTTTTGAGGTTATTCCTGCTTTAATTAATTAGTCTGAGACGAGGCATTGATAATTATTATTCTATAATCCCCGACTTGTAAAGTAACACACACACTGATTTAGATTTAAACATATCACTGCCAAATAAATTATTAATTGATACCGCATTATATGTATTCACATGATCCATATTATGCATTTGCATATTTAACGGCTTTTCACCGTTTATTGCACATTTTAACCAAAAACTCGAGGTAATGCATATGTTCGTGGATATTTCGACGTAGAATGGTCCTTCCTGCTTATAAAAATGGTTTGAGCAACCGAAGATACAATCTTTCTACTGAAATTTAAAAGTCCGTCGTTATTTACAAAACTAGTTAAATTTAAAATGCCAAATAATGTTAACTAATAAAATAAATAACAAAATTTACTTAAACAATATTATTTTTACATAAAATAAGTGGTAATAACCAGGTTTTTTTATCATATTATTTGATGTTGCATATATTTCGTACATATTTTTTGCATAATTATAATCCGGTCTCTAATTGTTAGCATACCTTAATGATAGCTTAGATGGCTTGATGGGCTTAAAACAATACAATTCTTGTTCAAATTCTGAAATACGATTCAAAGCCAGTTCGTAAGTGCTACTGCACTCTTGATGAGTTAGCTGAGTTGAGGGTGATGGATTCAAATGATCTATTATTAATTATTTTGAATTTATAAAATCAAATACTTACTAGACATACGAGAGATTAATGTGTAGATAACTTGCATTATGCGTAAAAAGTTTAATTAAAATCGGTTCATTCATTTTTAAGATTTTGGACTAGAAAGTTCGTAAAAAACACAACGTTAACGCTCCTAATACAGTCACTTCATGTGAAACCCTTTTAAATCAATTTACAATAAAATTATAAATCCTTTAGAATGCGTCCGTCACTTAGCGGCAATCTTCAAAGAAATTGTTACAGAGCGAGACAGAGCTATATAGCTGGTAAACACAAAAAATATAGCCGATTTTCCTTTAAGTCTTATCTCTTCTAGGAACCACTAATGACAGGTATACAATTTCTATGTGAGCGTGAGTTAGCGCTATGCGATAGAAAGAGACAACGGACCTTCACTTGACTCCTGTCTGTTGTAAGGTGGTGAGTTCGGAGAGATGAAAGAAACGCGCGTGTCGGCTAATTCGCTAGCAGATAAATTTGAAATTTATGGTGTTAGGGGTAATGTCTTAGAACACATTAAATCCTATCTTCATAACCGTAAACAAGTTACTGAAATCAGTAAAATTTATGGTAATCGTGAGGAAATCTCAAGATCCGAAGAACGAGAAGTTATGTACGGCGTACCTCAGGGCAGTGTGCTGGGGCCTGCATTGTTTACTTTATAACATTAATGACTTGCCGAACTTGCACAACTGAAAAACCGATGACATTTTTTTCTATCGATTGCACTGTGACAATAGCCTGTTATGCCAAAACACATATGAACAAGACATTAATAATTCACTTATATCTATCATAACCTGGTTAAATAATAATTAATTTAAAGAAGACTACTGTAATACATTTCAGACAACGTACACATACAGCTAAAAATCCCAATGTTCAATTTAATAATATTAATATTAATGAAACTTCTGGGACTGATTATAGATGATAAGTTTTTTTTAAAGATTGGAAACTTCAAATAGAAGCAACTAATAAAAAAATAAGTAGTGCAGCCTACACACAGAATTTGGCCGTAGCTGACTCGTATGTTGCGATACCTGTTCCTGCTTTAAAGGGGTGTGTAACGTTTGAAATAATAACAAAAGATCTAATGATCATATGATCTAATTTCATTTTATCTAATTGTATATGGCATAGTGAACATTTTATAGAATGCACATTTAAAATAATATTTAAAATCTATAAGTAACGTTTAATATAATTTAGAAACGTCTACTTTGTTTTGAATATTTTTGCAAAAACTGATTCGATTTTAAACTTAAGGTCCTATTATCAAGTTATTATTAGTTCGTTTTTAGACATGTCCATTAAAGAAACATATTTAATTATATAGAGTCATATGCGGCCCTGAAAAGGGCCTTTTTTTGGATAGGCGCATCTACATACTATGATAGATCGGCGCGAAAAAGGCTACGTAGACTGATTGATGACGATGAATGCGGTGGTGGGTTCATCAGTAGCCATAGGCGTCGGCTCCGGCTTCACCTTCGGTTTCTTCACTTTCTCCTCGAAACACATTTTCTTTAGCGCTTTGGCTAACTTTTTAGCTTCACGGCGCTCCTTTTTCTTGTTTTGACAATAAACACAATTGTCTCTAATTTTCTTTTTCTCTTCTGTAAATAAATAAATTAATGTTAGAACAAAACGGTAAAAGGTTATAAGAAGAAACGAAAGTGAACCAATAACGTACCGAGCTAAAACAACTTAGCTTGCAAAATCGAAAATACCGCCGAAAATGGCTTAAAAATATATAAATTGTAGAGAACAATTCACCCACCCGAACGTTGACGCCGTTCATAATCCATGGGCGACGATGCGGTTGTATCCATAATTAATTCACACGCGAGGAAAAAATGCAAACACACGACCACTAACTATCGACAGCACAGGAGCGAATGACAAAACTAACATAGGAAACACACTTCGCTATTCTTTGGGGACAACTTCACTTGATATTTTGTCGCTTTCCTTTGTATAGCGCTATCTCGCTCTTTCATAGAACAATGTCAATCTGCCATTAGTAAATTGTTCTCAAAAGCGTTATTAAGTACATGAAGATTAGCAAATTGTAGTTGTGTCTCTTTGTAATGTCTACCTGCTACATAGCCCTATTTTATTTTGTCGGAATGGTGAGAGAGTGAAACAGGGCTATGTAGAAACAATGTTTTTTGAGAACTATCGCAATGTAACCAATATAAATATATGTTTTATTATAGTTAATAAAGAGAGACTAGAATTCGTCGATAAAACAGTTTTCCTAAAACTATACTCCAAAAATGTTCAATAATATAAATGATTCGTCTCGTTTTGGCAACTTTATCATCAGTTATGAGTCTTTTTCATCAGTTTATTTAGTTTTTATATACTTTTGAGGTTATTCCTGCTTTAATTAATTAGTCTGAGACGAGGCATTGATAATTATTATTCTATAATCCCCGACTTGTAAAGTAACACACACACTGATTTAGATTTAAACATATCACTGCCAAATAAATTATTAATTGATACCGCATTATATGTATTCACATGATCCATATTATGCATTTGCATATTTAACGGCTTTTCACCGTTTATTGCACATTTTAACCAAAAACTCGAGGTAATGCATATGTTCGTGGATATTTCGACGTAGAATGGTCCTTCCTGCTTATAAAAATGGTTTGAGCAACCGAAGATACAATCTTTCTACTGAAATTTAAAAGTCCGTCGTTATTTACAAAACTAGTTAAATTTAAAATGCCAAATAATGTTAACTAATAAAATAAATAACAAAATTTACTTAAACAATATTATTTTTACATAAAATAAGTGGTAATAACCAGGTTTTTTATCATATTATTTGATGTTGCATATATTTCGTACATATTTTTTGCATAATTATAATCCGGTCTCTAATTGTTAGCATACCTTAATGATAGCTTAGATGGCTTGATGGGCTTAAAACAATACAATTCTTGTTCAAATTCTGAAATACGATTCAAAGCCAGTTCGTAAGTGCTACTGCACTCTTGATGAGTTAGCTGAGTTGAGGGTGATGGATTCAAATGATCTATTATTAATTATTTTGAATTTATAAAATCAAATACTTACTAGACATACGAGAGATTAATGTGTAGATAACTTGCATTATGCGTAAAAAGTTTAATTAAAATCGGTTCATTCATTTTTAAGATTTTGGACTAGAAAGTTCGTAAAAAACACAACGTTAACGCTCCTAATACAGTCACTTCATGTGAAACCCTTTTAAATCAATTTACAATAAAATTATAAATCCTTTAGAATGCGTCCGTCACTTAGCGGCAATCTTCAAAGAAATTGTTACAGAGCGAGACAGAGCTATATAGCTGGTAAACACAAAAAATATAGCCGATTTTCCTTTAAGTCTTATCTCTTCTAGGAACCACTAATGACAGGTATACAATTTCTATGTGAGCGTGAGTTAGCGCTATGCGATAGAAAGAGACAACGGACCTTCACTTGACTCCTGTCTGTTGTAAGGTGGTGAGTTCGGAGAGATGAAAGAAACGCGCGTGTCGGCTAATTCGCTAGCAGATAAATTTGAAATTTATGGTGTTAGGGGTAATGTCTTAGAACACATTAAATCCTATCTTCATAACCGTAAACAAGTTACTGAAATCAGTAAAATTTATGGTAATCGTGAGGAAATCTCAAGATCCGAAGAACGAGAAGTTATGTACGGCGTACCTCAGGGCAGTGTGCTGGGGCTTGCATTGTTTACTTTATAACATTAATGACTTGCCGAACTTGCACAACTGAAAAACCGATGACATTTTTTTCTATCGATTGCACTGTGACAATAGCCTGTTATGCCAAAACACATATGAACAAGACATTAATAATTCACTTATATCTATCATAACCTGGTTAAATAATAATTAATTTAAAGAAGACTACTGTAATGCATTTCAGACAACGTACACATACAGCTAAAAATCCCAATGTTCAATTTAATAATATTAATATTAATGAAACTTCTGGGACTGATTATAGATGATAAGTTGAATTGGAAACTTCAAATAGAAGCAACTAATAAAAAGTAAGTAGTGCAGCCTACACACAGAATTTGGCCGTAGCTGACTCGTATGTTGCGATACCTGTTCCTGCTTTAAAGGGGTGTGTAACGTTTGAAATAATAACAAAAGATCTAATGATCATATGATCTAATTTCATTTTATCTAATTGTATATGGCATAGTGAACATTTTATAGAATGCACATTTAAAATAATATTTAAAATCTATAAGTAACGTTTAATATAATTTAGAAACGTCTACTTTGTTTTGAATATTTTTGCAAAAACTGATTCGATTTTAAACTTAAGGTCCTATTATCAAGTTATTATTAGTTCGTTTTTAGACATGTCCATTAAAGAAACATATTTAATTATATAGAGTCATATGCGGCCCTGAAAAGGGCCTTTTTTTGGATAGGCGCATCTACATACTATGATAGATCGGCGCGAAAAAGGCTACGTAGACTGATTGATGACGATGAATGCGGTGGTGGGTTCATCAGTAGCCATCGGCGTCGGCTCCGGCTTCACCTTCGGTTTCTTCACTTTCTCCTCGAAACACATTTTCTTTAGCGCTTTGGCTAACTTTTTAGCTTCACGGCGCTCCTTTTTCTTGTTTTGACAATAAACACAATTGTCTCTAATTTTCTTTTTCTCTTCTGTAAATAAATAAATTAATGTTAGAACAAAACGGTAAAAGGTTATAAGAAGAAACGAAAGTGAACCAATAACGTACCGAGCTAAAACAACTTAGCTTGCAAAATCGAAAATACCGCCGAAAATGGCTTAAAAATATATAAATTGTAGAGAACAATTCACCCGCCCGAACATTGACGCCGTTCATAATCGATGGGCGACGATGAGGTTGTATCCATAATTAATTCACACGCGAGGAAAAAATGCAAACACACGACCACTAACTATCGACAGCACAGGAGCGAATGACAAAACTAACATAGGAAACACACTTCGCTATTCTTTGGGGACAACTTCACTTGATATTTTGTCGCTTTCCTTTGTATAGCGCTATCTCGCTCTTTCATAGAACAATGTCAATCTGCCATTAGTAAATTGTTCTCAAAAGCGTTATTAAGTACATGAAGATTAGCAAATTGTAGTTGTGTCTCTTTGTAATGTCTACCTGCTACATAGCCCTATTTTATTTTGTCGGAATGGTGAGAGAGTGAAACAGGGCTATGTAGAAACAATGTTTTTTGAGAACTATCGCAATGTAACCAATATAAATATATGTTTTATTATAGTTAATAAAGAGAGACTAGAATTCGTCGATAAAACAGTTTTCCTAAAACTATACTCCAAAAATGTTCAATAATATAAATGATTCGTCTCGTTTTGGCAACTTTATCATCAGTTATGAGTCTTTTTCATCAGTTTATTTAGTTTTTATATACTTTTGAGGTTATTCCTGCTTTAATTAATTAGTCTGAGACGAGGCATTGATAATTATTATTCTATAATCCCCGACTTGTAAAGTAACACACACACTGATTTAGATTTAAACATATCACTGCCAAATAAATTATTAATTGATACCGCATTATATGTATTCACATGATCCATATTATGCATTTGCATATTTAACGGCTTTTCACCGTTTATTGCACATTTTAACCAAAAACTCGAGGTAATGCATATGTTCGTGGATATTTCGACGTAGAATGGTCCTTCTTGCTTATAAAAATGGTTTGAGCAACCGAAGATACAATCTTTCTACTGAAATTTAAAAGTCCGTCGTTATTTACAAAACTAGTTAAATTTAAAATGCCAAATAATGTTAACTAATAAAATAAATAACAAAATTTACTTAAACAATATTATTTTTACATAAAAGAAGTGGTAATAACCAGGTTTTTTATCATATTATTTGATGTTGCATATATTTCGTACATATTTTTTGCATAATTATAATCCGGTCTCTAATTGTTAGCATACCTTAATGATAGCTTAGATGGCTTGATGGGCTTAAAACAATACAATTCTTGTTCAAATTCTGAAATACGATTCAAAGCCAGTTCGTAAGTGCTACTGCACTCTTGATGAGTTAGCTGAGTTGAGGGTGATGGATTCAAATGATCTATTATTAATTATTTTGAATTTATAAAATCAAATACTTACTAGACATACGAGAGATTAATGTGTAGATAACTTGCATTATGCGTAAAAAGTTTAATTAAAATCGGTTCATTCATTTTTAAGATTTTGGACTAGAAAGTTCGTAAAAAACACAACGTTAACGCTCCTAATACAGTCACTTCATGTGAAACCCTTTTAAATCAATTTACAATAAAATTATAAATCCTTTAGAATGCGTCCGTCACTTAGCGGCAATCTTCAAAGAAATTGTTACAGAGCGAGACAGAGCTATATAGCTGGTAAACACAAAAAATATAGCCGATTTTCCTTTAAGTCTTATCTCTTCTAGGAACCACTAATGCCAGGTATTCAATTTCTGTGTGAGCGTGAGTTAGCGCTATGCTATAGAAAGAGACAACGGACCTTCACTTGACTCCTGTCTGTTGTAAGGTGGTGAGTTCAGAGAGATGAAAGAAACGCGCGTGTCGGCTAATTCGCTAGCAGATAAATTTGAAATTTATGGTGTTAGGGGTAATGTCTTAGAACACATTAAATCCTATCTTCATAACCGTAAACAAGTTACTGAAATCAGTAAAATTTATGGTAATCGTGAGGAAATCTCAAGATCCGGAGAACGAGAAGTTATGTACGGCGTACCTCAGGGCAGTGTGCTGGGGCCTGCATTGTTTACTTTATAACATTAATGACTTGCCGAACTTGCACAACTGAAAAACCGATGACATTTTTTTCTATCGATTGCACTGTGACAATAGCCTGTTATGCCAAAACACATATGAACAAGACATTAATAATTCACTTATATCTATCATAACCTGGTTAAATAATAATTAATTTAAAGAAGACTACTGTAATGCATTTCAGACAACGTACACATACAGCTAAAAATCCCAATGTTCAATTTAATAATATTAATATTAATGAAACTTCTGGGACTGATTATAGATGATAAGTTGAATTGGAAACTTCAAATAGAAGCAACTAATAAAAAAATAAGTAGTGCAGCCTACACACAGAATTTGGCCGTAGCTGACTCGTATGTTGCGATACCTGTTCCTGCTTTAAAGGGGTGTGTAACGTTTGAAATAATAACAAAAGATCTAATGATCATATGATCTAATTTCATTTTATCTAATTGTATATGGCATAGTGAACATTTTATAGAATGCACATTTAAAATAATATTTAAAATCTATAAGTAACGTTTAATATAATTTAGAAACGTCTACTTTGTTTTGAATATTTTTGCAAAAACTGATTCGATTTTAAACTTAAGGTCCTATTATCAAGTTATTATTAGTTCGTTTTTAGACATGTCCATTAAAGAAACATATTTAATTATATAGAGTCATATGCGGCCCTGAAAAGGGCCTTTTTTTGGATAGGCGCATCTACATACTATGATAGATCGGCGCGAAAAAGGCTACGCAGACTGATTGATGACGATGAACGCGATGGTGGGTTCATCAGTAGCCATCGGCGTCGGCTCCGGCTTCACCTTCGGTTTCTTCACTTTCTCCTCGAAACACATTTTCTTTAGCGCTTTGGCTAACTTTTTAGCTTCACGGCGCTCCTTTTTCTTGTTTTGACAATAAACACAATTGTCTCTAATTTTCTTTTTCTCTTCTGTAAATAAATAAATTAATGTTAGAACAAAACGGTAAAAGGTTATAAGAAGAAACGAAAGTGAACCAATAACGTACCGAGCTAAAACAACTTAGCTTGCAAAATCGAAAATACCGCCGAAAATGGCTTAAAAATATATAAATTGTAGAGAACAATTCACCCACCCGAACGTTGACGCCGTTCATAATCAATGGGCGACGATGAGGTTGTATCCATAATTAATTCACACGCGAGGAAAAAATGCAAACACACGACCACTAACTATCGACAGCACAGGAGCGAATGACAAAACTAACATAGGAAACACACTTCGCTATTCTTTGGGGACAGTTTCACTTGATATTTTGTCGCTTTCCTTTGTATAGCGCTATCTCGCTCTTTCATAGAACAATGTCAATCTGCCATTAGTAAATTGTTCTCAAAAGCGTTATTAAGTACATGAAGATTAGCAAATTGTAGTTGTGTCTCTTTGTAATGTCTACCTGCTACATAGCCCTATTTTATTTTGTCGGAATGGTGAGAGAGTGAAACAGGGCTATGTAGAAACAATGTTTTTTGAGAACTGTCGCAATGTAACCAATATAAATATATGTTTTATTATAGTTAATAAAGAGAGACTAGAATTCGTCGATAAAACAGTTTTCCTAAAACTTTACTCCAAAAATGTTCAATAATATAAATGATTCGTCACGTTTTGGCAACTTTATCATCAGTTATGAGTCTTTTTCATCAGTTTATTTAGTTTTTATATACTTTTGAGGTTATTCCTGCTTTAATTAATTAGTCTGAGACGAGGCATTGACAATTATTATTCTATAATCCCCGACTTGTAAAGTAACACACACACTGATTTAGATTTAAACATATCACTGCCAAATAAATTATTAATTGATACCGCATTATATGTATTCACATGATCCATATTATGCATTTGCATATTTAACGGCTTTTCACCGTTTATTGCACATTTTAACCAAAAACTCGAGGTAATGCATATGTTCGTGGATATTTCGACGTAGAATGGTCCTTCCTGCTTATAAAAATGGTTTGAGCAACCGAAGATACAATCTTTCTACTGAAATTTAAAAGTCCGTCGTTATTTACAAAACTAGTTAAATTTAAAATGCCAAATAATGTTAACTAATAAAATAAATAACAAAATTTACTTAAACAATATTATTTTTACATAAAATAAGTGGTAATAACCAGGTTTTTTATCATATTATTTGATGTTGCATATATTTCGTACATATTTTTTGCATAATTATAATCCGGTCTCTAATTGTTAGCATACCTTAATGATAGCTTAGATGGCTTGATGGGCTTAAAACAATACAATTCTTGTTCAAATTCTGAAATACGATTCAAAGCCAGTTCGTAAGTGCTACTGCACTCTTGATGAGTTAGCTGAGTTGAGGGTGATGGATTCAAATGATCTATTATTAATTATTTTGAATTTATAAAATCAAATACTTACTAGACATACGAGAGATTAATGTGTAGATAACTTGCATTATGCGTAAAAAGTTTAATTAAAATCGGTTCATTAATTTTTAAGATTTTGGACTAGAAAGTTCGTAAAAAACACAACGTTAACGCTCCTAATACAGTCACTTCATGTGAAACCCTTTTAAATCAATTTACAATAAAATTATAAATCCTTTAGAATGCGTCCGTCACTTAGCGGCAATCTTCAAAGAAATTGTTACAGAGCGAGACAGAGCTATATAGCTGGTAAACACAAAAAATATAGCCGATTTTCCTTTAAGTCTTATCTCTTCTAGGAACCACTAATGACAGGTATACAATTTCTATGTGAGCGTGAGTTAGCGCTATGCGATAGAAAGAGACAACGGACCTTCACTTGACTCCTGTCTGTTGTAAGGTGGTGAGTTCGGAGAGATGAAAGAAACGCGCGTGTCGGCTAATTCGCTAGCAGATAAATTTGAAATTTATGGTGTTAGGGGTAATGTCTTAGAACACATTAAATCCTATCTTCATAACCGTAAACAAGTTACTGAAATCAGTAAAATTTATGGTAATCGTGAGGAAATCTCAAGATCCGAAGAACGAGAAGTTATGTACGGCGTACCTCAGGGCAGTGTGCTGGGGCCTGCATTGTTTACTTTATAACATTAATGACTTGCCGAACTTGCACAACTGAAAAACCGATGACATTTTTTTCTATCGATTGCACTGTGACAATAGCCTGTTATGCCAAAACACATATGAACAAGACATTAATAATTCACTTATATCTATCATAACCTGGTTAAATAATAATTAATTTAAAGAAGACTACTGTAATACATTTCAGACAACGTACACATACAGCTAAAAATCCCAATGTTCAATTTAATAATATTAATATTAATGAAACTTCTGGGACTGATTATAGATGATAAGTTGAATTGGAAACTTCAAATAGAAGCAACTAATAAAAAAATAAGTAGTGCAGCCTACACACAGAATTTGGCCGTAGCTGACTCGTATGTTGCGATACCTGTTCCTGCTTTAAAGGGGTGTGTAACGTTTGAAATAATAACAAAAGATCTAATGATCATATGATCTAATTTCATTTTATCTAATTGTATATGGCATAGTGAACATTTTATAGAATGCACATTTAAAATAATATTTAAAATCTATAAGTAACGTTTAATATAATTTAGAAACGTCTACTTTGTTTTGAATATTTTTGCAAAAACTGATTCGATTTTAAACTTAAGGTCCTATTATCAAGTTATTATTAGTTCGTTTTTAGACATGTCCATTAAAGAAACATATTTAATTATATAGAGTCATATGCGGCCCTGAAAAGGGCCTTTTTTTGGATAGGCGCATCTACATACTATGATAGATCGGCGCGAAAAAGGCTACGTAGACTGATTGATGACGATGAATGCGGTGGTGGGTTCATCAGTAGCCATAGGCGTCGGCTCCGGCTTCACCTTCGGTTTCTTCACTTTCTCCTCGAAACACATTTTCTTTAGCGCTTTGGCTAACTTTTTAGCTTCACGGCGCTCCTTTTTCTTGTTTTGACAATAAACACAATTGTCTCTAATTTTCTTTTTCTCTTCTGTAAATAAATAAATTAATGTTAGAACAAAACGGTAAAAGGTTATAAGAAGAAACGAAAGTGAACCAATAACGTACCGAGCTAAAACAACTTAGCTTGCAAAATCGAAAATACCGCCGAAAATGGCTTAAAAATATATAAATTGTAGAGAACAATTCACCCACCCGAACGTTGACGCCGTTCATAATCCATGGGCGACGATGCGGTTGTATCCATAATTAATTCACACGCGAGGAAAAAATGCAAACACACGACCACTAACTATCGACAGCACAGGAGCGAATGACAAAACTAACATAGGAAACACACTTCGCTATTCTTTGGGGACAACTTCACTTGATATTTTGTCGCTTTCCTTTGTATAGCGCTATCTCGCTCTTTCATAGAACAATGTCAATCTGCCATTAGTAAATTGTTCTCAAAAGCGTTATTAAGTACATGAAGATTAGCAAATTGTAGTTGTGTCTCTTTGTAATGTCTACCTGCTACATAGCCCTATTTTATTTTGTCGGAATGGTGAGAGAGTGAAACAGGGCTATGTAGAAACAATGTTTTTTGAGAACTATCGCAATGTAACCAATATAAATATATGTTTTATTATAGTTAATAAAGAGAGACTAGAATTCGTCGATAAAACAGTTTTCCTAAAACTATACTCCAAAAATGTTCAATAATATAAATGATTCGTCTCGTTTTGGCAACTTTATCATCAGTTATGAGTCTTTTTCATCAGTTTATTTAGTTTTTATATACTTTTGAGGTTATTCCTGCTTTAATTAATTAGTCTGAGACGAGGCATTGATAATTATTATTCTATAATCCCCGACTTGTAAAGTAACACACACACTGATTTAGATTTAAACATATCACTGCCAAATAAATTATTAATTGATACCGCATTATATGTATTCACATGATCCATATTATGCATTTGCATATTTAACGGCTTTTCACCGTTTATTGCACATTTTAACCAAAAACTCGAGGTAATGCATATGTTCGTGGATATTTCGACGTAGAATGGTCCTTCCTGCTTATAAAAATGGTTTGAGCAACCGAAGATACAATCTTTCTACTGAAATTTAAAAGTCCGTCGTTATTTACAAAACTAGTTAAATTTAAAATGCCAAATAATGTTAACTAATAAAATAAATAACAAAATTTACTTAAACAATATTATTTTTACATAAAATAAGTGGTAATAACCAGGTTTTTTATCATATTATTTGATGTTGCATATATTTCGTACATATTTTTTGCATAATTATAATCCGGTCTCTAATTGTTAGCATACCTTAATGATAGCTTAGATGGCTTGATGGGCTTAAAACAATACAATTCTTGTTCAAATTCTGAAATACGATTCAAAGCCAGTTCGTAAGTGCTACTGCACTCTTGATGAGTTAGCTGAGTTGAGGGTGATGGATTCAAATGATCTATTATTAATTATTTTGAATTTATAAAATCAAATACTTACTAGACATACGAGAGATTAATGTGTAGATAACTTGCATTATGCGTAAAAAGTTTAATTAAAATCGGTTCATTCATTTTTAAGATTTTGGACTAGAAAGTTCGTAAAAAACACAACGTTAACGCTCCTAATACAGTCACTTCATGTGAAACCCTTTTAAATCAATTTACAATAAAATTATAAATCCTTTAGAATGCGTCCGTCACTTAGCGGCAATCTTCAAAGAAATTGTTACAGAGCGAGACAGAGCTATATAGCTGGTAAACACAAAAAATATAGCCGATTTTCCTTTAAGTCTTATCTCTTCTAGGAACCACTAATGACAGGTATACAATTTCTATGTGAGCGTGAGTTAGCGCTATGCGATAGAAAGAGACAACGGACCTTCACTTGACTCCTGTCTGTTGTAAGGTGGTGAGTTCGGAGAGATGAAAGAAACGCGCGTGTCGGCTAATTCGCTAGCAGATAAATTTGAAATTTATGGTGTTAGGGGTAATGTCTTAGAACACATTAAATCCTATCTTCATAACCGTAAACAAGTTACTGAAATCAGTAAAATTTATGGTAATCGTGAGGAAATCTCAAGATCCGAAGAACGAGAAGTTATGTACGGCGTACCTCAGGGCAGTGTGCTGGGGCTTGCATTGTTTACTTTATAACATTAATGACTTGCCGAACTTGCACAACTGAAAAACCGATGACATTTTTTTCTATCGATTGCACTGTGACAATAGCCTGTTATGCCAAAACACATATGAACAAGACATTAATAATTCACTTATATCTATCATAACCTGGTTAAATAATAATTAATTTAAAGAAGACTACTGTAATGCATTTCAGACAACGTACACATACAGCTAAAAATCCCAATGTTCAATTTAATAATATTAATATTAATGAAACTTCTGGGACTGATTATAGATGATAAGTTGAATTGGAAACTTCAAATAGAAGCAACTAATAAAAAGTAAGTAGTGCAGCCTACACACAGAATTTGGCCGTAGCTGACTCGTATGTTGCGATACCTGTTCCTGCTTTAAAGGGGTGTGTAACGTTTGAAATAATAACAAAAGATCTAATGATCATATGATCTAATTTCATTTTATCTAATTGTATATGGCATAGTGAACATTTTATAGAATGCACATTTAAAATAATATTTAAAATCTATAAGTAACGTTTAATATAATTTAGAAACGTCTACTTTGTTTTGAATATTTTTGCAAAAACTGATTCGATTTTAAACTTAAGGTCCTATTATCAAGTTATTATTAGTTCGTTTTTAGACATGTCCATTAAAGAAACATATTTAATTATATAGAGTCATATGCGGCCCTGAAAAGGGCCTTTTTTTGGATAGGCGCATCTACATACTATGATAGATCGGCGCGAAAAAGGCTACGTAGACTGATTGATGACGATGAATGCGGTGGTGGGTTCATCAGTAGCCATCGGCGTCGGCTCCGGCTTCACCTTCGGTTTCTTCACTTTCTCCTCGAAACACATTTTCTTTAGCGCTTTGGCTAACTTTTTAGCTTCACGGCGCTCCTTTTTCTTGTTTTGACAATAAACACAATTGTCTCTAATTTTCTTTTTCTCTTCTGTAAATAAATAAATTAATGTTAGAACAAAACGGTAAAAGGTTATAAGAAGAAACGAAAGTGAACCAATAACGTACCGAGCTAAAACAACTTAGCTTGCAAAATCGAAAATACCGCCGAAAATGGCTTAAAAATATATAAATTGTAGAGAACAATTCACCCGCCCGAACATTGACGCCGTTCATAATCGATGGGCGACGATGAGGTTGTATCCATAATTAATTCACACGCGAGGAAAAAATGCAAACACACGACCACTAACTATCGACAGCACAGGAGCGAATGACAAAACTAACATAGGAAACACACTTCGCTATTCTTTGGGGACAACTTCACTTGATATTTTGTCGCTTTCCTTTGTATAGCGCTATCTCGCTCTTTCATAGAACAATGTCAATCTGCCATTAGTAAATTGTTCTCAAAAGCGTTATTAAGTACATGAAGATTAGCAAATTGTAGTTGTGTCTCTTTGTAATGTCTACCTGCTACATAGCCCTATTTTATTTTGTCGGAATGGTGAGAGAGTGAAACAGGGCTATGTAGAAACAATGTTTTTTGAGAACTATCGCAATGTAACCAATATAAATATATGTTTTATTATAGTTAATAAAGAGAGACTAGAATTCGTCGATAAAACAGTTTTCCTAAAACTATACTCCAAAAATGTTCAATAATATAAATGATTCGTCTCGTTTTGGCAACTTTATCATCAGTTATGAGTCTTTTTCATCAGTTTATTTAGTTTTTATATACTTTTGAGGTTATTCCTGCTTTAATTAATTAGTCTGAGACGAGGCATTGATAATTATTATTCTATAATCCCCGACTTGTAAAGTAACACACACACTGATTTAGATTTAAACATATCACTGCCAAATAAATTATTAATTGATACCGCATTATATGTATTCACATGATCCATATTATGCATTTGCATATTTAACGGCTTTTCACCGTTTATTGCACATTTTAACCAAAAACTCGAGGTAATGCATATGTTCGTGGATATTTCGACGTAGAATGGTCCTTCTTGCTTATAAAAATGGTTTGAGCAACCGAAGATACAATCTTTCTACTGAAATTTAAAAGTCCGTCGTTATTTACAAAACTAGTTAAATTTAAAATGCCAAATAATGTTAACTAATAAAATAAATAACAAAATTTACTTAAACAATATTATTTTTACATAAAAGAAGTGGTAATAACCAGGTTTTTTATCATATTATTTGATGTTGCATATATTTCGTACATATTTTTTGCATAATTATAATCCGGTCTCTAATTGTTAGCATACCTTAATGATAGCTTAGATGGCTTGATGGGCTTAAAACAATACAATTCTTGTTCAAATTCTGAAATACGATTCAAAGCCAGTTCGTAAGTGCTACTGCACTCTTGATGAGTTAGCTGAGTTGAGGGTGATGGATTCAAATGATCTATTATTAATTATTTTGAATTTATAAAATCAAATACTTACTAGACATACGAGAGATTAATGTGTAGATAACTTGCATTATGCGTAAAAAGTTTAATTAAAATCGGTTCATTCATTTTTAAGATTTTGGACTAGAAAGTTCGTAAAAAACACAACGTTAACGCTCCTAATACAGTCACTTCATGTGAAACCCTTTTAAATCAATTTACAATAAAATTATAAATCCTTTAGAATGCGTCCGTCACTTAGCGGCAATCTTCAAAGAAATTGTTACAGAGCGAGACAGAGCTATATAGCTGGTAAACACAAAAAATATAGCCGATTTTCCTTTAAGTCTTATCTCTTCTAGGAACCACTAATGCCAGGTATTCAATTTCTGTGTGAGCGTGAGTTAGCGCTATGCTATAGAAAGAGACAACGGACCTTCACTTGACTCCTGTCTGTTGTAAGGTGGTGAGTTCAGAGAGATGAAAGAAACGCGCGTGTCGGCTAATTCGCTAGCAGATAAATTTGAAATTTATGGTGTTAGGGGTAATGTCTTAGAACACATTAAATCCTATCTTCATAACCGTAAACAAGTTACTGAAATCAGTAAAATTTATGGTAATCGTGAGGAAATCTCAAGATCCGGAGAACGAGAAGTTATGTACGGCGTACCTCAGGGCAGTGTGCTGGGGCCTGCATTGTTTACTTTATAACATTAATGACTTGCCGAACTTGCACAACTGAAAAACCGATGACATTTTTTTCTATCGATTGCACTGTGACAATAGCCTGTTATGCCAAAACACATATGAACAAGACATTAATAATTCACTTATATCTATCATAACCTGGTTAAATAATAATTAATTTAAAGAAGACTACTGTAATGCATTTCAGACAACGTACACATACAGCTAAAAATCCCAATGTTCAATTTAATAATATTAATATTAATGAAACTTCTGGGACTGATTATAGATGATAAGTTGAATTGGAAACTTCAAATAGAAGCAACTAATAAAAAAATAAGTAGTGCAGCCTACACACAGAATTTGGCCGTAGCTGACTCGTATGTTGCGATACCTGTTCCTGCTTTAAAGGGGTGTGTAACGTTTGAAATAATAACAAAAGATCTAATGATCATATGATCTAATTTCATTTTATCTAATTGTATATGGCATAGTGAACATTTTATAGAATGCACATTTAAAATAATATTTAAAATCTATAAGTAACGTTTAATATAATTTAGAAACGTCTACTTTGTTTTGAATATTTTTGCAAAAACTGATTCGATTTTAAACTTAAGGTCCTATTATCAAGTTATTATTAGTTCGTTTTTAGACATGTCCATTAAAGAAACATATTTAATTATATAGAGTCATATGCGGCCCTGAAAAGGGCCTTTTTTTGGATAGGCGCATCTACATACTATGATAGATCGGCGCGAAAAAGGCTACGCAGACTGATTGATGACGATGAACGCGATGGTGGGTTCATCAGTAGCCATCGGCGTCGGCTCCGGCTTCACCTTCGGTTTCTTCACTTTCTCCTCGAAACACATTTTCTTTAGCGCTTTGGCTAACTTTTTAGCTTCACGGCGCTCCTTTTTCTTGTTTTGACAATAAACACAATTGTCTCTAATTTTCTTTTTCTCTTCTGTAAATAAATAAATTAATGTTAGAACAAAACGGTAAAAGGTTATAAGAAGAAACGAAAGTGAACCAATAACGTACCGAGCTAAAACAACTTAGCTTGCAAAATCGAAAATACCGCCGAAAATGGCTTAAAAATATATAAATTGTAGAGAACAATTCACCCACCCGAACGTTGACGCCGTTCATAATCAATGGGCGACGATGAGGTTGTATCCATAATTAATTCACACGCGAGGAAAAAATGCAAACACACGACCACTAACTATCGACAGCACAGGAGCGAATGACAAAACTAACATAGGAAACACACTTCGCTATTCTTTGGGGACAGTTTCACTTGATATTTTGTCGCTTTCCTTTGTATAGCGCTATCTCGCTCTTTCATAGAACAATGTCAATCTGCCATTAGTAAATTGTTCTCAAAAGCGTTATTAAGTACATGAAGATTAGCAAATTGTAGTTGTGTCTCTTTGTAATGTCTACCTGCTACATAGCCCTATTTTATTTTGTCGGAATGGTGAGAGAGTGAAACAGGGCTATGTAGAAACAATGTTTTTTGAGAACTGTCGCAATGTAACCAATATAAATATATGTTTTATTATAGTTAATAAAGAGAGACTAGAATTCGTCGATAAAACAGTTTTCCTAAAACTTTACTCCAAAAATGTTCAATAATATAAATGATTCGTCACGTTTTGGCAACTTTATCATCAGTTATGAGTCTTTTTCATCAGTTTATTTAGTTTTTATATACTTTTGAGGTTATTCCTGCTTTAATTAATTAGTCTGAGACGAGGCATTGACAATTATTATTCTATAATCCCCGACTTGTAAAGTAACACACACACTGATTTAGATTTAAACATATCACTGCCAAATAAATTATTAATTGATACCGCATTATATGTATTCACATGATCCATATTATGCATTTGCATATTTAACGGCTTTTCACCGTTTATTGCACATTTTAACCAAAAACTCGAGGTAATGCATATGTTCGTGGATATTTCGACGTAGAATGGTCCTTCCTGCTTATAAAAATGGTTTGAGCAACCGAAGATACAATCTTTCTACTGAAATTTAAAAGTCCGTCGTTATTTACAAAACTAGTTAAATTTAAAATGCCAAATAATGTTAACTAATAAAATAAATAACAAAATTTACTTAAACAATATTATTTTTACATAAAATAAGTGGTAATAACCAGGTTTTTTATCATATTATTTGATGTTGCATATATTTCGTACATATTTTTTGCATAATTATAATCCGGTCTCTAATTGTTAGCATACCTTAATGATAGCTTAGATGGCTTGATGGGCTTAAAACAATACAATTCTTGTTCAAATTCTGAAATACGATTCAAAGCCAGTTCGTAAGTGCTACTGCACTCTTGATGAGTTAGCTGAGTTGAGGGTGATGGATTCAAATGATCTATTATTAATTATTTTGAATTTATAAAATCAAATACTTACTAGACATACGAGAGATTAATGTGTAGATAACTTGCATTATGCGTAAAAAGTTTAATTAAAATCGGTTCATTCATTTTTAAGATTTTGGACTAGAAAGTTCGTAAAAAACACAACGTTAACGCTCCTAATACAGTCACTTCATGTGAAACCCTTTTAAATCAATTTACAATAAAATTATAAATCCTTTAGAATGCGTCCGTCACTTAGCGGCAATCTTCAAAGAAATTGTTACAGAGCGAGACAGAGCTATATAGCTGGTAAACACAAAAAATATAGCCGATTTTCCTTTAAGTCTTATCTCTTCTAGGAACCACTAATGACAGGTATACAATTTCTATGTGAGCGTGAGTTAGCGCTATGCGATAGAAAGAGACAACGGACCTTCACTTGACTCCTGTCTGTTGTAAGGTGGTGAGTTCGGAGAGATGAAAGAAACGCGCGTGTCGGCTAATTCGCTAGCAGATAAATTTGAAATTTATGGTGTTAGGGGTAATGTCTTAGAACACATTAAATCCTATCTTCATAACCGTAAACAAGTTACTGAAATCAGTAAAATTTATGGTAATCGTGAGGAAATCTCAAGATCCGAAGAACGAGAAGTTATGTACGGCGTACCTCAGGGCAGTGTGCTGGGGCTTGCATTGTTTACTTTATAACATTAATGACTTGCCGAACTTGCACAACTGAAAAACCGATGACATTTTTTTCTATCGATTGCACTGTGACAATAGCCTGTTATGCCAAAACACATATGAACAAGACATTAATAATTCACTTATATCTATCATAACCTGGTTAAATAATAATTAATTTAAAGAAGACTACTGTAATGCATTTCAGACAACGTACACATACAGCTAAAAATCCCAATGTTCAATTTAATAATATTAATATTAATGAAACTTCTGGGACTGATTATAGATGATAAGTTGAATTGGAAACTTCAAATAGAAGCAACTAATAAAAAGTAAGTAGTGCAGCCTACACACAGAATTTGGCCGTAGCTGACTCGTATGTTGCGATACCTGTTCCTGCTTTAAAGGGGTGTGTAACGTTTGAAATAATAACAAAAGATCTAATGATCATATGATCTAATTTCATTTTATCTAATTGTATATGGCATAGTGAACATTTTATAGAATGCACATTTAAAATAATATTTAAAATCTATAAGTAACGTTTAATATAATTTAGAAACGTCTACTTTGTTTTGAATATTTTTGCAAAAACTGATTCGATTTTAAACTTAAGGTCCTATTATCAAGTTATTATTAGTTCGTTTTTAGACATGTCCATTAAAGAAACATATTTAATTATATAGAGTCATATGCGGCCCTGAAAAGGGCCTTTTTTTGGATAGGCGCATCTACATACTATGATAGATCGGCGCGAAAAAGGCTACGTAGACTGATTGATGACGATGAATGCGGTGGTGGGTTCATCAGTAGCCATCGGCGTCGGCTCCGGCTTCACCTTCGGTTTCTTCACTTTCTCCTCGAAACACATTTTCTTTAGCGCTTTGGCTAACTTTTTAGCTTCACGGCGCTCCTTTTTCTTGTTTTGACAATAAACACAATTGTCTCTAATTTTCTTTTTCTCTTCTGTAAATAAATAAATTAATGTTAGAACAAAACGGTAAAAGGTTATAAGAAGAAACGAAAGTGAACCAATAACGTACCGAGCTAAAACAACTTAGCTTGCAAAATCGAAAATACCGCCGAAAATGGCTTAAAAATATATAAATTGTAGAGAACAATTCACCCGCCCGAACATTGACGCCGTTCATAATCGATGGGCGACGATGAGGTTGTATCCATAATTAATTCACACGCGAGGAAAAAATGCAAACACACGACCACTAACTATCGACAGCACAGGAGCGAATGACAAAACTAACATAGGAAACACACTTCGCTATTCTTTGGGGACAACTTCACTTGATATTTTGTCGCTTTCCTTTGTATAGCGCTATCTCGCTCTTTCATAGAACAATGTCAATCTGCCATTAGTAAATTGTTCTCAAAAGCGTTATTAAGTACATGAAGATTAGCAAATTGTAGTTGTGTCTCTTTGTAATGTCTACCTGCTACATAGCCCTATTTTATTTTGTCGGAATGGTGAGAGAGTGAAACAGGGCTATGTAGAAACAATGTTTTTTGAGAACTATCGCAATGTAACCAATATAAATATATGTTTTATTATAGTTAATAAAGAGAGACTAGAATTCGTCGATAAAACAGTTTTCCTAAAACTATACTCCAAAAATGTTCAATAATATAAATGATTCGTCTCGTTTTGGCAACTTTATCATCAGTTATGAGTCTTTTTCATCAGTTTATTTAGTTTTTATATACTTTTGAGGTTATTCCTGCTTTAATTAATTAGTCTGAGACGAGGCATTGATAATTATTATTCTATAATCCCCGACTTGTAAAGTAACACACACACTGATTTAGATTTAAACATATCACTGCCAAATAAATTATTAATTGATACCGCATTATATGTATTCACATGATCCATATTATGCATTTGCATATTTAACGGCTTTTCACCGTTTATTGCACATTTTAACCAAAAACTCGAGGTAATGCATATGTTCGTGGATATTTCGACGTAGAATGGTCCTTCTTGCTTATAAAAATGGTTTGAGCAACCGAAGATACAATCTTTCTACTGAAATTTAAAAGTCCGTCGTTATTTACAAAACTAGTTAAATTTAAAATGCCAAATAATGTTAACTAATAAAATAAATAACAAAATTTACTTAAACAATATTATTTTTACATAAAAGAAGTGGTAATAACCAGGTTTTTTATCATATTATTTGATGTTGCATATATTTCGTACATATTTTTTGCATAATTATAATCCGGTCTCTAATTGTTAGCATACCTTAATGATAGCTTAGATGGCTTGATGGGCTTAAAACAATACAATTCTTGTTCAAATTCTGAAATACGATTCAAAGCCAGTTCGTAAGTGCTACTGCACTCTTGATGAGTTAGCTGAGTTGAGGGTGATGGATTCAAATGATCTATTATTAATTATTTTGAATTTATAAAATCAAATACTTACTAGACATACGAGAGATTAATGTGTAGATAACTTGCATTATGCGTAAAAAGTTTAATTAAAATCGGTTCATTCATTTTTAAGATTTTGGACTAGAAAGTTCGTAAAAAACACAACGTTAACGCTCCTAATACAGTCACTTCATGTGAAACCCTTTTAAATCAATTTACAATAAAATTATAAATCCTTTAGAATGCGTCCGTCACTTAGCGGCAATCTTCAAAGAAATTGTTACAGAGCGAGACAGAGCTATATAGCTGGTAAACACAAAAAATATAGCCGATTTTCCTTTAAGTCTTATCTCTTCTAGGAACCACTAATGCCAGGTATTCAATTTCTGTGTGAGCGTGAGTTAGCGCTATGCTATAGAAAGAGACAACGGACCTTCACTTGACTCCTGTCTGTTGTAAGGTGGTGAGTTCAGAGAGATGAAAGAAACGCGCGTGTCGGCTAATTCGCTAGCAGATAAATTTGAAATTTATGGTGTTAGGGGTAATGTCTTAGAACACATTAAATCCTATCTTCATAACCGTAAACAAGTTACTGAAATCAGTAAAATTTATGGTAATCGTGAGGAAATCTCAAGATCCGGAGAACGAGAAGTTATGTACGGCGTACCTCAGGGCAGTGTGCTGGGGCCTGCATTGTTTACTTTATAACATTAATGACTTGCCGAACTTGCACAACTGAAAAACCGATGACATTTTTTTCTATCGATTGCACTGTGACAATAGCCTGTTATGCCAAAACACATATGAACAAGACATTAATAATTCACTTATATCTATCATAACCTGGTTAAATAATAATTAATTTAAAGAAGACTACTGTAATGCATTTCAGACAACGTACACATACAGCTAAAAATCCCAATGTTCAATTTAATAATATTAATATTAATGAAACTTCTGGGACTGATTATAGATGATAAGTTGAATTGGAAACTTCAAATAGAAGCAACTAATAAAAAAATAAGTAGTGCAGCCTACACACAGAATTTGGCCGTAGCTGACTCGTATGTTGCGATACCTGTTCCTGCTTTAAAGGGGTGTGTAACGTTTGAAATAATAACAAAAGATCTAATGATCATATGATCTAATTTCATTTTATCTAATTGTATATGGCATAGTGAACATTTTATAGAATGCACATTTAAAATAATATTTAAAATCTATAAGTAACGTTTAATATAATTTAGAAACGTCTACTTTGTTTTGAATATTTTTGCAAAAACTGATTCGATTTTAAACTTAAGGTCCTATTATCAAGTTATTATTAGTTCGTTTTTAGACATGTCCATTAAAGAAACATATTTAATTATATAGAGTCATATGCGGCCCTGAAAAGGGCCTTTTTTTGGATAGGCGCATCTACATACTATGATAGATCGGCGCGAAAAAGGCTACGCAGACTGATTGATGACGATGAACGCGATGGTGGGTTCATCAGTAGCCATCGGCGTCGGCTCCGGCTTCACCTTCGGTTTCTTCACTTTCTCCTCGAAACACATTTTCTTTAGCGCTTTGGCTAACTTTTTAGCTTCACGGCGCTCCTTTTTCTTGTTTTGACAATAAACACAATTGTCTCTAATTTTCTTTTTCTCTTCTGTAAATAAATAAATTAATGTTAGAACAAAACGGTAAAAGGTTATAAGAAGAAACGAAAGTGAACCAATAACGTACCGAGCTAAAACAACTTAGCTTGCAAAATCGAAAATACCGCCGAAAATGGCTTAAAAATATATAAATTGTAGAGAACAATTCACCCACCCGAACGTTGACGCCGTTCATAATCAATGGGCGACGATGAGGTTGTATCCATAATTAATTCACACGCGAGGAAAAAATGCAAACACACGACCACTAACTATCGACAGCACAGGAGCGAATGACAAAACTAACATAGGAAACACACTTCGCTATTCTTTGGGGACAGTTTCACTTGATATTTTGTCGCTTTCCTTTGTATAGCGCTATCTCGCTCTTTCATAGAACAATGTCAATCTGCCATTAGTAAATTGTTCTCAAAAGCGTTATTAAGTACATGAAGATTAGCAAATTGTAGTTGTGTCTCTTTGTAATGTCTACCTGCTACATAGCCCTATTTTATTTTGTCGGAATGGTGAGAGAGTGAAACAGGGCTATGTAGAAACAATGTTTTTTGAGAACTGTCGCAATGTAACCAATATAAATATATGTTTTATTATAGTTAATAAAGAGAGACTAGAATTCGTCGATAAAACAGTTTTCCTAAAACTTTACTCCAAAAATGTTCAATAATATAAATGATTCGTCACGTTTTGGCAACTTTATCATCAGTTATGAGTCTTTTTCATCAGTTTATTTAGTTTTTATATACTTTTGAGGTTATTCCTGCTTTAATTAATTAGTCTGAGACGAGGCATTGACAATTATTATTCTATAATCCCCGACTTGTAAAGTAACACACACACTGATTTAGATTTAAACATATCACTGCCAAATAAATTATTAATTGATACCGCATTATATGTATTCACATGATCCATATTATGCATTTGCATATTTAACGGCTTTTCACCGTTTATTGCACATTTTAACCAAAAACTCGAGGTAATGCATATGTTCGTGGATATTTCGACGTAGAATGGTCCTTCCTGCTTATAAAAATGGTTTGAGCAACCGAAGATACAATCTTTCTACTGAAATTTAAAAGTCCGTCGTTATTTACAAAACTAGTTAAATTTAAAATGCCAAATAATGTTAACTAATAAAATAAATAACAAAATTTACTTAAACAATATTATTTTTACATAAAATAAGTGGTAATAACCAGGTTTTTTATCATATTATTTGATGTTGCATATATTTCGTACATATTTTTTGCATAATTATAATCCGGTCTCTAATTGTTAGCATACCTTAATGATAGCTTAGATGGCTTGATGGGCTTAAAACAATACAATTCTTGTTCAAATTCTGAAATACGATTCAAAGCCAGTTCGTAAGTGCTACTGCACTCTTGATGAGTTAGCTGAGTTGAGGGTGATGGATTCAAATGATCTATTATTAATTATTTTGAATTTATAAAATCAAATACTTACTAGACATACGAGAGATTAATGTGTAGATAACTTGCATTATGCGTAAAAAGTTTAATTAAAATCGGTTCATTCATTTTTAAGATTTTGGACTAGAAAGTTCGTAAAAAACACAACGTTAACGCTCCTAATACAGTCACTTCATGTGAAACCCTTTTAAATCAATTTACAATAAAATTATAAATCCTTTAGAATGCGTCCGTCACTTAGCGGCAATCTTCAAAGAAATTGTTACAGAGCGAGACAGAGCTATATAGCTGGTAAACACAAAAAATATAGCCGATTTTCCTTTAAGTCTTATCTCTTCTAGGAACCACTAATGACAGGTATACAATTTCTATGTGAGCGTGAGTTAGCGCTATGCGATAGAAAGAGACAACGGACCTTCACTTGACTCCTGTCTGTTGTAAGGTGGTGAGTTCGGAGAGATGAAAGAAACGCGCGTGTCGGCTAATTCGCTAGCAGATAAATTTGAAATTTATGGTGTTAGGGGTAATGTCTTAGAACACATTAAATCCTATCTTCATAACCGTAAACAAGTTACTGAAATCAGTAAAATTTATGGTAATCGTGAGGAAATCTCAAGATCCGAAGAACGAGAAGTTATGTACGGCGTACCTCAGGGCAGTGTGCTGGGGCCTGCATTGTTTACTTTATAACATTAATGACTTGCCGAACTTGCACAACTGAAAAACCGATGACATTTTTTTCTATCGATTGCACTGTGACAATAGCCTGTTATGCCAAAACACATATGAACAAGACATTAATAATTCACTTATATCTATCATAACCTGGTTAAATAATAATTAATTTAAAGAAGACTACTGTAATACATTTCAGACAACGTACACATACAGCTAAAAATCCCAATGTTCAATTTAATAATATTAATATTAATGAAACTTCTGGGACTGATTATAGATGATAAGTTGAATTGGAAACTTCAAATAGAAGCAACTAATAAAAAAATAAGTAGTGCAGCCTACACACAGAATTTGGCCGTAGCTGACTCGTATGTTGCGATACCTGTTCCTGCTTTAAAGGGGTGTGTAACGTTTGAAATAATAACAAAAGATCTAATGATCATATGATCTAATTTCATTTTATCTAATTGTATATGGCATAGTGAACATTTTATAGAATGCACATTTAAAATAATATTTAAAATCTATAAGTAACGTTTAATATAATTTAGAAACGTCTACTTTGTTTTGAATATTATTGCAAAAACTGATTCGATTTTAAACTTAAGGTCCTATTATCAAGTTATTATTAGTTCGTTTTTAGACATGTCCATTAAAGAAACATATTTAATTATATAGAGTCATATGCGGCCCTGAAAAGGGCCTTTTTTTGGATAGGCGCATCTACATACTATGATAGATCGGCGCGAAAAAGGCTACGTAGACTGATTGATGACGATGAATGCGGTGGTGGGTTCATCAGTAGCCATCGGCGTCGGCTCCGGCTTCACCTTCGGTTTCTTCACTTTCTCCTCGAAACACATTTTCTTTAGCGCTTTGGCTAACTTTTTAGCTTCACGGCGCTCCTTTTTCTTGTTTTGACAATAAACACAATTGTCTCTAATTTTCTTTTTCTCTTCTGTAAATAAATAAATTAATGTTAGAACAAAACGGTAAAAGGTTATAAGAAGAAACGAAAGTGAACCAATAACGTACCGAGCTAAAACAACTTAGCTTGCAAAATCGAAAATACCGCCGAAAATGGCTTAAAAATATATAAATTGTAGAGAACAATTCACCCACCCGAACGTTGACGCCGTTCATAATCCATGGGCGACGATGCGGTTGTATCCATAATTAATTCACACGCGAGGAAAAAATGCAAACACACGACCACTAACTATCGACAGCACAGGAGCGAATGACAAAACTAACATAGGAAACACACTTCGCTATTCTTTGGGGACAACTTCACTTGATATTTTGTCGCTTTCCTTTGTATAGCGCTATCTCGCTCTTTCATAGAACAATGTCAATCTGCCATTAGTAAATTGTTCTCAAAAGCGTTATTAAGTACATGAAGATTAGCAAATTGTAGTTGTGTCTCTTTGTAATGTCTACCTGCTACATAGCCCTATTTTATTTTGTCGGAATGGTGAGAGAGTGAAACAGGGCTATGTAGAAACAATGTTTTTTGAGAACTATCGCAATGTAACCAATATAAATATATGTTTTATTATAGTTAATAAAGAGAGACTAGAATTCGTCGAAAAAACAGTTTTCCTAAAACTATACTCCAAAAATGTTCAATAATATAAATGATTCGTCTCGTTTTGGCAACTTTATCATCAGTTATGAGTCTTTTTCATCAGTTTATTTAGTTTTTATATACTTTTGAGGTTATTCCTGCTTTAATTAATTAGTCTGAGACGAGGCATTGATAATTATTATTCTATAATCCCCGACTTGTAAAGTAACACACACACTGATTTAGATTTAAACATATCACTGCCAAATAAATTATTAATTGATACCGCATTATATGTATTCACATGATCCATATTATGCATTTGCATATTTAACGGCTTTTCACCGTTTATTGCACATTTTAACCAAAAACTCGAGGTAATGCATATGTTCGTGGATATTTCGACGTAGAATGGTCCTTCCTGCTTATAAAAATGGTTTGAGCAACCGAAGATACAATCTTTCTACTGAAATTTAAAAGTCCGTCGTTATTTACAAAACTAGTTAAATTTAAAATGCCAAATAATGTTAACTAATAAAATAAATAACAAAATTTACTTAAACAATATTATTTTTACATAAAATAAGTGGTAATAACCAGGTTTTTTATCATATTATTTGATGTTGCATATATTTCGTACATATTTTTTGCATAATTATAATCCGGTCTCTAATTGTTAGCATACCTTAATGATAGCTTAGATGGCTTGATGGGCTTAAAACAATACAATTCTTGTTCAAATTCTGAAATACGATTCAAAGCCAGTTCGTAAGTGCTACTGCACTCTTGATGAGTTAGCTGAGTTGAGGGTGATGGATTCAAATGATCTATTATTAATTATTTTGAATTTATAAAATCAAATACTTACTAGACATACGAGAGATTAATGTGAAGATAACTTGCATTATGCGTAAAAAGTTTAATTAAAATCGGTTCATTCATTTTTAAGCTTTTGGACTAGAAAGTTCGTAAAAAACACAACGTTAACGCTCCTAATACAGTCACTTCATGTGAAACCCTTTTAAATCAATTTACAATAAAATTATAAATCCTTTAGAATGCGTCCGTCACTTAGCGGCAATCTTCAAAGAAATTGTTACAGAGCGAGACAGAGCTATATAGCTGGTAAACACAAAAAATATTGCCGATTTTCCTTTAAGTCTTATCTCTTCTAGGAACCACTAATGCCAGGTATTCAATTTCTGTGTGAGCGTGAGTTAGCGCTATGCTATAGAAAGAGACAACGGACCTTCACTTGACTCCTGTCTGTTGTAAGGTGGTGAGTTCAGAGAGATGAAAGAAACGCGCGTGTCGGCTAATTCGCTAGCAGATAAATTTGAAATTTATGGTGTTAGGGGTAATGTCTTAGAACACATTAAATCCTATCTTCATAACCGTAAACAAGTTACTGAAATCAGTAAAATTTATGGTAATCGTGAGGAAATCTCAAGATCCGAAGAACGAGAAGTTATGTACGGCGTACCTCAGGGCAGTGTGCTGGGGCCTGCATTGTTTACTTTATAACATTAATGACTTGCCGAACTTGCACAACTGAAAAACCGATGACATTTTTTTCTATCGATTGCACTGTGACAATAGCCTGTTATGCCAAAACACATATGAACAAGACATTAATAATTCACTTATATCTATCATAACCTGGTTAAATAATAATTAATTTAAAGAAGACTACTGTAATGCATTTCAGACAACGTACACATACAGCTAAAAATCCCAATGTTCAATTTAATAATATTAATATTAATGAAACTTCTGGGACTGATTATAGATGATAAGTTGAATTGGAAACTTCAAATAGAAGCAACTAATAAAAAAATAAGTAGTGCAGCCTACACACAGAATTTGGCCGTAGCTGACTCGTATGTTGCGATACCTGTTCCTGCTTTAAAGGGGTGTGTAACGTTTGAAATAATAACAAAAGATCTAATGATCATATGATCTAATTTCATTTTATCTAATTGTATATGGCATAGTGAACATTTTATAGAATGCACATTTAAAATAATATTTAAAATCTATAAGTAACGTTTAATATAATTTAGAAACGTCTACTTTGTTTTGAATATTTTTGCAAAAACTGATTCGATTTTAAACTTAAGGTCCTATTATCAAGTTATTATTAGTTCGTTTTTAGACATGTCCATTAAAGAAACATATTTAATTATATAGAGTCATATGCGGCCCTGAAAAGGGCCTTTTTTTGGATAGGCGCATCTACATACTATGATAGATCGGCGCGAAAAAGGCTACGCAGACTGATTGATGACGATGAACGCGGTGGTGGGTTCATCAGTAGCCATCGGCGTCGGCTCCGGCTTCACCTTCGGTTTCTTCACTTTCTCCTCGAAACACATTTTCTTTAGCGCTTTGGCTAACTTTTTAGCTTCACGGCGCTCCTTTTTCTTGTTTTGACAATAAACACAATTGTCTCTAATTTTCTTTTTCTCTTCTGTAAATAAATAAATTAATGTTAGAACAAAACGGTAAAAGGTTATAAGAAGAAACGAAAGTGAACCAATAACGTACCGAGCTAAAACAACTTAGCTTGCAAAATCGAAAATACCGCCGAAAATGGCTTAAAAATATATAAATTGTAGAGAACAATTCACCCACCCGAACGTTGACGCCGTTCATAATCAATGGGCGACGATGAGGTTGTATCCATAATTAATTCACACGCGAGGAAAAAATGCAAACACACGACCACTAACTATCGACAGCACAGGAGCGAATGACAAAACTAACATAGGAAACACACTTCGCTATTCTTTGGGGACAGTTTCACTTGATATTTTGTCGCTTTCCTTTGTATAGCGCTATCTCGCTCTTTCATAGAACAATGTCAATCTGCCATTAGTAAATTGTTCTCAAAAGCGTTATTAAGTACATGAAGATTAGCAAATTGTAGTTGTGTCTCTTTGTAATGTCTACCTGCTACATAGCCCTATTTTATTTTGTCGGAATGGTGAGAGAGTGAAACAGGGCTATGTAGAAACAATGTTTTTTGAGAACTGTCGCAATGTAACCAATATAAATATATGTTTTATTATAGTTAATAAAGAGAGACTAGAATTAGTCGATAAAACAGTTTTCCTAAAACTTTACTCCAAAAATGTTCAATAATATAAATGATTCGTCACGTTTTGGCAACTTTATCATCAGTTATGAGTCTTTTTCATCAGTTTATTTAGTTTTTATATACTTTTGAGGTTATTCCTGCTTTAATTAATTAGTCTGAGACGAGGCATTGACAATTATTATTCTATAATCCCCGACTTGTAAAGTAACACACACACTGATTTAGATTTAAACATATCACTGCCAAATAAATTATTAATTGATACCGCATTATATGTATTCACATGATCCATATTATGCATTTGCATATTTAACGGCTTTTCACCGTTTATTGCACATTTTAACCAAAAACTCGAGGTAATGCATATGTTCGTGGATATTTCGACGTAGAATGGTCCTTCCTGCTTATAAAAATGGTTTGAGCAACCGAAGATACAATCTTTCTACTGAAATTTAAAAGTCCGTCGTTATTTACAAAACTAGTTAAATTTAAAATGCCAAATAATGTTAACTAATAAAATAAATAACAAAATTTACTTAAACAATATTATTTTTACATAAAATAAGTGGTAATAACCAGGTTTTTTATCATATTATTTGATGTTGCATATATTTCGTACATATTTTTTGCATAATTATAATCCGGTCTCTAATTGTTAGCATACCTTAATGATAGCTTAGATGGCTTGATGGGCTTAAAACAATACAATTCTTGTTCAACTTCTGAAATACGATTCAAAGCCAGTTCGTAAGTGCTACTGCACTCTTGATGAGTTAGCTGAGTTGAGGGTGATGGATTCAAATGATCTATTATTAATTATTTTGAATTTATAAAATCAAATACTTACTAGACATACGAGAGATTAATGTGTAGATAACTTGCATTATGCGTAAAAAGTTTAATTAAAATCGGTTCATTCATTTTTAAGATTTTGGACTAGAAAGTTCGTAAAAACACAACGTTAACGCTCCTAATACAGTCACTTCATGTTAAACCCTTTTAAATCAATTTACAATAAAATTATAAATCCTTTAGAATGCGTCCGTCACTTAGCGGCAATCTTCAAAGAAATTGTTACAGAGCGAGACAGAGCTATATAGCAGGTAAACACAAAAAATATAGCCGATTTCCCTTTAAGTCTTATCTCTTCTAGGATCCACTAATGACAGGTATTCAATTTCTGTGTGAGCGTGAGTTAGCGCTATGCGATAGAAAGAGACAACGGACCTTCACTTGACTCCTGTCTGTTGTAAGGTGGTGAGTTCGGAGAGATGAAAGATACGCGCGTGTCGGCTAATTCGCTAGCAGATAAATTTGAAATGTATGGTGTTAGGGGTAATGTCTTAGAACACATTAAATCCTATCTTCATAACCGTAAAAAAGTTACTGAAATCGGTAAAATTTATGGTAATCGTGAGGAAATCTCAAGATCCGAAGAACGAGAAGTTATGTACGGCGTACCTCAGGGCAGTGTGCTGGGGCCTGCATTGTTTACTTTATAACATTAATGACTTGCCTAAAGCAACTGAAAAACCGATGACATTTTTTTCTAACGATTGCACTGTGACAATAGGCTGTTATGCCAAAACACATATGAACAAGACATTAATAATTCACTTATATCTATCATAACCTGGTTAAATAATAATTAATTTAAAGAAGACTACTGTCATGCATTTCAGACAACGTACACATACAGCTAAAAATCCCAATGTTCAATTTAATAAAACTATTAATATTATTATTATTATTATTTAATAATTAATATAAATGAAACTTCTGGGACTGATTATAGATGATAAGTAGAATTGGAAACTTCAAATAGAAGCAACTAATAAAAAAATAAGTAGTGCAGCCTACACACAGAATTTGGCCGTAGCTGACTCGTATGTTGCGATACCTGTTCCTGCTTTAAAGGGGTGTGTAACGTTTGAAATAATAACAAAAGATCTAATGATCATATGATCTAATTTCATTTTATCTAATTGTATATGGCATAGTGAACATTTTATAGAATGCACATTTAAAATAATATTTAAAATCTATAAGTAACGTTTAATATAATTTAGAAACGTCTACTTTGTTTTACGCCATATCTGACACAAATAAACTTCGTTTTCTTACTTTCTTCTTTTTACTAGCTTTTATTCAACTTGCTTTTTTAGTTAGTTTTCTTGCAAAGTTAAATTTACCTGTCCATTGAGTAATATATGACTCTTAGGAACGTTTTCTAATAAGTCCAGGCATCGCAACTGATTTCTCTATACTAATTCATGTGCATTTTTCTCTATGAACGTCACACCATATCTTTTGGGCTCGCCAAAAGATGATTGGATGAAACCTAAAGTGATACAAGCTATAGGGCATCGAAATAAACTATGCAATAAATTAAAAAAAATAAAACAACCTAAAGAACAAAGTAAAACTGAATTTATCACTTTAAGAAACCAAACAATTAAAACTATCTCTGTCACAAAAAACAAAACTACTTAAAATCATTCCACAATTGTTAAAAAAAAACATTGAAAATGTGGAAAACTCGTAAATAGCTGACAATAAAATAGTTAACACTAAAATTAAGCAGACCCATGGTGTATCTAAGTTAAATGTAGATGGTAAAATAGTTGAGCCGATGAGCAGCAAAACACTGCGGTGTCTCATAAGTATTGTATATTACAGGAGACATCATCTATGACTTACTGTACCTACCTATATCCATTATTTACATACTTATCTTTCTAGATAGAAAGACGCTTACGCTTAGATATGCGTAAGTAACAAAAAATGTTTAAGACTCCAAAATTAACTATTTAATCGCATATAAAGCTTAGGGAGCTTACGAGTAATAGTCGACCAACTTATAAAATGCTCTTGGAAAAGTAAAGATTAAGTAAAGTTTAATAATAGTGTTATTAAGTAATTTTGTCACTATTATGTGTACATATTATAATATTTTTTAGATTCCGCCCAACGTTTTTTTTATAAAAACATGTTAAACTATCTTTCCTAAACCTAAAAGTGTAAGCAGAAATATTCTATCACGTCACAACACATCACATACACACACATACTTTTTTCTTTTCTCAGTTACCCATTTTTCCAAGCTGTCTACATGTTGGCTGTAGTTAACAAGAAAAAGCTTGTTCCTAATTGATCTAAAATGTTGATTAAAAAGTAATGTAAATGTAGCTCTGGCTCTAAATTAAAACTGTCCACAAATTTAGCAAAGAATCGTTTTTGCTGAGTTTGTGGTAAAGTGAGTGTTGTTGACATTTTCATGTAAGGGAGAGTACAGTGCACGAAGACTGAAAATCATACAGGTACATCATTATTCAACCGCAAGACCTGCTGGACCTAGATATCTTCCACACGCATCGCCTTAGATACCCTAAACAAGCCATCCAATCTTAGCCTAGGCCTGCTGAATGTATTCGATTTTCTATAAACGACTCAGAAATGCATAATAAAAAATATTACGACAATAGTAGCACGTGTCTACCTATCGCGGTCAACCGCTTTAGGCAGGTAGCCTAGCGATAAGACCTCTTTTGTACCTATTGTTTTTGTACCCAAAATACTTAGAAGTGGTAATATTGTAATGAATTTATTGTTTGTAACAGATAATGGTGTCTGGAACTCTTAATCCTATAACAATTGTTCTGCCACTGACAGCAAATACACATTCCAACAGGTTTATGAAATATTTTGTGGTTATATTCAGTTCAGTACGTACATCTTTTTGTATTGCAAATGTCATAATAAATGTATTGAATAGAATAGTATTTGGGATAATAATATTTAACTCAAAGGGTTTTAGACAGAGGGCTCACGTCTCTCCAGTTATTATTTATTTATATATACTGTAATGTTTAAGCGCTATGTAATTGTGGGATAGCCTTTTGAAACCGGGCACAAATCCAGGCTGCTTTTGAGAAACTCCAGATGGGAAAACCCAACAACACTTTGCTCGACCTGGGAATCGAACCCTTGGCTCAGCAGTAGCATCAGTAATGAAAAGCATGTTATTTTAATCCGTCCGATCTCTAGATTACAGTGGTATTATAATTTTTACTTGTTTTATTTTATATGACTAGTTATTCCTCGAGGTTTCGCTCCCATGGAACACCCCCAAAGGATTAGTTTTCGGGATTAAAAGATAGCTTTTATCAATCAGGAATAATTTAGCTTTCTATTGGTGAAAGATTTTTTTAAATCTATCCAGTATATTCGGAGCCTATCGGGTACAAATAAACAAAAAACGACATATCGTTTAACTCTTCAGTAGTAATTAAAAAGAATTAGCAATTACTCTGTAGAACATTTTTTAATATGCGTCATTAACTAATGAGTACAGAAATTCCCAAAAATGCACCAAATGTATTGTCACTCTAACTTAAAGTTAAGCTTTAAAGTAATATTTATAGCGTTTATCAAAAAGATTTATGAATACTTAATATCTGATGATAGATAAAAAATTAACTGTTTTTAGAAATTGACTGGAAAATTGTAATTTTAATTCTCAAATATTTAAATTAGAATACAAAAGAAGTACTACAACGTTAGATAACAAAATTATTAATGTAGGTACTCGTATCTGCTAGAGACAAAACAGACAAGAACAAGACAAATTACATACTAAGAAAATTATTGGTGGTTGAGATATAAAGAAGGTAAAAGCATTTTGCTTTCAAGAATATTGCTTAATTTACATTGCATTGTAATGAAAAAATCAAAAGAAAAAGCGAAACAAAATTACAGTATAATTTAGACCTAGTGTCCAAAATAATATGTACATCAAGATAATTATTACCGTACGCCTTTAACCAATGCAAATTACATTAGTTTTTGTTTTACCTACATATGTTGCCCTATTAATAGGCAAAAGAAATTATATAATTTAACGAAACGAAATAATACTCATTTCCACACCACCATGAGGTAGAGTAAGCGGCGCGTTTTTTTTATCGTGGTATCCCCAGTAGGCCTAATCCACATGTAATGCACTACTTTAAGTTCTTCTGGTCTTGGTTCCAAAAGAACTTCTTCTTCGTGTCAACAGCACGGAGGAGAAGAAGTAAATTGTCAGATATAACAGGTTGATTCTTGTTATTGCTCGCTGATAATTTATCATCAGCGGCCACATTTATATTTCTTTTGACCTCAAATTCTTTGGGCCACACATTATTTTCCTTATAAAATTGTATGGAATATTCGTCCATGACTTTTACGACTTCACCTCTTACTTTCACTCCTTTTGGTATTTCTTCTACTAGCACATAAGTGCCTCTTTTCACCCATGTATATTCAATGAATTTTGTTGGCATAGACACCAAGTATTTTTCACCTGTTGGAGTCATAACCTGAAACAAGAAATATAAATAAAAGTTTAACATTTCGAACTCATAAATTAAGTGTTGTTTTATACTATTAGAAACTAAAAAAATAGGACAGCAATAAAACGCAATTCAATAATAAAAAATTACGTGAAAAATAAGTAACATCGAAAATGCATATTCGAATTACGGGCGAGAAAATAATGACCTGATTATTAAAAACCTAGTTCTTTTTCATAAAATAGAAACATCCTCTTGCCTTTTAGCATTACTAATCCATAAGTACCTATTGCTACAGTGTTAAAATAATTAGATATTCTTACCTGATGTAAGTTATTGCCTTCATATCTTACAACTTTTACAATTCTATGATTTCCTTTAGGTAAGCAATGGTCGTCCCAGCGAGTTTCAATCGCCACTTGTTTCCGTTTTTGAACTTTAGGCATGTTTTGTTTTTTTACACTTTACGACGAATAACTTGAAAGTAGTGACAACAACCGAACGTTCCAGAGTATAGACGGCTAATGCAGGGTCTAACTAACCCCCAACCCCCGTACTCTATCAACTAGCTGAGGTATGAGGAAGGGGTCACGGGGGTGTGGAAGTGCGTTCTGATTGGTCCAATCAAAACGAAGTCACACACACACAAACACAGTGACAAGACACGGACAGGTAGGTACGTAATGTTATTACTATTAAATGCAGGATTATCATGACCATTTTTATTTTTTGAAATTAGGTCCGTGACAGAAAATGATCGTTTGAAAAATAAATGAGTAACTATTTTATACTATTAATGAAAAAGTTCTACAAATTTCATAAACATAGTATTTTGCTTTTTATTGTCACCCAAAACAAGTGATTCGAGTGATATCAAACCGCACCAAACTTCGTGAGAAGATTTTTCATAATATTCCTTATTTTCCATGAAACTTCAACCGCATTAAAGCCTATATTAGGTTCATATGTCATTTGCATATCGGAACATATTACTTCAATATAAAAACTTTTTCACAAAATAATAAGTTGACTTCAAAAGCTCTTAACATAGCTGAAAATAAACATACAAAGCAAGCCACCGCAAAACAAAGCTTATCTGTGTCAGTGTTTAAAATTTTCGTAATGCATTTAAAAATCTTCTAACTGTTCTTGGAAAAAAAAATTGGATATCAAATTTGAAATCACAAACAACTAGAACGTATTATTTAAGTAAATTCATCAAAATCAGAGATTTAAAAGTCACTACGGGAATCTGAGATTGATAACTGTTACACGATTAATAATGAACAAGTTCAAGTTTCACACCTAATTATTGTTAATTAAGTTTCTTAGAATTTCCTAATTACACTAGCAACTTCTACAATGATTAAATTATTAGTTTTGTACCGAGTATTTACAATGTTAGTTTTGTGAATATTACCTACTAATCTACTAGCCCCTAATAGTAATCAGGTACCATTTTATTAGCTTCCAATATTTTTAGCAATTTCTCGGCAGTAGCCTTAAGTTTGGATTTGGGCCCAGTTGGTGGCTACAGTGAGAGCATTACGTGAGAGTTAGTTATAACTATGTGTCAAAATGAGTAATAAAATATATCTAGTCGATGTTTACTGGCCATCGCATATCTGCCAAACTTTGCGCGAGTTCATGCATCTCAACATCCAGCAACATCAAAATGAAAATAAATTGTGTTTCATGTATATAAAGGCGAAAGGTTGTGAGTGTGTTTGTTACTTCTTCACGCTCAAACGGCTGGACGGATCTGATTGAAATGTACCACAGCACAGATATTAGTCGGGTATATCACATAGGATTCTTTTTATCTCGGGAATTTGTTCCCTCGTCATACTTTTCGTAATCCACGCGGTCGAAGCCGCTGGCAGAAGCTAGTAAACAAATAAAAACTTAAGCCATTCGTTACTAACTATAGAATAAGTAGGTATGCTGATGTCTCGAATGTGCTTTAGAATCTTTTGTAATTAATGACAAAGCTTTTATGTATTTTTCTTTTGTTCTGTTTTATTTTGCAATACTTTGTATTTATTTACTGATTTAATAAAAAAGACCATGTGTGCAGACTGCAAACTGCGTAAATAAGATAAACTAACTTAGCTAAGCTTAAGCTTTCTATCTGCAGTTGGGTTTTTGTTGAGCGTTGTTAACTTGCTTTTTTAGTAAGTTTTCTTGCAACTAAATTTCAACAACTTACATGTCCATTGAGTAATATATGACTCTTAGGAACGTTTCCTAATAAGTCCAGGCATCGCAACTGATTTCTCTATACTAATTCATGTGCATTTTTCTCTATGAACGTCATACCATATCTTTAGTGCTCGCCAAGAGATGATTGGATGAAACTTAAAGTGATACAAGCTATAGGGCATCGAAATAAACTATAGAATAAATTAAAAAAAAAAACAACCTAACGAACAAAGTAAAACTGAATTTATCACTTTAAGAAACCAAACAATTAAAACTATCTCTGTCACAAAAAACAAAACAACTTAAAATCATTCCACAATTGTTAAAAAAACCATTGAAAATGTGGCAAACTCATAAATAGCTGACAATAAAATAGTTAATACTAAAATTAAGCAGACCCATGGTGTATCTAAGTTAAATGTAGATGGTAAAGTAGTTGAGCCGATGAGCAGCAAAACACTGCGGTGTCTCATAAGTATTGTATATTACAGGAGACATCATCTATGACTTACTGTACCTACCTATATCCACTATTTACATACTTATCTTTCTAGATAGAAAGACGCTTACGCTTAGATATGCGTAAGTAACAAAAAATGTTTTAGACTCCAAAATTAACTATGTAATCGCATATAAAGCTTAGGGAGCTTACGAGTAATAGTCAATCAACTTATAAAATGTACTTGCAAAAGTAAAAGAAAATATTTTTGTTAAAGCTTTGTTCGGTGTTTGCATTGTGAATGTAGCTGTTTGTTTTTATAATATTTTTGCCTGGTATGTACTTATTACTGCCATTGCTTAATAATAGTGTTATTAAGTAATTTTGTCGCTATTATGTGTACATATTATAATGTTTTTTAGATTCCGCCCAACTTTTACTTATAAAAAAATGTAAACTACCTTTCTTAAACCTAAAAGTGTAAGCAGAAATATTCTATCACGTCACAACAAATCACATATACAATTTTTTTTTTCAGTTACCCAATTTTTCCAATCTGCCTACATGGTGGCTGTAGTTAACCAGAAAAAGCTTGTTCCTAATTGATCTAAAATGTTGATTAAAAAGTAATGTAAATGTAGCTCTGGCTCTTAATAAAAACTGTCCACAAACTTAGCAAAGAATCGTTTTTGGTGAGTTTGTGGTAAAGTTAGTGTTGTTGACATTTTCATCTAAGGGAGAGTACAGTGCACGACGACTGAAAATCATATAGGTACATCATCATTCAACCGCAAGACCTGCCGGACCTAGATACCTACCACACGCATCGCCTTAGATACCCTAAACAAGCCATCCAATCTTAGCCTAGGCCTGCTGAATGTATTCTACTTTCTATAAACGACTTAGAAATGCATAATAAAAAATATTACGACAATAGTAGCACGTGTCTACCTACCGCGGTCAACCGCTTTAGGCAGGTAGCCTAGCGATAAGACCTCTTTTGTACCTATTGTTTTTGTACCCAAAATACTTAGAAGTGGTAATATTGTAATGAATTTATTGTTTGTAACAGATAATGGTGTCTGAACCTCCTAATCCTATAACAATTGTTCTGCCACTGATAGCAAATACACATTCCAACATGTCTATGAAATATTTTGTGTTATATTCAGTTCAGTACGTACATCTTTTTGTATTGCAAATGTCATAATAAATATATTGAATAGAATAGTATTTGAGATAATAATATTTTACTCAAAGGGTTTTAGACAGAGAGCTCACGTCTCTCCTGTTATTATTTATTTATTTATATATACTGTAATGTTTAAGTCCTATGTAATTGGGGGCTAGCCTATTGTAACCGGGAACAAATCCAGGCTGCTTTTAAGAAACTCCAGATTGAAAAACCCAACAACGCTTTGCTCGACCTGGGAATCGAACCCTTGGCTCAGCAGTAGCTTCAGTAATGAAAAGCATGTTATTTTAATCCGTTCGATCTCTAGATTACAGTGGTATTATAATTTTTACTTGTTTTATTTTATATGACTAGTTATTCCTCGAGGTTTCGCTCCTATGGAACACCCCCAAAGGATCAGTTTTCGGGATTAAAAGATAGCTTTTATCAATCAGGAATAATTTAGCTTTCTATTGGTGAAAGAATTTTTTAAATCGATCCAGTATATTCGGAGCCTATCGGGTACAAATAAACAAAAAACGACATATCGTTTAACTCTTCAGTAGTAATTAAAAAGAATTAGTAATTACTCTGTAGAACATTTTTTAATATGCGTCATTAACTAATGAGTACAGAAATTCCCAAAAATGCACCAAATGTATTGTCGCTCTAACTTAAAGTTAAGCTTTAAAGTAATATTTATAGCGTTTATCAAAAAGATTTATCATATAACTTCAATATAAAAACTTTTTCACAAAATAATAAGTTGACTTCAAAAGCTCTTAAGATAGCTGAAAATAAACATACAAAGCAAGCCACGGCAAAACAAAGCTTATCTGTGTCAGTGTTTAAAATTTTCGTAATGCATTTAAAAATCTTCTTACTGTTCTGCAGACTTTCTAACATGTAATGCATAAGAAGTTTTTTTACTTCAATTGGATATCAAATTTGAAATCACAAACAACTAGAACGTATTATTTAAGTAAATTCATCAAAATCAGAGATTTAAAAGTCACTACGGGAATCTGAGATTGATAACTGTTACACGATTAATAATGAACAAGTTCAAGTTTCACACCTAATTATTGTTAATTAAGTTTCTTAGAATTTACTAATTACACTAGCAACTTCTACAATGATTAAATTATTAGTTTTGTACCGAGTATTTACAATGTTAGTTTTGTGAATATTACCTACTAATCTACTAGCACCTAATAGTAATCAGGTACCATTTTATTAGCTTCCAATATTTTTAGCAATTTCTCGGCAGTAGCCTTAAGTTTGGATTTGGGCCCAGTTGGTGGCTACAGTGAGAGCATTACGTGAGAGTTAGTTATAACTATGTGTCAAAATGAGTAATAAAATATATCTAGTCGATGTTTACTGGCCATCGCATATCTGCCAAACTTTGCGCGAGTTCATGCATCTGAACATCCAGCAACATCAAAATGAAAATAAATTGTGTTTCATGTATATAAAGGCGAAAGGTTGTGAGTGTGTTTGTTACTTCTTCACGCTCAAACGCCTGGACGGATCTGATTGAAATGTACCACAGCACAGATATTAGTCGGGTATAACACATAGGATTCTTTTTATCTCGGGAATTTGTTCCCTCGGCATACTTTTCGTAATCCACGCGGTCGAAGCCGCTGGCAGAAGCTAGTAAACAAATAAAAACTTAAGCCATTCGTTACTAACTATAGAATAAGTAGGTATGCTGATGTCTCGAATGTGCTTTAGAATCTTTTGTAATTAATGACAAAGCTTTTATGTATTTTTCTTTTGTTCTGTTTTATTTTGCAATACTTTGTATTTATTTACTGATTTAATAAAAAAGACCATGTGTGCAGACTGCAAACTGCGTAAATAAGATAAACTAACTTAGCTAAGCTTAAGCTTTCTATCTGCAGTTGGGTTTTTGTTGAGCGATGGCATTTTGCGCGGATGTGATGAATATTTATATTTTTTATGATGTACGCCATATCTGACACAATTAAACTTCTTTTTCTTTCTCTCTTCTTTTTAAAAGCTTTTATTTAACTTGCTTTTTTAGTAAGTTTTCTTGCAACTAAATTTCAACAACTTACCTGTCCATTGAGTAATATATGACTCTTAGGAACGTTTCCTAATAAGTCCAGGCATCGCAACTGATTTCTCTATACTAATTCATGTGCATTTTTCTCTATGAACGTCATACCATATCTTTAGTGCTCGCCAAGAGATGATTGGATGAAACTTAAAGTGATACAAGCTATAGGGCATCGAAATAAACTATAGAATAAATTAAAAAAAAAACAACCTAACGAACAAAGTAAAACTGAATTTATCACTTTAAGAAACCAAACAATTAAAACTATCTCTGTCACAAAAAACAAAACAACTTAAAATCATTCCACAATTGTTAAAAAAAACCATTGAAAATGTGGCAAACTCATAAATAGCTGACAATAAAATAGTTAATACTAAAATTAAGCAGACCCATGGTGTATCTAAGTTAAATGTAGATGGTAAAGTAGTTGAGCCGATGAGCAGCAAAACACTGCGGTGTCTCATAAGTATTGTATATTACAGGAGACATCATCTATGACTTACTGTACCTACCTATATCCACTATTTACATACTTATCTTTCTAGATAGAAAGACGCTTACGCTTAGATATGCGTAAGTAACAAAAAATGTTTTAGACTCCAAAATTAACTATGTAATCGCATATAAAGCTTAGGGAGCTTACGAGTAATAGTCAATCAACTTATAAAATGTACTTGGAAAAGTAAAAGAAAATATTTTTGTTAAAGCTTTGTTCGGTGTTTGCATTGTGAATGTAGCTGTTTGTTTTTATAATATTTTTGCCTGGTATGTACTTATTACTGCCATTGCTTAATAATAGTGTTATTAAGTAATTTTGTCGCTATTATGTGTACATATTATAATGTTTTTTAGATTCCGCCCAACTTTTACTTATAAAAACATGTTAAACTACCTTTCTTAAACCTAAAAGTGTAAGCAGAAATATTCTATCACGTCACAACAAATCACATATACATTTTTTTTTTCAGTTACCCAATTTTTCCAATCTGCCTACATGGTGGCTGTAGTTAACCAGAAAAAGCTTGTTCCTAATTGATCTAAAATGTTGATTAAAAAGTAATGTAAATGTAGCTCTGGCTCTTAATAAAAACTGTCCACAAACTTAGCAAAGAATCGTTTTTGGTGAGTTTGTGGTAAAGTTAGTGTTGTTGACATTTTCATCTAAGGGAGAGTACAGTGCACGACGACTGAAAATCATATAGGTACATCATCATTCAACCGCAAGACCTGCCGGACCTAGATACCTACCACACGCATCGCCTTAGATACCCTAAACAAGCCATCCAATCTTAGCCTAGGCCTGCTGAATGTATTCTACTTTCTATAAACGACTTAGAAATGCATAATAAAAAATATTACGACAATAGTAGCACGTGTCTACCTACCGCGGTCAACCGCTTTAGGCAGGTAGCCTAGCGATAAGACCTCTTTTGTACCTATTGTTTTTGTACCCAAAATACTTAGAAGTGGTAATATTGTAATGAATCTATTGTTTGTAACAGATAATGGTGTCTGAACCTCCTAATCCTATAACAATTGTTCTGCCACTGATAGCAAATACACATTCCAACATGTCTATGAAATATTTTGTGTTATATTCAGTTCAGTACGTACATCTTTTTGTATTCCAAATGTCATAATAAATGTATTGAATAGAATAGTATTTGAGATAATAATATTTTACTCAAAGGGTTTTAGACAGAGAGCTCACGTCTCTCCTGTTATTATTTATTTATTTATATATATTGTAATGTTTAAGTCCTATGTAATTGGGGGCTAGCCTATTGTAACCGGGAACAAATGCAGGCTGCTTTTAAGAAACTCCAGATTGAAAAACCCAACAACGCTTTGCTCGACCTGGGAATCGAACCCTTGGCTCAGCAGTAGCTTCAGTAATGAAAAGCATGTTATTTTAATCCGTTCGATCTCTAGATTACAGTGGTATTATAATTTTTACTTGTTTTATTTTATATGACTAGTTATTCCTCGAGGTTTCGCTCCCATGGAACACCCCCAAAGGATCAGTTTTCGGGATTAAAAGATAGCTTTTATCAATCAGGAATAATTTAGCTTTCTATTGGTGAAAGAATTTTTTAAATCGATCCAGTATATTCGGAGCCTATCGGGTAAAAATAAACAAAAAACGACATATCGTTTAACTCTTCAGTAGTAATTAAAAAGAATTAGCAATTACAACATTAACATTAACATGAACATTTTTTAATATGCGTCATTAACTAATGAGTACAGAAATTCCCAAAAATGCACCAAATGTATTGTCACTCTAACTTAAAGTTAAGCTTTAAAGTAATATTTATAGCGTTTATCAAAAAGATTTATGAATACTTAATATCTGATGATAGATAAAAAAATAACTGTTTTTAGAAATTGACTGGAAAATTGTAATTTTAATTCTCAAATATTTAAATTACAATACAAAAGAAGTACTACAACGTTAGATAACAAAATTATAAATGTAGGTACTCGTATCTGCTAGAGACAAAACAGACAAGAACAAGAAAAATTACATACTAAGAAAATTATTGGTGGTTGAGATATAAAGAAGGTAAAAGCATTTTGCTTTCAAGAATATTGCTTAATTTACATTGCATTGTAATGAAAAAATCAAAAGAAAAAGCGAAACAAAATTACAGTATAATTTAGACCTAGTGTCCAAAATAATATGTACATCAAGATAATTATTACCGTACGCCTTTAACCAATGCAAATTACATTAGTTTTTGTTTTACCTACATATGTTGCCCTATTACTAGGCAAAAGAAATTATATAATTTAACGAAACGAAATAATACTCATTTCCACACCACCATGAGGTAGAGTAAGCGGCGCGTTTTTTTTATCGTGGTATCCCCAGTAGGCCTAATCCACATGTAATGCACTACTTTAAGTTCTTCTGGTCTTGGTTCCAAAATAACTTCTTCTTCGTGTCAACAGCACGGAGGAGAAGAAGTAAATTGTCAGATATAACAGGTTGATTCTTGTTATTGCTCGCTGATAATTTATCATCAGCGGCCACATTTATATTTCTTTTGACCTCAAATTCTTTGGGCCACACATTATTTTCCTTATAAAATTGTATGGAATATTCGTCCATGACTTTTACGACTTCACCTCTTACTTTCACTCCTTTTGGTATTTCTTCTACTAGCACATAAGTGCCTCTTTTCACCCATGTATATTCAATGAATTTTGTTGGCATAGACACCAAGTATTTTTCAGCTGTTGGAGTCATAACCTGAAACAAGAAATATAAATAAAAGTTTAACATTTCGAACTCATAAATTAAGTGTTGTTTTATACTATTAGACATTAAAAAAATGGGACAGCAATAAAACGCAATTCAATAATAAAAAATTACGTGAAAAATAAGTAACATCGAAAATGCATATTCGAATTACGGGCGAGAAAATAATGACCTGATTATTAAAAACCTAGTTCTTTTTCATAAAATAGAAACATCCTCGTGCCTTTTAGCATTGCTAATCCTTAAGTACCTATTGCTACAGTGTTAAAATAATTAGATATTCTTACCTGATGTAAGTTATTGCCTTCATATCTTACAACTTTTACAATTCTATGATTTCCCTTAGGTAAGCAATGGTCGTCCCAGCGAGTTTCAATCGCCACTTGTTTCCGTTTTTGAACTTTAGGCATGTTTTGTTTTTTTACACTTTACGACGAATAACTTGAAAGTAGTGACAACAACCGAACGTTCCAGAGTATAGACGGCTAATGCAGGGTCTAACTAACCCCCAACCCCCGTACTCTATCAACTAGCTGAGGTATGAGGAAGGGGTCACGGGGGTGTGGAAGTGCGTTCTGATTGGTCCAATCAAAACGAAGTCACACACACACACAAACACAGTGACAAGACACGGACAGGTAGGTACGTAATGTTATTACTATTAAATGCAGGATTATCAAGACCATTTTTATTTTTTGAAATTAGGTCCGTGACAGAAAATGATCGTTTGAAAAATAAATGAGTAACTATTTTATACTATTAATGAAAAAGTTCAACAAATTTCATAAACATAGTATTTTGATTTTTATTGTCACCCAAAACAAGTGATTCGAGTGATATCAAACCGCACCAAACTTCGTGAGAAGATTTTTCATAATATTCCTTATTTTCCATGAAACTTCAACCGCATTAAAGCCTATATTAGGTTCATATGTCATTTGCATATCGGAACATATAACTTCAATATAAAAACTTTTTCACAGAATAATAAGTTGACTTCAAAAGCTCTTAACATAGCTGAAAATAAACATACAAAGCAATTAAGCCACCGCAAAACAAAGCTTATCTGTGTCAGTGTTTAAAATTTTCGTAATGCCGTTAAAAATCTTCTTACTGTTCTGCAGATTTTCTAACATGTAATGTATAAGAAGTTTTTTTACTTCAATTGGATATCAAACTTTTTACTTCAATTTGAAATCACAAACAACTAGAACGTATTATTTAAGTAAATTCATCAAAATCAGAGATTTAAAAGTCACTACGAGAATCTGAGATTGATAACTGTTACACGATTAATAATGAACAAGTTCAAGTTTCACACCTAATTATTGTTAATTAAGTTTCTTAGAATTTCCTAATTACACTAGCAACTTCTACAATGATTAAATTATTAGTTTTGTACCGAGTATTTACAATGTTAGTTTTGTGAATATTACCTACTAATCTACTAGCACCTAATAGTAATCAGGTACCATTTTATTAGCTTCCAATATTTTTAGCAATTTCTCGGCAGTAGCCTTAAGTTTGGATTTGGGGCCAGTTGGTGGCTACAGTGAGAGCATTACGTGAGAGTTAGTTATAACTATGTGTCAAAATGAGTAATAAAATATATCTAGTCGATGTTTACTGGCCATCGCATATCTGCCAAACTTTGCGCGAGCAACATCAAAATGAAAATAAATTGTGTTTCATGTATATAAAGGCGAAAGGTTGTGAGTGTGTTTGTTACTTCTTCACGCTCAAACGGCTGGACGGATCTGATTGAAATGTACCACAGCACAGATATTAGTCGGGTATATCACATAGGATTCTTTTTATCTCGGGAATTTGTTCCCTCGGCATACTTTTCGTAATCCACGCGGTCGAAGCCGCTGGCAGAAGCTAGTAAACAAATAAAAACTTAAGCCATTCGTTACTAACTATAGAATAAGTAGGTATGCTGATGTCTCGAATGTGCTTTAGAATCTTTTGTAATTAATGACAAAGCTTTTATGTATTTTTCTTTTGTTCTGTTTTATTTTGCAATACTTTGTATTTATTTACTGATTTAATAAAAAAGACCATATGTGCAGACTGCAAACTGCGTAAATAAGATAAACTAACTTAGCTAAGCTTAAGCTTTCTATCTGCAGTTGGGTTTTTGTTGAGCGATAGCATTTTGCGCGGATGTGATGAATATTTATATTTTTTATGATGTACGCCATATCTGACACAATTAAACTTCTTTTTCTTTCTCTCTTCTTTTTAAAAGCTTTTATTTAACTTGCTTTTTTAGTAAGTTTTCTTGCAACTAAATTTCAACAACTTACCTGTCCATTTAGTAATATATGACTCTTAGGAACGTTTCCTAATAAGTCCAGGCATCGCAACTGATTTCTCTATACTAATTCATGTGCATTTTTCTCTATGAACGTCATACCATATCTTTAGTGCTCGCCAAGAGATGATTGGATGAAACTTAAAGTGATACAAGCTATAGGGCATCGAAATAAACTATAGAATAAATTAAAAAAAAAACAACCTAACGAACAAAGTAAAACTGAATTTATCACTTTAAGAAACCAAACAATTAAAACTATCTCTGTCACAAAAAACAAAACAACTTAAAATCATTCCACAATTGTTAAAAAAAACCATTGAAAATGTGGCAAACTCATAAATAGCTGACAATAAAATAGTTAATACTAAAATTAAGCAGACCCATGGTGTATCTAAGTTAAATGTAGATGGTAAAGTAGTTGAGCCGATGAGCAGCAAAACACTGCGGTGTCTCATAAGTATTGTATATTACAGGAGACATCATCTATGACTTACTGTACCTACCTATATCCACTATTTACATACTTATCTTTCTAGATAGAAAGACGCTTACGCTTAGATATGCGTAAGTAACAAAAAATGTTTTAGACTCCAAAATTAACTATGTAATCGCATATAAAGCTTAGGGAGCTTACGAGTAATAGTCAATCAACTTATAAAATGTACTTGGAAAAGTAAAAGAAAATATTTTTGTTAAAGCTTTGTTCGGTGTTTGCATTGTGAATGTAGCTGTTTGTTTTTATAATATTTTTGCCTGGTATGTACTTATTACTGCCATTGCTTAATAATAGTGTTATTAAGTAATTTTGTCGCTATTATGTGTACATATTATAATGTTTTTTAGATTCCGCCCAACTTTTACTTATAAAAACATGTTAAACTACCTTTCTTAAACCTAAAAGTGTAAGCAGAAATATTCTATCACGTCACAACAAATCACATATACATTTTTTTTTTCAGTTACCCAATTTTTCCAATCTGCCTACATGGTGGCTGTAGTTAACCAGAAAAAGCTTGTTCCTAATTGATCTAAAATGTTGATTAAAAAGTAATGTAAATGTAGCTCTGGCTCTTAATAAAAACTGTCCACAAACTTAGCAAAGAATCGTTTTTGGTGAGTTTGTGGTAAAGTTAGTGTTGTTGACATTTTCATCTAAGGGAGAGTACAGTGCACGACGACTGAAAATCATATAGGTACATCATCATTCAACCGCAAGACCTGCCGGACCTAGATACCTACCACACGCATCGCCTTAGATACCCTAAACAAGCCATCCAATCTTAGCCTAGGCCTGCTGAATGTATTCTACTTTCTATAAACGACTTAGAAATGCATAATAAAAAATATTACGACAATAGTAGCACGTGTCTACCTACCGCGGTCAACCGCTTTAGGCAGGTAGCCTAGCGATAAGACCTCTTTTGTACCTATTGTTTTTGTACCCAAAATACTTAGAAGTGGTAATATTGTAATGAATCTATTGTTTGTAACAGATAATGGTGTCTGAACCTCCTAATCCTATAACAATTGTTCTGCCACTGATAGCAAATACACATTCCAACATGTCTATGAAATATTTTGTGTTATATTCAGTTCAGTACGTACATCTTTTTGTATTCCAAATGTCATAATAAATGTATTGAATAGAATAGTATTTGAGATAATAATATTTTACTCAAAGGGTTTTAGACAGAGAGCTCACGTCTCTTCTGTTATTATTTATTTATTTATATATACTGTAATGTTTAAGTCCTATGTAATTGGGGGCTAGCCTATTGTAACCGGGAACAAATCCAGGCTGCTTTTAAGAAACTCCAGATTGAAAAACCCAACAACGCTTTGCTCGACCTGGGAATCGAACCCTTGGCTCAGCAGTAGCTTCAGTAATGAAAAGCATGTTATTTTAATCCGTTCGATCTCTAGATTACAGTGGTATTATAATTTTTACTTGTTTTATTTTATATGACTAGTTATTCCTCGAGGTTTCGCTCCCATGGAACACCCCCAAAGGATCAGTTTTCGGGATTAAAAGATAGCTTTTATCAATCAGGAATAATTTAGCTTTCTATTGGTGAAAGAATTTTTTAAATCGATCCAGTATATTCGGAGCCTATCGGGTACAAATAAACAAAAAACGACATATCGTTTAACTCTTCAGTAGTAATTAAAAAGAATTAGCAATTACAACATTAACATTAACATGAACATTTTTTAATATGCGTCATTAACTAATGAGTACAGAAATTCCCAAAAATGCACCAAATGTATTGTCACTCTAACTTAAAGTTAAGCTTTAAAGTAATATTTATAGCGTTTATCAAAAAGATTTATGAATACTTAATATCTGATGATAGATAAAAAATTAACTGTTTTTAGAAATTGACTGGAAAATTGTAATTTTAATTCTCAAATATTTAAATTAGAATACAAAAGAAGTACTACAACGTTAGATAACAAAATTATAAATGTAGGTACTCGTATCTGCTAGAGACAAAACAGACAAGAACAAGAAAAATTACATACTAAGAAAATTATTGGTGGTTGAGATATAAAGAAGGTAAAAGCATTTTGCTTTCAAGAATATTGCTTAATTTACATTGCATTGTAATGAAAAAATCAAAAGAAAAAGCGAAACAAAATTACAGTATAATTTAGACCTAGTGTCCAAAATAATATGTACATCAAGATAATTATTACCGTACGCCTTTAACCAATGCAAATTACATTAGTTTTTGTTTTACCTACATATGTTGCCCTATTACTAGGCAAAAGAAATTATATAATTTAACGAAACGAAATAATACTCATTTCCACACCACCATGAGGTAGAGTAAGCGGCGCGTTTTTTTTATCGTGGTATCCCCAGTAGGCCTAATCCACATGTAATGCACTACTTTAAGTTCTTCTGGTCTTGGTTCCAAAATAACTTCTTCTTCGTGTCAACAGCACGGAGGAGAAGAAGTAAATTGTCAGATATAACAGGTTGATTCTTGTTATTGCTCGCTGATAATTTATCATCAGCAGCCACATTTATATTTCTTTTGACCTCAAATTCTTTGGGCCACACATTATTTTCCTTATAAAATTGTATGGAATATTCGTCCATGACTTTTACGACTTCACCTCTTACTTTCACTCCTTTTGGTATTTCTTCTACTAGCACATAAGTGCCTCTTTTCACCCATGTATATTCAATGAATTTTGTTGGCATAGACACCAAGTATTTTTCAGCTGTTGGAGTCATAACCTGAAACAAGAAATATAAATAAAAGTTTAACATTTTGAACTCATAAATTAAGTGTTGTTTTATACTATTAGACATTAAAAAAATGGGACAGCAATAAAACGCAATTCAATAATAAAAAATTACGTGAAAAATAAGTAACATCGAAAATGCATATTCGAATTACGGGCGAGAAAATAATGACCTGATTATTAAAAACCTAGTTCTTTTTCATAAAATAGAAACATCCTCGTGCCTTTTAGCATTGCTAATCCTTAAGTACCTATTGCTACAGTGTTAAAATAATTAGATATTCTTACCTGATGTAAGTTATTGCCTTCATATCTTACAACTTTTACAATTCTATGATTTCCCTTAGGTAAGCAATGGTCGTCCCAGCGAGTTTCAATCGCCACTTGTTTCCGTTTTTGAACTTTAGGCATGTTTTGTTTTTTTACACTTTACGACGAATAACTTGAAAGTAGTGACAACAACCGAACGTTCCAGAGTATAGACGGCTAATGCAGGGTCTAACTAACCCCCAACCCCCGTACTCTATCAACTAGCTGAGGTATGAGGAAGGGGTCACGGGGGTGTGGAAGTGCGTTCTGATTGGTCCAATCAAAACGAAGTCACACACACACACAAACACAGTGACAAGACACGGACAGGTAGGTACGTAATGTTATTACTATTAAATGCAGGATTATCAAGACCATTTTTATTTTTTGAAATTAGGTCCGTGACAGAAAATGATCGTTTGAAAAATAAATGAGTAACTATTTTATACTATTAATGAAAAAGTTCAACAAATTTCATAAACATAGTATTTTGATTTTTATTGTCACCCAAAACAAGTGATTCGAGTGATATCAAACCGCACCAAACTTCGTGAGAAGATTTTTCATAATATTCCTTATTTTCCATGAAACTTCAACCGCATTAAAGCCTATATTAGGTTCATATGTCATTTGCATATCGGAACATATAACTTCAATATAAAAACTTTTTCACAAAATAATAAGTTGACTTCAAAAGCTCTTAACATAGCTGAAAATAAACATACAAAGCAATTAAGCCACCGCAAAACAAAGCTTATCTGTGTCAGTGTTTAAAATTTTCGTAATGCCGTTAAAAATCTTCTTACTGTTCTGCAGATTTTCTAACATGTAATGTATAAGAAGTTTTTTTACTTCAATTGGATATCAAACTTTTTACTTCAATTTGAAATCACAAACAACTAGAACGTATTATTTAAGTAAATTCATCAAAATCAGAGATTTAAAAGTCACTACGGGAATCTGAGATTGATAACTGTTACACGATTAATAATGAACAAGTTCAAGTTTCACACCTAATTATTGTTAATTAAGTTTCTTAGAATTTCCTAATTACACTAGCAACTTCTACAATGATTAAATTATTAGTTTTGTACCGAGTATTTACAATGTTAGTTTTGTGAATATTACCTACTAATCTACTAGCACCTAATAGTAATCAGGTACCATTTTATTAGCTTCCAATATTTTTAGCAATTTCTCGGCAGTAGCCTTAAGTTTGGATTTGGGCCCAGTTGGTAGCTACAGTGAGAGCATTACGTGAGAGTTAGTTATAACTATGTGTCAAAATGAGTAATAAAATATATCTAGTCGATGTTTACTGGCCATCGCATATCTGCCAAACTTTGCGCGAGCAACATCAAAATGAAAATAAATTGTGTTTCATGTATATAAAGGCGAAAGGTTGTGAGTGTGTTTGTTACTTCTTCACGCTCAAACGGCTGGACGGATCTGATTGAAATGTACCACAGCACAGATATTAGTCGGGTATATCACATAGGATTCTTTTTATCTCGGGAATTTGTTCCCTCGGCATACTTTTCGTAATCCACGCGGTCGAAGCCGCTGGCAGAAGCTAGTAAACAAATAAAAACTTAAGCCATTCGTTACTAACTATAGAATAAGTAGGTATGCTGATGTCTCGAATGTGCTTTAGAATCTTTTGTAATTAATGACAAAGCTTTTATGTATTTTTCTTTTGTTCTGTTTTATTTTGCAATACTTTGTATTTATTTACTGATTTAATAAAAAAGACCATATGTGCAGACTGCAAACTGCGTAAATAAGATAAACTAACTTAGCTAAGCTTAAGCTTTCTATCTGCAGTTGGGTTTTTGTTGAGCGATAGCATTTTGCGCGGATGTGATGAATATTTATATTTTTTATGATGTACGCCATATCTGACACAATTAAACTTCTTTTTCTTTCTTTCTTCTTTTTAAAAGCTTTTATTTAACTGGCTTTTTTAGTAAGTTTTCTTGCAACTAAATTTCAACAACTTACCTGTCCATTGAGTAATATATGACTCTTAGGAACGTTTTCTAATAAGTCCATGAATAGCAACTGATTTCTCTATACTACTTCATGTGCATTTTTCTCTATGAACGTCATACCATATCTTTTGTGCTCGCCAAAAGATGATTGGATGAAACCAACCTAAAGTGATACAAGCTATAGGGCATCGAAATAAACCATGTAATAAAATAAAATAAAAACAACCCAACGAACAAAGTAAAACTGAATTTATCACTTTAAGAAACCAAACAATTAAAACTGTCACTGTCACAAAAAACAAAACTACTTAAAATCATTCCACAATTGTTAAAAAAAACCATTGAAAATGTGGCAAACTCATAAATAGCTGACAATAAAATAGTTAACACTAAAGTTAGCAGCAGACCCATGGTGTATCTAAGTTAAATGTAGATGGTAAAATAGTTGAGCCGATGAGCAGCAAAACACTGCGGTGTCTCATAAGTATTGTATATTACAGGAGACATCATCTATGACTTACTGTACCTACCTATATCCACTATTTACATACTTATCTTTCTAGATAGAAAGACGCTTACGCTTAGATATGCGTAAGTAACAAAAAATGTTTTAGACTCCAAAATTAACTATGTAATCGCATATAAAGCTTAGGGAGCTTACGAGTAATAGTCAATCAACTTATAAAATGTACTTGGAAAAGTAAAAGAAAATATTTTTGTTAAAGCTTTGTTCGGTGTTTGCATTGTGAATGTGGCTGTTTGTTTTTATAATATTTTTGCCTGGTATGTACTTTTTACTGCCATTGCTTAATAATAGTGTTATTAAGTAATTTTGTCGCTATTATGTGTACATATTATAATGTTTTTTAGATTCCGCCCAACTTTTACTTATAAAAACATGTTAAACTGCCTTTCTTAAACCTAAAAGTGTAAGCAGAAATATTCTATCACGTCACAACAAACCACATATACAATTTTTTTTTTCAGTTACCCAATTTTTCCAATCTGCCTACATGGTGGCTGTAGTTAACCAGAAAAAGCTTGTTCCTAATTGATCTAAAATGTTGATTAAAAAGTAATGTAAATGTAGCTCTGGCTCTTAATAAAAACTGTCCACAAACTTAGCAAAGAATCGTTTTTGGTGAGTTTGTGGTAAAGTTAGTGTTGTTGACATTTTCATCTAAGGGAGAGTACAGTGCACGACGACTGAAAATCATATAGGTACATCATGATTCAACCACAAGACCTGCCGGACCTAGATACCTACCACACGCATCGCCTTAGATACCCTAAACAAGCCATCCAATCTTAGCCTAGGCCTGCTGAATGTATTCTACTTTCTATAAACGACTTAGAAATGCATATTAAAAAATATTACGACACTAGTAGCACGTGTCTACATACCGCGGTCAACCGCTTTAGGCAGGTAGCCTAGCGACAAGACCTCTTTCGTACCTATTGTTTTTGTACCCAAAATACTTAGAAGTGGTAATATTGTAATGAATTTATTGTTTGTAACAGATAATGGTGTCTGAACCTCTTAATCCTATAACAATTGTTCTGCCACTGATAGCAAATACACATTCCAACAGGTTTATGAAATATTTTGTGGTTATATTCAGTTCAGTACGTACATCTTTTTGTATTGCAAATGTCATCTATATATAAACATATAAAAGAAGAAAGTGACTGACTGACTGACTGACTCACTCACTGACCATCAACGCACAGCCCAAACGGCTGAAGCTTCAATAATGAAACTTGGTACGTAGGTTCCTTTGATAGTGTAGGTGAGCACTAAGAAAGGATTTATGGAAATTCCACCCCTAAGGTCGTGAAATAGGGGATGGAAGTTTGTATGAAAATCAGTTAGTTTTAAAGTCAGAAGAATCTTCATATTTTGGATTTAGGCTGAAGATTGAAAAATAATTACACGTGTCTCAGCGATTTTGAAGAATCCACCCCCATGAGGGTGAAACGGGCGATGAGGTCATGGGAATAATGAAATCGTCTAGAGACTTGAAATTTTGCACATAGATACTTTATACTGTGCAGGTATCCACTAAGTAAGGATTTTTGTGAATTCCATCCCTAGGGATGGAAGAAGATGGAAGGGTGAAATAGGGGATTAATGTTCGTATGTAAAGCCGTCAGTTTTAAAGTCAGGATCTTCATATTTTGGGTATAGACTGAAGATTAAAAAATAATTTACATGTGTCTCAGCGATTTTAAAGATTCCACCCCCATGAAGGTGAAAAGGGGAATGAAGTCATGGGAATAATGAAATCGTCTAGAGACTTGAAATTTTGCACATAGATACTTTATATTGTGCAGACATTCACTAAGTAAGGATTTTTGTGAATTCCACCCCTAAGGGGGTGAAATAGGGGATGAAAGTTTGTATGAAAGTCGGTCAGTTTTAAAGCCAGGATCTTCATATTTTGGGCTTTAATATGGTGTCTAATTGGCTCAAAAATAATCTTCTAACACTGAATTCAGATAAAACCAAATATATTTTATTTACAATGAGGAATACTAACACACCGCTTACTAACCTAAATATTTACGCGCATAACTGTAACACGTACGCTGACACTGCATGTTCTTGCCCCGCTTTAGTTAAAGCTGACAATGTGAAATATCTAGGTGTCACTATTGATTCCAATCTAAATTTCCGTAAACATATCGAGTTACTATGTACTAGAGTGCGCAAATTAATATATGTTTTTAAGAATTTACGTAACATAGCTGACTTTAAATTAATTAAACAGATTTATTTAGTGTTGTGTCAATCCATTCTTACCTACTGTATAACTTCCTGGGGTGGTGCGGCTAATTCAATTTTACTCCCCCTAGAACGTGCTCAAAGAGAAATTCTAAAGGTTGCTACCTTTCGCCCTTTTCGATTTCCGACACAGCAGCTCTACAAAGCATGTAATGTTCTTACAGTACGCCAATTATTTATTTTTCACACAATACTGCAACAGCACATTGCACTTCCCTATGTTCCAGTTCCTTCCGACAAGAGACGAAAGGATCTGGTATGCACAATGCCACAGACCAAACATGCTTTTATTAATCGGTTTTATGTATTTTTAGGACCTTTTCTGTATAATAGACTCAACAAGTTACTCGATGTTTATAGCTTAACATATAAAAAATGTTGCTTTACCTTAATAGATTATTTAGGGACACTCAATTACAAAGACACAGGAAAACTTCTAGAAATTGTTGTTTGATTATGATATACCCTCATATCTACTTGTACATACTTAAATTATTTACTTTTTATTTATTTATTTTTTGTTTCTTTTTTGTGTTTTGTACCAATTTATGTATTTTTGTGTTTGTTAATAGGCTAATTTTATTTAATAATTTTATTAACCTAATTATTGCTTTATGTTAAGTGATGGCCTGAAACACAGGTTTGAAAGAACCTATATCAGGCAGGTCCAAAAAAAATAGAAATTCTTTTATATAATCTTGCAGTTGTAATAAAATATTGTTGTTATAGTTTACATATAAGCACTAATTATTACATTGTTTTAGAAATAATACTACTGCACCTAATGTACATTTTTGTGAACGTATTTACTTTTTAATAAATTATTCTATTCTATTCTATTCTTAGGCTGAAGATTGAAAAATAATTTACATGTGTCTCAGATATTTTTAAGAATCCACCCCCATGAGGGTGAAAAGGGGGATGAAGTCATGGGTATAATGAAATCGTCAAGAGACTTGAAATTTTGCACATAGATAATTTATACTGTGCAGGCATCCACTAAGAAAGGATTTTTGTGAATTCTACCTCTAAGGGGGTGAAATAGGGGTTGAAAGTTTGTATGAAAATCCGTCAGTTTTAAAGTCAGAATCTTCATATTTTGGGTTTAGGCTGAAAATTAAAAAGTAATTTACACCTGCCTCAGCGATTTTAAAAATCCACCCCCATGAGGGTGAAAACGGGGATAAAGTCATGGGAATAATGAAATCTTCTAGAAACTTGAAATTTTGCACATAGATACTTTATACTGTGCAGGCATCCACTAAGAAAGGATTTTTGTGAATTCTACCTCTAAGGGGGTGAAATATGGGTTGAAAGTTTGTATGAAAATCCGTCAGTTTTAAGTTAGGATCTTAGAATTTTGAGTTTGGGCTAAAGATTTAAATCTAACGCAACTTAGGGTTTTTGGGAATTCCGTCCTTGGGGAGCGGATCAGGAGGGATGAAATGTTGTGTACAAAAGTCCTTCTTTTACAAAGGAAAAATTATTAAAAATACTTTCAAGTCTTTAAAGTCTGTTGGTAACTATAAAATGGCTCAACGCATAAATATAGGAATTAAATAGGGACGGGATAGGGATACCTATTATTTAAGCTAACTTATCAATGTTAAACATTTACGTGTAACAATTGTATTAAAATAATTTGCAGTTTATTTCGTTTTAATTTCATTTAAGCTGTTGCATTAGGGGTCAGCAGTGCAGCAAAATAAAAATAGGTATTCTGTAAAGAATGTTGTACCTAATAATTACTTCTGTAGGTAGGTAATTAATTTCTAACTACATAATAAATGAATCAGTGATAGGAAATAAGTGTACCTAGATATAATCCGCGGCACCTAACGTGAGCTCTGGCTACCATACTATCAGTTAGATGCATTGCATTGCGGATGCATTCCTCTTAGATGCGATGATAATTGTGACCGCTTCAGATTACGCCACAAGGACGTATCTTAACGGAGTAGGCAGTGAACCTACATAAATATTGACATGATTAGGAACATGCAAAAAATCGTAAGTAATAAATAATATTGTAATTTATTTATGTATATGTACATACCATTAATATACTTGATACATTACATTGGTATTCAAACTACCGACTACTTTTTTTTTTATAATCGTTTATTTATGATGTTGCAGCCTGAAGACACATATTTGACTCAGAAAAAAGCCAAATTTTGCCTGTCTTGCGGGAAGTATGGTTTAAGAGTAACTGGTAAGATTAAGGTTTCTCTTTAAAAATTTTGTGATAGTTAAGTATAAACTTATTATAGTTAGGGACATACCTATAATTTTATAAAGCAGTTACCTATATGATCAAGTTATATAAGTACAAGATGCTAAATTGACCACATTCAACAAGAAACTCTGCTTGGACGTCATAAGAACCTATTTTTTTTACATTCGGTATTATTATTATTGTAAGTACGGCAATTCTTAACGGTTTATTTGTTTTTTCAGATAAATGTAGGCTATGTAGTCAGTCATAAAACGAGCTCCTGGGAGAACTAGAGAGGTGTCATATGTGCAAACACATCCTAGCTTCCAAATGGAGCAATTGTGAAGTGTGTGGGAAGGAAACGCTAAAGGCACAGCGGCTCAGACGAGCGAAGATGCTATGGAGCCATAATCCATATCTAAACATATAGCTAAATAAAAGAAGAAAGTGACTGACTGACTCACTGATCATCAACGCACAGCCCAAACGGATGAAGCTACAATCATGAAAAATGGCACGTAGGTTGCTTTGGTGTTGTAGGTGAGCACTAAGAAAGGTACCTACCTACCAAAGGTAAATAAAAGAAGAAAATGACTGACTAACTCACTGACCATCAAGGCACAGCCCAAACGGCTGATGCTACAATCATGAAAAATAGCACGTAGGTTCCTTTGGTGGTGTAGGTGAGCACTAAGAAAGGTACCTACCTACCAAAGGTAAATAAAAGAAGAAAATGACTGACTAACTCACTGACCATCAAGGCACAGCCCAAAAGGCTGATGCTACAATCATGAAAAATGACACGTAGGTTGCTTTGGTGTTGTAGGTGAGCACTAAGAAAGGCACCTACCTACCAAAGGTAAATAAAAGAAGAAAATGACTGACTAACTCACTGACCATCAAGGCACAGCCCAAACGGCTGATGCTACAATCATGAAAAATAGCACGTAGGTTCCTTTGGTGGTGTAGGTGAGCACTAAGAAAAGTACCTACCTACCAAAGGTAAATAAAAGAAGAAAGTCAGTGACTAACTCACTGACCATCAACGCACAGCCCAAACGGCTGATGCTACAATCATGAAAAATGACACGTAGGTTGCTTTGGTGTTGTAGGTGAGCACTAAGAAAGGTACCTACCTACCAAAGGTAAATAAAAGAAGAAAATGACTGACTAACTCACTGACCATCAAGGCACAGCCCAAACGGCTGATGCTACAATCATGAAAAATAGCACGTAGGTTGCTTTGGTGTTGTAGGTGAGCACTAAGAAAGGTACCTACCTACCAAAGGTAAATAAAAGAAGACAGTGAGTGACTAACTCACTGACCATCAACGCACAGCCCAAACGGCTGATGATACAATCATGAAAAATAACACGTATGTTGCTTTGGTGGTGTAGGTGAGCACTAAGAAAGTTACCTACCTACCAAAGGTAAATAAAAGAAGAAAGTGAGTGACTAACTCACTGACCATCAACGCACAGCCCAAACGGCTGATGCTACAATCATGAAAAATGGCACGTAGGTTGCTTTGGTGTTGTAGGTGAGCACTAAGAAAGGTACCAACCAACCAAAGGTAAATAAAAGAAGAAAGTGACTGACTAACTCACTGACCATCAACGCACAGCCCAAACGGCTGATGCTAAAATCATGAAAAATGGCACGTAGGTTCCTTTGGTGGTGTAAGTGAGCATTAATAAAGGTACCTACCTACCAAAGGTAAATAAAAGAAGAAAGTGACTGACTAACTCACTGACCATCAACGCACAGCCCAAACGGCTGTAGCTACAATCATGCAACTTGGCACGTAGATTCCTTTGGTGGTGTAGGTGAGCACCTACCAATTCAACGCATAGCCTGCAAACATCCCGCCTACTGATTTACAGTAGGTAATTTACTACAGGTAGCCTAGATAGTAACTGAAATTATTGCAATACCTACTGGTAAGGTGCACTCATCCTCTTTATTTATTTAACAGAATTAGGTACCTACACTACACTACCACTACACTACATGATAACAATAATTAAATAAATAATATAATAATAATCAATAATCACTCGAATCTACTAGACAGACAGGAAAAAAAATTGAGCCCTGACTGTCATACTTTCGGTATGGTAGCCAAGGGTCAAGATACGTGGCGGGGATTAGGTATACATTCCATCCACACGGCTGCAACGCGGATTGGCTTCATTGGTTTTGTAGCATAGTTTTGTTAATTTAGAAAGTTTTTGTTAAAATATGGTAAGGAGAAGCATGTAGTCTACGCGTGCGAAGCCGCGGGCAAAAGCTAGTAATATATCTATTGAATAGATTAGTATTTGGGATAATAATATTTTACTCAAAGGGTTTTAGACAGAGGGCTCACGTCTCTCCTGTTATTATTTATTTATTTATATATACTGTAATGTTTAAGTCCTATGTAATTGGGGGCTAGCCTATTGCAACCGGGCACAAATCCAGGCTGCTTTTGAGAAACTCCAGATGGGAAAACCCAACAACACTTTGCTTGACCTGGGAATCGAACTCTTGGCTCAGCAGTAGCACCAGTAATGAAAAGCATGTTATTTCAATCCGTTCGATCTCTGGATTACAGTGGTATTATAATTTTTACTTGTCTTATTTTATATGACTAGTTGTTCCCCGAGGCTTCGCTCCCATGGACCACCCCCAAAGGAACAGTTTTCGGGATTAAAAGATAGCTAATTCAATCAGGAATAATGTGGTTTTCTATTGGTGAAATATTTTTTTAAATCGATCCGGTATTTTCGGAGCCTATCGGGTACAAACAAACAAAAAAATCTTTCCTCTTTATTATATTGGTATAGATAATATAATGTTATTTTCACAATACATATCAATGCAATGAAGAGGACAGCGAGGATAATTAAAATATTTTATTCAAAGTATTTTTTATTTCATAAGTCTTAGGAAAAAAAAATATTTGGCCTTTGTTCAGCAGTGGGACAGGGTAGGCTTATATTAGACAAAAACAAATTAGAGCACCTCGATTTCACTGTTTTGTTGCGTCTGTCTCGGATAAATACTATTGTATTCTAGTAATGTATTGATTATAGATATTTTTTTTTTAAATCCGTTATTCTATGAAAACTTCGTTTACAAGGGAGCTATTTCAGAAATACTTCAACAATATATATATTACGAGTGCCTAAATGTGAAAGTGATGCGCATTAAATTCACAAAAAAAAAAAACTAAAAAAAAATTAAACCTTTCGGGTACGTAACCCTAAAAATTTACTGATTATAAATAATTCATAAAGCTATCAGAATGTGTATTTTCAATCAGTGTATTATAGGATTAATAGTTCCAGTATTGTTATAGGATTAATAGTTCCAGGAATCATTATCTGTTACAAATTACAAACAATGAATGCTTTACAATATTAGATAAAGAGGTTTTGACTCGTTTATGAACATTTTACCCTTTCTAAGTATTTTAGGAACAAAAACAATAGGTACAATAGAGGTCTTATCGCTAGGCTACCTACATAAATATAATTTAAAAAAGGCAGTTGACCGCGGAAGGTAGATACGTGCGACTATTGTCGTATTATTATTATTGTAAATATTTAAGTTTTTAAAGAAAGCAGAATAAATTCAGCAAAAATCGGTGTCTATGGGCTGTATGGTCATTGTTTGACTATAAGGTATAGATTCAGTGTAATTACAGGCACATCCATGATACACTTATAGCTTTGTCTTAGAGATGATAACGCATTGGTGATACTTCTAGTATAGTACAGCAGAGACTCTAGACTAGTGACATTCTATCAACGAGAGCGTCGCGATAGCGATTAGTATTTTTTTTTAAATGTATGGGATTATCAAGCGCTATCCAAATGTCACATTATCGTCCCTTACATTTTGGCACTTCCACCAAGGCTATTGCCTATAAATTGACACTAATTGGTCTAGAGCCTCTAGTGTCCTTAGGCGGTAGATACCTTCCATTTATAATTCCTTGCTCCTACATAAATCGCCCACCGCGCCCCTTTGGACTATTAGATTTTTAGGATAAAAATGAAACAAATTGGTTAAGGCATATAATTAATTTATTTATTCATAATATTTGGCAATAATAATACAAAAATCAGCTTTCAATAGATGTTGGAGATAAGATTGAGTCAAATTATTATGATATAATAAAATTATTATAACTAAATACTCATATTTATAGTCACATTATGATCTATCGTAAATACAGTTTTTTTTACTCCAACGAAGCACTTAGATATAGATACAAACATAATACTTAAAATGAGTTTATAATATCTAAACAGACATAGAACTAAAATAAATTATTTTATTTTAGTTATATGTTTAAAACTAAGAATCTTCTGCGTGACACTCAAGTGGTTGCTAATCTGCATCACCGAAATGCTCATATTCATTCCCTTCTGTGTAATATACTCTTACTTCCTTCCATCCCTCTTTACCTGACGAAACGATTTCAGTTTCTATGCAAATCTCACATGAAGGTTCTTAGGTTATCGAATAACATGAAACTTAAAATGTGAATGCATTCCACTACCTTCCTAGACAAATCTATCTGTCCAGGCCTAAATATTATTAATTAAATATCTTTAAATAAATCTTACATAAACTATTGCTAAGTATTTTCTTAACATATTACAACAACAATATTTAAGCTTTATATACAGTATTATGTCAACATGATCAAATTCATGTAAGTAAGTATGTATTTTCTACAATTAGAAAATAAAGTTTTCTTATCACTTTATACAACTTTTTGATCGTAACGCTCCTTTTACATCAATCAAATTGCCCTCTTGGTGGACTACTCTTCACCCCTTCTTACATAGAGGAAGCCTTAGTGGCAACATTATAGGGTTTTAATACACAAACAATCATAGCCAAAATTATCAAAATTCTATGATCTTTTCGTAATCTTTAAACAGTCTTTATTTTTTTTTAGACACAATACCAGGCTATTAGGGGCAAGAATCACAGAGCTGAATTTACTTTGCCACATAAATAAAATAAGCGTCGCAGTGGAATATGATGTAAAACTTTAGTGTTCATTTTAATTAAAAAAAACTTTTTGACATTAGCTTTTACTATTAATTAAGAGCATTTTAAAGGAAATGTGGGGGATATGAAACGCTTACTTAGCAAAGTTAAGTCATAACGTGTCTTCGAATCTTGCCCTGACATGCAAAAAAATACCCATTATTATATTATTATTTTCAGCCTTTAATGTCCCACTGCAGGACAAAAGGTTACATTCTAATAATACAGGTTAAAAAATACAAACAGTCAAATGTAAATAACAAAAGCATAGTTCACATAAAGGACATGAGTACTTATATAGTTAAAGATTAGGTAGGTAATATAACAACACTATTTTTGTTCGTATGAGTACATATATTAATATATATTGCACCAACATAGAAGGGAGTGTACGAATTTTTCAAAAGTCAGAGCAGCTCATAATTTAATTATGATTGTTGATTCTCGGTAATTAAAATATATAGCCATTTTTGCACTTTAAATGGCTTGATCAGAACAAAATTGGGACTTAATTATTTTTTTCTTGCTCGTAACAAAACTTTTTTTAATCCCCGACGGAGAAAGTGGGGTGTTAGAAGTTTGATGTGTGTATCTGAGTGTCTGTGTATTTGTGTATCTTTCTGTGGTGTCATAGCTACTAAATTTAATTTTTTTGTTTTGTTTGAAAGGTGACTTCATCGAGAGTGTTCTTAGCTATGTTTGATGATAATCGGTTTAGCCTTTCAAAAGTTATTGGCGTTTTACTGTATGAATCGGGCTGCTCCCGCAAGATATCGTGGCATATTAACGTATCAATAGATTATCGATCGAAGCGTGTCTACTACTAGATAAATTATGTAGTATAAATTCATTTTGTATGATAGCCACATTCATGAGGAAGGCTTTACACTTTTTTGGCTAAAACTTTATTTAGCAAATATAGCAAATCACTTTTTTGTTGCTAGTAGGTAAAACAGTTCGCAAGTCTTAAAATATGTTTTAGTGTAGGCGGTCAGGTCGCAGTAGACAGCAAAAATGATCGCTATGTATAATATTATAAATTATGAGATGAAATGTTAATAGTACGTATCTTCTTGCAAGTCTTCATCACTATCGCTATCATCGAAATGTCTGATGAACATCTTTCTATGATCAATAATTTCCGATTCTTCGTCTGATGAAACACTAATACTGTCTACGTCATACAAAATCCATTTGTTTTTGTCGTTATGCCTTGTCAACAATAACCACTTTGTTGCCATATACTTCCTTAACATTACTTGTATGTACTGGCCCTTATTGGAATGAGAGCATTTACTCAGATTGACTACTCCGTAGAGTTCGAAATCAAATTCGTAATTGATTTTGTTAGCCTTTGCAGAAAATTTTATAGATCTTTCTCTGAGGGTGAGGTCATAATCATTAACTATCAGTTGTATTTTTATTGTGACGGTGGTTTTGTTTTGCCACCACAGCAGTCTGGGTTTGCTAACTGGACTTGACACGTGTGATGGATGTGCGTAATTGTCAATAAATGAAGTTATTTCTGATGTAAGTTTAGAATTGCCAATAGACGAAGCTACGCCTAATGAACGCATAGAATTGTCAATAGACGAAGCTACGTCTGACGAACGCACAGAGTTTTCGATAGACGAAGCTACTTCTGATGGACGCACAGAGTTACCTACAGACGAAGCTATAACTTTATCATTCCACTCTGGATCAGGGAGTTCTTTAATTGATACTATCTCAGATATCGGTACGGAACCTAAATAACCATTATCATCAACAAATTCAAAATTGACAAATCTGCTATCTAAATCTACCAAGGGCACAGATCTTAGTAAATTATTTGGCGTCGTTCTTGGGACATGCTGTACCTGTTTATTCTTATCATCCACTAGAAATGACCAGTCTATTTTACTTACTGGCTGATCGGGCTCTTCATCTATACCAGAATCGGAGGAATCCTCAGATTTTCTTTCGAATCCCAAATCATGTAATAGCTTTATCTCATAGTTATTTTTTGCTAAGTTCCTATCCACCAACATCTGATTAATATTATCATCACGTTTTGAATATGTATCAATTAAAACAATACCATATTTGTTACCTTTAGTGAATTCCGCTTTTTCTTTAATAAAACATTTGTTAATTAACTCTTTCTTTTTATAATCAGGGTTAAAACATGAGTCAATGAAGAAATTGGTGCTGAAGTCAGTCCAATTATCGCCGAAAGGCTGTATACCTACTAGTCTGCATTCAATAGCTTGGAATGGTAATTGATCAATTAAATTTTCAGTTATAGCGTAAACTTTCTTTATTGACACTTCTCTTGATTCCCCTTGATCTACAAAGAAACATTTAATCTTATCATTTTTAATGTCACCATCTATTCTAGCTCTTTTAGGTGCGGTGTCGTCAGGAAACTCGGCTAACACAATGTCTCCTACGTTTACGGTTTCTATCGGTTCTGGGTTTTCCGTCACATGTTTGTTTATATCTTTGACTAACGCAGTCAGACATGTGTCGAACTTAACGTGCCTAACAAAGAATTGCGATGGATTGTCAGCAACAATAAAGAATACTGAAACGAATCCTTCACTTTCTAAATGTGCCCACCTACCTTTAGGTAATGTTTTGATAAGCTTAGCAACTTTAACCTTACTTTCAAAAATTACCTTTTTATTGGGAATATCATTACTAAAATCACAGACTTTTCTAATATTAACAATATGACCTAGGTTAGGTATTGCATGACCGTCTAAAAGTTTTTTTCGGAAATCGCATTTAACTACTACTTCTTCTAATGAAGACAAATTCTGACAAGCTTCTAACGTATCTACGAATATAGTATTCCCAACGACCATTGTTATTTGACCTCTCATTTCAATATCATCATTTTCATCAGTGATGCGTTTTAGCTGGTTTTCAGCTAATTTTGAGAAGGATACATCTTTGTCTTGGGGCATAAGATTAGCCAAAATGACAGTGACTACATGTGCTTCTATGTTCTTTAAATCGTCAGGCAAATAGAATAGACTTGTATCGCGTGCCATTTCGTATCTTTCTTCATCTAATAGTTTTATTCGTAGAAGAAAAGGTCGGTTTTTGTCATACTTCAGTACCTGTGCAACTTGGCAGCGAACGAATAGATTTTGGGTAAGACTAACCGCACAGACATCACCTACTTTGGAAACACCGTTAAGTTTCCGGTTTGCTTCTTTACTGTAATACCTTCCCATTTTAATAGCTAGTGAGCTGTAAGAATGCTGGTATTTTGTAACATTGCTTTTAACAGTACATGATGTTACCCTGGCAGAATAATGTATTGCTGAATGAAAGTGCAACATACGAAAGGTTATTACACCTTCTTTTGGCAGCCATGCCTTCGGAGAGTCGAATTTTTCGAACAAAGCGTGCCTATCAATGCAATTCCAATAGTCCGCACATTCACCCAAACTTAAAAGTCTCTTACACACCGGTACTAAGTTCTGAGCCTTCTTCAAATACTTTTCAGTTAAAACACTTGAGCTAATCTCATCTATGAACAGTGGAACATACTGAGTGCATCTTTTAATGAATTTAAGGAGCTTTGGCAGCTTCTCAGTGTTATCTTTGTCGAATAAAATCTTAATTTTAATGTTAGTTTCCTCGCCCTTGAAAACCGAAGTATAGTTATCGATTAGTACCGCGAAGCGTTTGCTGAACATAGAGAAAAGATCTGGTAAAGAATAATGAACTAAATAATTTGCGTCTGCGACGTTCAAATGAGTCAGATTCTCGTCACAGCACACCAGAATTGGAGCCGACACAGGCTTCTTATAATCTTCCAGGCTTTTACCTAAGTTATACAATTCTTGCACATTCATTGTGCTATCACATGAGAACACCACATAGTTCAATTTCTTCAGAGCCTTTTCTATTAATTTTACTTCGTGATCATACCTACAGACTATCACAGTCTTTTTAGACTTATCAATACCTTCCAAGAAATTTTTAACCGAGGATAACTTGTTCTCCTGTGCTACAAACTCGAATGAAGTTGCAGCCTTGGAATACAAGACACACTCCTCGAAAGCACTGATACAGATGACAGAATCAGGTGCTTTCCTAGCAAGAGACGACATGAAATCACACCATACTCTAGATACTATTATGTGCTGGACTTTCCACTCTTTTTGAACGCGTTTTTTTTGTATATCCCTAACTTTCAGAAGGCAAAACTTTAGTTCTTTTGGATAAATAGTTGAGATACGTTCACAGTCATCAACTACAAATGTGTTTAGACTTCTTAAGTCAAGAGCAAAATCTTGTTGGATCAGTTGAACTAACATGGAAGGGGTGCAGATTAAAATATCGCAGCCGTTTAAAAGTGTCGTTGTAATATTCAAGTCACACATACCAACGTAGCAAGCAAAGATTTTTGCGCTGTGCAAGAACATTTTACACCGATTTTCGACGGAGGCCACAGAATCAGATGTTGCACAAACTATTATACAGCTAAGACCAAACTTTTCCGGAGTGTTTTTAAAATCACCAACTAAACGGCAAACTGCTGGAAGATACCCCATTGTGTTACCACTTTTGCTTGGACCCACAAGAAAGACGCTGTGGCCCCGGAGGATTGTAGGCCAGGAAACTGTTTGAGTCCTCATCGGATCATGCACGCCCATATTTCTTAAAGCTACATGAATATCTTTTCCGAATGGAATGTCTCTCATATTGCTTACCGGTACTATACAGTTGTCTTTCTTCGTATGAACCATTAGGACGGGGGTGACTAGCTTCTCAACAAATACAGATAAAGAACCGTCTATATTCTTGAACGGATTCACATTATTCTTTTTTACATCTTCGACAAAAGCATAAGATTTAGGTTTTAATGTAACATCTTTTTTAATTCCTTTTAAACCTAGTTTGCCTTCTATTCCGGTAACACTTTTAATGTCCAAGTCGCATATGGCACTATCCATGTCCGATATTGAAGAAAGACTATCATTAATCCTGACCTGATTTTCCTCAAGATATATTTTACTTGGTGCTTTCCCCTTAGCTTTCAACTTATTAGTAACGTAGTTATTTTGCTTAGTACTAATTGATATTATCCGCTGTAGCAACGCTAAGTTAGTTATCTCTAGGTTTACGTCGGAATCTGTGTCTGCATACACATCTTGAGATTTCTTTATTTCATATTCTGGTGCCGGCTGTGGGTTTCTTTTTTCTTCTTTGATGGTTTCTTGTTTTTCTTCTTTAGTTGGCCATGGTTTTGCAACGAACTTGTTAATTGGGAGTCCCGCTGGACCATATGTGACGAGCTGTGTGTTCTTATTGACAGGATTGCACGCTTTATTAACCTTTGTGATATTATAATTTTTGTAATATCCAGTCAAATGATTATTGTGTTTAGGAGACTGCGTTTTACTATTCTGTTCATAAGAATCATCGTTGTTTTTAACATCAGAATGCATGCCATTTGTTGTCTTGTCTTCATGCATGTTTTCAGAATAAATAGCTTCTCCTGGATTGCTGGCTTTTGGTTTACTTAGAGATTCGTACAACTCCAACTTCTTTTTTAAAGCAAAATTTTCTACACCGGGTTTTTTGGAGGTTAAAGAGCTTTTTGCACGACGGGCTCCCACGGAGGCCTCATCGATATCTTTACAAAGCTTCATAACATTTTTAAATTTGTTCTTGAGCAACGTATCCACATCATCTCGGTCACAAACTGCCCGCTTTCGAGACATTACTGAAGATTCCATATGTTTACTCTTCTGATAAACCGATGTTTGCTTTTCTTCGTTGAAAAGTGAAGATCTGGGAAAAGAGATATTGTTTTTAGTAGAGCAAAATAATTTCTTATGTTGTTTATTTTCTAGGCAAGTGTGTTCTATATATGATTACATCATCGCTTACAATTCGCTAAGATAGTGATCAAAAGAAAGCCTATATATATAATGGTAAAGAAAACCACAAAATATTTTTAAATAAAAAAAAATATACATGTACCTAAGGTTTTCCGTGGTATCTGCACTAAGCTCGCATGTTACTCAGAATCCAATAGAATCTGACACACTGTGTACTTCATTTCCAACAAATATATAACATGTATACTAATAATAATAAGGCCTCATTTAAACGACACGAAATTTTAATGGCAAATTTGGATTATATTTATTAAATGACAATCGACATTCACACATTCGTCAGAAATATCGCGGTCGCAAGAAGACGGACGAGTACGAGGAGATGCGCGACGTGAATATACTTTTTTGTTGTTTTTAGCTCTTTTAATTTAAATCTTGAATGTCAAATAAATTAAGAGTATTTTGCTGTACCTAATAACGTGATTTCCGTGCAGGTATTAGAGTTCATCCTCGTAGCAGCCATGTCGACGGAAATCATTCAGAACGTGACCTTAAGGTTGTCGCACACGTATCAACTATGACTAGACATTTTAGGAGAGAAAGATATTTTAAGACATGGTGATATTGAATTTTTTGATATAAGATAATGTTAACTCAAAGTACTTAGCAAATCAGTACGGAGTGCCACAAGGCCTTGATGTGTGGCATCTATATTAACGAATTACTAAACTCAACAGATTGATACATTATATTGTTTTTTATTTTTATTTTTTATATTGTAGTTTTATTATTAAACTATTATATATTATTAAGATATTGTTATTTACAAAAAAAAAAAACTCTTATTTTATTTATTATATCAATATTTTTTTTAATGGTTTTGTTTCTATTTTATTTATCACTTTCTACGCAATTTATGTTGTTAAGAAATAAATGCCTTTGTAACTGATAATGTAATGCTGAAACTTATAGCTGGTAATGCGACAACTGTTTCAAATAAAGCACTAAATGATAAAATTGACTGGCTGGATGATAATAATAAAAAATGTACACGAGTAAAACTAAATTTATAAAATTCATGACATATAATAAAAAACTAGGAACAACATGAAACCAACGAATATTTATTGATAATTTCTGTAATTGGAAAGCTCAAGTTGATTGGTGTTTAAAGATAAACATAATTAGTCCAGAATTGTGTTACCTGTACTGAAACTCAATTTATAGTTGGAAGGTAAAAAAACCTTTATTGAGGTGCCATGTGTTACACCTCAACTAGTTGTCTGGAAATCACATAGTTACAGCAAAATGCGCTCTATTATTTGACTGCTAAGATTTTAATTAAAAGAGCAAATAAACCACACAAAATAAACATGCACTTCGCGCATTTTTGTACCGTCTCAGGCCTCTATTTTGTTGACGTGAAATTTTTCTCACCTAGGACCTACCTATTTTACAACCTAGTAAATAGAATCTTGACTAGCTATTAACATGTAAAGCCTCAATAAAATTGTCGTGTCGTCTAACTGAGGCCTAAGTCTACATTCTAACTGGATCTAAAATTTAACTAGATCGAGCATTTGTTTAATGACAGTCAACAGTGGAAAAGCGTTTAACTCATTTTTGCTTGTCTATTAACGCTAAATACGAGTTGTTAAAAATAAAGTAAAAAATATATTTCAAAATAATTAACGTATCTTTTTCTTATTTTATAAGCATGTGACTTTTAACAAAAAAAAACTACATTGTTTTGAAAAATTAAATTTTTCAAAGTAAAAATTTGTAGACCAGTGTATTTTCTATTATGGTTTGGTCTACTTACTAATCACAAACAAAGTTTCAGTTGTGAGAAATGTTTTTTTTTACCAAATTCTAAACGTAAAAACAAAGAATTGAAAATTCTTTCCTGCATCGCCAAATATCCTAGTAAAAAGTTTAATTTTTTTTTAATTTTTTGTAAAAGTTTTAATTTTTTTTTAATTTTAATTAATACATGATAAAAAAATCTTAAGAATAAATAGATAACTAAGTAACCATTAACTTAACTAAATAATTAAAATGTAAAAAAATAATTGCATTTTTTTTATAATTAAATATATGTGTCTATTCTTTTGTATACTGTGTGTCTAAATAATTTCATTAACGACAGTTTTTATTTGTAGTTTTAATTAAAATCATAACAGGTGACAATTTAGATAGAGAAGAGTGAATGGCTAACATAGTATTTTGTGTATTGTATAAAAAAATATTAAGAAACTATTTTTTAAAGCAATTAAGAAATCATATTGAAAAAATAATTGGGAGTCACTAACTATATATAGTTTTGCTATTTGCTAATAAGATTTGTATTCATAAATTAACATTTAATTTCTATTAACTAAAGATGGCTCACATTTACAGTTACAAAACCTATTCGATTTAACAGAAAAAGTTTTGTAAAAACTTTTGTTTATTGGATAATTCATTTTAACCCTTCCACCGGTATGGATAACTTGGGGTTGCTTAATAAACTGGTAATCTGGTATCTTGATAAACGTTCGCAAGTCTCAATATTTTTTTCAGTGCTGATTCTCTATTAAATACGGTTTATTTACTTACCAGTTATGAAACACAATTCACTTTCACAAAATGTATTCTATTTTCCAAGTTAATAAAATAAACTTCATATACTTCGGGAGCAATAGGTGACCACGTTATTCTCAAGTGTACATACACTGCACTATAGAGGACGTATTCTGACGGCTTGGCAAATTCACTAAACATACGCGAAGGACAAGAGCAACGTACTGCTAACACGCGTACTCAGACTCGGCAATTTCGAACAAACGCAAGGTACGGAACGACTTGCTACTAAGACGCGTAAGCGATTTCTAAAGCCGACGACTGCGACCACAACGAGGACGGCCCGCACGAACGAATAGACCAATCAAGAACCACCTACCAATTGACCAACCGGAGCAACGAACTCCCCCCACAAAACCATCACTTAGCATTGGTGTGTGTAAGACAGTAGTGCCAACCGTCCAAAAAACAACTTGTAATAAAAGAAAAACGATTTTTAACAATAATATTTAAAAAACGGTTTCACTCAAAGATAAGGCAAAACCCTTAATAGCTTATACTTTATCAATAAAACAGATGTAGATGTGCATACTGTAAATCAGTTAACTGTATTTTTCAATGAAGCCCATTTTTGGATAAGCGTTATGTGGTTAAATGCGGCGAAAGCGACATTTTCCTTTTCACAAGATTTTATTTAACTTACTTTGTTAGTAAGTTAGTTTGTGTGGATAAAATTTTGTATACATGTTTGGTTTGGAAGACAATGCAAGAAATAATATTCAGTAATGGGTAATTTAAATCTTAGCTATTTATATCAATCAGGTTAACGGCACTTTTGAATGTCAAAAAAGGAAAGTTAACAAATAATAATAATTATGGCCCCTTTTAGACGCTGATGGTCGTTGGTGGTAAAAGTACCTAGTCGCTTCGCTATTGTTTGTTCACTAATGTAAGACAATGCCTTCGGCACGCATAACAAAAGATTAGGTTGTAAAATATTCTGAACAAATACAAATTTTTATCAATAACAATCAATTCTAAATAAAGAAAATAACAAAAGAAAAGAAAATAAGATTATTTATTTGTGAGCCACACAGGTTACACGAGAGATAATAGATATCTAACAAAAAAACAAAACTAATGGAATTTGAATTCTAGTTAAGCTCGACTTTGCCCATCAGATAAGAATCAATTGTTTACTCAATTTGTGTATACTAAAAAATCATTTTTAAAATGATATGAGAAAAGGTTTGAAGACAATACAGACAGCCATGGAGACAAAGTGTTAGGTCTTAGTTACACAATGAGAGACTGGCCAAGTAAACGTTTTGGCAGTTTATGGTCGGACATAAATATGTTAGTTCCAACAGAAAGCAGTTACGATTTAAAAGTATTTATTACTAGCTTATGCCCGCGACTTCGTAAAGCTACGATTGGAATAAGAACCACAACATATTTACTTCTTATGTGCAGTTAAGGAGTATTAAAACATTCAAGAACATATTATTGTGAAATTATTCAACCATGGGATTTTGTTGATACGAGAATTAGGATTTCAGTGGTCGGGTGACCATTTATTTGCACTAAAACAACTCTATACCATAGAAAACACATTGACCATCTGTTAACGCTATAATTTTTATAAATTTGACATTCGTTACAGGTAGTAAGAAACTCATAAGTCTACTGAGCAGTCTTTCTATGAGGTATTTCTTGTTATCCAACTGGACTGGACTGGGTTGTAGAGGTCGGATAGGCAGCTATTCCACGTTATTTAGATGCATCCGTTCAGACTGGCAGATAGTTGTGAAGAAGTTAAAAGAAGTTAGAAGTGTAAGCAGATATCTGGACTTTATATGTATCATATGTGGATTCCATAATCTGCACTTAGACTCCCTTTTGGTCCATTGTTGGGGATTCCTAGTTATTTATTTAAAACTTTATGCACAAAGGTGCAATGTCAGAGTTAATTTTATAGGCCCTCTCTACCAGTCAACCAAGGGTGGTGAAAAGTTAAAATGGTAAGTGCATTGCTTAAAAGGTAGCAAGCAAAAAACAATTATAAAAGGTATGGCAAGGAACATCTCATGTGAATTTTAATCTGTAAGGTATGCATAATTATGTCTATCGACACAGGTATTGACAAGGTACCGTCATGACGCTAATATGCTTGATGTCTTTCGAGTAGAAAGCGAAAAAACCGAAGCCGGAGTGAAAACGATGCCTACTGATGAATCCACCACCGCGTTATAAATTGTTAAACGGGAACTGTTACAGAATCGCGCCTATGGAGGTACGATATCTCTTTTCTGTAGAATATAAAAAAACGACTTCCAAAAACAAAACTGCACAGTGAAAAATAACTTCAATTTCAGAAGTCAGTGTTCCTGTTTTTGTTTTGTTCGTATGTTATTTTTCTTTTTGTCGTGTTTTTTGGAAGTCGGTTGTAGTTTTTATTTTTTATGTTTCACTTTTTAGTTGTGCTACATTAAGAGTAAGTTCTATAGTAAGGTACCTATAATGCAAAAAGTTATGCCACAATAGATTAGCCGAAAAAATAAAACTGGAACATAACCGGTGAAATGAGTGTACCAGGGTTAACTGTACACTTCTGCGTACTCCGTAAGAGCGACTGGCGTGATGTAATGTTATGAAATGGCGTAAACAATAAACAGGCATGATATTGCAGCAATACCGATGTCATTGTTTATTGAAGAGTTCTGTTGTATGTCGAAGTTCTTCATCAGATCTTCAAAAATTTTAAATGGGACTAAATGAAAAGCACCAGCTTTCAAATAAAAAATAATCATCAAAATCAATTCTAGTAAAAATTTATGAGGTGACAAACATAAAAAAATGATAACCTCCTCCTTTTTGAAGTCAGTTAAAATTTATTTGATGTCTGCAGCCCATCGCCATAAAATAAGACTACTGTAGGAAATGATACTATGAAAAAATAATAATAGACTAGTCACGCGGTAACCACATTGGTAAATTGAGTTAACTCATCTGGCCGATCAGAAAGATTCGACATTTTACATTTACATAAATACCTTATTCCAGCCATGAGTCGAGTGTGAATCTCAGGCAAACTGTCTTTTCGAAGAATTCTAGTCTCTCTTTATTCAATACTATGTCACAATCATTACTTTTGAGTAAAACGTAATTTGTTTTTATTTGTTTATTGGTTACTTAGCGACAGTACTAAAAAAATACTGTTTTTACATAGCCCTGTCTCACTCTCTCATCATTATGAGAGAGCGAGATAAGGTGTAACAGATATACATTATAAAGAGGCATACCTACAATTTGGTGAGCTACCTGTACTAAAGCCCTTTTGAGAAAAAATTACTAATGACAGGTTAGCATTGTTCTATGAAAGAGTGAGATAGTGCTATACCATGGAAAGAGACACAATATCAAGAGTAATTTTACCACCACACCTGTGTGTAATCCCCAAAGAATAGCGAAGTGTGTTTCCTATGATAGTTTTGTCATTCGCTCCAGTGTTTGCACTCGTGAATGTATTCAATTCAAAATGAAGTTACGTTCTCGTATAATTGCTTCCCGTGCCGTGGTAAGAAAAGGAGAGAAGCCGATTATCTTGGACACTCCTGAGGACCTCTCAAAGTGTGTACCTGCTATGGTTGAAAGACCAACCGCTGCAGGTTCGTCAAAGAAAATCTTGAAGACTAGACGGAGGCCGAAGCCGTATTCACGTAGAGGAGAAAACAAGAAGCAAGAAGAAGGGAGCCTTCAGTTAAGATAGATCAAAGTACAGAGTACTTAGAAAATCGTAAAAAGAAGTTTGAAGGAAGCTCCGCAGTAGCTCTGGATCCAGAGCGAAATGTATTGAAGAAGAGTAATGAATATTACATCCATAAAAAATTTGGTAGAATACTTTTGGAAAAAATGTGATATGATGTGATGATGCGCACATCCAAAAAAGGGCCCTTTTCAGGGCCACATATAATTCTTCAACTTTAAATGTTTCTTGAACGGATATGTCTAAAAACGTACTAACTTACCTATCTACTTACCACTTTACTACCACATAATATATATTACACTAATAATATTTACCTTTACGTATCGTTGTTACCTATAGATGACTGCTTTTTGTAAAATTATTCGGTATATTAGCCTAGTAAAACTCAAAAAGAGCAATTATTACTTTCATTTCGGCAGTCGGTGTCACAAAACGACAGAAAGAATAAAAGTAAGCAAAGACCGACCGACTGCCGAAACAAAAGTTATTTTTGCTCTTTTTAGTGTTTTGCTTTGGAAGTCGGTATATATTTTGTGAAAAAGTTTCTTTTTTTTCTCTTTGTAGTTTTGGTCTACCATCACTAAGAAGTGAGTAAGTTCTACAATAAGGTACCGAAAGGATGGTCAAAATACCATAATAACTCAATTTACATATTCGTACTGTTTGTCGGTTATGTTCCATTATCTTGAAATCTGCTGAACCAATTTTGGTGAAACATAGAAATAACTTTTTTAAACTACAATTTATTAATGTAACTAACTCCCTGTGATGGAAGTGGGTAAATAGCGTGCCTACTGCTTTCCCTGGATGTGGTAGCCGTTTCTCAGTTATCTCCCTCTCCGGAACATTGTTAAAATACGTGTTTTTGGTGCAAGGCACTACCGTGTCTTCGGATATACCAAAAAATTAAGCCAAGCGCATGTCTAAGCACGTGCCTTGGTACATGGCACAAAGGAATTATCTGGTATCGGATATAAAAAATCGCTAATCCTGAAGATCCATGTAAGGATAATGGGACAAACTATTGACATTATTGCATTGTCATCGGTCCTTCGTAAGTGTGCAAAGTTTCATATTAAGGCGACGTTTTGAAGGGGGTGAAAATCACGTTCGAAGATTCCGTTACATAGATACACACATACCAAGCTATGAAACGGTGTTTATTTGTGTAATACATATGTAATTCAATATTATGTAATAGTTTGTTAAATGGAAGTATCTAAAACGAACTTACTTACCCTGCCTACTTACTTACCATTGAGATAAATACTTGCTTACACCGGTACACTGGAGAGACCGACTGAACGGAATGCACACCAGGCTGCCACCCGCGTGCAATTGGTACTTTCCCCAATCCATCCAGTCATCATCAATCCAGTACGGAACAGATTTAATGAAACAATCAAAATCTGTTCCGTACTGTAAGAATTGATTATGATTCCTTTTTAATCAACTCAGTAGAAAAATAACAAGTACAAGTAGTACCCTAGGCAAGTCATCTATTTTTCTTACCACTAAAAATAAAAACAGTCATTGAAAATTCGAATTAAATAATCGCCTGTACTGATATTGTTTCAATATTATTTAAAAAAGTCTTGACTACAACATATAAAATAAACTTTATTGTTTTAAACATTTCAAACGAGATGATCAGCTGAATGGGTCGTGAATCAATTAGTTCGACTGTACCGCGTCCCGGTCGTCATAGTACCTCATTAGGAGGATACTTAGGCAATTTAAATTTTCTAGTCATAAACAAAATCATTAGCAACCCCATCTCGATCCTGATCGATTATACAATGAGTAATCTATAATTACATGCCCGTTGTGGACTCAGTTTGTGGTTGGTAAGTAGGCTCAAGATTAAATCAATATTTGTTAAGTGGTAGATTATAAAAACCAGCTTCACAGCGATCTACAGCGTAGCTAACTCTGTGCTACGGCGTAGCGCTCAGAGGCCGTAGTGCGAGTTTTATATCGTATTTTATCGCGTAAACGTAAATGCAAAATAATCTGTCAATTCGTTTACAAAAAAGAGGTTGCCCCTTTCTGTCACCAAACGGCGCTTATCTAGTGTCAATAGAAATTGACGTTTATTTTAGCGATCAAGAACGAGTAAAATCTCGATATTAGCTCTCAGTGCTACGGCTAAAAAATAGAGCTACGGCGTATATATAGGTATTATATATTTGAAGAGTTTCTCTTTGGTCAGAGGACCACTTTTCAATTTTCAAAAGTTCGTATACTTTTGAAAATCGAAAAGTGGTCCTCTGACCACGCAAGACCATTATTTTCATTATATAGGAAGCGGCTTGATGCAATATGACGAAAATAGACTGCGTTTTTTGTTAAAACTTTTACAAAAACGATTATAATGCCGATCCACAGGTATTGGAAACAGGGTCCAAGCTAGCTTTTTATTTCATCATCAGTGACACCTTACCTGAACAGACAAATGAGTTCACGAGGACCAGAGGGATAACGATTTTTAATGTTTTATTACGAGTATGTTTGTTCGGGTCAAATCTTGCCACTAAATTATAAAGCAGTTATGCTCAACCGATTGAGACTTTTTCCGTCAAAATTGGCTGTCATTTTTTGCTTGGAATCCAACCGACATCTACTACTATACTTTTTATTAATCTACCAAATCAAATCATTGTTTGTTTGTTCAAACACGAGTAAATAAATACATAACAAATTGCCTCTCTACATTTCATAACCGAACCGAATCAATGAGAAATGTGAATTGAATAAATATACATACATGCTTTTAGTATTATAGGAGATGCATTTTTTTGCCCTCTTTGCTTACTGCATATTCAAAGACTATCGTACTTAAGGAGTAAACATCAGTCGCACCTAGGTCACATTTTTTTAAATCAATTCCGTATTTTTTTCAAATCATATATCAAATACTTTGGTAAGCTAATCAATCAGTCCTATAGTATTCACATCATTTCGACTGATAGTGTGTCCTAGATATTAAAATTATTCATCACTCACCAGTTTCTGAGGAGTCTGATTCCTTTAAAAAATACCTAAATATACATAATAATAGCACTATAGTAGCAGGGCACAATACACCGCGGTCAACCGCATTTTTCAAATTTTAATATCTGCGCGACATACATAGGTCATCCATTGATCGTCTACTGCGAATCTGTAACAGCGATTAAACGACCATTGAGCACATTTCAATTGTTCCTGAAATACGTAAGCACATTGGTAAATTGTCGAATCTTTCTGATCGGCCAGATGAGTTAAATAAGGACCCTATTCCAGCCTTGAGTCTAGTGTGAATCTCAGGCAAACTGTCTTTTCGAAGAATTCCATTCTCTCTTTATTCAATACTATGATACAATAATTACTTTTGAGTAAAACGTAATTTGTTTTTTTTTGTTTATTGTATTAATCGGTTACTTAGCGACAGTACTAAAAAAATACTGTTTTTACATAGCCCTGTCTCACTCTCTCATCATTATGAGAGAGCGAGATAAGGTGTAACAGATATACATTATAAAGAGGCATACCTACAATTTGGTGAGCTACCTGTACTAAAGCCCTTTTGAGAAAAAAATACTAATGACAGGTTAGCATTGTTCTATGAAAGAGTGAGATAGTGCTATACCATGGAAAGAGACACAATATCAAGAGTAATTTTACCACCACACCTGTGTGTAATCCCCAAAGAATAGCGAAGTGTGTTTCCTATGATAGTTTTGTCATTCGCTCCAGTGTTTGCACTCGTGAATGTATTCAATTCAAAATGAAGTTACGTTCTCGTATAATTGCTTCCCGTGCCGTGGTAAGAAAAGGAGAGAAGCCGATTATCTTGGACACTCCTGAGGACCTCTCAAAGTGTGTACCTGCTATGGTTGAAAGACCAACCGCTGCAGGTTCGTCAAAGAAAATCTTGAAGACTAGACGGAGGCCGAAGCCGTATTCACGTAGAGGAGAAAACAAGAAGCAAGAAGAAGGGAGCCTTCAGTTAAGATAGATCAAAGTACAGAGTACTTAGAAAATCGTAAAAAGAAGTTTGAAGGAAGCTCCGCAGTAGCTCTGGATCCAGAGCGAAATGTATTGAAGAAGAGTAATGAATATTACATCCATAAAAAATTTGGTAGAATACTTTTGGAAAAATGTGATATGATGTGATGATGCGCACATCCAAAAAAGGGCCCTTTTCAGGGCCACATATAATTCTTCAACTTTAAATGTTTCTTGAACGGATATGTCTAAAAACGTACTAACTTACCTATCTACTTACCACTTTACTACCACATAATATATATTACACTAATAATATTTACCTTTACGTATCGTTGTTACCTATAGATGACTGCTTTTTGTAAAATTATTCGGTATATTAGCCTAGTAAAACTCAAAAAGAGCAATTATTACTTTCATTTCGGCAGTCGGTGTCACAAAACGACAGAAAGAATAAAAGTAAGCAAAGACCGACCGACTGCCGAAACAAAAGTTATTTTTGCTCTTTTTAGTGTTTTGCTTTGGAAGTCGGTATATATTTTGTGAAAAAGTTTCTTTTTTTTCTCTTTGTAGTTTTGGTCTACCATCACTAAGAAGTGAGTAAGTTCTACAATAAGGTACCGAAAGGATGGTCAAAATACCATAATAACTCAATTTACATATTCGTACTGTTTGTCGGTTATGTTCCATTATCTTGAAATCTGCTGAACCAATTTTGGTGAAACATAGAAATAACTTTTTTAAACTACAATTTATTAATGTAACTAACTCCCTGTGATGGAAGTGGGTAAATAGCGTGCCTACTGCTTTCCCTGGATGTGGTAGCCGTTTCTCAGTTATCTCCCTCTCCGGAACATTGTTAAAATACGTGTTTTTGGTGCAAGGCACTACCGTGTCTTCGGATATACCAAAAAATTAAGCCAAGCGCATGTCTAAGCACGTGCCTTGGTACATGGCACAAAGGAATTATCTGGTATCGGATATAAAAAATCGCTAATCCTGAAGATCCATGTAAGGATAATGGGACAAACTATTGACATTATTGCATTGTCATCGGTCCTTCGTAAGTGTGCAAAGTTTCATATTAAGGCGACGTTTTGAAGGGGGTGAAAATCACGTTCGAAGATTCCGTTACATAGATACACACATACCAAGCTATGAAACGGTGTTTATTTGTGTAATACATATGTAATTCAATATTATGTAATAGTTTGTTAAATGGAAGTATCTAAAACGAACTTACTTACCCTGCCTACTTACTTACCATTGAGATAAATACTTGCTTACACCGGTACACTGGAGAGACCGACTGAACGGAATGCACACCAGGCTGCCACCCGCGTGCAATTGGTACTTTCCCCAATCCATCCAGTCATCATCAATCCAGTACGGAACAGATTTAATGAAACAATCAAAATCTGTTCCGTACTGTAAGAATTGATTATGATTCCTTTTTAATCAACTCAGTAGAAAAATAACAAGTACAAGTAGTACCCTAGGCAAGTCATCTATTTTTCTTACCACTAAAAATAAAAACAGTCATTGAAAATTCGAATTAAATAATCGCCTGTACTGATATTGTTTCAATATTATTTAAAAAAGTCTTGACTACAACATATAAAATAAACTTTATTGTTTTAAACATTTCAAACGAGATGATCAGCTGAATGGGTCGTGAATCAATTAGTTCGACTGTACCGCGTCCCGGTCGTCATAGTACCTCATTAGGAGGATACTTAGGCAATTTAAATTTTCTAGTCATAAACAAAATCATTAGCAACCCCATCTCGATCCTGATCGATTATACAATGAGTAATCTATAATTACATGCCCGTTGTGGACTCAGTTTGTGGTTGGTAAGTAGGCTCAAGATTAAATCAATATTTGTTAAGTGGTAGATTATAAAAACCAGCTTCACAGCGATCTACAGCGTAGCTAACTCTGTGCTACGGCGTAGCGCTCAGAGGCCGTAGTGCGAGTTTTATATCGTATTTTATCGCGTAAACGTAAATGCAAAATAATCTGTCAATTCGTTTACAAAAAAGAGGTTGCCCCTTTCTGTCACCAAACGGCGCTTATCTAGTGTCAATAGAAATTGACGTTTATTTTAGCGATCAAGAACGAGTAAAATCTCGATATTAGCTCTCAGTGCTACGGCTAAAAAATAGAGCTACGGCGTATATATAGGTATTATATATTTGAAGAGTTTCTCTTTGGTCAGAGGACCACTTTTCAATTTTCAAAAGTTCGTATACTTTTGAAAATCGAAAAGTGGTCCTCTGACCACGCAAGACCATTATTTTCATTATATAGGAAGCGGCTTGATGCAATATGACGAAAATAGACTGCGTTTTTTGTTAAAACTTTTACAAAAACGATTATAATGCCGATCCACAGGTATTGGAAACAGGGTCCAAGCTAGCTTTTTATTTCATCATCAGTGACACCTTACCTGAACAGACAAATGAGTTCACGAGGACCAGAGGGATAACGATTTTTAATGTTTTATTACGAGTATGTTTGTTCGGGTCAAATCTTGCCACTAAATTATAAAGCAGTTATGCTCAACCGATTGAGACTTTTTCCGTCAAAATTGGCTGTCATTTTTTGCTTGGAATCCAACCGACATCTACTACTATACTTTTTATTAATCTACCAAATCAAATCATTGTTTGTTTGTTCAAACACGAGTAAATAAATACATAACAAATTGCCTCTCTACATTTCATAACCGAACCGAATCAATGAGAAATGTGAATTGAATAAATATACATACATGCTTTTAGTATTATAGGAGATGCATTTTTTTGCCCTCTTTGCTTACTGCATATTCAAAGACTATCGTACTTAAGGAGTAAACATCAGTCGCACCTAGGTCACATTTTTTTAAATCAATTCCGTATTTTTTTCAAATCATATATCAAATACTTTGGTAAGCTAATCAATCAGTCCTATAGTATTCACATCATTTCGACTGATAGTGTGTCCTAGATATTAAAATTATTCATCACTCACCAGTTTCTGAGGAGTCTGATTCCTTTAAAAAATACCTAAATATACATAATAATAGCACTATAGTAGCAGGGCACAATACACCGCGGTCAACCGCATTTTTCAAATTTTAATATCTGCGCGACATACATAGGTCATCCATTGATCGTCTACTGCGAATCTGTAACAGCGATTAAACGACCATTGAGCACATTTCAATTGTTCCTGAAATACGTAAGCACATTGGTAAATTGTCGAATCTTTCTGATCGGCCAGATGAGTTAAATAAGGACCCTATTCCAGCCTTGAGTCTAGTGTGAATCTCAGGCAAACTGTCTTTTCGAAGAATTCCATTCTCTCTTTATTCAATACTATGATACAATAATTACTTTTGAGTAAAACGTAATTTGTTTTTTTTTGTTTATTGTATTAATCGGTTACTTAGCGACAGTACTAAAAAAATACTGTTTTTACATAGCCCTGTCTCACTCTCTCATCATTATGAGAGAGCGAGATAAGGTGTAACAGATATACATTATAAAGAGGCATACCTACAATTTGGTGAGCTACCTGTACTAAAGCCCTTTTGAGAAAAAAATACTAATGACAGGTTAGCATTGTTCTATGAAAGAGTGAGATAGTGCTATACCATGGAAAGAGACACAATATCAAGAGTAATTTTACCACCACACCTGTGTGTAATCCCCAAAGAATAGCGAAGTGTGTTTCCTATGATAGTTTTGTCATTCGCTCCAGTGTTTGCACTCGTGAATGTATTCAATTCAAAATGAAGTTACGTTCTCGTATAATTGCTTCCCGTGCCGTGGTAAGAAAAGGAGAGAAGCCGATTATCTTGGACACTCCTGAGGACCTCTCAAAGTGTGTACCTGCTATGGTTGAAAGACCAACCGCTGCAGGTTCGTCAAAGAAAATCTTGAAGACTAGACGGAGGCCGAAGCCGTATTCACGTAGAGGAGAAAACAAGAAGCAAGAAGAAGGGAGCCTTCAGTTAAGATAGATCAAAGTACAGAGTACTTAGAAAATCGTAAAAAGAAGTTTGAAGGAAGCTCCGCAGTAGCTCTGGATCCAGAGCGAAATGTATTGAAGAAGAGTAATGAATATTACATCCATAAAAAATTTGGTAGAATACTTTTGGAAAAATGTGATATGATGTGATGATGCGCACATCCAAAAAAGGGCCCTTTTCAGGGCCACATATAATTCTTCAACTTTAAATGTTTCTTGAACGGATATGTCTAAAAACGTACTAACTTACCTATCTACTTACCACTTTACTACCACATAATATATATTACACTAATAATATTTACCTTTACGTATCGTTGTTACCTATAGATGACTGCTTTTTGTAAAATTATTCGGTATATTAGCCTAGTAAAACTCAAAAAGAGCAATTATTACTTTCATTTCGGCAGTCGGTGTCACAAAACGACAGAAAGAATAAAAGTAAGCAAAGACCGACCGACTGCCGAAACAAAAGTTATTTTTGCTCTTTTTAGTGTTTTGCTTTGGAAGTCGGTATATATTTTGTGAAAAAGTTTCTTTTTTTTCTCTTTGTAGTTTTGGTCTACCATCACTAAGAAGTGAGTAAGTTCTACAATAAGGTACCGAAAGGATGGTCAAAATACCATAATAACTCAATTTACATATTCGTGCTGTTTGTCGGTTATGTTCCATTATCTTGAAATCTGCTGAACCAATTTTGGTGAAACATAGAAATAACTTTTTTAAACTACAATTTATTAATGTAACTAACTCCCTGTGATGGAAGTGGGTAAATAGCGTGCCTACTGCTTTCCCTGGATGTGGTAGCCGTTTCTCAGTTATCTCCCTCTCCGGAACATTGCTAAAATACGTGTTTTTGGTGCAAGGCACTACCGTGTCTTCGGATATACCAAAAAATTAAGCCAAGCGCATGTCTAAGCACGTGCCTTGGTACATGGCACAAAGGAATTATCTGGTATCGGATATAAAAAATCGCTAATCCTGAAGATCCATGTAAGGATAATGGGACAAACTATTAACATTATTGCATTGTCATCGGTCCTTCGTAAGTGTGCAAAGTTTCATATTAAGGCGACGTTTTGAAGGGGGTGAAAATCACGTTCGAAGATTCCGTAACATAGATACACACATACCAAGCTATGAAACGGTGTTTATTTGTGTAATACATATGTAATTCAATATTATGTAATAGTTTGTTTAATGGAAGTATCTAAAACGAACTTACTTACCCTGCCTACTTACTTACCATTGAGATACGTATGTACAAAAATATGATTGGTACATTGACATTAAATTATTGCATACATTATGTAATAAATATTAAATGGAGTAAAAATGTCGGTCATGATTCTGTTATATACCTAAAACAAAATACTTATGAAAACTTCTTCCATAGTGGCGGATCAATTACAAACTTATGGTCTATGTATCTTAGCAAAAATAGAGAAAAATTGAAAGAAGGAAGGGGGACCTTTCCTCTGGGACAAAAAGGGCTTATAATAACAATAATAATGGTGTCTGCAATAATCTGCCCAATCAGGAGACTCCTGCACCCCGTTTGGCCACGCGACAAGTGACAAGCGAAACTCAAAGCTGTGCCCGCGCCAGTCCCTTTTTCGTTTTCGAGCAATCAGTTCGTTCAGACACACGAGTGCGAAAGATCGACTTCCCGTGTGTACCCGCGCGTAACCAAATGTGACTACGCAAATCCTACAAAAAACTATAAAGATTGTTGATTGTGTGTGTGGACATAACTATAGGTATTTTTAATTTCCGTGAGAAAAAGTGCAAATGGCGGCCTTGCCAGCAGGTGTTCAGTATAAGTTATCATCGGAATCCAATAATGAAGGTAACAAGGAACTATTGTTTGTGGAATTAACTGATTCAGCACTGAAAGCTATTGAGGAGTTCCTCAAACAACAAAAAAAGGTCGGGTCGGCAAAACCTAAAATACAGTTCCTACCCGAAAATGAAGGGAAAATCTCCATTCCAGCAATAGCCAGAGGCAATGACCATGGACTATCAGGCGAAACCACATTTAACTCAGCATTAATAGTAATGCAGAAATGGAGGGCACACGGGGTTCTGTCGTGTGCGTTACTAGTGGCAATGCTCGACGGTTGGAGTGACGAATGACGAATGACGACTCATACGCGGTCACCCAGGGACCGCATAGCGAGCACTTTCGCCGCGGAGCAGAAAAAAAGCATCCGCGTCATCAAATCTAATGAGGCGGACATCGGCAATCGGTGCGGTAGCGGCTTGTGGTGGAGAAGCCCAAACGGGCGGAACAGAGCAGCCCGTACCGCCAGCGGCGCTGACAGGCGGGCGTGCCGCCTGAAGCATGCCCGCTGGAGCTCCCAGCAGGGGCACCGCCGCGCCCGCCAGCGTGACGGTGCTGCCTGACGAGCCCCCGTACAAGAAGCGGCTCGTCTCGTACTACGGGGAAGGGGAAAAAAAATGGACTGTCAAAGGGCCCAAAAATCAGTTTTTTGTTTAATTCTCGTAAAGATTTTTGTGTATTTTTTTTTGTATTTCTTTGGATTTTAATGGGCTTTCCAGAAAATATTACTACTAGCTAAATTAACATAATTCCGGTGAAAAAACTGAATAGGAATAAAATTTTGCAGGTGGGCCTTCAATTACATAATTATATTTTCCTATTGTTTTTTCTCACATTTCATTATCTTCGATGATTGTTCAACGGTTTACTAATGTTTGCCAGTTTCTTAAGTGCAATAATTTTATATACCATACTTGTATTTGTCATGATTTCATTAGAAAAAACGCTTCAGTTGCCATAATCGTGAAATAAAATAAAATCATTTTCACTAATTTCATTGGTCATAATTGATCAATTTAATTAATTTAATTCAATCATTTTAATCCATAAATTTAATAAATAAAATTTTCACTTTCAAAAATGTCGTTTTCCCTAACATTTATTCACCATAATATTCATTTGCCCATACTACTACAACAATTACAGAGAAAAAAAAAATTTGAGAGCTTTGGCTCCAATTTAAATATTAAATAATATTTTTTTTGTATAGTAACAATTTTCGGACCACACTTAAAATTACTTGCCGACCCGTGCTTTAGAAAGTAACCGTTTTACGGCACCAAAGTTTTGGAAGGGTCTTAAATAAAACAAATACAATTATGAGGAATCAATCTCTAGTAATTATGATTATGAATATTGATACAGTGGAGTACCGTAGTTTAATACATTATTATCACAATAAAAAAGTAAGTACTTCACGGACTTTTCAATTTAATTTGTGGTTAGAAATTATTTGCAATTAAAAATAGTTACTTACACGGCCAAGTCACATTGCTTTAGTTAAAAAATAATAACAGTAGTAACATTGTAATTAGAATGACATGGAAAATTATTAATGGTGAAACTGCCTTGATATTGATGACAAATTACTTGAATCAGATTCATAAGCCACCGCTGTATTTGAAAGTTTACAGTTTTCATGTAGGTAATCCTAAAAAATAAAATTTTGATTGAGTTATGGTTATAAATATTTTATCAACTGACATTGACACTTCATTTTTTTTTAAAGGTCTATAGTCAGTCTAGTCTCTCTCTCTATTTTTCTTACCATTAAAAAAAAAACAATCATTGAAAATTTTAACTAAAACAATCGCCTGTACTGACATTGTTTCTATATTATTTAAAAATGTCATGACTGCAACATATAAAGAAAACTTGATTGTTTTAAAAATTTCGAACAAATTATCAGCTGAATGGGTCGTGAATCAATTAGTCTGACAGTACCACGTCCCAGTCGTTATAGTACCTCATTAGGAGGATCCTTCGGCTATTTACATTTTCTAGTCATTAACAAAATTAGAATGATGGTCGTAGCTCTATTGTTTGATTGAATGGAGTTGCAGCGTGTTGTTTAACAAGATCATTGTGATTTCGGCTGTCGATAAGTAGCAAACTTCGGAGATAATACTGTACGGTGCAACCGCACATTCTGCAATTCAGCAGTTTACGCCACACATTCATTTCAAATCATAATAATTAGTTAGTTCGCGTTGGGCTATCAAGACAGCCAGGCGTCCTCGTAACAGCCAACAAGGGCCGCGTCACTCACTTCATTCTTCACACATCAGTTCATTAAGCTCATTTTATCCTTAAAACATTTCAGACAATACATCAGTGTTTAAATACTTAAACTCTTTTATTCCTCATCATCCAATCATCTATAAGTTATGTATGGTCTAACAAGAGACCATACATTCTTTTTGGTCCTTCGACGGAAATCATAGTACGCTACATAGTCCATTTCGCGCGCGTGGACAGTGTAGCGGGCAACTATCCAGTGGCTAAAAGTGTGTGCAGTGTTGAGTGACAATAATACATTGGGACTAACAAGTGTCTCAGGGATCAACAAGGATCCGTAAACTATCAAGTGTTTAGTGCAGGAATTTTAGACTTTGGGACTAACAAGTGTCTCAGGGATCAACAAGGATCCGCAAACTATCAGGAGTTCAGTGCAGGAATTTTAGACTGGGACTAACACGTGTCTCTGGGAGCGTTTTATAATCAAGAGCTGAGGCTACCAAGTGTCTCAGAGGATCACCAAGGATCCGTAAGCAGTTATCAAGAACATTCAAGTAAGATCTTTCCATTTATTTCTCACTTTAGTAAGTCCTCATCATGGAGGCCATACATGCTAATCAAGACGAACTTTACACAGCTATCCTAAAGTTAGCCACAAATATCAAAAAGGACTCAGCGGATCGTAAGACTGCTGACTATTTCAAGAGACGTTTAGATAACCTTACTCAGTATTGGACCGAGTACCAATACAATCACGACCGTCTTCTTACGGAAGAAAGCAAGGCTCATCCTTATTTTAGTGGCCGTGAATTCGAACGAACAGAAGAACTATACAACTCGACCAAGGCTCTCATCAATCAACAATATCAAATTTTGTTGATGAAGATGAAGGAAGCTCAACAGGGAGGTTCCACTCAGGGGGTACAAGGTCCTGCATGGTCGAAGCAAGAAGATCCAGTGGGACGTCAATCGCCGCCTGTCGAGATATGCTCCAGGGGTTCATCTAGCAAGCTTGATGAACTGTTGAAAAAACAAGCAAGCAATTTCAGGGCGCTGCAGCGCACTGTAGCAGGGATAAATTTGGATTTTATGTCCGAAAAGTGGGAGTTAAAGGATGCCTTACGTACTCTACAGGCTCGATGGTCTATTATAGATTCCTTACATTGGGAATTAGACAGCGATTTGGAGGGCACCAATCAAGGATATGAGGTGTCTTATACTAAGCAAGAAACTATTTACAATGAATTAAAAAATGCAATTAACAGAAAACTAGGTTCCGTAGTTCACAAGGAGAATTGGACACCAAAAATTGACATCCCGTTCTTCAATGGCAATTATCAAAACTGGGTGTCTTTCAAGGACTTATTTGTAGAAGCTATCCACAGTAACGTCTCCTTATCAAACGCTCACAAGATGCAGTTTCTTAAAAGCAAGGTGCGGGGAGAAGCTGAACGTTTGATACAGCATTTACAAATCAGTTCAACCAACTACACTGTTTGTTGGGAGATATTGAACAACAGGTACAACAACACATGGTTGATTTTTACATCTCACATAGATCTCCTATTAAATCTTCCAGTAGTTCAACAAGCGAACGTCCCTCAGATAAAGCAAATACACGATACTACACTAGAGTGTTTAAACTCAATAAGGAATCTAGGCGTTAATATAGACAGCTGGGATCCATTCATCGTGCGTATTTTATTGCTAAAATTAGATGCGGACACGCATGATCATTATTTGGAATGTCTGAAGAAACCCAGAGAACTGCCAAAATTGTCGGAGTTTCTAAGCTTCTTAGAGAGCAGATTCACCGCATTGGAATCTTCGCGCAAGAAAAACGAAAATTCCAAACCAACAATAAGCAAGCAAAATAAATCATCATCGTCAAATTTCAAGAATAAATATTCAGCAAGTAAGACTTCGGTAAATAATATCGAATTTACTTGTCCGTTGTGTAAAGAGTCACATGGAATATACTATTGCAGTAAGTTTTTAAACATGACACCAAGTGCAAAGCGACAAGCTATAACACGATTACATTTGTGCAAAAATTGTCTCTATTCGCATGGGGATAAAGAATGTACGTCAGAAAGACGCTGCCGTGAATGTCGCGGCAAACATAACACACTGTTACATGAAGCGTTTAACAAGAAGCCTTCATGTAACCCAATTACAGAAAATGACACACCAGCAGTTCTTGCAACTAGAACGCAAAATCAAGAGTTACAAGAAAATCACGTTTCGCAACAAGGCAACAACGTGATCGAAACATTATTAGCCACTGCAATGATCAAAGTTCAAGCAAGTGACGGATCATACCACAAAATGCGTGCGCTAATAGATCAAGGTTCTCAAGCCTCCCTTATCTCAGCAAGAGCGGCACAACAGCTTGCTTTATCAAGAAAGTATTGCAGAGCCGTCATCTGCGGGATAGGAGAGAAGGAGAGCAGTAGCAAGGGCGTTACGAACATAACATGTTGTTCAAATTTTGATGATTTCACATTTAAAACAGAAGTGGTAATCATGGACACGCTGATTACTCAATTACCAAGATGTACATTTGCCAAGCCAACATGGGCACACCTAGCCGGCATGCCACTAGCCGACCCCGAATACAATATCAGCCGTCCTATCGACATCCTATTGGGAGCCGATGTGTATTCCCAAATCATTTTAGAAGGCATTATCAGGGCTGATTTATCATTACCGGTCGCGCAACAGACACGACTGGGGTGGATCTTATGCGGCAATTTCAAGACTTTTCATTGTAACGTAGTCCTGAATCAAGTGGACGAAGTACAAAGATTTTGGGAGATTGAAGACGTCACAGAATCATCCAATCTATCCGCAGAAGATCTACAATGCATGGAGTTTTACAAGAGCACCACAACAAGACAGGAAAATGGCATGTATAAAGTAAGATTGCCCTTTCAAGAAAACTTTGAGACACAGTTGGGCATGTCTAAAAATAAAGCTATGGCACAATTTCAACAGTTGGAAAGGAAATTTTCCAATAATGTAGAAATATCAAAACAATACAAATTGTTTATTCAAGAATATAAAACTTTAGGACATATGATACCAGCGTCCGGTAAAATACAACCGGATTATTACTTACCGCACCATTGTGTATTGCGAAATGATTCCACTACGACAGCACTTCGCGTAGTTTTCAACGCTTCTACAAAAACAACAACGGGAATCAGCTTGAATGACCTCATGTTAAAAGGCCCAAATCTACAGCAAGACCTCCAATCTTTACTAATAAGGTGGAGACAATATCGCGTAGCTTTTACAGCAGATATTGAAAAAATGTTTCGTTTTATTTGGTTAAATGAACAGGATCAAAGATTCCAAAAAATCATTTGGAGGGATACCATTGACATGCGTCATCAAGTATACCAATTATGCACAGTTACATACGGCACCAAAGCAGCACCATTTTTAGCAATGATGACTCTTAGACAATTGGCTGAAGATGAAAGACACAATTTCGACAGTGTTGCAATCAAGGCATTGGAGCACTCATTTTACATGGATGATGTTCTACACGGGTCACATTCTGTCGAGTTAGCAATAAAACTAAAGCAAGATTTAATCAAGTTGTTAAAATCAGGGGGGTTCAATTTAAGAAAGTGGTCTTCCAACTCAGCAGCCTTACAAGACGATACAATCGGGGCAAGTAGCAACCAAGAAGGTTTCGATTTTAAGGAAATGGATACGTCAAAAACCTTGGGATTACGTTGGAATTCTACAGCAGACTTATTTACATTTCAATCAAAAATAGAACCATCAACCAAAACACCAACTAAAAGATCCATGTTATCAGATATATCAAAGTTGTTTGATCCACTTGGTTGGCTTTCACCAATATCAACCAAGTTAAAACTGCTATTTCAGCAAGTTTGGATGTCAAGTATTCAGTGGGATGACCAGTTACCCCATCAAACTAGCAAGGAATGGCAAAACATTAGAGGAGATATGCACAAAATCAATCAATTCAAGTTGCAGCGTTGGTTGGGAACAGGAGACAACAACACGCTAGAATTACATGGATTCTGCGATTCTTCTAATAAAGCCTACGCATGCGTTGTTTATTGCAAGACTGAAAGCAACGGAGAAACAAAGATCTCGTTAGTAGCAGGAAAAGCGAGATTAGCACCAGTAAACAAATCAATTTCATTACCAAGATTAGAGCTCAGCGGTGCTCTACTACTAGCGAAATTGCTGTCTAAAATTCAACAATGCCTTAACAGTCATAATATCAAGACATATAATTGGACAGATTCAATGGTAGTCCTAGCCTGGTTACAAGGAGAGCCAGGAAGATGGAAGCCTTTTGTCGCCAACAGGGTGCGACAAATATCAAGCATCATACCCACAAACAGCTGGCGTTACGTCAAGTCAGCTGAAAATCCAGCTGACTGCGCAAGCCGCGGATTGGGCGTCGATCAATTGAAAACCCATTCGTTGTGGTGGGAAGGACCGTCGTGGCTGCGGAACTACGAACCTGACCAAGAAAATGGGCAAGCAGGGTTTACCACAGACGAAGAAGCAAGAAAAGCCAAGTTTATTAATCATATTTCGCAGCAAGAAAGCGAAAACATTTTGGGTGAATTATTAGCAAGATATAGTTCACTCGCTAAACTAACAAGAGTTTTAGCATGGATATTAAGATTTATCAAGCAAGCAAGATACACGAAACACCGCGTGCAAAATTATTTAACATTGCAAGAATTAATAAATGCTAAGCATAAAATAATTTTATATGTACAGCAGAAAGAATTTGCCCGGGAAGTACATAACTTAAAGGAAAATAAGTCGCCATCAGCAAAAAGTAAGTTATTGCAATTAAATCCATTCCTTGACAACGAGGGACTTATCAGAGTCAGAGGAAGACTAAGCAAGGCCAGCATTAATCAAGATATGATGCATCCGATTATCATACCTCACGAAGGAAAGTTAACATACTTAATTATAGATCAAGCACATGAACTTACCTTCCATGGAGGAGCACGGGTGACATCAGCATTCATTCGCAAGAATTACTGGATCATAGGCGGTAATCGAGCAGTCAAAAAGCGTATACGATCCTGCGTTACCTGTCGTAAACACAATCCAAGCAAGATGACACAGTTGATGGGTGATTTACCAACGCAGAGATGTAACGTTGCAAAGCCTTTTGAACATACAGGCGTCGATTTTACCGGGCACGTACTCATAAAGGCCAACAAGGGCCGTGGTATTAAGACCACAAAGGGTTACGTGGCGGTATTTGTCTGTATGGTGACCAAACTTGTTCATATAGAGCTGGTCTCAGACCTCACATCATCAGCATTCATAGCTGCGTTGCGAAGAATGGCTGCAAGAAAGGGCTCGCCGAAACATTTGTACAGCGACAACGGTACAAACTTCGTCGGCGCCAACAAAATTTTACAAGAAGAATTTGAGCAGATACTAGAAACATTCGATCTAGATTTCATCAAGGAAATTACTAGCATGGAGATCGAATGGCATTTTAATGCACCCTCATGGCCTACTGCAGGAGGGCTGTGGGAGGCTGCGGTTAAAAGTTTGAAACATCATTTAAAAAGAGTAGTTGGAGATCAAAAGCTCACGTTTGAAGAGTTCAGCACAGTTCTGGCCCAGTTAGAAGCAGTACTTAACTCGAGGCCACTGTGTCCTCTGACTGAAGATCCCAACGACTTAAATTTCCTCTCTCCGTCAAGCTTTATCAATCAAAATCAAGACATGACTATATTAGAAACAGAAACAGATATGCGCACGAGATGGCATCTAACTCAAAAAATAGTACAAGATATTTGGAAACGCTGGCATACAGAATATCTCACTCAGTTGACAGCAAGAAGCAAGTGGAGACATTCTCAACCAGACATTCAACTAAATGACATTGTTACAATTAACGATGCAAACTTACCTCCTGGGAAGTGGGCAGTTGGCCGCGTCGTCAAGCTGCATCCCGGTACCGATGGCCACATCAGGGTGGTCACATTGAAAACAAAGAATGGACTTATCAAGAGGCCTATTCTCAAGCTGTCTATTCTCCCTGTAAATGATAGGATCGACAAACAAGAGTCGTGTTCCAAGGAATTGAAAGATGTCAAGCTATATCAAAACAAAAGAGTAAACTACAGCTTCTCATCGCTGGTACTGTTACTTTTGTCTTTCATGAGCATTTTGACCACAGCTCACTGTTCATACAATGTTACACAATTAAAGGACAATCAAGGTCTTTATGTTGACAAAATTGCAAACATGCAATTAATCAAAGATGAATGGAAGATAGTCACATACTATGACATGAACTCATTTTGGCAAGGTACAGAAGCATGCAGTAAATACCTAAGCTACTTGAATCAATTATGCAACAAGTTTAAAGAAACGTCACATTGTGACGTCATACAAGTTCAATTGCAGCAAGAATTCTCAGAACTCGAGTACTATAACCACCTGTTGCTGACTCAGCATTCCAGCACGCGTCGCGCACGAGACCTGCGCCGCCGCAAGCGAGGCCTTATCAACGGTATAGGGTATCTTGCAAACGGCTTATTCGGTGTACTTGATGAGAGATTCGCCGAGCAATATAAACAAGATATTCAGTCAATACATGACAATGAAAATCATTTGCTTTTGCTCTTAAAACAACAAACAACGGTCATTGAAGCAGAATACAATGTTCTGAAAAGGAACGGGCAAGCAATTAATAAGCAACACAAGATGCTTAATTCACTATCAATCAAATTAGATAAAATGGAAAACGTTTTATTGAACGAATCGGCGAGTAATCGAGTCATGAACGATTTCAGTATGGGAGCAATTGCTACGAGCAATGTTTTAAGACAACTAAAAACAATCCAAACAAGTTTATTAGATACCATAACAGATGTTTATCACGGGAGACTCAATTTACACTTATTGTCACCAGAACAACTGAAGGACACACTGAATACAATAACGAGTCATCTTTCAAAAGACCTTACGTTGCCGATTAATAATTTGCAAATTAACTTTATAAACATTTATCATTTATTGACAGTCAAAGCTAGAATGACTGAAGAATATTTAATCTTCGAATTGAAATTGCCTCTAGTGTCTAGAGATTCATTTTCAATCATGAAAATTATACCAATACCTCAAATTGTTGGTAACACAAGCATGGCTACTTTAACTCCGATTGCTGAACATGTTGCAATCAATTTGAAGAAGGACTCGTATTTACCGATGTCTATACACGACGTCCAGACATGTCTACGTGACAATGTCGATACTTATCTATGTCATATAGAGAAGCCGATTTATCATCTCAAGAATGATGAAAAATTTTGTGAAGTCGAACCTGATTCGAGCAAATGCAAGATCAGCATTATGACTTGTTCGAATCAATGGATAGCACTTAGCAAAACAAACAATTATGCATTTTTCTGCTGTAGTCAGTGTCAAATAAAAGTTCTATGCGACGATAGTGTCATGTCGTCGGGGCATTTAGTAAACGCAGGCATATTGGGACTCAAGCACGGCTGTCTAATTAAAACCGAAAGTTTTACGGTTTACTCCCACAATGAAGGAATTAGCACTATAGACATAAAACCATCATTCAAGCTGCCTGAGATAGAACCAATCAATCATATCATAGACTTAGGCATCCCAACTCCACTGATACAAAACTATACACTCCTCTCGAGTAACAAGGAGCTTGACGAAATCAAGAAGCAACTCCGCATTCTCAAAGCAAGTGAAAGGTTGCCACATCAAGTTTCTTATCACGATGTCCATCACTACACAGCATTTTATGTGGCTATCGGAGTTGTGTTGATAGTTGGAGCAGTCTTCATGGTGCGACGACTGCGTAAAAGGCGAACCGCATCTCTCGCGGTGGCAAGGGTCGCATTGGCGAGTCTGCAGCCCGCGCAACACGCGACACCTGCACGGGCAGAGGCTGGGGCCTCTATCTCATCGTCCACGATTAAATATAGTGTTAGTGCGCGTAATCAGTGTGAGATTCCGTGTGTATCAGATTACAGTGAAATTCCAAAAGTGCATAAGTTAGACAAGTGTACGTCGCCTATGACTCGTAAAACGGAGTTCAAGTAGAGACACTAAACATATAATAATGACCAATTGGAATCACCTTGTCAATCATCTAGTATAAGGACCAATTGGCATCACCTTGTTACTCATCATTTCATGTTCATCTCACATTCATCTTCCCGCTCGGGAGCATGTACGGTGCAACCGCACATTCTGCAATTCAGCAGTTTACGCCACACATTCATTTCAAATCATAATAATTAGTTAGTTCGCGTTGGGCTATCAAGACAGCCAGGCGTCCTCGTAACAGCCAACAAGGGCCGCGTCACTCACTTCATTCTTCACACATCAGTTCATTAAGCTCATTTTATCCTTAAAACATTTCAGACAATACATCAGTGTTTAAATACTTAAACTCTTTTATTCCTCATCATCCAATCATCTATAAGTTATGTATGGTCTAACAAGAGACCATACAAATACTTTGCCCATTGTTTTGTAGCAACAGGATGACCGCTCATCAATGTGGGTGTTCACATGAACCTTTTCATAACCCTTCGGGATACACAAGCATGATGTTATGTTTATATTTAATTCAAATATTCTATAGAGAATTTGGGTTCAAGACAAGACAGAGCTATTAAACAGGTAAACATTAGTAAGAGACAAAACTACAAAAAATTGCTAATTTACCTGTACTGAGACAAAACTACAAAAGATTGCTAATTTACCTGTACTTGAATGCTTATCTCAGATATTGTCGTCTTCGAAACTAATCGGAACCTTCTGAATTCACGTTTCAGGTTACGTCACCGGCTTCACACCAGCCTTACCCTGGGGGCCGCGACGCTTTCAGGACAGCATTTACAAAGCTAAATACCCCAAACGTAGCACTAAACTTAATGTTAACATCCATTTCGGAAAATACAATGAAACAATATTCTGTGTTTTGGATGCAGTTTTGTGTAGAAAAAGATATAAATACCTTTAAAGCTCCGTTATCCGCAGTAATAGCCTTCTTAGTAGATATGTTCAATAAATGAGCATCGTATGGAACTATCATTAGTCATCGTTCTGCCTTATCATTACTCCTCAGGAATAATACAGGGTCAGACGAAAGGATTAAATGCTTACTTAAAGGTATTTATAGACAAAAGCCGTCCCATCCAAAATATACAACCACCTGGCACCCAAAAACAGTATTTGATTGCTTATGCGAATGGTATCCTAACAGTAATCTGGGTTTGGTCAAACTTAAAAAAAGTTAACAATTTAATTGGCTTTGTGCACATCACATCGCGTACAAACGTTTTCTATGATTAAGTTAAGTAACATTAGTAGATCCCGATAACAATATCAGACACTATTTAAGACGACAGCACGTAACCGGGAATAGCCAGTATTATTCCTACCATATTTAGAAAATCCAAGCATTTGTCCAGCAAGTACTCTTAATGATTATCTAGCAGCAACATCGGGTTTGCAACCTGAAACAGCTGATGAAGGCAAAAGTTGAGAAGGCTGCTCTCGCTAACAAGGAGTTGAATCGGAAGATAGTACAAATCCCCAATAAGAATGCTTTGCGTGCCATACTGTTGGCTTTGGTAAAGTCATGGAGGCAACAGTGACCTAACATACGTCCTAACCAAGATGCTGCGAAACTCTTGTTCGCCTCCTGAAGATCTTGAATTAATTAGACTTAGTTTGTAAACCTAGTTGTAGCCATTCTGATGATTGTCATCAGAATGGCTATAAATTATAATTTCAATTGATAATTAATTTCCTATTTTTATAATTCATAACAACTTATTATGAATCATAGACTTAATAAATTTTGACAGAAATACAGAAATGGAGGGAACGCGGGGTTCTTTCGTGTGTGTTACTAGTGGCGGTGCTCGAAGGTTGGAGTCATGCGGGCCGCTACCACGCAGAATGCGTGTCCATGCGAATTATGACTAGCGAGCACTATCGCCGCGAAGCAGAGAAAACCCATCCGCGTGATCAAGTCTAATCAGACGGACATCGGCAATCGGGTCAATGTGCGCACAGCACATCCAGACTCAGTGGCGGGAGCTAACCAGTTACCCAAGCGGACTGAGAGACCAGACTGACCCGAATGGCATGAAGCGATCAAGCGGCTTGTGGCGGCAGGCAGGCGCACCGCCTGGAGCCTGTCCGCTGAAGCTCCTAGCAGGGGCACCGCCGCGGACACCAGCGTGACGGTGCAGCCAGACGAGCCCCCGCACAAGAAGCGGCGCGTTTCACACTACCGCCGCCTCTCCCCGCCCTCCTCCAATCTGAAGACGGTAGAAATAGACGACATCAAAAAAATCGCGTTGCGAAATGTGTTTGGATGGTGATTAATAATATATTGAGATATTACTACTTCCAAAAAAAGGCCCTTTTCAGGGCCACCTTTGTTTCTCATGTTACCTGTGTCTTTAATGGATTTGTCTAAAAACGTTACGTCCTAACCATTGAGACCTACAGTAGAACTGAGGGCCTAGCACCTTTTACAAAACAACCTTGAAGTGAAAACAGTTAGTTCCAGGCTTATAATATGGACTTATGGACTGGGTCTGCAGACTTCGTCGTACCTTTTCCGCAGCTGGTGCCATATTGTTCATCAAAGCCCTTGATCAAACATTTAAAGCAGTTTAGTGCTCGTTTCGACTTTTTTTATTAAATTACTTATCTACTCCCGCAGTTCAGTGTATAGTTATAACGTTACGTCAATCTGTGGCTTTTTAACAAATTAAATATTTTTCACACGTACTTACCCACGTAAGATTTAAAAGGAACTGATATGCAGGGCAACAAAGATAATCAAGGCAAATCCCGCAGTGATATGGAGTTCATAAATAGTAACTTTAAGCATAAAAAATATCTCACAACAAAATTTTTAGAAGCAATATTGGTTGAAACCAATTACGCGCTGGTGGAAAGTACAGCGCAGCCGCCACTACCACCTAATCTGCCACCAGCAGATACGCCACCCAAAATAACAAATGTGAAGCAAGAGATCGGAGATGCGCCGAACAAAACATCTTCAACATCGCGCTCTCTGTCACGAGCAAAACATCTCTGAAACGCAAGTGAAGCAATCTTGATGAAGCTAGCAGCTCCACGCGTCACTTCGACTCCAGCGAACCGCTTGCAAAGAAGTGCTGGAGTTGTGTTAATAACGAGATCAGAGCACAGCTGACGAAGGCAAAAGTTGAGAAGGTTGCTCTCGCTAACAAAAAGTTGAAACGGAAGATAGTAGAAATAAACAACAAGCATGCTTTGCGTGCCATACTATTGGCTTTGGTAAAGTCATGGAGGCAACAGTGACCTGACATACGTCCTGACCAAGATGCTGCGAAACGCTTATTCGCCTCCCGAAGATCTTGAATTAATTAGACTTAGTTTGTAGACCTAGTTGTAGTCATTCTGATGATTGTCATCAGAATTGCTATAAATTATAACTTCAATTGATAATTAATTTCCTATTTTAATATTTCATAACAAGTTATTATAAATCATTGACTTAATAAATGTTGATAGAAATACAGAAGTGGAGGGAACGCGGGGTTCTTTCGTGTGCGTTACTAGTGGCGGTGCTCGATGGTTGGAGTCATGCGGGCCGCTACCACGCAGAATGCGTGTCCATGCGAATGACGACTCATATGCGGGCACCAGGGACCGCATAGCGAGCACTATCGCCGCGAAGCAGAGAAAACGCATCCGCGTGATCAAGTCTAATCAGACGGACATCGGAAATCGGGTCAATGTGTGCACAGCACATCCAGGCTCAGTTGCGGGAGCTAACCCGTTACCCAAGCGGACTGAGAGACCAGACTAACCCGAATTGCATGAAGTGGTCAAGCTGCTTGTGGCGGCAGGCAGGCGCACTGCCTTCGCCTAACTTTAAGCATAAAAAATATCTCACAACAAAATTTTTAGAAGCAATATTGGTTGAAACCAATTACGCGCTGGTGGAAAGTTCAGCGCAGCCGCCACTACCACCTAATCTGCCACCAGCAGATACGCCACCCAAAATAACAAATGTGAAGCAAGAGATCGGAGATGCGCCGAACAAAACATCTTCAACATCGCGCTCTCTGTCACGAGCAAAACATCTCTGAAACGCAAATGAAGCAATCTTGATGAAGCTAGCAGCTCCACGCGTCACTTCGACTCCAGCGAACCGCTTGCAAAGAAGTGCTGGAGTTGTGTTAATAACGAGATCAGAGCACAGCTGACGAAGGCAAAAGTTGAGAAGGCTGCTCTCGCTAACAAAAAGTTGAAACGGAAGATAGTAGAAATAAACAACAAGCATGCTTTGCGTGCCATACTATTGGCTTTGGTAAAGTCATGGAGGCAACAGTGACCTGACATACGTCTTGACCAAGATGCTGCGAAACGCTTATTCGCCTCCCGAAGATCTTGAATTAATTAGACTTAGTTTGTAGACCTAGTTGTATAGCCATTCTGATGATTGTCATCAGAATGGCTATAAATTATAACTTCAATTGATAATTAATTTCCTATTTTAATATTTCATAACAAGTTATTATGAATCATTGACTTAATAAATGTTGATAGAAATACAGAAGTGGAGGGAACGCGGGGTTCTTTCTTGTGCGTTACTAGTGGCGGTGCTCGATGGTTGGAGTCATGCGGGCCGCTACCACGCAGAATGCGTGTCCATGCGAATGACGACTCATATGCGGGCACCAGGGACCGCATAGCGAGCACTATCGCCGCGAAGCAGAGAAAACGCATCCGCGTGATCAAGTCTAATCAGACGGACATCGGAAATCGGATCAATGTGTGCACAGCACATCCAGGCTCAGTTGCGGGAGCTAACCCGTTACCCAAGCGGACTGAGAGACCAGACTGACCCGAATTGCATGAAGTGGTCAAGCTGCTTGTGGCGGCAGGCAGGCGCACTGCCTTCGCCTAACTTTAAGCATAAAAAATATCTCACAACAAAATTTTTAGAAGCAATATTGGTTGAAACCAATTACGCGCTGGTGGAAAGTTCAGCGCAGCCGCCACTACCACCTAATCTGCCACCAGCAGATACGCCACCCAAAATAACAAATGTGAAGCAAGAGATCGGAGATGCGCCGAACAAAACATCTTCAACATCGCGCTCTCTGTCACGAGCAAAACATCTCTGAAACGCAAGTGAAGCAATCTTGATGAAGCTAGCAGCTCCACGCGTCACTTCGACTCCAGCGAACCGCTTGCAAAGAAGTGCTGGAGTTGTGTTAATAACGAGATCAGAGCACAGCTGACGAAGGCAAAAGTTGAGAAGGCTGCTCTCGCTAACAATAAGTTGAAACGGAAGATAGTAGAAATGAACAACAAGCATGCTTTGCGTGCCATACTATTGGCTTTGGTAAAGTCATGGAGGCAACAGTGACCTGACATACGTCCTGACCAAGATGCTGCGAAACGCTTATTCGCCTCCCGAAGATCTTGAATTAATTAGACTTAGTTTGTAGACCTAGTTGTAGCCATTCTGATGATTGTCATCAGAATGGCTATAAATTATAACTTCAATTGATAATTAATTTCCTATTTTAATATTTCATAACAAGTTATTATGAATCATTGACTTAATAAATGTTGATAGAAATACAGAAGTGGAGGAAACGCGGGGTTCTTTCGTGTGCGTTACTAATGGCGGTGCTCGATGGTTGGAGTCATGCGGGCCGCTACCACGCAGAATGCGTGTCCATGCGAATGACGACTCATATGCGGGCACCAGGGACCGCATAGCGAGCACTATCGCCGCGAAGCAGAGAAAACGCATCCGCGTGATCAAGTCTAATCAGACGGACATCGGAAATCGGGTCAATGTGTGCACAGCACATCCAGGCTCACTTGCGGGAGCTAACCCGTTACCCAAGCGGACTGAGAGACCAGACTGACCCGAATTGCATGAAGTGGTCAAGCTGCTTGTGGCGGCAGGCAGGCGCACTGCCTTCGCCTAACTTTAAGCATAAAAAATATCTCACAACAAAATTTTTAGAAGCAATATTGGTTGAAACCAATTACGCGCTGGTGGAAAGTTCAGCGCAGCCGCCACTACCACCTAATCTGCCACCAGCAGATACGCCACCCAAAATAACAAATATGAAGCAAGAGATCGGAGATGCGCCGAACAAAACATCTTCAACATCGCGCTCTCTGTCACGAGCAAAACATCTCTGAAACGCAAGTGAAGCAATCTTGATGAAGCTAGCAGCTCCACGCGTCACTTCGACTCCAGCGAACCGCTTGCAAAGAAGTGCTGGAGTTGTGTTAATAACGAGATCAGAGCACAGCTGACGAAGGCAAAAGTTGAGAAGGCTGCTCTCGCTAACAAAAAGTTGAAACGAAAGATAGTAGAAATAAACAACAAGCATGCTTTGCGTGCCATACTATTGGCTTTGGTAAAGTCATGGAGGCAACAGTGACCTGACATACGTCCTGACCAAGATGCTGCGAAACGCTTATTCGCCTCCCGAAGATCTTGAATTAATTAGACTTAGTTTGTAGACCTAGTTGTAGCCATTCTGATGATTGTCATCAGAATGGCTATAAATTATAACTTCAATTGATAATTAATTTCCTATTTTAATATTTCATAACAAGTTATTATGAATCATTGACTTAATAAATGTTGATAGAAATACAGAAGTGGAGGGAACGTGGGGTTCTTTCGTGTGCGTTACTAGTGGCGGTGCTCGATGGTTGGAGTCATGCGGGCCGCTACCACGCAGAATGCGTGTCCATGCGAATGACGACTCATATGCGGGCACCAGGGACTGCATAGCGAGCACTATCGTTGCGAAAACAGTTTGTTTCAGGCTCATAATATGGACTTATGGACTGGGTCTGCAGAATAAGTCGAACCTTTTCCGTAGCTGGTGCCATCTTGTTCATCAAAGCCCTTGATCAAACATTAAAAACTGTTTAGTGCTCGTTTCGACTTTTTTTATTAAATTACTTATCTAGTCCCGTAGTTCAGTGTAAAGTTATAACGTTACGTCAATCTGTGGCTTTAAAAAAAAAAAAAAACCCACGTTCTTACCCACGTAAGATTTAAAAGGAACTGGTATGCAGGGCAACAAAGATAATCAAGGCAAGTCCTGCACTGATATGGAACTCATAAATAGTAGGCTAGATTTTGACACTGACAGTTACCTTAAACGAGTGACGATATGACGTTAGCAATTCGTTCTTTTCGTTCCGGACATTCGTCGTTAGCTTCATTTATTTCATTAACCACAGCTGCGCCACCTGGTGGCTGGTAGCTCACAAACATTGATGTGCGCGGTGACCTGATGTTGTCATCACCAACATTGCGGGTTTTGCGAGTTCCGCTTGCCTCGTTCGTTATTGTGGCGGTACATTGAGTAGCCATATGCCCAAAACCATTGCACTTGAAACACTTTACACCTTTTTCACACGCAGTTGCTATATGACCCCTTTCACCATACTTGAAACAGCGCTGAATTGGCTTATCATTTGCTTGACTCACTTTATCACTCGATGTTTTCACAGACTCGCGCTCACGCGGCTTATTGCTTTGACTTCCTCGCTCACCTCGCTGTTTCATTTTCTGTTTCATAACCTCGTACTGTGTTAGCTTTTCTTTTAGGGCAGGGTATGTAGTTATCCCGTACAGACAAATTTTATTTTGTTCATTTTTTTTTTTTTTTTTATAAAATATAGGCTAGCGTTTGACCACCATCTCGCCTGATGTTAAGCGATGATGTGGTCTACGGTGAAGCACGCTTGCCTAGAAGAAACCTATTCACTCTTGACTTAAAGACCCCTAGGTTATAGCTGTCAGGGAACAAAGACTCCGGAAGGGAATTCCACTCCTTAGCTGTGACAATGAAAGTATTAGCAAAACGCTTTGTGCGTATGGGAGGGATGTCTACCATGTACCGATGGCGCATGGCCGTACGCCTTGTAGTCCGATGATGGAAAGGGCTAGGCGGAATCAAATTGTGCAGTTCCGTCGCACACTCCCCGAAATGTAACCGATAAAAGACCGACAGACTGGCGACTCGGCGTCGATGTTCGAGGCTCTGGAGCTTTGATGCGACCAGTGCATCGTTGCCAATAAGCCTTTTGGCCCGTCTGTCAATCGACTCAAGTGCATCAAGCTGGTATTTGGCAGATCCATCCCAGAGGTGAGAGCAGTACTCCATGCATGACCGAACTTGTGCTTTATACAAGTTGAGCAGCTGTTCAGGCGTGAAGTACCGTCTCACCTTTGCAAGAATCCCCAACTTTTTTGCAGCTAACTGAGCTTTTGCCTCAATGTATAGACCGAAGTTGAGGGTAGATGTCACCGTAACACCAAGAAGTTCGAGGTGGTCCGATAACGGCACGGTTACACCACGGAAAGAAGGAGCCGGATGGAATTGGCTCTTTTTAGCGGAAAAAAGACACGCCTGGGTCTTAGCAGCATTGAAACTGACCAGATTGGCATCACCCCATTCGGAGACCGCCTTCAAGGACAAGTTCAAGCGTTCAACCATGGCCTCCCGGAGAGACCGAATCTGAGGCCCAGTAGCCCGTGCGCCGGACACGTATCTCTCAGCAACAGTGCTGTCGTCTGCGTACCCAAAGGTTCCGGGTTTTAGCAGATCATTAATGTGCAGCAAGAATAATGTTGCCGAGAGCACTGACCCCTGAGGGACTCCGGCGTTGATATCTAACTGACCGGACGAGCAGCCGTCGATAACCACTCGGATGGATCGATCCCTCAGGAAGTCCGCAATCCAATCACACAGACCACTAGGCAGACCGAAGGAAGGAAGCTTACCAATGAGGCTTTCGTGCCAGACCCTGTCGAAAGCCTTCGAGATGTCAAGGGAGACGGCTAGCGCTTCCCCGTGGCTCTCGATGGCCTCACTCCAGATGTGAATGGCATACGCTACGCTCCCCAGTGGACCGATTTCGGCGGAAGCCGTATTGGCGGTCACTGAGGATGTCGTTCGCTTCTAGGTATGCCAGGAGCTTACCGTTGAGCACACGCTCCATACTCTTACAGAGGATGGACGTTATAGATATGGGTCTGTAGTTGACCGGGTCAGCTCGACTGCCCTTCTTGGGCACGGGTTGAACATTGGCTTGCTTCCAAGCCTTCGGCACTTTTCCAGTCTCTATCGAAAGGCGATATAGGCGTGTCAAGATCGGAGACAATTCAGGTGCACAGGTTTTAAGGACAATTGCTGGTATCCCGTCGGGGCCACTCGCTTTGTTCACATCAAGGCTACGCAGCACCCTACGGACGTCCTGTTGATGGATGCGAATGTCCGACATACTCGTCACACATCCATCAGGAGATGGAGGAGGCTGCGCGCCATCAGAATTCAGATGCGAAGATTCCGCAAAAAGGGACTCATAATCCGTGATTCCATCAACTATGTACTGGATGGTGACATAGTCTGGAAATTTAGCCCTTTTACCAAGCTCCTTCATAGACAACATATACTGATAATAGCTTTCGCTATTGCGCTTCTTTCGAGCAGCCACCACTTCGTGCATTTGCTTGCTGTTGACAAGTTCGGGGAATTCTTTCTGTTGGGCTGCTTTCAAATTATCATACGTACGGAAGGTTTTTTCCGTTTTTAACCATAGTTCGGCTGTGCCTGACAGCGACCTCCGTGCCATGATAAGTTTCTGATGCGGGGTCCAGCCAAAGATCTCCGCATTGTCTTCGATATCTTGTGCCCATCTCGAAGATAAGTAAGTCATGTCTTCGCCATTGAATTTAGAAATGGGCTCCGCGCCCGCCATGTTGTACGATGGTTGCATTCTTTGGTCGTCTTTATCCATCGTAAAATTAATCCAAGATCGTAATCTTCATAAAATCTTGCACTGAAATATTCGTTGCACACCGTAATGACGCTACAAGCCGGCCAATCGTTCTTTAAAAAAAACTTCTTCGAATGGCGTTGATTGCACGCCGGTAACGCCACGCGCCGACGTTCGTCTTTTCTTCTTAGGTACGTCTTCTTGCGCTTATTTCGGTCTATCCCGGACGAGGATGTAGGATCGTGAATCGAAATAAAGCGCAGTAATCTTCGTAAACTCGTAATATTTTTAACTTCTTAATAAAAAAAAATACAAAATACACGCAACCAACTTCTCTAACATTCCGCCATCTTCCTCCTTCCCTCTCTCTCACACACATCTATCTCATTCCCTCTATGGTTCGTTCAGAAGCTTACTGACTTAACTTACAAAATAATTATTCCTACAACTTTACTCCGTGCAAAAAAAAACATTAAAAATCTTTTTTTTAAACATTTTCTTTTCGTATTCAGCAAACCATTTCATTTGATACCCATATAATAGCAGTGTACAAAAAATAACTAGTCTACCATCTTGGGCCGTTCGCCATATTGGATTTAGAATGTCATCACTTAGTTAACCATGCATTGTCATCTAAGCTAAACGTGTCTTCAAAATTTCATCTTAATCGGTGGAGGATACCTACTTCAAAATTCAATTGCAAGATTTGACCCGAGCACACTTACATACATACATTTCAAGTTAAATAAAAGCTTATAAAAACACACCAACAATGGTGTGTAGTTTACTGCGGTCGACGAGGTCACAGAGTCATGATCAACGTCTTTCTCTATCCTTAAAAGGAATAAATTGGGACTGGGGAACATTTGTGGTTCCAACAGGTTAGTGCAACGGCGCTTTCTGCACGAGCCGCAACCTTAATTCTGTGGGCTGCATTGCCCGGACTTGCAATGGCCGGTAAGCTCGCCTGATTCAACTGTTCCAGTCCTTTTTCTGTGGGTTTTTTTTAAGTCACGTGTCTATGCCAACAAGCCTCTGACTCTTTAAGCTCTCAAAGATATCTGCCGGAAGTTCTGACAAGAGTGATGGAAAATGCCATAAATCGGGCACTAATATTTATGAATCTGGCAACGCACGGTCGTATCATTTTCGCGACTAATTGGGAAAATAAATTAAGACACCGAATAAACATTACCCAAAACAATTAAATTATTAAATTACCCAAAAGCACCACCCTGTATTAATTTTGATTCAGAAATTGAAAGCAAAGTGGTCTTCCAATTGAACCCTCCCGTGGAAATTGATCCCACGAGACCTCCGGAATTAAAGCCCAACGCTCCAGCTATTACAACACGAAGGCATTTATGCTTAGTTTTTACGGTCCCGTACCCAAAGGGACCCTATTACTAAGACTCCGCGGTCAGTCTTTCTGTCTGTCTGTTTGTCTGTCCATCTATCACCAGGCTGTATCTCATGAATCGTAATAGCTAGGCAGTTGAAATTTTCACAAATGATGTATTTCTGTTGTCGCTATATCAACAAACACTAAAATCAGAACAAAATAAATATTTAAGTGGAGCTCCCATACAACAGACGTGTTTTTTTTTGCCGTTTTTTGCGATAATGTTACGGAACCTTTCGTGCGCGAGTCTGACTCACACTTGGCCGGTATTTTATTTCATTACTAGCACTTCACCCGCGAGTTCGTTCGCGTGTTCCATATTTTATCCTACAGATGTCTTTCAGTTTCACCCCCTTAAAGGTTGAATGCCCAAAAATCCCTTCATCATAAAAAGAAGCCCTGTAGAGTTTTTTTTTTCAAAAATCTTTAACACCTCCTAAATCGTCTTTTAGGAGTAGTTTTGAAAAACTAATAATGACAACCTGTATAATATTTACTTAGGTTAGTATTTAAACCAAGTTTGTAAAATATAAGCCCAACAAATTTCCACCTTTTCACCTCCTTAGGGGTGGCATTTCCAATAGCCAATAAATACATGAATTCTTTTTATTAACCAAAATCGTAAATATTTAATTTCACGTGTTGTGTTGACAATTAAAAGATAGAAATTTAAGACAAACTTTCAACCCCCTTTTAACCTCCTTAGGGGTGGAATTTCCAAAAACCAATCCTTTTTATCAACCAAGTGTATAAATCTAAAAGTTTAGATGTCCAACTTACAAACTGTAATATAAGTTTTTAATCTGACATGGTCACAATCATTAGAATTAATCTTTCATGGTGCTTGTAACGGTGCCGAAATATTAAGCTCGCAACCAAAATCAAAATATACATGGTAAATATCCCGACACAAATATTAATTCTTACAAACTGTAGAAGTTTTATACAAACTTTCAATCCCTTTTTTACTCCCTTAGAGGTAGACTTTCAGAAATAAAAAGAAACTATTGTTTTTTTATTAACCAAGAGCCTTAACCAAAAATTTAATCTTCCAAACCGAAGAATTTTCACATAAAGTTTCAACCCCTATTTCATCCCCTTAGGAGTAATTTCCATAAACCAATAAATACACAAATTCTTTATATCAACCAAGAGAGTTTAAAATTTAATTTAATTAGTATTTATGTGAAATTAGGGTGTAATTTTAAGTAAAACTACAACAAAACGGCATAAATACTCAGGATTATTGTTTTCCTGCCAAAGTAACTAGTTAAATAAGAGTCTTGCCTGGCTGTCAACCGGTAACCTATCAAACAGCTGACGACCGAACTACGGAATTATATGGGGAGTATTGTTCACTTAAGTTTTATAATATAGCACACAATTTTCACATTAACTAGAAAGTTAAAGTGAAAACACGCTCTCCTTTAGATTTAACGTACAAAAATTGCTGATTTAGCACTCTGTAGTGCATGTAAATCGTTTCGTTGACAGCGTAGAAAACAAAACAAAACGAACATTCAAGTCCAGTTATTTAGTTCTATTAATTGATTCTTATCTTTCAATAACAAACTTTTATGATTTTTTGTGTAATTAAGCTATAAAACTGCAATAAATCGTACATTCATATTTTGGGCACCATTCCCACATTAAATAAAAATTACAGCTGTAAGGCAATCAAAAGTAAAAAAACACAATAATAGTTAGCTTTTCAAGCCAATTCAGCAGCCCACCTCGTTTTGCTACATAATTTTTTATTATTAATAATAATATACTAATACTTATTTCTTTTGTTTTTTTATTTTTTTTATTTTCTATATTCCATTTTCAACTTTTCTACTTTTTCTTTTCTCTCTGTTCTTTTGGTTCTCACCGTTTCTTTAATTTATATTTTCAGTAAACTTGCCTGAAACCATGCCTGTAATGACCCGTGGCTGACTGAGGACTGAGAATTCAAACTAAGAATAGCTCTCCAAGAACTAAAAGAATCGCAACATCAATGTCAGGAAATGTTGCAGGAGAGAGATGAATGTGAGGTAGAAGTACAGAATGTCATTTGTAAAAACACAAGTCTTAAGCGGGAGCTAGTGGTGCTGAGTCAGCAATATCAAAATGTTGTTGATGAACGCAACCAACTGCGGGTAGTCACGGACGGTTTCCATAATTGCAGTGATCTATATGAGGAGGCTTTAGGTAAAGTTAGGGACCTAGAAGATGAATTGGCTCATGCTAATTTTTAAATTCTGAATTTGCAAAAAGAAAAGTCATGTACTCAGGTACAGGAAACGTGCCATTTATATAATGAGTTAATAAAATCATATTGTAAACCTCATTCCATTACTACTATTGACCTGACTGAAGATTACTTATTAAATGAGACAAATATATATAAAGTTAGTCATAAAAAATTGAAAAGTATGCAAAATTTAATAAAATAATTGAAAATTATACCCAGTCCAGGAAACAACACAAACTTTTCTTTAAAAATATTCCACTCAGAAAAGAACGGGTTGACCTGCTTAATAAATTAAACAATTACCAGATTAAATTAGAGGACAGCATAAAAATTTATGAAATTGACACACAGAGCTTACAAAATGATATTAAGGTACTTGAAGAGAAACTGGGCTCCCTTTCAATAAATTCCCAGTTACAAATTAAGGAACACATTCTGGCCGCAAATGAGTTGGTGATGTGTCAATGCAATTGTCAGATAGTCTCAAACCTGAAGGCTGTCCAGCCTAAGTAACGGAGAGCCCGGCTCAGGTTGAGAGGGTGTCTCAGGACGGTATCTTTGTCCAAGACCAAGACATAACTGATATTTCACAGGAAGTGTCTCAAGTAGACCAGCCTGAGACTGCTACCTTTGCATCTAGTAATAGTAATCATGGGTCTCATTCGGTTATGTTTGCAGATGGTGTTGGAAGGGGTTTAGGTAAATTATGAAATAGCAATCAGAGTTATTCGACTTTTAATTATTGTATGCCTGGGTCATCTTACAAGCATATCATGGAATCTGTTACAAACAATGTATATAAATCAGACACCAATGTAATTGTCTTTATAGGTAACAGTTTTGATGTAAAAAAGAAGACATCACTAAGTGTGTAACAAAGTTACTAAAATTAAATTGTAATAAAATCATATTGTGTGCTTTTCCATATTTGGAAAAAAAATCTAGTAGACAAAATAATTATATTCACATGCTGAATAAACATGTTCATTTCCTTGTCAGCCAGTATAGTGACAAATTCGTTTTTTTGACATCAACATTTTTGTTGATAAATTAAAGTCGACAGGCAATACAGTGTATCTGCCTATTAGGGTAAGACATCAAATAGCGAGGCTATTATCTTTTACTTTAAACTCAGACATAAATATTATGTCGAAGTCATGTACTGTAGTTGATATTAGTAGTAATACTAATTTACAGGTCTCCAATAACATTAATACCGTTAGCAATTCTGCTATTAATATTTATAATTTAAACTAGTTTGTAGGACAAGGGAGGGTACCAATAACCAAATAGTTAGGAGTACATCCACCAACAAGAAGGTACCTTCTTGCTCTCACATAGTTAATTTAAAAAAAGGGGCTAAGCAGAATTCTTTAAAATGATTCCATCAAAACATTCAAGGTTTTCCTGCAAAGCAATTGGAAGTAGAACAGTTTTAGAAAAGACAATATTTGAAATTATTTGTTTTACTGAGCATTGGCTAAAAGATTATTCAATGCTTATTAATTATGAAAATTATACTGTGGGCAGCTGTTTTAACATAAATGTTATGTTACGTAGAGGTTCACTTATTTTAATAAAAATGGTATTAAATCAAAACCTCGTAAAGATATTGTAGATCTATGAGTTGAACATAGTGCAATGTTGAACTGTCCTGTGTTGAGCTGGATAAGCATATTATAGTGTGCGTTTACAGATCCCCCAATTATAAAAAATACTGTATATTTGAGTCAGTGATGAAAGATGTTTTGGCAAAACTTACAACTGGTAATAAACTAGTCATAATCTGTGGTGACTTTAATATAAATATATTAGAAAATAATTCAGATTGCAGTAGACTATTAAATCTCTTCAAATCATTTAATTTGTCGCATGTGTTTGAAGAACCAACCCGAACAACTGTGACTACTGCTAGTAGTCGCAGCAACAAAAAACATTATCAATACATGTTATTGATAATGTTTTTTGTTGCTGCGACTACTTAAACAAAGCCATTATGAATTGTCTGCCTTCAGATCATAGTGGGCTACTGGTAACATTTGAGTCCAGCATACCAATACAATAAGTGCAGATTCAATCCAGACCAATAACATCCGATAAATTATATAAATTTAACAGCACTTTAATTGGTAAGTTAAGTTATCAGGATCTCACAGTGAACGATGGTAATATATTATACAAAAAAGTTTTCTCAGTTGTTCAAACAGAATTCAATAATACTTTTAAGAAGAAAACTAAAACACTATATGCTTTAAGTTTTTATTCAGTGACTGGGCGACTAAAGGAATCAGGAAAAGTAGGGAAAGACTTTACGAGCTGTATGGCCTTAAGCCTTATATTAACACTGAAACTTTTAATAAATATGTTGCTACTTACTCAAGATTTTTTTTAATACGTGTAAACTAGCTAAAGCTTTATACATTAGCAATAAGGTTAATTTCGCTGAAAATAAAATTAAGATGGTTTGGAAAATTATAAACAATGAAACAAACAGGAACAAAAGAAATAATACTGATTACACGCTTGAGACTACACATGGACTTATTAGAGATAACAAAGAAGTTGCTCAAGAATTTGTGAATTTCTTTACCAGCATCCCAATTAAAACTACTGAAACCTTAAATTCTTCGCCATCGCTCGCTTATGGTTTATTACACGCTAACGTTTCAGCCTGCCCGACTGAATTTAACTTTTCAAAAGCTTTTAAAAGCTTTTAAGCAAATAAAGATAAAACTGACCGAAGATCTATTGGGAATGTCCATCAAAGTTTGTACCTCCATTATTCAGACTATAGCGCCGTAATTAGCTTTTATTTTTAATTTGTGTGTAGATCAAGGAGTCTTTCCGGATCTAATGAAACATATTAAGGTTATACCACTTTTTAAATCCGGGGACAATAAAGACCCAAATAATTATAAACCAGTATCCGTGTTGCCGGTTTTCAGCAAGGTATTTGAAAAGATAATGCTAAATCAAATGCTTATTTATTTTAATACGAAAAACATCCTACACGAGAAACAGTATGGTTTCACCAAAGGACGTTGTACAACCGACGCTGGTGTCTCCTTAATAAAACACATCTTTGATGCGTGGGAGGAGGGACAAGATGCCATAGGTATCTTCTGCGACCTGTCAAAGGCGTTTGATTGCATTGATCATGAAACATTGCTTTTGAAACTTGAGCATTACGGGCTAGGCCAATCAGCATTAAGTTTAGTAAAATCCTATTTGAATGATAGACAGCAATTAGTTGAAATAAACGGTCTCAATTCGTCGGGGTTGAACGTAAAAATGGGGATACCCCAGGGCTCAATTTTAGGTCCTTTCTTATTTTTAGTATACATTAACGATTTACCCCATCTATTGAATAACAAACTAAACATGGTGTTATTTGCTGATTACACTTCTTTGATTTTAAGATAAATAGACGTACGAGTAACGTTGCCGATGTAAATAATGCATTGCGGCAAGTTCTAAATTGGTTCACTGCTAATAATTTAGTTTTGAATGCTAAAAAAACTGAATGTGTAAAATTTGCCTTGCCGAATGTCAAAAGTTATGATTGTGACATTATATTAAACAACGAGAAGCTAGAATTCGTCGATAAAACGGTTTTCCTGGGTATCACGCTAGACCCAAGGTTACAATGAGGTCCTCATTTAATATCACTTGCGGGGCGGTTAAGTTTGGCAGCTTATGCTGTTAGAAAAATTCGTCAATTTACTGATGTAGATACTGCGAGGCTGGTCTATTTTAGTTACTTTTTAACCGACTTCCCAAAAAGGAGGAGGTTTTCAATTCGGATGTATTTTTTTTTTTATTTTTGTTACCTCAGAACTTGTTACTGGGTGAACCGATTTTAATGGTTCTTTTTTTATTTGAAAGCTGGTGCTTGTCATGTGGTCCCGTTTACTTTTCATCAAGATCTGATGAAGGACTTCGGAGATATACATCATAACTCTTCAATAAATGACGGCATATCACTCGGGATAGCTGCAATCACATTTATGTTTATTGTTGACACCATTTCATAACATAACATCACACTAGTACGCTCTAAAGGGGTACGCAGGTGTAAACAGTTCACCTTGGTATACTCTTATTCCATCGGTTTTGTTTGAGTTTCATGTTATTGGGTTAATCTATTCTGTCTTAACGTTAGGCATTATTGGTACCTAGCCTATATAACTGGTCCATTAATATACCACACCTAAAAAGTGAAAAATAAAAAAAACTTTTTACAAAAAATACAACCGACTTCCAAATAAAAACACTACAAAGTGAAAAATAACTTCAATTTCGGAAGTCGGTGTTCTTGTTTTCGTTTCTTCGTTTTTTGACACCGACTTCCGAAATTGAAGTTATTTTTCACTTTGTAGTGTTTTTATTTGGAAGTCGGTTGTATTTTTTGTAAAAAGTTTTTTTTATTTTTTTAAAAAAAAATTGGTGTATCCGAAGACACGGTAGTGCCTTGCACCAAAAACACGTATTTTAACAATGTTCCGGAGAGGGAGCCTGAGAAACGGCTACCACATCCAGGGAAAGCAGTAGGCACGCTATTTACCCACTTCCATCACAGGGAGTTAGTTACATTAATAAATTGTAGTTTAAAAAAGATTTTTCTATGTTTCACCAAAATCGGTTCAGCAGATTTCAAGATAATGGAACATAACCGACAAACAGCACGAATATGTAAATTGAGTTATTATGGTATTTTGACCATACTTTCGGTACCTTATTGTAGAACATACTCACTTCTTAGTGATGGTATACGAAAACTACAAAGAAAAAAATAAAATCTTTTTCACAAAATATAAACCGACTTCCAAAGCAAAACACTAAAAAGAGCAAAAATAACTTTTGTTACGGCAGTCGGTGTCTTTTATAGTAAAATGTCTTACGGCATATTACTATGGGGAAGGGCTGCAGACATTCAGTCAATTTTTGTTCTGCAAAAACGAGCCATCAGAGCGATATACAATCTTCGCCGGCGCGATTCTCTAATGGAACTGTTTAAGGACATTAACATCATGACGGTACCTTGTCAATATATTTACGAAAACATCATGTACGTTCGAAAGAATTTACATCTTTTTAATAAAAACAGCGATAGACATAATTATGTTACTAGAAATAGGGACCAATTAATTCAACCAGGTTTCAGGCTGGCTAAAGTAGCGTCATCTTTTATGGGGTACTGTATAAAATGTTACAATAAAATACCGCCACACATTCTAGAATTGAATGAGACGAAATTTAAAACTTGTATAAAACGCACACTATGCAGGCAGGTATATTATAGGTTGGGGGATTACATCGCTGATAAAAATGCTTGGCCCAACGCTATTCCAGCTCCACAGCCACTAGGGCACAAAAACAAGTGATAAGCAGAAAAGTTCTGAAGTATTGTTGGACCTGCTGAAGACTGTATGAATATATTAGTGTTGTATAAACTCAATTTATTTTTGGATTATATAACTGCACAGCAAATATGTGAGTACTATGTACCAACTGTAAATCTACCATTTTCTGTACCTATGTGTCGTTCGTTGACTTCAGTGTGCCCTGGCAGTTGAGTGTGTCATGCTCTCTCTAATGTCTCTCTGATGGTGGCACATGTGTTGGATCATTCGGTTCCCTTCATGATGGTTGAGCTGAGTGGTGCCAATCCATGTGTCATATTCGTGAACGGGCGCCATCAGTTGGGATTGGTCATATCTTAGCTGCCTCCGCCTGTTTTTAATTACCTATTTTTTTTTTTTTTTAATTGTTTTTTTTACTCTTGACGCTTTTAAGTGCGTTGTATTTTTTTTTCCTCGTTCTCACATATATGTATTTTCCTATTGTAACCAAATACTTGTAAAACACATTTTTTTTTAAAAGATTAATTGAGGAGTTTCTTGTCCGTTCTTCTCCATAAGAAGCTACATTTCCCAATGGATGGTAGAATCAATTATTATTATATTTAATATTTTTTTTCTTGACGTTCGAAAGTGCCGCTTAATGGCCTAATTTAATAAATAAATTTTGTTTTTTTTTTTATTAAATTTAATGTGTCCAATTTACAAAGTGTAGCAATTACATACAAACTTTCAACCACCTTTTTAGTCCCTTACGGGTGGAATTTCCAAAAACCAATAAATTCATGAATTCTTTTTATCAACCAAGAGCGTAAATGTAATATATCTCAAGTGTCCAATTCACAAACTGTAAACATTTCATACAAACTTTCAACCCCCTTAGTAATAGAATATTTTTGTTTTAATTATGTTAATAAAAAAACTCATTGTTGTAAACAAGAGCGTAAACCAACAATTTCAGATGTTGTGATTCCAAACCGAAGAAATTTCACATTAAGTTTCAACCTAAGTTTGGATAATAATTTGCAATATCTCGCCAGAGCTGCAAAAAACGAAACAGCCAAAATCGTGTAGTCACGCAGGTGAAGCTGCGGGCGGAAATCTAGTGATGTATAAAACTTTAAACTGACAACACGAACAAGAGTAGTGTTTCTGCGTTGTGACAACATTCTTACTCTTTATTTTCAAGCGAGGTAGTTTTGCGTAACATCGTAACAAGGGATTTAGGAATACCCACAAACCAAATTAATTAGACTTTACACCATGTTAATAATATTACTATCCTCGTTAGCATCATTTTAATTCCGAATGCCGAAGTATAACGATAAGTTTAGCCTAGTATTATGTTTCTTATTTAAGTGAAATGTAAACAGTATTTTTTTTGTTTGATCCTAGCACCTAGGCCGTTATGTCTAGTAATGAAAAACATAGTGATTTATTCCTTATGATCTCTAGATTAAATTGAAATAACCATTATATAAACACAGAAAAACTCAAATATCTATTAGTTTTGTTTACCTAATATGAGCTTATATGATTAGTTGATTACCTACATGAACTGTTGTTGGATAATAATGTTTTTTATTCCTCGAATAAACGTTAATACCGGTCAAGCGCGAATCTGACTCGCGGACAGAGGGTTCCGTATAAACAGCTACATTCACCAAAATAAATAAGTAACATTACTAACGTTCATGAGCAATGTAAGCAACGAACATTTCACTAAAGAAGGGACAACATTAAATTAGCCGTTCGAAAACTGTTGTCTCCATACATCAATATACAATATTTTTACTTTTCCAAGTACATTTTATATGTTAGTCAACTAATACCCGTATACGAAATTAAAAGGAAAACTGTCACAGCTAAGTAGCTGTGACAGTTTTCCTTTTAATTTCGTTATATATTCTACTGCCATGATTTTTTACCAAAAGCAACCATTTATCTAGCAGGGAGTGGGTGAACACACTCTTGTCTATAACAAAAATTAGCATTTTAAAGGTTAATTTGACGCAAACAGATCCCTGAATCGAAAAATACTTTTTACAGACCCGCCATATTTTTGAATGGCATATCCAACGATACCCCAAACCAAGGGATAAAAGAAAATAAAACATCCCCTCTTTACGTGATACACCGAAAAAAATGTTTTCCCTGATTTTATTCTACTACTTTGTCGGCGTAATTAATATGTATATCCATGCTTAGCTGTGGACATATGGACACCTTTAGGGTTTCTTGTTGACTACGGAACCCTAAAAACGCTTCAATACAGACTTTTTTACGACATTGATGTCCATATCTCAAAGTGGAGCAAAAAATAAATACTTGAACACTACTTATAATTAAGATTTAGAAATTTATTTGATATTCTATATACAATTACTGTACCATTTTAATTTAAAAATTGCGTACTTTTTTTGTAATCATACTAATTATGAACAATAGACATTACAAAAAATCTTTTTAACATAAAATCAAACGGTCTTTCAAAACAAAACATTACAAAGCAAAAAATAACCTTCTTTTCCGAAGTAAGTGTCTTTGGTACCTATTGTTTTCCGTTCTCGATACCTACCGACTTCAGAAAAGATAAAAGTTCTTATTTATCCCTTTTTTGTTTTTACATTAAATTACTATGAAAATCATTTATATTATAACCAAAGTAAATCTCATGATGATTTCAATAAGCCCAAACACGACTAGGATACATTGTTTTATTTCGGAGTTCCAATGCGTACATTCCGGCTTCATCATTAGATCAGTTCGAAGGTAACATTTTCATCAGTACCTTTTATTTAAAAGTATTTGCTTCATCATAGTCGATTAACTATTCGATATTATCTTATACCGGTGACATAATTACCATTAAGGAGTCCCAGTGGTCATCTGTGATCTTCTTCATCAAATGATACGATCTGAGTGCAAATTATAACATTATTGATGAAAATACCAAAATCGCTTTATGTATGCATTTGACCTGATTATCATGGAATTAGGTATACCCATTCAAACAACAGAAGAATTTTTCAAATTTGTCCAGGCGTCTTTGAGTAATCGGGGAACAAACATAAAAAAAGATGCCGACGAACTAAGAACCTCCTCCGCCTCCTTTTTTGAAGTCGATTACAAATACCGGGCAGAAAAAGCTATTTAAGAGAAATTAATATTTTAGGTCAGGTTCCGGGCACCAGGTCGATCAGCGGCTTGAGGCTCTAGTAGACAAATATTATCACATCGTATTAAAAAAAGCGTCGCGATAGAGATTGAAACAATGTCAAAATGTATGGGATTATCAAGCACCAACGAAATGTCACGTGATTAATTCCTTACATTTGTTATTGCGATCAACGCCATCGCTGACATCGAATGATACTTGTCCAGAGCATCTGAATCGAACCTACAAATGTTTATACTTATAGGATTTAGGTTTACACGAACGATGCAGTCCGTTTTAATTGTCTATAACATTTGTCAGCTCAAAAATGCAAGTTTTAGCTTCAGGTTCGAAGACTCCGGCCGCAACCGAAACTGAACTAACAGTTGGACAGTAGTTTTGAATTAGTTGAAAGGAAAAAACACCGCCTCAAAAGACGAAATGTTATCGGTAATGCTACAAGCAGTTACACTATTAAAATTAAAGCTGCGCCACGCACGGCGTGTGTTTATGTTGTGTATCTAGACAGCTCCGACACAACTCAGCACCTAGTTGACCGCATGCAGGGTATAGATGAGTTCAAAAGCTATCTGGTAATAGGAAGGTCACCTATAACGAATATAAAGTAACTATTCCCTGGTCCAGCTATCCTCGGTTAACAAAAAGGAAAGCTGGTCACTACCACGAAAATAATACTCGTAAGGACATTAAGGAAAGTAACAACATGGATTTAAGTCTGTAAACAGTTAACTCCAACGGAAACTCTCCGCAAAGAAACTAAACTAATGAACATTACACAAACATTACTTTACAATACATTTATACTGAATCGAAAAATACCATTTAAAAATATACACACAAGCATTACCTTCACGAAAAGTTAACTTCAGTTTCGGAAGTCGGTGTTCTTGTTTTTGTTTCTTCGTTTTTACCTACTTCAAAAAAAGGAAATCATCAATTCGACACGTATGTCATGTGTATAATATTGTTGGTATTGCACAATATTCACATTTGTTACTCTGTATGGGCTACTAAACACGTGTGCCAAATTTCCTAAGTGTATGTATGTATGTTTGTTTGTATGTATGTTTGTTTGTATGTATGTATGTTTGTCCACGCATTTCGCTGAAATTACTTATCAGATCGTGATCATTATTCTTTTGCTGGATTAAATATCTCTCAACAGTGATTTTCATCAAAATCAGTTCAGCGACTTACAAGATATAGAACATACAATGTAACTCCGTGGCGACAAACGGATGAATGCGTAAATTTTTTATGGGTATTTTGTCAATCCTTTAGGTACCTTACTATAGAAACATGCATTTTTTTTGTGATGGGGTACTAAAACTAAAAACTTTTTAGTGTTTTGCTTTAGAAGACGGTTAATTTTTTGTGAACCAGATTTTATTTGCGACCGACTTCCAAAATTAAAGTAATTTTTCACTTTGTGGTGTTTTTATTTGGAAGTCGCCCATATTTTGTTGTCAAGAAGTTTTTTTATTTTTCACTTTTTATCGTGGTACATAATGGGCAATTTCACAAGTAAAGTATATGCTATAATACCCAAAGTTATGCCAAAATAGATTACCCGAATAACATGAAACATGAACATGATCGTTGGAATGAGATTGTGCCCGGATGAACTGTACACGTCTGCGTACCCCTTTAGAGAGTACCGTTGTGATATTATGTTATAAATTGGTGTAAACAATAAACAGACGTGCGATTGCAGTAATCCCGAGATATTTGCCGTCGAAGGATACTATTGTATATCTCCGAAGTCCTTCATCAGATCTTTTCCAAATTTAAATAGGACCAATTCGGAAACATATTCTTTCAAAAGCAAAAAGAGTTTTCAAAATCAGTCGTTGTCATAATTGAAAGAAAAATCATCCGAACATAGAATCTCCTCCTTTTTGGAAAAGTCGGGTAAAAAACACAAAATGACATTGAGACGTGAACAAGACTTTCTGCAACTATTCCCAACCTGCACAAATTATGGAAGAAAACTATTTTGTATGAAGGATCCAAACTATTTAATAAATTACCAAGACACACATCAATGACCACTTAAAAAACTACTCAAACGATTCATAACAAAAAACCCACATTCCATGCAATAGTTTTGGTCCACATCCAGCTACGTTTGTCCGTGTTCTAACGGTAACTTGATTATTTCGCTGTTTGAAGGTTTCGAACTAAAATGACAAAATTGTTGGTCTACCCTCAAAACTAAATTACATTGCCCCATTTCTGTAATACTGCCAACAATATCTAATCTTTTTTATTTATATTTTCACGTTAGTAAATTACCGTATTCTTATGGGAATAAAGGTTTCTCAAAGCTCAACTATTACGTCCTTTATCAGAAGATCTGTGCGTTGATCGGCACAGTTTCTTCAGGATGTTTGTGCTACAAACAATATTATCCTACTCCAAGAAGCCCTAGACAAGTGAAATTCTATTAACGAAAGCGTCACCATAGCGATTGAATATAGTCAAAAATGTATGAGAATGTCAAACGCTATCGAAATGTCACGTGATCAATCCCTTATATTTTAGCATTTTGAACATGGCTATGGTAGCTGGTTGATGAACGACACATTGTCTGGAACCTTTGGTACTACTGATCGACACTTTCTTAACACCATCCATAATAGATTTGAAATAACTGGAACGTCAGCTGACTAGCATTACATGAATTGTGATGTCGACGGCTGACGTTCCGGGTAGACCACACGGCGCTGTCGGCATATCACATAAAAACACGCAAAAACGCAAGACAGTATAAATATTATATAAATAATCAGGAATACTGTGAGCACTATTTCAACTGCAGACATGGACATGATGTATACTGCTAGCACCGATAACTCTCCGGAGTATCTTTATATTTTTGACAAAATTCATTCGATAGAGGACAGCGAGATTACCGACAGTTTGGTAATCGGCGACATCTATTCAAACCCCAAAAATCTTTTTTACACTGAATTAAAACAATTTTGCACCCAATATAAGTATGTGGACAAAATATATTACGAAACTCAATATACAATAAGTCAGTGACGCACAAAACACAACAAGCTGGCTCGCTCACTGCCTGCCCACTGAGAACGAGTACAGCGCGGTTTGGCGCGGTAACGGACGTTGTCATAGACGTAAAAACAGATTAGACAGATCACAGACCGCTGGCGGATAAACTGCAAACAAAAGAGTTAACGATCTGCACTAATATAACATTACAAGTAAGACAACTGCGGACATGGGAAGCACAGTCGTCTAACACCTATAGTGGACTAAACTTTGTTAGTGACTTATGAAATTAATAATCTGATACTTTACTTAAATTATTTTTTTCATACATACAAGTACTTGATAAATTTATATTTTCTAAACAATTTGCAAGAAAGTTGATAAGTTATGATATTACTTAATGTTCTTAAGATTTTAAAATGTAATCGGTTCGTTAAAATTATTTTTTTTACTTTGTAAGGCGTTTTTTGTTGCCTCATAAAGTGTTCTCTTTTCTATAGTTTAAATGTGGTAAGCGTATTTTATTAAAAAAAAAATGTTAAACAACAATCTATGTAAATTAATCTGTTATCTGGAAATATTGAGATTCAAAATCTTTTTTTTTTATTTCACATATGCCTACATGGGCACTTATCAAACGTCGACAAAAGGTGCACGGTTCGGGTTGGTCGTTTCCTATGGAGAAGAACGGGCAAGAAACTCCACGGGTTATTCTTTTAAAAAATAATTTGGTTTTACAATATTTTCATGTTACAGCAATAGTACTTAGATTGGGAGACAACGTAGGCCCGACAATAAGTAAGAAACTAAAAAAAAAGATTATATATTATATAAACAAAAGATAAAAAAGTTAATCGAGATAAAATGTTAACAGCATCTAGAAATCTAGAAGGCGTACAATGTTTACACATTTACAAAACAATTGATAAAGAATCTAAACAAAGTATAACAAGACTAAATTTAACATGTGGCACAAATGTTGTTATCAGTGCTGTAACTATTCTTAAAAACCATTGTAAAAAGTCTAATTGCAAAAGAAAAATGAGACTGAGAATAGTGAGAGACATCCACATATTTGAGCCGTTTAAGAGTTACCAGGGAAGCCACATGCGCAGAAGGAGTTAAAGCCAATTTTTTTATATTCAACGTAGTCCTTGATTTTATAATGTGCTTTTTTAATAAGGACACATTTGATGTGATTTTTGAACTTTCCATAGGTCAGTTCTATAACTGATTTTGGCAACTTGTTATACTAACGACACTTTCTCTTGAACATCTGTACAAATAGTTAAATTAAGGTAATGCAGAGATGTGTTACCTACTGCTTTACATCACCGACGAGCAAAACTAAAATGAAGAATAACAAAGTAACAGGATAGAATGATTGCGTTGCGAATAAATATGCCACTTCTCGACGATCACTAGCTCTGTAGGACTAAAAGCGGTTGCCCAACCAGCGCGGGCCTGCAGGCGAGGAATAAAAACAGTGTCATACTTTGTTAAAACGCGATCTTTATAGGGATGATTATACTGGTATCCAGGATATTAAAAAAAAGTTTATTTTAGTCTGTCAGTTAGATTTTCGAAAAATATTGGACAAGTAGCAAATGCAATGCAATGTAGCTTTAGCAAATCAATAAAAAGTGATAAAGGCATAACAATTTTTAAAGTTCAGGCGTGAAGGCTTGTTACGTAACATTAGTGTAAAATGCGCCACGAGAAATCTACACACTGTATCTTCGTTATTTTTATTTACGTGAGAAAAGAAAAAATACGTGTGCAATAGTTTTTATTAATCTACCTGACGGACTAAAATATATTTTTTAATCCATCCCTATTATAGTCAGTGAAATTACTATGAGATAGTTATGGATAAGATTAAGTTAGCTAAGAAACACAAAACTTTGCCATATTTTGGCAAAGTATTAACATAATTGTCTAGCCGTTCGACGCAATATCTATCACACATTGACGGTATATCGGAAGAGAAGAAAGAAAAAACTTCTTTTCTTCTCATAATACGACATAATAATATATATATATATAATACATATGCTCAAGCTTAACCCTTAACAATAGTATTATTACTTAAAATAAAAAAGTAAATTCATACTAAAAACTTTTTTTTTAAATACTACCGACTTCCAAATAAAAACACTACAAAGTAAAAAGAACTTTCTTTTTTTCGTTGAGGATACCGATTTCCATAAAGCTAGTTAGTTATTTTTGATTTTGTAGTGTTTTTATTCGGAAGTCGGTAGTATTCTTTTTGTAAAAAGGTTTTATTTATTTTTCACTTTTTAGTTGTACCTTGTTGCTGTGATGATGAGGTATCGTATTATCCAATGACTTGGTTGTGAAGGTCAGATAGGCAGTCGCTCCATGTAAAGCAATGGTACTCAGCTGCTTCCGCTCAAACTGGAAGCCAATCCCAAAATAGTTGGGAAAAGGCTAGGCAGACGATGTTGACTTTTTAGTTGTACCAAATAGGCACATTCTTTAGTAAGGTATAATGCCAGAATTGGTTACCCAATATCATGCAACTTGAACATAACGTAAAATTGTATGATCGTCGTATGATACGTTTTGTTTTGTACGGTAGGTGGCATACGACCACGGTAAATTTACGGGAATATTTTCTTGTTTCATACTTTTTAGAGCGTGATTTTTCTGGAGTCGGGTTTTAGTTTTGATCTTATTTTTTTACATCTTTTAGTTCGCTTTATGCAGTCGCCTTTTAGATTACAAATTAACATTTTTATTTATAACCTTTTAGTTATCATTTTGTTTTCAATTACGTTTAAATATATAAGTCATATTTTTGAAACCACATCCCTTTTTTTAACGTCACTTAACTTAAATCACTTTCGTGGTCTGGAATGTAACGATTTCTTAACTATGTAAATACGTCTACCGGTTTGAATGGAATGAATTAAGAATATAGCATACATACAAGATACGCGTGAAAATCATAACCATGCAGCAGGTTAATAATGTTATATAATAAAGATGTCAACAAAAAATACAAAAATATTTAAACTATCTATATTTGAGGTATAAAACAGAAAAGAAAGAAAATAATGTAAATAATAAAACAAAAATCCGACTACTTGAGAAGCGAATTAAAAAGACGTAACCAAAAAGAAAATCATGCTGTGCAGTCGCAGGATATATTCGCGAGCTGGCTCACCAAACCAGATGTATCATCCGACTGCACAGTATGATTTTCTTCTTGTTTACGTCTCTCTAGTTCGCTTCTAAAGTAGTCGGGTTTTTTGACTTTTGAATTAAGTTTTTTTATTTATAAGTTCTTTAGTTAATATATTTTTTTGATATTTGTTTTCGTTCATTTCACCTTATAAGTGTTATATATATTTAAAATCACCTCCGGAAACCCTTTATGTTGATACCTAACACGATAGGTTTGGAAGAAAAAGAAAATTGAGCCCCCACAATATGGCGCCCGAAATCCGAACTACCTACAAAGCCAGAAATAAAATCAATTCCACAATTTGTACGTTAACACGTTCTTTTTTTTTGGGTTTCAATTCATCCAGTGACTTCCCCCCTTTGGACGAAGCGGGAGGGTGTGTCAGACTTTTACTGACTAAAACTCACCCGTGTTACTTCAGTTGCAACTCTTTTTCAAATTTATCCGCCAACTTCTATGTTTACCGTAAATTTTACTTCTGCTGTATTTTGTTTGTTCTTTGTATTTGCTTAAATGCTAATGATTACACTATAGGCAAACTGTTCCACCGTAGTACTGTTTATACAAGTACGGACAAGAGGATGAATTAATTCCGTTTTTTTTTACCCGACTGCGGGAAGGTAACGTTTTTCAACCATATGTATGTAAGTATCTATGTATATATGTATGTATGTCAATTTCTATAGCACGCTCTACAGCCCAAATGGCTTGACGGATTATGACATATGAGGAGTCGTTAACGCGAAAATAGCGCCCCTCCCCAAAAAAGGCGGATGATACAATTTTTTTCTCCTGACAATATGGTAATCATATGAAAGCTACTAAATAGGCCAATCCAAGATATGAGAGATATTATAACACTTTAACATTTCCATTTTGACACAAATTCAAGATAAGCGTAACTTTGATAGCGAAATAAATAATATTTTACCACATAATTTATTTGGAGAACTCGTTCATTACTAAAACAAAAAATCGGAAATAAAACAAATTATTATAAAACAAAAAACCCACCCAACTGCTAAAAATTTACAGGCAGGGACAAACAAAAGTTATAGAAAATCCACCAAAACTTCGTTTTTCACCGTTAGCAGCACCTCATAATATTTAATGTATAAATTATATCTAGTACTTGCTTTTCTCTTTTCAGTTAATTAGTTTTTAACAGTCCAGTTTTTTGTTTTTATAATAATTTGTTTTTTCCATCCTTTTTAGTACCTACTACTAACTAGAACTGTTTAAGAAATGTTGTGTTGTTGAAATGTGTTGTTTGGAATTATGCAAGGCTATTTATTGTTTTGAGAAATAAAGTTTTTTATTCTGTTTTTTTTTTGTGGTGAAACAAAAATCCGGCAGTAAGTGGCCAGGATTAGATAGTCTAACCATACAACATATTATTATGCGCTATGGGGGCCTAGGGGACTACTATAATCAGTTTGATCTATTTTCGGCCCTTTTAAAATTGTGATATGTGCCGAAAGCCTTAACAGACCCAGTCATTATTCCTATAGTTATGCAAAAACCGAAGAAAGAACATTTCCAGAAATAGTAATTATCGTGCCCATTGCACTTGTTTATAATATAGCCAGACTGTTGGAGTAGATTCTGCTAAACAAGTTTGGCCTTATATTATATCTTCGGACTGGTAATACGGCTTCAAAAACCTTGTTTAAATCAGTACCTACGTACTCAAAAAGGTGGTGGGATATCAAAAGATTACCGGGACCCTATTAAATCTCATCTCTTATGCAGATGATATGGTTCTGTTGCCAACTAATACTTTAGAGGGAAACGGAAGATCTGCGAATGTTCAGTTTCCGATTATGGAGTGAATTATTAATATTTTGACAATCTCGGGACCTCGTGTCCCGATCCATTGAAAGGCGTGCGAGGGGCTGAAGCCAACTTGCAGAGGCCTTGTTACGCATATATCAGGAAATCTGACACTAACCGGTGATTAAACCTGTATGCACTAAGCAAGTGCACCCAACGGCATTCCCCCGTTTGTTGAAGGACTAATTGCAATTATTATTATAATATAGTTTATACATAATCATGATAAATTTTATTCAATTTTAGCCATGCGCAAACTATTATCAGTATGCGAAAACTACGCTTAAGACCACAACATGATGTTAGACCCAGATAAGTCAGTGTACATGATCTTTGAAAACCCAAACAGCTGGTCTGATTTGCATCCGCTTCAACTTTACGGAACTCCGCTCGTTAATCAGCGAAACAAAATACTTAGGTAACAGATAATAACAGTGGACCTGTCCGAAAACGATATAATAGGCAGTGACGAGCCATTTCTGTGCACAGCGCAGCTCTTTATTAGTTCCAGCACTAGCGTCTACAGTCGACCTTTGGGCAAACTACACCAAGGCTGCACTGAGTGACATGCGAGTGCAATACAACGACGCGTGGCACACGATGTTCTACCTGGCCCGCTGGTGCGGTGTGAGTGCCAAGTTCTATGCGCCGTGCGCCCGGCTGGCCAGTACTGTGAGGAGCTGCTTAGCCACCGCAAGCTCCGCCATATATCGCTCCCCTTACTCCTTGGCAGCCACGGTATGAGACTGGGACCATAGCACATTACATCAAGGGTGGCATTCCTGTCATTCACCGATCAACTAATTAGGTGAGTCAAAGTTAGGTCATGCAAATGTAAATAAATTGTATTGGACCATTATTTTTACCGAATTCTAAAAAAAAGTCTTCGAAAGGAGGTTATCAATTCGACACGTATATTTTTTTGTAAAAAGTTTTAGCAGCTGTTAAAAGCGTCGATATAATTTTGTTGGGTTTGTTCATCTGGAATTTTTCAGTAGTGACATGTAGTCTGGACTTGAGCCCGTTTTGTAGCTATAGGCTCGCCCCATATTTCATTGGACTAAAACATAACTGGCAAAATGAGAGTGTACTATAGTTGCACCCCTGCCCAACCCTTCAGGGAGTACATTCGTGATTTTATGTTATGTAAAACTCATACAAAAGACATCAACGCATTAATGTATTCGTTGATGTCTTTTTACTAAAATTTCTATATGATCTTTATTGTTGCTCTTATTTACCAAAAGATATAATAGAAAGGTTATTTTACAAAAGATAAGATTTTATTATTAAACTTCTTCTAGCATCTACACCCGTAATAGTAGGTGATTATCAGAAAAAAATGTAGCTAAACTTGTATAAGCAAAATTTTTTTAACTGCTCATACCAAAAAAAAAAACATTTCAAAGGATGGTAGGCCTTCCATTAGGTGGGCCGATGACTTGTTTAAAGAGTTGTTATCCGAATTTCACCTTTTTTAGAATCAGTATTAATTGAAGCCCGGAAATAAATATATGTGATTGATAGAAATTGAATTTCTTCTTAAATTGTTTGCTATATAAAATACAGAACAATATTTTATTATAAAAACTATTAAAATGGTGATCATGTAATTAAAATGGCATCGTGATAGGTAGCTTAATTGACACTGTTTTATTAAATCGTTACTAAATTTGTTTCTAAATAAATAAATATTATTTAAGCAAAATTCGATATATTCATACTAGAATGTCTGTAGTAAAAACATTTAAAAAAAAGAACCAACTTTCTAAATAAAACACTATAAAGCGAAAAATAACTTCATTTTCCAAAGTCGGTGTCAAAAAACGGAAAATAATAGAAAGGTACCATACTTTCTATTATTTTCCGTTTTTCGACACCGACTTCATTTTTTATACTTCATATTACAAAAAAAAAGCATTAATAGCCAGAGTAGAACTCATGACAATGTCAATAAGCCCAAAGTAGCTATATTATTTTATTACGGAGTTCTAGTGCCAACTTTCCGACTTCATCATCAAATCATTTCGATGGTACAATTTTCATCAGTACTATTTATTTAAATGTATTTGCTTCATCATTTTCACCTTATTAATCGAGATATTTTATACCGATTTTTATACCGATAATTAAGGAGTTCCATTGGCCATCTGTGGTCGTCTTTATCATTTTCACTTCACCAAATGATACTTTATGAGTGCAAATGCTTGCCATGTTGATGAAAATACCAAAATCGCTATATGTTTGCCTATAATATTTGAGGAGTTCCTTCGATTTTCGTGGAATCCTATCATCAGATTTTGACTTGGTGACAATGAGACTACCTCGGGAGTAGGTAAATCCTTTCAGACGCAAACTAAACTAAAAAACTAAACTAAAAACTTGAAAGCTTTTCACAATTGAATCGATTGACAAACATACAAAATCAAACATACAGTCGAACATAGAACCTCCTACTTTTTGGCAAGTCGGTTAAAAATACTCTAAAGCCCAGTTTTTTGATTAGTAGTTAACTAAACCAATGGTTAAATTTACTAACCAATGGTTTCAAATTTCAGTAAAATGCGTTTAAGCATAATTTAAAAGCCACATAAATGGTCAAATAAGTTGGAGAGTTATTTTTTATTTTTTTTGCTAGAATAACAATTGATAAATAAACGTATTTCACCGAAATTTTAAACTGTTGGTTAGCATATTTAAACATTGGTTGAGTTAACTACGGATAAAAAACTGAGCCTTAGGGCGGGCCATGAATCAAACTTATCGATAGTACATAACTGTATGTATGAGTCAAATGCTATCTAATTTCTTTTCTGTAGTAAGTTACTAGTTGGCATCCATTTTCAAGTATATATTTTTTGGAAATACGGTATCTGTATGTGACAGGTATTTGAAACATTTAGGTGTGACTTCAAACCCAAAAGAATGATTAATAAATGACCCATCGCAATGTATTCCATTAAATATCTTTTAAGTACAGAAATCACCGAGTTACAGTTTTAACTTATTTATTACTCGTGCTATAAATGTTAAAACTGCAATCTTTATTATCTACTAATGTTCCTTAAAATTTTGTTATTACTTCTATCTATTTCATAGCTCAAATACTATCATTTAATGATGTCCTAATGCGTTATCGATTTGATTTCTTATAACAATCGACTTTTTTAAGAAGAAATTTTAATCGATTTTACACATTGGCATTTTAGTTATTTACCAATTTTTCAAATAGTTTCAATATTTTTTCAAATTAATTAATATTGTGTTAGTCTATACTAATATTATAAAGTGGAAAAATTTGTATGTAACGTATAAACTTTAAAACTACAAGGCCGATTTCAAAAATTCTTTCACCGTTGGGAAGCTTCACTGTCGCCGGGTTAATTCATAATCATTTATTTGCTAATATGGGTAATTACATGAAGTTGTTAAAAAATATAGCACAATCCGACCATATTACACATTGAGGCATGCAATAACGACAGTACCATCATCAGCAAAAAGTATAGAGGGATGATTGGTTACTTTTGGAAGGTCATTTATATAAATGATGAATAGCAGAGGGCCCAAAACACTTCCTTGTGGACGCCTTGTTTAATTTCCCTGTATTCCGATGTGTACTTAATTTCTTTTCTGGTTTTGGTGCATACTCGAGTAACTAATGTGGACTGCTTTCTGTTGGTAAGATAAGAAGCTATCAGATCTAATGAAGTACCCCGAATTCCATAACTACATAATTTATTTAACAGTATTTGGTAATCCACGTAATCAAAGTCTTTACTTAGATCCATATACAAAGCACACGCCGGCATTTTATTGTCTAAGCTACTCATAACTGTGCTCAGAAAATCAAAGACTGCCATATTAATGGTTTTATTTTTCCTAAAACCTATCTGCTCTTTAGCAAATAAATTAAAGTTTTCAAAATAGTTATTTATCCTGACATAAATAACTCTTTCTTAGACCTTAGAAAGCACCGGTACCAATGCTATGGGCCTATAACAATTCATATTGTAGGTATCATCTTTCTTGAACAGAGGTTTAATGATTATTAATTTAAGTCTATCAGGAAAGTGACCATTTAGGATTGACAGGTTAATGATATGAATTAATATGTAGGATAATTTAATTGGAGCTTGTTTTAAAATTTTAGTCGATATATTATCATATCCAGTACTGTTAGTATTTTTTAAGTTTAAAATTATTTTGTGTACTTCATCGGGTGTAGTTGGATACATAAATAATGTTTTGGATTGATTAGGTAAGGTCCCTGTTTTATTTGCACAACTTGTATTCCCTTTTAATTGGTCTATAAAAAAATTATTGAAACTGTCCGCAATGGTCTGCGGATCATCCGTACAATGTTTATCGTCTATATAAATTTGATTGATTTAGCTTTTTGGCACATTTCACATTGTTTTATTAATAACATTCCAAGTAGCCCTGCGTTTATTTTGAGCTGTATGGATAAAATAATTATTCTGAGACTTTTTTGTCAATTTTATAACACGTTGCAATCTACTCGCAAAGTTTTGTAAAATTGGTTTTATTTATGTCATTTCGATTCTTACGATACTTCCATAATAATTGCCGTTTACGCATGCAGCATTTTCTTATACCTTTAGTCATCCATCGGGCTCGTATTTGAGAATATATTTTAATTCGAATGTTTTCCATATAAACATAGATAATAAAATAAGGTAAATAAGTCATAAAAAATGTCAAAAGCTTCCTGCGGGTCATTATTTTCAAACACGTCACTAAAAGAAATCGAATTTATGCAATTATTAAATTTCTTAATATTATCTTTACTATAATCTCGTCTTTTTACATACCAATGTTTTAGAGAGCAGCTAAGTTTTACGGGACAAGTTAGTAATTGTGCCGTGTGATCTGATAAGGCAAACTCTATAGTTTTACATTTACATCCACGAACGTTATACATGAAATTATCTATGCATGCTCCACTAATAGTCCTTGTTGGTTCAAATAACCCTAACTGTAGGTTGTGACAAGCTAGTGTTTCCATGAACATTGTACTCATCTTGTTTTAATTTAATACATTTATGTTGAAGTCGCCACAAACGATTATTTTCTTTTTACTGTAGCAGAACTTCCCAAGTAGTCGATTTAAAGTGTCAAAAAATGTGTTTAACTCATCTATTTTTGACCTTGGTGGTCGGTATATACAAAGTATTATAATATTATGACTTAGAAGTTCGATGCCTGAGCACTCCAGAATGCCTTCGATGCAATATTGTTTAAGTGTAGTAACTGGTTTAAAAGCATGATTTTTACGTACTAAGATACATGAACCTCCTCGACGATTATTTCTTGAGAAGAAGGATCCCTGAATAAAGTTAGGAATGCCGATTAAATCCGTATCAGCACTCAACATATTATGCTCTGTGAGACATACGACATATACTGGATTTTTTGCGTCTTGGAGACTTGTCCGACAGAGATAAAGATAATAAATCCATTTTCCTAGCAAGTCCATTTATGTTTTGATGAAGGATGTTTATATTTTTATACACGAAAAAAATCTGATTTCCTTGGGATATTTTGAATTCCAGGATTCGTTTCTGTTTCAGGAATGATTAAATTTGAAATTTCAGAGTCCATAATTTGATACTTTAAATTGTCAAAAATTGATTTCATTCCACAATTGTTCAATCGACCAGTGATATTTGAAAACATAGTACGCTCATATAGTAAGTTTAAATTGGAGTCAAATATTACGGCATAGTCATAAATTTGTATGTCATGATATAGTAAGCTATTGAACATTTCAATTCTTCGGTTGAACATACCAGAATAATCATTGCACCTATATGTGGGCAGACATAGAATTATATTAGTGTGAGTTATCATTAAAAGGTTTTCCCTAATGTTGGAAATTAGGTCTGCATAGTTTTTAGTTAATTTAAAATCTTCATTACCTATTAGAATTACACAATAGTCTTGCATAGTATAATTAGTCAGTTTTGAGTCTAGATTACTAACAAGCGTACTTATTCCACAGTTAGTTGTGATATAATGACATATCTGATGGTTCGGAAAGGTGTGCTATGGATAATACTTTGTAAGTGTTATTACTATTTATTATACACAATTGGTTTTTCTTGGCTTGCAGTTGAGACGAGTTGTTATCATTTTTCTGATGACTTCCAATAGTTTCTTGAGCAAACTTCAATGCAGTTGTTACTCTATTTCGCCTTAGATCCAAGTGAGCTGTAGAATGTTGTTCTTTGTAGGGAGTAGACAATCTCACATTATTTTTATTTTTAAGTGTTCCAATTTCACTAGTTAATTTCTTTGTTTCGTTCTTAACTAGTTGATATTTGTTATTTATAGTATTAATGGTCTGTTTTAAATAAAATAAAATAAAATATCTTTATTTCAGACCTATATCAGTCCATAAGTTGTTAGTGGTTAGTAACAGATTGTGCTTAAATGCTATGTTAGTGTTATTAGTACTTAATTCTATTTATAATAAACCTATACCTATTTCCACCCAGTGTCTTTGGATGGGACAGTCTACTCTGCCAACAATCATTTTCAGGATGCCGTTCCGAGTGCCACGCAAGCGTTGCAGTAAGGAAGCAGCTTTCTTACGCATGATAGCATGAAAGCCGAGTACGAGCTGCAGCAAACATTCCCGATGCACTGCAACGTCGCGGCAACCGCAATAGCATCCTGAAAGCGTTGTTGTATAGTACGCGCAGGACGTTGTAGGCTCGGCGCGTATACAACACCCACAGGCCGCTCGTGTAAAAGGACTGACAGAACGCCTTAAATAAACTCACTTTGACGTCTGCCGTGCAGCGAGCAAACCTACGGGCGAGCATATTGCTCCTCACCGCCAACGCCCTGCGCTCGCGCTCTATGTCGCCATCATCTCGTAGGTCATTGGTGACAATATGACCCAGGTATTTAAATTTATTCACCACATTAAGTACTACGCCGTTGAGATATACTGGAGGTACACGACGGGGCTTTTGTTTAGGTGCCGTAAACACTAACACCTCACTCTTTTTTGAGTTGTATTTAAGGCCGTGGACCTCCGCATACGTCTCGCAGATCCTAAGCAGCTGCCTCAGTCCGCTCATCGATGGACTGAGCAACACCATGTCGTCCGCGTAACTTATGTTATTGACACATATACCGTCTATATGACAGCCGACATGCGTGCTGCTCAGCCGCTCGATAAGCTGATTAACATATAAATTAAATAGCAGGGGCGAGCTTAATCCTCCCTGTCTTACACCACATTCCATTAGATACTCATCCGACAGAGTACCGACCCACCTCACCCGGTTTGTCTGGTGAGCATACCAGTATCGGAGAAGGGCTGTGTACTCCGCCGGCACACCCGTTTCCCTCAACTTGTCCCATAGCACATCATAACAGACAAGATCGAAAGCTTTCGACAAATCAAGGAAACACGCGTATACCGGTCCTCCTCGCGGTGTAGTACTTGACGGTGTGCTTCAGGCTGAGTATGGCACTCTCTGTGGACACGCCCGCCCTGAATCCAAACTGGGCGTCATGCACTTTAACATAATCTGAGGGGCAGCCTTTCATCAGACCGTCAAGCACCTTGGCCGTGGTGGTGGCCAGCGAGATGGGTCGATAGTTGTTCATGTTGGATGTGTCACCAGTTTTATTTTTAACTATGGGGACCACTATCGTCCGCAAAAGTGGTTCCGGTAAATATGAATGACCAAGACACAGTGTGAAAAATAGCGACAAAACTCTAGGCAGATGGACACCCGCATGTTTAAAATGTTCGATGCTGAGACCATCGTGACCCGGCGACTTCCCACGCTGCATTCTCGAAATTATTTTAGCCACATCCTTGGCTGGTACTTTCGCATTCCGCTCAGTCTCAATAGTCTCAGCACCGTTTGCTCCATGGGACGCCGAGCTCAAGAGTGACCGCACTGAAAAGTGGCCCCTAAAAGCATCAGCAATACTCTTGTGGTCAGTAATACCACCGACACTCACCGGGAGACTCGGCCTCACATTCATTTTATTTGTGTTTTTCCAAAAATTCTTAAAGTCTTTCTTAGTGTGGTTGAAAGCAAGGAGATTCATTTTAAGCTGATCCTGCCTGTTCTGACACCATTTGAGTTTAGCCTTAAAATGTCTCCTCGCCTCCGCCATATCATAAAATACACGACCGCTGGCCGGGCGACCAGCCATTGTCCACACCTGGAATTTAAGCCGCGCCTCGCGGTGAGCGTCTGCGACATGTTTGTTCCACCCCGTGACATAGCCACCCTTCCTTCGACACTTTATCTTATAAGTCTTTATGGTGGCCTATACCAGTATATCCACAACATAAGCATACATTTTATCAAGAGCCGAACAATGATCTCTGCGATCACAGAACTTATCACAACAATCACTCAGCTCCTGAGGAATATCTATAAGTCTTAGGCTAGAGTGACAGAGGTCGTGGTACTCATCAATCTGCTCAGACGTTCTCTCGCCCCACACAATACGATTAACAAGATTATCATTAAGTATGCTGTCTACAATTTTACAATTTATTTTAGTTCTCCGATTTCCCGCTGTAAGTCTTGTACTTTATCATTCTCCTCGTCATCCGATATGTTTGGCATACTGTTGGTGGTGCCACACAATTTTACAATTATTTTAGTTCTCCGATTTCCCGCTGTAAGTCTTGTACTTTATCATTCTCCTCGTCATCCGATATGTTTGGCATACTGTTGGTGGTGCCATCTAGTGTCGTGTTGTTACAACTAACGTCGTTAGTACTGATATCGTTAACTGTCGTCTCTGACAATGATTTCGTTCGGTTTCGTCGCAGAGTAATATTCTCGAAGAAATTCATTCTGTTGTAATTTATTAATTTAACAAAGCAAACCTTTAAAAAGACAGTGCTAGAAGCGGCGTTCGAACTTAGTGCCTACAGGGCGCACGGGTCAAAAGCACACTCAGCCACTAGGCCAAGCGATCATTAGTTTTAGTAGACGAAATAGGGAAGCATTAGCTACTAGATGCTTGTTGCGTCAAATGATATAAACGTAGGTAAAGTGGCAAATGGTTTCAAAGTCCAATTTCTTTGTTCTTTTTTTGCGTACGGGACGGTTTAAATTTAAATTGTCTTTGTGTTTGCAGTCACAGTTTTTATCACTTTCTGTTTATGTTTTTTGCAAAATATGCAGTCTATCACTGATTTAGGTATTATGTTTACAAAACATGCACTTTATAATAAGATTTCAATTGTTTTGAAAAAAGTTTAACACTGTTCATACACACTTTTTGTATTGTATTGATATCACAGCTGATAGTTTATAGATTCACCTGATAACAATGTCTCTGCTGTATCAATATATCCTTTCACAAATACATTTAGATTTATCATTAAACTGTAACTTAAACTATTTTTAAATAATTTTAAAATAAGGATTCGATGTTGACGTGACTACTAGCGCCACTACTGTACATAGGCTTTTTATCCATGTGTTCCCACGGGAACGGGAACTACGCGGGTGAAACCGCGAGGCGTCCGCTAGTGTTACATGAATTCGATACATCTGCAAATATTTATTAATCGGAATATTGGAGCTAAAGGCAGGCTGTGTCAAACGATAAATTGTATGAATCGTTGGACTGTGGCATAATAGTTTTTGTTCATAGTGACTGTAAAGAATTAAAGACACGACTTAAAGTCCTTAGTAGCCAGGTTATTAAATTGATCGTGCAATCACTGCGCAATTATTGCTGATTGCTGTTTCCTACTTAATAAGCCTGCGGATGTAAACATCGTTTTCACTAGGTACATAACAGTTATGCATGCTGCACAGTCAAAGTCAATAAAAGTTTAAAACGTTTTAAGACTTATTTGTAAAAAAAATCTAACTGTATGATTAGTTTAAACACTAATTAGCAGATTCTTAATTCAAATTATGCCTTGGAAAGAATTAAACATGATATCACTCCTGTATTCCCCGACGGATAAGGCAGAGGTACTCCTACACACATTTAACATCTCAATTTGAATTAGTAATATGTTAATCAATGCTCACTCTAAGTATATGGTTTATCTATACCAATATTATAAAGAGGAAAGATTTTTTTGTTTGTTTGTTTGTACCGAATAGGCTCCAAAACTACTGGACCGATTACAAAAAATCTTTCACCATTGGGAAGCTACTCTATCCCCGGGTGACATAGGCTACTTTTTATCCCTATATTCCCACGGGAACGGGAACTACGCGAGTGAAACCTCGAGGCGTCCTCTAGTTTTTTATCAATAAGACCCGTTTTACATTATCTCTGCTCAACCATTATATTCCACATTTCATAAGTAAAATACATTTACAATACAACCATATCACAGTGATTATTCAAAATAACTCAACTTTAATTTGTTTGTAAAACATCCATTCTCTAATGCAACAGGATTCTTATCATTTACTTCATACCCTTTGCATTTCGTACATAATGTTAGTAAATACAATGACTAAGAAATTTCTTAAAATCAAGAATCTATCTATATACATATTATATCACCGGATTATTGCGGACACATTAAGATTGTAATTTTTTCAGATTATAAATTCTGGATGAAATTTGATACGGAGATAGTATGAGACCCTGAAAAAGACATAGAATAGTTCAGTTCGTTAGTTTAATTAGTTAGTTCGGCTGCAAAATTATACGGTGGACCATATACCTAATTAATCTCTCAAATAAGGTGGCCCACACACCGACAATATAATAATATTGTCGGTGTGTGGGCCGCCTTACTAAGCCGCAATAGCGCATTATATGAAATAGGCAATCGCACAGATGAAGTCGCGGGAAACAGCTTTTTTCAAATAAAATTAATCCTATCTAAATTAGGTATTTTAAAATATTCAATACAGAGAAAAATAAAGTAAGAGAATGGAAGAATTAATAGAGAAAGTAGAAAGAGTTTAAAATATCATGCGCTTAATTATAAACTAACAACGTTTGCAATAATCCGGTGACACATGACAACAAATTACTTCATTGATAAATAATGATTACTACCTACTAATTATGGTAATATTTCGTCATAACACCTAATAATTTTGATACGGGACACTATTTAGCATATTCAATTACGATTCTCTTTGATCTTCAGTTTGCAGAAAATTCTAAGGGCACGTTACCACCTGCAAGGAACTCGCATGCAAGTTTAATTCCACTGCAGGGCACGATCGAGCCATTGATTACATTATACCTGGGTAGCCCGCAATTTAATGCTGCTGGCATGCGAGCTGTTTGCAGGTGGAAACGTGGCCTAAGACATTAACACAATATTCAGTCCATATTTGTTCAAAATGCGTTACATATTATATAAATATGCAACTAATTCTATCAGCTAAATGTCTACTATGTCTATTTGCACTAGTTTTTTTTTCTTATCAATATGTATTTTTCACTCTTAAGAGAGATGCAAGTAACTTACATTACTGTAGTTTTCTATTGCAACACCTCAGTAATTATTTTTTGTTTTATGCACTATTACAACTACTTTTATCGTCTGAATGTCCACTATGTCTATTTACACTAATATCTATGACTATTTATACAAATATGTCTATATCTATTTACTGAATACTATTTGTCCTCACTTATTTATACTATTTTAAAACGTCTGTAATTCGTTAATAGTCATTATTTTGGCTACCATCTACTTAAAAGTGTTAACAATATTTTCGTCACTGATTCTTCACAATCCACTTAGACTATCACTTGCGGCATCTTCATAGCTCTAAAACCCTGTATCCAGGGTTTACTGCTCGCTAAAGTCATCATACATCTGGTAAACCAGATCAGCTATCTTTCATTCGTCCGTCAGATCTGGTGCGAAAGGAAGCGGTCGTCGTTGGAAGTTTCAGCATGGTCTCCCAAGTCTGCTAATTCTTCGGCTTGTGATTTGGCTCTGATTCACTGTCAGAGCCGTCTTTCTGTGAAGGGAAAATGTTCGTATTTAGAAGATGCTTTTTAATGTAACATGAGGTCAGTATTCCCCGAAGGCTTAGGCAGTGGCACATTTTATATCCCATGTAATAGGTGGCGTACCTAATGCCATCAACCAGGCACAAGTTCAGACTCCGGAATGCTACTGACAATTTTTAAATGACAAAACCCAATAACACCTGAGTCGGGAATCGAACTCAGCACCCAGGACCGAAGCCTGCTCAGCAGCAGCGCTTGCTTCCACAAGATCAACAAGGTAGTCGAGAAATATTTCATGATTACGGTTTGAGATATTTATTTTCTCAAAAGATTGCATTAATCACTTACAGAGAAAATACAGTAAGAAGTAAACAAAATAACCGATTAGCGTTTTTAGTAGGGTAGATGTTAAAAATGTTAGTGGAGATTATGTAATAGCATGGGGTATCAACTCATACAAATTATAATTAGTATTAAAAAAAGATCATAGATGGCAGCATAGGTAACAAATGTGAAACTAACAATCAATTAAAAATGTTTAACAGCAGATTCAGGCTGAAATAAGTTTAGTAAAAATCAAAACTTGCTTCTTTAATGTTAATTTATCCATTTACACTCATTAATCAGGTTTTTTGAACAAAAAAGATAAGTGAAGACTTTGTATGTTAAATTAGTTGAAAGTAGCCATCGACTTTTCGTTTTGTTTTGAGTTTTTTGCAATAGATGGCGTGTTTCACAATTTGTCCTAAACTATATATCCATCGTAAGATTCATTTTGTAGGATAGTTATTATTTATTATAGGCGTAATTTAAAAGATATTATTTATTATAGGCGTAATTTCAAATATTAACGTTTTGGTTTATTATTTAAAATCACTTTTTTGTGAAGCTTGTTTACACGTCGAATTAACTAGATACCTCGCTGGAACAGGACTCGTATCGCGCTAGGGCCTACTCAAATCGCACGGGTACTAAAATAAGAGATAACGCGACGCGTGTGCCGCTTGCCGTCCGAGTGTACGTGTCGCATAGTAGGTACAGTTTGATTCAAACTTAATAACGGCTCGAAACACTTCGTGAGCCACTACGCGCTAGCAATTTCATGTGACAGCGGGGGTGAGGGGTAGGGTAGGTACTGCCATGCTGCGTACCTAACTAAAGTATTAAAAGTAATCATTTTTGTAAAAACATCTTGTTCTTTATACAGGGTGTTTGAAAGGGAGCTGTACATACGCCTAGGGTAGAAACTAGGGATAGTCTGCTACCTACCCCCGCCCATTATATTGACCTTGGCCTCAAGGTTTTTTTTTAATTTATTATTATTTTTTATTTGACTTTTTTATGATTTTTTGACTAAAACTACCTGTAGCTCAAAATCTATCCATGGGACCGGTCGGCTAATGGTCTTGTTTTAATCGTTAGAGTCTTAGGGTCCTGCAAAAAATTATTTTACACCAGAAAATTGTGGAGAAGAAAAGTTATGGGGCCTGAAGTACCGTAGTAAGGTAAAGAAATAATTTTAAGGGCAACTTTCTATGGGGTTTAAAAAAAAACTAACAGGGTTGGAGTTCTTCTGATTTTTTTAAAACATCCTCAGTCCATGCCCTTTCTAACGATATGTTAAAAGTGTAATTATCACTTTTAGTTTTAAAGTTATTAATTAATTTCCGCTACTAAGACCCTAAGACTCTAACGATTAAAACAAGACCATTAGACGACCGGTCCCATGGATAGATTTTGAGCTACAGGTAGTTTTAGTCAAAAAATCATAAAAAAGTCAAATAAAAAATAATAATAAATTAAAAAAAAACCTTGAGGCCAAGGTCAATATAATGGGCGGGGGTAGGTAGCAGACTATCCCTAGTTTCTACCCTAGGCGTATGTACAGCTCCCTTCCAAACACCCTGTATATCTAAGTACCAACCTAAAATAAAAAAGCTAATTTAAAAATCAAACACCCGACTGCTTAAAAAGCGAACTAAAAAGCTGTAAACAAGAAAATAACTAGCTGTGCAGTCGGAGGATACATATTCGCGAACTGCCTGATCCTCCGACGGCACAGCACGATTTTTACTTGTTTACAGCTTTTGAGTTCGCTTCCTTTTTGATTTTTAAATTAGCTTTTTTTATTTACAACTTTTAAGTATTTTTTTTTATAAATTGTTTTAAACATATACGTGGTATGTATTCGCAAGATAAATGTGTCGGGGGATTTTTTAAATTTTGAAATTTTACTTGTTACATATTTGTATGTAACGAATAAACTTAAAAACTACTAGATCGGTTTCAAAAATTAATTCACCTTTGGGAAGCTATACTATCCCCAGGTGACATGGGCTACTTTTTATTTCCACGGAAACGGGAACTAAGCGGGTGAAACCGCGAGGCGTCCGCTAGTTATAATTAAAATTCAATTAGTTTCCCTGTGTAACTAAGATATCTATATATCTATACTTCTATACTAATATTATAAAGAGGTAAAGTTTGTGAGTTTGTGAGTTTGTGACGTTGTAAGGGGTAATCTCTGGATCTACTGAACCGATTTTGAAAATTCTTGCACCGGTAGAAAGCTACATTATTCCTGAGTGTCATAGGTTATAAAATATTTTCAAAAAAAATAGAGATCCTTATGAAAATTGCAATAATGTAACCCAAGGTAGCAAAATGTTGTCTGTAAAATACATTATTTGGCGTGCGCTGAGAAAACTATTGATGATAGATACAAATTAGTAGGTAGGGTAGGTAGGATAGGCAGGTTAAGCAGGGTAGGCAGAAGAGGCAGGGTAGGCAGAGTAGGCAGGGTAGGCAGGGTAAGCAGAGTAGGCAGGGTAAGCAGAGTAGGCAGGGTAGGCAGGATGGGCAGGATGGGCAGGAAAGGCAGGGTGGGCAGGAAAGGCAGGGTAGACAGGGTAGGCAGGGTAGGCAGGGTAGGCAGGAAAGGCAGGAAAGGCAGGGTAGGCAGGGTAGGCCGGGTAGGCAGGGTAGGCAGGGTAAGCAGAGTAGGCAGGGTAGGCAAGATAGGCAAGGTAGGCAGGAAAGGCAGGAAAGGCAGGAAAGGCAGGGTAGGCAGGGTAGACAGGATAGGCAGGGTAGGCAGGATAGGCAGGATAGGCAGGGTAGGCAGGAAAGGCAGGGTAGGCAGGATAGGTAGGGTAGGCAGGGTACGCTGGGTAGGCAGGGTAAACAGAGTAGGCAGGGTAGGCAGGATAGGCAAGAAAGGCAGAGTAGGCAGGAAAGGCAGGGTAGGCAGGGTAGGCAGGGTAGGCAGGGTAGGCAGGGTAGGCAGGGTAGGCAGGGTAGGCAGGGTAGGCAGGGTAGGCAGGGTAGGCAGGGTAGGCAGGGTAGGCAGGGTAGGCAGGGTAGGCAGGGTAGGCAGGGTAGGCAGGGTAGGCAGGGTAGGCAGGGTAGGCAGGGTAGGCAGGGTAGGCAGGGTTGGCAGGGTAGGCAGGGTAGGCAGGATAGGCAGGGTAGGCAGGGTAGGCAGGGTAGGCAGGGTAGGCAGGGTAGGCAGGGTAGGCAGGGTAGGCAGGGTAGGCAGGGTAGGCAGGGTAGGCAGGGTAGGCAGGGTAGGCAGGGTAGGCAGGGTAGGCAGGGTAGGCAGGGTAGGCAGGGTAGGCAGGAAAGGCAGGGCAGGCAGGCAAGTCAGGCTAGGTAGGGTAGCCAGGGTAGGGGCAGGGTAGGTAGGGTAGGCAGGGTAGGCTGGGTAGGCAGGGTAGGCAGGGTAGCCAGGGGTAGGCAGGATAGACAGGGTTTGAAGGGTAGGCAGGGTAGGCAGGGTAGGCAGGGTAGGCAGGTTAGGCAGGTTAGGCAGAGTAGGCAGGGTAGGCAGGGCAGGCAGGGTTGGCAGGGTAGCCAGGGTAGGCAGGGAAGGCAGGGTAGGGCCAGGGCAGGCAGGGTAGGCAGGGTAGGCATGGTAGGCAGGATAGGCAAGGTAGGCAGGGTAGCCAGGGTAGGTAGGCAGTTGACGGGAGCGAAGCCCCGAGGGTCAGCTAGTATATATATATATGTGTATAAAACATGCGAACAGACTAATGTCAAATATTACAAATTAAAATCAAAGGATGCAGTAAAATACATTTTTAAGTTTAGATCACAATTTTGAAAAAGTAAAAACAAAAAGGTTGAATAATAGACGATTGGTTGCTATTCTTACTATTATTAAATCTATTCGATTGACTTTATATTTTACTGTTGACATTTGTATTGTAATGGAAATTGAATTGAATATTTTATGTTTTAATTTGGCTTTTTTATTGAATACTTACTATAATGATGATACATGGTATAAAATTGGAATAACAATGCAGTTGGTTTACCCCTTGAGTACCCAAAAGGTGGATCCACACTAGACAAAATGGCTTATTAATTGTATCGGTAATTCCAGTTTATGTAGAATTTCGTGTTGTGTGTTTTGTCTATACTAATATATAATAATATTATAAGAAGAAAGATTTTTTTGTTTGTTTGTTTGTACCGAAAATACTCCAAATATACTAGACCGATAGTATCCAATTTTTCACCATTATAAAGCTAAATTATCAAAAAGTAACACAGGCTATAATTTATTTAAAAAAAATGAGATCCTTAAGAAAATTGCAATAATGTAATCCAAAGAAGCAAAATTTTGCCTATAAAATGCATTATTGGGCATGCACTGAGAAAACCAATGATAATAGATAAAATACACCTACCTCCAAAAAATTTCGCTAGATAATATATCTTACCATCATAGTTAAGTCACAATAGCGGCTTTTGTGTTTTAATATTTAATTAGATCGCCGGTAGAAACAAAAGTTATTTACCTTCGCATCGTAGTACCTATTTATTCTTATTCAAATATATAGTTTAACAAATGGGTAGGTAGGTAGGGTGGGATAGGTAGGTAGCCAGTTGACGGGAGCGAAACCGCGGAGGACAGCTAGGAATACATATTTTAGGAGTTGTAGTGTATGAAATTTCGATACGATGTAAACATTGATAGGAAATAAATTAAATGAAAAAGTACTAGTTCTGTGGTGTTTACTATATATGTCACAGAAAAAGTATAAAAATGGAGATTTGATCAAATACAGAAGAAATCCAAAAGTAAAAGTAAATCGAAGACTTACGTTATCACACTAATATTATTAAGGCCAAAGTTTGTGAGTGTGTGTGTGTTTGTATGTTTGTTACTTCTTCACGCTCAAACGGCAGGACGGATCTGAATGAAATTTGGCAAAGAGATAGATTATAGTCAAGAATAGCACATATGATTTTTTTCATCCCGGGCATATTTTCCCTCGGGCGAATCCGCTGGCAGAAGCTAGTAAAATATAAACAAAACTTAATTCTAACACTAAACGGGAGATACTGACTCGTAAAAAATGTATAGATCTTCTAAAACGAATGCGTTTAACTTGTTGAGATGCTCTCAGAGCATTGCTCTGTGCTAGTTATACATACCCAAATCAGTAGTAAAGGCAGCGAGCGGCAGGCGGTGAGAAACTGGAGCCTCAGGGTACTTGTCGTGGTGGTGTATCGTAACGACAAACCATTAGCTTCAGTTGCGATAATTTTGCGTGCAAGTAATGATACTTTACCCTGTCCTCCTCGTATAGGGTCGTTCTTCATGCGCCGGTACTCGTCTCAGATGTGCTGTTCTATACTGGCAACGGCCAGAGGTTCCGCGCTATGAAGCTAAACTTCTAGACGAGTGAACAGGGCAGCCACGTTCACAACAAGTCCGCGCAATCGTTCATGTACTCCAGGTGGATTTCATCACTAGTGATCGGCGGATATTGCATTTGAATGCATGATGACCTTTCAATGGAACTGAGAACACTGGTCCGCACGTCGTCATTGTCCTGAGCCTATCGCTCGCTGGAATAGGTGGTGGCGTACCCTGAGGAGGAGGAGGAGGAGCGTCGGTTGCGAGAGGTTATATGCTTCATCTGTGGGGGGTCGTCAGGTAGCAGCGTCACACTGGTGGGCGCTTGTTGAAGCGCGACGCGGGCGGTAGTTGCGGGCGCGACTCTGGCGGTATGAGTCGCTGCGCCTTTCCAATCTTTTGGGCCTTTCTTGCCGCTCTGGTCTCTCAGGCCGCTGGACCCGTTCATACCATAGCGCATACCTTAGATCTCTTATGGTGCATCTTACGAGCCAATACAGCATCTTAGCCGTGCTTCCTGTGATAGCTAGCAAAAGCCTTCAGCTTGCGGAGTTGTCGACGCTCGAGAACTGTTTGCAGCCCACTGCGAGATTATGCGTTTATAGTGCCTGTGGATAGAAGAGATGTTTGATTAAGTATATGATTTTTGTTATTTATTTATTTACTCCTTTTATTATCTTACTAGAATTTCTCAGTAGCAGCCCAGAGTCTGATTTTCTACCTAGCTGTTGACAATCTGCTCGCTATTAGCAACAGACTAATTTTCAATCTTTGTGTGTAGTTGAAATAAATTAACCTGTTGTTGTTCAAAAGGACTAAAGGAGAAAATACATACATAGCATCACGCCAGTATTCCTCGAAAGGTTGAGCAGAGGTGCAGCCACATTTCGCCAATTATGTTTAATTGCCATGTAATAGGGCGATCCTATTGCCATCAACAGGACACAAATATAGACTTCGGGTACCGACCCCGAAAGAAAATATAACATATCCAACCAGTCGCACTTACGACCTTCTACTATAGACTTATTGAACCAATGAGAATGCGACATGGCCGCAACGTCATACTATTTATTAAAATCACAAAACATGTGGGTGATGGTGTTTCAAATCCATCCTCATCTGTAGAAATAATAATAGAAAACAAACGTTTTCCACAACTTTATTACATTGTGGGTAGATTTCAAACACAATACCCACACGTTTTGTCGCCAACATCGATCGCACTCTCCCGTATATTGCTAATATTTTACCTTAGAGTTAGTTTGATTAAAATGACATATGTAATTTCAACGCAAAACGTAAGTGCCCATCTGGCCTAGGGGTTAACACAAGGTAAACCAGAAGAAACCGAGATGGCCCGGGTTCAATTCCCATAACATGAAAAAAAAGTCGTGTGGCACTCGGGGACTGCCGCGGTAAAGCTATTGCATAGCATTTATTCTAGATCCAGTCCTGGAAAATGCGTCAAAAAAATTAAAACCGTTATAAACTCGAAAACGTAGCGAGCCAAACCCGCATTTATTTACGATTAATAAAACTCTAAAAAACAAAACAAAAATACCCTTATTCACATTGAAATAAGGTCGCTTTTCTTCGACAAGCAAAAGTGACCCTTATTCTCATTAGCATAAGGTCCACATTGATCACCATTGTCACAGAAACAGCTCAGAGAGACCGATAAAAGGCAAAAAAATTACGACCAACAAAAATTTTACAAACCCTCATATCTCAGAAACGGTTGGAGTTAGCGCATTTCTGATAAAATATTTGCCCCCCTGCCCCCCGCTACTTCATCCAGGAGAACAAGATAGGATTTACCCCCCCCTTAACCGTTTACCTCCCCCCGCAAAAAATCGAAAACACGTGCAACAAACCTCCCCCCCCCGCCCCCCTGCCCCTCACCACTCAGATTCCACAGAATTCAAAAACCTTATTAAAAGTCAAAGTATCACCGCCGTGCCCGTCGGAGTGGGGAGCGTGAGGTTTTTTCGTTACGGAATTTCTGGATTCGGTCCCCGCGCTCAAGGCCCGCGATAGAAGCTATGCAATAGCTTAAAAATATTTCCCTCCCTTTATTTTTCTATACCCATTTTATACATTTTTACATATTATTTTAACATGAAAAATAAGCAAATTATTACTATAATATTTTAGTACACTTAATTTGTGAATATGTATATTGTTTTCTTTATTAAAATATTTTAAATTTTAAAACTCTTTTTGTAATAATTATAGAATACATCTAGCCGCCGAATTCAGTTGCAAGAAAGATTTTCGATTAAGTATTTAGTTAATTGGGTCTTGAACAAATGCATTGAATTCGAATGAGGCACAGACAACATAATACTACAGTAAATGTTAGTAAACTTTTAACATATATATCAAATTTGTTCTTATCTTCGGTATAATTACGAAAACTGAGGGTATATTTGAAACAATACGAATACTTTATTAGTTTGACGTGGTAACGATAGTTGGTGAATTTTGATACGAGTGTTTGAGTTGTTTAGTTTGTGGTGTTTGTTTTTTTTATATCGAATTCGAAATACAAGCAAAAATATCGTGTAAAACTAGGGTAAACATAATTATGTAGCCTTGTATTGAATGGGCTAAGAATAACTCATAAATAATAATTAAATTAAGGGCTTCTAAGATACAAGGTGTGAGCCACCCAAGAGGGTCAAAAATACAAGCGATGCTGGATAAGATGGAACGCTTCGTAAATTCAGCGTCCTCGATTGGGGACTGTGGGTAACTGAAATTATCACTCACAGGATCATATTGGACTCCTAAGATTTTTAACGTTGATTTATCACTTTCTTCGGAGAAATGTTTAGGGTTTTGATAAAGATCTAACGATTGACCGTTAGTGGTTTTAGAACTGGCATCGAATACCACTCTCAATTTAGTGGTCGTGCTCTCCGGGCGAACGACGCAACTGTGAGGGATAAGATAACGATTGAGAGTAGGTACGACGGCGTTAGGTACGGTGTACATGTGATTTAAATTCTCGTACTCACGCATAAAATTAATATAATCGGATTTAAGTTCAGTCTGACGATTAAGTTTCTTTTCAAGATGAGTCAAATGCGACAAAGTACTATTATAAGATTCCCCCAAAGAACGCTCGCCATCCTTTAAGAGGATAGGTACGACGTATCGTCCGTTAGGTTCACGATAGGTTAAATCAGTGTACATGCGTTCGCTGATATCATTCTCAGGGACAGTGATGTTCACGCGCGGTGTTTCCTCCGCTTCCCAATTTTTTTTAATTTGGTCATCTAATGTGAATGTGGTGGCCACTAAAGAGCACGCGGTGTTTAAAGGCATTGAGTACGCGTTTACTGTCCCGGTGAGAATCCACCCGAAAACGCTACGCAAAGCGGTAGGTGAACCGGGCCCCAGATTGATACGTTGACCGTCATAGATATCGGGGAATAACTCCGCACCTATTAATAAATGGATTTTCGCGGGTACATCGTAGTCGCGATCAGCTAACACTAAATGGTTGCAACATTCTCGAACGACTGATGGTACTTTAACGCTAGATATTAGAGCAGTGATGTTATCTAACACGACTGGCTTTATATTAAAATGCGGAGCTTCACCGTGCACGGGCCGTATAGTGCATTCCGTCACCCCCCTTACTTGAGTGACTGAGTTTTGTCCTAGTCCGGCTATACTAAACTTACACCGGCGGATTTTTAACCCGAGCGATCGTGCGCACGCTGAAGTGATAAAACAATCCTGCGCCCCACTGTCTACGAGTGCACGGACGGTACATTGAGTGCCGGCGGCAGTGTTGAACGCGCGCGCCTGACATGTACCTAGTAATACCATATCGCAGTGGGGAACGGCGGCGTGGGCATGAGCAGTAACGTTCGCTCCAGTGGTTGCGCTGGCGCTTGATGGCGCTGGGTCAATGTGCAATAGGGTATGGTGACGTAATCCACATAACGTGCAAGTCATTTTAGATAGGCATTTATCTATGACGTGATTTGTACGCAAACAATTTGTACACATATTATTTTTACTTTGTACTAACGCGAGTCTAGCACGAGAATCTAAGGATTGAAAGGTAGGGCACCGATAAATCGAGTGCGCCTCACTGCAATGAGCACAAGTCACATTTGCAAGTGGGTTTGATTTTGCGACATAAGATGAGCGTTTTGATCCGCTGCTATTTTGCCTACTAGCCGCAGGCGGAGATTTTTTCCCCTCAAGGTTACGAAGGTTAGACATAATAGTATGCCTGATATTAGATTTAGAAGATAACTGACTAGTTTCTAAGACTTTTACGTAGTCTTGAAGAAACTTTAACAATTCACAAAAAGTGGGTATTTGTGAAATGTTTTGAGATTCGAACCGATTGCGCGTGTCCGAGTCCAGCATGCGCGAAGTTAAACAAAATAAAATGAAATCACCTAAATTTTCAATTTTCAAAGCTTGGAGTGCATGGTATGCCTCATAAATTACGTTTGTTAAAATTTGTAAATCTTGGAAGTTACCCGATTTTAAAGCTGGCTGATCTAAGAATTTATCTAGATATGTTAAAGCTATTATACGCTTGTTTTGATAACGTTCGATCAAACTATTAAAAACAACTTCGTAATTATCCGCGGTCATCGGGACCCCTTTGACAATAGACAAAGCCGGGCCTTGTAAACAAGACGCTAAATAGTGATATTTTTCTATTTGAGAAATCGAAGTGTTATCATGAATCAAGGTTTTATAAATATCATAAAACGTTTGCCAATTTTCAATTTTACTATCAAATTTAGGTAACTCAAGTTTAGGGAGCCGTGCGTTACGCCCTGATTGTGCGGGGTCGTAAGCCCCGGCAAGCACGGGCGGCGCCGTCTCCTGCGATGCCCCGGCGACGTTCCCGCTCTTATCAGTAATTTGTAACTCAGCCGCCGCACTGATTACGGCATAGTACAAATCATCAAACGAGCTCAAAGACTCTTGGCACACCCGGGCATCGGGTTTCATGGCTAACTCTTGCATAGATAATGTATTCACTAATTGTAAAGTAAAAGATTCGTTTTTAATTAGTGGCGTTAGGTCAGACCATACTGGTCAACTAGTATCTTTTGAGTCAAATAAAAAAATTAACCTAGCTAAATCAATTCGATTAAGACCACTTACTAAAAATAAATTAATCTCTTTTAATAATAATGTTTGTAGCAACCTTTGTAACGCCAGTTTTGATTCAAACGACCCTAATATAAATTACGGCAAGTTGTTTTCAACAGTTTGCCAAGAATTCAATAAAACGTGTCCTGTAAAAACAGTTAAAGTCAACAATTCCAAATCGAAATTTAGTGAATGGGCCACTGTGGGCATAAGAAAAAGCCGAGATATCTTATATAATTTATATTACGAAAAATCTTTGACTTCCGATCAAGTTTTTCACACTTATGTTAGAAACTATTCCAAAATATTCAAAAGAGTCTGCGCTCAAGCAAAATCTCAAAAAATAATTAACAAAATTGGTGCTTCTAATAATAAAATAAAAACTGTGTGGCAATTAATTAATAGAGAAACTGGAAAGATACAACAACGCGATCAGAATGAGTTATCTTTGAAAATAACTAATCAAACCATTTCTGATAGGCAAGAAGTCGCTGAGACATTAGAAAATTTCTTTACCAACATTCCGTTAGAGGTTACGAAGTCTCTTCCTTCCTCATCTAAATTAGCTGAAGCTCTTCTTAAAGAAAACTTTACTGAAGACATACCAATCTTTAAATTTAAACCAATATGTATTGATACAATTAAAAACGCGTTCAAAAGTCTCAATATAAAGAATACTGAAGACTTGTGGGGGATATCCGTTAGGGTTCTTGGAGATATTATTGACTCAATTGCTCCTGTCCTAACAGGCATATTCAATCAATGTTTGGACAGCGGCACTTTTCCTGACTTAATGAAACACAGTAAAGTAGTACCAATTTTCAAATCAGGCTGTAAGAGTGATCCTTCTAATTATAGACCTATATCCGTGCTTCCAGCATTGAGTAAAATCTATGAAAAAATCATGCTGGAACAGATGTTGTCTCACTTTAATTCAAATGGGATCCTGCATAGTCAACAGTTTGGTTTCACGAAAGGTAGGTCGACAACGGACGCGGGAGTAAAACTCATCAGCCACATCTTGGAGGCTTGGGAGAGGTCCCAGGATGCCATTGGCATTTTCTGTGATCTCTCAAAAGCTTTCGACTGCGTCGACCACAACACACTGATCTGTAAATTGCACCACTACGGAATTCGTGGAAAATCTGCTGATCTCGTGCTTTCCTATTTATCAAACAGACAGCAAAAAGTAAATGTTAATGGGGCGACGTCCTCCGGGTCTCTAGTCAAGATGGGCGTGCCCCAAGGTTCAATTCTCGGCCCTTTCCTTTTTCTTGTTTACATTAATGATCTCCCTTTTATGATGGCCAAATTATCGGATATAATTCTATTTGCTGATGATACTTCGCTAATTTTTAAAATAGATAGGCAAGATACGGATGTTTTAAATGTCAACGAAAGTCTAATTGTTCTCTCAAAATGGTTCGCAGCTAATAATCTTTTACTGAATGCGAAAAAAACAAAATGTCTAAAGTTCTCTTTACCAAATGTACCACAACATGACCTAAACTTAAATCTTGACGGCAAAAATCTTGAAGTTATAACGGAAACTGTATTCTTAGGGATTACTATCGATTCAAAATTGCAGTGGGGCGCGCACATTAGAACTCTTTCGGGTAGGTTAAGTTCGGCTGCATATGCAGTAAGGAAAATAAGGCAGCTAACCGATGTAGCTACAGCTAGGTTAGTATACTATGCTTATTTCCACAGTATTATGTCTTATGGCATTCTGCTGTGGGGATCAGCAGCAGACGTTGACTCAATTTTCATCCTACAAAAGAGGGCAATCCGCGCAATCTATAAAATGGGTCCTCGCGAATCCCTCAGAGAAAAATTTAAAGAGATCGATATACTGACTCTACCTTCACTTTATATTTTGGAATGTATTTTGTATGTCCGTAAAAATCGGGGGCTGTTCAAAACTAGAAGCGACTTCCATAATTTAAATACACGCAGTAAGCACGAAATTGTAATACCCAAATTCAGATTAACGAAAACTAGCAAGTCTTTTCTTATAAACAGTATACGCTTTTATAACAAGTTGCCAAAGTCAGTTATAGAACTGACCGATGGAAGGTTCAAAAACTACATCAAACGTATCCTTATTAAAAAAGCATATTATAAAATCAAGGACTACGTTGAAGATAAAAACATTTGGCCTTAGCTCCTTCTGCGCATGCAGCTTCCCTGGTAACTTGTAAACGGCACAAATATGTGGATGTCTCTAACTATTCTCAATCTCATTTTTCTTTCCTTCTTTTAATTAGACTTTTTACAATGGTTTTCAAACATCTTTATAGCCCTTTGCTAAGAATAGTTACAGCACTGATAACAAAATTTGTGCCACATGTTAAATTTAGTCTTGTTATACTTATTTTTATTTACAATGTATAGATTCTTTTACCGATTGTTTTGTGAATGTGTGAACATTGTAGGCCTTCTAGTTGCTAGTTAACATTTGTTAACTTTTTTATAAAATATATAATCCTTTTATTTTATTTTTTTAGTTTCTTATGACTTATTGTCATAAGTCGGGCCTACGTTGTCCCCACATGTCTAAGTACTAATGCTGTTACATGGAAATATTGTAAAACCAACCATTTTTAAAAGAGTAACCATGGAGTTTCTTGCCGGTTCTTCTCCATAGGAAATGACCAACCCGAACCGTGCACCTTTTGTCGACGTTTTATAAGTGCCCATGTAGGCCTATGTGAAATAAAAATATTGATTTTGATTTTGATTTTGATTTTGACTCCAAAGTCTGTATTTTACCACATATCAAAACAAATTCTTCGCGAATTATTCAATTCGCGAAGAATTTGTTTCATGCGTCGTTCAAGGCGAGATATACTCGAATACATTCGTATTCGAGTATATCTCGCCTTGAACGACGATACCTTTGAACGATCTTGAATCATAGTTTTTGATAAGTCATAAAGGATTTGGATATCACGGTAAACATATTCGCGTTGAGATTGAAGAAGTTTAAGTTTGCCTTCCTCCATTTTGTTCTGTGTGTGAAAAATAGGTATGAAAATACGAACCTAAGTTGAGATTTTACTAGGTGTTTTTCGATACGTTTAGGTGAAATGGTTGTGAAATAATGTTTATAAGTTAATAAATACGTTAAATAGCTATAGATAATGTAATTACTTGCAATAAATTACGTAAAATACATAAGTTATTGAAATATAATACGGATGAAATTAAGATGACCTCTGAATCCGTATAGGTTATATGGAAAGTATGACCAACGCAATTTTAGTAGGATAATATTTGTAAAATGCAAATATCTAGCAAATCTCAGAGTTTTTTATTAAAATTGAACCTGAGAATGCCTGAAAAAACTGTAATCTACAGGTATTCGCGCTCGAAATGGACCAAAAATATGAATGTGCTTCACGTCCAACCAAGGACGTGGCTTGAAATATTTTTCCTACAAAAACAGGCTAAAAGATATAATGAGGTATTGAGGTACTTACAGGATACTTGGAACACTGCATGGAGTCGGGTGATCACCACACTTGCCCTTTTAGTCTTATTTCACGATAGTTTTTCTTCGCGCACGCGAAAGTTAGCCGGCCGGCATTTTTATCGAGTTCTTACTGAATAGTTTTGTTACCCGCCGTCAGATGGCGGGATTGAGGTAATGTCTTTTATGCACTCGCAGATGTAAGAGTGCCTTTTGGCGGCAGATTTGAAGTACACAGATAAAGGAAAGGAAGGGACTAGGGAATTCATCCCAAAGCCTGTTCAGTAATAAACCTATTAATTAAAGTGAATAATTTCTCTTGTCAAGTAGGTAAGCAAATTTATCACTTATTTCAAGTGTGTAATAATATATTTTCTTTATTTTTTTGAGAATAACCATGAGTCGTCAAATAAAGACATTTGAGAAAGAAATAAGTGTCCAGGTCGTGTAAGAAGTGGAAGGTCAACGCTTATAATATATATGCTTTGGTTTTGTTTCAAACTAACAAGACGTTTTGCAAGTGAATTTGTAGATACGTCATTGCGCACTTCATGGTGAAAGTATATATAAATACAAAAATAAAAAGGGATAAATAAATATATATTGAACATCCGAATTGAGAACCTTCTCCTTTTTGGGCAGTCGGTTAAAAAGGAACGTTTATGTTTTGCTCGTCAATACTTAGTTTTCAACTGGGGGACTATAGTAGTTAAAAAAGGAAGACTTCATTTATGGCGCGAAGATAATAATTTGGTCTGAAGTCAATATTATTCCTACCACAGAGGCAGGTAGAAGTGAATAAAATGTGCGGGTAGATAAGTTCTTAAGGACCTTATCACGTTAAAGATATCAACGACATATTGTAAAACACTGTGCGAAATAATATTTAAGCTACAATAATCTATTTAATATTAATTAATCAATAATTATGTAAGAAATATTTTACAATACAATTACATTTTGTATTACAATAGGTATTCAATTGGTATTCTATTTATCCTAGTATTAAACAAAAAAGAACAAAAACAAAGGTATAAATAATATTATTAGGTATTAATACACGATACTTAAAAAGTTCTATTTTTATTTCATACCTATCTATAGGTTGCATCATTATCGCGCAAACTTTTTGCATTGCTTCTTACATACAATGAGTGTAGGATACACAAAAAAAAAGTAGTTTGGGCGGCCGTGATTTTAACCCATGCCACCAGCTATAAAGTAGCACAGCCTCACAACTCAGCTACGACTAGTACAATGTCATTGACGAATTTTAGGACTACGTTTGAACAGGCTCGCGTACGCCATTCGCGTGCGGGTGATTATGAACATTGAGGAGTGACTACAATTTTGACCCTTGACTGAACATTGATCGCATAAACATTCTTAGATCTCATTCTTTAGATCATTCTTAGACTACGATCCAAAATACTTGTTTTATCATCTACGTTTATCTTGGACTTCGCCACACCGACGAAGGAAAACATCATGAGGCAAACCAGACTTATAGTTAATCTAAGTTCGAAAATCACATTACGCTTACATTACACAATACAACATGCTCTTGCATTGTCTGTCTGAGAGCATTAATAACCACGCTAGCTTAAGACGGGTTGGCGATTTGTGAATTATATTGACTATATGTCCAGGTTTAACCACAATGTTTGCCTTCACCGCTGTCAACGATGTCCAAGATAAACTTAGAATGTGCATATGAATTGAAATAAAAAGTATTAAATTGTTATAATTAAATAATCTACATACCTTGTGCTTCCAAATTCACCATGTTGTTTTTCCACAATGTATCACACAAACGTACAGTTCAAACTCCAATGTAGTGAAAATAACAAACGCCGAGAACAGACGTGTGGTTTAGACAACGACCGGGTGCCCATTGCTCGTGCGAGAAGGGCCGACTACCCGAGTTAGAAATGTGATCATTATCTGCACAATGATGTGTCCGGACTTGTAATAATAAGACTTTAAGGCCGTAAAATACACTTAACTTTATCGATAAAAACATGCCACATAAAAGGGGTGCAATCAGCACACCCTCAACGATAGAGCAATTTTAGTACCCGAAATACCTTTTATGATATTTACGTAGTCTAAAAACCATAACTTTGGACCTATATCTCACAGAGACGTATATTTAATGTTATTATATGGCCATAAAGAATCAAAAAACGTATTCTTCTTGTACTCAAAAGATAAGATATTTTTTAAAGAGTATTTTTTAGAATTTTATAATATTTTCTAAAATTCTGCAAAATTTTTAGAGAATTAATACATATCTTTTATGGATTTTTTGTTACTCTTTGAGTTGTTCTACATACTGACAAAAGAATCACAGCAAACCAATTAGTTTTATTTTTTATTATTGCCCATATAGAACCCCTGCGCATTTATGCCTCCTAATGTTTCCAGAATTTAAAAAACGGCCTTAAAATGTTATAACTACCAGTCCGGACACATTTCATATACAGAATGAGTGGGCGTGGATGGCCAAATTTGAAAGTATGAGGAAAAGTGAAAAACACTTATAGGAGTCACACCTAAAAGTGCATTACTGGATTCTTGAAAAATCAATATTCTTAGCCAGGAATCGAACCCGTTTTTTTTTAGAAAGAAACACATCATATTATTTTACCACACGACAGTGTCGCTAATAAGCATCAAATTTTGTAAATTAATAACTTACGGCAAACTTAAGGACAGGGCTCATTTTTACCCGAATGCCGAAGGAGGGTAATGTGTTTATCAGTCTATGTAAGTATGTATGTAAATACATGTATGTTTGTTCCTATGTGGCGTTCTAGAGACTAAAGGCGTTGGCCGATTTTAATGAATCTTAAGTCAATCGATTCGTCTTAATCCTGCGAGTGTCACTGGCTACATACAAATTGGAAAAGAAAAATATGGCGGATTTTGGGCGCCATTTTGTGGGGGAAATTTATTTATTTTTCTTCAAAACCCATCGTGCTGGGTATCAAAATAAAGCGTTTTAAGAGGTGATTTCAAAAATAAATAATATTTTTACGTTTAAATGTGCCTAATTTAAAAAATAATGACTAATAAGTTGTAAATAAAATAAGATAATTAAAAAAATAAAAAACCCGACTGCTTAAAAAGCGAACTAAAAAGAAGTAAACAAGAAGAAAATCATGCTGTGCAGTAGGTGGATACATCTGGTTTTGGTCAGCCAGCTCACGAATATGTATCCTCCGACTGCACGGCATGATTTTCTTCTTGTTTACGTCTTTTTAGTTCGCTTTTTAAGCAGTCGGGTTTTTTATTTTTTTAATTACCTTTTTTTATTAACAAAATACTTGTTCACTGACTGACTGACTGAAGGATGAACCAGGATTGGTGAAAGTACTAATTGCACGCGGGGCAGCTATAAACTAATATTAAAAGAAGTTTTTTGTTGATCGCGCGGCCTGGTTTGCGTTTCATTCCGTCGATCGCGAGACCGCTGTAGGCAAGTATATATCTACTGCGATATATACTTGCCTACAGCGGTACCACTGGGTTAACACTGGGTAAATTATTTCGTTTTTAGACCCTTCCATAAAATAAACTATTAAATAATATGGAATCATATGCGGCCCTGAAAAGGGCCTTTTTTATTGGATGTGCGCGTTACATGCTGTGTAACGGCGGTGAGTTTGGCTGGAGGCTTCGTTGGCGGGTTGTCGCTACACGATGGGATTATTATTTACATCTCGATACTGTTGTAATATCGAGGATAGGACGAGGAACTCTTGTATCATGCTCTCTGTAAGCGTTCCACCGGACGAAACATAGTGCATGTAATATACGCACTGGTCGATAATATATTCCACGCGGTAGATTTGAAATCTGAAACAATTGAAAAATAACGTTAATTATGTACATTAAATATTCTCCAGGATAAAACATAAGTTCAAATTAAAATTTTAGGACAAATAATATGTAGGTTGCCGAAATCTAAGAAGGAAATAAATTTAGGTAACAAGTAACTAAAGAAAATCGATAAAAACCAAAATTACAAAACTAAAACGATAAAAGAAAAATAATATACTAATAGTTACAAACAGCGCTATAAGGAATACAATAGAAGCTCATTAGCAGTGCCGAGGTGCTAAACCTTTTACAAAAACAAAGCAAATAATAATTGATGTTTAAACTTCAAGAAAAAGTAAGAAAATTTTGTTTAAATCAGAATCCTTTCTTATTATAAATGTTTTGCAAATAACATCCTTCCGCACATGAATTTTACCATGTTTCACCCAAAGGAATTCATAGCGTTTCTCTCTAGCGGCGTTTAGTTAAATTCAGTAGTTTTTTGGATTCCACACTTAGATGGTCGTTGACATAAATACGTTGTGGCGCTCCCAGAAAACCTATGTCGGAGGTGGAGAGATCCTTATCAGCACGTGCAGTGGCAATAAAAATCTTCTTTAATATACCTGTTGAGGAAGCTCACAATCACTAATTTTTCCTTGGACTTGTGTATAGACACCCTCGAAATGTAGTTAATCTGGGTCTTCGAACACTTTTAATTGATTTAGCTGCCGATGGCGTCAATAATTGAGAATAAGTTCTCGTCCTTCTTTAGGGTGACACCCTTTATTTCCACGTTGTTTAGCCTGGACCGCTGATCAAACGAAGAAAACTCAAGCCTTGTTGAGGCTTATTCTGTTTGCAATGAAAAGACAGTGTCTTGAAGCTTCTCAAACACGGAGGTTTTTTTTTCTGGGTTAGCAAGTCTGGTATCGAATTCATCGAGTCTACCACTAGAGAAATCACAACTTTTTTTAAGCTCGATCAACTCATCTTTAATCGATCTTATGTCGCTGACTAGGGTTGGTAAGCTCTGCAGCTGCTGCCTCAACTCGCGGATCTCACACAGTACTGTATCCAACGAAGCAGAAGGGTGCGGTGAAAGCGGAGCAGGCGAAGATTTACAAGCAGGACATTTCCATTGAGCTCTTCAGTCAGGTCCCAGTTTTCTCCAACCCGCTTCAGACACACTCGAACAAGAGAAATCCAGGAATTTCTTGCAGCTTCCACATTGCACCCCGTCGTTAAACTGATCATTGCAATTTGCACACTTCTTTATCGTGACTAAAATTATTTATGCAGTAGATAATATAAGTAACTTTATGGAATCGTGAAAAAGGTTGACGATCAATTTTTTTGAGCCTAAGCGTACTGTGCTAGTGCGTGCTCACACGAGAATGAAAAAGTTTTAAAATAATTAAATATTCTTACCTGATGTAAGTTATTGCCTTCATATCTCATAACTTTGACAATTCTATGATTTGCTTTAGGTAAGCAATGGTCGTCCCAGGGAGTTTCAATCGCCAGATGTTTGCTTTTTTGTACTTTAGGCATTTTTACTTTTTATTAACAAGTTTAACACACGCTTTTTTCACACTTCACGATGTATAACTTTACACTTTTTACAACAAACGTACGGCCCAGAGTATAGACGGCTTATGCTGGGTCTAACTAACCCCCAACCCCCGTATTCTGTCAACTAGCTGAGGTATGAGGAAGAGGTCGATGGGGTGTGGAAGTGCGTTCTGATTGGACCAATCAGACCGCACTTCCACACCCCCTTGTCACACACACATACACACAGGACAAGACACGGACAGGTTTAAATAAAACACGAAGTTTTAGATAGTTTATAAATAAAATTGTACTTAATAATTTATTTAATCCATTTCTATTCTTTATATTATTTTGTAGGTAGGTACGTAAAGTTATTACTATTAAGTGCACGATTATCAAGATCATTTTTATTTTTTGTATTTAGTTCCGTGACAGAAATAATCTTTTCAAAAATAATTAAGTAACTATTCTGTAATAGTTACTGAAAAAGGTCCACGAATTTCATAAATATAGGTAGTATGTAGGTTTTTGTTGTATCAATCAATCAATATCATTTATTGGTTTGCAAACATGGGTATTTAGTACATAGATGTTTTATTATATAGTATAGTCCTCCATGCTCTACCGTCACATGGGCATGCAAAACATATTATTTAATTTATACAAATTAAAATATTGAACTATAATTTTAAATATCAATGAGAATTAAATAATACAAATTAATGTCAATCGTTTGAGTTGTTGTAAAATGTCACACTATTACATTAATGTCATCAAGGTTACAATAAAAATAAAATAAAAATGTCAAATGGTATAACTAGCATGTCAAGCAATCAGTGATTCATCATTAAGGAAGTCGTCAATTGTGTAATAACTTTTTTCAATTAATATTTCCAATAGTGCCCTTTTAAATTTGAATACACTCATAGTTTTAATAAAATTAGGGACTTTGTTATAAATGCGCGGGGCATTGCCAAAAAAACTTTTTTGCATTAGTGCGGTTTTACATTTAACTTGACACAATTGATTCACATATTGAGTTCGTATTGGATTGTTTCTGAATGCCGACAATTTTTTAAATAGATGTGGATTATTTTTCACAAATAAAGCCGTTTCCAATATATATAAAGACGGGAATGTTAATATTTTCAAAGATTTAAAGTAAGGAAGACAGCTATCTGTGGTCTTAAGACCACAGATTAATCTTATGCATCGTTTTTGCATCCTAAATACAAGCGCCCTATCAGTAGACTGCCCCCAAAAAATAATACCATACCGCAAAACGGAGGCAACTAGTCTGTGGTATGCCGTTAAAAGAGCCTGACTATTGACTTTGACAATTCTATGATTTGCTTTAGGTAAGCAATGGTCGTCCCAGGGAGTTTCAATCGCCACATGTTTGCTTTTTTGTACTTTAGGCATTTTTGCTTTTTATTAAAAAGTTTACTCGTAACACACGCTTTTTTCACACTTCACGATGTATAACTTTACACTTTTTACAACAACCGTACGGCCCAGAGTATAGACGGCTTATGCTGGGTCTAACTAGCCCCCCTACAGAAATAATCTTTTCAAAAATAATTAAGTAACTATTCTGTAATAGTTACTGAAAAAGGTCCACGAATTTCATAAATATAGGTAGTATGTAGGTTTTTGTTGTATCGATATGGTGTTGTTTTATAGTATGAACTTATTAAACACAGTCTAGGCTTTTTTTAAGTAATTTATTTTGTTGCACGATGTACTGTTAGTAACTGCTAGATATTGGATTTATATGCATTTGTATGTTGCTTTTTCCACCGGTTTGGTAATGCAAATTTTCGTGCTTTTTTCGACTTTTTTATTTTGTGCCATAAACTGTTTTGAGTGATCGAATTACAATTTTCCCTACAAAAATATGGAATAGTCCTTGGTTGTTTATGTTCATAATATCAGTACCTACCGAAGGGGAAAACTCAAATTCGTCACTTTTAAGGAGAGGCGAAAACAATACCTACTAGTTCTTGTATTAAAAAAAATATTACCCTGTAGGTAGAAAATAGCCATTTCATTTAATGGAAATCACTTTCACATTTAGGGGCTCTTAGTATATAGTATATATTCTTAGTTTTTCTTTAATATCGAAGTTATTGACCCAGACGAAGATGGCGGGACGAGCTTGAAACCTACAGAAAGGACTTGCCCAAAACTGGGCGAAATGAAAAGAGGAAAGGGAGCCTTTGCCCTGCAGTGGGCCAATACAGGCTGAAAATAATAATAATAATCGAAGTTATCATGGCATAACGTTATTTATACCAGTCTTTTTTTCGTATTTAAATTAATATTACCTATGAGTAATACCCCAATGAGAGAAAATAATTTGAAATATAATGACATAAATTTCTCTTTGCTATCGATAACGTGGATTTGAAAACACTTTAAAAAAATCTTTAATCAAAACATTAGTAGAATAGAATAGCATTTATGCGAGACAGACGCCAGAATAGCAAAATCTCGGTTGTAAGCCTACACTGTCCCATTGCTGAGCGAAGGCTTCTCCCAAATACTATCAGGTATTTTTGTAAAGCACGTCCCGTAAGGTTCGCATTACGTGATAAGGTCGAAAAAGAAATAGATAGACTGGTTGATTTAGGTATATTTGAACCTGTAGAATACTTGGAATACGCTTCACCGATAGTTCCAGTTTTAAAGCGAAACGGGGCTGTCAGTTTGTGTGTCGATTATTCCGTATGTATAAATAAACAGTTGCGAGTAGAACAATAGCCGCTATCGACAACTAACGAACTATTTTCAAAGATCCATGGGGGTCAACAGTTTAGCAAACTTGATTTATCTATGGCCTATAATCAATTTGTTTTGGACGATGAGTCCAAAAACCTAACCTGTATAAATACAAACCGCGGGCTGTATAGGTTTACACGGCTAGTGTTTCGGTTAGCCAGCGCAGCGCGCCTTCTATTTTCCAGCGCGCTATCGAGGGTTTGTTATCCGGAATAGACGGAGAGTTGTGCCTGCTAGATGATATTTTAATAACGGGAGAGAATAGCCTGCCTATTCTCTCCACATTTGAAAAACCTAAATATCGTTTTAAAACGCTAAAAAAAGCAGGGTTAACATTACAAAAGGAAAAATTTAGCTTTTTTAAAGACGAAATTAGTTATCTTGTATATATTATCTCTAAGGATGGGTTAAAAAAAGCGCCGGAAAAAGTTAAAGCAATGATAGAAGCACCTGTCCCCACAAATGTTAATCAGCTACAATCGTTTTTAGGGTTAATTAACTATTATTGGAATTTTGTACCAAACGCGTCTACAGTTCTCAGTCCATTGTGCGATCTGTTAAAAAAATACTGTAAATGGACCTGGACTGATATTCATGACTCGGCATTTAGGACTATAAAAGAGCTCATGACATCGGAACAGGTTCTCGCGCATTTTGACCCGAACGCGACGATAATATTAACGGTGGACGCTTCGCCAAGTGGGTTGGGTGCAGTCCTGTCGCAAGTAGGTTCAGACGGTGTAGAAAAACCTATTTGTTAGCTGAACACAACTGTTATTTGTAAGATGGTAAAAAATATTAAAATGCAATTAGTGAAGTCTGTCGAGTCCATATAGAATAAAATAAAGCAAATGAATAATCAGGAACACACAATGAACTTGCCACTTGATAAAATGCTAAAACCTGTCACAGATCATCTAAAATCTCTAGTTGATACTAATAGATGGATAGAAAAAAAAATACATCTCTAAATAATTCTGAAGGAATCGAATCCGATGAAAATAATACTAGCTCATCTACGAAGATACTACTACAAAGGGGTAGGCAAGGTTTTAGGCTACAAGGTCTAAACAGAAATATTCTATAACGTCACATTTTTTTCTCAGTTACCCAATTTTGCCAAGTTGCCATCATGGTGGATGCAGTTCACAAGAGATAGCTTGTTTCTAAAATGTTGATTTAAAAGTAATGTAAGTGCTCTGAATATAAACTGTTTACAAACTTAGCAAAGAGTCGTCTTTGCCAGGTTTGTGGTAAGTTGACATTTTCATGTAAGGGAGAGTACAGTGCACGACGACTGAAAATCATATACATCATCATTCAACCGCAAGATGTCCACTGCTGGACATAGATACCTTCCCAACGCATCGCCTTAGATACCTTAACTAAACAAGCCATCCAATCTTAGCCTAGGCCTGCTGCATTTATTTTGATTTCTTTAAAAAACTTAAATATCCACAATAATAATAATACGACAATAGTCGCACGTGTCTACCTACCGCGGTCAACCGCCTTTTTAAATTATAATTAGGTAGGTAGCCTAGCGATAAGACCTCTATTGTACCTATTGTTATTGTTCCTAAAATACTTAGAAAGAATAAAATGTTCATAAACGAGTCAAAATCTCTTTAACTAATATTGTAAAGAATTCATTGTTTATAATTTGTAACAGATAATGATCCCTGGAACTATTAATCCTATAACAATAGTTCTCACACTTATTGAAAATACACATTCCGACAGGTTTATGAAATATTTATATTCAGTACATTTTTAGGGTTACGTACCCGAAGGGTCTGAACGGAGCCCTATTGCTGTTACTCACGTGTCTGTCTGTCCGTCGTCTGTCACTCAGGTTTTACAACCAAACGGTTGGTGTTACAGTGGTAAAGTGTTCACAGTATAAGCATCGTGTTGACCCAAAGCTATACCAATTTTCAGAAAGTTTTTTTCTTTATGTAATGTTTAAGTCCTACGTAGTTGGGGGCTGGCCTATTGACTATTGCAATCAGGCACAAATCGAAAGTGCTATTGAGAAATTCTAGATGGGAAAACCCAACATATAAAATCTTTTTTTTTATGAATTTAATGCGCATCACTTTCACATTTAGGGACACGTAATATATATATTGTTGAAGTTTTTCGGAAATAGCTCCCTTGTTAACGATGTTTTCATGGAATAACGGACTTAAAAAAAAATATCAAAAATCTATAATCAATACATTAGTAGAATATATAGCTAGCGTATTCAACAAACTTAAGGGATTGGATATTCGTAAAGGCGCTGGGCATGATGGTATTCCGCCAATTTTTATTTCTAAATGCGCCACCCATTTGGTTACCCCATTATTAGCGATTTTTAATAAGTCGCTCAGCTCAGGTGTATTTCCAGACTACTGGAAAAAAGCGAAAGTTGTGCCGATATATAAAAGTGATGAGAAGGACAATATCGAGAACTACAGGCCCATCTCTATTTTATCAACTTTCGCTAAGGTTTTCGAGACCCTAATTTGTCCCTATCTGCAGTCACACTTCAAACTCTATTTGAGTGACTCCCAACATGGTTTCGTGGCTTCTAGGTCAACTAGCACAAACCTGGCGACTTTCTCAGAATTTTTGACGGATGCCATTGACTGCGGCAAGCAAGTTGATGTAATTTACACAGACTTCAGTAAAGCCTTTGATCGCGTTCCTCACCATATACTTCTGTCAAAGCTTTCTGCGTACGGAATTACTGGCTCACTCTATACCTGGTTCAAATCATATCTAGAAAATCGATTCTTCTATGTCGCGCTCAATGGTTTCCAGTCAGAAACTTATAGGACCACGTCGGGGGTGCCTCAAGGGTCGCATATTGGTCCCATTCTTTTTATTATATTCGCTAACGATATCCCACACTGTCTCAAATTCTCAGAATGCTATATGTACGCTGACGATCTCAAATTCGCCAGGATAGTTGAATCTAACGATGATGCTGAACTACTGCAGAGCGATGTCGACTCTTTAAGTCAATGGTGTGGCGAGAACGAAATGACATTAAACGTCAAAAAATGTTACCATGTGAAGTACACCCGGAAAAAAAATATAACTGCTAGTGTATATCATGTGGGCTCTAATGTAATCCAAGAGGTCAATCAGATTAGGGACTTGGGTGTTATTTTTGATAATGAACTGACATTCGTACCTCATATCGAAAATATTATTAAAAAGGCGTCTAGAATTCTGGGCTTCGTTGTTAGGAATGTTACCGGTTTTAAGCGTAGTGGGACCAAGATTTTGCTGTACAACAGTATGGTTCGAAGTATTTTGGAATACTGCAGCATTGTCTGGAGACCTCACTATGCTACTCACAACCTGAGATTAGAGCGGATACAGAAGAGATTCGTATGGCATCTAGCTTATGCCAGCGGAGTCACCAGGAGAAAACGGTCGTATGGAGCCAGACTATCACATTTTAAAATGGTTTCACTGGAGAAACGCCGAAGAATTGCTGATTCTATCTTCCTATATAAAATACTCCGGTGTAAAACTGACTGTCCCCAATTGCTTAGCAAGTTTCGGTTCAGTGCTCCTGCTAGACTCCCTCGTACCCCCATCACTCCCTTGTATCCCCCTCCACGTAGAACAGTACTCGGCACAAGTTCTGTTATCCCTCGACTCAGTAAGCAGTTAAATGGCTACAGCGATCTTGTTGACATTCATTTTGACTCGTTTGGCAGGTTCCACAGAATAACTTTTAATGCTGTTTAATATTGAAATTCTATTGTATCTCTGTTTTCTTTTGATTCGTATAAATTTGATTTTATTTTTATCTTTGTAATGTGTATTTGATATTGTGTTATTTTTATTATGAATTTGTATTATTTTGTCAGTTAATTTAATTGATTTAATTTTATATTTTAATTTTATATCTTGATTGTAATTTTAATTTTAGTGATTTTTAATTTTATTTTATTTTCTATTTTAATTGTAATTTTATTGATTTATATTTTTGTTTTTTAATTTAATTTAGACTTGGATTTTAATTTTGCTTTTGATGCTTTTTTTATTTTAATTTTGTTTTCAATTTGACATAATTTTTCTTTTAGATTTTTCTTTTTGTTTTGTAACTCGTATTATTTTATGGGGCATGCGGTGCTAACCTTTAAGAAATTGTAATACTAACCTTAGACATAAACAAACTTGAAATTTAAATGTATCAGTATATACAATTGTTGGTTGGCCAAATAAATAAATAAATAAATAAATAAATATAATAGTATTTATCCGAGACATACGCAACAAAATAATAAAATCTAGGTGCTCTTATTTGTTTTTGTTTAATGTAAGCCTACCCTGTCCCACTGCTGAGCAAAGGCCGCTCCCAAATCCTTTCAGGTATTTTTTCCTAAGACTTATGAAATTTTAATAAATCAACACTTTGAATAAAACATTTTAATTATCCTCGCTGTCCTCTTCATTGCCCGGTACAAAACTTAACTAAGAGTTGTCTCCTGTTCTTTCCGATTCAGAAGTAAAAACATGACTGGAAAATTGAAATGTTGTGTCTCAAATATTTAAATTAGAATATGAAAGAAATACCATAACATTATATTATAAATGTAGGTAGTCGTATCTGCTAGAGACAAGAACAAGACAAATTAAATACTAAAAAAAATATTGGTGGTTATGATGTAAAGAAAAAAAATCTGAGATTGAATTTTAACAGCATTTTGTTTTTGAAAATATTGCTTAATTTACATTGCTTTTAATGAACAAATCAAAATAAAAAGCGAAACATAATTAAAGTGTAATTTAGACCTAGTGTCCAGAATAATATGTACATCCAGATAATGATTACCTTACACCTTTAACCATAGCAAATGCCATATTTTTTTGTTTTACCTACATATGTTGCCCCACAAACGAAATTCTATAGACTAAACGAAATAATACTCATTTCCACACCACCGTGAGGTAGAGTAAGCGGCGCGCTTTTTTTATCGTGGTATCCCCAATAGGCCTAATCCACATGTAATGCACTACTTTAAGTCCTTCTGGTATTAGTTCCAAAAGAACTTCTTCTTAGTGTCAACAGCACGAAGGAGATGAAGTACATTATCGGATATTACAGGTTGATTCTTGGTACTATTTACTAATAGTTTATCATCACCGGCCACATTTATAACTTTTTTGACCTCAAATTCTTTGGGCCACACATTATTGTCCTTATAAAATTTAATAGTGTTCGTCCATGACTTTCACAACTTCACCTCTCACTTTCACTCCTTCTGGTTTTGCTTCTACTAGCACATAAGTGCCTCTTTTCACCCATGTATATTTTATGAATATTTTTGGCATAGACACCAAGTATTTTGAACCTGTTGGAGTCATAACCTGAAACAAGAAATGAAAAGAAAAGTTTAACATTTCGAACTTATAAATTAAGTGTTTTTATTATCCTACTAGACTCTAAGAAAGTGGGACAGCAATAAAATGCAAATCAGTACTATTCTAAAATAAAAAAATCACGTATAAAATATGTAACATTGAAAATGCATATTCGTATTACGGGCGATAAAGTAATGATCTAATTATTAAAAACCTGTTTGTTTTTGATAAAATAAAAACACTCTCAAGTCCTTCAGGATTAGGCAGCCAACTAATTGCTTGGCATTAAGTACCTATTGCTACAGTTTCTAAATAATTAAATATTCTTACCTGATGTAAGTTATTGCCTTCATATCTCATAACTTTGACAATTCTATGATTTGCTTTAGGTAAGCAATGGTCGTCCCAGGGAGTTTCAATCGCCACATGTTTGCTTTTTTGTACTTTAGGCATTTTTGCTTTTTATTAAAAAGTTTACTCGTAACAAACGCTTTTTTCACACTTTACGATTTATAACTTTACACTTTTTACAACAACCGTACGGCCCAGAGTATAGACGGCTTATGCTGGGTCTAACTAACGTCCAACCCCTGTAATCTGTCAACTAGCTGAGGTATGAGGAAGGGGTCGATGGGATGTGGAAGTGCGTTCTGATTGGACCAATCAGACCGCACTTCCACACCCCCTTGTCACACACACATACACACAGAACAAGACAAGGACAGGTTTAAATAAAACACGAAGTTTTAGATAGTTTATAAATAAAATTGTACTTAATAATTTATTTAATCCATTTCTATTCTTTATATTATTTTGTAGGTAGGTACGTAAAGTTATTACTATTAAATGCACGATTATCAAGATCATTTTTATTTTTTGTATTTAGTTCCGTGACAGAAATAATCTTTTCAAAAATAATTAAGTAACTATTCTGTACTAGTTACTGAAAAAGGTCCACGAATTTCATAAATATAGGTAGTATGTAGGTTTTTGTTGTATCGATATAGTGTTATTTTATAGTATGAACTTTTTAAACACAGTCTAGGCTTTTTTTAAGTAATTTATTTTGTTGCACGATGTACTGTTAGTAACTGCTAGATATTGGATTTATATGCATTTGTATTTTGCTTTTTCCACCGGTTTGGTAATGCAAATGTTCGACTTTTTTATTTTGTGCCATAAACTGTTTTGAGTGATCGAATTACAATTTTCCCTATAAAAAAATAGTCCTTGGTTGTTTATGTTCATAATATCAGTACCTACCGTATAAAGGGGAAAACTCAAATTCGTCACTTTTAAGGAGAGGCGAAAACAATACCTACTAGTTCTTGTATTAAAAAAAATATTACCCTGTAGGTAGAAAATAACCATTTCATTTAATGGAAATCACTTTCACATTTAGGGGCCATCTACCTCTAACTAAAAATATATACTATATACTAAGAGTATATAGTATATATTTTTAGTTTTTCTGCAATATCGAAGTTATTGACCCAGATGAAGATGGCGGGACGAGCTTGAAACCTACAGAAAGGACTTGCCCAAAACTGGGCGAAATGAAAAGAGGAAAGGGAGCCTTTGCCCTGCAGTGGGACAATACAGGCTGAAAATAATAATAATAATCGAAGTTATCATGGCATAACGTTATTTATACCAGTCTTTTTTTCGTATTTAAATTAATATTACTACAATTTACTATGAGTAATACCCCAATGGGAGAAAATAATTTGAAATATAATGACATAAATTTCTCTTTGCTATCGATAACGTGGATTTGAAAACACTTTAAAAAAAATTTTAATCAAAACATTAGTAGAATAGAATAGCATTTATGCGAGACAGATGCCAGAATAGCAAAATCTGGGTGGTAAGACTACACTGTCCCATTGCTGAGCGAAGGCTTCTCCCAAATCCTATCAGGTATTTTTGTAAAGCACGTCCCGTAAGGTTCGCATTACGTGATAAGGTCGAAAAAGAAATAGATAGACTGGTTGATTTAGGTATATTTGAACCTGTAGAATACTTGGAACACGCTTCACCGATAGTTCCAGTTTTAAAGCGAAACGGGGCTGTCAGATTGTGTGGTGATTATTCCGTATGTATAAATAAACAGTTGCGAGTAGAACAATAGCCGCTATCGACAACTAACGAACTATTTTCAAAGATCCATGGGGGTCAACAGTTTAGCAAACTTGATTTATCTATGGCCTATAATAAATTTGTTTTGGACGATGAGTCCAAAAACCTAACCTGTATAAATACAAACCGCGGGCTGTATAGGTTTACACGGCTAGTGTTTCGGTTAGCCAGCGCAGCGCGCCTTCTATTTTCCAGCGCGCTATCGAGGGTTTGTTATCCGGAATAGACGGAGAGTTGTGCCTGCTAGATGATATTTTAATAACGGGAGAGAATAGCCTGCCTATTCTCTCCACATTTGAAAAACCTAAATATCGTTTTAAAACGCTAAAAAAAGCAGGGTTAACATTACAAAAGGAAAAATTTCGCTTTTTTAAAGACGAAATTAGTTATCTTGTATATATTATCTCTAAGGATGGGTTAAAAAAAGCGCCGGTAAAAGTTAAAGCAATGATAGAAGCACCGGTCCCATAAATGTTAATCAGCTACAATCGTTTTTAGGGTTAATTAACTATTATTGGAATTTTATACCAAACGCGTCTACAGTTCTCAGTCCATTGTACGATCTGTTAAAAAAAGACTGTAAATGGACCTGGACTGATATTCATGACTCGGCATTTAGGACTATAAAAGAGCTCATGACATCGGAACAGGTTCTCGCGCATTTTGACCCGAACGCGACGATAATATTAACGGTGGACGCTTCGCCAAGTGGGTTGGGTGCAGTCCTGTCGCAAGTAGGTTCAGACGGTGTAGAAAAACCTATTTGTTAGCTGAATACAGTTGTTATTTATTGTAAGATGGTAAAAAATATTAAAATGCAATTAGTGAAGTCTGTCGACTCCATATAGAATAAAATAAAGCAAATGAATAATCAGGAACACACAATGAACTTGCCACTTGATAAAATGCTAAAACCTGTCACAGATCATCTAAAATCTCTAGTTGATACTAATAGATGGATAGAAAAAAAAATACATCTCTAAATAATTCTGAAGGAATCGAATCCGATGAAAATAATACTAGCTCATCTACGAAGATACTACTACAAAGGGGTAGGCAAGGTTTTAGGCTACAAGGTCTAAACAGAAATATTCTATAACGTCACATTTTTTTCTCAGTTACCCAATTTTGCCAAGTTGCCATCATGGTGGATGTAGTTCACAAGATATAGCTTGTTTCTAAAATGTTGATTTAAAAGTAATGTAAGTGCTCTGAATATAAACTGTTTACAAACTTAGCAAAGAGTCGTCTTTGCCAGGTTTGTGGTAAGTTGACATTTTCATGTAAGGGAGAGTACAGTGCACGACGACTGAAAATCATATACATCATCATTCAAACGCAAGACGTCCACTGCTGGACATAGTAAGTAAGTAAGTAAGTAAGTAAATATTTATTTCTCAGTATATGGTACATTGAGATCTTACATTTAACATTGTTTCACACATACTACCATTGCTGGTGTAGAAATATCAAACAATAAACTATGTACATGCAAATCAACTAATATCATTATAAGAATATTATATAAATTAATCAAATTTTGTATAATGTCAAAAATAATAATCATAATATCAAAAATTAAAATATAATGTCAACAAAAAAAAACAAATATAGTGCAAAAACAAAAAAAAAAAAAAATATCAAAACGTCAGAAAATAAATCATGATATCAAAAAATTAATCAAAATGTCAGAAAATAAATCATCATGTCAAAATATAAAACATAACGTCTAAAACATAAACTAAAAAAAAAAATACAATGTTATAGAATCCCCAATAATGTCAAAGTACGTACTAATACTATACTAATGATGATTGATGATGAATGATTACAATATCAAAATTTATGATTTAAAAATTCATTGACGGAATAAAAACACATGTCCAAGATACCTTATACTTATACCATAGATACCTTCCCAACGAATCGCCTTAGATACCTTAACTAAACAAGCCATCCAATCTTAGCCTAGGCCTGCTGCATTTAGTTTGATTTCTATAAAAAACTTAAATATCCACAATAATAATAATACGACAATAGTCGCACGTGTCTACCTACCGCGGTCAACCGCCTTTTTTAAATTATAATTAGGTAGGTAGCCTAGCGATAAGACCTCTATTGTACCTATTGTTATTGTTCCTAAAATACTTAGAAAGAATAAAATGTTCATAAACGAGTCAAAACCTCTTTAACTAATATTGTAAAGAATTCATTGTTTATAATTTGTAACAGATAATGATCCCTGGAACTATTAATCCTATAACAATAGTTCTCACACTTATTGAAAATACACATTCCGACAGGTTTATGAAATATTTATATTCAGTACATTTTTAGGGTTACGTACCCGAAGGGTCTGAACGGAGCCCTATTGCTGTTACTCACGTGTCTGTCTGTCCGTCGTCTGTCACTCAGGTTTTACAACCAAACGGTTGGTGTTACAGTGGTAAAATGTTCACAGTATAAGCATCGTGTTGATCCAAAGCTATACCAATTTTCAGAAAGTATTTTTCTTTATGTAATGTTTAAGTCCTACGTAGTTGGGGGCTGGCCTATTGCCTATTGCAATCAGGCACAAATCGAAAGTGTTATTGAGAAGTTCTAGATGGGAAAACCCAACATACAAAATCTTTTTTTTTATGAAATTAATGCGCATCACTTTCACATTTAGGGACTCGTAATATATATATTGTTGAAGTTATTCGGAAATAGCTCCGCTGTTAACGATGTTTTCATGGAATAACGGACTTAAAAAAAAGTATCAAAAATCTATAATCAATACATTAGTAGAATATAATAGTATTTATCCGAGACATACGCAACAAAATAATAAAATCTAGGTGCTCTTATTTGTTTTTGTTTAATGTAAGTGTACAGTCTAAAACTGTACATATTTTGCTGACGCGGTGCCGTGCACCACACGTGCGTCATTCCAATAATATTATAAATACACATGAAACACTTTAAATCAATGAGTACGATAACTGCTACGCGGTGACTAACATTAGAGAAAGGAATCGTCAACAGTATTACTTGTAAACACAAAAATACGTAATAAATCTAACGAAAACTGAGTGATCTTTTCTCTTCGTGCTTCAACCTCAACAACAACAACTCTGCAAGTGTACGAATCGTACATTTTTTGGTCCTTCGAGCCGGATGTTTGGTGCCACTGTGTCTCTTTACGGTAGCGAATCGGTTTAGCTGGTCTCCCAGAAGCGGGTCGCCCCAGCTAGATTGAGAAGTCGCATAATATCGTGACAGAGGTGCAAGGGTGCTGAGTTCCACTGACCATTTCAAATCAAGTAAGTCAACGATTTCAAGATTTGAAACGGAGAAGACTACAAGCAACGCAGTAGCCTTCGCAATACAACGCAACGCTCTCCTGCCACAGTCAACGACGTGTCAGCAAGCATCAACATGGATATGCTAGAATTGCAGTCAACGTGCTTCGATAACATCAAAGCATTATGTGTCAACTATCGCAAGGATTCATCATCACGAAAATCTGTGGAATACCTGAAGAAACGCTTGTCGTCGCTAGAAAACCAATGGCAAGACTTCGAAGGCAGGCATGCCCAACTGTTGCTCGAACTAGAAGATAAGAACATAGCATATTTCAAGGACGACATCTACGAAAAAACTAAAGAAATGTTCTTATCAACTAAAACAGACATAACTAGCAAACTGACGACTTTGAGCAAACAAAACGTGAAGTTCGACCTAGGTGGGACTTCAGAAGATGACGACAGCAACATACAACTCTTGCTTAACAAGCAAGAATGCAATTTCAACGCGATTCACCGTGTCATCTCCAAGATTGACTTAATCACTATATCGGAAAGATGGGAACTGGAAGACCACTTCGCAACCTTGAAATCGAAATGGGAACCCATCGATAAACTTCATTGGGAAATAGACTTTCAACTGAAAGGATCCAACGAACATTACTACAAAATGTTCACGGACATTGAACAACAATATGATGAGCTAAAGAGGAAAATCCATGCCAAAATCTGGTCCACCGTCCACTACCAGAAATCGACACCTAAGATCGAAATCCCTGAGTTCTCCGGCAACTACAGTCAGTGGATCTCCTTCAAAGACCTATTTCTGGAAGCTATTCACAAAAACCCTATGATCAACAACGCGCAGAAAATGCAACACTTAAAGACCAAGCTGCGAGGAGAAGCTGAACGCTTAGTGCAGCATCTGACCATTAGCACTGAAAACTATAACTCATGCTGGGATATATTAATTCAGCGCTACGACAATCGTCGCCTCCAGTTTACTTCATTTATGAACAACATGCTAAATCTGCCGATCATACAACATGCAGACTCATACAATTTGAAGAAGATGCATGACGTCATTACCGAATGCCTGAACGGCATCTCTAACATCGGTATTGATACTTCAACTTGGGACCCGATCATTGTGCACATCATGTCACAAAAACTGGACTCCAGTACTTTGAGTGACTACATGAAAGAACTTCAAGATCACAGAGAACTACAGAACCTCCACGACTTCCTGTATTTCCTCGAAACACAGTTCATGGCATACGAAACGATGAAATCAGCTAAAAGGGCGAACCCTACAGCCACAGAAAAATCATCCAACTGGAAAACATTCAACAAGCAAACCCAGATGAAGAAACATAACTATAACTTCAATCAAAATAAAACAAACAACTATCATGCTATTTACGGAAAATGCCCATTCTGCAACGGAAGTCACGTTCTGCGCCAATGTGACAAATTCCTACAAATGGACTTTGGCAAGCGAAATGACACCGTGTCGAAACTGCAGCTGTGCAAAAACTGTTTATTCAGCCACGGAAATGACGAGTGCAAATCCACGAAAATGTGCAAAGAATGTAACTTGAAACACAACACACTATTGCACAATCCGGACAACCAAACCATAACGTCAGCGACTAGAAAAAACAATGTTGAAAAACGCCCTTCATCTCAACAACCAACATCTAACCATTTGTCTAAAGACAACATGGAGGTTCTACTGACTACGGTCCAGCTGAGAATAAAATCTGCAGATGGGATTTATGTAACACTACGTGCGTTGCTCGATCAAGGCTCACAGGTGAACTTGATAACAGAAAACGCTGCACAAATATTACGTCTTCCTCGGCGCGGGATCAACGCATCAGTATCGGGAATCGGCTCTGTTTCCAGAGAATGCAGGGGAAAACTGAAACTTACCTGTCAATCGATTCACTCCGATTATAACTTTGAAACTCAAGCACTTATTATGACGAAGCTAACAAACAACCTGCCTATGAAAACGTTCGAGAAAGGTGCATGGAGTCACTTGAAAAACTTGAAACTTGCAGATCCTGACTTCAACGTATCTCGGCAAATCGACCTATTACTAGGAGCCGACGTATACTCCGAAATTATCCTAGGAGGTGTATTGAAAGGCAATAACAGCTCCCCAGTTGCACAACAAACGCAAATTGGGTGGATTTTATGCGGAAAGATGAAACAAACGTTTAACTGCCACGTTACTGTAGTCAACTTAGAGGATTTAACAAAATTTTGGGAGAATGAAGAAATTCAAAAAACTAAAGATATCCCCAAAGATGACCAGTGTGAACAATTTTATAACGAAACTGTAAGAAGATCATTTGACGGAAAGTACATCGTCAAAATGCCTCTAGTTCCAGACTACAAAGAGAAACTAGGCAAGTCTAGAACAATTGCGGTTTCGCAGTTTCTACAGTTGGAAAAACGGCTAGAGAAGAACGAAAAGCTTTCCTCCATGTACAAAAAATTCATGGAAGAGTACGCGGATCTGGGTCACATGAAATTAGCACCTCAGATACCTACTGACGTCTACTTCTTACCGCACCACGGGGTCTTGAGAGAAAACTCGACAACAACAAAGTTGAGGGTCGTATTTAACGCCTCTCAAAAAACTACGACTGGCGTCAGCCTGAACAACGTCATGGAAAAAGGCGCCAACTTACAAAAGGACATTCAGGCCCTTATACTGAAATGGCGAACGTATAAATACGCATTTACGGCTGACATTGAAAAGATGTACCGCTGCATTTGGATTTCAAAAGAACAACAACATCTACAGAGAATTGTATGGCGGGACTCACGAGATCAACATCTTCGCGATTACCAGCTCTGCACAGTAACCTACGGGACCAAATGCGCACCATGGCTAGCTATGCGAACATTGAAGCAACTAGCCATTGACGACGGTCACAAACATCCGGCAGCTGCCAAGACACTCATAGAAGAATGCTACGTAGATGACGTCATTAGCGGCCATAACAACCTCACAGAAGCGAAAAAACTGCAAAACTCCTTGATCCAACTGTTAAAAGGAGGAGGCATGAATTTACGGAAGTGGACAGCCAATGACCGCGCTATACTGGAAGACTTACGTAAGGATCAAATTTCAACTCAAACCATGTTTGATTTTAAAGGGGAAGAATCAAGCAAAACGTTAGGCCTCGGTTGGAATCCAAACAGCGACAACTTCCACTTTAACTGGCCTGTGGAAAACTCCAAACAACTAACAAAGAGATCTTTACTCTCAGCCATATCAAGATTTTACGACCCATTGGGTTGGCTCTCCCCAGTAACGGTCAAGGCCAAACTACTATTCCAGAAAGTCTGGATGAGTAAACTTAGCTGGGATGACATAGTGCCCAGCAACATTGAATCTGAGTGGCTGAACCTAAAAACAGAACTGCCGTTCATTAATAAAATAACGATAAATAGATGGATTGGCGACACACAACAATGTGTCGAATTGCTAGGCTTCTGCGACGCAAGTGTAAAGGCGTACGCTTGCGTTATTTACAGCAAGGTGTTCAACGAACATGGCCAACCCATCGTAACTCTACTTGCTGCTCGAACAAGGGTGGCTCCACTGACTCAGAAAACAACACTACCAAGACTGGAACTGTGTGGTGCTCAGCTACTAGCTGACTTGATGGAGAAAACCAAGGAAACATTCTGTGGATATAACATATCAACACGGGCTTGGTCGGATTCTCAAGTGGTCCTCGCGTGGATTCAAGGCGAAACATCAAGATGGGAAACTTACGTAGCCAACAGAGTTACAAAGATCAAAAACGTCATTCCTGCAGCTCAGTGGCATTATGTCAAATCAGAGCAAAATCCAGCAGACTGCGCCTCAAGAGGTCTTTTGCCAAGCAAACTAGTAAACTTCAACCTGTGGTGGCAAGGCCCAGAGTTCTTAACAAAACAAGATCCGCCGGCAGATATGCCTTGCACTTTCCAAACGAATTTTGGCGGCTTAAACCACGCTAAAATCACGCAAGAAAATATCGATCATAATATAATTATCAATTTATTGAGCAAATGCAGCTCATTGACACAAGCAAACAGGGTCATCGCATGGATATTACGCTTCATTACAAATGTGCGCAATAGGACGAAATCGGAAACTACGTACCTAACAACAAGTGAACTAAGCGCAGCGCGCATTAGTATCATTATTCAAGCGCAGCGATTGCAGTTCAATTCTGAATACAAACAAATTGTTAACAACGAAACAGTATCAAAGAAAAGCGCAATTTGCAAATTGAATCCTTATGTAAACAAAGCGGGCATCATCTGTGTCGGAGGTCGTCTTAAACACTCAAGATTAACTGGGGATATGAAGAATCCAATAATCGTACCACATAAAGGAAGATTTACACAACTTCTTATAGAACAAGCACATTCAGCCACATTACATGGAGGAGCTCGGCTAACGCTGACTTATATTAGACAGCGTTACTGGATCGTTGGCGGCAACCGGGCTGTCAAGAACCAACTTCGAAGATGTGTACGCTGCCATCGCTTCAACAAGACAGATAGCTATCAACTGATGGGTGACCTACCACCGCAAAGGATCACTCCGTGCCGCCCTTTCACGCACACAGGAGTAGACTTTACCGGTCATGTGGATGTTAAACACAACAAGGGTAGAGGCGTAAAAACTTCAAAGGGATACATAGCCATATTTATATGTATGGCGACGAAAGCTGTTCATATTGAACTCGTATCAGACCTTAGCACAGAAACGTTTATGGCGGCCTTCCAAAGACTATGTGCGAGACGCGGCACCCCGAAACACATGTACTCTGACTGTGGTACAAACTTTATCGGCGCTGCAAAGGTGCTTCGTCAGGAATTCGAAGAGTTCAAACAACTACTGAAACCAGATGTTTTCAACGAACTGGCCAAATTGGAGGTGGAGTGGCATTTCAACGCCCCCGCCTGGCCAACTGCTGGCGGTCTGTGGGAAGCTGCCGTCAAGTCTATGAAGCACCATCTGCGACGAGTACTGGGGGACCAAAAACTAACGTACGAGGAGTTCATAACGATTTTAGCAAAAATAGAAGCCTGCATGAATTCAAGACCTCTGTGCCCGCTAACTGAAGATCCAGAAGAGTTCTACAACTGCCTAACGCCTGGACATTTCCTTACAGGAAGCCCAATATTGTCCATGCCACTCTCGGATTACAGTGACGTAAAAAACATTGATTTACGCCGTAGATGGCAGCTTACCGAGCATATGTTCCAACAATATTGGAAAAGCTGGTCAAACGATTACCTTACCACTCTACAAACACGTAGTAAGTGGAACAAGCCTTCTAGAAACGTTAAAGAAGGCGATGTAGTACTGGTGAAAGAAAACAATCTACCGCCGGGAAAATGGGCCCTAGGTCGGATTCTGGAAACACATCCAGGATCTGATGGATATGTTCGAGTAACTACTGTTAAAACTCAAGCAGGAATCATAAAGCGCCCAATAACAAAACTGTCGCCATTACCATTGAACTCTGAAACTGAGGAAACCAAAGAAAACGAAATGAAAAATAAGCCTCCACAGAAATCGAAAAACGAACGGCGGAAGAAGTCAAAGAATCTTATCTCAACGTTACTAATAACAATGTTATCATTGTTTACATTTGTAACGGGATCTTATACCGCCACCGATGGCACGCGCGGAGCGCCGGCGGCGACCGCTCAGATTACAAGTCTGGAACGCGAGCGGCCCATATACTATGACACCGTCGGCAAAATGCAAGTAGTGCACGATGAATGGATACTAATGATGTACTACAACCTAACAAACTATTGGGATGGGACTCGTCGTACTCAAACTTACTTCGAGAATATTCACAACTTATGCCAAAAAACGAATCTACAACACTGCAGATCAACCATGGAACAATTAAATCATGAACTAGAACTTCTAAACTACTACAACTCTATACTTATAAATCCCCACAAACACCTGAGCAACAGGAAGAAACGGGGTCTAGTCGACGGAGTCGGCTACATAGCTAACAGTCTGTTTGGGATATTGGACCAACAATTCGCTAAGAAATATCAAAACGATATTCAATCTCTGCAAACCAATGAGAACTACTTACTTGAGTTATTAAAAAATCAAACAACGATTGTGGAGCTTGAGAATCAAGTATTGAAACAAACTGAAGACAATATTCAGCGTCAATTCAACTCCATTGATAACTTTATCAATCAGACCAATAAAAATATAGCATCCATCGAAACGGAAATGGAAATACTTTCGGCTACTACCTACCTCAACTCTGCTTCGTTAACGACGTACCTATTGATCAACAGCTTGAGGACGTTCCAGGAGATGCTGTTTAAGACTCTAACTAACGTCTACCAAGGTCATGTAGATGTCCATCTGATAAGTCCGGTGCGTCTGATTCAAAAATTAACGGAAATATCCGGAAGCCTTCCGAAATCTTTATCGCTACCAGTTGAGAACTACAAAGAAAACATTAAAGATATCTACAAGCTGATCAATGTGAAAGCACGAGTTACTGAAAATTACTTTCTTTTCGAAGCACATATTCCACTTGTAGCTAACGAAGATTTCGTAATATACCAAGCGATACCTTTACCGGTTAACAATGCTAAGGAAACTACATATGTGCAGTTATCAAACGAGTACATCGCTGTCAACTTCAAGAAGAACATTTACGTGTCTATGTCCAAAGATGACTTGAAACACTGCATGCAACAAAAATCGCAGAATTTCTTATGCAAGAAAAACCTGCCATCATTTGACCTACACAGCAAAAACGCTCCTTGTGAGGCAAAACTGCTATCGCATCAAAACAATGAACCTTGTGACGTCGAACGCGCGTCATGCAAAGACACTTGGATAGAGTTACAAACTCAAAACAGCTGGCTGGCGATTTGCTGCGAAACGTGTGCATTACGAATCATATGTAGCAACGACGTCACATCACAAACCATTGCATTATCGAACATAGTGACATTATCTCAGGGATGCGTACTGCAATCCAACGACTTAACCATCTACGCTCAACGCCGATACAGCAGTCATATGAAGATGGATTATGAGTTTACAGCTCCAACATTTGATACATCTATTAACAAGATAGTGAACTTAACATATCGCTATGCTCCAAATATCCTTCAGTCAAAGGCTACGGATCAGGAAATTGTAACAATTGATCAGAAAATTGCAACTCAACGGCAAAATGAAGCTTCACTACCAACACTAACAAGTCACGACATTCATCAATATGCCATAAGTTACTCTTTGCTGGCGATCGCCATCATAGTCGTACTTGTCGTGGTTGGGAGAAATCGTTGTCCACACTATTGCACACACAACGCTAAGAACAAAACTTCGAGTCAACCTGAAGATATTGAACTTCAAGTTTTCCGCAAAACAGAGTGCCAGCAGCATGAAACCGTCGCAGCACAAACAACAAAGGACTTGCGGCGGGAGCCTCAACCTGGGAACAGGAACATCGCCTTTCTATTTGATTGATTAATTACTTAACTAACTTTGTGATGACTTTTCCTTTCTCTTCTCGTTGGTTTCTTCTTTTTGGGTTGCCAAGATGTACAGTCTAAAACTGTACATATTTTGCTGACGCGGTGCCGTGCACCACACGTGCGTCATTCCAATAATATTATAAATACACATGAAACACTTTAAATCAATGAGTACGATAACTGCTACGCGGTGACTAACATTAGAGAAAGGAATCGTCAACAGTATTACTTGTAAACACAAAAATACGTAATAAATCTAACGAAAACTGAGTGATCTTTTCTCTTCGTGCTTCAACCTCAACAACAACAACTCTGCAAGTGTACGAATCGTACAGTAAGCCTACCCTGTCCCACTGCTGAGCAAAGGCCGCTCCAAATCCTATCAGGTATTTTTTCTTAAGACTTATGAAATTTTAATAAATCAACACTTTGAATAAAACGTTTTAATTATCCTCGCTGTCCTCTTCATTGCCCGGTACAAAACTTAACTAAGAGTTGTCTCCTGTTCTTTCCGATTCAGAAGTAAAAACATGACTGGAAAATTGAAATGTTGTGTCTCAAATATTTAAATTAGAATATGAAAGAAATACCATAACATTATATTATAAATGTAGGTAGTCGTATCTGCTAGAGACAAGAACAAGACAAATTAAATACTAAAAAAAATATTGGTGGTTATGATATAAAGAAATAAAATCTGAGATTGAATTTTAACAGCATTTTGTTTTTGAGAATATTGCTTAATTTACATTGCTTGTAATGAACAAATCAAAATAAAAAGCGAAACATAATTAAAGTATAATTTAGACCTAGTGTCCAGAATAATATGTACATCCAGATAATGATTACCTTACGCCTTTAACCATAGCAAATGCCATATTTTTTTGTTTTACCTACATATGTTGCCCCACTGCTGGGCAAACGAAATTCTATAGACTAAACGAAATAATACTCATTTCCACACCACCATGAGGTAGAGTAAGCGGCGCGCTTTTTTTATCGTGGTATCCCCAATAGGCCTAATCCACATGTAATGCACTTCTTTAAGTCTTTCTGGTATTAGTTTCAAAAGAACTTCTTCTTAGTGTCAACAGCACGAAGGAGATGAAGTACATTATCGGATATTACAGGTTGATTCTTGGTACTATTTACTAATAGTTTATCATCACCGGCCACATTTATAACTTTTTTGACCTCAAATTCTTTGGGCCACACATTATTGTCCTTATAAAATTTAATAGAGTGTTCATCCATGACTTTCACAACTTCACCTCTCACTTTCACTCCTTCTGGTTTTGCTTCTACTAGCACATAAGTGCCTCTTTTCACCCATGTATATTTTATGAATATTTTTGGCATAGACACCAAGTATTTTGCACCTGTTGGAGTCATAACCTGAAATAAAAAGAAAAGTTTAAAATGCAAATCAGTACTATTCTAAAATAAAAAAAATCACGTATAAAGTATGTAACATTGAAAATGCATATTCGTATTACGGGCGATAAAGTAATGATCTAATTATTAAAAACCTGTTTGTTTTTGAAAAAAAAAAACACTCTCAAGTCCTTCAGGATTAGGCAGCCAACTAATTGCTTGGCATTAAGTACCTATTGCTACAGTTTCAAAATAATTAAATATTCTTACCTGATGTAAGTTATTGCCTTCATATCTCATAACTTTGACAATTCTATGATTTGCTTTAGGTAAGCAATGGTCGTCCCAGGGAGTTTCAATCGCCACATGTTTGCTTTTTTGTACTTTAGGCATTTTTGCTTTTTATTAAAAAGTTTACTCGTAACACACGCTTTTTTCACACTTCACGATGTATAACTTTACACTTTTTACAACAACCGTACGGCCCAGAGTATAGACGGCTTATGCTGGGTCTAACTAACCCCCAACCCCCGTATTCTGTCAACTAGCTGAGGTATGAGGAAGGGGTCGATGGGGTGTGGCAGTGCGTTCTGATTGGACCAATCAGACCGCACTTACACACCCCCTTGTCACACACACATACACACTGGAAAAGACAAGGACAGGTTTAAATAAAACACGATGTTTTAGATAGTTTTATAAATAAAATTGTACTTATTAATTTATTTAATCCATTTCTATTCTTTATATTATTTTGTAGGTAGGTACGTAAAGTTATTACTATTAAATGCACGATTATCAAGATCATTTTTATTTTTTGTATTTAGTTCCGTGACAGAAATAATCTTTTCAAAAATAATTAAGTAACTATTCTGTACTAGTTACTGAAAAAGGTCCATGAATTTCATAAATATAGGTAGTATGTAGGTTTTTGTTGTATCGATATAGTGTTGTTTTATAGTATGAACTTTTTAAACACAGTCTAGGCTTTTTTTAAGTAATTTATTTTGTTGCACGATGTACTGTTAGTAACTGCTAGATATTGGATTTATATGCATTTGTATGTTGCTTTTTCCACCGGTTTGGTAATGCAAATTTTCGTGCTTTTTTCGACTTTTTTATTTTGTGCCATAAACTGTTTTGAGTGATCGAATTACAATTTTCCCTACAAAAATATGGAATAGTCCTTGGTTGTTTATGTTCATAATATCAGTACCTACCGTATAAAGGGGAAAACTCAAATTCGTCACTTTTAAGGAGAGGCGAAAACAATACCTACTAGTTACAGTTACCTACTAGTCACATTTAGGGGCTCTTAGTATATAGTATATATTTTTGGTTTTTCTGCAATATCGAAGTTATTGACCCAGACGAAGATGGCGGGACGAGCTTGAAACCTACAGAAAGGACTTGCCCAAAACTGGGCGAAATGAAAAGAGGAAAGGGAGCCTTTGCCCTGCAGTGGGACAATACAGGCTGAAAATAATAATAATAATCGAAGTTATCATGGCATAACGTTATTTATACCAGTCTTTTTTTCGTATTTAAATTAATATTACCTATGAGTAATACCCCAATGGGAGAAAATAATTTGAAATATAGTGACTTAAATTTCTCTTTGCTATCGATAACGTGGATTTGAAAACACTTAAAAAAAATCTTTAATCAAAACATTAGTAGAATAGAATAGCATTTGTGCGAGACAGACGCCAGAATAGCAAAATCTGGGTGGTAAGCCTACACTGTCCCATTGCTGAGCGAAGGCTTCTCCCAAATCCTATCAGATATTTTTGTAAAGCATGTCCCGTAAGGTTCGCATTACGTGATAAGGTCGAAAAAGAAATAGATAGACTGGTTGATTTAGGTATATTTGAACCTGTAGAATACTTGGAATACGCTTCACCGATAGTTCCAGTTTTAAAGCGAAACGGAGCTGTCAGATTGTGTGTCGATTATTCCGTATGTATAAATAAACAGTTGCGAGTAGAACAATAGCCGCTACCGACAACTAACGAACTATTTTCAAAGATCCATGGGGGTCAACAGTTTAGCAAACTTGATTTATCTATGGCCTATAATCAATTTGTTTTGGACGATGAGTCCAAAAACCTAACCTGTATAAATACTAACCGCGGGCTTTATAGGTTTACACGGCTAGTATTTGGGTTAGCCAGCGCAGCGCGCCTTCTATTTTCCAGCGCGCTATCGAGGGTTTGTTATCCGGAATAGACGGAGTGTTGTGCCTGCTAGATGATATTTTAATAAGGGGAGAGAATAGGCAGGAACATTTGAAAAACCTAAATATTGTTTTAAAAAGGTAAAAAATGCAGGGTTAACATTACAAAAGGAAAAATGTAGCTTTTTTAAAGACGAAATTTGTTATCTTGTATATATTATCTCTAAGGATGGGTTAAAAAAAGCGCCGGAAAAAGTTAAAGCAATGATAGAAGCACCGGTTCCCAAAAATGTTAATCAGCTACAATCGTTTTTAGGGTTAATTAACTATTATTGGAATTTTGTACCAAACGCGTCTGCAGTTCTCAGTCCATTGTACGATCTGTTAAAATAAAGACTGTTAATGGACCTGGACTGATATTCATGACTCGGCATTTACGAATATAAAAGAGCTCATGACATCGGAACAGGTTCTCGTGCATTTTGACCCGAACGCGACGATAATATTAACGGTGGACGATTCGCCAAGTGGGTTGGGTGCAGTCCTGTCGCAAGTAGGTTGTCTGAACCTGTGTGGTGTAGAAAAACCTATTTGTTAGCTGAATACACTTGTTATTTATTGTAAGATGGTAAAAAATATCAAAATGCAATTAGTGAAGTCTGTCGACTCCATATAGAATAAAATAAAGCAAATGAATAATCAGGAGCACACAATGAACTTGCCACTTGATAAAATGCTAAAACCTGTCACAGATCATCTAAAATCTCTAGTTGATACTAATAGATGGATAGGAAAAAAAAATACATCTCTAAATAATTCTGAAGGAATCGAATCCGATGAAAATAATACTAGCTCATCTACGAAGATACTACTACAAAGGGGTAGGCAAGGTTTTAGGCTACAAGGTAGTCTAACACATTTTAGACTACCTTTCTTAAAACTAATAGTCTAAACAGAAATATTCTATAACGTCACATTTTTTTCTCAGTTACCCAATTTTGCCAAGTTGGCAACATGGTGGATGTAGTTCACAAGAGATAGCTTGTTTCTAAAATGTTATTTTAAAAGTAATGTAAGTGCTCTGAATATAAACTGTTTACAAACTTAGCAAAGAGTCGTCTTTGCCAGGTTTGTGGTAAGTTGACATTTTCATGTAAGGGAGAGTACACAGGGAGGCACGACGACTGAAAATCATATACATCATCATTCAACCGCAAGACGTCCACTGCTGGACATAGATACCTTCCCAACGCATCGCCTTAGATACCTTAACTAAACAAGCCATCCAATCTTAGCCTAGGCCTGCTGCATTTATTTTGATTTCTTTAAAAAACTAATATATCCACAATAATAATAATACGACAATAGTCGCATGTGTCTACCTACCGCGGTCAACCGCCTTTTTTAATTATAATTAGGTAGGTAGCCTAGCGATAAGACCTCTATTGTACCTATTGTTATTGTTCCTAAAATACTTAGAAAGAATAAAATGTTCATAAACGAGTCACAACCTCTTTAACTAATATTGTAAAGAATTCATTGTTTATAATTTGTAACAGATAATGATCCCTGGAACTATTAATCCTATAACAATAGTTCTCACACTTATTGAAAATACACATTCCGACAGGTTTATGAAATATTTATATTCAGTACATTTTTAGGGTTACGTACCCGAAGGGTCTGAACGGAGCCCTATTGCTGTTACTCACGTGTCTGTCTGTCCGTCGTCTGTCACTCAGGTTTTACAACCAAACGGTTGGTGTTACAGTGGTAAAATGTTCACAGTATAAGCATCGTGTTGCCCCAAAGCTATACCAATTTTCAGAAAGTATTTTTCTTTATGTAATGTTTAAGTCCTACGTAGTTGGGGGCTGGCCTATTGCCTATTGCAATCAGGCACAAATCGAAAGTGCTATTGAGAAGTTCTAAATGGGAAAACCCAACATACAAAATCTTTTTTTTTTATGAATTTAATGCGCATCACTTTCACATTTAGGGACACGTAATATATATATTGTTGAAGTTTTTCGGAAACAGCTCCCTTGTTAACGATGTTTTCATGGAATAACGGACTTAAAAAAAAATTATCAAAAATCTATAATCAATACATTAGTAGAATATAATAGTATTTATCCGAGACATACGCAACAAAATAATAAAATCTAGGTGCTCTTATTTGTTTTTGTTTAATGTAAGCCTACCCTGTCCCACTGCTGAGCAAAGGCCGCTCCCAAATCCTTTCAGGTATTTTTTCCTAAGACTTATGAAATTTTAATAAATCAACACTTTGAATAAAACGTTTTAATTATCCTCGCTGTCCTCTTCATTGCCCGGTACAAAACTTAACTAAGAGTTGTCTCCTGTTCTTTCCGATTCAGAAGTAAAAACATGACTGGCAAATTGAAATGTTGTGTCTCAAATATTTAAATTAGAATATGAAAGAAATACCATAACATTATATTATAAATGTAGGTAGTCGTATCTGCTAGAGACAAAACAAAGACAAGAACAAGACAAATTAAATACTAAAAAAAATATTAGTGGTTATGATATAAAGAAATAAAATCTGAGATTGAATTTTAACAGCATTTTGTTTTTGAGAATATTGTTTAATTTACATTGCTTGTAATGAACAAATCAAAATAAAAAGCGAAACATAATTAAAGTATAATTTAGACCTAGTGTCCAGAATAATATGTACATCCAGATAATGATTACCTTACGCCTTTAACCATAGCAAATGCCATATTTTTTTGTTTTACCTACATATGTTGCCCCACTGCTGGGCAAACGAAATTCTATAGACTAAACGAAATAATACTCATTTCCACACCACCATGAGGTAGAGTAAGCGGCGCGCTTTTTTTATCGTGGTATCCCCAATAGGCCTAATCCACATGTAATGCACTACTTTAAGTCCTTCTGGTATTAGTTCCAATAGAACTTCTTCTTAGTGTCAACAGCACGAAGGAGATGAAGTACATTATCGGATATCACAGGTTGATTCTTGGTACTATTTACTAATAGTTTATCATCACCGGCCACATTTATAACTTTTTTGACCTCAAATTCTTTGGGCCACACATTATTGTCCTTATAAAATTTAATAGAGTGTTCGTCCATGACTTTCACAACTTCACCTCTCACTTTCACTCCTTCTGGTTTTGCTTCTACTAGCACATAAGTGCCTCTTTTCACCCATGTATATTTTATGAATATTTTTGGCATAGACACCAAGTATTTTGCACCTGTTGGAGTCATAACCTGAAACAAGAAATAAAAAGAAAAGTTTAAAATGCAAATCAGTACTATTCAAAAATAAAAAAAATCACGTATAAAGTATGTAACATTGAAAATGCATATTCGTATTACGGGCGATAAAGTAATGATCTAATTATTAAAAACCTGTTTGTTTTTGAAAAAAAAAAACACTCTCAAGTCCTTCAGGATTAGGCAGCCAACTAATTGCTTGGCATTAAGTACCTATTGCTACAGTTTCAAAATAATTAAATATTCTTACCTGATGTAAGTTATTGCCTTCATATCTCATAACTTTGACAATTCTATGATTTGCTTTAGGTAAGCAATGGTCGTCCCAGGGAGTTTCAATCGCCACATGTTTGCTTTTTTGTACTTTAGGCATTTTTGCTTTTTATTAAAAAGTTTACTCGTAACACACGCTTTTTTCACACTTCACGATGTATAACTTTACACTTTTTACAACAACCGTACGGCCCAGAGTATAGACGGCTTATGCTGGGTATAACTAACCCCCAACCCCCGTATTCTGTCAACTAGCTGAGGTATGAGGAAGGGGTCGATGGGGTGTGGCAGTGCGTTCTGATTGGACCAATCAGACCGCACTTACACACCCCCTTGTCACACACATATACACACTGGAAAAGACAAGGACAGGTTTAAATAAAACACGATGTTTTAGATAGTTTTATAAATAAAATTGTACTTATTAATTTATTTAATCCATTTCTATTCTTTATATTATTTTGTAGGTAGGTACGTAAAGTTATTACTATAAAATGCACGATTATCAAGATCATTTTTATTTTTTGTATTTAGTTCCGTGACAGAAATAATCTTTTCAAAAATAATTAAGTAACTATTCTGTACTAGTTACTGAAAAAGGTCCATGAATTTCATAAATATAGGTAGTATGTAGGTTTTTGTTGTATCGATATAGTGTTGTTTTATAGTATGAACTTTTTAAACACAGTCTAGGCTTTTTTTAAGTAATTTATTTTGTTGCACGATGTACTGTTAGTAACTGCTAGATATTGGATTTATATGCATTGTATGTTGCTTTTTCCACCGGTTTGGTAATGCAAATATTCGTGCTTTTTTCGACTTTTTTATTTTGTGCCATAAACTGTTTTGAGTGATCGAATTACAATTTTCCCTACAAAAATATGGAATAGTCCTTGGTTGTTTATGTTCATAATATCAGTACCTACCGTATAAAGGGGAAAACTCAAATTCGTCACTTTTAAGGAGAGGCGAAAACAATACCTACTAGTTCTTGTATTAAAAAAAATATTACCCTGTAGGTAGAAAATAGCCATTTCATTTAATGGAAATCACTTTCACATTTAGGGGCTCTTAGTATATAGTATATATTTTTGGTTTTTCTGCAATATCGAAGTTATTGACCCAGACGAAGATGGCGGGACGAGCTTGAAACCTACAGAAAGGACTTGCCCAAAACTGGGCGAAATGAAAAGAGGAAAGGGAGCCTTTGCCCTGCAGTGGGACAATACAGGCTGAAAATAATAATAATAATCGAAGTTATCATGGCATAACGTTATTTATACCAGTCTTTTTTTCGTATTTAAATTAATATTACCTATGAGTAATACCCCAATGGGAGAAAATAATTTGAAATATAATGACTTAAATTTCTCTTTGCTATCGATAACGTAAATTTGAAAACACTTAAAAAAAATCTTTAATCAAAACATTAGTAGAATAGAATAGCATTTGTGCGAGACAGACGCCAGAATAGCAAAATCTGGGTGGTAAGCCTACACTGTCCCATTGCTGAGCGAAGGCTTCTCCCAAATCCTATCAGATATTTTTGTAAAGCATGTCCCGTAAGGTTCGCATTACGTGATAAGGTCGAAAAAGAAATAGATAGACTGGTTGATTTAGGTATATTTGAACCTGTAGAATACTTGGAATACGCTTCACCGATAGTTCCAGTTTTAAAGCGAAACGGAGCTGTCAGATTGTGTGTCGATTATTCCGTATGTATAAATAAACAGTTGCGAGTAGAACAATAGCCGCTACCGACAACTAACGAACTATTTTCAAAGATCCATGGGGGTCAACAGTTTAGCAAACTTGATTTATCTATGGCCTATAATCAATTTGTTTTGGACGATGAGTCCAAAAACCTAACCTGTATAAATACAAACCGCGGGCTGTATAGGTTTACACGGCTAGTATTTGGGTTAGCCAGCGCAGCGCGCCTTCTATTTTCCAGCGCGCTATCGAGGGTTTGTTATCCGGAATAGACGGAGTGTTGTGCCTGCTAGATGATATTTTAATAAGGGGAGAGAATAGGCAGGAACATTTGAAAAACCTTAATATTGTTTTAAAACGATAAAAAATGCAGGGTTAACATTAGCAGTAAGGGAGAGTACAGTGCACGACGACTGAAAATCATATACATCATCATTCAACCGCAAGACGTCCACTGCTGGACATAGATACCTTCCCAACGCCTTAGATACCTTAACTAAACAAGCTATCTAATCTTAGCCTAGGCCTGCTGCATTTATTTTGATTTCTTTAAAAAACTTAAATATCCACAATAATAATAATACGACAATAGTCGCACGTGTCTACCTACCGCGGTCAACCGCCTTTTTTAAATTATAATTAGGTAGGTAGCCTAGCGATAAGACCTCTATTGTACCTATTGTTATTGTTCCTAAAATACTTAGAAAGAATAAAATGTTCATAAACGAGTCAAAACCTCTTTAACTAATATTGTAAAGAATTCATTATTTATAATTTGTAACCGATAATGATCCCTGGAACTATTAATCCTATATGCTATGGCAAGACAAATTAAATAGGTACTAAAAAAAATATTGGTGGTTATGATGTAAAGAAAAAAATCTGAGATTGAATTTTAACAGCATTTTGTTTTTGAGATTATCGCTTAATTTACATTGCTTGTAATGAACAAATCAAAATAAAAAGCGAAACATAATTAAAGTATAATTTAGACCTAGTGTCCAGAATAATATGTACATCCAGATAATGATTACCTTACGCCTTTAACCATAGCAAATGCCAAATATTTTTTTGTTTTACCTACATATGTTACCCCACTGCTGAACAAACGAAATTCTATAGACTAAACGAAATAATACTCATTTCCACACCACCATGAGGTAGAGTAAGCGGCGCGCTTTTTTTATCGTGGTATCCCCAATAGGCCTAATCCACATGTAATGCACTACTTTAAGTCCTTCTGGTATTAGTTCCAAAAGAACTTCTTCTTCGTATCAACAGCACGAAGGAGATGAAGTACATTATCGGATATTACAGGTTGATTCTTGGTACTATTAACTAATAGTTTATCATCACCGGCCACATTTATAACTTTTTTGACCTCAAATTCTTTGGGCCACACATTATTGTCCTTATAAAATTTAATAGAGTGTTCGTCCATGACTTTCACAACTTCACCTCTCACTTTCACTCCTTCTGGTTTTGCTTCTACTAGCACATAAGTGCCTCTTTTCACCCATGTATATTTTATGAATATTTTTGGCGTAGACACCAAGTATTTTGAACCTGTTGGAGTCATAACCTGAAACAAGAAATGAAAAGAAAAGTTTAACATTTCGAACTTATAAATTAAGTGTTTTTATTATCCTACTAGACTCTAAGAAAGTGGGACAGCAATAAAATGCAAATCAGTACTATTCTAAAATAAAAAAAATCACGTATAAAATATGTAACATTAAAAATGCATATTCGTATAACGGGCGATAAAGTAATGATCTAATTATTAAAAACCTGTGTGTTTTTGATAAAATAAAAACACTCTCAAGTCTTTCAGGATTAGGCAGCCAACTAATTGATTGGCATTAAGTACCTATTGCTACAGTTTTAAAATAATTAAATATTCTTACCTGATGTAAGTTATTGCCTTCATATCTCATAACTTTGACAATTCTATGATTTGCTTTAGGTAAGCAATGGTCGTCCCAGGGAGTTTCAATCGCCACATGTTTGCTTTTTTGTACTTTAGGCATTTTTGCTTTTTATTAAAAAGTTTACTCGTAAGACACGCTTTTTTCACACTTCACGATGTATAACTTTACACTTTTTACAACAACCGTACGGCCCAGAGTACAGACGGCTTATGCTGGGTCTAACTAACCCCCAACCCCCGTATTCTGTCAACTAGCTGAGGTATGAGGAAGGGGTCGATGGGCTGTGGAAGTGCGTTCTGATTGGACCAATTAGACCGCACTTCCACACCCCCTTGTCACACACACGTACACACAGGACAATACACGGACAGGTTTAAATAAAACACGAAGTTTTAGATAGTTTATACGCGACCGTGTCGCAGTCCGTACGCCCCGTGGCGTCGACGACGCGAGATACCCGGGTACATGCGAGCCCCGTGGTGCCGCCTAGCAACACACAAATAATAAGTCCGCCGAATGTGCGCTCCGCTGCGCCTATTTCGGGTAAAAGCGCAACATACGCAAGGGTCGCGACAGCAAGTGCGCCTACTGCATGTCCACCCATAAAAAGTGTATCAAAAGCGCCGATGCACCCAGAAAAAATCTCCTCGGCCGCTGACCAATCAGCGTCGAGGAGAATTAGTACCGATTTGCGCCGCGATGCGGCGCCACTTCCGCGTCACCGATTGGCCAGTGCCAATATTGCTACGGAGGTTGAGTTGAGAAGGGTAGCCAAGACCCTTTTCACCTCGCCTCCACCACCTAGAGGGTCCGCCCAGGACTCCCCGGCCATGATGTCCGCATATTCCTCCCGTCAAGGGTCGGATATGTCGACTGAGTCGGCGGGTTCAGGCGTCGATCGCCGTGACATGTCGCCTGACATGTCCGTAAGGACCGACGTAAACAAGGGTAAGTACCATGCTCACAATAAGTGTACAGACAGAGATGTAGAAAATACTAATGCGCTGGGCTTCGACTACGAGTTCAATCTCGATGTCGCCACTAGAGCCCAGCGCAGACCAAGAAGCCCGGACGAAGGCGAGATAGAAGTGGCAAAGCGTTGCTGCGTCGACCCGCCCCTACCCCAGCGAACACCGCGCGGGGGGGGCGGCCCGGTTTCGCCCGCCCGCTACGCCACTGACGGGCGACGACACTCGGAACCCACCCCTAAAATTTCTGAGCCAGTGGCGTGCGATGACCTAGTTTCCGCGCCGCACAAAACCGATGTAAACAATCGGTCCAATGCGAGCGCGTCGAGACAGGCCACCGCCGCGGCTCAGAAAAAGGACAAGAAGCCTCGATACCCACCTCTGATAGTGGAGAAGCTACCCAATTGGGCGGCGCATTTTAAGGCGGTGAGGGAAAAGCTGGGCCACCCTCCTAACGCGCGTCCGTACCAAGCCGGAATAAGGTTTTTACCGGAGAGCGCGGAGGAGTACAGGGTCGTCCAGCGATACCTCACTGACCTTGAGAAGGAAAGCGGCCTCAGCTGGTTCGCTTATTCCCTGCCCGCCGAGAGGAGCGTTAAACTCGCTATCAGAGGGCTCCCAGCTGACACCGAGATAGAAGAAATCGAGGAGGAGCTGCGACTGCATGGTTTCGAACCGGAGTACGTCCGCCACATTAAGGCGCGTGGAGAACGACCCGGCTGCATATTCCATGCAGTCATAAAGAGGACGCCTGACTTCCGAAAGGTATACGATATCACCACGTTTCTTTACATGCGTGGTGTAAAGATAGAGGCGTGGAGGGGAAAGCAAGGGCCTGCCCAGTGCCACAGATGCCAGAAGTTCCGTCACAGCTCGCATCTGTGCCACCGCCCGCTCGCCTGCGTGAGATGCGGCGAGAACCATGCCGCCAGGGACTGCCCGCGCCCAAAGACAGAGCCGGCGACCTGTGCAAATTGTGCGGGTGATCACCCAGCAAGCAATCCGCGCTGTCCTGTCTATGTACAGGAAGCCAAAAATAGGCGAGCGGGTACTGTCGCCAGCACAAAGCGTGCCATACAAAAAACAATCACAAAACCCACAAATGCCGAAGAAAAGGAGGCTCCCAGTGAGTCTCTGATGGCGGCAGCAAATGGGCCTACAAACAGGCAGGAAGCCCCCTCCGGGAGACGGAGGAATAACAGGAGGGGGGGGAAGAAGGGCAAACAGTCCCAACCCCCCACCGTAATTGAAACAAAAATCGGGACGACAAATGTCGTCACGCACGAGGCGCAGGCGGCGGCACAGACCGCCCCTGTCGCTGCTGAACAAAAGCCCAAGAGGCAAAGAAGCCAAGGGAAGGCGCGGCAAACACAAGAGGCGCAAGGCGCACAAAGTTTTGCACCCGCCACCCAAACCAAGAAGGTCACAGTCGCCGCGCCAAGCCAGCAGCGACAAGCTCCGACAAACACGGAGAAATACTCGCAACCTATCCAAAAACCGAGACACGAATTCACTGCCTGCGCCATCAAGCTTCTGATGGACCTTATAAAGGCCATCAGACAAGGCCAGGACGTCGAGTTAGTGATCCTCGACGGGCTAGCCGAGCTATTGCAAATGTACCATGGCTAGCCTGAGGATCATGCACTGGAACTCGCACGGCCTGCGTGACAAGGTCGTCCCGCTCCGCCTCCTCCTCAAAGAGCAGCTCATCGACGTGGCGCTCATCAGTGAGTCATTCCTGGGGCCTAAGGACAAGATTAGGTTCCCAGGATATCTCATATACAGAAGGGACGAGAGGTCGGCCACCGGCAACATTTACCGCGGTCTGGTGGTATTAGTTAGGCGGAGAGTCGTCCACCAACCCCTTCCCCCGCCCCCAGCTGACACGTTTTACGCGCTGGGAATACAGGTTCACGTCGCCGGCGAGGACCTGGACATATACGCAGTCTACAGCCCGCCCTCAAACCGCTACAATGTAGGCGAACTGAGGGCGCTGGTCACGAACACCTCGCACCCGGCCCTCCTGGCCGGCGACATGAACTGTAAACATCCCGCGTGGAACTCTACCACACGTAACACGGGAGGAAACCGTCTCTTCGCCGACTCAGAGGCGCATGGATACACGGTGTCGGGCCCCGAAGTGCCGACACACTACCCGGCAAACCGCCTACAAACACCTGATGTGCTCGATATCGTTATCCATAGCGGCCTAACCTGCCAGATCGCGCAGCAAGTTATAGACGACGAGTTACTGTCAGACCACCAACCAGTACTCGTCGTCCTATCTGAGATGCCGACCATACTCTCGCCCCCAGCGCCACGTCGAAAAACGGACTGGAAAAAGTTCCAGGAAGGGATAGAGGCCACCACCCCTACCTGGCCCGTAAACACCGACGCAGACGTGGGCAAACTGGCAGCGGACATCACCGCTTGCATACAACGCGCCTACACTGAGGCGACAACTGAAAGTACGCACGAGCGGGGGCCTATTAATAAACCCCTGCCTAGCTACTTAGCAAAGTTAGTCGCCCAAACTAGGCGCCTTCGTAAGCGGTGGCAAGTCACCCGCTGCCCAGTAATGAAAGCAGAGCTCAACCGTCACGCCGAAAAGGTACGGGCCAAGCTCCAGGCGCACAACGCCGAGAGCTGGGAGCAATATATAGAATCCACCGAGGGAGACTGGCCTGCGATACACAGAGTGTGCAGGCAGTTGTCGAATGCCCCAGCTCCGGTGCGCCCATTACTACATAGCGACGGGGCGCCAAGATACACCGCGCCAGACCGCGCGGAGATCTTCGCTGATCACCTGGAGCGTCAGTTCCAGCCCAACCCGACTGACAACCACGAACATGTCGCGGCAGTCGAGAAACACCTTGTCGAGTACTTCGAATCGCCGATAGCACTCGATGAAGCACCCATCTTTTTCTCGCCTTGCGCAGTCAGACGCGCCATACTCCGTACCAAGCTGAGGAAAGCGCCTGGTGCCGACGGTATAACCAACACAGTGCTGCGCCACCTGCCATATCGTACAGTGGCAGCGTTGGCGCGCCTGTTCACGGGTGTACTGCGCACTGGGTCCTTCCCTCCATGCTGGAAGGAGGGGCGCGTCATTATGCTGCCCAAGGCGCATAAGAACGTGCTGAAGCCGGAGAGCTATCGGCCCATAACGCTACTGTCAACAATCTCCAAGGTGTTCGAAGCACTCCTGCTGCGACATCTCGCACAATATATAACACCCAGACCGGAACAGTTCGGGTTCCGCTCGGAGCACTCAACGACGCTCCAGCTATCCAGGGTACTGCACCTGCTTACATCAACGCTAAATAAAAAGGAGCACGCAGTTGCAGTATTCCTGGATATGGAAAAAGCTTTCGATCGCGTCTGGCACGAGGGCCTAATATTCAAAATGTCAAAGACCGACACGCCCCGTCGGGTAGTAAAGGTGGTCTCCTCCTTCCTGGCAAACAGGACATACAGGGTGGTGGTCGATGGTGTACTCTCGAGCGCCCGACCCATAGCGGCAGGCGTGCCACAGGGCGGATGTGTCTCGCCACTGTGCTACTCATGTTACACCGACGACATCCCCACGACACCGGAATCCACGCTCGCGCTGTATGCCGACGACGCTGCGTACATATGTACATCGCTTAATGCGCGTCACGCGGCCGTCAAAATGCAGCGCGTGCTCAACATACTTCCCGAGTGGCTGTCAAAGTGGCGGCTGTCGGTGAATGTGGGTAAGACACAGGCCCTAATTGTCGGGTGCGCCCACCTCCCACCACCCCTTACGCTGCAGGGGGTAGATATCGAGTGGACCCCCCGGGCGAAATACCTGGGGGTGACCATCGACAGGAGACTCAACATGGGAGGCCATGTTAAACAGGTCGTAGCGAAGGCTAGAACGGTGCGCGCCATGCTCAAGCCAGTGCTCTCGTCCCGACTTCCTATACGCACAAAACTGGGCGTATACAAGACCTACATACGCCCAGTCATCACATACGCCGCTCCATCGTGGTACGTCCTCACTAGCGAGACCAACAAGAAACGTATCCGCGCGCAGCAAAATCTAACGCTGCGTCGGATAACGGATGCACCTCGCTATGTGAGGAACGACGTAATCGCACGCGACTTAGGGATTGAGAGCCTGGACGAATTTTGCGCCCGCCTCACCACTAATATGTTTGCGCGCGCCGATGCCTCTGCTCACCCACATATTGCGCAGATAGCGCCATGGCACTCCCGCCCGCCGGACGCCCGCCGTCTCCCGCGCGACCTGTGTAATACATAGGCCCCGCCCATGCTCCCCCCAACCCTACCCCCCCCGCAGCCTCATTACCGGACTGACGCTTGAACGAGCCGCACACCATATAACACGCGCCTCGTTCATACAATAACACTATACCAAGTACATACATTCAGTGTATATAGTGTTCTAAGTTAATATAGGCACTATGTACATTGTAAACATACAATCATGACTCCACAAGCGTATGAATTCACGTAACAAGTATAAGTCGCGCGCGGAGTGTGCTTCGTTACATACATGAACGGTGTTACGCAATTACTATACCGTTCAAACATACATATACGGTCCCTTAGCCTGGGACGTAACCGGCTAGCTCTGGAAGCGTGTCAGGCGGGGATCAACATCCACAGTTGGGCGCGTCAATATAGCCGGCATCTGTTCGCTGACTATCTCTCGCGTGGCCTCTGTAGGTTCGCCTACAGTCTCACCGTGCGGGAGTGTGTCGCACAGATGTCGTGAAAAATCGACGCTGTGAGACAGCGTCGCGACGCTCCCACTGTACATAATGCAACCACACTATTGACAGGCAGTGTATGCACGCCTGTCACATACCAAAGTGCCAAGAAGGCCAAACAAAAATGAAACGTGCTCGTAGTTACGAGCACGCAAAGAATACCGCGGGACAAAGGCGAAGCCTATAACCCGCCCCGCCATGTCTCCCTGCGGGGACGTAGCGATTATCTTACGAGTATAGATAGTTTATAAATAAAATTGTACTTAATAATTTATTTAATCCATTTCTATTCTTTATATTATTTTGTAGGTAGGTACGTAAAGTTATTACTATTAAATGCACGATTATCAAGATCATTTTTATTTTTTGTATTTAGTTCCGTGACAGAAATAATCTTTTCAAAAATAATTAAGTAACTATTCTGTACTAGTTTCTGAAAAAGGTCCACGAATTTCATAAATATAGGTAGCATGTAAGTTTTTGTTGTATCGATATAGTGTTGTTTTATAGTATGAACTTTTTAAACACAGTTTTGGCTTTTTTTAAGTAGTTTATTTTGTTGCACGATGTACTGTTTTTGTACTGTGCACTGCAATGTACTGTTTTTACATTTGTATGTTGCTTTTTCCACCGGTTTGGTAATGCAAATTTTCGTGCATTTTTCGACTTTTTTATTTTGTGCCATAAACTGTTTTGAGTGATCGAATTACAATTTTCTCTACAAAAATATGGAATAGTCCTTGGTTGTTTATGTTCATAATATCAGTACCTACCGTATAAAGGGGAAAACTCAAATTCGTCACTTTTATGGAGAGGCGAAAACAATACCTACTAGTTCTTGTATTAAAAAAAATAATACCCTGTAGGTAGAAAATAGCCATTTCATTTAATGGAAATCACTTTCACATTTAGGGGCTCTTAGTATATAGTATATATTTTTAGTTTTTCTGCAATATCGAAGTTATTGACCCAGACGAAGATGGCGGGACGAGCTTGAAACCTACAGAAAGGACTTGCCCAAAACTGGGCGAAATGAAAAGAGGAAAGGGAGCCTTTGCCCTGCAGTGGGACAATACAGGCTGAAAATAATAATAATAATCGAAGTTATCATGTCATAACGTTATTTATACCAGTCTTTTTTTCGTATTTAAATTAATATTACCTGTGAGTAATACCCCAATGGGAGAAAATAATTTGAAATATAATGACATAAATGTCTCTTTGCTATCGATAACGTGGATTTGAAAACACTTTAAAAAAATCTTTAATCAAAACATTAGTAGAATAGAATAGCATTTATGCGAGACAGACGCCAGAATAGCAAAATCTGGTTGGTAATCCTACACTGTCCCATTGCTGAGCGAAGGCTTCTCCCAAATTCTATCAGGTATTTTTGTAAAGCACGTCCCGTAAGGTTCGCATTACGTGATAAGGTCGAAAAAGAAATAGATAGACTGGTTGATTTAGGTATATTTGAACCTGTAGAATACTTGGAATACGCTTCACCGATAGTTCCAGTTTTAAAGCGAAACGGGGCTTTCAGATTGTGTGTCGATTATTCCGTATGTATAAATAAACAGTTGCGAGTAGAACAATAGCCGCTATCGACAACTAACGAACTATTTTCAAAGATCCATGGGGGTCAACAGTTTAGCAAACTTGATTTATCTATGGCCTATAATCAATTTGTTTTGGACGATGAGTCCAAAAACCTAACCTGTATAAATACAAACCGCGGGCTGTATAGGTTTACACGGCTAGTGTTTGGGTTAGCCAGCGCAGCGCGCCTTCTTTTTTCCAGCGCGCTATCGAGGGTTTGTTATACGGAATAGACGGAGTATTGTGCCTGCTAGATGATATTTAAATAAGGGGAGAGAATAGGCAGGCACATTTGAAAAACCTAAATATCGTTTTAAAACGCAAAAAAAAAGCAGGGTTAACATTACAAAAGGAAAAAATTAGCTTTTTTAAAGACGAAATTAGTTATCTTGTATATATTATCTCTAAGGATGGGTTAAAAAAAGCGCCGGAAAAAGTTAAAGCAATGATAGAAGCACCGGTCCCCATAAATGTTAATCAGCTACAATCATTTTTAGGGTTAATTAACTATTATTGGAATTTTGTACCAAACGCGTCTACAGTTCTCAGTCCATTGTACGATCTGTTAAAAAAATACTGTAAATGGACCTAGACTGATATTCATGACTCGGCATTTAGGACTATAAAAGAGCTCATGACATCGGAACAGGTTCTCGCGCATTTTGACCCGAACGCGACGATAATATTAACGATGGACGCTTCGCCAAGTGGGTTGGGTGCAGTCCTGTCGCAAGTAGGTTCAGACGGTGTAGAAAAACCTATTTGTTAGCTGAATACACTTGTTATTTATTGTAAGATGGTAAAAAATATTAAAATGCAATTAGTGAAGTCTGTCGACTCCATATAGAATAAAATAAAGCAAATGAATAATCAGGAACACACAATGAACTTGCCACTTGATAAAATGCTAAAATCTCTAGTTGATACTAATAGATGGATAGGAAAAAAAAATACATCTCTAAATAATTCTGAAGGAATCGAATCCGATGAAAATAATACTAGCTCATCTACGAAGATACTACTACAAAGGGGTAGGCAAGGTTTAAGGCTACAAGGTAGTCTAACACATTTTAGGCTACCTTTCTTAAAACTAATAGTCTAAACAGAAATATTCAATAACGTCACATTTTTTTCTCAGTTACCCAATTTTGCCAAGTTGCCAACATGGTGGATGTAGTTCACAAGAGATAGCTTGTTTCTAAAATGTTGATTTAAAAGTAATGTAAGTGCTCTGAATATAAACTGTTTACAAACTTAGCAAAGAGTCGTCTTTGCCAGGTTTGTGGTAAGTTGACATTTTCATGTAAGGGAGAGTACAGTGCACGACGACTGAAAATCATATACATCATCATTCAACCGCAAGACGTCCACTGCTGGACATAGATACCTTCCCAACGCATCGCCTTATATACCTTAACTAAACAAGCCATCCAATCTTAGCCTAGGCCTGCTGCATTTATTTTGATTTCTTTAAAAAACTTAAATATCCACAATAATAATAATACGACAATAGTCGCACGTGTCTACCTACCGCGGTCAACCGCCTTTTTTAAATTATAATAAGGTAGGTAGCCTAGCGATAAGACCTCTATTGTACCTATTGTTATTGTTCCTAAAATACTTAGAAAGAATAAAATGTTCATAAACGAGTCAAAACCTCTTTAACTAATATTGTAAAGAATTCATTGTTTATAATTTGTAACAGATAATGATCCCTGGAACTATTAATCCTATAACAATAGTTCTCACACTTATTGAAAATACACATTCCGACAGGTTTATGAAATATTTATATTCAGTACATTTTTAGGGTTACGTACCCGATGGGTCTGAACGGAGCCCTATTGCTGTTACTCACGTGTCCGTCTGTCCGTCGTCTGTCACTCAGGTTTTACAACCAAACGGTTGGTGTTACAGTGGTAAAATGTTCACAGTATAAGCATCGTGTTGACCCAAAGCTATACCAATTTTCAGAAAGTATTTTTCTTTATGTAATGTTTAAGTCCTACGTAATTGGGGGCTGGCCTATTGCCTATTCCAATCAGGCACAAATCGAAAGTGCTATTGAGAAGTTCTAGATGGGAAAACCCAACATACAAAATCTTTTTTTTTATGAATTTGATGCGCATCACTTTCACATTTAGGGACTCGTAATATTAATAATTGTTGAAGTTTTTCGGTAATAGCTCCCTTGTTAACGATGTTTTCATGGAATAACGGACTTAAAAAAAAGTATCAAAAATTTATAATCAATACATTAGTGGAATATAATAGTATTTATCCGAGACATACGCAACAAAATAATAAAATCTAGGTGCTCTTATTTGTTTTTGTTTAATGTAAGCCTACCCTGTCCCACTGCTGAGCAAAGGCCGCTCCCAAATTCTTTCAGGTATTTTTTCCTAAGACTTATGAAATTTTACTAAATCAACACTTTGGAATAAAACATTTTAATTATCCTCGCTGTCCTCTTCATTGCCCGGTACAAAACTTAACTAAGAGTTGTCTCCTGTTCTTTCCAATTCAGAAGTAAAAGCATGACTGGAAAATTGAAATGTTGTGTCTCAAATATTTAAATTAGAATATGAAAGAAATACCATAACATTATATTATGAATGTAGGTAGTCGTATCTGCTAGAGACAAAACAAAGACAAGAACAAGAAAAAGGTGCATTAAGTCAATGTTCAGACTCCACAGATTGGACTCTTGTAAGCCATTGTTTGTCACATACAAATTATTGACTTTTCCTTGCCTATATATTTTTGAGGTAGCTGTATTTGTTAAGACCAATCCAGACCTGTTTACCAGAATATCATTTTATCACGAACGAGCTCGATGACCTCAGTAGAGCTTCCGAAAGAGTGGGTCTTAAAATGAACATGGACAAAACCAAGATCATGGTGAATGCCCATGTAACACCCACTCCTATCAAGGTCGGAGACTCTACTCTCGAAGTTGTAGACGATTATGTCTACCTGGGACAAACGGTCCAGTTGGGTAGGTCCAATTTCGAGAAAGAGGTCAACCGTCGAATCCGACTCGGCTGGGCGGCGTTCGGGAAGATGCGTGGTATCTTCTCGTCCAATTTACCGCAGTGTCTCAAGACAAAAGTCTATGACCAGTGTGTGTTGCCAGTGATCACCTATGGGACCGAGACGTGGTCGCTCACAATGGGCCTTATCAGAAAGCTCAAAGTCACCCAAAGGGCAATGGAGAGGGCTATGCTCGGAATTTCCTTGCGTGATCACGTCAGGAATGATGATATCCGCAGGAGAACCAAAGTACGACATAGCCCGAAGAATTGCCAAACTTAAGTGGCAGTGGGCAGGGCACATTGCTCGCAGAACGGATGGCCGATGGGGCCGAAAGCTTCTGGAATGGCGACCGCGAACCGGAAGACGATACGTTGGAAGGCCTCCCACTAGGTGGACTGATGACCTGGTTAAGGTTGCGGGAAGGCGCTGGATGCGAGACGCACGGGATCGGTCAATGTGGCGACGCCTGGGGAAGGCCTATGTCCAGCAGTGGACGTCTTTCGGCTGAAATGATGAATGATGAATGATGAGCTCGACCACAGAACAATAATTTGTGCGTAAAAAGGTCCCACACAGCATTGATGCAAAAAAGTGTTTTTTGCATGGCACCAATTATATACAACCACATACCAATTTCAATTAAAGAGTTAAACATAAACTTATTTAAGAAAAGGCTTAAATCGTTACTGTTGTGTAAAGCATATTACAGCATTTCGGAATTTTTGACAGACAAAATGTGATGAATGTGTTGTTCTCTATAGTTTTTAATCATTGACCTGGTATGTTGTTATCAATAAGCTAATTCTCTTTTTTTTTTTTTTTTTTACCATTGGACTTGACATTTTTGTATTATTTGAATTTTTTCGTAATTGATATTTTTATTATTATTTTTTTTATTGACATTCTTTTATACTATTTGCTTTTGACATTTTGTACTATATATACATTTTTGTTTTTTTGTGTTTTTTGCTTATCATAATTTTTCTTAATTGACATTTTTATATTTTTTTTTATAGACATTTTTTTTATATTTTTCCTTTTGACATTTTGTAATATTTTTTATTTGTGCTTTTTGCTTATTATTATTTTTCAAGAACCTATTGCGAACCATTCATGTAATTATTATATCAAGTTATCCATAAATATTTGTACGCCTTCAGGCATAACATAGCGCGCTTTAATTTTTTATAACAACTATTTTTTTTTTTGTACCTATGTTAACAAATGATTAAATGAATTATGAATTATGAATTAAGACAAATTAAATACTAAAAAAAATATTGGTGGTTATGATGTAAAGAAAAAAAATCTGAGATTGAATTTTAACAGCATTTTGTTTTTGAGAATATTGCTTAATTTACATTGCTTGTAATGAACAAATCAAAATAAAAAGCGAAACATAATTAAAGTATAATTTAGACCTAGTGTCCAGAATAATATGTACATCCAGATAATGATTACCCTACGCCTTTAACCATAGCAAATGCCATATTTTTTTGTTTTACCTACATATGTTGCCCCACTGCTGGGCAAACGACATTCTATAGACTAAACGAAATAATACTCTACTACTTTAAGTCCTTCTGGTATTAGTTCCAAAAGAACTTCTTCTTCGTGTCAACAGCACGAAGGAGATGAAGTACATTATCGGATATTACAGGTTGATTCTTGGTACTATTTACTAATAGTTTATCATCACCGGCCACATTAGTAACTTTTTTGACCTCAAATTCTTTAGGCCACACATTATTTGCACAGCACACGCTCGAGGAGTGCTCAGCGTGGGCCTCTGAGCGGCAGGTCTTAGTCGCCAGGATCGGGCGAGACCTGTCTCTGCCAGCAGCTGTGAGGGCCATGCTGGCAGAGACAGCAAATTGGAGGGAAATGGCCTCCTTCTGTGAGACTGTGATGGCCCAGAAGGAGGCCGCCGAGCGGGAGCGTGAGAGGGCAGATCCCGCTCGAAGAAGAAGGCGTCGGGGAGGCAACCACCTCGATGCCTAAAACGGCGAAACCCCGCCTGCGTCACAAGCAGGTGGGACTCCGAGGTCGCGAGTGGTCAGATTGGGGACTCTGTCCACCCACCGAGTGACTTCAGGAAGGATGGCAGCACAGTGGTCACGTGCTGCCATCCGTACATAGCGTGGTTCAGGGGAAGCTATTCTTTCAGCTTCTCCAGGGATGTGCCCTAACAGGCGTTGCACAAAGGGGGTTCCGGTTTGGTCTTTTAAGAGGTGACGGGGCCCCTTCCAGGTGCTGATGGCGATCACCGGGGTTTTAGTGAGGTAAAAATCCCACACTCCCTGATCTTTTCCCCAAAAGTCCAGGCGCCTTTTGAAGGTTTCCCCCCGTAAACAAAAAAAAAAAAAAAAAAAAAAAAAAAAAACTTATGTGTAACATGTGTATATATGTAACATTGAAAATGCATATTCGTATTACGGGCGATAAAGTAATGATCTAATTATTAAAAACCTGTTTGTTCTTACCTGATGTAAGAATATTTAATTATTTATGCCTTCATATCTCATAACTTTGACAATTCTATGATTTGCTTTAGGTAAGCAATGATCGTCCCAGGGAGTTTCAATCGCCACATGTTTGCTTTTTGTACTTTAGGCATTTTTGCTTTTTATTAAAAAGTTTACTCGTAACACACGCTTTTTTCACACTTCACGATGTATAACTTTACACTTTTTACAACAACCGTACGGCCCAGAGTATAGACGGCTTATGCTGGGTCTAACTAACCCCCAACCCCCGTATTCTGTCAACTAGCTGAGGTATGAGGAAGGGGTCGATGGGCTGTGGAAGTGCGTTCTGATTGGACCAATCAGACCGCACTTCCACACCCCCTTGTCACACACACGTACACACAGGACAATACACGGACAGGTTTAAATAAAACACGAAGTTTTAGATAGTTTATAAATAAAATTGTACTTAATAATTTATTTAATCCATTTCTATTCTTTATATTATTTTGTAGGTAGGTACGTAAAGTTATTACTATTAAATGCACGATTATCAAGATCATTTTTATTTTTTGTATTTAGTTCCGTGACAGAAATAATCTTTTCAAAAATAATTAAGTAACTATTCTGTACTAGTTACTGAAAAAGGTCCACGAATTTCATAAATATAGGTAGTATGTAGGTTTTTGTTGTATCGATATAGTGTTGTTTTATAGTATGAACTTTTTAAACACAGTCTAGGCTTTTTTTAAGTAATTTATTTTGTTGCACGATGTACTGTTAGTAACTGCTAGATATTGGATTTATATGCATTTGTATGTTGCTTTTTCCACCGGTTTGGTAATGCAAATTTTTGTGCTTTTTTCGACTTTTTTATTTTGTGCCATAAACTGTTTTGAGTGATCGAATTACAATTTTCCCTACAAAAATATGGAATAGTCCTTGGTTGTTTATGTTCATAATATCAGTACCAACCGTATAAAGGGGAAAACTCAAATTTGTCACTTTTATGGGGAGGCGAAAACAATACCTACTAGTTCTTGTATTAAAAAAAATATTACCCTGTAGGTATAAAATAGCCATTTCATTTAATGGAAATCACTTTCACATTTAGGGGCTCTTAGTATATAGTATATATTTTTAGTTTTTCTGCAATATCGAAGTTATTGACCCAGACGAAGATGGCGGGACGAGCTTGAAACCTACAGAAAGGACTTGCCCAAAACTGGGCAAAATGAAAAGAGGAAAGGGAGCCTTTGCCCTGCAGTGGGACAATACAGGCTGAAAATAATAATAATAATCGAAGTTATCATGGCATAACGTTATTTATACCAGTCTTTTTTTCGTATTTAAATTAATATTACCTATGAGTAATACCCCAATGGGAGAAAATAATTTGAAACTTAATGACATTCATGTCATTATATTTCAAATTATTACATTTATGTCTCTTTGCTATCGATAACGTGGATTTGAAAACACTTTAAAAAAATCTTTAATCAAAACATTAGTAGAATAGAATAGCATTTATGCGAGGCAGACGCCAGAATAGCAAAATCTGGGTGGTAAGCCTACACTGTCCCATTGCTGAGCGAAGGCTTCTTCCAAATCCTATCAGGTATTTTTGTAAAGCACGTCCCGTAAGGTTCGCATTACGTGATAAGGTCGAAAAAGAAATAGAAAGACTGGTTGATTTAGATATATTTGAACCTGTAGAATACTTGGAATACGCTTCACCGATAGTTCCAGTTTTAAAGCGAAACGGGGCTGTCAGATTGTGTGTCGATTATTCTGTATGTATAAATACAAAACAGTTGCGAGTAGAACAATATCCGCTACCGACAACTAACGAACTATTTTCAAAGATCCATGGGGGTCATCAGTTTAGCAAACTTGATTTATCTATGGCCTATAATCAATTTGTTTTGTACGATGAGTCCAAAACCTAACCTGTATAAATACAAACCGCGGGCTGTATTGGTTTACACGGCTAGTGTTTGGGTTAGCCAGCGCAGCGCGCCTTCTATTTTCCAGCGTGCTATCGAAGGTTTATTATCCGGAATAGACGGAGTGTTGTGCCTGCTAGATGATATTTTAATAACGGGCGAGAATAGGCAGGAACATTTGAAAAACCTAAATATCGTTTCAAAACGATAAAAAAAAGCAGGGTTAACATTACAAAAGGAAAAATGTAGCTTTTTTATAGACAAAATTTGTTATATTGTATATATTATCTCTAAGGATGGGTTAAAAAAAGCGCCGGAAAAAGTTAAAGCAATGATAGAAGCACCGGTCCCCACAAATGTTAATCAGCTGCAATCGTTTCTAGGGTTAATTAACTATTATTGGAATTTTGTACCTGCTATGTATGTGGCCTTCTTTGTTATATATTTACTTCGTTTTTGGATTATGTCATGTCACCATTCTGTCACTGTGCATTTCATTAAACCTAATGAATATAAAATGAGTGTAATTTTACATGATACATAATATTGGCGACGATGGAGGCAGAACTGGCGCATCTTACTCGCCTGCGCGCAACTATACGCGGCCAGCTTACCAAGTTCGAAAGTACTTTGGAACAATTACAAAATCCTTCGGATTACGAAGTAAGTTCACGTCTGACAAGTCTAACAAATTACGAACAAAAATTTGAAAAACTACAAAACAATATCGAATTGCATACATGTGACGGTGAAGCAGAAATTGAGCAGCGACATTCTACAGAAGAGCTCATATTACAATTAAAGCTTAAACTGCATGGCTTACGCCCTACACCACCAACAGCACCGTTGACTTACGTCACGGCTTCACGTGAAAGCACACAGGAAACTACACCAAGAATTAATTTTCAACCGTTTCAGGAACGAGAAAGTTTCAATAACTTTGTTCAGAGACTAAAAACTTATATGAAGCTAAATAATTGTCACAATCCACAAATCCAGACCCTCACGCTGCTTAGTTTAATACCACCAGAATTACACCAGAAAACTTACGACTTGTGCGCACCGAACGATCCTTGTGAACTAGAATTCGGCAGGTTGGTTCAAATATTACAATACTATATAGATCCAAAACCGAGCATTTAGGCTAGTCAACATAAATTTATTTCGCGACTTCAAGGCCCTGACGAGACATTCATGTCATACTCATCAGAGTTGAAACATTTAGTTCAAGATTACGAATTCACGTGTAATAATTGTAAAAAGTCGATCTGTGATAATTTTCTTACCTTACAATTTATAAGAGGATTAAATGACACCGATAATCGAACCAAAATACTTCAGGAAACAATGGTGACTGATTTTTCTGACTTAATTAATAAAGCAACCACGATTGAACTAGCAAAATCTGAAAGCACCTTTATGTCACCAGCAGTTCACTCCTCAAACCAAGGTTTACTACATAATATGAAAACTGTTCAAGCTGACCTCAAAAACCGCAGTCCAAAGCAAGAGAATAAACCTCTTACCATTAGAGACTTACGAGGCAAGTGTTTTCGTTGTGGCAGCAAAGACCATCGAGCAGGCAAGTGTCGCAACATTAATGATACGTGCAGCAAATGCAAGAGAGTTGGTCACCTTGCTCGCGTCTGCTTACAACCAACACTCAACCAACTGGAGCCTGAGCATGTGGAGCTGCAGGACACGGACATTACGGACAACTCCTCAAATATAGTCGATGACACCACCCCATGGGATGTGAATTTAATACGATCCAACAACACAGACAAATTTCTGATAAATGTACGCATCAATGACTCGAAACTGAAAATGGAAGTAGATACAGGAGCTGCTCTGTCATCTATCTCTCACAAGGATTTTAAAAAATTGAACACTGGATGCAAGATCTACAAAACAAACATCACGATGAGAACGTATACAGGAGAAATCTTCGCACCACTCGGAGTGGCATTCGTTACGTGTAAATACAATGACCAAACACTTGAGGGAAAATTATACATTATCAAACAAGACGTTGATCCTATCTTCGGTCGGGCATGGATACGAGCAATCAACTTGGATCTGGCAAAAATAAACGTAGTTAATGCTAAAGAACATCCAAAACTGGATAAGCTACTTTCTGAATACTCGAAGGTATTTGATGGCTTCCTTGGATGCATACCTGATTACAAAGCTCATTTGACCCTAATGGAAGAGGTATCACCAATTTTTGTTAAGCCTAGACGTATACCATATGCTCTTAAAAATAAAGTTGACGATGAAATAATACGACTCTGCGAACAAGGGGTAATTACAGAAGTTGATAGCTCTGAGTGGGGAACACCAGTGGTTCCTATTGTCAAACCAAATGTCAGTATACGCGGATTACAAAGTCACCTTAAATAAAGTGATACGGGATGAACAATACCCTATTCCGATCATAGAGGACATTCTGGTAGAGATGAACGGAGGTCAAATATTTTGCACACTTGATATCAGTCAAGCTTACCTAAACATGATGATTGACGAGGAGAGCGCTATGATGCAAACATTAAGCACACACAGAGGAACATTTAAAGTAAATAGACTTATGTTTGGCGTCAAGGTTGCCCCGAATCTATGGCAAAAGTTTATGGATCGTTTGCTTCAAGGAGTAGCTGGAGTAAAATGTTTTTTCGATTATATAATAATACAAGGACATTCAGAAGAACAACTTCTTACGAGACTACGCTTGGTATTACAAAAATTACAAGAAAACAATTTGAGACTCAATAAGGACAAATGTAATTTTTTTCAAGAAAGAAAAAATAGAAACAAGGTAAACGCTATTCTAGATACAAAACGCCCCAGCAACATCAACAAACTGCGGACATTTCTAGGAATGGCTAATTATTACAATAAGTTCATACCAAATTTAGCTTCAATATCAAGCTCTCTTAATAACCTGCTCAAGAAGGACATTAAATACGAATGCACGCACAAATGTGATGAAAGTTTCAAGAAAATTAAACAGGAAATCCTCAGTGAGAGAGTTTTAATGCATTTTGACCCTGAGAAACCTTTGGTTCTCGCTACAGATGCTTCACCTTTTGGACTTGGAGCAGTTCTATCGCATCGATTATCAGACGGATCTGATCGACCTATTGCTTTTGCATCACGTTCATTGAAGAGTAGTGAAAAAAAGTACAGTCAGATAGACAAAGAAGCGACGTCCTAATTTTGGGGATTAAAGAAATTTTTTCACTACTGCTATGGAAGAAAATTCATACTTATTACAGACCATAAACCATTAACTACAATCTTCAATCCACACAAAACTTTACCGGCTATAAGCACAATGAGGCTCTTTCACTATGCACATTTCCTATCTGGTTTTAACTACCCTATTGAATACAGAACATCGGATGATCATAGCAATACAGATTATCTATCAAGATTTCCAGTAGAAACAGTAGCAAATAACCTAATTGACGTACATTGCGCATTTCAATTAAATCAGATGAACACAATTGCCGTCGACCGTATAAAAATCGCCGAAAAGACCCAACTCGATGATGAATATAACCGTTTATTGGAAGCTTTGAAAAACGGTACCTCAGTGAGAAGATACGGCTACAATGACAACGAATTGACCATACAAGACGGATGCATTATAAAAGGAACACGAGTGATGATTCCGGCAATCCTGAGACAACAGGTTTTAGAAGAACTACACACAGGACATCTTGGAATAGTAAAAATGAAATTACTGGCACGTGGATACGTATTCTGGAGAAATTTGGATCAAGACATAGAAAACATAGTTAAAAGCTGTCGAGAATGTCGATTAAAGCAAAATGAACCTGTAGGCGCAGTTCTTCATCATTGGGACTTACCATCAGGCCCATGGCAAAGGATCCATGTGGATTTTGCTGGGCCGATTAAGGGTTATTCCTTATTTATAATAGTGGATGCTTTTACAAAATGGGTGGAAATTATAGAAACGAAAACAACCACAGGCTCATGGTGTATCCGCCAACTGAAAGAGCTTTTCGTGACATTTGGATGCCCGCTTACTTTAGTATCAGACAACGGTCGGCAATTGGTTTCAAATCAATTTGAATCATTCCTCAGAGAAAGCGGGGTTGTTCATAAAACCGCAGCCCCTTACCATCCGGCCACGAACGGACAGGCGGAGCGATACGTTCAAACAATTAAAAAAGCAATACATAGCATCAGTGCAGAGCCAGGCACTTTACAGGACAAACTGTTGGGTATTAAGGAACGCCTACGGAGGACGCCGAGCAGCAGCAAAAATAAAAGTCCATATGAGCTCATGTTTGGCAGGGAAATAAGAAACACCCTAAGTGTTCACTTCAAGGCGAAGACGACGAAGGAAACACGTCCGCCAACGGATGACGCAACGGTACGCTCATTTACTGTTGGGCAGAGCAAATACGCAGTTACACAAACGACCAAATTAAATGGGAATTCGGAACAGTTTTGAGGATATTAGGCCGATTGCATTATCAAATAGAAACTGATTCTGGTCAGATTTGCAAAAGACATGTTGATCAGATGCTGGGTACCCTAATACCAAGACAGCATCAGTAAACCTGAAACAACGAGACAACTAGACGATTTGGGACGGAGGTGCTATGTATGTGGCCTTCTTTGTTATATATTTACTTCGTTTTTGGATTATGTCATGTCATCATTCTGTCATTGTGCCACTGTATCATACTAGTACGCTGGACTACATATTATCGATGATAAAATGAAGACATTTGATTTTCGCCATTTTGGCGCTGATAGCAACGTGACTTAACGTGAGAGTACATGGAACTAATATTAGAGATGGGACACAGCTTTCGTTAAAAAAATACTTTTATGGGCTTTATCGATCGTGAGAATAATGAAATACGTAAGAGAAAAAAACATCCCAGTTATTTTTATTATGATTCATTTTTAAGTAATAGAATAATTGCTGTAAAGGTTAACTGAAAAATATTTTAATTCAGATTGCAAGCTATAAACTAGTGGTGCTAGTAAAGTTATAGCGCATTACTGTCAGATCAGTGAGATTTAAATATGGGGATAGGCTAACAACTTATTCTTAAAACTAGTATATTTGAGCAAGTATCTCCTCGCTCAAGTACACTAGTTAGATTAATACTTACAATCGTTCAGATTCACTCGGTTGGCGCTCATCGGATTCGTGAAGGGAACATCATTTACACAATAATAATAATAAATGAGATGGATAATCATTTACAACGGTCGTATTTCTCGCTCTCATCGCTGAGATCCTGTCTCTGTAGTGTTAAAGTGCAAATAATAGTGACATCGCATTCCAGCAAGGTGAAGACTTATATCAGTTTTCAACTCTGTTTCAGATGCAGATAATAAATTGTTTGTCTTCAAAACATTTGTTAATAAAATTATAATTATCATGATATTATTCCAGAATTAATTCTAGGCTCAGGAACATTGAGTTAAATGTACTACGAGAAAGAAAAATAGAAGCTATTTCAAACAAAAGATTGCGCGTAGGTAATTCGGTGACAGCGAGGTAAGCAGGGGGGAGGGGAGGGGCTGGGGGGTTACGTTCTCACAGATGGACAATCACTGCGCGCAGATGTCCTTTTTCTTACTCTTTGAAATTTACACAAACATGGCCGCCCTCCCGCGTCCGCGGTGACGCAACGTCACAAGATACAATAAATTGATAAAATATAATTAAATTAAGCGTGTTTTCAACTTACTGTTGAAAACTCATTCCTTGACTTTTATTAATATTTCTCGAGTTGTTTGAACAGTATCTCAATACACACGAAGGCATTTTATAAGAAACAAAACTAAGTACTCAAACGTTACACGTTGCAGCGAGCGCTTGCCACATACTAATTGAGTTGGGGTACGCGCGCTCTAACGCGTGTTACAAACAATTGAGTTGAGGAGTCTCCTCTAGTACGTAGTATATTTAACTCAATGCTCAGAAACGTGGTGATTGGTACAAGGGTCATACACAAAAAGTGAACATTACAAAATATTTATAATAAAACTCCACGATTTTTAATGAAACTTTATATTTATTTAAAGTTAGATACAAATAATCTTACAATAATATCACTATAGATCAGTCTTGGATATTTTAAGAAAAAAACACGTTTTTAATTTTTTTACGCCTACAGAAGAGATTGTGTTGTCTACAGAAGGGAACAAAAAATGGCCCTATATAATCATATTAATAAGATCAAGAATAGAAACAATAGGGAACAACTTAAAATGGAGTTCTCCTTAACCCCTAAACAAGCCATAATCAAAAATGTTTACGAAATCAGTACATAAAAATAATCGGAAGTTGTCCACAGAACAGACATTATGCTTCTGTAGACTTATAAAATATCAGAATTTTAAAATATATTGTCCTCGTCAGAATCGTCCCACATAAAATTAGTCGGCCGTTTTCTCTTTGGTGAATCTTCAGAGGCTTCAGAGTCGTCTGAATAGATTCTTTTCTTCTGGGGTCTATGCCTTTGGTTAAATATTTCGATAGAAATATCTGGTGTCAGTCTATCTGAGAGTCCTGGTGAATTTGGCTCAGTTGGAGCCTCAGGAGAATCTGGAGCCGCAGGAGAATCTGGAGCCGGAGGAGAATCTGGAGCCACAGGAGAATCACGGATAGGCAAATATTCAGATAAGGAGTCTGGTGATTCTGATCTTTCAGGGCGATCATGTGACAAATTGGAGGACAAGGATGAATCAGGAGTGGCTATGGTTCTAGATGTGCCAGGCATTATCGAATTTCTTAAGTGGTTAATTTGGATTCGACCCATTTCGTAATGGGAACATATCTGGTGAGGGGCACACACCAAGCAACTTAAACGTCTCGCGTGGATAAGTCCTGGGTCATTGATAGTCCATGTTAACTGGTGAATTCCAAACGTACCTTTGAAAGGTCGTGTAGTGCTATTGTCTTTTAGTTTTTGTATTTCAGGAACCAGTGATTCATTGATCCTATAAACTTCAATTCCCTTACAATTATTCCCCAAGCATAACATCATCTCATCCAAACTAGCCACATCATGGCCTCTTGCAACGTGGTTATCGCAAGTTCGTTTGATGCAACCACCCACTCCATCAGGTGCATCTTTGCCATGTCCCCGTTCGCTATAGTGCCAAATGATAGAATCAACGCTAAACTCTTTGCTTAAGTATGATGCTATCAAATGAAACATAGATTTGTTGCGATATTGTGTAGAAGGCCCGTCGCTCAAAATGTGCAAGTTTTTCAGATTTGGAGATAACTCTTTAACTCTATTTACCAATGCCTGTAAATGAACACAGATGAGAACTGGATCATGCCTAACATTTTCTGAGACGGTGCAGAAAGATGTACTTTCTGAATAATTGTGTGGAGGTTCTAATTGGGTAGAGTAGTAGACGGAAGTATGTAAGGATAATTGTATCTTTGAACCTCCAAAGTGAGCTGATTGTATTTCTTGACCGTATTTGCACTGATAATTTTCTGAAAAATCTATATGGAGAAGTCCATCTATCGGCGTTAATTGTGATTTTATATTTTGAATGGCCTTGAATTGATGCATCACATATGCAACATGTTTCATAAAAGTTGGTAAATTAGAGTTAAATATGTCTAAAAGAGCCTTCTTCGTGGTTTGTACTTTTTCTTTAATAGTTTTCTTGCACTGTTTTGCTTCTCCCTTTATAATTACAGTTACAGTTTTTGTTACCCATCTCTCGTAAGTTATAGTATCGTTATCAACAAAGTCATTACACTCAATTGTTTTGTTTTTGCAATCAGGGCAATTTCGTTCCAAGCAGATTACTGCCAGGGCATTATTGCAACACAAAGAATTCATCAAAGAAGAAGCAGATGCAAACGGAATTATTTTTGAATGATATAGTGCTCGAATAATATAATCATTATTTGTGTGTATCGCACACAGACAAGTGTTCCTAGAATCTACTTTAGGGAATAAAACCCAAAATGGTCGATTTCTTCGGAATGTTTCATAGGAAATAGACATACCAGTCTTATTCACAAATGCCTTATGCAAATTCAAAAGAGAGTCATTTAAAAACCGAATTTGTTTCTTGATCTTTCTTCTCGTGATTGTGTCCTTTTTTCCAGACGTCAACCTGCTGTGTTCGTCTTGCAGTAAAAAGCCATGGATTGCCTTTCTTATCTCTCGAGCCTTCATCGTTTTCATTCTTCTATTAGCACTTTCTTTTTTCTTATCCAGTTTACTACTTGTTCTTATATATCTCATTCTATATTTGGCAATTTTAGACTCTAATTCAAGAACTTTTCTCTTTAAATGATTATTTTCCGCAACAAGTCGTCGTCTATTGCGTGTAGCCACCGCCCTGCCAACATGTATACGCGAAAACGAAGGACTTGATGGAGGTGTGTTCTCTTGCACAAATTCACGTTCCCTTTTCTTAAATTTTTCATTATCGCGTTTCTTTTTTGCTTTTTCTCTCCATATTTTTCTTATTTGCCTTTGTTCTCTTGGCGTGTAATCTTTAACAGTCTTAATTAGACCTTGCTGTTTTTTTCTTTTGTATCTCTCCCTATCCTTCCTTCTTCTTTCTTCGAGAGCTGCATCATCCATTTTTGCCCGTGCACGGCGTATACTCAGTTTTTTCTGTTGGCGCCTGCGTTTCTTTTTTTCTTCTTCGGTAAGCTGCCCTGATCGACTCTTTCGTGGCATAGTTCTTGGCTTTGGCTTCCAATTTAAATTTTAAATAATATTGTTTTTGTATAGTAACAGTTTTCGGACCAAACTTAAAATTTCTTGCCGACCCGTGCTTTAGAAAGTAACCGTTTTACGGCACCAAAGTTTTGGAAGGGTCTTAAATAAAACAAATACAATTATGAGGATTCAATCTCTAGTAATTATGATTATAAATATTGATACAGTGGAGCACCGTAGTTTAATACATTATTATCACAATAAAAAAGTAAGTACTTCACGGACTGTTCAATTTAATTTGTGGTTAGAAATTATTTGCAATTAAAAATAGTTACCTACACGGCCAAGTCACATTGCTTTAGATAAAAAATAATAACAGAAGTAACATTGCAATTAGAATGACATGGAAAATTATTAATAGTGAAACCGGAATGTCTTGCACCCGAAGTAGTGACTACAGCCTTGATATTGATGACAAATTAGTTGAATCAGATTTTCAAGCCACCGCTGTATTTGAAAGTTTACAGTTTTGCAGTTTTTCATGTAGGTAATCCTAAAGAATATAATTTTGATTGAGTTAGGGTTACAAATATTTTATCAACTGACATTGACACTTCGTTTTTTTAAAAGTCTTTAGTCAGTTTAGGCAAGTCATGTATTTAAAAAAAAAACAATCATTGAAACTTTGAACTTAAACAATCACCTGTACTGACATTGTTTCTATATTATTTAAAAATGTCCTGACTGCAACATATAAAGAAAACTTTATTGTTTAAAAAAATTCAAACAAATTATCTGCTGAATGGGTCGTGAATCAATTAGTCTGACAGTACCACGTCCCAGTCGTTATAGTACCTCGTTAGGAGGATCCTTCGACAATTTACATTTTCTAGTCATAAACAAAATCATTAGCAACCCCATCACGATCCTGATCGATTAAACAATGAGTAATCTATAATTACAAGCTCGTTGTAGACTCAGTTTGTGGTTGGTAAGTAGGCTCAAGATGAAATCAATATTTGTAAAGTCGTAGATTATATTAATAAAAACCAGCGTCACAGCGAACTACAGCGTAGCTAACTCTGTGCAACGGTGTAGCGCTTAGAGGCCGTAGTGCGAGTTTCTTATCGTACTTTATGGCGTAAACGTAAATGCTATCTTCGATCTGTCAATTCGTTTACAAAAAATAGATTCTTTTACCGATTATTTTGTGAATGTGTCAACACTGTAGGCCTTCTGGATGTTAGTTAACATTTGTTAACTTTTTTATTTATTATTTAATCTTTTTTTTTAGTTTCTTACGACTTATTGTCGGGCCTACGTTGTCCCCCTATAGTACTAATGCTGTAACATGTAAATATTGTAACACCAAACCATTTTTTAAAAGAGTAACCATGGAGTTTCTTGCCGGTTCTTCTCCATAGGTAACGACCAAACCGAACCGTGCACCTTTTGTCGACGTTTTATAAGTGCCCATGCAGGCCTATGTGAAATAAAAAAAAAATATTTTGATTTTGATTTTGACTGTCACCAGATGGCGCTTATCCAGTTTCAATAGAAATTGACGTTATCGTTAGCGATCAAGAACGAGTAAAAACTCGGTATGAGCCTTCAGTGCTACGGCTTAACAAATACAGCTACGACGTATATACAGGTATTACATATTTAAAGAGTTGCCCTTTTGTCGGAGAGTTACTTTTCGATTTTCAAAAAGTATACTAAGCAAGGTCGTTCATTTACATTATATAGGAAGCGGCTTGACGCAAAATGATGTAAATAGGCTGGGATTTTTGTTAAAACTTTTACAAACACGATTACAGGTCATCACATCCACAGGTATTGGAAACAGGGTCCCAGCTAGTTTTTATTTTATCATCAGTGACACCTTACCTGAACAGACAAAGGAGTTCACGAGGAGCAAAGAGATAATGATTTTTAAGTTTTCTTTGAAATATTGATTTAAACACTTTTTAAGAAGAATTCGGTTTATCAGTTCTGAGAAAAAAATACTTTAAGCTCATAACAAAGCCACAAACAAAGCAAGCCGCCGCAAACTAAGCGTATCTGTATAATTTCCTATAATTCTCTTAATGCATTCACAATAAAATCGTTGACCTTTTTACTGCCTTGCATTTAACTTACAATGTTTTGTTACGAGTATGTTTGTTCTGGTCATATCCCTCAACTAAGTTATAAAGCAGTTATCCTCAGACCTCAACCGATTGAGACTTTTTCCCTGGAAATTGGTTGTATTTTTTTGCTTGGAATCCAACCGACGTGTACTACTATACTATTTATTAACCTACCAAATCAAATCAAATCATTGTTTAGTTGCTCAAACATGAGTATCATAAATACATAACAAATTGCCTCTCTACATTTCATAACCGAACCGAATCAATGAAAAATGTGAATTGAATAAATATACATAGTATACATGCTTTCAGTACTATAGAAGATGCGTTTATTTGCCCTCTTTGCTTACTGCATATTCAAAGAGAATCTTACTTAAGGAGTAACCACCAGTCGTACCTAGGTCACATTTTTTTAAGATTAATTCCGGATTTTTTTGTGATCATGTATCAAATATTTTGGTAAGCTAATCAATCAGTCCTATAGTATTCACATCATTTCGAATCATAGTGTGTCCTAGATATTAAAATTATTCAACATTCACCAGTCTCTGTGGAGTCTGCTTCCTTTAAAAATACCTAAACATACATAATAATAGCACTATAGTAGCAGGGCACAATACATCGCGGTCAACCGCATTTTTTATATTTTAAAATCTGCATGACATACATTGGTCATCCATTGATCGTCTACTGCGAATCTGTATTAGCGATAAGACCACCATTGAGCACATTTCAATTGTTCCTGAAATACTTAGAAACGGTATATATGTTTATTTGTAATGGACAATCTCTGGAAGTACTGATCCGATTTCGCAAATTCATTCACTGATTACAATCCTAAACTCGATCGGGATACATTGGTTTATTACGGAGTTCTGTTGCTCACCTACCTTCAGGCTTCATCACCAGATCAGTTCGATGGTACCATTTTCATAAAAATAATTAAATAAAATTTGCTTCATCACGGTCATTTAACTATTCGAGATCTCGTACACCCAAAACATTAGAAACTCTTATAGATTGCAAATGATAAAGAATTGTCCTTTAAATGGATTTGGAATAAGCGTGTAAGGGACTTTTCTGATGGTGTAACGCGATTTAAACTACGTCGATTTTAATTCCCAATCAGTCAAATTGCATCATTGTGCATTTAGGTGTAAGTTTCAGTGGTGTTTTTCATCATTTCCACTTCACCAAATAATACTTTCTGAAGGTAAATGCTTGCCGCCATGTTGATAAAAATACCAAAATCGCTATATGTATGCCCATAAAATTTGAGGAGTGCCCTCGATTTACTTAAGATTCTAACCTGATGACCACCTGGAAATTATACTATTTCAAGCAAAAGAAGAATTTTCTAAATCGGTCCAGACAAAATTGAGTAATCGGGGAACACACATAATAAAAAAAACCGACGAATTATGAATCTGAGTGTATTCAAAAACTTACATCTAACTAGATAACATAGTAGTTGCATCTGTATGAAAACCAAACGTTCCACTTATTACTTTACACACAATTTAAGAAAAAAATATTAACCGACGGAACTAAATTTTTGCAGTGTCTCGGCCAAGTTTTTCGTAGAGTTTTACATCAAAATACGTAGATTCGCGTCATCTAGTTTAGATTTAAAAATTTTATGTCTAGAATCATTTTTAGAATATACTTAAATCAACAAAAACAGTTTGCAACCAGCACCCTTGCTAAGTTGTAATTAGAGACCGAATTATAAGCTGCATAGTTGCATACGCATTTGCGTATTTTACCCGTTTTTGCTGGTCATTGCATGTTTTAACTTAAAACTAGTGACGCTGAATATTTTCGTGCGTACTAATATATCGCCGTAGAAACGACCATACTTTTCTTTTTTTTCTACTTATAAAACACGTTTTGAGCGATCGAAGAGACAAACTTACTACGTAGCGAACATTTGCATGTCATTCCTGGTTTCTAAGTCACAGGCCATATCGTAACTAGCATCTTAGAGAACACATATCAGTTCCATTTCTCAAAATATTAAAATTTAGCATTTATATTAAATGTTATTGTATAGTAATTGTGTATTTTGTAAGGTAATCCAAAGTCATTCGGGATTTTAATAACTTATTAAAGCTATGATTGCTAAATTGACATTAAATGATTGCTTAAAATATGTAATAAATATTAAATGGAGTAAAAATGTCGGTCATGATTCTGTTAAATTCTTAAAACAAAATTGATGAAAACTTCTTCCATAGTGGCGGATCAATTCCAAACTTATGGTCTTTGTATCTTAGCAAAAATAGAGAAAAATTGAAAGAAAGAAGGGAGACGTTTGCTCTGGGACAAAAAGGGCTTATAATAATAATAATAATGGTGTCTGCAATAATCCGGCCAATCAGGAGACTCCTTCACCCCGTTTGGCCACGCGACAGGCGACAAGCAAAACTCAAAGCTGTGCCCGCGCCAGTCCCTTTTTCGTTTTTGTGCCTTCAGTTCGGTCAGACACACGAGTGCGAAAGGTCGACTTCCCGTGTGTTCCCGTGCGTAATCAATTGTGACTACGCTAATCCTACAAAAAAATATAAAGATTGTTGATTGTGTGTGTGGACCTAAATATAAATATTTTTAATTTCTGTGAGAAAAAGTGCAAATGGCGACTTTGCCAGTAGGTGTTCAGTATGAGTTATCATCGGAGTCCAATAATGTAGGTAACAAGGAACTTGTGTTTGTGAAATTAACGGATTCAGCACTGAAAGCTATTGAGGAGTTCCTCAAACAACAAAAAAAGGTCGGGTCGGTAAAACCTAAAATACAGTTCCTACCCGGCAATGAAGGGAAAATCTCCATTCCAGCAGTAGCCAGAGGCAATGACCATGGCCTATCAGGCGAAACCAAATTTCACTTCAGCATTAATAGTAATGCAGAAATGGAGGGAACAAGGGGTTCTTTCGGGTGCATTACTAGTGGCAATGCTCGACGGTTGGAGTCATGCGGGCCGCTACCACGCAGAATGCGTGTCAATGCGAATGATGACTCATACACGGTCACCAGGGACCGCATAGCGAGCACTATCGCCGCGGAGCAGAAAAAAAACATCCGCGTCATCAAATCTAATGAGGCGGACATCGGCAATCCGAACCGAACCGAATGGCGTGAAGGGGCCAAGCGGCTTGTGGTGGAGATGGCCAAACGTGTGGAAAAGCCCAAGCGAACAGAGCAGCCCGTACTGCCAGCGGCGCTGCCAGGCGGGCGTGCCGCCTGGAGCATGCCCGCTAGGGCTCCCAGCAGAGGCACCGCCGCGGCCGCCAGCGTGACGGTGCTGCCTAACGAGCCCCCGCACAAGAAGCGGCGCGTCTCGTACTACCGCCGCCACTCCCCGCCCTACTCAGGATTCGTCACCACCTCCTCTAGAGAGCGACAGGTCAAGGATCTCCGACGCAGTCCTGTCAATCTGAAGACGGCAGTAATAGACGACATAAAAAAAATCGCGTTACGAAATGTTTTTGGACGGTGATTAAATGGTAAATGATTTTATTTCTGTAAGTTGGTTTGTACAAACCAACATTTAAATATATGTTGAGGTAATACTTCTTCAAAAAAAGGCCCTTTTCAGGGCCGCATATGTTTCCTATGTTACCTGTTTCTTTAATGGATATGTCTAAAAACGTTACGTACTAATCATTGAGATGTGTACATACCTACAGGAGTACAGAGGGCCTAGCGCCTTTTAACAAAACAACCTTGTTGCGAAAACACTTTGCTTCAGGATTATAATAAGAATGCTCGTTTTCATACCGCTTTGTTACACAATATAAAAAATTACTTTAAAGTTTCCTTGTTCTGGGAAAGTAATTAATTTATGGAAAATTCTTTTTGTGCATGCAGCTGTTTGTACGGAACCCTCGGTGTGCGAGTCCGACTCACACTTGTTTTTATCAGTCGAGCATGTCTGCTCTCAACCGTCTGACAAAACTGTCTATAGTCCAGGAAAATAACTGCAATTATAAGCAAATCTGACGAAAAATTCCCGTAAAGTACTTTAACCGGAATTGTGTTCATTATGGTAGCAGTAACTTTGCGTGAAAATCCATAAAATTCCAAGAGGGGCAAAAAATTTTACTGTCAAAGGGCCGAAAAAATCAGTTTCTTGCTTAATTCTCATAAAGATTTTTGTGTTATTTTTTTTTTGTGTTTCTATGGATTTTTATGGACATTCCAGAAAATATTACTACTAGCTAAATTAACATAATTCCGGTGAAAATACTGAATAGGAATTAAATTTTGCAGATTGGCCATCAATTACATAATTATATTTTCCTATTATTTTTTCTCACATTTCATAATGTTCGATGATTGTTCAACGGTTTACTAATGTTTGTCAGTTTCTTAAGTGCAATTATGATATATACCATACTTGTGTTTGCCATAATTTCAATAGAAAAACGCTTCAGTTGCCATAATCGTGAAATAAAATAAAATCATTTTCACTAATTTCATTAGTCAAGTGTCATAACCATTTTAATCCATAAATTTAATAAATATATATTTAACATTCAATAATGTCGTTTTCCCTAACATTTATTCACCATAATATTCATTTGCCCATACTACTACAACAATTACAGAGAAAAAGAATTTTTGAGAGCTTTGGCTTCCAATTTAAATTTTAAATAATATTGTTTTTGTATAGTAACAGTTTTCGGACCACACTTAACATTTCTTGCCGACCCGTGCTTTAGAAAGTAACCGTTTTACGGCACCAAAGTTTTGGAAGGGTCTTAAATAAAACAAACATAATTATGAGGAATCAATCTCTAGTAATTATGATTATAAATATTGATACAGTGGAGCACCGTAGTTTAATACATTATTATCACAATAAAAAAGTAAGTACTTCACGGACTGTTCAATTTAATTTGTGGTTAGAAATTATTTGCAATTAAAAATAGTTACTTACACGGCCAAGTCACATTGCTTTAGTTAAAAAATAATAATAGAAGTAACATTGCAATTAGAATGATATGGAAAATTATTAATAGTGAAACCGGAATGTCTTGCACCCGAAGTAGTGACTACAGCCTTGATATTGATGACAAATTAGTTGAATCAGATTCTCAAGCCACCGCTGTATTTGAAAGTTTACAGTTTTGCAGTTTTTCATGTAGGTAATCCTAAAAAATATAATTTTGATTGAGTTATGGTTATAAATATTTTATCAACTGACATTGACACTTCGTTTGTTTTTTAAGGTCTTCAGTCAGTCTAGGCAAGTCATGTATGTTTCTTACCATTTAAAAAAAAACCAATCATTGAAACTTTGAACTTAAACAATCGCCTGTACTGACATTGTTTCTATATTATTTAAAAATGTCCTGACAGCAACATATAAAGAAAACTTTATTGTTTTAAAAATTTCAAACATATTATCAGCTGAATGGGTCGTGAATCAATTAGTCTGACAGTACCACGTCCCAGTCGTTATAGTACCTCATTAGGAGGATCCTTCGACAATTTACATTTTCTAGTCATAAACAAAATCATTAGCAACCTCATCAAGATCCTGATCGATTAAACAATGAGTAATCTATAATGATAAGCTCGTTGTAGAATCAGTCTGTGGTTGGTAAGTAGGCTCAAGATTAAATCAATATTTTTAAAGTCGTAGATTATATTAATAAAAACCAGCCTCACAGCGAACTACAGCGTAGCTAACTCTGTGTTACGGCGTAGCGCTTAGAGGCCGTAGTGCGAGTTTTTATGGTACTTTATCGCGTAAACGTAAATGCTATCTTCGATCTGTCAATTCGTTTACAAAAAAGAGGTTGCCTCTTACTGCATATTGTAAAACCAAACCATTTAAAAAAAAAGTAACCATGGAGTTTCTTACCGGTTCTTCTCCATAGGTAACGACCAACCCGAACCATGCACCTTTTATCGACGTTTTACAAGTGCCCATGTAGGCTGATGTCAAATAAAAAAAAAAAAAGATTTTGACTGTCACCAGATGGCGCTTCATCATCAGCCTATTATTGTTCCCACTGCTGGGACACAGGCCTCCTCTCTGTGAGAGGGGATGGGCCGTAATCCACCACGCGGGCCCAGTGCGGGTTGGTGGATGTCACATGTCTTCGAATTTTTGGTTCTAGGACATGCCGGTTTCCTCACGATGTTTTCCTTCACCGTTTTTGAGAGCAGTGGTTATGAAATAATTTACACAAAGTAAAGCGCCTCCCTGGGTTCGAACCCACGACCTACAACTTGTAAGTCGCGACCGATACCACTGGGCCACCACTGCTCTGGCGATCTCTCGACAGATGGCGCTTATCCAGTTTCAATAGAAATTGACGTTAACGTTAGCGATCAAGAACGAGTAAAAACTCGGTATGAGCCTTCAGTGCTACGGCTTAACAAATAGAGCTACGACGTATATACAGGTATTACATATTTAAAGAGTTGCCCTTTGGTCAGAGAGTTACTTTTCGATTTTCAAAAAGTATAATAAGCAAGGTCGTTCATTTACATTATATAGGAAGCGGCTTGACGCAAAATGACGTAAAAAGGCTGAGTTTTTTGTTAAAACTTTTACAAACACGATTACAGGTCATCACATCCACAGGTATTGGAAACAGGGTCCCAGCTCGTTTTTATTTTATCATCAGTGACACCTTACCTGAACAGACAAAGGAGTTCACGAGGAGCAAAGAGATAATGATTTTTAATTTTTCTTTGAAATATTGATTTAAACACTTTCTAAAAATAATTCGGTTTATCAGTTCTGAGAAAAAAATACTTTAAGCTCATAACAAAGCCGCAAACAATACAAACAAAGCAAGCCGCCGCAAACTAAGCGTATGTGTATAATTGCTTCTAATTCTCTTAATGCATTCACAATAAAATCGTTGACCTTTTTACTAGCTTGCATTTAACTTACAATGTTTTGTTACGAGTATGTTTGTTCTGGTCAAATCCTGCAACTAAATTATAAAGCAGTTATCCTCAGACCTCAACCGATTGAGACTTTTTCCTTGGAAATTGGTTGTATTTTTTTGCTTGGAATCCAACCGCCATCTACTACTATACTATTTATTAAACTATCAAATCAAATCATTGTTTATTTTCTCAAACATGAGTATCATAAATACATAACAAATTGCCTCTCTACATTTCATAATCGAACCGAATCAATGAAAAATGTGAATTGAATAAATATACATACATGCTTTCAGTATTATAGAAGATGCGTTTATTTGCCCTCTTTGCTTACTGCATATTCAAAGACAATCTTACTTAAGGAGTAAACACCAGTCGTACCTAGGTCACATTTTTTTAAGATCTTTTCCGGATTTTTTTGTGTTCATGTATCAAATACTTTGGTAAGCTAATCAATCAGTCTTTAGTATCCACACCCTTTCGAATCATAGTGTGTCCTAGATATTAAAATTATTCAACATTCACCAGTCTCTGTGGAGTCTGCTTCCTTTAAAAATACCTAAACATACATAATAATAGCACTATAGTAGCAGGGCACAATACACCGCGGTCAACCGCATTTTTAATATTTTAAAATCTGCGTGACATACATAGGTCGTCAATTGATCGTCTACTGCGAATCTTTATCAGTGATAAGACCACCATTGAGCACATTTCGATTGTTCCTGAAATACTTAGAAAGGGTACATATATTTATTTGTAATGGACGATCTCTGGAAGTACTGATCCGATTTCGCAAATTCATTCACTGATAACCACTCTCTTGCTGTAATAAGTAACCTAAGATTCCAACAAGCCTAAACTCGACCGGGATACATTGGTTTATTACGGAGTTCTGGTGCCTACCTACCTTCAGGCTTCATCACCAGATCAGTTCGATGGTACCATTTTCATAAAAATAATTAAATTAAATTTGCTTCATCACGGTCATTTAACTATTCGAGATCTCGTACACCTAAAACATTAGAAACTCTTATAGATTGCAAATGATAAAGAATTGTCCTTCAAATGGATTTGGAATAAGCGTGTAAGGGACTTTTCTGATGGTGTAACGCGATTTAAACTACGTCGATTTTAATTCCCAATCAGTCGAATTTCATCATTGTGCATTTAGGTGTAAGTTTCAGTGGTGTTTTTCATCATTTCCACTTCACCAAATGATACTTTCTGAATGCAAATGCTTGCCGCCGTGTTGATGAAAATACCAAAATCGCTATATGTATGCCCATAAAATTTGAGGAGTTCCCTCGATTTACTTGAGATTCTAACCTGATGACCATTGGACCACTTAGCAATTATACCATTTCAAGCAAAAGAAGAATTTTCTAAATCGGTCCAGACAAAAACCGACGAATTATGAATCTGAGTGTATCCAAAAACTTACATCTAACTAGATAACATAGTAGTTGCACCTGTATGAAAACCAAACGTTCCACTTATTACTTTACACACAATTTAAGAAAAAAATATTAACCGACGGCACGAAATTTTTGTATTGTCTCGGCCAAGTTTTTCGTAGAGTTTTACATCTAAATACGTAGATTCGCGTCATCTAGTTTAGATTTAAACATTTTATGTCTAGAATCATTTGTAGAATACACTTAAATCAACAAAAACAGTTTGCAACCAGCACCCTTGCTAAGTTGTAATCAGAGACCGAATTATAAGCTGCATAGTTGCATGCGCATTTGCGTATTTTACCCGTTTTTGCTGGTCATTACATGTTTTAACTTAAAACTAGTGACGCTGAATATTTTCGTGCGTACTAATATATCGCCGTAGAAACGACCATACTTTTCTTTTTTTTCTACTTATAAAACACTATTTGAGCGATCGAAGAGACAAACTTACTACCTACCGAACATTTGCATGTCATTCCTGGTTTCTAAGTCACAGACCATATCGTAACTAGCATCTTAGAGAACACATATCAGTTCCATTCCTCAAAAGATTAAAATTTCACATTTATATTAAATGTTATTGTAAAGTAATTATGTATTTTGTAAGGTAATCCAAAGTCATTGGGATTTTAATAACTTATTAAAGATACGTGTGTACAAAAATATGATTGCTAAATTGACATTAAATGAATGCATACACTATGTAATAAATATATAATGGAGTAAAAATGTCGGTCACGATTCTGGTAAATTCCTAAAACAAAGTTCATGAAAACTTCTTCCATAGTGGCGGATCAATTACAAACTTATGGTCTCTATATCTTAGCAAAAATAGAGAACAATTGAAAGAAGGAAGGGAGACGTTTGCTCTGGGACAAAAAAGGCTTATAATAACAATAATAATGGTGTCTGCAATAATCCGGCCAATCAGGAGACTCCTTCACCCCGTTTGGCCACGTGACTTGCTACAAGCGAAACTCAAAGCTGTGCCCGCGCCAGTCCCTTTTTCGTGTTTGTGCCTTCAGTTCGGTCAGACACACGAGTGCGAAAGGTCGACTTCCCGTGTGTTACTGACTTGTCGTTTCTACGGCGATATATTAGTACGCACGAAAATATTCAGCGTCACTAGTTTTAAGTTAAAACATGCAATGACCAGCAAAAACGGGTAAAATACGCAAATGCGCATGCAACTATGCAGCTTATAATTCGGTCTCTAATTACAACTTAGCAAGGGTGCTGGTTGCAAACTGTTTTTGTTGATTTAAGTGTATTCTACAAATGATTTTAGACATAATTTTTTAAAATCTAAACTAGATGACGTGAATCTACGTATTTAGATGTAAAACTCTACGAAAAACTTGGCCGAGACAATACAAAAATTTCGTGCCGTCGGTTATTTTTTTTTCTTAAATTGTGTGTAAAGTAGTAAGTGGAACGTTTGGTTTTCATACAGGTGCAACTCCTATGTTATCTAGTTAGATGTAAGTTTTTGGATACACTCAGATTCATAATTCGTCGGTTTTTGTCTGGACCGATTTAGAAAATTCTTCTTTTGCTTGATATGGTATAATTGCCAGGTGGTCCAATGGTTATCAGGTTAGAATCTCAAGTAAATCGAGGGAAGGCAAGCATTTGCATTCAGAAAGTATCATTTGGTGAAGTGGAAATGATGAAAAACACCACTGAAACTTACACCTAAATGCACAATGATGAAATTCGACTGATTGGGAATTAAAATCGACGTAGTTTAAATCGCGTTACACCATCAGAAAAGTCCCTTACACGCTTATTCCAAATCCATTTGAAGGACAATTCTTTATCATTTGCAATCTATAAGAGTTTCTAATGTTTTGGGTGTACGAGATCTCGAATAGTTAAATGACCGTGATGAAGCAAATTTTATTTAATTATTTTTATGAAAATGGTACCATCGAACTGATCTGGTGATGAAGCCTGAAGGTAGGTAGGCACCAGAACTCCGTAATAAACCAATGTATCCCGGTCGAGTTTAGGCTTGTTGGAATCTTAGGTTACTTATTACAGCAAGAGAGTGGTTATCAGTGAATGAATTTGCGAAATCGGATCAGTACTTCCAGAGATCGTCCATTACAAATAAACATATGTTCCCTTTCTAAGTATTTCAGGAACAATTGAAATGTGCTCAATGGTGGTCTTATCGCTGATACAGATTCGCAGTAGACGATCAATTGACGACCTATGTATGTCACGCAGATTTTAAAATATGAAAAATGCGGTTGACCGCGGTGTACTGTGCCCTGCTACTATAGTGCTATTATTATGTATGTTTAGGTATTTTTAAAGGAAGCAGACTCCACAGAGACTGGTGAATGTTGAATAATTTTAATATCTAAGACACACTATGATTCGAAAGGATGTTATTACTGAAGACTGATTGATTAGCTTACCAAAGTATTTGATACATGATCACAAAAAAAACCGGAATAGATCTTAAAATATGTGACCTAGGTACGACTGGTGTTTACTCCTTAAGTAAGTTTGTCTTTGAATATGCAGTAAGCAAAGAGGGCAAATAAACGCATCTTCTATAATACTGTTTAAATCTAAACTAGATGACGCGAATCTACGTATTTAGATGTAAAACTCTACGAAAAACTTGGCCGAGACAATACAAAAATTTCGTGCCGTCGGTTAATATTTTTTTCTTAAATTGTGTGTAAAGTAGTAAGTGGAACGTTTGGTTTTCATACAGGTGCAACTCCTATGTTATCTAGTTAGATGTAAGTTTTTGGATACACTCAGATTCATAATTCGTCGGTTTTTGTCTGGACCGATTTAGAAAATTCTTCTTTTGCTTGATATGGTATAATTGCCAGGTGGTCCAATGGTTATCAGGTTAGAATCTCAAGTAAATCGAGGGAAGGCAAGCATTTGCATTCAGAAAGTATCATTTGGTGAAGTGGAAATGATGAAAAACACCACTGAAACTTACACCTAAATGCACAATGATGAAATTCGACTGATTGGGAATTAAAATCGACGTAGTTTAAATCGCGTTACACCATCAGAAAAGTCCCTTACACGCTTATTCCAAATCCATTTGAAGGACAATTCTTTATCATTTGCAATCTATAAGAGTTTCTAATGTTTTGGGTGTACGAGATCTCGAATAGTTAAATGACCGTGATGAAGCAAATTTTATTTAATTATTTTTATGAAAATGGTACCATCGAACTGATCTGGTGATGAAGCCTGAAGGTAGGTAGGCACCAGAACTCCGTAATAAACCAATGTATCCCGGTCGAGTTTAGGCTTGTTGGAATCTTAGGTTACTTATTACAGCAAGAGAGTGGTTATCAGTGAATGAATTTGCGAAATCGGATCAGTACTTCCAGAGATCGTCCATTACAAATAAACATATGTTCCCTTTCTAAGTATTTCAGGAACAATTGAAATGTGCTCAATGGTGGTCTTATCGCTGATACAGATTCGCAGTAGACGATCAATTGACGACCTATGTATGTCACGCAGATTTTAAAATATGAAAAATGCGGTTGACCGCGGTGTACTGTGCCCTGCTACTATAGTGCTATTATTATGTATGTTTAGGTATTTTTAAAGGAAGCAGACTCCACAGAGACTGGTGAATGTTGAATAATTTTAATATCTAAGACACACTATGATTCGAAAGGATGTTATTACTGAAGACTGATTGATTAGCTTACCAAAGTATTTGATACATGATCACAAAAAAAACCGGAATAGATCTTAAAAAATGTGACCTAGGTACGACTGGTGTTTACTCCTTAAGTAAGTTTGTCTTTGAATATGCAGTAAGCAAAGAGGGCAAATAAACGCATCTTCTATAATACTGAAAGCATGTACAATAATAATGGTGTCTGCAATAATCCGGCCAATCAGGAGACTCCTTCACCCCGTTTGGCCACGCGACAGGCGACAAGCGAAACTCAAAGCTGTGCCCGCGCCAGTCCCTTTTTCGTTTTTGTGCCTTCAGTTCGGTCAGACACACGAGTGCGAAAGGTCGACTTCCCGTGTGTTCCCGCGCGTAACCAAATGTGACTACGCTAATCCTACAAAAAACTATAAAGATTGTTGATTGTGTGTGTGGACCTTAATATAAATATTTTTAATTTCTGTGAGAAAAAGTGCAAATGGCGGCCTTGCCAGCAGGTGTTCAGTATGAGTTATCATCGGAGTCCAATAATGAAGGTAACAAGGAACTTGTATTTGTGAAATTAACGGATTCAGCACTGAAAGCTATTGAGGAGTTCCTCATACAACAAAAAAAGGGCGGGTCGGCAAAACCTAAAATACAGTTCCTACCCGGAAATGAAGGGAAAATCTCCATTCCAGCAGTAGCCAGAGGCAATGACCATGGCCTATCAGGCGAAACCAAATTTCACTTCAGCATTAATAGTAATGCAGAAATGGAGGGAACAAGGGGTTCTTTCGGGTGCATTACTAGTGGCAATGCTCGACGGTTGGAGTCATGCGGGCCGCTACCACGCAGAATGCGTGTCAATGCGAATAACGACTCATACGCGGTCACCAGGTACCGCATAGCGAGCACTATCGCCGCGGAGCAGAAAAAAAGCATCCGCGTCATCAAATCTAATGAGGCGGACATCGGCAATCCGAACCAAACCGAATGGCGTGAAGGGGCCAAGCGGCTTGTGCCCAAGCGAACAGAGCAGCCCGTACCGCCAGCGGCGCTGCCAGGCGGGCGTGCCGCCTGGAGCATGCCCGCTGGGGCTCCCAGCAGAGACACCGCCGCGGCCGCCAGCGTGACGGTGCTGCCTGACGAGCCCCCGCACAAGAAGCGGCGCGTCTCGTACTACCGCAGCCACTCCCCGCCCTCCTCAGGTTTCGTCACCACCTCCTCTAGAGAGCGACAGGTCGAGGATCTCCGACGCAGTCCTGTCAATCTGAAGACGGCAGTAATAGACGACTTAAAAAAAATCGCGTTACGAAATGTTTTTGGACGGCGATTGAACATATGTTGAGGTAATACTTCTTCAAAAAAAGGCCCTTTTCAGGGCCGCATATGTTTCCTATGTTACCTGTTTCTTTAATGGATATGTCTAAAAACGTTACGTACTAATCATTGAGATGTGTACATACCTACAGGAGTACAGAGGGCCTAGCGCCTTTTACAAAACAACCTTGTTGCGAAAACACTTTGTTTCAGGATTATAACAAGAATGCTCGTTTTCATACCGCTTTGTTACACAATATAAATTAATGACTTTAAATTTTCCTTTTGCTGGGCAAGTAATTAATTCATGGAAAATTCTTTTAGTGCATGCAGCTGTTTGTACGGAACCCTCGGTGTGCGAGTCCGACTCACACTTGTTTTTATCAGTCGAGCTTGACTGCTCTCAACCGTCTGACAAAACTGTCCATAGTCCAGGAAAATAACTGCAATTATAAGCAAATCTGATGAAAAATTCCCGTAAAGTACTTTAACCGGAATTGTGTTCATTATGGTAGCAGTAACGTTGCGTGAAAGTCAATAAAATTCCAAGAGGGGCAAAAAAATGGACTGTCAAAGGGCCGAAAAATCAGTTCCTTGCTTAATTCTCATAAAGATTTTTCGTGTTATTTTTTTTTTGTATTTCTATGGATTTTAATGGAGTTTCCAGAAAATATTACTACTAGCTAAATGAACATAATTCCGGTGAAAATACTGAATAGGAATTAAATTTTGCAGATTGGCCTTCAATTACATAATTATATTTTCCTATTATTTTTTCTCACATTTCAGTGTCGTCGATGATTGTTCAACGGTTTACTAATGATTGCCAGTTTCTTAAGTACAATAATTTTATATACAATACTTGTGTTTGCCATAATTTCATTAGAAAAACGCTTCAGTTGCCATAATCGTGAAATAAAATAAAATCATTTTCACTAATTTCATTGGTCATGTGTCATAATCATTTAAATCCATAAATTTAATTAATATATATTTCACATTCAATAATGTCGTTTTCCCTAACATTTATTCACCATAATATTCATTTGCCCATACTACTGCAACAATCACAGAGAAAAAGAATTTTTGAGAGCTTTGGCTTCCAATTTAAATTTTAAATAATATTGTTTTTGTATAGTAACAGTTTTCGGACCACACTTAACATTTCTTGCCGACCCGTGCTTTAGAAAGTAACCGTTTTACGGCACCAAAGTTTTGGAAGGGTCTTAAATAAAACAAACATAATTATGAGGAATCAATCTCTAGTAATTATGATGATAAATATTGATACAGTGGAGCACCGTAGTTTAATACATTATTATCACAATAAAAAAGTAAGTACTTCACGGACTGTTCAATTTAATTTGTGGTTAGAAATTATTTGCAATTAAAAATAGTTACTTACACGGCCAAGTCACATTGCTTTAGTTAAAAAATAATAATAGAAGTAACATTGCAATTAGAATGATATGGAAAATGATAAATAGTGAAACCGGAATGTCTTGCACCCGAAGTAGTGACTACAGCCTTGATATTGATGACAAATTAGTTGAATCAGATTCTCAAGCCACCGCTGTATTTGAAAGTTTACAGTTTTGCAGTTTTTCATGTAGGTAATCCTAAAAAATATAATTTTGATTGAGTTATGGTTATAAATATTTTATCAACTGACATTGACACTTCGTTTGTTTTTTAAGGTCTTCAGTCAGTCTAGGCAAGTCATGTATGTTTCTTACCATTTAAAAAAAAACCAATCATTGAAACTTTGAACTTAAACAATCGCCTGTACTGACATTGTTTCTATATTATTTAAAAATGTCCTGACTGCAACATATAAAGAAAACTTTATTGTTTTAAAAATTTCAAACAAATTATCAGCTGAATGGGTCGTGAATCAATTAGTCTGACAGTACCACGTCCCAGTCGTTAAAGTACCTCATTAGAAGGATCCTTTGACAATTTACATTTTCAAGTCATAAACAAAATCATTAGCAACCCCATCACGATCCTGATCGATTAAACAATGAGTAATCTATAAAGACAAGCTCGTTGTAGAATCAGTTTGTGGTTGGTAAGTAGGCTCAAGATTATATCAATATTTTTAAAGTCGTAGATTATATTAATAAAAACCAGCCTCACAGCGAACTACAGCGTAGCTAACTCTGTGTTACGGCGTAGTGCTTAGAGGCCGTAGTGCGAGTTTTTATGGTACTTTATCGCGTAAACGTAAATGCTATCTTCGATCTGTCAATTCGTTTACAAAAAAGAGGTTGCCTCTTACTGTAATTTTTTTTTTTACCTCGGTATAGATTCTTTTACCGATTATTTTGTGAATGTGTGAACATTGTAGGCCTTCTAGATGTTAGTTAACATTTGTTAACTTGTTCATTTATTATATAATCTTTTTTTTTAGTTTCTTACGACTTATTGTCGGGCCTACGTTGTCCCCCCATAGTACTAATGCTGTAACATGGAAATATTGTAAAACCAAACCATTTAAAAAAAAAGTAACCATGGAGTTTCTTGCCGGTTCTTCTCCATAGGTAACGACCAACCCGAACCATGCACCTTTTGTCGACGTTTTATAAGTGCCCATGTAGGCCTATGTCAAATAAAAAAAAATATTTTGATTTTGACTGTCACCAGATGGCGCTTATCCAGTTTCAATAGAAATTGATGTTAACGTTAGCGATCAAGAACGAGTAAAAACTCGGTATGAGCCTTCAGTGCTACGGCTTAACAAATAGAGCTACGACATATATACAGGTATTACATATTTAAAGAGTTACCCTTTGGTCAGAGAGTCACTTTTCGATTTTAAAAAGTATACTAAGCAAGGTCGTTCATTTACATTATATAGGAAGCGGCTTGACGCAAAAGACGTAAATATGCTGAGTTTTTTGTTAAAACTTTTACAAACACGATTACAGGTCATCACATCCACAGGTATTGGAAACAGGGTCCCAGCTAGTTTTTATTTTATCATCAGTGACACCTTACCTGAACAGACAAAGGAGTTCACGAGGAGCAAAGAGATAATGATTTTTAAGTTTTCTTTGAAATATTGATTTAAACACTTTCTAAAAAGAATTCGGTTTATCAGTTCTGAGAAAAAAAATACTTTAAGCTCATAACAAAGCCGCAAATAAAACAAACAAAGCAAGCCGCCGCAAACTAAGCGTATGTGTATAATTGCTTCTAATTCTCTTAATGCATTCACAATAAAATCGTTGACCTTTTTACTAGCTTGCATTTAACTTACAATGTTTTGTTACGAGTATGTTTGTTCTGGTCAAATCCTGCAACTAAATTATAAAGCAGTTATCCTCAGACCTCAACCGATTGAGACTTTTTCCTTGGAAATTGGTTGTATTTTTTTGCTTGGATTCCAACCGCCATCTACTACTATACTATTTATTAACCTATCAAATCAAATCATTGTTTATTTTCTCAAACATGAGTATCATAAATACATAACAAATTGCCTCTCTACAATTCATAACCGAACCGAATCAATGAAAAATGTGAATTGAATAAATATACATACATGCTTTCAGTATTATAGAAGATGCGTTTATTTGCCCTCTTTGCTTACTGCATATTCAAAGACAATCTTACTTAAGGAGTAAACACCAGTCGTACCTAGGTCACATTTTTTTAAGATCTATTCCGGATTTTTTTGTGATCATGTATCAAATACTTTGGTAAGCTAATCAATCAGTCTTTAGTATTAACATCCTTTCGAATCATAGTATGTCCTAGATATTAAAATTATTCAACATTCACCAGTCTCTGTGGAGTCTGCTTCCTTTAAAAATACCTAAACATACATAATAATAGCACTATAGTAGCAGGGCACAATACACCGTGGTCAACCGCATTTTTCATATTTTAAAATCTGCGTGACATACATAGGTCGTCAATTGATCGTCTACTGCGAATCTTTTTCAGCGATAAGACCACCATTGAGCACATTTCCATTGTTCCTGAAATAATTAGAAAGGGTACATATATTTATTTGTAATGGACGATCTCTGGAAATACTGATCCGATTTCGCAAATTCATTCACTGATAACCACTCTCTTGCCGTAATAAGTAACCTAAGATTCCAACAAGCCTAAACTCGACCGGGATACATTGGTTTATTACGGAGTTCTGGTGCCTACCTACCTTCAGACTTCATCACCAGATCAGTTCGATGGTACCATTTTCATAAAAATAATTAAATAAAATTTGCTTCATCACGGTCATTTAACTATTCGAGATCTCGTACACCCAAAACATTAGAAACTCTTATAGATTGCAAATGATAAAGAATTGTCCTTCAAATGGATTTGGAATAAGCGTGTAAGGGACTTTTCTGATGGTGTAACGCGATTTAAACTACGTCGATTTTAATTCCCAATCAGTCGAATTGCATCATTGTGCATTTAGGTGTAAGTTTCAGTGGTGTTTTTCATCATTTCCACTTCATCAAATGATACTTTCTGAATGCAAATGCTTGCCGCCTTGTTGATGAAAATACCAAAACCGCTATATGTATGCTCATAAAATTTGAGGAGTTCCCTCGATTTACTTGAGATTCTAACCTGATGACCATTGGACCACCTGGCAATTATACCATTTCAAGCAAAAGAAGAATTTTCTAAATCGGTCCAGACAAAAACCGACGAATTATGAATCTGAGTGTATCCAAAAACTTACATCTAACTAGATAACATAGTTGTTGCACCTGTATGAAAACCAAACGTTCCACTTATTACTTTACACACAATTTAAGAAAAAAATATTAACCGACGGCACGAAATTTTTGTATTGTCTCGGCCAAGTTTTTCGTAGAGTTTTACATCTAAATACGTAGATTCGCGTCATCTAGTTTAGATTTAAACATTTTATGTCTAGAATCATTTGTAGAATACACTTAAATCAACAAAAACAGTTTGCAACCAGCACCCTTGCTAAGTTGTAATTAGAGACCGAATTATAAGCTGCATAGTTGCATACGCATTTGCGTATTTTACCCGTTTTTGTTGGTCATTGCATGTTTTAACTTAAAACTAGTGACGCTGAATATTTTCGTGCGTACTAATATATCGCCGTAGAAACGACCATACTTTTCTTTTTTTTCTACTTATAAAACACTATTTGAGCGATCGAAGAGACAAACTTACTACCTACCGAACATTTGCATGTCATTCCTGGTTTCTAAGTCACAGACCATATCGTAACTAGCATCTTAGAGAACACATATCAGTTCCATTCCTCAAAAGATTAAAATTTCACATTTATATTAAATGTTATTGTAAAGTAATTGTGTATTTTGTAAGGTAATCCAAAGTCATTGGGATTTTAATAACTTATTAAAGATACGTGTGTACAAAAATATGATTGCTAAATTGACATTAAATGATTGCATACACTATGTAATAAATATATAATGGAGTAAAAATGTCGGTTACGATTCTGTTAAATTCCTAAAACAAAGTTCAAGAAAACTTCTTCCATAGTGGCGGATCAATTACAAACTTATGGTCTCTATATCTTAGCAAAAATAGAGAAAAATTGAAAGAAGGAAGGGAGACGTTTGCTCTGGGACAAAAAAGGCTTATAATAACAATAATAATGGTGTCTGCAATAATCCGGCCAATCAGGAGACTCCTTCACCCCGTTTGGCCACGTGACATGCTACAAGCGAAACTCAAAGCTGTGCCCGCGCCAGTCCCTTTTTCGTTTTTGTGCCTTCAGTTCGGTCAGACACACGAGTGCGAAAGGTCGACTTCCCGTGTGTTCCCGCGCGTAACCAAATGTGACTACGCTAATCCTACAAAAAACTATAAAGATTGTTGATTGTGTGTGTGGACCTTAATATAAATATTTTTAATTTCTGTGAGAAAAAGTGCAAATGGCGGCCTTGCCAGCAGGTGTTCAGTATGAGTTATCATCGGAGTCCAATAATGAAGGTAACAAGGAACTTGTGTTTGTGAAATTAACGGATTCAGCACTGAAAGCTATTGAGGAGTTCCTCATACAACAAAAAAAGGGCGGGTCGGCAAAACCTAAAATACAGTTCCTACCCGGAAATGAAGGGAAAATCTCCATTCCAGCAGTAGCCAGAGGCAATGACCATGGCCTATCAGGCGAAACCAAATTTCACTTCAGCATTAATAGTAATGCAGAAATGGAGGGAACAAGGGGTTCTTTCGGGTGCATTACTAGTGGCAATGCTCGACGGTTGGAGTCATGCGGGCCGCTACCACGCAGAATGCGTGTCAATGCGAATAACGACTCATACGCGGTCTTCAGGGACCGCATAGCGAGTACTATCGCCGCGGAGCAGAAAAAAAGCATCCGCGTCATCAAATGTAATGAAGTGGACATCGGCAATCCAAACCAAACCGAATGGCGTGAAGAGGCCAAGCGGCTTGTGCCCAAGCGAACAGAGCAGCCCGTACCGCCAGCGGCGCTGTCAGGCGGGCGTGCCGCCTGGAGCATGCCCGCTGGGGCTCCCAGCAGAGGCACCGCCGCGGCCGCCATCGCGACGGTGCTGCCTGACGAGCCCCCGCACAAGAAGCGGCGCGTCTCGTACTACCGCAGCCACTCCCCGCCCTCCTCAGGTTTCGTCACCACCTCCTCTAGAGAGCGACAGGTCGAGGATCTCCGACGCAGTCCTGTCAATCTAAAGACGGCAGTAATAGACGACTTAAAAAAAATTGCGTTACGAAATGTTTTTGGACGGCGATTAAACATATGTTGAGGTAATACTTCTTCAAAAAAAGGTATATGTTTCCTATGTTACCTGTTTCTTTAATGGATATGTCTAAAAACGTTACGTACTAATCATTGAGATGTGTACATACCTACAGGAGTACAGAGGGCCTAGCGACTTTTACAAAACAACCTTGTTGCGAAAACACTTTGTTTCAGGATTATAACAAGAATGCTCGTTTTCATACCGCTTTGTTACACAATATAAATTAATGACTTTAAATTTTCCTTTTGCTGGGCAAGTAATTAATTCATGGAAAATTCTTTTGGCGCATGCAGCTGTTTGTACGGAACCCTCGGTGTGCGAGTCCGACTCACACTTTTTTTTATCAGTCGAGCTTGTCTGCTCTCAACCGTCTGACAAAACTGTCCATAGTCCAGGAAAATAACTGCAATTATAAGCAAATCTGATGAAAAATTCCCGTAAAGTACTTTAACCGGAATTGTGTTCATTATGGTAGCAGTAACGTTGCGTGAAAGTCCATAAAATTCCAAGAGGGGCCAAAAAATGGACTGTCAAAGGGCCGAAAAATCAGTTCCTTGCTTAATTCTCATAAAGATTTTTCGTGTTATTTTGTTTTTGTATTTCTATGGATTTCAATGGAGTTTCCAGAAAATATTACTACTAGCTAAATGAACATAATTCCGGTGAAAATACTGAATAGGAATTAAATTTTGCAGATTGGCCTTCAATTACATAATTATATTTTCCTATTATTTTTTCTCACATTTCATTATCTTCGATGATTGTTCAACGGTTTACTAATGATTGCCAGTTTCTTAAGTACAATAATTTTATATACAATGCTTGTGTTTGCCATAATTTCATTAGAAAAACGCTTCAGTTGCCATAATCGTGAAATAAAATAAAATCATTTTCACTAATTTCATTGGTCATGTGTCATAATCATTTAAATCCATAAATTTAATTAATATATATTTCACATTCAATAATGTCGTTTTCCCTAACATTTATTCACCATAATATTCATTTGCCCATACTACTGCAACAATTACAGAGAAAAAGAATTTTTGAGAGCTTTGGCTTCCAATTTAAATTTTAAATAATATTGTTTTTGTATAGTAACAGTTTTCGGACCACACTTAACATTTCTTGCCGACCCGTGCTTTAGAAAGTAACCGTTTTACGGCACCAAAGTTTTGGAAGGGTCTTAAATAAAACAAACATAATAATGAGGAATCAATCTCTAGTAATTATGATTATAAATATTGATACAGTAGATCACCGTAGTTTAATACATTATTATCACAATAAAAAAGTAAGTACTTCACGGACTGTTCAATATAATTTGTGGTTAGAAATTATATGCAATTAAAAATAGTTACTTACACGGCCAAGTCACATTGCTTTAGTTAAAAAATAATAACAGAAGTAACATTGCAATTAGAATGATATGGAAAATTATTAATAGTGAAACCGGAATGTCTTGCACCCGAAGTAGTGACTACAGCCTTGATATTGATGACAAATTAGTTGAATCAGATTCTCAAGCCACCGCTGTATTTGAAAGTTTACAGTTTTGTAGTTTTTCATGTAGGTAATCCTAAAAAATATAATTTTGATTGAGTTATGGTAATCAATATTTTATCAACTGACATTGACACTTCGTTTGTTTTTTTAAGGTCTTCAGTCAGTCTAGGCAAGTCATGTATGTTTCTTACCATTTAAAAAAAAACAATCATTGAAACTTTGAACTTAAACAATCGCCTGTACTGACATTGTTTCTATTTTATTTAAAAATGTCCTGACTGCAACATATAAAGAAAACTTTATTGTTTTAAACATTTCAAACAAATTATCAGCTGAGTGGGTCGTGAATCAATTAGTCTGACAGTACCACGTCCCAGTCGTTATAGTACCTCGTTAGGAGGATCCTTCGACAATTTACATTTTCTAGTCATAAACAAAATCATTAGCAACCCCATCACGATCCTGATCGATTAAACAATGAGTAATCTATAATGACAAGCTCGTTGTAGAATCAGTTTGTGGTTGGTAAGTAGGCTCAAGATTAAATCAATATTTTTAAAGTCGTAGATTATATTAATAAAAACCAGCCTCACAGCGAACTACAGCGTAGCTAACTCTGTGTTACGGCGTAGCGCTTAGAGGCCGTAGTGCGAGTTTTTATGGTACTTTATCGCGTAAACGTAAATGCTATCTTCGATCTGTCAATTCGTTTACAAAAAAAGGTTGCCTCTTACTGTACATTTTTTTTTTACCTCGGTATAGATTATTTTACTGATTATTTTGTGAATGTGTGAACATTGTAGGCCTTCTAGATGTTAGTTAACATTTGTTAACTTTCTCATTTATTATATTATCTTTTTTTTTAGTTTCTTACGACTTATTGTCGGGCCTACGTTGTCCCCCCATAGTACTAATGCTGTAACATGGAAATATTGTAAAACCAAACCATTTAAAAAAAAAGTAACCATGGAGTTTCTTGCCGGTTCTTCTCCATAGGTAACGACCAACCCGAACCATGCACCTTTTGTCGACGTTTTATAAGTGCCCATGTAGGCCTGTGTCAAATAAAAAAAATATTTTGATTTTGACTGTCACCAGATGGCGCTTATCCAGTTTCAATAGAAATTGACGTTAACGTTAGCGATCAAGAACGAGTAAAAACTCGGTATGAGCCTTCAGTGCTACGGCTTAACAAATAGAGCTACGACGTATATACAGGTATTACATATTTAAAGAGTTGCCCTTTGGTCAGAGAGTCACTTTTCGATTTTCAAAAAGTATACTAAGCAAGGTCGTTCATTTACATTATATAGGAAGCGGCTTGACGCAAAATGACGTAAATAGGCTGAGTTTTTTGTTAAAACTTTTACAAACACGATTACAGGTCATCACATCCACAGGTATAGGAAACAGGGTCCCAGCTAGTTTTTATTTTATCATCAGTGACACCTTACCTGAACAGACAAAGGAGTTCACGAGGAGCAAAGAGATAATGATTTTTAAGTTTTCTTTGAAATATTGATTTAAACACTTTCTAAAAAGAATTCGGTTTATCAGTTCTGAGAAAAAAATACTTTAAGCTCATAACAAAGCCGCAAACAAAACAAACAAAGCAAGCCGCCGCAAACTAAGCGTATGTGTATAATTGCTTCTAATTCTCTTAATGCATTCACAATAAAATCGTTGACCGTTTTACTAGCTTGCATTTAACTTACAATCTTTTGTTACGAGTATGTTTGTTCTGGTCAAATCCTGCAACTAAATTATAAAGCAGTTATCCTCAGAACTCAACCGATTGAGACTTTTTCCTTGTAAATTGGTTGTATTTTTTTGCTTGGAGTCCAACCGCCATCTACTACTATACTATTTATTAACCTATCAAATCAAATCATTGTTTATTTTCTCAAACATGAGTATCATAAATACATAACAAATTGCCTCTCTACATTTCATAACCGAACCGAATCAATGAAAAATGTGAATGGAATAAATATACATACATGCTTTCAGTATTATAGGAGATGCGTTTATTTGCCCTCTTTGCTTACTGCATATTCAAAGACAATCTTACTTAAGGAGTAAACACCAGTCGTACCTAGGTCACATTTTTTTAAGATCTATTCCGGATTTTTTTGTGATCATGTATCAAATACTTTGGTAAGCTAATCAATCAGTCTTTAGTATTAACATCCTTTCGAATCATAGTGTGTCCTAGATATTAAAATTATTCAACATTCACCAGTCTCTGTGGAGTCTGCTTCCTTTAAAAATATCTAAACATACATAATAATAGCACCATAGTAGCAGGGCACAATACACCGCGGTCAACCGCATTTTTCATATTTTAAAATCTGCGTGGCATACATAGGTCGTCAATTGATCGTCTACTGCGAATCTTTATCAGCGATAAGACCACCATTTAGCACATTTCAATTGTTCCTGAAATACTTAGAAAGGGTACATATATTTATTTGTAATGGACGATCTCTGGAAGTACTGATCCGATTTCGCAAATTCATTCACTGATAACCACTCTCTTGCTGTAATAAGTAACCTAAGATTCCAACAAGCCTAAACTCGACCGGGATACATTGGTTTATTACGGAGTTCTGGTGCCTACCTACCTTCAGGCTTCATCACCAGATCAGTTCGATGGTACCATTTTCATAAAAATAATTAAATTAAATTTGCTTCATCACGGTCATTTAACTATTCGAGATCTCGTACACCCAAAACATTAGAAACTCTTATAGATTGCAAATGATAAAGAATTGTCCTTCAAATGGATTTGGAATAAGCGTGTAAGGGACTTTTCTGATGGTGTAACGCGATTTAAACTACGTCGATTTTAATTCCCAATCAGTCGAATTTCATCATTGTGCATTTAGGTGTATGTTTCAGTGGTGTTTTTCATCATTTCCACTTCACCAAATGATACTTTCTGAATGCAAATGCTTGCCGCCATGTTGATGAAAATACCAAAATCGCTATAGTATGCCCATAAAATTTGAGGAGTTCCCTCGATTTACTTGAGATTCTAACCTGATGACCATTGGACCACCTGGCAATTATACCATTTCAAGCAAAAGAAGAATTTTCTAAATCGGTCCAGACAAAAACCGACGAATTATGAATCTGAGTGTTTCCAAAAACTTACATCTAACTTAGCACCTGTATGAAAACCAAACGTTCCACTTATTACTTTACACACAATTTAAGAAAAAAATATTAACCGACGGCACGAAATTTTTGTATTGTCTCGGCCAAGTTTTTCGTAGAGTTTTACATCTAAATACGTAGATTCGCGTCATCTAGTTTAGATTTAAACATTTTATGTCTAGAATCATTTGTAGAATACACTTAAATCAACAAAAACAGTTTGCAACCAGCACCCTTGCTAAGTTGTAATTAGAGACCGAATTATAAGCTGCATAGTTGCATACGCATTTGCGTATTTTACCCGTTTTTGCTGGTCATTGCATGTTTTAACTTAAAACTAGTGACGCTGAATATTTTCGTGCGTACTAATATATCGCCGTAGAAACGACCATACTTTTCTTTTTTTTTTCTACTTATAAAACACATTTTGAGCGATCGAAGAGACAAACTTACTACCTACCGAACATGTGCATGTCATTCCTGGTTTCTAAGTCACATACCATATCGTAACTAGCATCTTAGAGAACACATATCAGTTCCATTCCTCAAAAGATTAAAATTTCACATTTATATTAAATGTTATTGTAAAGTAATTGTGTATTTTGTAAGGTAATCCAAAGTCATTGGGATTTTAATAACTTATTAAAGCTACGTGTGTACAAAAATATGATTGCTAAATTGACATTAAATGATTGCATACACTATGTAATAAATATTAAATGGAGTAAAAATGTCGGTCATGATTCTGTTAAATTCCTAAAACAAAGTTCATGAAAACTTCTTCCATAGTGGCGGATCAATTACAAACTTATGGTCTCTGTATCTTAGCAAAAATAGAGAAAAATTGAAAGAAGGAAGGGAGACGTTTGCTCTGGGACAAAAAGGGCTTATAATAACAATAATAATGGTGTCTGCAATAATCCGGCCAATCAGGAGACTCCGTCCGGCCGGAGACTCCGTCCGACCCCGTTTGGCCACGCGGCGGGCGACAAGCGAAACTCAAAGCTGTGCCCGCGCCAGTCCCTTTTTCGTTTTTGTGCCTTCAGTTCGGTCAGACACACGAGTGCGAAAGGTCGACTTCCCGTGTGAAGAAAGAAGAAGAAAAAAGAAAGAAAAGATTGTTGATTGTGTGTGTGGACCTTAATATAAATATTTTTAATTTCTGTGAGAAAAAGTGCAAATGGCGGCCTTGCCAGCAGGTGTTCAGTATGAGTTATCATCGGAGTCCAATAATGAAGGTAACAAGGAACTTGTGTTTGTGAAATTAACGGATTCAGCACTGAAAGCTATTGAGGAGTTCCTCATACAACAAAAAAAGGTCGGGTCGGCAAAACCTAAAATACAGTTCCTACCCGGAAATGAAGGGAAAATCTCCATTCCAGCAGTAGCCAGAGGCAATGACCATGGCCTATTAGGCGAAACCAAAATTCACTTCAGCATTAATAGTAATGCAGAAATGGAGGGAACAAGGGGTTCTTTCGGGTGCATTACTAGTGGCAATGCTCGACGGTTGGAGTCATGCGGGCCGCTACCACGCAGAATGCGTGTCAATGCGAATGACGACTCATACGCGGTCACCAGGGACCGCATAGCGAGCACTATCGCCGCGGAGCAGAAAAAAAGCATCCGCGTCATCAAATCTAATGAGGCGGACTTCGGCAATCTGAACCAAACCAAATGGCGTGAAGGGGCCAAGCGGCTTGTGCCCAAGCGAACAGAGCAGCCCGTACCGCCAGGCGGGCGTGCCGCCTGGAGCATGCCCGCTGCGGCTCCCAGCAGAGGCACCGCCGCGGCCGCCAGTGTGACGGTGCTGCCTGACCAGCCCCCGCACAAGAAGCGGCGCGTCTCGTACTACCGCAGCCACTCCCCGCCCTCCTCAGGTTTCGTCACCACCTCCTCTAGAGAGCGACAGGTCGAGGATCTCCGACGCAGTCCTGTCAATCTAAAGACGGCAGTAATAGACGACTTAAAAAAAATCGCGTTACGAAATGTTTTTGGACGGCGATTAAACATATGTTGAGGTAATACTTCTTCAAAAAAAGGCCCTTTTCAGGGCCGCATATGTTTCCTATGTTACCTGTTTCTTTAATGGATATGTCTAAAAACGTTACGTACTAATCATTGAGATGTGTACATACCTACAGGAGTACAGAGGGCCTAGCGCCTTTTACAAAACAACCTTGTTGCGAAAACACTTTGTTTCAGGATTATAACAAGAATGCTCATTTTCATACCGCTTTGTTACACAATATAAATTAATGACTTTAAATTTTCCTTTTGCTGGGCAAGTAATTAATTAATGGAAAATTCTTTTAGTGCATGCAGCTGTTTGTACGGAACCCTCGGTGTGCGAGTCCGACTCACACTTGTTTTTATCAGTCGAGCTTGACTGCTCTCAACCGTCTGACAAAACTGTCCATAGTCCAGGAAAATAACTGCAATTATAAGCAAATCTGATGAAAAACTCCCGTAAAGTACTTTAACCGGAATTTTGTTCATTATGGTAGCAGTAACGTTGCGTGAAAGTCCATAAAATTCCAAGAGGGGCAAAAAAATGGACTGTCAAAGAGCCGAAAAATCAGTTCCTTGCTTAATTCTCATAAAGATTTTTCGTGTTATTTTTTTTTTGTATTTCTATGGATTTTAATGGAGTTTCCAGAAAATATTACTACTAGCTAAATGTACATAATTCCGGTGAAAATACTGAATAGGAATTAAATTTTGCAGATTGGCCTTCAATTACATAATTATATTTTCCTATTATTTTTTCTCACATTTCATTATCTTCGATGATTGTTCAACGGTTTACTAATGTTTGCCAGTTTCTTAAGTACAATAATTTTATATACAATACTTGTGTTTGCCATAATTTCATTAGAAAAACGCTTCAGTTGCCATAATCGTGAAATAAAATAAAATCATTTTCACTAATTTCATTGTTCATGTGTCATAATCATTTAAATCCATAAATTTTATTAATATATATTTCACATTCAATAATGTCGTTTTCCCTAACATTTATTCACCATAATATTCATTTGACCATACTACTGCAACAATTACAGAGAAAAAGAATTTTTGAGAGCTTTGGCTTCCAATTTAAATTTTAAATAATATTGTTTTTGTATAGTAACAGTTTTCGGACCACACTTAACATTTCTTGCCGACCCGTGCTTTAGAAACTAACCGTTTTACGGCACCAAAGTTTTGGAAGGGTCTTAAATAAAACAAACATAATTATGAGAAATCAATCTCTAGTAATTATGATTATAAATATTGATACAGTGGAGCACCGTAGATTATTATCACAATAAAAAAGTAAGTACTTCACGGACTGTTCAATTTAATTTGTGGTTAGAAATTATTTGCAATAAAAAATAGTTACTTACACGGCCAAGTCACATTGCAAAATAATAATAGAAGTAACATTGCAATTAGAATGATATGGAAAATCATTAATAGTGAAACCGGAATGTCTTGCACCCGAAGTAGTGACTACAGCCTTGATATTGATGACAAATTAGTGGACTCAGCTTCTCAAGCCACCGCTGTATTTGAAAGTTTACAGTTTTGCAGTTTTTCATGTAGGTAATCCTAAAAAATATAATTTTGATTGAGTTATGGTTATAAATATTTTATCAACTGACATTGACACTTCGTTTGTTTTTTTAAGGTCTTCAGTCAGTGTAGGCAAGTCATGTATGTTTCTTACCATTTAAAAAAAAACTTATCATTGAAACATTGAACTTAAACAATCGCCTGTACTGACATTGTTTCTATATTATTTAAAAATGTCCTGACAGCAACATATAAAGAAAACTTTATTGTTTTAAAAATTTCAAACAAATTATCAGCTGAATGGGTCGTGAATCAATTAGTCTGACAGTACCACGTCCCAGTCGTTATAGTACCTCATTAGGAGGATCCTTCGACAATTTACATTTTCTAGTCATAAACAAAATCATTAGCAACCCCATCACGATCCTGATCGATTAAACAATGAGTAATCTATAATGACAAGCTCGTTGTAGAATCAGTTTGTGGTTGGTAAGTAGGCTCAAGATTAAATCAATATGTTTAAAGTCATAGATTATATTAATAAAAACCAGCCTCACAGCGAACTACAGCGCAGCTAACTCTGTGTTACGGCGTAGCGCTTAGAGGCCGTAGTGCGAGTTTTTATGGTACTTTATCGCGTAAACGTAAATGCTATCTTCGATCTGTTCAATCAATTCGTTTACAAAAAAGAGGTTGCCTCTTACTGTACATTTTTTTTTTTACCTCGGTATAGATTCTTTTACCGATTATTTTGTGAATGTGTGTACATTGTAGGCCTTCTAGATGTTAGTTAACATTTGTTAACTTTTTCATTTATTATATAACCTATTTTTTTTATTTTCTTACGACTTATTGGGCCTTGGGCCTACGTTGTGCCCCCATAGTACTAATGCTGTAACATGGAAATATTGTAAAACCAAACCATTAAAAAAAAAAGTAACCATGGAGTTTCTTGCCGGTTCTTCTCCATAGGTAACGACCAACCCGAACCATGCACCTTTTGTCGACGTTTTATAAGTGCCCATGTAAGCCTATGTCAAATAAAAAAAATTATTTTGATTTTGACTGTCACCAGATGGCGCTTATCCAGTTTCAATAGAAATTGACGTTAACGTTAGCGATCAAGAACGAGTAAAAACTCGGTATGAGCCTTCAGTGCTACGGCTTAACAAATAGAGCTACGACGTATATACAGGTATTACATATTTAAAGAGTTGCCCTTTGGTCAGAGAGTCACTTTTCGATTTTCAAAAAGTATACTAAGCAAGGTCGTTCATTTACATTATATAGGAAGCGGCTTGACGCAAAAGACGTAAATATGCTGAGTTTGTTATATGTTCATTGTTGTATGTTCATTATGGTAGCAGTAACGTTGCGTGAAAGTCCATAAAATTCCAAGAGGGGCAAAAAAATGGACTGTCAAAGGGCCGAAAAATCAGTTCCTTGCTTAATTCTCATAAAGATTTTTCGTGTTATTTTTTTTTTTTGTATTTCTATGGATTTCAATGGAGTTTCTAGAAAATATTACTACTAATTGAACATAATTCCGGTGAAAATACTAAATAGGAATTAAATTTTGCAGATTGGCCTTCAATTACATAATTATATTTTCCTATTATTTTTTCTCACATTTCATTATCTTCGATGATTGTTCAACGGTTTACTAATGTTTGCCAGTTTCTTAAGTACAATAATTTTATATACAATACTTGTGTTTGCCATAATTTCATTAGAAAAACGCTTCAGTTGCCATAATCATGAAATGAAATAAAATCATTTTCACTAATTTCATTGGTCATGTGTCATAATCATTTAAATCCATAAATTTAATTAATATATATTTCACTTTCAATAATGTCGTTTTCCCTAACATTTATTTACCATAATATTCATTTGCCCATACTACTGCAACAATTGCAGAGAAAAAGAATTTTTGAGAGCTTTGGCTTCCAATTTAAATTTTAAATAATATTGTTTTTGTATAGTAACAGTTTTCGGACCACACTTAACATTTCTTGCCGACCCGTGCTTTAGAAAGTAACCGTTTTACGGCACCAAAGTTTTGGAAGGGTCTTAAATAAAACAAATACAATTATGAGGAATCAATCTCTAGTAATTATGATTATAAATATTGATACAGTGGAGCACCGTAGTTTAATACATTATTATCACAATAAAAAAGTAAGTACTTCACGGACTGTTCAATTTAATTTGTGGTTAGAAATTATTTGCAATTAAAAATAGTTACTTACACGGCCAAGTCACATTGCTTTAGTTAAAAAATAAAAACAGAAGTAACATTGCAATTAGAATGAAATGGAAAATTATTAATAGTGAAATCGGAATGTCTTGCACCCGAAGTAGTGACTACAGCCTTGATATTGATGACAAATTAGTTGAATCAGATTCTCAAGCCACCGCAGTATTTGAAAGTTTACAGTTTTGCAGTTTTTCATGTAGGTAATCCTAAACAATATAATTTTGATTGATTTATGGTTATAAATATTTTATCAAGTGACATTGACACTTCATTTTTTTTTAAGGTCTATAGTCAGTCTAGGCAAGTCATGTATGTTTCTTACCATTTAAAAAAAAACAATCATTGAAACTTTGAACTAAAACAATCGCCTGACATTATTTCTATATTATTTAAAAATGTCCTGACTGCAACATACTCGTATAAAGAAAACTTTATTGTTTAAAAATTTCAAACAAATTATCAGCTGAATGGGTCGTGAATCAATAAGTCTAACAGTACCACGTCCCAGTCGTTATAGTACCTCATTAGGAGGATCCTTCGGAAATTTACAATTTCTAGTCATTAGCAACCCCATCACAATCCTGATCAATTCAACAATGACTAATCTTTAAAAACAAGCTCGTTGTAGACTCAGTTTGTAGTTGGTAAGTAGGCTCAAGATTAAATCAATATTTGTAAAGTCGTAGACTATATTAATAAAAACCACCGTCACAGTGAACTACAGCGTAGCTAACTGTGCTAAGGCGTAGCGCTTAGAGGCCGTAGTGCGAGTTTTTTATCGTACTTTATCGCGTAAACGTAAATGCTGTCTTCAATCTGTCAATTATTTTACAAAAAAGATGTTGCCTCTTACTGTATATTTTTTTTAACTTTGTGTAGATTCTTTTATTGATTATTTTGTGAATGTGTGAACATTGTAGGCCTTCTAGATGTTAGTTAACATATGTTAACTTTTTCATTTATTATATAATCTTTTTTTTTTATTTTCTTACGACTTATTGGGCCTTGGGCCTACGTTGTGCCCCCATAGTACTAATGCTGTAACATGGAAATATTGTAAAACCAAACCATTAAAAAAAAAAGTAACCATGGAGTTTCTTGCCGGTTCTTCTCCATAGGTAACGACCAACCCGAACCATGCACCTTTTGTCGACGTTTTATAAGTGCCCATGTAAGCCTATGTCAAATAAAAAAAATTATTTTGATTTTGACTGTCACCAGATGGCGCTTATCCAGTTTCAATAGAAATTGACGTTAACGTTAGCGATCAAGAACGAGTAAAAACTCGGTATGAGCCTTCAGTGCTACGGCTTAACAAATAGAGCTACGACGTATATACAGGTATTACATATTTAAAGAGTTGCCCTTTGGTCAGAGAGTCACTTTTCGATTTTCAAAAAGTATACTAAGCAAGGTCGTTCATTTACATTATATAGGAAGCGGCTTGACGCAAAAGACGTAAATATGCTGAGTTTGTTATATGTTCATTGTTGTATGTTCATTATGGTAGCAGTAACGTTGCGTGAAAGTCCATAAAATTCCAAGAGGGGCAAAAAAATGGACTGTCAAAGGGCCGAAAAATCAGTTCCTTGCTTAATTCTCATAAAGATTTTTCGTGTTATTTTTTTTTTTGTATTTCTATGGATTTCAATGGAGTTTCTAGAAAATATTACTACTAATTGAACATAATTCCGGTGAAAATACTGAATAGGAATTAAATTTTGCAGATTGGCCTTCAATTACATAATTATATTTTCCTATTATTTTTTCTCACATTTCATTATCTTCGATGATTGTTCAACGGTTTACTAATGTTTGCCAGTTTCTTAAGTACAATAATTTTATATACAATACTTGTGTTTGCCATAATTTCATTAGAAAAACGCTTCAGTTGCCATAATCATGAAATGAAATAAAATCATTTTCATTAATTTCATTGGTCATGTGTCATAATCATTTAAATCCATAAATTTAATTAATATATATTTCACTTTCAATAATGTCGTTTTCCCTAACATTTATTTACCATAATATTCATTTGCCCATACTACTGCAACAATTGCAGAGAAAAAGAATTTTTGAGAGCTTTGGCTTCCAATTTAAATTTTAAATAATATTGTTTTTGTATAGTAACAGTTTTCGGACCACACTTAACATTTCTTGCCGACCCGTGCTTTAGAAAGTAACCGTTTTACGGCACCAAAGTTTTGGAAGGGTCTTAAATAAAACAAATACAATTATGAGGAATCAATCTCTAGTAATTATGATTATAAATATTGATACAGTGGAGCACCGTAGTTTAATACATTATTATCACAATAAAAAAGTAAGTACTTCACGGACTGTTCAATTTAATTTGTGGTTAGAAATTATTTGCAATTAAAAATAGTTACTTACACGGCCAAGTCACATTGCTTTAGTTAAAAAATAAAAACAGAAGTAACATTGCAATTAGAATGAAATGGAAAATTATTAATAGTGAAATCGGAATGTCTTGCACCCGAAGTAGTGACTACAGCCTTGATATTGATGACAAATTAGTTGAATCAGATTCTCAAGCCACCGCAGTATTTGAAAGTTTACAGTTTTTCATGTAGGTAATCCTAAACAATATAATTTTGATTGATTTATGGTTATAAATATTTTATCAAGTGACATTGACACTTCATTTTTTTTTAAGGTCTATAGTCAGTCTAGGCAAGTCATGTATGTTTCTTACCATTTAAAAAAAAACAATCATTGAAACTTTGAACTAAAACAATCGCCTGACATTATTTCTATATTATTTAAAAATGTCCTGACTGCAACATACTCGTATAAAGAAAACTTTATTGTTTAAAAATTTCAAACAAATTATCAGCTGAATGGGTCGTGAATCAATAAGTCTAACAGTACCACGTCCCAGTCGTTATAGTACCTCATTAGGAGGATCCTTCGGAAATTTACAATTTCTAGTCATTAGCAACCCCATCACAATCCTGATCAATTCAACAATGACTAATCTTTAAAAACAAGCTCGTTGTAGACTCAGTTTGTAGTTGGTAAGTAGGCTCAAGATTAAATCAATATTTGTAAAGTCGTAGACTATATTAATAAAAACCACCGTCACAGTGAACTACAGCGTAGCTAACTGTGCTAAGGCGTAGCGCTTAGAGGCCGTAGTGCGAGTTTTTTATCGTACTTTATCGCGTAAACGTAAATGCTGTCTTCAATCTGTCAATTATTTTACAAAAAAGATGTTGCCTCTTACTGTATATTTTTTTTAACTTTGTGTAGATTCTTTTATTGATTATTTTGTGAATGTGTGAACATTGTAGGCCTTCTAGATGTTAGTTAACATATGTTAACTTTTTCATTTATTATATAATCTTTTTTTTTAGTTTCTTACGACTTATTGTCGGGCCTACGTTGTCCCCCCATAGTACTAATGCTGTAACATGGAAATATTGTAAAACCAAACCATTTTTTAAAAGAGTAACCATGGAGTTTCTTGCCGGTTCTTCTCCATAGGAAACGACCAACCCGAACCGTGCACCTTTTGTCGACGTTTTATAAGTGCCCATGTAAGCCTATGTGAATTTAAAAAAATATATTTGATTTTTACTGTCACCAAATGGCGCTTATCCAGTTTCAATAGAAATTGACGTTAACGTTAGCGATCAAGAACGAGTAAAATCTCGTTATGAGCTTTCAGTGCTACGGCTTAACAAATAGAGCTACGACGTATATACAGGTATTACATATTTAAAGAGTTGCCCTTTGGTCAGAGAGTCACTTTTCGATTTTCAAAAAGTATACTAAGCAAGGTCGTTCATTTACATTATATAGGAAGCGGCTTGACGCAAAATGACGTAAATAGGCTGAGTTTTTTGTTAAAACTTTTACAAACACGATTACAGGTCATCACATCCACAGGTATTGGAAACAGGGTCCCAGCTAGTTTTTATTTTATCATCAGTGACACCTTACCTGAACAGACAAAGGAGTTCACGAGGAGCAAAGAGATAATGATTTTTAAGTTTTCTTTGAAATATTGATTTAAACACTTTCTAAAAAGAATTCGGTTTATCAGTTCTAAGAAAAAAATACTTTAAGCTCATAACAAAGCCGCAAACAAAACAAACAAAGCAAGCCGCCGCAAACCAAGCGTATGTGTATAATTGCTTCTAATTCTCTTAATGCATTCACAATAAAATCGTTGACCGTTTTACTAGCTTGCATTTAACTTACAATCTTTTGTTACGAGTATGTTTGTTCTGGTCAAATCTTGCAACTACATTATAAAGCAGTTATCCTCAGACCTCAACCGATTGAGACTTTTTCCTTGTAAATTGGTTGTATTTTTTTGCTTGGAGTCCAACCGCCATCTACTACTATACTATTTATTAACCAATCAAATCAAATCATTGTTTATTTTCTCAAACATGAGTATCATAAATACATAACAAATTGCCTCTCTACATTTCATAACCGAACCGAATCATTGAAAAATGTGAATGGAATAAATATACATACATGCTTTCAGTATTATAGAAGATGCGTTTATTTGCCCTCTTTGCTTACTGCATATTCAAAGACAATCTTACTTAAGGAGTAAACACCAGTCGTAGCTAGGTCACATTTTTTTAAGTTCTATTCCGGATTTTTTTGTGATCATGTATCAAATACTTTGGTAAGCTAATCAATCAGTCTTTAGTATTAACATCCTTTCGAATCATAGTGTGTCCTAGATATTAAAATTATTCAACATTCACCAGTCTCTGTGGAGTCTGCTTCCTTTAAAAATATCTAAACATACATAATAATAGCACTATAGTAGCAGGGCACAATACACCGTGGTCAACCGCATTTTTCATATTTTAAAATCTGCGTGACATACATAGGTCGTCAATTGATCGTCTACTGCGAATCTGTATCAGCGATAAGACCACCATTGGGCACATTTCAATTGTTCCTGAAATACTTAGAAAGGGTACATAATATTTATTTGTAATGGACGATCTCTGGAAATACTGATCCGATTTCGCAAATTCATTCACTGATAACCACTCTCTTGCCGTAATAAGTAACCTAAGATTCCAACAAGCCTAAACTCGACCGGGATACATTGGTTTATTACGGAGTTCTGGTGCCTACCTACCTTCAGGCTTCATCACCAGATCAGTTCGATGGTACCATTTTCATAAAAATAATTAAATAAAATTTGCTTCATCACGGTCATTTAACTATTCGAGATCTCGTACACCGAAAACATTAGAAACTCTTATAGATTGCAAATGATAAAGAATTGTCCTTCAAATGGATTTGGAATAAGCGTGTAAGGGACTTTTCTGATGGTGTAACGCGATTTAAACTACGTCGATTTTAATTCCCAATCAGTCGAATTGCATCATTGTGCATTTAGGTGTAAGTTTCAGTGGTGTTTTTCATCATTTCCACTTCACCAAATGATACTTTCTGAATGCAAATGCTTGCCGCCTTGTTGATGAAAATACCAAAACCGCTATATGTATGCTCATAAAATTTGAGGAGTTCCCTCGATTTACTTGAGATTCTAACCTGATGACCATTGGACCACCTGGCAATTATACCATTTCAAGCAAAAGAAGAATTTTCTAAATCGGTCCAGACAAAAACCGACGAATTATGAATCTGAGTGTATCCAAAAACTTACATGTAACTAGATAACATAGTAGTTGCACCTGTATGAAAACCAAACGTTCCACTTATTACTTTACACACAATTTAAGAAAAAAATATTAACCGACGGCACGAAATTTTTGTATTGTCTCGGCCAAGTTTTTCGTAGAGTTTTACATCTAAATACGTAGATTCGCGTCATCTAGTTTAGATTTAAACATTTTATGTCTAGAATCATTTGTAGAATACACTTAAATCAACAAAAACAGTTTGCAACCAGCACCCTTGCTAAGTTGTAATTAGAGACCGAATTATAAGCTGCATAGTTGCATACGCATTTGCGTATTTTACCCGTTTTTGCTGGTCATTGCATGTTTTAACTTAAAACTAGTGACGCTGAATATTTTCGTGCGTACTAATATATCGCCGTAGAAACGACCATACTTTTCTTTTTTTTCTACTTATAAAACACTATTTGAGCGATCGAAGAGACAAACTTACTACCTACCGAACATTTGCATGTCATTCCTGGTTTCTAAGTCACAGACCATATCGTAACTAGCATCTTAGAGAACACATATCAGTTCCATTCCTCAAAAGATTAAAATTTCACATTTATATTAAATGTTATTGTAAAGTAATTGTGTATTTTGTAAGGTAATCCAAAGTCATTGGGATTTTAATAACTTATTAAAGATACGTGTGTACAAAAATATGATTGCTAAATTGACATTAAATGAATGCATACACTATGTAATAAATATATAATGGAGTAAAAATGTCGGTTACGATTCTGTTAAATTCCTAAAACAAAGTTCATGAAAACTTCTTCCATAGTGGCGGATCAATTACAAACTTATGGTCTCTATATCTTAGCAAAAATAGAGAAAAATTGAAAGAAGGAAGGGAGACGTTTGCTCTGGGACAAAAATGGCTTATAATAACAATAATAATGGTGTCTGCAATAATCCGGCCAATCAGGAGACTCCTTCACCCCGTTTGGCCACGTGACATGCTACAAGCGAAACTCAAAGCTGTGCCCGCGCCAGTCCCTTTTTCGTTTTTGTGCCTTCAGTTCGGTCAGACACACGAGTGCGAAAGGTCGACTTCCCGTGTGTTCCCGCGCGTAACCAAATGTGACTACGCTAATCCTACAAAAAACTATAAAGATTGTTGATTGTGTGTGTGGACCTTAATATAAATATTTTTAATTTCTGTGAGAAAAAGTGCAAATGGCGGCCTTGCCAGCAGGTGTTCAGTATGAGTTATCATCGGAGTCCAATAATGAAGGTAACAAGGAACTTGTGTTTGTAAAATTAACGGATTCAGCACTGAAAGCTATTGAGGAGTTCCTCATACAACAAAAAAAGGTCGGGTCGGCAAAACCTAAAATACAGTTCCTACCCGGAAATGAAGGGAAAATCTCCATTCCAGCAGTAGCCAGAGGCAATGACCATGGCCTATCAGGCGAAACCAAATTTCACTTCAGCATTAATAGTAATGCAGAAATGGAGGGAACAAGGGGTTCTTTCGGGTGCATTACTAGTGGCAATGCTCGACGGTTGGAGTCATGCGGGCCGCTACCACGCAGAATGCGTGTCAATGCGAATAACGACTCATACGCGGTCTTCAGGGACCGCATAGCGAGTACTATCGCCGCGGAGCAGAAAAAAAGCATCAGCGTCATCAAATGTAATGAAGCGGACATCGGCAATCCGAACCAAACCGAATGGCGTGAAGAGGCCAAGCGGCTTGTGCCCAAGCGAACAGAGCAGCCCGTACCGCCAGCGGCGCTGCCAGGCGGGCGTGCCGCCTGGAGCATGCCCGCTGGGGCTCCCAGCAGAGGCACCGCCGCGGCCGCCATCGCGACGGTGCTGCCTGACGAGCCCCCGCACAAGAAGCGGCGCGTCTCGTACTACCGCAGCCACTCCCCGCCCTCCTCAGGTTTCGTCACCACCTCCTCTAGAGAGCGACAGGTCGAGGATCTCCGACGCAGTCCTGTCAATCTAAAGACGGCAGTAATAGACGACTTAAAAAAAATCGCGTTACGAAATGTTTTTGGACGGCGATTAAACATATGTTGAGGTAATACTTCTTCAAAAAAAAGTATATGTTTCCTATGTTACCTGTTTCTTTAATGGATATGTCTAAAAACGTTACGTACTAATCATTGAGATGTGTACATACCTACAGGAGTACAGAGGGCCTAGCGACTTTTACAAAACAACCTTGTTGCGAAAACACTTTGTTTCAGGATTATAACAAGAATGCTCGTTTTCATACCGCTTTGTTACACAATATAAATTAATGACTTTAAATTTTCCTTTTGCTGGGCAAGTAATTAATTCATGGAAAATTCTTTTGGCGCATGCAGCTGTTTGTACGGAACCCTCGGTGTGCGAGTCCGACTCACACTTGTTTTTATCAGTCGAGCTTGTCTGCTCTCAACCGTCTGACAAAACTGTCCATAGTCCAGGAAAATAACTGCAATTATAAGCAAATCTGATGAAAAATTCCCGTAAAGTACTTTAACCGGAATTGTGTTCATTATGGTAGCAGTAACGTTGCGTGAAAGTCCATAAAATTCCAAGAGGGGCCAAAAAATGGACTGTCAAAGGGCCGAAAAATCAGTTCCTTGCTTAATTCTCATAAAGATTTTTCGTGTTATTTTGTTTTTGTATTTCTATGGATTTCAATGGAGTTTCCAGAAAATATTACTACTAGCTAAATGAACATAATTCCGGTGAAAATACTGAATAGGAATTAAATTTTGCAGATTGGCCTTCAATTACATAATTATATTTTCCTATTATTTTTTCTCACATTTCATTATCTTCGATGATTGTTCAACGGTTTACTAATGATTGCCAGTTTCTTAAGTACAATAATTTTATATACAATGCTTGTGTTTGCCATAATTTCATTAGAAAAACGCTTCAGTTGCCATAATCGTGAAATAAAATAAAATCATTTTCACTAATTTCATTGGTCATGTGTCATAATCATTTAAATCCATAAATTTAATTAATATATATTTCACATTCAATAATGTCGTTTTCCCTAACATTTATTCACCATAATATTCATTTGCCCATACTACTGCAACAATTACAGAGAAAAAGAATTTTTGAGAGCTTTGGCTTCCAATTTAAATTTTAAATAATATTGTTTTTGTATAGTAACAGTTTTCGGACCACACTTAACATTTCTTGCCGACCCGTGCTTTAGAAAGTAACCGTTTTACGGCACCAAAGTTTTGGAAGGGTCTTAAATAAAACAAACATAATAATGAGGAATCAATCTCTAGTAATTATGATTATAAATATTGATACAGTAGATCACCGTAGTTTAATACATTATTATCACAATAAAAAAGTAAGTACTTCACGGACTGTTCAATATAATTTGTGGTTAGAAATTATATGCAATTAAAAATAGTTACTTACACGGCCAAGTCACATTGCTTTAGTTAAAAAATAATAACAGAAGTAACATTGCAATTAGAATGATATGGAAAATTATTAATAGTGAAACCGGAATGTCTTGCACCCGAAGTAGTGACTACAGCCTTGATATTGATGACAAATTAGTTGAATCAGATTCTCAAGCCACCGCTGTATTTGAAAGTTTACAGTTTTGTAGTTTTTCATGTAGGTAATCCTAAAAAATATAATTTTGATTGAGTTATGGTTATAAATATTTTATCAACTGACATTGACACTTCGTTTGTTTTTTTAAGGTCTTTAGTCAGTCTAGGCAAGTCATGTATGTTTCTTACCATTTAAAAAAAAACAATCATTGAAACTTTGAACTTAAACAATCGCCTGTACTGACATTGTTTCTATTTTATTTAAAAATGTCCTGACTGCAACATATAAAGAAAACTTTATTGTTTTAAAAATTTCAAACAAATTATCAGCTGAGTGGGTCGTGAATCAATTAGTCTGACAGTACCACGTCCCAGTCGTTATAGTACCTCGTTAGGAGGATCCTTCGACAATTTACATTTTCTAGTCATAAACAAAATCATTAGCAACCCCATCACGATCCTGATCGATTAAACAATGAGTAATCTATAATGACAAGCTCGTTGTAGAATCAGTTTGTGGTTGGTAAGTAGGCTCAAGAATAAATCAATATTTTTAAAGTCGTAGATTATATTAATAAAAACCAGCCTCACAGCGAACTACAGCGTAGCTAACTCTGTGTTACGGCGTAGCGCTTAGAGGCTGTAGTGCGAGTTTTTATGGTACTTTATCGCGTAAACGTAAATGCTATCTTCGATCTGTCAATTCGTTTACAAAAAAGAGGTTGCCTCTTACTGTACATTTTTTTTTACCTCGGTATAGATTATTTTACTGATTATTTTGTGAATGTGTGAACATTGTAGGCCTTCTAGATGTTAGTTAACATTTGTTAACTTTCTCATTTATTATATAATCTTTTTTTTTAGTTTCTTACGACTTATTGTCGGGCCTACGTTGTCCCCCCATAGTACTAATGCTGTAACATGGAAATATTGTAAAACCAAACCATTTAAAAAAAAAGTAACCATGGAGTTTCTTGCCGGTTCTTCTCCATAGGTAACGACCAACCCGAACCATGCACCTTTTGTCGACGTTTTATAAGTGCCCATGTAGGCCTGTGTCAAATAAAAAAAATATTTTGATTTTGACTGTCACCAGATGGCGCTTATCCAGTTTCAATAGAAATTGACGTTAACGTTAGCGATCAAGAACGAGTAAAAACTCGGTATGAGCCTTCAGTGCTACGGCTTAACAAATAGAGCTACGACGTATATACAGGTATTACATATTTAAAGAGTTGCCCTTTGGTCAGAGAGTCACTTTTCGATTTTCAAAAAGTATACTAAGCAAGGTCGTTCATTTAAATGTAAATGAACGACCTTGCTTAGTATTAGTATTAGTAGTGCGGCTTGACGCAAAATGACGTAAATAGGCTGAGTTTTTTGTTAAAACTTTTACAAACACGATTACAGGTCATCACATCCACAGGTATAGGAAACAGGGTCCCAGCTAGTTTTTATTTTATCATCAGTGACACCTTACCTGAACAGACAAAGGAGTTCACGAGGAGCAAAGAGATAATGATTTTTAAGTTTTCTTCTAAATATTGATTTAAACACTTTCTAAAAAGAATTCGGTTTATCAGTTCTGAGAAAAAAAATACTTTAAGCTCATAACAAAGCCGCAAACAAAACAAACATAGCAAGCCGCCGCAAACTAAGCGTATGTGTATAATTGCTTCTAATTCTCTTAATGCATTCACAATAAAATCGTTGACCTTTTTACTAGCTTGCATTTAACTTACTATGTTTTGTTACGAGTATGTTTGTTCTGGTCAAATCCTGCAACTAAATTATAAAGCAGTTATCCTCAGACCTCAACCGATTGAGACTTTTTCCTTGGAAATTGGTTGTATTTTTTTGCTTGGAGTCCAACCGCCATCTACTACTATACTATTCATTAACCTATCAAATCAAATCATTGTTTATTTTCTCAAACATGAGTATCCTAAATACATAACAAATTGCCTCTCTACATTTCATAACCGAACCGAATCAATGAAAAATGTGAATTGAATAAATATACATACATGCTTTCAGTATTATAGAAGATGCGTTTATTTGCCCTCTTTGCTTACTGCATATTCAAAGACAATCTTACTTAAGGAGTAAACACCAGTCGTACCTAGGTCACATTTTTTTAAGATCTATTTCGGATTTTTTTGTGATCATGTATCAAATACTTTGGTAAGCTAATCAATCAGTCTTTAGTATTAACATCCTTTCGAATCATAGTGTGTCCTAGATATTAAAATTATTCAACATTCACCAGTCTCTGTGGAGTCTGCTTCCTTTAAAAATACCTAAACATACATAATAATAGCTGTTAAATGTCAAACCAAACCCCAATAATGTTTACACGAGGTTTACTCTAAACTTCTATAGATGGCGCTGTACTACTTTCTGAATCGCGCTATTAAAATTCTCCGGCCGTAGCGTATAAGCTCCGACGATGTTTACTTTTTTGGAACAATTACAGTTATTTCAGTGCAAGTGACTAATTGTGGTTTTATTTCTACATCACATAGTTATTCTTATCAGTAGTTATCAGTGCAAGTCGTGTTGTTCCATCTCGGTTAATATCAGGCAACTCTTGGTATTAAACATTGGTCCATCGAGCCCGATATAGTTCCGGACTTCCGGTTTTTGTAAGTTCGTCCGTGATACTCGCAGTGGATCGCTGCGGCTAAAGTACACGGTTCCCCGCATCGGCAGCGACAGCTTCGTCCACTGTTGTGGACAGGGTCAGCAGCGGTGGCAAAGTGTCGTCACACGGGCGCCATTTGCACCCAGTCATCGACCACATAGCCACCATCCAGTGCAAACGTGAGGTGACTGTACGTCATCCGCGTAGTTCAACGTGTCGTCATAAGAAGGACGTCACACCTATTTCGACGTGACAACAGAAGTCTGACGTCAAGTACAAAGTGACGCCACTCGCCACCAGGTGGCGCCACTAGGCCAACTTGCCTTCGTGTTTGTGAGTGAAGTGCAATCGTGAGTACATTGTTAGTTTTAATAGTTGGGGCAATCAGCAGCAATTTTGAACTTTATTCACATCAAGATTTTAACTTAGAACTTTTAAAGGGGAGTATTATTGGACTTAAGTAAATTATTGTAGCTTATAGTATAATGTGTAATTTGTTGCATGTTTAATTAAGGACTTAGAATAGTTTTACAAAAAACGAGGGAACGTGGTTTCTATGCCCGATTTCCAGCGATAGTAAAAAGTTGCAATTTGAAACACTTGTAATTTATTCAAAAGTATTTGGCACTTAGAATAATTTTAAGAGTTTACTTACATATTAATTAACTTAGAAAATATTTGCAAATTAGTTGGTATAAATTAGAAACAGATAATGTACATGTAATATTTTGTTTTCCTTTGAGCAGTAATTGTTTAATCAAACTTTATATATTTTATTGCTGAGTCTATTTTGCTTTTCTATTGAATTTACAATGGAGGGATCAATCAATGTCTTACAAAAAATACACAATTCTATCCAAAAAGGATTGATTAACTTTAAGAAAACGCCAAAGGAAAGACTTACGATAGAATATATTATAGAAACTAGAAAGGAATTACTAGAACAGAACTGGTCTAATTTTGAGAGTATACATTGTAAGTTATATGAAAGTTATAGTGCTGAAGAGATAGATCAAAAGGTAGATAATATTTATGAATCAACTGAAGATAACTATATAAATTACAAGGCTCACATGAAAACAGTACTCAATAAGATGTCAGTTAAAGGTTCAGAACAAGAAAATGGTACGGATAAATCAACTAAAAAATCTAGTGCCTTTGTTAAATTGCCTAAAATTTTAATTCCTACATTTTCGGGTCGGTACAGTGAGTGGGCTACCTTTAATGATTTATTTAAAGCTTTGGTACATAATAATGAGTCACTGAGTGATTGCCAAAAATTACATTATTTGAAAGATCATCTTACTGGAGAAGCCGAACAGTTAATCAGATACACTCCAATAAGTGACGCTAACTATAGTCAGTGTTGGGAAATTTTGGAAAAGCGCTATAATAATAAAAGGCATTTAGCTGACTGTATTTTAAACCGTTTGTTTGGCCAAAGGCGTTTATCTGCGGAGTCTGGTAGGGGTCTTAAAGAATTGTTCGACACAACTAATGATTGTTTAAAAGCACTTACACACCTGAACGTTGATGTGACTAAATGGGACGTAATCATCATTCACATCGTATCTAACAAATTGGATTTTGAAACGCGCAAACAGTGGGAATTGAGCATTGGTAACATCAGTGGTAATGAATTGCCATCCATGACACAATTTAAGACGTTTTTAGAAACCAGGTACCGCGCGTTGGAGTTCATAGAGCCAAATCGGTCCTCAGTTCACCAGGATAGGGTTTCAACTGGACACAGTCACAAGGCCTTGTTGGCCACCAATTCATCATCTAAGCGCTGTGAATACTGTCAGGAGGCGTCACACAAACTTTGTTTCTGCAAAAAGTTTGCTAAGCAACCAGTAGGCGTGAGACGTGATTTTGTAGCCAAGCAACATATTTGCTTTAATTGCTTAGGCAGCAATCACAATGTCTATGAGTGTAAGAATCCCGCTACCTGTAGAGCCTGTAACAGGCGTCATCACTCTTTGTTGCATCCAGTTAGCAATCCCGATGCATTAGTTGATTCGTCTGATACTGCAACCAGTGGTGAACCCATAGTGTCCTGCCTTTCAACAGGCACCGTTCGAAAGCCACGATCGGTTTTATTAGCCACGGCTCTAATAAACGCCGAAACAAGGATGGGTCATCCACAGGTAGTCAGAGCCTTGCTTGATCAAGGATCCCAGGCTTGTTTTATTACAGAATCTACAGTACAACTGTTGGGACTGAAGCGAGTTCCGGTTCAAGGGATCATAACGGGTTTGGGTAATAGCAAGTCAACCGTGGCCAAGCATGTGGTGCATGTTAAGATCCAGTCCCGCGTCGACCCAAGTTTTCACCTTCACTTGAGCGCTTACGTGTTGAATAGAATAACAACGTACCTGCCAGAGAAGGACATCGATACATGCAATTTCGACTGGATTAAAACTAAGGGTTTGTATCTTGCCGACCCACAATTCAACACACCCAATAGGATTGACATTCTGTTGGGCGCCGATGTTTACAGCTGCATCATACAGGAAGGGATCGTAAAGAGTCCACATGGCACTTTGATCGCACAACGCACTGCCTTAGGGTGGATCCTGTCTGGTACAGTTAATCCTGGAAATAAAGAGAAACTTAATACAAGAAATATTAGCGTCATGCACGCCCAGATAAACGAAGATGACAGTCTTATGAAATTTTGGGAAGTAGAAGAAACAACTAGAACAAATAAAATACTTACACCAGAAGAACAGAAATGTGAAGAGCTATATCGACAAACTACAACACGAGATGAAAATGGTCGGTATGTGGTCAGGCTTCCATTTCGAGATGTGAATCCTCTATGCAAAGCAGGGAACTCACGCGGCATAGCTGAATCAAGGTTCAAATCTCTAGAAAAAAGATTAGGAAAGAATGAAAAATTAAAGGGAGAATATACAAAGGTAATCAAAGAGTACTTACTACTAGGACACATGAGGGCTGTAAAGAAAAATGATAAAAAAAGCCAAGAAGCAGTTTATTTACCCCACCATGCGGTAATACGAGAGGACAAAACTACTACGAAAGTTCGAGTGGTGTTCAATGCGTCTGAAAAGAACAACAAGAGTATATCACTGAATGATACTCTGATGGTCGGCCCCACGCTGCAGGCTGATTTACGACACACTATTTTAAAATGGCGCCGGCATGCGATTGGTCTTGTAGCTGACATTATTAAAATGTATAGGCAGATACGGGTAGCTGAGAATGACGTCATGTTTCAGCGAGTCTTATGGCGAGACAGCCCGGACTTGCAACTACAAGACTACGAGTTACTGACCGTCACTTTCGGTACCGCTTCGGCTCCATATCAGGCAGTGCGAACGCTTCATCAGATCGCTTACGACGAAGGACATAAGTATCCACTGGCCTATAATAGAGTTTTGAACGCATTTTATATGGACTATCTGATGACAGGGTGTGACAGCGTGGAAGAAGGAACTGAAATATTCAAGCAAATGACAGCGTTATTGAAAACCGGGGGCTTTGAACTGCAGAAGTGGAATAGCAATTGTGAAAACATGTTAGAAATTATTCAATCAATGGAAACGGATAAGAATACAGATCAAATAGGTGAAACAAGCAAATACAAAAAGGATAATCTAATAGAACATACAAGGGAGGAAATCGAAGAACAAAATAGAGTACAAATAAAGCTGGATAATACAATAAAAATATAAGGTCTTACCTGGAATCGCAGAGAAGACACGTTTCAGTACTGCGTGAATCTTCCTTCTGCGTTGACAGCACCTATAACAAAGAGAGCCATAATTTCTGAAATTTCAAGACTGTTCGATCCGCTTGGTTGGTTAGCACCATGCGTGGTGATAGCCAAAGTATTAATTCAGAAATTATGGCTCGCAGGAGTCGGCTGGGACGAGGTTTTAAGCACGGATTTAGAACAAGAGTGGTGTACTTACCGTACCGAGCTCTCCCTCATCACAAGGGTTCAGGTACCACGGTGGCTTGGGACCAAGCCAACCGATGATCTGGAACTGCACGGGTTCAGTGATGCCTCAAAGGTAGCATATGCAGCTGTTATTTATCTACGCAGAGTCGATGTCACAGGACAAGTACACGTTTCTTTGCTGGTTGCGAAAACTCGAGTGGCTCCCATTAAGCAAATAAGCATCCCTCGCTTGGAGTTGTGTGGAGCAGTGCTGATGGCACAGCTACTGATGGAAACTGCTGAAATTCTGAACATACCACAGGAAAGGATAGCAGCCTGGACGGATTCTACTGTAGTCTTAGCTTGGCTTAACAGCCATCCAAGCAGGTGGAAAACATTTGTTGCAAACCGTACCTCAGATATATTATCAGCTACTAAACCTAGTCAGTGGTTTCATATTTCTACCAATGACAACCCCGCAGACTGTGCCTCGCGAGGTCTATTACCTAGTCTGTGGTGGAACACGAAATATGGTTTTCGGGACCATCATTTCTGAAGAACAAAACTATAAATTATGAAAAGCCAAAGGCTCTAAAGATTAATTTAGAAGAATCAGTTAGAATACATATAGCACTAGCTCCAGACCATTCAATTATAGAAAGGTTTTCTTCATTACCGAGATTGCTCAGGGTAGTAGCATATTGTCGACGATTTTTAAACAAGGGCAAAAATCAGGAAACATATTTACAAAAGCGAGAGCTAGAAGATGCATTGAATAGTTGTATAAAAAAGGTACAGTTAGAAACTTTTTATGAAGAACATTTACAACTACAGAAGAACGAACAAATACAGTCAAAAAGTAAGCTAAAATCCTTATGTCCCTATTTCGACAATCAAGGTATAATAAGAGCTAAGGGCAGACTCAGACAGAATTAGATGAGCAAACAAAACATCCAATAGTATTGCCTAGTGATAATCATTTAACCGAACTCATCGTGGCAGACGCGCACCATAAAACGTTGCACGGAGGTCCGCAACTAATGCTCGGTTATCTGAGAACGGCCTATTGGATTGTAGGAGCCAAAAATTTGGTCAAAAAACTTTTCAAAAAGTGTGTAAGATGCGCTAGGTATAGGCATAGCGCTCAGCATCAATTGATGGGTTCGCTTCCAACAGTTCGCTGCACACCTGCCAGGCCATTTTTGCACAGCGGAGTTGACTACGCTGGTCCAGTCCAAATACGCACCACCAAGGGTCGGGGACATCATGCATACAAGGGATATATCTGCCTATTTGTCTGCATGTGTACTCCACCAAATACCATCTAAAACGGGTAATAGGCGAATCAACACTTACCTACGAAGAGATGAGTACACTTCTAGCTCAGGTAGAAGCTTGCTTAAATTCGCGGCCGATAAGCACCATTAGTGGAACTGATCCTGGTGAACTGATGCCATTAACTCCAGGACATTTCTTGATTAGAGAGCCTATTTTAAATGTACCTGACTACACGTATGAGAACTCAAACGTAAATTGTTTGACGCGTTGGCAATTCGTGCAACGAATGTTGCAATCTTTCTGGAGACGTTGGTCTTCAGAATACATTACAAATCTCATGCATCGTTATAAGTGGTCTAAGCAGGTTCCGGAACCTAAGGTCGGTGACATAGTTTTAATCAAAGAAGATGATTTACCACCGAGTCGCTGGCTGTTAGGCCGTATCGAACAAAAACATCCAGCTGATGATAAAATCACCCGTGTCACATTGCGTACGGGTTCTTCAGTTTTAAAAAGACCAACCTCGAAATTATGTATTTTACCGGTTTTAGAGTAATGAACTTTGCATTATTTATTGTGTTTTATTGCATGTTGAACTTTTAAAATTTTAACCTTTTACAATTTTTGTTCAAATGTATACCCTTGTTAATTGTTATACTATTTCTACTTTTATTTGTTAAATTTAAGCTATACTTTTATGTACAACCCATTAGGATTTTAAAGAGCTATCGAATACAATGTAATTCAACCATCTAGATCAATTACCTATTGAATACAATATTGTTTCTTAACGTACTGCATAAATTTGTTGTATTAAGAAGGACATTTCCTCACTAAATGTCCTTGGTGGGCGGCATGTTAAATGTCAAACCAAACCCCAATAATGTTTACACGAGGTTTACTCTAAACTTCGATAGATGGCGCTGTACTACTTTCTGAATCGCGCTATTAAAATTCTCCGGCCGTAGCGTATAAGCTCCGACGATGTTTACTTTTTTGGAACAATTACAGTTATTTCAGTGCAAGTGACTAATTGTGGTTTTATTTCTACAGCACATAGTTATTCTTATCAGTAGTTATCAGTGCAAGTCGTGTTGTTCCATCTCGGTTAATATCAGGCAACTCTTGGTATTAAACAATAGCACTATAGTAGCAGGGCACAATACACCGCGGTCAACCGCATTTTTCATATTTTAAAATCTGCGTGACATACATAGGTCGTCAATTGATCGTCTACTGCGAATCTTTATCAGCGATAAGACCACCATTGAGCACATTTCAATTGTTCCTGAAATACTTAGAAAGGGTACATATATTTATTTGTAATGGACGATCTCTGGAAGTACTGATCCGATTTCGCAAATTCATTCACTGATAACCACTCTCTTGCCGTAATAAGTAACCTAAGATTCCAACAAGCCTAAACTCGACCGGGATACATTGGTTTATTACGGAGTTCTGGTGCCTACCTACCTTCAGGCTTCATCACCAGATCAGTTTGATGGTACCATTTTCATAAAAATAATTAAATAAAAACTGCTTCATCACGGTCATTTAACTATTCGAGATCTCGTACACCGAAAACATTAGAAACTCTTATAGATTGCAAATAATAAAGAATTGTCCTTCAAATGGATTTGGAATAAGCGTGTAAGGGACTTTTCTGATGGTGTAACGCGATTTAAACTACGTCGATTTTAATTCCCAATCAGTCGAATTGCATCATTGTGCATTTAGGTGTAAGTTTCAGTGGTGTTTTTCATCATTTCCACTTCACCAAATGATACGTTCTGAATGCAAATGCTTGCCGCCATGTTGATGAAAATACCAAAATCGCTATATGTGTGCCCATAAAATTTGAGGAGTTCCCTCGATTTACTTGAGATTCTAACCTGATGACCATTGGACCACCTGGCAATTATACCATTTCAAGCAAAAGAAGAATTTTCTAAATCGGTCCAGACAAAAACCGACGAATTATGAATCTGAATGTATCCAAAAACTTACATCTAACTAGATAACATAGCAGTTGCACCTGTATGAAAACCAAACGTTCCACTTATTACTTTACACACAATTTAAGAAAAAAATATTAACCGACGGCACGAAATTTTTGTATTGTCTCGGCCAAGTTTTTCGTAGAGTTTTACATCTAAATACGTAGATTCGCGTCATCTAGTTTAGATTTAAACATTTTATGTCTAGAATCATTTGTAGAATACACTTAAATCAACAAAAACAGTTTGCAACCAGCACCCTTGCTAAGTTGTAATTAGAGACCGAATTATAAGCTGCATAGTTGCATACGCATTTGCGTATTTTACCCGTTTTTGCTGGTCATTGCATGTTTTAACTTAAAACTAGTGACGCTGAATATTTTCGTGCGTACTAATATATCGCCGTAGAAACGACCATACTTTTCTTTTTTTTCTACTTATAAAACACTATTTGAGCGATCGAAGAGACAAACTTACTACCTACCGAACATTTGCATGTCATTCCTGGTTTCTAAGTCACAGACCATATCGTAACTAGCATCTTAGAGAACACATATCAGTTCCATTCCTCAAAAGATTAAAATTTCACATTTATATTAAATGTTATTGTAAAGTAATTGTGTATTTTGTAAGGTAATCCAAAGTCATTGGGATTTTAATAACTTATTAAAGATACGTGTGTACAAAAATATGATTGCTAAATTGACATTAAATGATTGCATACACTATGTAATAAATATATTATGGAGTAAAAATGTCGGTCACGATTCTGTTACATTCCTAAAACAAAGTTCATGAAAACTTCTTCCACAGTGGCGGATCAATTACAAACTTAAGGTCTCTGTATCTTAGCAAAAATAGAGAAAAATTGAAAGAAGGAAGGGAGACGTTTGCTCTGGGACAAAAAGGGCTTATAATAACAATAATAATGGTGTCTGCAATAATCCGGCCAATCAGGAGATTCCTTCACCCCGTTTGGCCACGCGACAGGCGACAAGCGAAACTCAAAGCTGTGCCCGCGCCAGTCCCTTTTTCGTTTTTGTGCCTTCAGTTCGGTCAGACACACGAGTGCGAAAGGTCGACTTCCCGTGTGTTCCCGCGCGTAACCAAATGTGACTACGCTAATCCTACAAAAAACTATAAAAATTGTTGATTATGTGTGTGGACCTTAATATAAATATTTTTAATTTCTGTGAGAAAAAGTGCAAATGGCGGCCTTGCCAGCAGGTGTTCAGTATGAGTTATCATCGGAGTCCAATAATGAAGGTAACAAGGAACTTGTATTTGTGAAATTAACGGATTCAGCACTGAAAGCTATTGAGGAGTTCCCCATACAACAAAAAAAGGGCGGGTCGGCAAAACCTAAAATACAGTTCCTACCCGGAAATGAAGGGAAAATCTCCATTCCAGCAGTAGCCAGAGGCAATGACCATGGCCTATCAGGCGAAACCAAATTTCACTTCAGCATTAATAGTAATGCAGAAATGGAGGGCACAAGGGGTTCTTTCGGGTGCATTACTAGTGGCAATGCTCGACGGTTGGAGTCATGCGGGCCGCTACCACGCAGAATGCGTGTCAATGCGAATGACGACTCATACGCGGTCACCAGGTACCGCATAGCGAGCACTATCGCCGCGGAGCAGAAAAAAAGCATCCGCGTCATCAAATCTAATGAGGCGGACATCGGCAATCCGAACCAAACCGAATGGCGTGAAGGGGCCAAGCGGCTTGTGCTCAAGCGAACAGAGCAGCCCGTACCGCCAGCGGCGCTGCCAGGCGGGCGTGCCGCCTGGAGCATGCCCGCTGGGGCTCCCAGCAGAGGCACCGCCGCGGCCGCCATCGCGACGGTGCTGCCTGACGAGCCCCCGCACAAGAAGCGGCGCGTCTCGTACTACCGCAGCCACTCCCCGCCCTCCTCAGGTTTCGTCACCACCTCCTCTAGAGAGCGACAGGTCGAGGATCTCCGACGCAGTCCTGTCAATCTAAAGACGGCAGTAATAGACGACTTAAAAAAAATCGCGTTACGAAATGTTTTTGGACGGCGATTAAACATATGTTGAGGTAATACTTCTTCAAAAAAAGGCCCTTTTCAGGGCCGCATAAGTTTCCTATGTTACCTGTTTCTTTAATGGATATGTCTAAAAACGTTACGTACTAATCATTGAGATGTGTACATACCTACAGGAGTACAGAGGGCCTAGCGCCTTTACAAAACAACCTTGTTGCGAAAACACTTTGTTTCAGGATTATAACAAGAATGCTCGTTTTCATACCGCTTTGTTACACAATATAAATTCATGACTTTAAATTTTCCTTTTGCTGGGCAAGTAATTAATTAATGGAAAATTCTTTTAGTGCATGCAGCTGTTTGTACGGAACCCTCGGTGTGCGAGTCCGACTCACACTTGTTTTTATCAGTCGAGCTTGACTGCTCTCAACCGTCTGACAAAACTGTCCATAGTCCAGGAAAATAACTGCAATTATAAGCAAATCTGATGAAAAATTCCCGTAAAGTACTTTAACCGGAATTGTGTTCATTATGGTAGCAGTAACGTTGCCTGAAAGTCCATAAAATTCCAAGAGGGGCAAAAAAATGGACTGTCAAAGGGCCGAGAAATCAGTTCCTTGCTTAATTCTCATAAAGATTTTTCGTGTTTTTTTTTTTGTATTTCTATGGATTTTAATGGAGTTTCCAGAAAATATTACTACTAGCTAAATGAACATAATTCCGGTGAAAATACTGAATAGGAATAAAATTTTGCAGATTGGCCTTCAATTACATAATTATATTTTCCTATTATTTTTTCTCACATTTCATTATATTCGATGATTGTTCAACGGTTTACTAATGTTTGCCAGTTTTTTAAGTACAATAATTTTATATACAATACTTGTGTTTGCCATAATTTCATTAGAAAAACGCTTCAGTTGCCATAATCGTGAAATAAAATAAAATCATTTTCACTAATTTCATTGGTCATGTGTCATAATCATTTAAATCCATAAATTTAATTAATATATATTTCACATTCAATAATGTCGTTTTCCCTAACATTTATTCACCATAATATTAATTTGCCCATACTACTGCAACAATTACAGAGAAAAAGAATTTTTGAGAGCTTTGGCTTCCAATTTAAATTTTAAATAATATTGTTTTTGTATAGTAACAGTTTTCGGACCACACTTAACATTTCTTGCCGACCCGTGCTTTAGAAAGTAACCGTTTTACGGCACCAAAGTTTTGGAAGGGTCTTAAATAAAACAAACATAATTATGAGGAATCAATCTCTAGTAATTATGATTATAAATATTGATACTGGTAGCGCCATCTCTTGTAAATGTCATAAATCAATGACCGAAAACACATAGACAAACGCATTTGAGATTTCGCGGGCGATCGATATCCTAATTATCTCGTTCCTTCCTCATTCCTTTTCCCTTTATGTACGCCTTAATGACAGGTCGCCAGAACGAACCGAAACTTCAACGTGAACGGGCCTCGTATCTCAACCGCCAGCTTTCCAAGCCACCTGGCTGGAGACTGATGCATCTAATTAGTTAGATTGCAGAGAACCTTGTGAACCGTGTCTATTAACCCGCCTCGCGGATATAAAACAATTGTGTGAAGTGTGTGGATCCTGAAGGAGCCATTTTGGAGTAGAAGAACACCAGCTCGCTGCCACACGTGGGCTGGCATCGACCACTACAAGGTTAGGCGTACTACTTCCCTCATTTCCATACTAGATCGCCCGAATTGATCCGTGAATATTTACCCGCTTATTTTCAACGCACTATTGCCAGAACCCTTCAAATACAGTCCACTTTTCATGATAGACACAAGGATGAAGAGGTTTCTCAAAACCGCTATAACATTTTTGGTCCTTCGTAGCCCGATATATTACTATAATATATCAATTTTCCTTTATTTCTTACGTAGGAATCAATCATAAATTTCTACTAGGGTCGTGGCACCTAGCCGCCTACCCACATAATCAAGTTGTAAACCCAATACGTGGTTCCATCAACGCCGCTATAGCAGGTTCATAATTACGTATCTGCTATTATTAAAAATAATTCTTATTTAAAACTAACTTGTCGTATTGTAAATTTCTATATTTCAAGCGTCTTTTAGTTTAACCGCCCTTATAGGAATCACCTACCTCCAATTATAAATTGTTAGGAATAAGTTACTTTCCGAATACCGCGGGGTAGACATTCATTCTATAAGAGAAAAATAAAATAGGTGTACTACTTGTAGGTACCTACGCAGTATAAATATCATAACTTTACCGAATACGTTTCGACGATTGCGGGCTATAGGTTGCATATTTATACCTATTCATTTATCTTAAACAATATTCAAACTTAGCAATAAAACTGGTTGGGATAGTAATGCTATTAACATTTTGTACTATCTAATTACTTTGGTTAGTGGGTACTACGAAAAAACTTATTTCGTTACTACGCAAATATTGCGAAACCCGTTGTCACAGTACAGTCACAATCAGTAGTATTACTTTTCTACATATAGTTGTTCGTTTAAATAATTACCGTACATTGTTTTGTTTGTGTGGTTATTTGTAACTACATAACATAACAATGCCGCGTGATGCGAAAGCAATCGCTTCTTCGGAAGATCAACAGTTAGTGATTTTAGAAGCTAAGCGTAATATACTTTTCGAGCGTATTCAGTCAATTTATGATCGCTCTAAAGTCGCTAATACTTCCGAATCGGTGAGAGAAGGCTTTCTCAGTTCTTGTGTAACAATAGATGATATTCGAACGGACTTTCATAAATTATTGGATGATTATAATGCTAGGTTACTGGCTATATATCCCGATGCGAAGCCTAGCTATCAAGCCTACGCCTCATTCGAGGATATGTATTGTTCCGTGAAACGTGCGATGTCTCAATTGGAAGATAAGCCGTCCGGGAGGCACAGTATGAGTGATTCCGCAACATGTAGACCAAGGTTGCCGCCAATCGAACTCATGTCGTTCGACGGTGATATACGAAACTGGCCATTATTTTATGCAAGTTTTAAATCTACAGTTCATGACAATAAGTCGCTGACGGATGCAGACAGGTTGTACTATTTAATAGGTAAGCTGTCGCCGAAGGCACAGTCTGTGTTCGTGGGAGTCACACCGTGTGCTGAGAATTACCAAGTCATGTTCCAGGCACTCCTCGATAGGTACCAGGATATTCGTGTCCTCGCGTCTACCTACTTGGATCAAGCTTTAAATCTTAAATTGTCCGGTCCCGCGTCTGTTTCGAATTACCAGCTATTCGTGGACAAGTTCATCACCGCAATTAATTCCCTAAAGAATCTAAAATTAGTTGACCTTCTGGATTTCATTTTATTGCAACTCGCAATAAAAAAGTTTGACACTGAAACTATTCGCGCTTTCGAGATGACAGAACGTAATCGTAAGATTCCCACTCTAGATAGTTTTGTCAGCTTCATCAATGATCAGTGTCGGATATTCCGTAATACCCAACCACCCTTAGCTAACAATAATAAGCCTAATAGTTCGGACAATTCACATAAGTCTAATAAATCGCGTAGTTTTAATAATAAAATGACCGCCCCTAATCCACAATCCTATGTAGCTTGCTCTGAGTCAAATAATTCAAACAAGTGTCTGTGCGAAGCATATATCCATGAACACTTATATAAATGTCCCGCTTTTGATAATTTGACTCCGACAGCTCGTATCAAATGTGTGAATGACAACAGTGCTTGTGTCAATTGTTTGAGTATTAAACATAAAACGGTTAACTGTTCTTCTAAATTAAAGTGTCGCACATGTAATCAACGTCATCATACATTGTTACATTTTAATAAAAACCCGCAATTATCATCTGTAGTGACGTCACAGCCGAATCCGGTCCCAACGCCTATGCCGACTGTACCTTCTATTACCTCACAGTCTGAGGTATCGTTGTGTACGACCTCTGTCGCTGGCGCCGCTCGATCGCGTTCGATTGACGCTCGGTGCGTTGCGGCGTCGCCGTCGGCGAGAGATAGCCCGCAATGTACGGCGTATACAACCGTTCTGCTCGCTACTGCTCAAGTCGTAATTTACGATGTAAATGATAAGCCGCACATAATACGTTGTTTACTAGATAGCGCATCTCAAAGTAATTTTATTACTTCTGAATGTTTTAAGCGTCTAGGACTTTGGAAGAACTTTCATACTTCTAATTTAATAGTTAAAGGAATCGGTGGGTCGGAAAAACCAGTTAAAGGTTCCGTAGATATTAAATTATATTCTCGTTTTAGTAATGATATTAATTTTAACGTTTCTTCGCTTATTGTTGAACGTATAACGGAGACATTGCCGACCGCTCTCGTCGATGTCTCTAAACTTACACATCTCAAAACATTACCGCTCGCAGATTCGAAGTTTGCGGAGCCGAGCAGTATCGATGTTTTGATTGGTGCTGCTATATTCCCGCGCTTGCTTATGCCTAACATAGTGCATAGCGAGCAATATAATATACCTCCCGCTATTGAAACTGTGTTGGGGTATGTGGTTATGGGTTCCGTACCTACGGCACATACTTCACACTGTACGAGTACAACTTCATGTTGTTCTGTTCTTCAAGATCCCAGTTTAGATTCGCTTCTCAAGCGATTCTGGGAGCTTGAAGAAATTTCCGCCTCGCCCTCGCAGAGCCGTAAGGATCTCGAGTGCGAAGAACATTTTCGCGCTACCACTGTTCGCGATGAAAGTGGTAGATATATTGTGTCGCTGCCATTTTGCGACGACCCTTATTCGCTAGGCGACTCATACGCTGCCGCACTTAGGCGTTTTCATTGTTTGGAGCGCAAACTTGATGCGTCCTTAGGGTTACGCAGCGCTTACAATGACGTCATGCGGGACTACATTAACAAGGGATATTTGAGTCCGGTTTTAAAAGATGACAACGTTTCTAATCTGTCATATTACATTCCGCATCACGGTGTCGTTCGCGAAGATAAGACTTCCACTAAACTTCGCGTAGTTTTAGACGCTAGTAGTCAAACTACATCGGGACAGTCGATCAATGACATTCTACGTGCAGGCCCTAATCTACAGGGTGATTTATTTAATATTATAATTCGTTTTCGTCTCTTTCAAATAGCCCTGTCTGCTGATTGCCGCCAAATGTTTCTCAATGTCGGCGTTCGTGAATCGGACCGTAGATTTCAACGCATCTTTTACAGATTCAGTAAACATGAACCTATAATGGTCTACCAATTTAATCGTGTTTGCTTCGGATTTAAGTCTAGTCCATATCACGCGTTACGTGTAGTCCGCCAGTTAGTCGCTGATGAAGGCGATAATTTCCCTGCAGCGTCTGCTGCTGCTTCTTCCGCCCTATATATGGATGACATTGCCTGTAGTGTCATGTCCATACCGCAAGCAATTTCGCTTTGTGATGAGCTTATTCAGCTCTTCAAGCGAGGCCAGTTCGACCTTGTCAAATGGACAAGTAACTCGAAAGAGGTTCTCGCACACATACCTGATACTCATAAGGCTTCGCCCGATATCGAGTATGAGAAGTCTATACCGCATAAGGTCCTGGGTTTACGCTGGGACAAGTCTTGTGACAGTTTCCGCTTTGACGTCACCACACCAGATGATAAATGTACCAAGCGAACCATGCTTTCCACAGTGGCTCGGCTATGGGACTTAATGGGTTTTGTCGCCCCCACTATTCTGTACGCTAAGCTCTTAATTAAGGAACTTTGGCTAGCAAAGTGTGACTGGGACGACATACCACCTGAACATATAGTCACCGCCTGGAAGCAGTTTTGTACTGAGCTTTCTACGCTTAATGAAATTATTATCCCGCGTCATCTGGGGTTGGTCGACGGATGCACCATGAATTTAGTAGGTTTCGCTGACGCCAGCGAGCGTGCTTACGGTGGAGTCGTACACATGCAAATATACAATGGTTCTAACTACTCCGTGCAGTTAGTTAGTGCGAAGTCTAAAGTCTCACCTGTGAAAACCATTTCGGTGGCTAGACTAGAGTTGTGCGCGGCCCTACTATTGTCTAAGTTGCTTCGCAAGGTACAAGACACAATATCGCCCCACTACCGCATCCATAAGGTATACGCGTTTACTGACTCTAAAGTAGTGCTCGCCTGGATAAATTCCTCACCGCACCGCTGGCAAACTTTTGTTGCCAATCGGGTTACTAAGCTGATAGAGCTTATACCCGCTAATTGTTTCAACCATGTCGCAGGTACTGAGAACCCCGCTGATTGTCTGTCTCGTGGTGTCACGCCAGCTAAGCTCTTGCAGCATCCATTGTGGTATCGTGGACCATCGTGGGTTTCACATGACCCAGCTGAGTGGCCCATACATACTTTCGAACACAATGCACTGCATGTGGGCGTACCCGAACAGAAATCAGTCGCTCATGCCGTGGTTTCTGAGGTTACGGAATCCCCAATTTACGCGCTAGCACTACGTGTTTCGTCGTGGTCTAAGTTGCTACGCGCTATTGTTTACGTCTATAAGTTTTTAAGACAACTGCCTAGTGCACGTACTGTATCAAGCTCTGATCTGAAATATGCAGAAATTAAATTGCTGCGAGCTGTACAGGATGTTCATTTCCGTAACGATATTTTAAATTTAAAAAACAATAAACCATGTACTCCCGCCATCCATAAGCTTAAGCCGTTTCTCGATGAGCACGGCATCATACGAGTTGGTGGTCGTCTCACAAATTCGGACGAACCCTACGAATATAAACATCCCTGTATTCTACCACGTCATGACCATATTGTTGATCTTCTTGTTGACTTTTGTCACAAGAAACATCTTCATGCCGGTCCGGAGTTGCTTATGTCCTTACTCAGGCATAATTATTGGATTTTGCTGCACGTCGAATAATTCGTCACAGAATCCACAACTGTAACACTTGCTTTAAGTTCCGCCCGCGTCCTATTCTTCCACTTATGGCAGATCTACCTAGCCAGCGTGTTAACCAAGTCGATAAGGCGTTCACTCACACCGGCTGTGACTATGCAGGCCCGCTACAGTACACACCATTTCGTGGTCGAGGTGTTAAGAGCCGTAAGGCTTGGCTCTGCATTTTTACGTGTTTGACGACGCGTGCCACGCACATTGAAGTGGCAACAGATTTAAGTACAGTGACTTTCCTTGCAGCCTTAAAACGCTTTCTTTCGCGACGCGGTCCTATTAAATGCTTATATACCGATAACGGTACTTGTTTCGTAGGTGCAAGTTCTTATTTACGCGACCTTCACAAATTTCTTAAAGATTTTCGTCCTCATCTTGAGGAAGAACTTTCCTTCAATCATATAGATTGGAAGTTTATTCCGCCTGCTTCCCCACATTTTGGAGGATGTTGGGAAAGTATGGTTAAGGTAGTTAAAACTCACCTTTTTAAAGTTATAGGTCAACAAATCCTCTCCTACGAGGAACTTATAACTGTCCTTAGTCAAGTTGAGGCTCTAGTTAATTCGCGGCCACTTACTGCTTTGAGTAGTGACCCTACTGAACCATCAGCACTGACCCCTGCGCATTTCTTGCACACCGCGCCATTGTTGTCCCTTCCCGCTCCTGAAGCAGACTCGCTCAGCTTGCTTCAGCGACATACTCTACTTGACAAACTGGTGCAGTCGTTCTGGCAGCGCTGGCGTTCAGAATACTTACATCAACTTCAGGCTAGATCAAAATGGAATAGTCCTGCACCTTCTATACAAGAGGGTACTATAGGTATGCAACTTAATGTATTATGCAACTCGCAGTATTTGTCTTAAATCTTAATAATTGAAATGTAAAAATCCGCATCTTAGTCCGTATTGCTGAATAGGTATACGGTAGTACACCTCATAGGGCTAAGTTTATTTTTCATTAAAGGTGACCCTTTAAGGCCGGGAAAATGGTAGCGCCATCTCTTGTAAATGTCATAAATCAATGACCGAAAACACATAGACAAACGCATTTGAGATTTCGCGGGCGATCGATATCCTAATTATCTCGTTCCTTCCTCATTCCTTTTCCCTTTATGTACGCCTTAATGACAGGTCGCCAGAACGAACCGAAACTTCAACGTGAACGGGCCTCGTATCTCAACCGCCAGCTTTCCAAGCCACCTGGCTGGAGACTGATGCATCTAATTAGTTAGATTGCAGAGAACCTTGTGAACCGTGTCTATTAACCCGCCTCGCGGATATAAAACAATTGTGTGAAGTGTGTGGATCCTGAAGGAGCCATTTTGGAGTAGAAGAACACCAGCTCGCTGCCACACGTGGGCTGGCATCGACCACTACAAGGTAAGGCGTACTACTTCCCTCATTTCCATACTAGATCGCCCGAATAGATCCGTGAATATTTACCCGCCTATTTTCAACGCACTATTGCCAGAACCCTTCAAATACAGTCCACTTTTCATGATAGACACAAGGATGAAGAGGTTTCTCAAAACCGCTATAACAGATACAGTGGAGCACCGTAGTTTAATACATTATCATCACAATAAAAAAGTAAGTACTTCACGGACTGTTCAATTTAATTTGTGGTTAGAAATTATTTGCAATTAAAAATAGTTACTTACACGGCCAAGTCACATTGCTTTAGTTAAAAAATAATAACAGAAGTAACATTGCAATTAGAATGATATGGAAAATGATTAATAGTGAAACCGGAATGTCTTGCACCCGAAGTAGTGACTACAGCCTTGATATTGATGACAAATTAGTTGAATCAGATTCTCAAGCCACCGCTGTATTTGAAAGTTTACAGTTTTGCAGTTTTTCATGTAGGTAATCCTAAAAAATATATTATTTTGATTGAGTTATGGTTATAAATATTTTATCAACTGACATTGACACTTCGTTTGTTTTTTTAAGGTCTTTAGTCAGTCTAGGCAAGTCATGTATGTTTCTTACCATTTAAAAAAAAACTATCATTGAAACTTTGAACTTAAACAATCGCCTGTACTGACATTGTTTCTATATTATTTAAAAATGTCCTGACTGCAACATATAAAGAAAACTTTATTGTTTTAAAAATTTCAAATAAATTATCAGCTGAATGGGTCGTGAATCAATTAGTCTGACAGTACCACGTCCCAGTTGTTATAGTACCTCATTAGAAGGATCCTTTGACAATTTAAATTTTCTAGTCTTAAACAAAATCATTAGCAACCCCATCACGATCCTGATCGATTAAACAATGAGTAATCTATAATGACAAGCTCGTTGTAGAATCAGTTTGTGGTTGGTAAGTAGGCTCAAGATTAAATCAATATTTTTAAAGTCGTAGATTATATTAATAAAAACCAGCCTCACAGCGAACTACAGCGTAGCTAACTCTGTGTTACGGCGTAGCGCTTAGAGGCCGTAGTGCGAGTTTTTATGGTACTTTATCGCGTAAACGTAAATGCTATCTTCGATCTGTCAATTCATTTACAAAAAAGAGGTTGCCTCTTACTGTACATTTTTTTTTTACCTCGGTATAGATTCTTTTACCGATTATTTTGTGAATGTGTGAACATTGTAGGCCTTCTAGATGTTAGTTAACATTTGTTAACTTTTTCATTTATTATATAATCTTTTTTTTTAGTTTCTTACGACTTATTGTCGGGCCTACGTTGTCCCCCCATAGTACTAATGCTGTAACATGGAAATATTGTAAAACCTACCATTTTAAAAAAAAGTAACCATGGAGTTTCTTGCCGGTTCTTCTCCATAGGTAACGACCAACCCGAACCATGCACCTTTTGTCGACGTTTTATAAGTGCCCATGTAGGCCTATGTCAAATAAAATAAAATATTTTGATTTTGACTGTCACCAGATGGCGCTTATCCAGTTTCAATAGAAATTGACGTTAACGTTAGCGATCAAGAACGAGTAAAAACTCGGTATGAGCCTTCAGTGCTACGGCTTAACAAATAGAGCTACGACGTATATACAGGTATTACATATTTAAAGAGTTGCCCTTTGGTCAGAGAGTCACTTTTCGATTTTCAAAAAGTATACTAAGCAAGGTCGTTCATTTACATTATATAGGAAGCGGCTTGACGCAAAATGACGTAAATAGGCTGAGTTTTTTGTTAAAACTTTTACAAACACGATTACAGGTCATCACATCCACAGGTATAGGAAACAGGGTCCCAGCTAGTTTTTATTTTATCATCAGTGACACCTTACCTGAACAGACAAAGGAGTTCACGAGGAGCAAAGAGATAATGATTTTTAAGTTTTCTTTGAAATATTGATTTAAACACTTTCTAAAAAGAATTCGGTTTATCAGTTCTGAGAAAAAAAATACTTTAAGCTCATAACAAAGCCGCAAACAAAACAAACAAAGCAAGCCGCCGCAAACCAAGCGTATGTGTATAATTGCTTCTAATTCTCTTAATGCATTCACAATAAAATCGTTGACCTTTTTACTAGCTTGCATTTAACTTACAATGTTTTGTTACGAGTATGTTTGTTCTGGTCAAATCCTGCAACTAAATTATAAAGCAGTTATTCTCAGACCTCAACCGATTGAGACTTTTTCCTTGGAAATTGGTTGTATTTTTTTGCTTGGAGTCCAACTGCCATCTACTACTATACTATTTATTAACCTATCAAATCAAATCATTGTTTATTTTCTCAAACATGAGTATCATAAATACATAACAAATTGCCTCTCTACATTTCATAACCGAACCGAATCAATGAAAAATGTCAATGGAATAAATATACATACATGCTTTCAGTATTAAAGAAGATGCGTTTATTTGCCCTCTTTGCTTACTGCATATTCAAAGGCAATCTTACTTAAGGAGTAAACACCAGTCGTACCTAGGTCACATTTTTTTAAGATCTATTCCGGATTTTTTTGTGATCATGTATCAAATACTTTGGTAAGCTAATCAATCAGTCTTTAGTATTAACATCCTTTTGAATCATAGTGTGTCCTAGATATTAAAATTATTCAACATTCACCAGTCTCTGTGGAGTCTGCTTCCTTTAAAAATACCTAAACATACATAATATTAGCACTATAGTAGCAGGGCACAATACACCGCGGTCAACAGCATTTTTCATATTTTAAAATCTGCGTGACATACATAGGTCGTCAATTGATCGTCTACTGCGAATCTTTATCAGCGATAAGACCACCATTGAGCACATTTCAATTGTTCCTGAAATACTTAGAAAGGGTACATATATTTATTTGTAATGGACGATCTCTGGAAGTACTGATCCGATTTCGCAAATTCATTCACTGATAACCACTCTCTTGCTGTAATAAGTAACCTAAGATTCCAACAAGCTTAAACTCGACCGGGATACATTGGTTTATTACGGAGTTCTGGTGCCTACCTACCTTCAGGCTTCATCACCAGATCAGTTCGATGGTACCATTTTCATAAAAATAATTAAATAAAATTTGCTTCATCACGGTCATTTAACTATTCGAGATCTCGTACACCCAAAACATTAGAAACTCTTATAGATTGCAAATGATAAAGAATTGTCCTTCAAATAGATTTGGAATAAGCGTGTAAGGGACTTTTCTGATGGTGTAACGCGATTTAAACTACGTCGATTTTAATTCCCAATCAGTCGAATTTCATCATTGTGCATTTAGGTGTAAGTTTCAGTGGTGTTTTTCATCATTTCCACTTCACCAAATGATACTTTCTGAATACAAATGCTTGCCTTCCCTCGATTTACTTGAGATTCTAACCTGACAACCATTGGACCACCTGGCAATTATACCATTTCAAGCAAAAGAAGAATTTTCTAAATCGGTCCAGACAAACACCGACGAATTATGAATCTGAGTTTATCCAAAAACTTACATCTAACTAGATAACATGGTAGTTGCACCTGTATGAAAACCAAACGTTCCACTTATTACTTTACACACAATTTAAGAAAAAAATATTAACCGACGGCACGAAATTTTTGTATTGTCTCGGCCAAGTTTTTCGTAGAGTTTTACATCGAAATACGTAGATTCGCGTCATCTAGTTTAGATTTAAACATTTTATGTCTAGAATCATTTGTAGAATACACTTAAATCAACAAAAACAGTTTGCAACCAGCACCCTTGCTAAGTTGTAATTAGAGACCGAATTATAAGCTGCATAGTTGCATACGCATTTGCGTATTTTACCCGTTTTTGCTGGTCATTGCATGTTTTAACTTAAAACTAGTGACGCTGAATATTTTCGTGCGTACTAATATATCGCCGTAGAAACGACCATACTTTTCTTTTTTTCTACTTATAAAACACGTTTTGAGCGATCGAAGAGACAAACTTACTACCTAGCGAACATTTGCATGTCATTCCTGGTTTCTAAGTCACAGACCATATCGTAACTAGCATCTTAGAGAACACATATCAGTTCCATTCCTCAAAAGATTAAAATTTTACATTTATATTAAATGTTATTGTAAAGTAATTGTGTATTTTGTAAGGTAATCCAAAGTCATTGGGATTTTAATAACTTATTAAAGATACGTGTGTACAAAAATATGATTGCTAAATTGACATTAAATGATTGCATACACTATGTAATAAATATATAATGGAGTAAAAATGTCGGTCACGATTCTGTTAAATTCCTAAAACAAAGTTCATGAAAACTTCTTCCATAGTGGCGGATCAATTACAAACTTATGGTCTCTGTATCTTAGCAAAAATAGAGAAAAATTGAAAGAAGGAAGGGAGACGTTTGCTCTGGGACAAAAAGGGCTTATAATAACAATAATAATGGTGTCTGCAATAATCCGGCCAATCAGGAGACTCCTTCACCCCGTTTGGCCACGCGACAGGCGACAAGCGAAACTCAAAGCTGTGCCCGCGCCAGTCCCTTTTTCGTTTTTGTGCCTTCAGTTCGGTCAGACACACGCGTGCTAAAGGTCGACTTCCCGTGTGTTCCCGCGCGTAACCAAATGTGACTACGCTAATCCTACAAAAAACTATAAAGATTGTTGATTGTGTGTGTGGACCTTAATATAAATATTTTTAATTTCTGTGAGAAAAAGTGCAAATGGCGGCCTTGCCAGCAGGTGTTCAGTATGAGTTATCATCGGAGTCCAATAATGAAGGTAACAAGGAACTTGTGTTTGTGAAATTAACGGATTCAGCACTGAAAGCTATTGAGGAGTTCCTCATACAACAAAAAAAGGTCGGGTCGGCAAAACCTAAAATACAGTTCCTACCCGGAAATGAAGGGAAAATCTCCATTCCAGCAGTAGCCAGAGGCAATGACCATGGCCTATCAGGCGAAACCAAATTTCACTTCAGCATTAATAGTAATGCAGAAATGGAGGGAACAAGGGGTTCTTTCGGGTGCATTACTAGTGGCAATGCTCGACGGTTGGAGTCATGCGGGCCGCTACCACGCAGAATGCGTGTCAATGCGAATGACGACTCATACGCGGTCACCAGGAACCGCATAGCGAGCACTATCGCCGCGGAGCAGAAAAAAAGCATCCGCGTCATCAAATCTAATGAGGCGGACATCGGCAATCCGAACCGAACCGAATGGCGTGAAGGGGCCAAGCGGCTTGTGCCCAAGCGAACAGAGCAGCCCGTACCGCCAGCGGCGCTGCCAGGCAGGCGTGCCGCCTGGAGCATGCCCGCTGGGGCTCCCAGCAGAGACACCGCCGCGGCCGCCAGCGTGACGGTGCTGCCTGACGAGCCCCCGCACAAGAAGCGGCGCGTCTCGTACTACCGCAGCCACTCCCCGCCCTCCTCAGGTTTCGTCACCACCTCCTCTAGAGAGCGACAGTTCGAGGATCTCCGACGCAGTCCTGTCAATCTAAAGACGGCAGTAATAGACGACTTAAAAAAAATCGCGTTACGAAATGTTTTTGGACGGCGATTAAACATATGTTGAGGTAATACTTCTTCAAAAAAAGGCCCTTTTCAGGGCCGCATATGTTTCCTTTGTAACCTGTTTCTTTAATGGATATGTCTAAAAACGTTACGTACTAATCATTGAGATGTGTACATACCTACAGGAGTACAGAGGGCCTAGCGCCTTTTACAAAACAACCTTGTTGCGAAAACACTTTGTTTCAGGATTATAACAAGAATGCTCGTTTTCATACCGCTTTGTTACACAATATAAATTAATGACTTTAAATTTTCCTTTTGCTGGGCAAGTAATTAATTCATGGAAAATTCTTTTGGTGCATGCAGCTGTTTGTACGGAACCCTCGGTGTGCGAGTCCGACTCACACTTGTTTTTATCAGTCGAGCTTGACTGCTCTCAACCGTCTGACAAAACTGTCCATAGTCCAGGAAAATAACTGCAATTATAAGCAAATCTGATGAAAATTCCCGTAAAGTACTTTAACCGGAATTGTGTTCATTATGGTAGCAGTAACGTTGCGTGAAAGTCAATAAAATTCCAAGAGGGGCAAAAAAATGGACTGTCAAAGGGCCGAGAAATCAGTTCCTTGCTTAATTCTCATAAAGATTTTACGTGTTATAATTTTTTTGTATTTCTATGGATTTTAATGGAGTTTCCAGAAAATATTACTACTAGCTAAATGAACATAATTCCGGTGAAAATACTGAATAGGAATTAAATTTTGCAGATTGGCCTTCAATTACATAATTATATTTTCCTATTATTTTTTCTCACATTTCATTATCTTCGATGATTGTTCAACGGTTTACTAATGTTTGCCAGTTTCTTAAGTACAATAATTTTATATACAATACTTGTGTTTGCCATAATTTCATTAGAAAAACGCATCAGTTGCCATAATCGTGAAATAAAATAAAATCATTTTCACTAATTTCATTGGTCATGTGTCATAATCATTTAAATCCATAAATTTAATTAATATTTATTTCACATTCAATAATGTCGTTTTCCCTAACATTTCTTCACCATAATATTCATTTGCCCATACTACTGCAACAATCACAGAGAAAAAGAATTTTTGAGAGCTTTGGCTTCCAATTTAAATTTTAAATAATATTGTTTTTGTATAGTAACAGTTTTCGGACCACACTTAACATTTCTTGCCGACCCGTTTTACGGCACCAAAGTTTTGGAAGGGTCTTAAAAAAAACAAACATAATTATGAGGAATCAATCTCTAGTAATTATGATATATATCTAGTAATTATAATACATTATTATCACAATAAAAAAGTAAGTACTTCACGGACTGTTCAATTTAATTTGTGGTTAGAAATTATTTGCAATTAAAAATAGTTACTTACACGGCCAAGTCACATTGCTTTAGTTAAAAAATAATAATAGAAGTAACATTGCAATTAGAATGATATGGAAAATTATTAATAGTGAAACCGGAATGTCTTGCACCCGAAGTAGTGACTACAGCCTTGATATTGATGACAAATTAGTTGAATCAGATTCTCAAGCCACCGCTGTATTTGAAAGTTTACAGTTTTGCAGTTTTTCATGTAGGTAATCCTAAAAAATATAATTTTGATTGAGTTATGGTTATAAATATTTTATCAACTGACATTGACACTTCGTTTGTTTTTTTAAGGTCTTCAGTCAGTCTAGGCAAGTCATGTATGTTTCTTATCAAATCGCCTGTACTGACATTGTTTCTATATTATTTAAAAATGTCCTGACTGCAACATATAAAGAAAACTTTATTGTTTTAAAAATTTCAAACAAATTATCAGCTGAATGGGTCGTGAATCAATTAGTCTGACAGTACCACGTCCCAGTCGTTATAGTACCTCATTAGGAGGATCCTTCGACAATTTACATTTTCTAGTCATAAACAAAATCATTAGCAACCTCATCACGATCCTGATCGATTAAACAATGAGTAATCTATAATGACAAGCTCGTTGTAGAATCAGTTTGTGGTTGGTAAGTAGGCTCAAGATTAAATCAATATTTTTAAAGTCGTAGATTATATTAGTAAAAACCAGCCTCACAGCGAACTACAGCGTAGCTAACTCTGTGTTACGGCGTAGCGCTTAGAGGCCGTAGTGAGAGTTTTTATGGTACTTTATCGCGTAAACGTAAATGCTATCTTCGATCTGTCAATTCATTTACAAAAAAGAGGTTTCCTCTTACTGCACATTTTTTTTTTTACCTCGGTATAGATTCTTTTACCGATTATTTTGTGAATGTGTGAACATTGTAGGCCTTCTAGATGTTAGTTAACATTTGTTAACTTTTTCATTTATTATATAATCTTTTTTTTTAGTTTCTTTCGACTTATTGTCGGGCCTACGTTGTCCCCCCATAGTACTAATGCTGTAACATGGAAATATTGTAAAACCAAACTATTTAAAAAAAAAGTAACCATGGAGTTTCTTGCCGGTTCTTCTCCATAGGTAACGACCAACCCGAACCATGCACCTTTTGTCGACGTTTTATAAGTGCCCATGTAGGCCTATGTCAAATAAAAAAAATATTTTGATTTTGACTGTCACCAGATGGCGCTTATCCAGTTTCAATAGAAATTGACGTTAACGTTAGCGATCAAGAACGAGTAAAAACTCGGTATGAGCCTTCAGTGCTACGGCTTAACAAATAGAGCTACGACGTATATACAGGTATTACATATTTAAAGAGTTGCCCTTTGGTCAGAGGACTCTCTGTCCACTTTTCGATTTTCAAAAAGTATACTAAGTAAGGTCGTTCATTTACATTATATAGGAAGCGGCTTGACGCAAAATGACGTAAATAGGCTGAGTTTTTTGTTAAAACTTTTACAAACACGATTATAGGTCATCACAACCACAGGTATTGGAAACAGGGTCCCAGCTAGTTTTTTATTTTATCATCAGTGACACCTTACCTGAACAGACAAAGGAGTTCACGAGGAGCAAAGAGATAATGATTTTTAAGTTTTCTTTGAAATATTGATTTAAACACTTTCTAAAAATAATTCGGTTTATCAGTTCTGAGAAAAAAATACTTTAAGCTCATAACAAAGCCGCAAACAAAACAAACAAAGCAAGCCGCCGCAAACCAAGCGTATGTGTATAATTGCTTCTTATTCTCTTAATGCATTCACAATAAAATCGTTGACCTTTTTACTAGCTTGCATTTAACTTACAATGTTTTGTTACGAGTATGTTTGTTCTGGTCAAATCCTGCAACTAAATTATAAAGCAGTTATCCTCAGACCTCAACCGATTGAGACTTTTTCCTTGGAAATTGGTTGTATTTTTTTGCTTGGAATCCAACCGCCATCTACTACTATACTATTTATTAACCTATCAAATCAAATCATTGTTTATTTTCTCAAACATGAGTATCATAAATACATAACAAATTGCCTCTCTACATTTCATAACCGAACCGAATCAATGAAAAATGTGAATTGAATAAATATACATACATGCTTTCAGTATTATAGAAGATGCGTTTATTTGCCCTCTTTGCTTACTGCATATTCAAAGACAATCTTACTTAAGGAGTAAACACCAGTCGTACCTAGGTCACATTTTTTTTAAGATCTATTCCGGATTTTTTTGTAATCATGTATCAAATACTTTGGTAAGCTAATCAATCAGTCTTTAGTATTAACATCCTTTCGAATCATAGTGTGTCCTAGATATTAAAATTATTCAACATTCACCAGTCTCTGTGGAGTCTGCTTCCTTTAAAAATACCTAAACATACATAATAATAGCACTATAGTAGCAGGGCACAATACACCGCGGTCAACAGCATTTTTCATATTTTAAAATCTGCGTGACATACATAGGTCGTCAATTGATCGTCTACTGCGAATCTGTATCAGCGATAAGACCACCATTGAGCACATTTCAATTGTTCCTGAAATACTTAGAAAGGGTACATATATTTATTTGTAATGGACGATCTCTGGAAGTACTGATCCGATTTCGCAAATTCATTCACTTATAACCACTCTTTTGCTGTAATAAGTAACCTAAGATTCCAACAAGCCTAAACTCGACCGGGATACATTGGTTTATTACGGAGTTCTGGTGCGTACCTACCTTCAGGCTTCATCACCAGATCAGTTCGATGGTACCATTTTCATAAAAATAATTAAATTAAATTTGCTTCATCACGGTCATTTAACTATTCGAGATCTCGTACACCAAAAACATTAGAAACTCTTATAGATTGCAAATGATAAAGAATTGTCCTTCAAATGGATTTGGAATAAGCGTGTAAGGGAATTTTCTGATGGTGTAACGCGATTTAAACTACGTCGATTTTAATTCCCAATCAGTCGAATTGCATCATTATGCATTTAGGTGTAAGTTTCAGTGGTGTTTTTCATCATTTCCACTTCACCAAATGATACTTTCTGAATGCAAATGCTTGCCGCCATGTTGATGAAAATACCAAAATCGCTATATGTATGCCCATAAAATTTGAGGAGTTCCCTCGATTTACTTGAGATTCTAACCTGATGACCATTGGACCACCTGGCAATTATACCATTTCAAGCATAAGAAGAATTTTCTAAATCGGTCCAGACAAAAACCGACGAATTATGAATCTGAGTGTTTCCAAAAACTTACATCTAACTTAGCACCTGTATGAAAACCAAACGTTCCACTTATTACTTTACACACAATTTAAGAAAAAAATATTAACCGACGGCACGAAATTTTTGTATTGTCTCGGCCAAGTTTTTCGTAGAGTTTTACATCGAAATACGTAGATTCGCGTCATCTAGTTTAGATTTAAACATTTTATGTCTAGAATCATTTGTAGAATACACTTAAATCAACAAAAACAGTTTGCAACCAGCACCCTTGCTAAGTTGTAATTAGAGACCGAATTATAAGCTGCATAGTTGCATACGCATTTGCGTATTTTACCCGTTTTTGCTGGTCATTGCATGTTTTAACTTAAAACTAGTGACGCTGAATATTTTCGTGCGTACTAATATATCGCCGTAGAAACGACCATACTTTTCTTTTTTTCTACTTATAAAACACGTTTTGAGCGATCGAAGAGACAAACTTACTACCTAGCGAACATTTGCATGTCATTCCTGGTTTCTAAGTCACAGACCATATCGTAACTAGCATCTTAGAGAACACATATCAGTTCCATTCCTCAAAAGATTAAAATTTCACATTTATATTAAATGTTATTGTAAAGTAATTGTGTATTTTGTAAGGTAATCCAAAGTCATTGGGATTTTAATAACTTATTAAAGATACGTGTGTACAAAAATATGATTGCTAAATTGACATTAAATGATTGCATACACTATGTAATAAATATATAATGGAGTAAAAATGTCGGTCACGATTCTGTTAAATTCCTAAAACAAAGTTCATGAAAACTTCTTCCATAGTGGCGGATCAATTACAAACTTATGGTCTCTGTATCTTAGCAAAAATAGAGAAAAATTGAAAGAAGGAAGGGAGACGTTTGCTCTGGGACAAAAAGGGCTTATAATAACAATAATAATGGTGTCTGCAATAATCCGGCCAATCAGGAGACTCCTTCACCCCGTTTGGCCACGCGACAGGCGACAAGCGAAACTCAAAGCTGTGCCCGCGCCAGTCCCTTTTTCGTTTTTGTGCCTTCAGTTCGGTCAGACACACGCGTGCTAAAGGTCGACTTCCCGTGTGTTCCCGCGCGTAACCAAATGTGACTACGCTAATCCTACAAAAAACTATAAAGATTGTTGATTGTGTGTGTGGACCTTAATATAAATATTTTTAATTTCTGTGAGAAAAAGTGCAAATGGCGGCCTTGCCAGCAGGTGTTCAGTATGAGTTATCATCGGAGTCCAATAATGAAGGTAACAAGGAACTTGTGTTTGTGAAATTAACGGATTCAGCACTGAAAGCTATTGAGGAGTTCCTCATACAACAAAAAAAGGTCGGGTCGGCAAAACCTAAAATACAGTTCCTACCCGGAAATGAAGGGAAAATCTCCATTCCAGCAGTAGCCAGAGGCAATGACCATGGCCTATTAGGCGAAACCAAAATTCACTTCAGCATTAATAGTAATGCAGAAATGGAGGGAACAAGGGGTTCTTTCGGGTGCATTACTAGTGGCAATGCTCGACGGTTGGAGTCATGCGGGCCGCTACCACGCAGAATGCGTGTCAATGCGAATGACGACTCATACGCGGTCACCAGGGACCGCATAGCGAGCACTATCGCCGCGGAGCAGAAAAAAAGCATCCGCGTCATCAAATCTAATGAGGCGGACTTCGGCAATCTGAACCAAACCAAATGGCGTGAAGGGGCCAAGCGGCTTGTGCCCAAGCGAACAGAGCAGCCCGTACCGCCAGGCGGGCGTGCCGCCTGGAGCATGCCCGCTGCGGCTCCCAGCAGAGGCACCGCCGCGGCCGCCAGTGTGACGGTGCTGCCTGACCAGCCCCCGCACAAGAAGCGGCGCGTCTCGTACTACCGCAGCCACTCCCCGCCCTCCTCAGGTTTCGTCACCACCTCCTCTAGAGAGCGACAGGTCGAGGATCTCCGACGCAGTCCTGTCAATCTAAAGACGGCAGTAATAGACGACTTAAAAAAAATCGCGTTACGAAATGTTTTTGGACGGCGATTAAACATATGTTGAGGTAATACTTCTTCAAAAAAAGGCCCTTTTCAGGGCCGCATATGTTTCCTATGTTACCTGTTTCTTTAATGGATATGTCTAAAAACGTTACGTACTAATCATTGAGATGTGTACATACCTACAGGAGTACAGAGGGCCTAGCGCCTTTTACAAAACAACCTTGTTGCGAAAACACTTTGTTTCAGGATTATAACAAGAATGCTCATTTTCATACCGCTTTGTTACACAATATAAATTAATGACTTTAAATTTTCCTTTTGCTGGGCAAGTAATTAATTAATGGAAAATTCTTTTAGTGCATGCAGCTGTTTGTACGGAACCCTCGGTGTGCGAGTCCGACTCACACTTGTTTTTATCAGTCGAGCTTGACTGCTCTCAACCGTCTGACAAAACTGTCCATAGTCCAGGAAAATAACTGCAATTATAAGCAAATCTGATGAAAAATTCCCGTAAAGTACTTTAACCGGAATTTTGTTCATTATGGTAGCAGTAACGTTGCGTGAAAGTCCATAAAATTCCAAGAGGGGCAAAAAAATGGACTGTCAAAGAGCCGAAAAATCAGTTCCTTGCTTAATTCTCATAAAGATTTTTCGTGTTATTTTTTTTTTGTATTTCTATGGATTTTAATGGAGTTTCCAGAAAATATTACTACTAGCTAAATGTACATAATTCCGGTGAAAATACTGAATAGGAATTAAATTTTGCAGATTGGCCTTCAATTACATAATTATATTTTCCTATTATTTTTTCTCACATTTCATTATCTTCGATGATTGTTCAACGGTTTACTAATGTTTGCCAGTTTCTTAAGTACAATAATTTTATATACAATACTTGTGTTTGCCATAATTTCATTAGAAAAACGCTTCAGTTGCCATAATCGTGAAATAAAATAAAATCATTTTCACTAATTTCATTGTTCATGTGTCATAATCATTTAAATCCATAAATTTTATTAATATATATTTCACATTCAATAATGTCGTTTTCCCTAACATTTATTCACCATAATATTCATTTGACCATACTACTGCAACAATTACAGAGAAAAAGAATTTTTGAGAGCTTTGGCTTCCAATTTAAATTTTAAATAATATTGTTTTTGTATAGTAACAGTTTTCGGACCACACTTAACATTTCTTGCCGACCCGTGCTTTAGAAACTAACCGTTTTACGGCACCAAAGTTTTGGAAGGGTCTTAAATAAAACAAACATAATTATGAGAAATCAATCTCTAGTAATTATGATTATAAATATTGATACAGTGGAGCACCGTAGATTATTATCACAATAAAAAAGTAAGTACTTCACGGACTGTTCAATTTAATTTGTGGTTAGAAATTATTTGCAATAAAAAATAGTTACTTACACGGCCAAGTCACATTGCAAAATAATAATAGAAGTAACATTGCAATTAGAATGATATGGAAAATCATTAATAGTGAAACCGGAATGTCTTGCACCCGAAGTAGTGACTACAGCCTTGATATTGATGACAAATTAGTGGACTCAGCTTCTCAAGCCACCGCTGTATTTGAAAGTTTACAGTTTTGCAGTTTTTCATGTAGGTAATCCTAAAAAATATAATTTTGATTGAGTTATGGTTATAAATATTTTATCAACTGACATTGACACTTCGTTTGTTTTTTTAAGGTCTTCAGTCAGTGTAGGCAAGTCATGTATGTTTCTTACCATTTAAAAAAAAACTTATCATTGAAACATTGAACTTAAACAATCGCCTGTACTGACATTGTTTCTATATTATTTAAAAATGTCCTGACAGCAACATATAAAGAAAACTTTATTGTTTTAAAAATTTCAAACAAATTATCAGCTGAATGGGTCGTGAATCAATTAGTCTGACAGTACCACGTCCCAGTCGTTATAGTACCTCATTAGGAGGATCCTTCGACAATTTACATTTTCTAGTCATAAACAAAATCATTAGCAACCCCATCACGATCCTGATCGATTAAACAATGAGTAATCTATAATGACAAGCTCGTTGTAGAATCAGTTTGTGGTTGGTAAGTAGGCTCAAGATTAAATCAATATGTTTAAAGTCATAGATTATATTAATAAAAACCAGCCTCACAGCGAACTACAGCGCAGCTAACTCTGTGTTACGGCGTAGCGCTTAGAGGCCGTAGTGCGAGTTTTTATGGTACTTTATCGCGTAAACGTAAATGCTATCTTCGATCTGTTCAATCAATTCGTTTACAAAAAAGAGGTTGCCTCTTACTGTACATTTTTTTTTTTACCTCGGTATAGATTCTTTTACCGATTATTTTGTGAATGTGTGTACATTGTAGGCCTTCTAGATGTTAGTTAACATTTGTTAACTTTTTCATTTATTATATAACCTATTTTTTTTATTTTCTTACGACTTATTGGGCCTTGGGCCTACGTTGTGCCCCCATAGTACTAATGCTGTAACATGGAAATATTGTAAAACCAAACCATTAAAAAAAAAAGTAACCATGGAGTTTCTTGCCGGTTCTTCTCCATAGGTAACGACCAACCCGAACCATGCACCTTTTGTCGACGTTTTATAAGTGCCCATGTAAGCCTATGTCAAATAAAAAAAATTATTTTGATTTTGACTGTCACCAGATGGCGCTTATCCAGTTTCAATAGAAATTGACGTTAACGTTAGCGATCAAGAACGAGTAAAAACTCGGTATGAGCCTTCAGTGCTACGGCTTAACAAATAGAGCTACGACGTATATACAGGTATTACATATTTAAAGAGTTGCCCTTTGGTCAGAGAGTCACTTTTCGATTTTCAAAAAGTATACTAAGCAAGGTCGTTCATTTACATTATATAGGAAGCGGCTTGACGCAAAAGACGTAAATATGCTGAGTTTGTTATATGTTCATTGTTGTATGTTCATTATGGTAGCAGTAACGTTGCGTGAAAGTCCATAAAATTCCAAGAGGGGCAAAAAAATGGACTGTCAAAGGGCCGAAAAATCAGTTCCTTGCTTAATTCTCATAAAGATTTTTCGTGTTATTTTTTTTTTTTGTATTTCTATGGATTTCAATGGAGTTTCTAGAAAATATTACTACTAATTGAACATAATTCCGGTGAAAATACTGAATAGGAATTAAATTTTGCAGATTGGCCTTCAATTACATAATTATATTTTCCTATTATTTTTTCTCACATTTCATTATCTTTGATGATTGTTCAACGGTTTACTAATGTTTGCCAGTTTCTTAAGTACAATAATTTTATATACAATACTCGTGTTTGCCATAATTTCATTAGAAAAACGCTTCAGTTGCCATAATCATGAAATGAAATAAAATCATTTTCACTAATTTCATTGGTCATGTGTCATAATCATTTAAATCCATAAATTTAATTAATATATATTTCACTTTCAATAATGTCGTTTTCCCTAACATTTATTTACCATAATATTCATTTGCCCATACTACTGCAACAATTGCAGAGAAAAAGAATTTTTGAGAGCTTTGGCTTCCAATTTAAATTTTAAATAATATTGTTTTTGTATAGTAACAGTTTTCGGACCACACTTAACATTTCTTGCCGACCCGTGCTTTAGAAAGTAACCGTTTTACGGCACCAAAGTTTTGGAAGGGTCTTAAATAAAACAAATACAATTATGAGGAATCAATCTCTAGTAATTATGATTATAAATATTGATACAGTGGAGCACCGTAGTTTAATACATTATTATCACAATAAAAAAGTAAGTACTTCACGGACTGTTCAATTTAATTTGTGGTTAGAAATTATTTGCAATTAAAAATAGTTACTTACACGGCCAAGTCACATTGCTTTAGTTAAAAAATAAAAACAGAAGTAACATTGCAATTAGAATGAAATGGAAAATTATTAATAGTGAAATCGGAATGTCTTGCACCCGAAGTAGTGACTACAGCCTTGATATTGATGACAAATTAGTTGAATCAGATTCTCAAGCCACCGCAGTATTTGAAAGTTTACAGTTTTGCAGTTTTTCATGTAGGTAATCCTAAACAATATAATTTTGATTGATTTATGGTTATAAATATTTTATCAAGTGACATTGACACTTCATTTTTTTTTAAGGTCTATAGTCAGTCTAGGCAAGTCATGTATGTTTCTTACCATTTAAAAAAAAACAATCATTGAAACTTTGAACTAAAACAATCGCCTGACATTATTTCTATATTATTTAAAAATGTCCTGACTGCAACATACTCGTATAAAGAAAACTTTATTGTTTAAAAATTTCAAACAAATTATCAGCTGAATGGGTCGTGAATCAATAAGTCTAACAGTACCACGTCCCAGTCGTTATAGTACCTCATTAGGAGGATCCTTCGGAAATTTACAATTTCTAGTCATTAGCAACCCCATCACAATCCTGATCAATTCAACAATGACTAATCTTTAAAAACAAGCTCGTTGTAGACTCAGTTTGTAGTTGGTAAGTAGGCTCAAGATTAAATCAATATTTGTAAAGTCGTAGACTATATTAATAAAAACCACCGTCACAGTGAACTACAGCGTAGCTAACTGTGCTAAGGCGTAGCGCTTAGAGGCCGTAGTGCGAGTTTTTTATCGTACTTTATCGCGTAAACGTAAATGCTGTCTTCAATCTGTCAATTATTTTACAAAAAAGATGTTGCCTCTTACTGTATATTTTTTTTAACTTTGTGTAGATTCTTTTATTGATTATTTTGTGAAAGTGTGAACATTGTAGGCCTTCTAGATGTTAGTTAACATATGTTAACTTTTTCATTTATTATATAATCTTTTTTTTTTATTTTCTTACGACTTATTGGGCCTTGGGCCTACGTTGTGCCCCCATAGTACTAATGCTGTAACATGGAAATATTGTAAAACCAAACCATTAAAAAAAAAAGTAACCATGGAGTTTCTTGCCGGTTCTTCTCCATAGGTAACGACCAACCCGAACCATTCACCTTTTGTCGACGTTTTATAAGTGCCCATGTAAGCCTATGTCAAATAAAAAAAATTATTTTGATTTTGACTGTCACCAGATGGCGCTTATCCAGTTTCAATAGAAATTGACGTTAACGTTAGCGATCAAGAACGAGTAAAACTCGGTATGAGCCTTCAGTGCTACGGCTTAACAAATAGAGCTACGACGTATATACAGGTATTACATATTTAAAGAGTTGCCCTTTGGTCAGAGAGTCACTTTTCGATTTTCAAAAAGTATACTAAGCAAGGTCGTTCATTTACATTATATAGGAAGCGGCTTGACGCAAAAGACGTAAATATGCTGAGTTTGTTATATGTTCATTGTTGTATGTTCATTATGGTAGCAGTAACGTTGCGTGAAAGTCCATAAAATTCCAAGAGGGGCAAAAAAATGGACTGTCAAAGGGCCGAAAAATCAGTTCCTTGCTTAATTCTCATAAAGATTTTTCGTGTTATTTTTTTTTTTGTATTTCTATGGATTTCAATGGAGTTTCTAGAAAATATTACTACTAATTGAACATAATTCCGGTGAAAATACTGAATAGGAATTAAATTTTGCAGATTGGCCTTCAATTACATAATTATATTTTCCTATTATTTTTTCTCACATTTCATTATCTTCGATGATTGTTCAACGGTTTACTAATGTTTGCCAGTTTCTTAAGTACAATAATTTTATATACAATACTTGTGTTTGCCATAATTTCATTAGAAAAACGCTTCAGTTGCCATAATCATGAAATGAAATAAAATCATTTTCACTAATTTCATTGGTCATGTGTCATAATCATTTAAATCCATAAATTTAATTAATATATATTTCACTTTCAATAATGTCGTTTTCCCTAACATTTATTTACCATAATATTCATTTGCCCATACTACTGCAACAATTGCAGAGAAAAAGAATTTTTGAGAGCTTTGGCTTCCAATTTAAATTTTAAATAATATTGTTTTTGTATAGTAACAGTTTTCGGACCACACTTAACATTTCTTGCCGACCCGTGCTTTAGAAAGTAACCGTTTTACGGCACCAAAGTTTTGGAAGGGTCTTAAATAAAACAAATACAATTATGAGGAATCAATCTCTAGTAATTATGATTATAAATATTGATACAGTGGAGCACCGTAGTTTAATACATTATTATCACAATAAAAAAGTAAGTACTTCACGGACTGTTCAATTTAATTTGTGGTTAGAAATTATTTGCAATTAAAAATAGTTACTTACACGGCCAAGTCACATTGCTTTAGTTAAAAAATAAAAACAGAAGTAACATTGCAATTAGAATGAAATGGAAAATTATTAATAGTGAAATCGGAATGTCTTGCACCCGAAGTAGTGACTACAGCCTTGATATTGATGACAAATTAGTTGAATCAGATTCTCAAGCCACCGCAGTATTTGAAAGTTTACAGTTTTTCATGTAGGTAATCCTAAACAATATAATTTTGATTGATTTATGGTTATAAATATTTTATCAAGTGACATTGACACTTCATTTTTTTTTAAGGTCTATAGTCAGTCTAGGCAAGTCATGTATGTTTCTTACCATTTAAAAAAAAACAATCATTGAAACTTTGAACTAAAACAATCGCCTGACATTATTTCTATATTATTTAAAAATGTCCTGACTGCAACATACTCGTATAAAGAAAACTTTATTGTTTAAAAATTTCAAACAAATTATCAGCTGAATGGGTCGTGAATCAATAAGTCTAACAGTACCACGTCCCAGTCGTTATAGTACCTCATTAGGAGGATCCTTCGGAAATTTACAATTTCTAGTCATTAGCAACCCCATCACAATCCTGATCAATTCAACAATGACTAATCTTTAAAAACAAGCTCGTTGTAGACTCAGTTTGTAGTTGGTAAGTAGGCTCAAGATTAAATCAATATTTGTAAAGTCGTAGACTATATTAATAAAAACCACCGTCACAGTGAACTACAGCGTAGCTAACTGTGCTAAGGCGTAGCGCTTAGAGGCCGTAGTGCGAGTTTTTTATCGTACTTTATCGCGTAAACGTAAATGCTGTCTTCAATCTGTCAATTATTTTACAAAAAAGATGTTGCCTCTTACTGTATATTTTTTTTAACTTTGTGTAGATTCTTTTATTGATTATTTTGTGAATGTGTGAACATTGTAGGCCTTCTAGATGTTAGTTAACATATGTTAACTTTTTCATTTATTATATAATCTTTTTTTTTAGTTTCTTACGACTTATTGTCGGGCCTACGTTGTCCCCCCATAGTACTAATGCTGTAACATGGAAATATTGTAAAACCAAACCATTTTTTAAAAGAGTAACCATGGAGTTTCTTGCCGGTTCTTCTCCATAGGAAACGACCAACCCGAACCGTGCACCTTTTGTCGACGTTTTATAAGTGCCCATGTAAGCCTATGTGAATTTAAAAAAATATATTTGATTTTTACTGTCACCAGATGGCGCTTATCCAGTTTCAATAGAAATTGACGTTAACGTTAGCGATCAAGAACGAGTAAAATCTCGTTATGAGCTTTCAGTGCTACGGCTTAACAAATAGAGCTACGACGTATATACAGGTATTACATATTTAAAGAGTTGCCCTTTGGTCAGAGAGTCACTTTTCGATTTTCAAAAAGTATACTAAGCAAGGTCGTTCATTTACATTATATAGGAAGCGGCTTGACGCAAAATGACGTAAATAGGCTGAGTTTTTTGTTAAAACTTTTACAAACACGATTACAGGTCATCACATCCACAGGTATTGGAAACAGGGTCCCAGCTAGTTTTTATTTTATCATCAGTGACACCTTACCTGAACAGACAAAGGAGTTCACGAGGAGCAAAGAGATAATGATTTTTAAGTTTTCTTTGAAATATTGATTTAAACACTTTCTAAAAAGAATTCGGTTTATCAGTTCTAAGAAAAAAATACTTTAAGCTCATAACAAAGCCGCAAACAAAACAAACAAAGCAAGCCGCCGCAAACCAAGCGTATGTGTATAATTGCTTCTAATTCTCTTAATGCATTCACAATAAAATCGTTGACCGTTTTACTAGCTTGCATTTAACTTACAATCTTTTGTTACGAGTATGTTTGTTCTGGTCAAATCTTGCAACTACATTATAAAGCAGTTATCCTCAGACCTCAACCGATTGAGACTTTTTCCTTGTAAATTGGTTGTATTTTTTTGCTTGGAGTCCAACCGCCATCTACTACTATACTATTTATTAACCAATCAAATCAAATCATTGTTTATTTTCTCAAACATGAGTATCATAAATACATAACAAATTGCCTCTCTACATTTCATAACCGAACCGAATCAATGAAAAATGTGAATGGAATAAATATACATACATGCTTTCAGTATTATAGAAGATGCGTTTATTTGCCCTCTTTGCTTACTGCATATTCAAAGACAATCTTACTTAAGGAGTAAACACCAGTCGTAGCTAGGTCACATTTTTTTAAGATCTATTCCGGATTTTTTTGTGATCATGTATCAAATACTTTGGTAAGCTAATCAATCAGTCTTTAGTATTAACATCCTTTCGAATCATAGTGTGTCCTAGATATTAAAATTATTCAACATTCACCAGTCTCTGTGGAGTCTGCTTCCTTTAAAAATATCTAAACATACATAATAATAGCACTATAGTAGCAGGGCACAATACACCGTGGTCAACCGCATTTTTCATATTTTAAAATCTGCGTGACATACATAGGTCGTCAATTGATCGTCTACTGCGAATCTGTATCAGCGATAAGACCACCATTGGGCACATTTCAATTGTTCCTGAAATACTTAGAAAGGGTACATAATATTTATTTGTAATGGACGATCTCTGGAAATACTGATCCGATTTCGCAAATTCATTCACTGATAACCACTCTCTTGCCGTAATAAGTAACCTAAGATTCCAACAAGCCTAAACTCGACCGGGATACATTGGTTTATTACGGAGTTCTGGTGCCTACCTACCTTCAGGCTTCATCACCAGATCAGTTCGATGGTACCATTTTCATAAAAATAATTAAATAAAATTTGCTTCATCACGGTCATTTAACTATTCGAGATCTCGTACACCGAAAACATTAGAAACTCTTATAGATTGCAAATGATAAAGAATTGTCCTTCAAATGGATTTGGAATAAGCGTGTAAGGGACTTTTCTGATGGTGTAACGCGATTTAAACTACGTCGATTTTAATTCCCAATCAGTCGAATTGCATCATTGTGCATTTAGGTGTAAGTTTCAGTGGTGTTTTTCATCATTTCCACTTCACCAAATGATACTTTCTGAATGCAAATGCTTGCCGCCTTGTTGATGAAAATACCAAAACCGCTATATGTATGCTCATAAAATTTGAGGAGTTCCCTCGATTTACTTGAGATTCTAACCTGATGACCATTGGACCACCTGGCAATTATACCATTTCAAGCAAAAGAAGAATTTTCTAAATCGGTCCAGACAAAAACCGACGAATTATGAATCTGAGTGTATCCAAAAACTTACATGTAACTAGATAACATAGTAGTTGCACCTGTATGAAAACCAAACGTTCCACTTATTACTTTACACACAATTTAAGAAAAAAATATTAACCGACGGCACGAAATTTTTGTATTGTCTCGGCCAAGTTTTTCGTAGAGTTTTACATCTAAATACGTAGATTCGCGTCATCTAGTTTAGATTTAAACATTTTATGTCTAGAATCATTTGTAGAATACACTTAAATCAACAAAAACAGTTTGCAACCAGCACCCTTGCTAAGTTGTAATTAGAGACCGAATTATAAGCTGCATAGTTGCATACGCATTTGCGTATTTTACCCGTTTTTGCTGGTCATTGCATGTTTTAACTTAAAACTAGTGACGCTGAATATTTTCGTGCGTACTAATATATCGCCGTAGAAACGACCATACTTTTCTTTTTTTTTCTACTTATAAAACACATTTTGAGCGATCGAAGAGACAAACTTACTACCTACCGAACATTTGCATGTCATTCCTGGTTTCTAAGTCACAGACCATATCGTAACTAGCATCTTAGAAAACACATATCAGTTCCATTCCTCAAAAGATTAAAATTTCACATTTATATTAAATGTTATTGTAAAGTAATTGTGTATTTTGTAAGGTAATCCAAAGTCATTGGGATTTTAATTACTTATTAAAGATACGTGTGTACAAAAATATGATTGCTAAATTGACATTAATTAAATGATTGCATACACTATGTAATAAATATATAATGGAGTAAAAATGTCGGTCACGATTCTGTTAAATTCCTAAAACAAAGTTCATGAAAACTTCTTCCATAGTGGCGGATCAATTACAAACTTATGGTCTCTGTATCTTAGCAAAAATAGAGAAAAATTTAAAGAAGGAAGGGAGACGTTTGCTCTGGGACAAAAAGGGCTTATAATAACAATAATAATGGTGTCTGCAATAATCCGGCCAATCAGGAGACTCCTTCACCCCGTTTGGCCACGCGACAGGCGACAAGCGAAACTCAAAGCTGTGCCCGCGCCAGTCCCTTTTTCGTTTTTGTGCCTTCAGTTCGGTCAGACACACGAGTGCGAAAGGTCGACTTCCCGTGTGTTCCCGCGCGTAACCAAATGTGACTAAGCTAATCCTACAAAAAACTATAAAGATTGTTGATTGTGTGTGTGGACCTTAATATAAATATTTTTAATTTCTGTGAGAAAAAGTGCAAATGGCGGCCTTGCCAGCAGGTGTTCAGTATGAGTTATCATCGGAGTCCAATAATGAAGGTAACAAGAAACTTGTGTTTGTGAAATTAACGGATTCAGCACTGAAAGCTATTGAGGAGTTCCTCATACAACAAAAAAAGTTCGGGTCGGCAAAACCTAAAATACAGTTCCTACCCGGCAATGAAGGGAAAATCTCCATTCCAGCAGTAGCCAGAGGCAATGACCATGGCCTATCAGGCGAAACCAAATTTCACTTCAGCATTAGTAGTAATGCAGAAATGGAGGGAACAAGGGGTTCTTTCGGGTGCATTACTAGTGGCAATGCTCGACGGTTGGAGTCATGCGGGCCGCTACCACGCAGAATGCGTGTCAATGCGAATGACGACTCATACGCAGTCACCAGGGACCGCATAGCGAGCACTATCGCCGCGGAGCAGAAAAAAAGCATCCGCGTCATCAAATCTAATGAGGCGGACATCAGCAATCCGAACCGAACCGAATGGCGTGAAGGGGCCAAGCGGCTTGTGCCCAAGCGAGCAGAGCTGCCCGTACCGCCAGCGGCGCTGCCAGGCGGGCGTGCCGCCTGGAGCATGCCCGCTGGGGCTCCCAGCAGAGGCACCGCCGCAGCCGCCAGCGGGACGGTGCTGCCTGACGAGCCCCCGCACAAGAAGCGGCGCGTCTCGTACTACCGCAGCCACTCCCCGCCCTCCTCAGGTTTCGTCACCACCTCCTCTAGAGAGCGACAGGTCGAGGATCTCCGACGCAGTCCTGTCGATCTGAAGACGGCAGTAATAGACGACTTAAAAAAAATCGCGTTACGAAATGTTTTTGGACGGCGATTAAACATATGTTGAGGTAATACTTCTTTAAAAAAAAGGCCCTTTTCAGGGCCGCATATGTTTCCTATGTTACCTGTTTCTTTAATGGATATGTCTAAAAACGTTACGTACTAATCATTGAGATGTGTACATACCTACAGGAGTACCGAGGGCCTAGCGCCTTTTACAAAACAACCTTGTTGCGAAAACACTTTGTTTCAGGATTATAACAAGAATGCTCGTTTTCATACCGCTTTGTTACACAATATAAATTAATTACTTTAAAGTTTCCTTTTGCTGGGCAAGTAAATAATTCATGGAAAATTCTTTTGGTGCATGCAGCTTTTTGTACGGAACCCTCGGTGTGCGAGTCCGACTCACACTTGTTTTATCAGTCGAGCTTGTCTGCTCTCAACCGTCTGACAAAACTGTCCATAGTCCAGGAAAATAACTGCAAATCTAAATAAGCAAATCTGATGAAAAATTCTCGTAAAGTACTTCAACCGGATTTGTGTTCATTATGGTAGCAGTAACGTTGCCTGAAAGTCCATAAAATTCCAAGAGTGGCAAAAAATTGGACTGTCAAAGGGCCCAAAAATCAGTTTCTTGCTTAATTCTCATAAAGATTTTATATGTATTTTTTTTTTTTGTATTTTAACGGACTTTCCAGAAAATATTACTACTAGCAAAATTAACATAATTCCGGTGAAAATACTGAATAGGAATTAAATATTGTAGATTGGCCTTCCATTACATAATTATATTTTCCTATTGTTTTTCTCAAATTTCATTATGTTCGATGATTGTTCAACGGTTTACTAATGTTTGCCAGTTTCTTAAGTACAATAATTTTACATACAATACTTGTGTTTGCCATAATTTCATTAGAAAAACGCTTCAGTTGCCATAATCGTGAAATAAAATAAAATCATGTTCACTAATTTCATTGGTCATAATTGATCAAGTGTTATAATCATTTTAATCCATAAATTTAATTAATATATTTTTCATTTTCAATAATGTCGTTTTCCCTAACATTTATTCACCATAATATTCATTTGCCCATACTACTACAACAGTTACAGAGAAAAAGAATTTTTGAGAGCTTTGGCTTCCAATTTAAATTTTAAATAATATTGTTTTTGTATAGTAATAGATTTTGGACAACACTTAAAATTACTTGCTGACCCGTGCTTTAGAATGTAACCGTTTTACGGCACCAAATTTTTGGAAGGGTCTTAAATAAAACAAATACAATTATGAGGAATCAATCTCTAGTAATTATGATTATGAATAATGATACAGTGGAGCACCATAGTTTAATACATTATTATCACAATAAAAAAGTAAGTACTTTGTAACAAATATATTTCCGTAACGACTCGAGGCGACATCTGGTGTCAGGAATAGTAACTATCAAGTGTACTTTCTCACCTAGGTGTGTCACTAGGTGGTTGAGGCACTTTAGTACTAGATGGCGCTGAGATCGGGGCGGAATTATTATAAATTCTTTACCAAACCTGCTAGATACTGTGTGTATTAATATAATTCAACAAGCACGCAATCTCCTACATGTCTAGCCTATTAATTTCTGGTATACATAATTACTTAAAGAAAATATAGACATGACATCTCTATGGGTCAATAAAATTCTCAATGTCTATGGCCGACGAGAGTGACATTTCTTTTTCATTACGAATGGATACCGAATTAGTAACAAAAATCAGATCTTGGTGAAAAGGAAAATAATATAAATTAAAATGACTCGAAGGAGACAGGGAAACAGCCCTAAGTTTAAAACTATTATGTGCCAGCAAGCGCTGTGAGTATTCGTGGAATTGAACTATATTTTCATGCTTGTGAGACATGTGCTTGTATGATGCTAATACCGCATTTTCTCCCATCGACAGGGCTTCTTAGAATTAATTAATATAATCAATAATAAAATAAACTTGGTCAACCACATGCATTAAGAAAAGCTACACAGCATTTAACAACAGGCTCCGGACACCCATGATACTTCGGCTGGTGAAATACTCAATACTATCTGCACAGGAACGATGCTGGTTGTGACATCATGCATCTGATGCTAAGTTTAAAGGGTAGTTTATATACCATCTACAAGTGAGTGGGATACCTTTAAAATTGTGATGCAGTAGTGATGCCTGTGAAGTAATAAAATAGTTGACCAAATATAAAGACTTTTACTTCTATCGACCCTCATGCGAAGTCATCCCTGCAATTGTCTCATCCAGAATACCTACCCCTGAGCTGGCTGGTGAGTAAGGAAAGTTATCTTACAACTTCACGGACTGTTCAATTTAATTTGTGGTTAGAAATTATTTGCAATTAAAAATAGTTACTTACACGGCTAAGTCACATTGCTTTAGTTAAAAAATAATAACAGTAGTAACATTGTAATTAGAATGACATGGAAAATTATTAATAGTGAAACCGGAATGTCTAACACCCGCAGTAGTGACTACAGCCTTGATATTGATGACAAATTAGTTGAATCAGATTCTCAAGCCACCGCTGTATTTGAAAGTTTACAGTTTTGAAAGTTTACGTCACAGTCATTATAGTACCTCATTAGGAGAATCCTTCGGCAATTTACATTTTCTAGTCATAAACAAAATCATTAGCAACCCCATCACGATCCTGATCGATTAAACAATGAGTAATCTATAATTACAGGCTCGTTGTAGAATCAGTTTGTGGTTGGTAATTAGGCTCAAGATTAAATCAATATTTGTAAAGTCGTAGATTATATTAATGAAAACCAGCGTCACAGCGAACCACAGCGTAGCTAACTCTGTGCTACGGAGTAGCGCTCAGAGGCCGTAGTGCGAGTTTTTTATCGTACTTTATCGCGTAAACGTAAATGCTATCTTCGATCTGTCAATTCGTTTACAAAAAAGAGGTTGCCTCTTACTGTATATTTTTTTTTTTACCTCGGTATAGATTCTTTTACCGATTAGTTTGTGAATGTGTGAACATTGTAGGCCTTCTAGATGTTAGTTAACATTTGTTAACTTTTTCATTTATTATATAATTTTTGTTTTTTAGTTTCTTACGACTTATTGTCGGGCCTACGTTGTCCCCCCATAGTACTAATGCTGTAACATGGAAATATTGTACAAATACAAAAATACAAATACAAATACAAAATAGTTTATTGCTTCATAAGTTTACAAAAAATGTTTAGTGTTTGGAGCTTCCCTTTAAGCAAGTAATGCCTGTGTTGGGAAGCTCCGCTCTTCCATAGCAAAGCAATACAAATTTAGGAAATTAGGTATTTACAAAAGACAATAGATACAGAAATATGATATACATTACAGAATTTACTATTTAATTAAGTTACCATTTAATGAAAATCTAGCTTGCAAGTGTGTGCTCAATGTTATGTAAGGTAATTGTTGTGTATTAGGGATAGTAGTGTTATGTTGCGTGTGTGTCAGAGTGATGATACTGAATTAGTGATGTATGTCGTAAGGACGTGTGTTATGTGTAATTTTTTTTATTTCTGTTGTATTATTTTAACTACTTATATGCATGTGATGTGTGATATGTTTCCGTGGTGTGCATTTGATGTTTAGATATAAAGATGTGGTTGTAGTGTGTGATTATTATTTACCTAATGTGTTCCAGAAGTGCCTCCGTGTCATCATAGGTTAGTGATTTTATCCAATTTATTAAAGTTTTTTTACAGTCATAGTATGTTTTTGGGTATATGTATATTTTCTTGTTAATTTTGTTGTAAAGTATTGCTGATCGCTTATTGTATTGTCTCCCAGCGAATACAGTTTTTGTATGGGGAATTTGCGCAATTGGATCCTTTCTTCTTTGAGCAATTATACTTGAGTTATATTTTAGGGATTTGTGTATTTTTAGAATAGTTTGGATTACGTATAATTTACGAACAGAAAGTAAATCACTAATCTGATAGAGGTTTTCAGTAGGGTGTCTTAGCTTTTTAAAATTGTAAAACCAAACCATTTAAAAAAAAAGTAACCATGGAGATTCTTGCCGGTTCTTCTCCATAGGTAACGACCAACCCAAACCATGCACCTTTTGTCGACGTTTTATGAGTGCCCATGTAGGCATATGTCAAATAAAAAAAAATATTTTGATTTTGACTGTCACCAGATGGCGCTTATCCATTTTCAATAGAAATTGACGTTAACGTTAGCGATCAAGAACGAGTAAAAACTCGGTATGAGCCTTCAGTGCTACGGCTTAACAAATAGAGCTACGACGTATATACAGGTATTACATATTTAAAGAGTTGCCCTTTGGTCAGAGAGTCACTTTTCGATTTTCAAAAAGTATACTAAGCAAGGTCGTTCATTTACATTATATAGGAAGCGGCTTGACGCACAATGACGTAAATAGGCTGAGTTTTTTGTTAAAACTTTTACAAACACGATTACAGGTCATCACATCCACAGGTATTGGAAACAGGGTCCCAGATAGTTTTTATTTTATCATCAGTGACACCTTACCTGAACAGACAAAGGAGTTCACGAGGAGCAGAGAGATAATGATTTTTAAGTTTTCTTTGAAATATTGATTTAAACACTTTCTAAAAAGAATTCGGTTTATCAGTTCTGAGAAAAAAATACTTTAAGCTCATAACAAAGCCGCAAACAAAACAAACAAAGCAAGCCGCCGCAAACCAAGCGTATGTGTATAATTGCTTCTAATTCTCTTAATGCATTCACAATAAAATCGTTGACCTTTTTACTAGCTGTTATCCTCAGACCTCAACCGATTGAGACTTTTTCCTTGGAAATTGGTTGTATTTTTTTGCTTGGAGTCCAACCGCCATCTACTACTATACTATTTATTATCCTATCAAATCAAATCATTGTTTATTTTCTCAAACATGAGAAAAAACAACAAATAAATACATAACAAATTGCCTCTCTACATTTCATAACCGAACCGAATCAATGAAAAATGTGAATTGAATAAATATACATACATGCTTTCAGTATTATAGAAGATGCGTTTATTTGCCCTCTTTGCTTACTGCATATTCAAAGACAATCTTACTTAAGGAGTAAACACCAGTCGTACCTAGGTCACATTTTTTTAAGATCTATTCCGGATTTTTTTGTGATCATGTATCAAATACTTTGGTAAGCTAATCAATCAATCTTTAGTATTAACATCCTTTCGAATCATAGTGTGTCCTAGATATTAAAATTATTCAACATTCAACAGTCTCTGTGGAGTCTGCTTCCTTTAAAAATACCTAAACATACATAATATTAGCACTATAGTAGCAGGGCACAATACACCGCGGTCAACCGCATTTTTCATATTTTAAAATCTGCGTGACATACATAGGTCGTCAATTGATCGTCTACTGCGAATCTTTATCAGCGATAAGACCACCATTGAGCACATTTCAATTGTTCCTGAAATACTTAGAAAGGGTACATATATTTATTTGTAATGGACGATCTCTGGAAGTACTGATCCGATTTCGCAAATTCATTCACTGATAACCACTCTCTTGCTGTAATAAGTAACCTAAGATTCCAACAAGCCTAAACTCGACCGGGATACATTGGTTTATTACGGAGTTCTGGTGCCTACCTACCTTCAGGCTTCATCACCAGATCAGTTCGATGGTACCATTTTCATAAAAATAATTAAATTAAATTTGCTTCATCACGGTCATTTAACTATTCGAGATCTCGTACACCCAAAACATTAGAAACTCTTATAGATTGCAAATGATAAAGAATTGTCCTTCAAATGGATTTGGAATAAGCGTGTAAGGGACTTTTCTGATGGTGTAACGCGATTTAAACTACGTCGATTTTAATTCCCAATCAGTCGAATTGCATCATTGTGCATTTAGGTGTAAGTTTCAGTGGTGTTTTTCATCATTTCCACTTCACCAAATGATACTTTCTAAATGCAAATGCTTGCCGCCATGTTGATGAAAATACCAAAATCGCTATATGTATGCCCATAAAATTTGAGGAGTTCCCTCGATTTACTTGAGATTCTAACCTGATGACCATTGGACCACCTGGCAATTATACCATTTCAAGCAAAAGAAGAATTTTCTAAATCGGTCCAGACAAAAACCGACGAATTATGAATCTGAGTGTATCCAAAAACTTACATCTAACTAGATAACATAGTAGTTGCACCTGTATGAAAACCAAACGTTCCACTTATTACTTTACACACAATTTAAGAAAAAAATATTAACCGACGGCACGAAATTTTTGTATTGTCTCGGCCAAGTTTTTCGTAGAGTTTTACATCTAAATACGTAGATTCGCGTCATCTAGTTTAGATTTAAACATTTTTTGCCTAGAATCATTTGTAGAATACACTTAAATCAACAAAAACAGTTTGCAACCAGCACCCTTGCTAAGTTGTAATTAGAGACCGAATTATAAGCTGCATAGTTGCATACGCATTTGCGTATTTTACCCGTTTTTGCTGGTCATTGCATGTTTTAACTTAAAACTAGTGACGCTGAATATTTTTGTGCGTACTAATATATCGCCGTAGAAACGACCATAGCTTTATTTTTTTTTCTACTTATAAATCACGTTTTGAGCGATCGAAGAGACAAACTTACTACCTACCGAACATTTGCATGTCATTCCTGGTTTCTAAGTCACAGACCATATCGTAACTAGCATCTTAGAGAACATATATCAGTTCCATTCCTCAAAAGATTAAAATTTCGCATTTATATTAAATATTATTGTATAGTAATTGTATATTTTGTACGGTAATCCAAAGTCATTCGGGATTTTAATAACTTATTAAAGCTATGTGTATACAAAAATATGATTGCTAAATTGACATTAAATGATTGCATACACTATGTAATAAATATTAAATGGAGTAAAAATGTCGGTCATGATTTTGTTACATTCCTAAAACAAAGTTCATGAAAACTTCTTCCATAGTGGCGGATCAATTACAAACTTATGGTCTCTGTATCTTTGCAAAAATAGAGAAAAATTTAAAGAAGGAAGGGAGACGTTTGCTCTGGGACAAAAAGGGCTTATAATAACAATAATAATGGTGTCTGCAATAATCCGGCCAATCAGGAGACTCCTTCACCCCGTTTGGCCACGCGACAGGCGACAAGGGAAACTCAAAGCTGTGCCCGCGCCAGTCCCTTTTTCGTTTTTGTGCCTTCAGTTCGGTCAGACACACGAGTGCGAAAGGTCGACTTCCCGTGTGATACCGCGCGTAACCAAATGTGACTACGTCACATTTTTTGTTGATTGTGTGTGTGGGCCTAAATATAAATATTTTTAATTTCTGTGAGAAAAAGTGCAAATGGCGGCCTTGCCAGCAGGTGTTCAGTATGAGTTATCATCAGAGTCCAATAATGAAGGTAACAAGGAACTTGTGTTTGTGAAATTAACGGATTCAGCACTGAAAGCTATTGAGGAGTTCCTCAAACAACAAAAAAAGGGCGGGTCGGCAGAACCTAAAATAAAGTTCCTACCCGGAAATTAAGGGAATATCTCCATTCCAGCAGTAGCCAGAGGCAATGACCATGGTCAATCAGGCGAAACCAAATTTCACTTCAGCATTAATAGTAATGCAGAAATGGAGGTAACAAGGGGTTCTTTAGGGTGCATTACTAGTGGCAATGCTCGACGGTTGGAGTCATGCGGGCCGCTACGACGCAGAATGCGTGTCAATGCGAATGACGACTCATACGCGGTCACCAGGGACCGCATAGCGTGCACCATCGCCGCGGAGCAGAAAAAAAGCATCCGCGTCATCAAATCTAATGAGGCGGACATCGGCAATCCGAACCGAACCGAATGGCGTGAAGGGGCCAAGCGGCTTGCGGTGGAGAAGGCCAAACGGGTGGGAAAGCCCAAGCGAACAGAGCAGCCCGTACCGCCAGCGGCGCTGCCAGGAAGGCGTGCCGGCTGAAGCATGCCCGCTGGGGCACCCAGCAGAGGCACCGCCGCGGCCGCCAGCGTGACGGTGCTGCCTGACGAGCCCCCGCACAAGAAGCGGCGCGTCTCGTACTACCGCCGCCACTCCCCGCCCTACTCAGGTTTCGTCACCACCTCCTCTAGAGAGCGACAGGTCGAGGATCTCCGACGCAGTCCTGTCAATCTGAAGACGGCAGTAATAGATGACATAAAAAAAATCGAGTTACGAAATGTTTTTGGACGGCGATTAAACATATGTTGAGGTAATACTTCTTCAAAAAAATGTCCTTTTCAGGGCCGCATATGTTTCCTATGTTACCTGTTTCTTTAATGGATATGTCTAAAAACGTTACGTACTAATCATTGAGATGTGAACAGGAGTACAGAGGGCCTAGCGCCTTTTACAAAACAACCTTGTTGCGAAAACACTTTGTTTCAGGATTATAATAAGAATACTCGTTTTCATACCGCTTTGTTACACAATATAAAAAATTACTTTAAAGTTTTATTGTGCTGGGAAAGTTATTAATTTATGGAAAACTCTTTTAGTGCATGCAGCTGTTTGTACGGAACCCTCGGTGTGCGAATCCGACTCACACTTGTTTTTATCAGTCGAGCTTGTCTGCTCTCAACCGTCTGACAAAACTGTCCATAGTCCAGGAAAATAACTGCAATTATAAGCAAATCTGATGTAAAATTCCCCTAAAGTACTTTAACCGGAATTGTGTTCATTGTGGTAGCAGTAACGTTACCTGAAAGTCCATAAAATTCCAAGAGGGGCAAAAAAATGGACTGTCAAAGGGCCAAAAAATCAATTTCTTGCTTAATTCTCATAAAGATTTTTTGTGTTATTTTTTTTTTTATTTCTATGGAATTTAATGGACTTTCCAGAAAATATTACTACTAGCTAAATGAACATAATTCCGGTGAAAATACTGAATAGGAATTAAATTTTGCAGATTGGCCTTCAATTACATAATTATATTTCCCTATAATTTTTTCTCACATTTCATTATCTTCGATGATTGTTCAACAGTTTACTAATGTTTACCAGTTTCTTAAGTGCAATAATTTTATATACCATACTTGTGTTTGCCATAATTTCATTAGAAAAACGCTTCAGTTGCCATAATCGTGAAATAAAATAAAATCATTTTCACTAATTTCATTAGTCAAGTGTCATAACCATTTTAATCCATAAATTTAAAAAAAATATATATTTAACATTCAATAATGTCGTTTTCCCTAACATTTATTCACCATAATATTCATTTGCCCATACTACTGCAACAATTACAGAGAAAAAGAATTTTTGAGAGCTTTGGCTACCAATTTCAATTTTAAATAATATTGTTTTTGTATAGTAACAGTTTTCGGACCACACTTAAAATTTCTTGCCGAACCGTGCTTTAAAAAGTAACCGTTTTACGGCACCAACATTTTGAAAGGGTCTTAAATAAAACAAATACAATTATGAGGAATCAATCTCTAGTAATTATGATTATAAATATTGATACATTTGAGCACCGTAGTTTAATACATTATTATCACAATAAAAAAGCAAGTACTTCACGGACTGTTTAATTTAATTTGTGGTTAGAAATTATTTGCAATTAAAAATAGTTACTTACACGGCCATGTCACATTGCTTTAGTTAAACAATAATAACAGAAGTAACATTGCATGAATGACATGGAAAATTATTAATTTTATTCAGTTCTGAGAAAAAAATACTTTAAGCTCATAACAATATCGGAAAGAACAGAAGACAACTCTGAGTTAAGTTTTGTACCGGGCAATGAAGAGGACAGCGAGGATAATTAAAATGTTTTATTCAAAGTGTTGATTTATTAAAATTTCATAAGTCTTAGGAAAAAATACCTGGAAGGATTTGGGAGCGGCCTTTGCTCAGCCGTGGGACAGGGTAGGCTTACATTAAACAAAAATAAATTAGAGCACCTAGATTTCATTATTTTGTTGCGTCTGTCTTAGATAAATACTATTATATTCTACTAATGTATTGATTATAGATTTTTTGATATTTTTTTTAAGTCCTTTATTCCATAAAAACATCGTAAACATGGGAGCTATTTACGAAAACCTTCAACAATATATATATTACGAGTCTCTAAATGTGAAAGTGATGCGCAATTAATTCATAAAAAAAATAATTTTGTATGTTGGGTTTTCCCATCTAGAATTTCTCAATAGCACTTTCGATTTGTGCCCGATTGCAATAGGCAATAGGCTTGCCCCCAACTACATAGGACTTAAACTTTACATAAAGTAAAATACTTTCTGAAAATTGGTATAGCTTTTGGTCAACACGATGCTTATACTGTGAACATTTTACCACTGTAACACCAACCGTTTGGTTGTAAAATCTGAGTGACAGACGACGGACAGACAGACACGCGAGTAACAGCAATAGGGCTCCCTTCAGACCCTTTGGGTACGTTAACCCAAATATGTACTGAATATAAATATTTCATAAACCTGTCGGAATGTGTATTTTCAATAAGTGTGAGAACTATTGTTATAGGATTAATAGTTCCAGGGATCATTATCTGTTACAAATTACAAACAATGAATTCTTTACAATATTAGTTAAAGAGGTTTTGACTCGTTTATGAACATTTTATTCTTTCTAAGTATTTTAGGAACAATAACAATAGGTACAATAGAGGTCTTATCGCTAGGCTACCTACCTAATTATAATTTAAAAAAGGCGGTTGACCGCGGTAGGTAGACACGTGCGACTATTGTCGTATTATTGTTATTGTGGATATTTAAGTTTTTGCAAGAAATCATAATAAATGCAGCAGGCCTAGGCTAAGATTGGATGGCTTGTTTAGTTAAGCAAATGAATAATCATAAGGTATCTAAGGCGATGCGTTGGGAAGGTATCTATGTCCAGCAGTGGACGTCTTGCGGTTGAATGATGATTTATATGATTTTCAGTCGTCGTGCACTGTACTCTCCCTTACATGAAAATGTCAACTTACCACAAACCTGGCAAAGACGACTCTTTGCTAAGTTTGTAAACAGTTTATATTCAGAGCACTTACATTACTTTAAAATCAACATTTTAGAAACAAGTTATCTCTTGTGAACTACATCCACCATGTTGGCAACATGGAAAAATTGGGTAACTGAGAAAAAAATGTAAAGTTGTAGAATATTTCTGTTTAGACAATTAGGTTTAAGAAAGGTAGTCTAAAATGTTTTAGACTACCTTGTAGCCTAAAACCTTGCCTACCCCTTTATTATTTTCATCGGATTCGATTCCTGCAGAATTATTTAGAGATATATTTTTTTTTCTAAACATCTATTAGTATCAACTAGAGATTTTAGATGATCTGTGACAGGTTTTAACATTTTATCAAGTGGCAAGTTCATTGTGTGTTCCTGATTATTCATTTGCTTTATTTTATTCTACATATGGAGTCGACAGACTTCACTAATTGCATTTTAATATTTTTTACCATCTTACAATAAATAAAAACTGCATTCAGCTAAGAAATAGTTTTTTCTACACCGTCTGAACCTACTTGCGACAGGACTGCACGCAACCCACTTGGCGAAGCGTCCACCGTTAATATTATCGTCGCGTTCGGGTCAAAATGCGCGAGAACCTGTTCCGATGTCATAAGCTCTTTCATAGTCCTAAATGCCGAGTCATGAATATCAGTCCAGGTCCATTTACAGTCTTTTTTTAACAGATCGTACAATGGACTGAGAACTGTAGACGCGTTTGGTACAAAATTCCAATAATTGTTAATTAACCCTAAAAACGATTGTAGCTGATTAACATTTGTGGGGACCGGTGCTTCTATCATTGCTTTAACTTTTTCCGGTGCTTTTTTTAACCCATCCTTAGAGATAATATATCCAAGATAACTAATTCCGTCTTTAAAAAAGCTACATTTTTCCTTTTGTAATGTTAACCCTGCTTTTTTTGCGTTTTAAAACGATATTTAGGTTTTCTCAAATGTTCCTACCTATTCTCTCCCGTTATTAAAATATCATCTAGCAGGCACAACACTCCGTCTATTCCGGATAACAAACCCTCGATAGCGTGCTGGAAAATAGAAGGCGCGCTGGCTAACCCAAACACTAGCCGTGTAAACCTATACAGCCCGCGGTTTGTATTTATACAGGTTAGGTTTTTGGACTCATCATCCAAAACAAATTGATTATAGGCCATAGATAAATCAACTTTGCTAAACTGTTGACCCCCATGGATATTTGAAAATAGTTCGTTAGTTATCGGTAGCGGATATTGTTCTACTCACAACTCTTTATTTATACATACGGAATAATCGACACACAATCTGACAGCCCCGTTTCGCAACTATCGGTGAAGCGTATTCCAAGTATTCTACAGGTTCAAATATACCTAAATCCACCAGTCTATCTATTTCTTTTTCGACCTTAGCACGTCATGCGAACCTTACGGGACGTGCTTTACAAAAATACCTGATAGGATTTGGGAGAAGCCTTCGCTCCGCAATGGGACAGTGTAGGCTTACCACCCAGATTTTGCTATTCTGGCGTCTGTCTCGCATAAATGCTATTCTATTCTGCTAATGTTTTTTTTAAAGATTTTTTTTAAAGTGTTTTCAAATCCTCGATATCGATAGCAAAGAGAAATTTAAGTCATTATATTTCAAATTATTTTCTCCCATTGGGGTATTACTCATAGGTAATATTAATTTAAATACGAAAAAAGGACTGGTATAAATAACGTTATGCCATGATAACTTTGATTATTATTATTATTTTCAGCCTGTATTGTCCCACTGCAGGGAAAAGGCTCCCTTTCCTCTTTCCATTTCTCCCAGTTTTGGGCAAGTCCTTTCTGTAGGTGTCTAGCTCATCCCGCCATCTTCATCTGGGTCAATAACTTCGATATTGCAGAAAAACTAAAAATATATTGTAGCGTAACGTAAGCTCCGGAGAGCTAACGTTAGCCACGTTAGTAAAAATTAAAGGGAATACAAAATAAAAACTAAGAAAAAGGATAAAGATAATAAAAACTATGGTCCGGCTTCGCACGACGTGGGCAGCTAACCAGGCAGGAAGACGTGGTAGGCCCTGGGTAGGCAGATGAGCAGGCACCACGACGGCAATCGGAGGCAGGCTGTAGAGTAGGGTAGGCAATTGGATAGGCAGGATGTAGAGTAGACAGCAGGACGGATAGGCAGGCACACAGATAGATGGTCGAAGGCAGCTGAACTAATAGTCAGGCTAACGAGCAGGTAGGCAGTAGCACAGGTGCAGGCACATGCAGCAAGGAGTTTAGGCACAGGCAGCAAGGGGTGTGGAGGCCGGGCTGTGGCTTCATACGTTGATCAAACGCCCCCTTTTAGATGAAGCGGTGACCGACGAGGTTAATGACGCAGTAAAAATGCTCACATTTAAATTTCACACTCAAGAAAATATATTTATTGCACTCAAATATTGATAACATTCACAGCCGTATAAGTTATAGTTTTAAAGAGTCTTCAGATACAATAGTACACTTGGTAGTATTAAGAATTCAACCGTTTTTCGGCGTTCAGTCCAGATCCGAAACTAAAAATTGACGCCCGTTTTTCTTCGTTCTGTGTTCTATCTACATTTCAAATTCAAATTTCAATTAAGAAATAAAGACCAGAACGAATAAAAACGGTTCATAAAGCGGTCAGTCTACGCTACCCTTATAATAGTGTAAACCTAGCTTAATGGAGGTTTAGTCCATGGTACCTGTTACGGTCTATGGTTTTAAGAAAAATAAAATAGACAGACAGATGTCATGTCAGATGAAAATGTCACAATAGAAAAATATAGCAAGAATTACAAATGATCAACATAATTTAAGTTTCAGATATTAAAACAATCAGATATAACTAAAAGTATGCTTTTCAGATGATAACAATAGAAAGAAAACATAAAAATGAATTACAAAAGTTGATAAAATATCAAAATATATGAAGGTATGGTTTGTATAGTGTTATGAATTGTAAATAGAGTTCAAAACTGTTGATCTGTAAATCAGAACACCACAATATACTATATACTAAGAGCCCCTAAATGTGAAAGTGATTTCCATTTAATGAAATGGCTATTTTCTACCTACAGGGTAAATTGTTTTTTTGATAAAAGAACTAGTAGGTATTGTTTTCGCCTCTCCTTAAAATTGAAGAATTTGATTTTCCCTTTTATACGGTGGGTACTGATATTATGAACATAAACCACCAAGGACTGTTCCATATTTTTGTAGGGAAAATTGTAATTCGATCATTCACAACAGTTTATAACCGTTCTACGTCGAAAAAAGCACGAAAATTAGCATTACCAAGCCGGTGGAAAAAGCAACATGCAAATACATATAAATCCAGTATCTAGCAGTTACTAACAATACATCGTGCAACAAAATAAATTACTTAAACAAAGCCTAGACTGTGTTTAAAAAGTCCATACTATAAAACAACACTATATCGATACAACAAAAACCTACATACTACCTATATTTATGAAATTTGTGGACCTTTTTCAGTAACAAGTACAGAATAGTTACTTAATTATTTTTGAAAAGATTATTTCTGTCACGGTACTAAATACAAAAAATAATCTTGATAAACCTGCATTTAATAGAAATAACTTTACGTACCTACCTACAAAATAATATAAAGAATTGAAATGGATTAAATAAATTATTAAGTACAATTTTATTTATAAAACTTCGTGTTTTATTTAAACCTGTCCGTGTCTGGTCCTGTGTGTATGTGTGTGTGACAAGGGGGTGTGGAAGTACGGTCTGATTGGTCCAATCAGAACGCACTTCCACACCCCATCGACCCCTTCCTCATACCTCAGCTAGTTGACAGAATACGGTGGTTGGGGGTTAGTTAGACCCAGCATACGCCGTCTATACTCTGGGCCGTACGGTTGTTGTAAAAGTTTAAAGTTATACATCGTGAAGTGTGAAAAAAGCGTCTGTTAAACTTGTTAATAAAAAGGAAAAATGCCTAAAGTACAAAAAAGAAAACATGTGGCGATTGAAATTCCCTGGGACGACCATTGCTTACCTAAAGCAAATCATAGAATTGTCAAAGTTATGAGATATGAAGGCAATAATTTACATCAGGTAAGAATATTTAATTATTTTAAAACTGTAGCAATAGGTACTTAGGGCCAAGCAATTAGTTGGCTGCCAGGCAATCCTCAAAGACTTGAATGTGTTTTTATTTTATCAAAAAGAAACAGATTTTTAATAATTAGATCATTACTTTATCGCCCGTAATACGAATATTCATTTTCAATGTTACATACTTTATACGTGATTTTTTTTTATTTAAGAATATTACTAATTTGCATTTTATTACTGTCCCACTTTCTTTCTAGTAGGATAACAAAAACAATTAATTTATAAGTTCGAAATGTTAAACTTTTCTTTTTATTTCTTGTTTCAGGTTATTACTCCAACACGCGAAAAATACTTGCTGTCTATGCCAAAAAATTTCATAAAATATACATGGGTGAAAAGAGGCACTTATGTGCTATTAGAAGCAAAACAAGAAGGAGTGAAAGTGAGAGGTCAATTTGTGAAAGTCATGGACGAACACTCTATTAAATTTTTTAAGGACAATAATGTGTGGCCCAAAGAATTTGAGGTCAAAAAAGTTATAAATGTGGCCGGTGATGATAAACTATTAGTAAACAGTACCAAGAATCAACCTGTAATATCCGATAATGTACTTCATCTCCTTCGTGCTGTTGACATGAAGAAGAAGTTCTTTTGGAACTAATACCAGAAGGACTTAAAGTAGTGCATTACATGTGGATTAGGCCTCTTGGGGATACCACGATAAAAAAAAAGCGCCGCTTTCTCTACCTCATGGTGGTGTGGAAATGAGTATTATTTCGTTTAGTCTATAGAATGTCGTTTGCCCAGCAGTGGGGCAACATATGTAGGTAAAACAAAAAAATATGGCATTTGCATTGGTTAAAGGCGTAAGGTAATCATTATCTGGATGTACATATTATTCTAGACACTAGGTCTAAATTATACTTTAATTATGTTTCGCTTTTTATTTTGATTTGTTCATTACAAGCAATGTAAATTAAGCAATATTCTATAAAACAAAATGCTATTAAAATTCAATCTCTGATTTTTTTCTTTACATCATAACCACCAATATTTTTTTTAGTATTTAATTTGCCTTGTTCTTGTCTTTGTTTTGTCTCTAGCAGATACGACTAACTACATTTATAATATAATGTTATGGTATTTCTTTCATATTCTAATTTAAATATTTGAGACACAAAATTTCAATTTTCCAGTCATATGTTTACTTCTGAATCGGAAAGAACAGAAGACGACTCTTAGTTAAGTTTTGTACCGGGCAATGAAGAGGACTGCGAGGATAATTAAAATGTTTTATTCAAAGTGTTGATTTATTAAAATTTCATAAGTCTTAGGAAAAATTCCTGGAAGGATTTGGGAGCGGCCTTTGCTCAGCAGTGGGACAGGGTAGGCTTACATAAAACAAAAATAAATTAGAGCACCTAGATTTCATTATTTTGTTGCGTCTGTCTCGGATAAATACTATTATATTCTACTAATGTATTGATTATAGATTTATTACTATTTTTTTTTAAGTCCGTTATTCCATGAAAACATCGTTAACAAGGGAGCTGTTTACGAAAACCTTTAACAATATATATATTACGAGTCCCTAAATGTGAAAGTGATGAGCAATTAATTCGTAAAAAAATGATTTTGTATGTTGGGTTTTCCCATCTAGAATTTCTCAATAGCACTTTCGATTTGTGCCCGATTGCAATAGGCAATAGGCCAGCCCCCAACTACATAGGACTTAAACATTACATAAAGTAAAATACTTTCTGAAAATTGGTATAGCTTTGGGTCAACACTATGCTTATACTGTGAACATTTTACCACTGTAACACCAACCGTTTGGTTGTAAAATCTGAGTGACAGACGACGGACAGACAGACACGCGAGTAACAGCAATAGGGCTCCCTTCAGACCCTTCGGGTACGTAACCCTAAAAATGTACTGAATATAAATATTTCAAAAACCTGTCGGAATGTGTATTTTCAATAAGTGTGAGAACTATTGTTATAGGATTAATAGTTCCAGGGATCATTATCTGTTACAAATTACAAACAATGAATTCTTTTCAATATTAGTTAAAGAGGTTTTGACTCGTTTATGAACATTTTATTCTTTCTAAGTATTTTAGGAACAATAACAATAGGTACAATAGAGGTCTTATCGCGAGGCTACCTATCTAATTATAATTTAAAAACGGCGGTTGATCGTGGTAGGTAGACACGTGCGACTATTGTCGTATTATTATTATTGTGGATATTTAAGTTTTTTTTTAAGAAATCAGAAGGCCTTGGCTAAGATTGGATGGCTTGTTTAGTTAAGGTATCTAAGGCGATGCGTTGGGAAGGTATCTATGTCCAGCAGTGGACTTCTTGCGGTTGAATGATGACGTATATGATTTTCAGTCGTCGTGCAGTGTACTCTCCCTTACATGAAAATGTCAACTTACCACAAACCTGGCAAAGACGACTCTTTGCTAAGTTTGTAAACAGTTTATATTCAGAGCACTTACATTACTTTTAAATCAACATTTTAGAAACAAGCTATCTCTTGTGAACTACATCCACCACGTTGGCAACTTGGCAAAATTGGGTAACTGAGAAAAAAATGTGACGTTATAGAATATTTCTGTTTAGACTATTAGTTTTAAGAAAGGTAGTCTAAAATGTGTTAGCCTACCTTGTAGCCTAAAACCTTGCCTACCCCTTTGTAGTAGTATCTTCGTAGATGAGCTAGTATTATTTTCATCGGATTCGATTGCTTCAGAATTATTTAGAGTTTTTTTTTTTTTCTAATCATCTATTAGTATCAACTAGAGATTTTATATGATCTATGACAGGTTTTAGCATTTTATCAAGTGGCAAGTTCATTGTGTGTTCCTGATTATTCATTTGCTTTATTTTATTCTATATGGATTCGACAGATTTCACTAATTGCATTTTAATATTTTTTTCCATCTTACAATAAATAACAACTATATTCAGTTAAGAAATAGGTTTTTCTACACCATCTGAACCTACTTGCGACAGGACTGCACCCAACCCACTTGGCGAAGCGTCCACCGTTAATATTATCGTCGCGTTCGGGTCAAAATGCGCGAGAACCTCCGTTGTCATAAGCTCTTTCATAGTCCTAAATGCCGAGTCATGAATATCAGTCCAGGTCCATTTACAGTCTTTTTTTAACAGATCGTCCAACGGACTGAGAACTGTAGACGCGTTTGGTACAAAATTCCAATAATTGTTAATTAACCCTAAAAACGATTGTAGCTGGTTAACATTTGTGGGGACCGGTACTTCTATCATTACTTTAACTTATTCCGGCGCTTTTTTTAACCCAGGATGGGTTATATAGAGATAATATGTCCAAGATAACTAATTTCGTCTTTAAAAAAGCTACATTTTTCCTTTTGTAATGTTAACCCTGCTTTTTTTGCGTTTTGAAACGATATTTAGGTTGTTAAAATGTTCCTGCTGGTGTGGTGTTCTCTCCCGTTATTAAAATATCATCTAGCAGGCACAACACTCCGTCTATTTCAGACAACAAACCCTCGATAGCGCGCTGGAAAATAGAAGGCGCGCTGGCTAACCCAAACACTAGCCGTGTAAACCTATACAGCCCGCGGTTTGTATTTATACAGGTTAGGTTTTTGGACTCATCGTCCAAAACAAATTCATTATAGGCCATACATAAATCAAGTTTGCTAAACTGTTGACCCCCATGGATATTTGAAAATAGTTCGTTAGTTATCGGTAGCGGATATTGTTCTACTCACAACTGATTATTTATACAAACGGAATAATCGGCACACAATCGGACAGCCCCATTTCGCTTTAAAACTGGAACTATCGGTGAAGCGTATTCCAAGTATTCTGGTTCAAATATACCTAAATTAACCAGTCTATCTATTTCTTTTTCGACCTTATCACGTAATGCGAACCTTACGGGACGTGCTTTACAAAAATACCTGTTAGGATTTGGAAGAAGCCTTCGCTCAGCAATGGGACAGTGTAGGCTTACCACCCAGATTTTGCTATTCTGGCGTCTGCCTCGCATAATGCTATTCTATTCTACTAATGCTTTGATTAAAGATTTTTTTTAAAGTGTTTTCAAATCCTCGATATCGATAGCAAAGAGAAATTTAAGTCATTATATTTCAAATTATTTTCTCCCATTGGGGTATTACTCATAGGTAATATTAATTTAAATACGAAAAAAGGACTGGTATAAATAACGTTATGCCATTATAACTTTGATTATTATTATTATTTTCAGCCTGTATTGTCCCACTGCAGGGAAAAGGCTCCCTTTCCTCTTTCCATTTCTCCCAGTTTTGGGCAAGTCCTTTCTGTAGGTGTCTAGCTCGTCCCGCCATCTTCATCTGGGTCAAAAACTTCGATATTGCAGAAAAACTAAAAATATATTGTAGCGTAACGTAAGCTCCGGAGAGCTAACGTTAGCCACGTTAGTAAAAATAAAAGGGAATACAAAATAAAAACTAAGAAAAAGGATAAAGATAATAAAAACTATGGTCCGGCTTCGCACGACGTGGGCAGCTAACCAGGCAGGAAGACGTGGTAGGCCCTGGGTAGGCAGATGAGCAGGCACCACGACGGCAATCGGAGGCAGGCTGTAGAGTAGGGTAGGCAATTGGATAGGCAGGATGTAGAGTAGACAGCAGGACGGATAGGCAGGCACACAGATAGATGGTCGAAGGCAGCTGAACTAATAGTCAGGCTAACGAGCAGGTAGGCAGTAGCACAGGTGCAGGCACATGCAGCAAGGAGTTTAGGCACAGGCAGCAAGGGGTGTGGAGGCCGGGCTGTGGCTTCATACGTTGATCAAACGCCCCCTTTTAGATGAAGCGGTGACCGACGAGGTTAATGACGCAGTAAAAATGCTCACATTTAAATTTCACACTCAAGAAAATATATTTATTGCACTCAAATATTGATAACATTCACAGCCGTATAAGTTATAGTTTTAAAGAGTCTTCAGATAAAATAGTACACTTGGTAGTATTAAGAATTCAACCGTCTTTCGGCGTTCAGTCCAGATCCGAAACTAAAAATTGACGCCCGTTTTTCTTCGTTCTGTGTTCTATCTACATTTCAAATTCAAATTTCAATTAAGAAATAAAGACCAGAACGAATAAAAACGGTTCATAAAGGGGTCAGTCTACGCTACCCTTATAATAGTGTAAACCTAGCTTAATGGAGGTTTAGTCCATGGTACCTGTTACGGTCTATGGTTTTAAGAAAAATAAAATAGACAGACAGATGTCATGTCAGATGAAAATGTCACAATAGAAAAATATAGCAAGAATTACAAATGATCAACATAATTTAAGTTTCAGATATTAAAACAATCAGATATAACTAAAAGTATGCTTTTCAGATGATAACAATAGAAAGAAAACATAAAAATGAATTACAAAAGTTGATAAAATATCAAAATATATGAAGGTATGGTTTGTATAGTGTTATGAATTGTAAATAGAGTTCAAAACTGTTGATCTGTAAATCAGAACACCACAATATACTATATACTAAGAACCCCTAAATGTGAAAGTGATTTCCATTTAATGAAATGGCTATTTTCTACCTACAGGGTAAATTGTTTTTTTGATAAAAGAACTAGTAGGTATTGTTTTCGCCTCTCCTTAAAATTGAAGAATTTGATTTTCCCTTTTATACGGTGGGTACTGATATTATGAACATAAACCACCAAGAACTGTTCCATATTTTTGTAGGGAAAATTGTAATTCGATCATTCACAACAGTTTATAACCGTTCTACGTCGAAAAAAGCACGAAAATTAGCATTACCAAGCCGGTGGAAAAAGCAACATGCAAATGCATATAAATCCAGTATCTAGCAGTTACTAACAATACATCGTGCAACAAAATAAATTACTTAAACAAAGCCTAGACTGTGTTTAAAAAGTCCATACTATAAAACAACACTATATCGATACAACAAAAACCTACATACTACCTATATTTATGAAATTTGTGGACCTTTTTCAGTAACAAGTACAGAATAGTTACTTAATTATTTTTGAAAAGATTATTTCTGTCACGGTACTAAATACAAAAAATAATCTTGATAAAACTGCATTTAATAGAAATAACTTTACGTACCTACCTACAAAATAATATAAAGAATTGAAATGGATTAAATAAATTATTAAGTACAATTTTATTTATAAAACTTCGTGTTTTATTTAAACCTGTCCGTGTCTGGTCCTGTGTGTATGTGTGTGTGACAAGGGGGTGTGGAAGTACGGTCTGATTGGTCCAATCAGAACGCACTTCCACACCCCATCGACCCCTTCCTCATACCTCAGCTAGTTGACAGAATACGGTGGTTGGGGGTTAGTTAGACCCAGCATACGCCGTCTATACTCTGGGCCGTACGGTTGTTGTAAAAGTTTAAAGTTATACATCGTGAAGTGTGAAAAAAGCGTCTGTTAAACTTGTTAATAAAAAGGAAAAATGCCTAAAGTACAAAAAAGAAAACATGTGGCGATTGAAATTCCCTGGGACGACCATTGCTTACCTAAAGCAAATCATAGAATTGTCAAAGTTATGAGATATGAAGGCAATAATTTACATCAGGTAAGAATATTTAATTATTTTAAAACTGTAGCAATAGGTACTTAGGGCCAAGCAATTAGTTGGCTGCCAGGCAATCCTCAAAGACTTGAATGTGTTTTTATTTTATCAAAAAGAAACAGATTTTTAATAATTAGATCATTACTTTATCGCCCGTAATACGAATATTCATTTTCAATGTTACATACTTTATACGTGATTTTTTTTTATTTAAGAATATTACTAATTTGCATTTTATTACTGTCCCACTTTCTTTCTAGTAGGATAACAAAAACAATTAATTTATAAGTTCGAAATGTTAAACTTTTCTTTTTATTTCTTGTTTCAGGTTATTACTCCAACACGCGAAAAATACTTGCTGTCTATGCCAAAAAATTTCATAAAATATACATGGGTGAAAAGAGGCACTTATGTGCTATTAGAAGCAAAACAAGAAGGAGTGAAAGTGAGAGGTCAATTTGTGAAAGTCATGGACGAACACTCTATTAAATTTTTTAAGGACAATAATGTGTGGCCCAAAGAATTTGAGGTCAAAAAAGTTATAAATGTGGCCGGTGATGATAAACTATTAGTAAACAGTACCAAGAATCAACCTGTAATATCCGATAATGTACTTCATCTCCTTCGTGCTGTTGACATGAAGAAGAAGTTCTTTTGGAACTAATACCAGAAGGACTTAAAGTAGTGCATTACATGTGGATTAGGCCTCTTGGGGATACCACGATAAAAAAAAAGCGCCGCTTTCTCTACCTCATGGTGGTGTGGAAATGAGTATTATTTCGTTTAGTCTATAGAATGTCGTTTGCCCAGCAGTGGGGCAACATATGTAGGTAAAACAAAAAAATATGGCATTTGCATTGGTTAAAGGCGTAAGGTAATCATTATCTGGATGTACATATTATTCTAGACACTAGGTCTAAATTATACTTTAATTATGTTTCGCTTTTTATTTTGATTTGTTCATTACAAGCAATGTAAATTAAGCAATATTCTATAAAACAAAATGCTATTAAAATTCAATCTCTGATTTTTTTCTTTACATCATAACCACCAATATTTTTTTTAGTATTTAATTTGCCTTGTTCTTGTCTTTGTTTTGTCTCTAGCAGATACGACTAACTACATTTATAATATAATGTTATGGTATTTCTTTCATATTCTAATTTAAATATTTGAGACACAAAATTTCAATTTTCCAGTCATATGTTTACTTCTGAATCGGAAAGAACAGAAGACGACTCTTAGTTAAGTTTTGTACCGGGCAATGAAGAGGACTGCGAGGATAATTAAAATGTTTTATTCAAAGTGTTGATTTATTAAAATTTCATAAGTCTTAGGAAAAATTCCTGGAAGGATTTGGGAGCGGCCTTTGCTCAGCAGTGGGACAGGGTAGGCTTACATAAAACAAAAATAAATTAGAGCACCTAGATTTCATTATTTTGTTGCGTCTGTCTCGGATAAATACTATTATATTCTACTAATGTATTGATTATAGATTTATTACTATTTTTTTTTAAGTCCGTTATTCCATGAAAACATCGTTAACAAGGGAGCTGTTTACGAAAACCTTTAACAATATATATATTACGAGTCCCTAAATGTGAAAGTGATGAGCAATTAATTCATAAAAAAATGATTTTGTATGTTGGGTTTTCCCATCTAGAATTTCTCAATAGCACTTTCGATTTGTGCCCGATTGCAATAGGCAATAGGCCAGCCCCCAACTACATAGGACTTAAACATTACATAAAGTAAAATACTTTCTGAAAATTGGTATAGCTTTGGGTCAACACTATGCTTATACTGTGAACATTTTACCACTGTAACACCAACCGTTTGGTTGTAAAATCTGAGTGACAGACGACGGACAGACAGACACGCGAGTAACAGCAATAGGGCTCCCTTCAGACCCTTCGGGTACGTAACCCTAAAAATGTACTGAATATAAATATTTCAAAAACCTGTCGGAATGTGTATTTTCAATAAGTGTGAGAACTATTGTTATAGGATTAATAGTTCCAGGGATCATTATCTGTTACAAATTACAAACAATGAATTCTTTTCAATATTAGTTAAAGAGGTTTTGACTCGTTTATGAACATTTTATTCTTTCTAAGTATTTTAGGAACAATAACAATAGGTACAATAGAGGTCTTATCGCGAGGCTACCTATCTAATTATAATTTAAAAACGGCGGTTGATCGTGGTAGGTAGACACGTGCGACTATTGTCGTATTATTATTATTGTGGATATTTAAGTTTTTTTTTAAGAAATCAGAAGGCCTTGGCTAAGATTGGATGGCTTGTTTAGTTAAGGTATCTAAGGCGATGCGTTGGGAAGGTATCTATGTCCAGCAGTGGACTTCTTGCGGTTGAATGATGACGTATATGATTTTCAGTCGTCGTGCAGTGTACTCTCCCTTACATGAAAATGTCAACTTACCACAAACCTGGCAAAGACGACTCTTTGCTAAGTTTGTAAACAGTTTATATTCAGAGCACTTACATTACTTTTAAATCAACATTTTAGAAACAAGCTATCTCTTGTGAACTACATCCACCACGTTGGCAACTTGGCAAAATTGGGTAACTGAGAAAAAAATGTGACGTTATAGAATATTTCTGTTTAGACTATTAGTTTTAAGAAAGGTAGTCTAAAATGTGTTAGCCTACCTTGTAGCCTAAAACCTTGCCTACCCCTTTGTAGTAGTATCTTCGTAGATGAGCTAGTATTATTTTCATCGGATTCGATTGCTTCAGAATTATTTAGAGTTTTTTTTTTTTTCTAATCATCTATTAGTATCAACTAGAGATTTTATATGATCTATGACAGGTTTTAGCATTTTATCAAGTGGCAAGTTCATTGTGTGTTCCTGATTATTCATTTGCTTTATTTTATTCTATATGGATTCGACAGATTTCACTAATTGCATTTTAATATTTTTTTCCATCTTACAATAAATAACAACTATATTCAGTTAAGAAATAGGTTTTTCTACACCATCTGAACCTACTTGCGACAGGACTGCACCCAACCCACTTGGCGAAGCGTCCACCGTTAATATTATCGTCGCGTTCGGGTCAAAATGCGCGAGAACCTCCGTTGTCATAAGCTCTTTCATAGTCCTAAATGCCGAGTCATGAATATCAGTCCAGGTCCATTTACAGTCTTTTTTTAACAGATCGTCCAACGGACTGAGAACTGTAGACGCGTTTGGTACAAAATTCCAATAATTGTTAATTAACCCTAAAAACGATTGTAGCTGGTTAACATTTGTGGGGACCGGTACTTCTATCATTACTTTAACTTATTCCGGCGCTTTTTTTAACCCAGGATGGGTTATATAGAGATAATATGTCCAAGATAACTAATTTCGTCTTTAAAAAAGCTACATTTTTCCTTTTGTAATGTTAACCCTGCTTTTTTTGCGTTTTGAAACGATATTTAGGTTGTTAAAATGTTCCTGCTGGTGTGGTGTTCTCTCCCGTTATTAAAATATCATCTAGCAGGCACAACACTCCGTCTATTTCAGACAACAAACCCTCGATAGCGCGCTGGAAAATAGAAGGCGCGCTGGCTAACCCAAACACTAGCCGTGTAAACCTATACAGCCCGCGGTTTGTATTTATACAGGTTAGGTTTTTGGACTCATCGTCCAAAACAAATTCATTATAGGCCATACATAAATCAAGTTTGCTAAACTGTTGACCCCCATGGATATTTGAAAATAGTTCGTTAGTTATCGGTAGCGGATATTGTTCTACTCACAACTGATTATTTATACAAACGGAATAATCGGCACACAATCGGACAGCCCCGTTTCGCTTTAAAACTGGAACTATCGGTGAAGCGTATTCCAAGTATTCTGGTTCAAATATACCTAAATTAACCAGTCTATCTATTTCTTTTTCGACCTTATCACGTAATGCGAACCTTACGGGACGTGCTTTACAAAAATACCTGATAGGATTTGGAAGAAGCCTTCGCTCAGCAATGGGACAGTGTAGGCTTACCACCCAGATTTTGCTATTCTGGCGTCTGCCTTGCATAATGCTATTCTAGTCTACTAATGCTTTGATTAAAGATTTTTTTTAAAGTGTTTTCAAATCCTCGATATCGATAGCAAAGAGAAATTTAAGTCATTATATTTCAAATTATTTTCTCCCATTGGGGTATTACTCATAGGTAATATTAATTTAAATACGAAAAAAAGACTGGTATAAATAACGTTATGCCATGATAACTTCGATTATTATTATTATTTTCAGCCTGTATTGTCCCACTGCAGGGCAAAGGCTCCCTTTCCTCTTTCCATTTCACCCGGCAAGTCCTTTCTGTAGGTGTCTAGCTCTACTTCGTGTTTTATTTAAACCTGTCCGTGTCTTGTCCTGTGTGTATGTGTGTGTGTGACAAGGGGGTGTGGAAGTGCGGTCTGATTGGTCCAATCAGAACGCACTTCCACACCCTATCGACCCATTCCTCATACCTCAGCTAGTTGACAGAATACGGGGATTGGGGGTTAGTTAGACCCAGCATAAGCCGTCTATACTCTGGGCCGTACGGTTGTTGTGAAAAGTGTAAAGTTATTCATCGTGAAGTGTGAAAAAAGCGTCTGTTAACTTGTTAATAAAAAGGAAAAATGCCTAAAGTACAAAAAAACAAACATGTGGCGATTGAAACTGCCTGGGACGACCATTGCTTACCTAAAGCAAATAATAGAATTAAAGTCAAAGTTATGAGATATGAAGGCAATAACTTACATCAGGTAAGAATATTTAATTATTTTAAAACTGTAGCAATAGGTACTTAGGGCCAAGCAATTAGTTGGCTGCCAGGCAATCCTGAAAGACTTGAATGTGTTTTTATTTTATCAAAAAGAAACAGATTTTTAATAATTAGATCATTACTTTATCGCCCGTAATACGAATAGGCATTTTCAATGTTACATACTTTATACGTGTTTTTTTTTATTTTAGAATATTACTCATTTGCATTTTATTACTGTCCCACTTTCTTAGAGTCTAGTAGGATAATAAAAACAATGAATTTATAAGTTCGAAATTTTAAACTTTACTTTTTATTTCTTGTTTCAGGTTATGACTACAACAGGTGCAAAATACTTGGTGTCTATGCCAAAAATATTCATAAAATATACATGGGTGAAAAGAGGCACTTATGTGCTAGTAGAAGCAAAACCAGAAGGAGTGAAAGTGAGAGGTGAAGTTGTGAAAGTCATGGACGAACACTCTATTAAATTTTATAAGGACAATAATGTGTGGCCCAAAGAATTTGAGGTCAAAAAAGTTATAAATGTGGCCGGTGATGATAAACTGTTCGTAAACAGTACCAAGAATGAACCTGTAATATCCTCCTTCGTGCTGTTGACACGAAGAAGAAGTTCTTTTGGAACTAATACCAAAAGGACTTAAAGTAGTGCATTACGTGTGGATTAGGCCTATTGCGGATACCACGATAAAAAAAACGCGCCGCTTACTCTACCTCATGGTGGTGTGGAAATGAGTTTTATTTCGTTTAGTCTATAGAATGTCGTTTGCCCAGCAGTGGGGCAACATATGTAGGTAAAACAAAAAAATATGGCATTTGAATTGGTTAAAGGCGTAAGGTAATCATTATCTGGATGTAAATATTATTCTAGACACTAGGTCTAAATTATACTTTAATTATGTTTCGCTTTTTATTATGATTTGTTAATTACAAGCAATGTAAATTAAGCAATATTCTCGAAACAAAATGCTATTAAAATTCCTCTCTGATTTTTTCTTTACATCATAACCACCAATATTTTTTTAGTATTTAATTTGACTTGTTCTTTTCTTTGTTTTGTCTCTAGCAGATACGACTACCTACATTTATAATATAATGTCATGGTAATTCTTTCATATTCTAATTTAAATATTTGAGACACAAAATTTCAATTTTCCAGTCATATTTTTACTTCTGAATCGGAAAGAACAGAAGACGACTCTTAGTTTAGTTTTGTACCGGGCAATGAAGAGGATAGCGAGGATAATTAAAATGTTTTATTCAAGGTGTTGATTTATTAAAATTTCATAAGTCTTAGGAAAAAATACCTGGAAGGATTTGGGAGCGGCCTTTGCTCAGCAGTGGGACAGGGTAGGCTTACATTAAACAAAAATAAATAAGAGCACCTAGATTTCATTATTTTGTTGCGTCTGTCTCGGATAAATACTATTATATTCTACTAATGTATTGATTATAGATTTTTTGATATTTTTTTTGAAGTCCGTTATTCCATGAAAACATCGTTAACAAGGGAGCTATTTCAGAAAACCTTTAACAATATATATATTACGAGTCCCTAAATGTGAAAGTGATGAGCAATTAATTCATAAAAAAATGATTTTGTATGTTGGGTTTTCCCATCTAGAATTTCTCAATAGTACTTTCGATTTGTGCCCGATTGCAATAGGCCAGCCCCCAACTACATAGTAAGCTAATCAATTAGTCTTATAGTATTCACATCCTTTCGAATCATAGTGTGTCCTAGATATTAAAATTATTCAACATTCACCAGTCTCTGTGGAGTCTGCTTCCTTTAGAAATACCTAAACATACAAATATATAATAGCACTATAGTAGCAGGGCACAATACACCGTGGTCAACCGCATTTTTCATATTTTAAAATCTGCGTGACATACATAGGTCATCCATTGATTGTCTACTGCGAATCTGTATCAGCGATAAGACCACCATTGAGCACATTTCAATTGTTCCTGAAATACTTAGAAAGGGTACATATGTTTATTTGTAATGGACAATCTCTGGAAGTACTGATCCGATTTCGCAAATTCATTGACTGATAACCACTCTATTGCTGTAATAAGTAGCCTAAGATTCCAACAAGCCTAAACTCGACCGGGATACATTGGTTTATTACGGAGTTCTGGTGCCTACCTACCTTCAGGCTTCATCACCAGATCAGTTCGATGGTACCATTTTCATAAAAATAATTAAATTAAATTTTCTTCATCACGGTCATTTAACTATTCGAGATCTCGTACACCCAAATCATTAGAAACTCTTATAGATTGCAAATGATAAAGAATAGTCCTTGAAATGGAATAAGCATGTAAGGGACTTTTCTGATGGCGAAACGCAATTTAAATTATGTCGATTTTAATTCACAATCAGTCGAATTGCATCATTGTGCATTTAGGTGTAAGTTTCAGTGGACTTTTTCATAATTTCTACTTCACGAAATCATACTTTCTGAATGCAAATGCTTGCCGCCATGTTGATGAAAATACCAAAATCGCTATATGTATGCCCATAAAATTTGAGGAGTTCCTTCGATTTACTTGAGATTCTAACCTGATGACCATTGGACCACATGGAAATCATAAAATTTCAAGCAAAAGAAGAATTTTCTAAATTGGTCCAGACAACATTGAGTAATCGGGGAACGAACATTTAAAAAAACCGACGAATTATGAATTTGAGTGTATCAAAAAACTTACATCTAACTAGATAACATAGTAGTTCCAAATTCCTACCTTTCTACTACCTAAAATTCCTACCAGGGACGGTTCCAAATGTTCGGTAGGTAGTAAGTTTGTCTCTTCGATCGCTCAAAACGTGTTTTGTAAGTAGAAAAAAAAGAAAAGTATGGTCGTTTCTACTTCGATATATTAGTACGCACGAAAATATTCAGCGTTACTAGTTTTAAGTTAAAACATGCAATGACCAGCAAAAACGGGTAAAATACGCAAATGCATATGCCACTATGCAGCTTATAATTCGGTCTCTAATTACAACTTAGCAAGGGTGCTGCTTGCAAACTGTTTTTGTTGATTTAAGTGTATTCTACAAATGATTCTAGACATAAAATACTTAAATCTAAACTAGATGGCGCAAATTTAAGTATTTAGATGTAAAACTCTACAAAAAACTTGGCCTAAACAATGCAAAAATTTCGTTCCGTTGGGTAATATTTTTTTCTTAAATTGTGTGTGAAAAAGCGCAAATAGCGGCCTTGCCAGCAGGTGTTCAGTATGAGTTATCGTCGGAATCCAATAATGAAGGTAACAAGGAACTTGTGTTTGTGAAATTAACGGATTCAGCACTGAAAGCTATTGAGGAGTTCCTCAAACAACAAAAAAAGGTCGGGTCGGCAAAACCTAAAATACAGTTCCTACCCGAAAATGAAGGGAAAATCTCCATTCCAGCAATAGCCAGAAGCAATAACCATGGGCTATCAGGCGAAACCACATTTCACTTCAGCATTAATAGTAATGCAGAAATGGAGGGCACACTCTGTCGTGTGCGTTACTAGTGGCAATGCTTGACGGTTGGAGTCATGCGGGCCGCTACCACGCAGAATGCGTGTCAATGCGAATGACGACTCATACGCGGTCACCGTGGACCGCATAGCGAGCACTATCGCTGCGGAGCAGAAAATAAGCATCCGCGTCATCAAATCTAATCAGGCAGACATCGGCAATCCAAACCGAACCGAATGGCGTGAAGGGGCCAAGCGGCTTGTGGTGGAGAAGCCCAAATGGGTGGAAAAGCCCAAGCGAACAGAGCAGCCCGTACCACCAGCGGCGCTGGTGGCACGGGCCGGGCCGTGTCGAGCCGGGTCGAGGCGGGCGTGCCGCCTGGAGCATGCCCGCTGGGGCTCCCTGTAAGGTAACTTCCCTTACTCACCAGCCAGCTCAGGGGTAGAAGTTCGGGATGAGACAATTACAGGGATAATTTCGCATGAGGGTCGACAGAAGTAAAAGTCTTTATATTTGGTCAACTATTTTAATAATACACAGGCATCACTACTGCATCACAATTTTAAAGGTATCTTACTTACTTGTGGATGGTATATAAACTACCCTTTAAACTTAGCATCAGATGTATGATATCACAACCAGCATCGTTCCTTTTGTGCTGATTGCATCCAGTATCTCACCAGCCGAAGTATCATGGGTGTTCGGAGCCTGTTGTTGAATACTGTGTAGCTGTTCTTATTACATGTCGTTGACCATGTTTATTCTATTTATAGTTTATATTAAAATTAATCCTAAGGAACCCTGTCGATGGGAAAAATGCAAGATAAGCGTCGTACAAGCACATGTCTCACAAACATGAAAATATAGTTCAATTCCACGAATACTCACAGCGCTTGCTGGCACATAATTATTTTAAATTTAGGGCTGTTTCCCTGTCTCGTCCGCCAACAAGCTTCTGATGGACCTAATAAAGGCCATCAGACAAGGCCAAGACGTGGAGTTAGTGATCCTCGACGGGCTGGCCGAATTACTACAGATGTATCATGGCTAGCCTGAGGATCATGCACTGGATCTCACACGGCCTGCGTGACAAGGTCGCCCCACTCCGCCTCCTACTCAAAGAACAGCTCATCGACGTGGCGCTCATCAGCGAGATATTCCTGGCATCTTTAGACAAGATTAGGTTCCCAGGATACCACATGTACAGAAGGGACGAGAGGTCGGCCTCTGGTAACATTTACCGCGGTCTGGCGGTTTTAGTTAGGCGGAGAGTCGTCCACCAACCCCTTCCCCCGCCCCCAGTTGACACGTTCTACACGCTGGGAGTACAGGTTCACGTCGCCGGCGAGGACCTGGGGGGTTACCACAAGCTCTTAGAGCGGTATCAATTTGACCTTGTTTCACGTTTTCGTACCATGACGTCGTTTAAGAAAGCTCAATTTGATAACGCTACGAAGTTTGCTTTTGTTTAGGTTTTGATAATATTTGGATACCGATTTTCTTAAAGTTCATTCAAAATTCAAACCACAGCCTGCTTTTTGACAACCAGCGATATCGTTTTTACTACAATTTTTGGTTTTGTTTGACATTTAAAAAAAGTTGCTTTGGCGGGATCGATTTATCAACATTTTCCAAAATATATACAAAAATTATCACTTCCGTGATCATACGGTAAGTAAAACGTATTTATTTACGCATTTATTGGATACATAACCTCTGCCAATCCCTACAGAGCTACAGGCATCATGTTATGTTATTACCTATCTACGTAGGTAAACTTGTCGATTGATTTGTGTATCTCATGCGATTTTAACATATTATGTGGACTAAATTTCTTGTTTGATTCTAGGTGGCGAATACATTATGAATGGCGAGTAAACCCATGAAATCATGGAGGGCAGTGCAGACGCTACGTGAGCCATCGCAACCTACTACCGCCGCGCCGTCAGCTTGTGTCTACCGACAATAAGCACAATGCTTGGGATAGATAACCAAAACAGCAGCACATGATATAATTAAAGGCTCTAAGTGTATAAAACTGTTCGAGTTCGAGGATAAATAAGAAATAAAAGAAAGCTGATAGAGGCCAACAAACGCATCGTGAAGCTGAGGGAGCTAAAATATATGAAACCTGTAAAACCTACGTACGACGAACGAAGAATGCATTTGGTGTTTTGTGATGCGTGTGCTAGTGTCTCACGTTATTGCTTATGGCTGCTTTGCTGTATTAATCCTTAATGTGCTTGTGATGACTGCCTAGTATTGTTGTGTGTGATAACCATGGACATAATCTCAATGGTGGTAGATAACTGATAACCATCTGCATCTTACCCGACTGCGTTAACAATATTGTGTGTTGGTTTGTGCACCTACTGTGATGTAATCAGGTAATAAATGTTTTTGCAGCTGGAGAATCAATATACTTTTAAACCCCACGTGTTGTACATTATTTATTATTATCGTCAAACTCATCCATTCTACTTACCCTGAAAATATTCAAACAAACTCACGCCTCTTTCCCGTGTGGGCAAGCAGAAACTACAACGCCACCTGCTACGGTCCTAACATACTACTTTTGCTTCATTTACATCCATACATCTAGTCATACGAGGATACCGGTAATGAGGCCCTCAGCCTCTGACAGCCAACCTGACCTTTCTGGAGAACATTACTAATTAGATCCGTGTATGACCTAGGACGTCCCCTACCGGGTGGCGTTTTCACTCACATCTGCCTTGTAAATATCTTTTCTTAGTCGCCTTTTATTCATCATATAACTACCTATATTTAGAGGTATTTACCATACTTAGTTAATTTATACGTAATACGTAGGTATGCCTATTTTAAAAAACCCCATCTGCACGCTGATAAAACAACGAAGTTTATGTAATACCTACCTACTCATGAAAGCACCTTAGTACATAAAGTGATAGTTAAGTACATCTAATAAAATTGACTAGTAAGTACCTAAGATAACTAAACAGATTGTAAGTAAATGTCGAAGTATAGTACCTAAGTGTAATTACTTCTTGTTAGATATTAATTAGAGTTGTAATTATTTTGTTTTTTATCTAATTAGCATGTACAAACTTATATAATCCTAATTCGAATGTTAACAGATGATAAAGATAGTTTTTAAATAATTGTCATGAGATACCTACATGTTAATAATTACGCGCAGAACTTGAAAACATGATTTTTTGTTTGTGGAGATTTTTTGTTGAGGTTTGTGTCAAATGAAAGGTCTGGGTCTAAAACCATTTTATCCGTTTGAGTCATGTAAATCGGTCCACACGTTTCCAAGATAATCGCATATCATTATAATCAAAATGTAAACAAACCAGAATTTTTCGTTTTTGTTCTAAAAACTTTTAATTATGGTAAAATGTGTAAATTTTATTATTGTAATTATATGTACGTGGTTAAAGCCTATCATTTAAGACCAAATTTGTAAGGATTATGTAGAAAATTGAATAAAATACACGGCTCCAAAGATTTCGGCTAAGTCAAAATGAACGCAAGGATGGTCCATAAACACGCGGGCGTCAATTTGGGAATGACGGGCCATTCTTTTTTTGTTGGTCTGAGCGGGCCATATATAAGAAGGGAGACGGGCCACTGGACAGATGAATTCAGTCGCAGCCAGAGATTACTATTATAAACTGGTCGCAGCTCAGCCGGAAGGAGAAAAGCCGAAATCCGCGGAACCAATTCTCAAGAAAATCCGCCTTTTATTTCTGGTTCTTTCTTCAGTCAAAAACGTGGATCCTTGGGTTGTCCTCTCGTACTACCCTACATACGCATTCAGGGGTGCGTGGTGACGTGTGCCACCAGCTGAGTAAGTAGGGAACGCACGACAAACATAAGTGGGATACTGTCCCAGCGGGGGCGACCGTGGATAGGTACTTACAACATCCAGGCACCTTACCGCCACCGCAACAATATATATATATGTGTACACATTTTACTTAATGTTATCTCTCCACTACCTTTGATAAATAAATCTGGTCAACATGACGAAACCAACTAATGCTGTCTTATTACATCAAACACTACAAATACTTCAATAAAATAAAACATAACACTGTTTTTAAACACAATTATTTATTAGGTAGGTCTACTTTGAACAGAAAATGCATTACTGATAAAGGGAATAAGTCATAGTTAAATTAACATATTTCAACGAGCTCCATGCTGGACACATATCATTGTTTTCTTACACTCCAAGGAACATAGAACATTTGTAGTAGTCTAACCCCATGCTAACCTGTTTTATTTCAAGGCGGTTCTGGGGCCAAAATAGAAAGCGCTGGTTTTATTAAGTTCTTTAGCAAATTAGGATAAAACTGTAACTTAGAAAGAAAGAAAAAGTGTTTATTTGCCACAAAAAAAAACATACAAATTCATCGTCTCACTTTCTTCATTTCTTACTATTAGGTGCTTAAATAATTTACTGATTATTTCAGAATATTTCTGGTTTTTGATGACATATACATGATGTCATGACTGTTCTCTAGAAACCAGGCCTATTACATAATATTTTTTTGGCAGTGGACAATGGTACTTTTTCTTACTTTTAGTAATGGTAAGGTTTTTCATTGTATATAACCACAACAGAGTTGGGCTCTTGTTTGGCAAAATTGTGGTGAACTGATGAACAATTTTTCATATTTGTAGGTATCCATTTCTGAGTGATAATCAATGGTGAATGGTGAAGATGATGGCTTCTTCCTTTCATCTCACCTCCATTCAAAAAGCCAGTATCTGATCCTGTAGACAAATAATGAAATATGAGTCCTGAGTTTTATAGAGTAGGCAGGTGAAAAACAAGATACGTTTATTTGACAGTCACAACCCACCAGCAACAGTGTAAATGACAGTAATGAAATACCGAGACAAATTGCAATAAACTTGGCCATAACGAAAGGGTTACCAACTCAGCATTTGCTGGTCGTCAGACACCCAGCACTGGTTTTCAGTTGGCACCCAGAAGAAGAAACCCAAGACCAGTATTATATTATCTGTGCCTCTGGCCAGGCTAAATGGTACAAGATGTAAACTATTACATCAAATATTATGGTGATTGTCTTGGGAACCAAAGTTTCCAAAAGGCACTTGTTTGTCTATTATTGTGTCTGCTAATTAGCACTCAAGGGGTTAAAGTAAGTTTTTGCATTTAGAATAGCATAATAATATTAACTAAAACTTACCAATACACAGTAATAGCCATTGATGTAATAAAAGGAGGTAATAGCAGATTTATTAATCCTGCGGATATGTCTTTATGATGGGGTCTTTAACAGAACATCATTATGGTTTGGTCCTGCCATACTTTGTTACGAGTGTATCCTATAACAAAATTTGAATATTGTGTTAGGTATTAACCAAAAACAGGTGCACTTAATTAATGAGTTAGTAAGTATATTGTTTTATTTTCTACAAAATAACCAATCTTTTAAGAATAAGATTATAGATTACCTTCTTTAAGCCAAGTTAGCGGAATGGAGCACAATGTTATTTAATTATTTTTCACGCCAGAGGACTTTATCATCTCTGTCAAGGTTTTCCGGTTGCGATTAACTTATTTACAGCTTCTTCATTATTTGTACGTGCCGCTCTGTTGTAGTTGGACAACAAATCATTTTCATTTACAGCATCCAAATAAAATTGTAGGCAAATCATTATTTATAAAAAACATGGACTTGGCTCCATATCGTCCAATTCGTCTAGGGTATAATACATCCCTTTGTCACCACGGAGAGTTTTGAAGACAGAAATTCGTGATAACATTGTGATAGCGGCAATTTTGGATAACAATCTTTAGGTTACAACTATTGGACATGTTTGTAGATATATGTAAGCGTCTCTTTGTTCATAGAATATATGGCAATCCTTTTGTCACACAACTCACAACAAACACACAACAACTTTATTGTAAATAACTTTAAAACAACGAAAATAATAAGGTACGCTTGTAAACAGAGCTCATACGACAAAAAATGCAGGTTATAAATAATCCGACCAATTTAAAAATACAAGCTTACAAAGTAAAATGGTAAGATTTGTTGCACTCTTTAATTTGTTATCATAATAATATGGAAAGTCAAGCCACAGGTAATAAATTATATCATACTCAGTCTTTTGAGATGCTTTACAGTGTCAGCTATTGGTTTTGATTTCAATAATACTTATTTTTTCTTTAAATTTATTATATTGTTGTAAAATACACTTAAGAAAATAATAGTGTAAATGTTTGACATGAATGTTTAGTATGGTATATAATTCTATTTGGTTTTTATATGAAATAAACATCTCATGATAATTTTTATTTTAAATTTTAGTGATAGCAAAAACGACATTCTAAAAACCTTTTTTTACTTCGCTAGCAATTCTATATCGGGAAATAGATAAATATTTCAAATCATTCGTTCATTCCCAACACTAATCGGCATCAATTTGATATCGTTTAACTAAGGTGAGGGTACGATAATGAAAAGTCTCAATAAGAGCTAGAAACAAAGCGTACTCAAATTGGTATTGTTTTGTAAAAGGTGGGGGTAGGTACCCTGGACATACATGCTGTCTACAGCCCGCCCTCAAACCGCTATAACATAGGCGAGTTAAGGGCGCTAGTAACCAACACCTCGCACACGGCCCTCCTGGCCGGCGACATGAACTGTAAACGTTCCGCGTGGAACTCTATGACACGCAACACGGGAGGAAACCGTCTCTTCGCCGACTCAGAGGCGCATGGATACACGGTGTCGGGCCCCGACACTAGCGGTGTTCCTGTTTTCGTATCTTCGTTTAGTGTTTTTTTGGAATTCGGTTGTATTTTATTGTAAAAAGGTGTTTTATTTTCACTTTTTAAGTGGTACATAATAAACAAGTTCTATAGTAAGGTAATGTAAGGAGGTCGTAGCCAGACCACTACGTAATAAAAAAAAATACTTATATCTCATATATTTTACAATAAATCTGCCTTAATGTACCTGGCTTCACTAGAATTGACAATCCAAGCTTAGCAAAAACATCCTCACTTATTTTATGTTCGAATTTCAATTACCTTTCAAGACAAGTTATCTGTTGCCAGTCTTAATATGATCAAGGAGTTTTCCTTTATATAGGTAGATACCTCACAGTACTCGTACCGTCGCTCAAAGTGATGCCAGAAAAGATTACACGAATAAGCAGAATAACACGTAATTTGAACATAACCAGTGGTTTACTGCTGGGAGGCTTCGGCCGAAGGCTTGTGACCACCCACCGGGCAAAGACGTACCGCCAAGCGGCCTAGCCGTGTTCCGGTATGATGCTCGGTATAGCCAACTAGAGGAGTTGGGTCGAGATAGCTGTTCCACTGCAGGTTGACCAGCCTGACGCGCGCTGTTAGGGATATATCGGGAGACTAGTCGCGGAGGGTAGCTGGCTCCAAGGCACGGTGCGCCGCTGGCCGAACGCAGGTAGTTGGAGGCCCAAGTAGTGTGCCAACCACACATGAAAGGCTGCCCCGCCAACTGTCGAAAAATCCCGGAATGCACCATCATGCTGGTTGGCGACCAGATGGGTAGGGACATTCCGGGGGAGCTTGGGCGACCCCGCAGTCTCCAGACTAGTGCCCCAATGATGGCGTCCTTTCAGTGCGTGTCTGTAAGTTAGCAGCGTGGACCCTCGTCTCAGATACTCTGTGTCGTTAGCATCACCACTGGGTAGTTCCGACCACTGTCTGGTGAAGTCTGTGTCCGTCTATTCAAACAGGCACCCGGCGGGTTTGGCGGTACAAGTCAGCAGATTGGGATGGCATGCGATCTTTCTTCGCATGCTTTGCTTGGCAGCCTACTTGCTTTTCTTCGACTGATCCATCGTCGTGCGCGGATGTCGCGCCGGGACGGGTGTGTTGCGTCTGGGAATGGAGTACTACATTCCGTTCTCTGAGATATCAATATCTAGGGAAGACCGGCCATGGTTTGGTGCCAAAAGTAAGCGCGCCGACGCGCTTAAACATGGGGCGTACCTGGCTTGGGTCGACGCTCGATCGCGTTAGGTGAGTGACGTGGGTCAGAAGAAGAAGGCCTTCAATAGGGCTGCCAATTCCTGCAAGATGGTGTTGCGAAGGGCTCGATTCGACCACATTGGGCGAATAGGGGCCAAACTTGCTTCTTACGCAACAGGTAGTAAAGCGTTTTGGTCTCTGGCTAAGTCAGTCGAATCAAACTTCTGCCGTCCCTCACTACCACCACTGCCGAAACCCGACGGGTCACTGGCCTACTCTGCTGAGGAGCAGGCAAATTTATTTGCCTCTCTTTTTGCGGAATCTTCACGCCTGAATCCTGGTGACGCGCGGCCCCCTCACGAGTATGTCGGGAATTCGTATCCATCAAAAGGACGTCCGTAGGGTGCTGCGCAACCTCGACGTGAACAAGGCTAGCGGCCCTGACGAAATACCAGCACTTGTTCTTAGAACCTGTGCGCCTGAACTGTCTCCGATCTTGACACGCCTATTCCGTCTTTCTTATGAGGCTGGCAAAGTGCCGAATGCTTGGAAGCAGGCTAACGTACAGCCCGTGCCCAAGAGTCATACTCTGTAAGAGTATGGAACGTGTACTCAATATTAAGCTCCTGGCATACCTAGAAGCAAACGATATCCTAAGTGACCGCAAATACGGCTGCCGCCGAAATCGGTCTACTGGGTCTATCTTCTAGCTTATGCAATTCACATCTGGAGTGAGGCCATCGAGAGGCAAGGGGAAGCGCTTGCCGTCTCCCTAGATATCTCGAAGGCTTTTGATAGGGTCTGGCACGAAAGCCTTATTGGTAAGCTTCCTTTATTCGGTTTGCCCGGTGGTCTTTGTGATTGGATTGCAGACTTCCTGAAGGATCGGTCCATTCGAGTTGTTATCGATTTCAGCTCGTCAGACCACTTGGATATTAATGCCGGGGTCCCTCAGGGGTCGGTACTGTCAGCAACTTTATTCTTGCTGCACATTAACGATCTGCTAAAACCTCTTTGGGTATGCAGACGACAGCACTGTTGCTGAGAGATACTTGGCCAACGCTCGTTCTACCGGGCCTTAGATCCAGTCTCTCCGGGAGGCCATGGTGGAGCGCTTAAACCTGTCCTTGCAGGCAGTCTCCGAATGGGGTGATGCCAATCTGGTCAGTTTTAATGCTGCTAAAACCCAGGCGTGTCTTTTTTTCGCAAAAAAGAGTCAATTTCACCCGGCTCCTACTTTCCGAGACGTGACCGTGCCAATAACTGACCATCTTGAGATTCTTGGCGTTACGTTGAATCGACTCTCAATTTTGGCCCATACATTGAGGCAAAGGCTCAGCTGGCTGCCAAAAAGCTGGGGATCCTTGCAGAACAGCTGCTTAGCTTGTATCAAGCGCAAGTTCGATCATGCATGGAGTACTGTTCTCATCTCTGGGACGGATCTGCCGAATAACAGCTTGATGCACTAGAGTCGATCGAAAAGCGGGCTAAGACGCTCATCAGCGATGAGGCACTGGTTAAGTCAAAGCTCCAGAGCCTTGAACATCGTCGCCGAGTTGCCAGCTTGTCGGTTTTTTATCGGTTACATTTAGTACATAAGTCATCGGTACTTGGTGGACATCCTACCCATACGCACTAAACGTTTTGAGAATACTTTTATTATGCGTACAGTCAAGAAGTGGAATTCCCTGCCGGAGTCTGAAAATCAAAAATCAAAATCAAAATTTCTTTATTCAATTAGGCCATTGAGCGGCACAATCGAACGTCAAAAAAAAAGTAATAATAATTGATTCTACCGTCCATTCGGAAATGTAGCTTGTTATGGAGAAGAACGTACAAGAAACTCCACACTTTCTCTTTGTAAAAAAATGTGTTTTACAAGTATTTGGTTACAATAATCTTGTTGGAAAAATACATACATATATGTGAGAACGAAGTAAAAAAACCGCACTTAAAAGCGTCTAGAGTAAAACAAACAATTAAAAATACAATAAATAGGTAATTAAAAACAGGCGGATGCAGCTAAGATATGACCAATCCCAACTGATGGCGCCCGTTCACGAACATGACACATGGATCGGCACCACTTAGCTCAACCATCATGAAGGGAACCGAATGATCCAACACATGTGCCACCATCAGAGAGACGTTAGAGAGAGCATGACACACTCAACTGCCAGGGCACACTGAAGTCAACGAAAGACACATAGGTACAGTAAATGGTACATTTACAGTTGGTACATAGTACTCACATATATGCTGTGCATATATAATCCAAAAATAAATTGAGTTTATACAACACAAATATATTCATACAATCTACAGCAGGCTCAACAATACTTCAGAACTTTTCTGCTTATCACTTGTTTTTTTGCCCTAGTGGCTGTGGAGCTGGAAAAGCGTTGGGCCAAGCATTTTTATCAGCGATGTAATCCCCCAACCTATAATATGCCTGCCTGTATAGTGTGTGTTTTATACAAGTTTTGAATTTCGCCTCATTCAGTTCTAGAATGTGTGGCGGTATTTTAGTGTAACATTTTATACAGTACCCCATAAAAGATGACGCTACTTTAGCCAGCCTGAAACCTGGTTGAATTAATTGGTCCCTATTTCTACCAACATCGTCATCATCAACTATGTCTATCGCTATTTTTACTAAAAAGATGTAAATTCTTTCTAACGTACATGATGTTTTCGTAAATATATTGACAAGGTACCGACATGATGTTAATGTCCTTAAACAGTTCCCTTAGAGAATCGCGCAGGCGAAGATTGTATATCGCTCTGATGGCTCGTTTTTGCAGAACAAAAACTGACTGAATGTCTGCAGTTCTACCCCATAGTAATATACCGTAAGACATTATACTAAGAAAGTAACTAAAAAAGACCAGCCTCGCGGTATCTACATCAGTAAATTGACGATTATTTCTAACAGCATAAGTTGCCGAACTTAACCGCCCCGCAAGTGATATTGAATGAGGACCCCATTATAACCTTGAGTCTAGCGTGATCCCCAGGAAAACCGTTTTGTCGACGAATTCTAGCTGCTCGTTGTTTAATATAATGTCACAATCATAACTTTTGACATTCGGCAAGGCAAATTTTACACACTTAGTTTTTTTAGCATTCAAAACTAAATTATTAGCAGTAAACCAATTAAGAACTTGCTGCAATGCATTATTTACGTCGGCAACGTTACTCGTACGCCTGTTTTCTTAAAAATCAAAGAAGTGTCATCAGCAAATAACACCATGTTTAATTTGTTTTTCAATAGATGGGGTAAATCGTTAATGTATACTAAAAATAAGGAAGGACCCAAAATTGAGCTCTGGGGTACCCCCATTTTCACGTTCAACCCCGACTAATTGACACCGTTCATTTGAACTAATTACTGTCTATCATTTAAATAGGATTTTGCTAAACTTAATGCTGATTAGCCTAGCCCGTAATGCTCAAGTTTCAAAAGCAATGTTTCATGATCAACGCAATCAAACGCCTTCGACAGGTCGCAGAAGATACCTATAGCATCTTGTCCCTCCTCCCACGCATCAAAAATGTGTTTTATTAAGGTGACACCAGCGTCGGTTGTACAACGTCCTTTAGTGAAACCATACTGTTTCTCGTGTATGATGTTTTTCGTTTTAAAATAAATGAGCATTTGATTTAGCATTATCTTTTCAAATACCTTGCTGAAAACCGGCAACTCGGATACTGGTCTATAATTATTTGTGTCTTTACTGTCCCCGGATTTAAAAAGTGATATAACCTTACTATGTTTCATTAGATTCGGAAAGACTCCTTGATCTATACACAAATTAAAAATTAAAGCTAAGTATGGCGCTATAGTCTGAATAATGGAGGTACAAACTTTGATGGACATTCCCCATAGATCTTCGGTCAACTTTATCTTTATTTGCTTAAAAGCTTTTATTACTGTTATTGGTTTTATATGTGAAAAGTTAAATTCAGTCGGGCAGGCTGAAACGTTAGCGTGTAATAAACCATAAGCGAGCGACGGTGAAGAATTCAAGGTTTCAGTAGTTTTAATTGGGATGCTGGTAAAGAAATTTACAAATTCTTGAGTAACTTCTTTGTTATCTCTAATAAGTCCATGTGTAGTCTCAAGCGTGTAATCAGTATTATTTCTTTTGTTCCTGTTTGTTTCATTGTTAATAATTTTCCAAACCGTCTTAATTTTATTTTCTGCGAATTTAACCTTATTGCTGTTAAATTTTAGTGCTTAATTTAGCCGTATTGTATAAAGCCTTAGCTAGTTTACACGTATTTTTAAAAATTCTTGAATAAGTAGCAACATACTTATAAAAAGTTTCAGTGTTAACATAAGGCTTAAGGTCATACAGCTCGTAAAGTCTTTCCCTACTTTGCCTGATTCCTTTAGTCGCCCAGTCACTCAATAAAAACTTAGGGCATTGTCTGTGTTTCCCGATAGCTACAAATTAGGGGTCTTGAAGTCAAGAGTGAATAGGGTACTCCTAGGCAAGCGTGCTCCATCGTCGATCACATCATCGCTTACTATCAGGTGAGATAGTGGTCAAGTGCGAGTCTATATTAGATTTTAAAAAAAAGGGTGTGAACAGTACACATCTGCGTACCCGTACTTACTGGCGTGATAATACGTTAGGAAATGATGTAAACAATAAACAAACATGCGATTGCAGTTATCCCGAGAGATTTGCCGTAATTTATTGGAGAGTCTGTTGTATATCTCCGAAGTTCTTCATCAGATCTTTACCAAATTTAAATGGGGCTAAATTTATTTTGAACAAGAAAGAATTGAGCAAATCTGTTTATATATGATGGAGTTATGCCCGAACATACAATACAAATACAAATAGCCTTTATTTCTGATAATATAAATATATTAAAAAAATATTATTATTACATCCTTTTATAATTTATTATACATGCTATAATATCATTCCATAATACTATCACGCATTTAATTTAAAAATATTACTTATTATGGTATAAGACTAGATTTAATTATATGTTATTTAGTTCAATTTTATTCCTATAATTTCAATTCCATTTTGTTTATCCTTATTTTATTATTCTATATACTATAGTATTATTTTACGATGATTTAAATTATTAGTAATTATTATATAACAATAGTTTTATATGAAACTTTATATTAATATAGGTATTGATAAATTTAAGTACATTTTACAATAATAAATTAATATTCGAAATCGGTAATGCTATTATCAGTTTGCCCTTTGGCATAGGTCTCCCCTAGGGTTTCCCATATTTCCCTGTTTGCAGCTTTTCTTTGCCATGTCGTTGTAGCTGTTTGCTTGATGTCATCCTCCCTTCTTGATTTTTTACGTCCTTTCCGTCTTTTTCCATCTCTGGGGTACCTATCATACCATACCAAATATGTATATTCATCGACATATTCTATTTGAATGGAATTTAAAGACATAGGTGTTTTTATGTGGTTTGTCATTAGTTTTGTTTGTCTAGATTCATAGTCAACCCCACAGTTTTGCTATCTAACTGGGTTAGAATTATTTCTAAGCATTCTTGTTTTTTTTGGCTGTGAATCTTAAGTGGTTAAGCTTTTCGCCATTTATATTTATTCCAATTGTATCCCACTTAATTTTTCTGAATATGTGTTCTAATACCGCCGAAAACAATTTAGGTGAAAGGGGGTCCCCTTGTCGTACTCCCTTTTTTATTTTGAACGATGGGCTTTTCCTTTCTGTCTGAAATGTGTGTGTACCTCAGAGAGTTGAACGCCTTGCTGTAGTCCACAAATGCCAAATAGTATTTTCCCATACTCGTTACTTTTTTGGATAACCTGCTTTACGACATGGATATGATCCATTGTCGAGAAATCACTTCGGAAACCCACCTGTTCTCTTGGCTGATTCTCGTCCAATATTGAGCTAATTCTGTTTCATATCACCTTTGCAAATACCTTGTATAGATTGGAGATGAGGCTGATCGGTCTGTAGTTATTTATTTCTGCTTTGTCGCCTTTCTTATGGAGCAATATGATAGTTGATGTTGTCCATTGTTGTATTTATTATTTCTTCACTTAAGACAAAGACAAATATATTTTATTTCAACTACTAACTTTACAAGGAATTAAAAATTGATTCTACCGTGCATTCGGAAAGTAGCTTTTTATGGAGCAGAGAGAACGCACAAGAAACTCCACACATACTCTATAAAAAAAAAAAAAAAAAACTATATTTAGGTACATAAGTACATACATTAATAAATTCATATGTGTGAGGACAATGCACCCAGCATCACTAAATACTATACTACGAACAGGTACAAAGTATTAAAAGTACTCACACATGTACCGTGCAGTTACATAATAGGTACTAGAAAAACATTAGCTTCCGAAGCAGTTAAGTTAAGACCAATCCCAACTGACGGCGCCCGTTCACGACCATGACGCATGAATCGGCACCACCCAGCTCAACCATCATGAAGGGAACCGAATGATCCAACACACGCGCCACCATCAGAGAGACATTTGAGAGAGCATGACACACTCAACTGCCAGGGCAAACAAAAGTCATCGAACGACACAAAGGTACAGGATATCATTGAACAATTTTGTAGTGGCTGCTTGTCACACTTGCACGCGGTTTCCGTGCTCACAATTATAGGGCTGCTAACGTAATCGACGAATATTCGCCGGTTAATTCGACTTTCAGTTTCTCAACACCAAGTGTACGCGCGGTTGGTAATTTGTCACATTTAAGAAAATCTCGAATTAACCACATGTTACAGCAGTTTTGGGTTTCTGACAACCTTTTTCAATGTTAATCTCTTGTCAACGAGCCTAATTTATAATTGTTGGAAATTAGTCGATTATTCGCAGATTAAAATGAATACTATGATTTTAAAGGCTTATATTACGATAAAAAGATAATAGGGGTCGGCGAAAACTATGGTATGGGTTGAGTTATAAAAAATATGTTAATTTAGATCAATTATTTAATTACCAAGATTAAAAAAAATAGGATATTGCAAACTTTTTAAATTAATTACATTATAAAAACAAGACACAATTACCAAAAATTGTTATTTTGTATTTACGTAAATAAATAAAAAAAACAAACTGTTACTGACCTGGGAATCAAAACTTCCTCACGCGCATTAATGTTGACTGTACCCTGTATTTAGTACTTACCGTGGTCAGTTTCTGGATAGATTTGTGTTTAAGGCGCAAGTATGTCCCAATGGCCTTGAGCATCCCGGCGAAATTAAACTCACACACCGGCACGGCTCACGCATACATAGCGAGCGCAGACTGCGATCAAAGAATATGCGTAGACGCAGAGATGCGACTAACAGGTTGCATTCTTGCCTACGATTCCGTAAATAAATATTAAGTTTTTACTAGACATTATTTTTATATAACATAGGTCGGACAAGTAAAACAAAATAGGTTACATTAAAAATCTTCTTACGTACAGCCCCCGTACCATGACGTGTCAAAACTATCATGGATCTACATTTATGGCGCCCGTGTTTTTTTCTATTGTGTCTGTAATTATCTGCTGAGTGAGCATAGTCAAAACAAACTTGCTCTGAGCTTACGGTCAGCTCCTGATGTTTTAAGTTATTATATTCGTTTAAAAATAGTAAGTAGGTAATTTAAAATAATTACGTTAAAAAAAACCCAATCTGGCATGATATATTAATTTATAAATAATAATACAGCATAAATACATAAGTATCCAGTTACTTAGGCCGAGTTTCTCACCTCTAAATTATCGCAGAATTAATGAGACAAATTGTCAAGCACGCGTTATCTGCTGTGATTGGCTGTTGAAATTTCATCCAAGCGGTAAGAAACTCGGCCCTAGCCTCTTTCAAATTTAACCAAGATCGATTCAGCTTTTGAGAGTAACATTCTCACCCCATTCTCAAAACTTTAGAAATGATTTCATTTTAATTATTTGCATAGACTGTAATTACTAACTTACATAAAAACCGGCACAGCGCGAGCCGGACTCACGCACTGTGGGATCTGTATAAACATATTTTAAATAATGGTTCTAATGATAAATACCCCACATGCTTATGTGCATTTTCTTGGATTCATCATGTGATGTTTTTTTGGATACCATAATTAAAATGATTACCTATAATGTTTCCATATTTTTAAGTTTTCTTTTTAGCACACATAAGTTTCATATAAGTTGTGTCTTACTTTACCCAGTTTTAGCAAAGTTAGTGATAACAGTTTATTACTCAATGCTCCATATAAGGTTACAAATAAAACACAGTTATTCTAAAAATCAGTAAATTATAATACTCTTGTACAGTTTTGTTCTGCTAAAACTTGTATTTTTTATCCGTTTTCTGCTTTTTATGTTTCCCTTCAATTGATTCTACTTCATCTTGTGTTGTGCTTGTTTAGGGTTCCGTACCCAAAGGGTAAAAACGGGACCCTATTACTGAGACTCCGGTCCGTCTGTCTGTTTGTCTGTCTGTCACCAGGCTGTATCTCATGAACCGTGATAGCTAGACAGTTGAAATTTCAAAAATCACAGATGATGTATTTCTATTGCCGCTATAACAACAAATGCTAAAAACAGAATAAAATAAATATTTAAGTGGGGTTCCCATACAGCAAACGTGATTTTTAGACGTTTTTTGCGATAATGGTACGGAACACTACGTGCGCGAGTCCGACTCGCACTTGGCCGGTTTTTTCTTGACTGTTTATTGGGTCAATACTTCGCTCATCATTTTCTTGACCCGATTTTGTTTTTTTCTTTTCTTTTCCTATATTCGCTTCTTGTATATATATCGGCAGGCTTATTACGTATCTTTTACAAGAGCAAAACGATAGCGATCAAACGCTTTATGTCAAAAAAAGTCGGAATTACTTGCAGTGTAGATATGGTAGGTCCTACACAATCGTTTGCTAATCGCTCGCTGTTTGTAAAATGCACTTATTTAAAAAAAAACCGCCAACAATTCTAAAACTTTTGTATTGAAGAGCAATTATTGCGCATAAATCGCTATCGTTTTGCTCTTGCAAAAGATACGTAATAAGCATGCGGGTCTCTTATTCTAATATTTCTTGGCAACCTGGGATCTACTAACTCAGGCAGCAAAAATTCCATATAAAATAAAATTAGTTTTGATTCCATTTCTCGTTTCCAAAAATTGTTATCTTTTACTATCCACAAAATTTTTATGTCTTTTGATTCTCCACACCAAATTGCACATAAAGACAGCTATAGTAAAGAGTTAGTTTTGGTAACAGGTAGAACTCAAAATCGGTTGAACGGACCCTAAAAGGGTTGTAGAAATGTCTAATGTTATTTTAAATAGAGTTATAAATAAGAAAATAATAGTTTAAACGTTTGAAAAGTGTGCACGTTGTTGTACAATGAAATAAACAGCTCCGCTTGATATTTATTTTACTTTAGATTTTAGTGACAGGAAAGGAGACACTGTAAAATCTTTTTTATGGTTTGTTTACTTTTTATTTTTCGCCCAGCGAATAGAGTATACATAAGGTATAATAATAAATAGGTATGTCTTACATAACCAGATGCATTTTCTTAGCCTTTAGAATTCTGAGTTTTCTTGCATTAGTTGGTCTTGGCATTATGATTTATTTACACAATGCACAATATAAATAAAAAGTATTGTAGTATTGTAGTTTATTTTGGGCGCACGGTTGGCGCAGTGGTTGAGCGACTGACTGCTGCGCTGCGTGTCGCGGGTTCGATTCCCGCACGGAACAAATTTCTGTACGACCTACAGATAATTGTTCCGGCTCTGGGTGTTTGTGTATGTGAGTTTATATGTTTGTAAACGCACCTACGATACAGGAAGAAATTCCTAGTGTGGGGCAACGTTTTTTTTTTTTTTTTAAAGGTAAAGATAAAAAAAGATTTACCAATACCCATAAAAAAATAGTCCACAAATAAATAAAATAAAGCGTCCACGCGCACGATTACGTAGGGTCCTCTGCGGCGCGCGAGCTAGTCTGTGAACGCACACTAATACAGAAACTAAGTAAATATTTGCACTAACACGTGCGAATGCGCTTTGTCAGACGATAGCGCGGCGGAGCAGCGAGCGACACAGCCTCCCCGTGCCAATGCTAACGCGCAACTGGCTTCGCCCCCGTAGAGAGCCAGAATATATACATTGGACCTTACTTTGCAAGACTTTCTTTGCAAAATATTGATTGATTTAAATAAGCAAAGTTACATCGAAAGAACCTCTAAACACCAATCTGTCTATCTAAAAATATTTTTAAGCATCCAAGTCGTTTTGGAGGAGTTTCCAAAAGTTGCGAAAAAATATCGTGTTGTTAATATGTTTTTTAAAGCAAAATTATTAGTTACACGAAAAATCCTTGTGTTGCAAATTATGTAAATGAATCAATAATAAATATATTTTTTTTTCAAACCTTTTAACCAAGCCATTACTATGTATAGTAATGGCTAGGTTAGGTTAGAAAAGAGAAGTAAAGAGAAGTATGCTTTAGAAAGTTACCGTTTTACGGCACTAAAGCGTATGTAGGCCCTTAACTTGAAGCGGCTGGGGTGGTGACCCCGCCAGGGTAAGCAACACTTACCAAGGCCAGTCTTGGTATGAGTGACCATTTTGTTTGGATGGCTTGTTTATGGATAGGTGACACCGCCAGCCACCGCCAGAACCAACTGTTTGGATGGGTGACCATCACCACAAAAATTTTGGTCACCCTTCTTTAAGTCACCCACTAGGTTAAACAACATCTACCAAGCTCACCCATCCGAAAACAATCGATCCAAAAAAAAGTGGACCCCCATCCCAAGACTGACCTTGGTATTAACAACAATAAAAGTTGTACCTTACCGTTGTAATACCTGTTGGTATGTGTTGTTTACCCCTGCGGGGTCACTCATGTTATAGTGTAGTGTCGGTAGTGCATATGTGTAAGTGTATGCGTGCACGTAGGCGTCACTCCGGCCGCGTAGTATGTAAGCTAGTTTTTAAGTAGACTCTCCTACCTTGTTCATTCGACAACATGTACTAAAAGTTTATTATATTTTTATCATCTGAAAAGTTTCTTTATGAAAGCTCGCTGATTGCCCAATAATCATAATTGGCGCAGTCGACAGGATAAAGTTGAAGAAAACCGCGTTTTTCAAAAATCAAAAACAAAGGCTTTTTTCAACATTTTAAATCTTGTTCCTACTGTGGTTTTCGGCGAGAAGAACAGAAATGGCTTCAATCATGAAGTTGTGGACCTGGGCCTTCATCACGTCGTAAGTCCAGATTCTTTTGATTGTTGGTGGCTTTAATATACCTATTATTATATTTTTGGAGAACTTCAGAAAAAGTAATAATTTTTGTTTTATTTGTTTTTGTATTGAAAAGGAGAGATCTCAATTTTTTTATTTTGGTTGAATTTTATTGTTTATACTGTGTATTTGTGTGTGTTGTCGTTGATTATAAAATAATAATAATATTTTGCATAATGGATTTTCAAAAGTTATCTTGTATTAAAACCGCTTTAATGATTATCTCTAAATATGATGGAAACCCGAATCAATTATACAGATTTATAGAAACATCCGAAACTATATTAACACACTTTTATGACAGAACTACCCCAGATTGTTTTAACAATTCCATTATTTTACACAATATTTTAAACAAATTGGAAAGCAATAGTTGATATTAACGGTGTTTCATCATGGGAACACATAAAAGCCGTATTGCTAAAAAATTTTGGTGACCAAAGGGGTGAAAATTCGCTGAACCGTGATTTAGTTAATATGAAGCAAGAAAATGAATCCGCTCAGGAATATTACAACCGCTGCATGAACATTTTGAACACTTTTATTAATTACGTAAACCTTCACTAAACATTTGATGCTGTAAAGGATTGCAAAAGGAACTTTTTCCTAGCTCAAACCCTTAAAACTTTTCTAGCAGGGCTTAAGTAACCATTTGGCACGACTATAAGAGCCATGCGCCCTGTAGATTTACCCACAGATCTTAATTACATTAAAGATGAAGAAAATATTAGGTATGTACAGAAAAGTAACAATTTTTCCATGGTAAATAACAACAAGCCTTTCCAGAATAATAATAATAATTCTAGAAATTTGCCTTTTCCAAATTTAAACAAACCCTTAAAACCTCATCAAAATTTCAAGTTCAATAATCCACAACCTTTCAAACCGTTTACACCTTATTTTAACAGGAATAATAGTAATAGTTTTGTCGCATCGAAACCTTATTTTAATAAGCCAAACTTTAAAAATAATATAAATAAGGTCTATTCCAGGAGACCACAGAACCCATACCAAGCGTTGCAGCAAAACTTTAATAAATCTAATACTAACAATAAACCAGATACCCACTCTAAACCTGTACCCATGACTGGAATATCCAATAATTCCGCAAATATTCCATTAAGACCATCAGTACCCAATTATCACAGTACACAGTATCCCGAGGTAACAATGTGCAATCAATTCGAAGAATTACACATGCTCGAGACTAATACAAGGAACTCCCACGCCGAGCATAGTTGCGACGTACCTTGTACTGATAAGGATGATCCGTATGCAAATTATTCCTATACGCATAATAATGAATATAATGAACTTGATAATGACAATGCACAGTATTGGCCTAAACAGGATGATCCAAATTTTCACCAGGGTTCAAGTGCCAACCCCGAAAACTTGATGGAAATAAATATTCATACTAAAAGACAATTGCCGTTTATCGAAATTAATAAGCCACCCCTTAAGTTATTAATCGATACTGGTGCCAATCAGTCCTTTTTGTCTCCGGAGGTAATTGAAAAACCATTTTGAAAATACACCCTTAATTAATGAACCATTTTCTGTAACAAATTTAAATTGTGCCATTGACAATAACTACTCGATAGAAATACCAAGCTTTCCTGAATTTAATAAAAAATGCCCCTCAAAGTTTTATATTTATAAATTTCATAATGTTTTGATGGTTTAATTAGCTATGGAATGCTGGCAAAATTGGAAGCAAACGTTGAACTCCACAATGAAAAGTTAATTACGCCGAACGCGGAAATACCTATAAAAGTTCTAAATTCCGGAATTAATGATTTTATTGTCGACTAGAACCGGTTTTATTGTCGACCGCTGTGGTAGAAGTCGCTGAAGATAATAATACGCACTATATCAGAGCTCGTGCTTTACTGGACAGCGGTAGCCAGCACCGCCTCATATCAAGTTCATTTTTTTTTAAACTTCGCGCTAAAACATTACAGTCCACTTATAAAATCAGTGGTATAGGTCAATCAGTTACAAAAACAAACGAAACTAGTTACATAAAATTGCGTTCTTTAAAAAATAATAAACAATACGCATGCATTGTTTGGCCATACCGCAAATCACTGCTACATTACCCACTTCTAGATTAGCGAGTAATTTAAATATACCCGCAAATATTGATCTCGCTGATCCTTTGTTTTGCACACCTTCTCAAATAGATATTTTAATTGGTGCGAACTATTTTTGGGATCTATTACTTGAGGGCAGAATTCGGTTACCTAGTGGTCCGTATTTGAATAATACGAAGCTAGGGTGGATAGTTTCAGGTCCGGTACACACTGAGAGCTTGCGCATAAATCAGGTGCAGTGTAATTTCGACCAAATTTCAGAATTAGAAGTAAACGATCATTTAAAAAGGTTTTAGGAAATTGAAGAAATTTCGCCATGTATAAAACCACTTTGTTCTGAAGATAGTTTATGTGAAAAATTATTTAATGATACTACTAAGCGAGATGACAACGGTCTTTTCTCAGTTAGGGAGTCGCCAAATACTCTTGGTGATAGCTACAATGTAGCTAAAATTAGATTTTCAATACAGTTGTTAAACATGGCGTACTTTCAGAGGCTATAATTATGATTCGAAAATTAAATCTTTTGCATAGGCATCTTTCTGTTACACGGTCGTGGTTTGTACGAGCTCGATCATTACTTTTGCAGTTGAGTTTTAAATTTATAAGCCAATTTAAAAAAAGTTTAGTAGCAAGGAGTTTTCATACATAGAATAAAATGTGATAGATTTTATACGAGGAAAAATTAATGATTCCGTACGTTTTAGCATTGCATTCTCAAAAGTCTATTAAATGGTTGTTTAATATTTAATTACCGGTTTTGATTAAATTATTTTCACATCAACATTTATTAAAAATCGAATAGGCTGTATAGGCTGTTTTCGTTTGTAAAAAAAATATGTCCAGCTGCAAAAACGCGCCATTTTCTGGAAATTTTATTTATTTTGTGAATAAACAAATCTAAGTCTTTGGTGTGTTTTTAATATTTCCCAAAACTGTATTGAAAAACATCGTGTGATACACGGGTGTGTAGGTTATTGCAAACCCGTGTCATTAAAAACCCTCGCCTTCGGCTCGGGCTTGTGTATGACAACTCGTTTGCAATAACCTACTTTCCAACCTGGTTTCACAATGTACTATATTGTCCCTGGAAAGTAAATTACAACGTCAACCGCATTATAGGTCCATGTACATTGATTTTATGCGAGAGTATGAGAGAGTTGTACATATGACTCGTGTTGAGGATTACCCTATGCCGTGTTACTTTCTGCCACATCATGGAGTGTTCCGTGAGCACAGCACTACGACCAAATTAATGGTGGTCTTCAATGCGAGCCAAAAAACGTCATGCGGAAAATCTCTCAATGATATCCAATGCACAGATCCTCCTCTTCAAAATAATTGGTTTGTTATTCTTTTGAGATTCAGACAGTATCAGTATGTTGCATGTGCAGATATAGAGAAAATGTTTCGGCAGATGAAGATAGAAGAAGAAATAATAATACAAGAAGATCAACGTAATTTACAGTTGATCTTGTGGCGTGAGAATAAGTCCGATTCCCTCAGTGTGTATCGCCTTAACACTGTTACTTATGGAACGGCCTCTGCGCCCTACCTAAGTATACGTTGTGTCCGTCAGCTGGCACTAGATTGTAAGGATCCTGAAATCTCAAGAATAATATTAGAAAATATGCACGTCGACGATTTATTAATGGGCGACGACAATAAATCGCATTTATCTCACCTCTGTAAACAGATTTCTGATGTGTTCAACTCTGGTTGTTTACCGTTGCGTTGGCTTCAGATTTCATGCAGAGTGAAAATTCTAAAGAATTAATGTTAGACGAGAACCAATCTAATAAAACGTTAGGATTGGGCTGGTTAAACTATAGTGATCAATTTCATTTCACTACAAAAATCTAATCTAATCAAAATAATCTAAAGTAACTAAACGTTTTATCTTACCAGTTGTGTCTCAAATATATAACCCGTTACGTTTGTTAAGCCCGGGAATGCATTTGGAACATGAGCAGGGGGCAAATCCGCTACCTGCTTGGGACCTTTACTGGGCACTTTGGAACCAACGACATGCTCATGAAGATGGGTTTAACCACGACACCCATGTGCAGGTTGTGTGGGGAACATACGGAACGCATGGAGCACCTTCTTTGCACATGCGATGCACTGGCTGGTAAGCGAATGAGTCTCTTAGGGGTTGGATATCCAAGACCAGAAGACTATAGGCTCATAACTCCCAGTCTCGTTGTAAAATTCATGAAAAGAGTTTTCAACGAGATTGGGGAGGAGTAAGGTATCTAGGGGACCACAATAGATCCCAATGGGTCGAAGTGTCCGAGTTATTTCTCGGCCCCTCCACAAGATAAGAAGATAAGCCCTATTGTAATAGTAGCAAAAACGCTACTGCAAAAGTTTTGGATATGCAAAACTGGTTGGGATGACTCATTACTGCCAGATGTTTTGTTATGCTGGCATAAATTCGTTCATTCACTAATCGATTTACATAAACTTCGGATTCCACGTCACGTGACAGGCAATTTCCCAGATCGTATTGAACTACACGTATTTACTGATGCTAGTCCGTTTGACTAGCACGAATGAATGCGCGTAATGATGACGTAACTGTCAGGCTGTTATGTTCTAAGACTCGCGTCGCTTCAATCAAACCGGTTACAATTGCACGTTTGGAATTATGCGGTGCGCTAATAGGTGCTAGATTACAATCTAAAATAATAAAATCTATGCACATTAACTTTGACAAGATCATAATGTGGACTGATTCAACAATAGTCCTAGGCTGGCTAAGGATGTCACCGCATTCCTTAAGGGTTTTCGTCCAAAACCGAATAATAGAAATAAATGATTTGATGGCAGATAAAGGAATTTGGTGTCATTGTAATTTGACTTTCCATCAACAGATGGCAAGTCCAATCCAGCGGATTTGTTATCGCGTGGTACTTCCTTGGCTGAACTCAGTACTTCAAATCTGTGGTGGCGCGGACCAGATTTTTTATTGAATGCGGTTGCCAACTGGGATCAAAATGTGATGTTCCACTTTGTGATAACTTGCCAGAACTTAAATCGAATACTGTTTGTATGGAAGTACCACGCGATAACAAATCCGCAGGATTGGACTTGCCATCAACATGATACCAAATTCCTTTATCTGCCATCAAATCATTTATTTCTATTATTAAATATAAACAATATGTTTCATAATAATCCTAATAATGATATAGTTATCTTCAATCGATATTCTTCATTAATAAAAATACAACGCGTTTATGCATATGTTTATCGATTTGTAAACAATCTACGTATAAAAAATAAATCGGAGCGTAAAATAGGCACGTTATCAGTCACGGAATTAAATAAGTCACGAATGTTTCTAACTAGGATTGCGCAACTAGAAGCCTTTCCAAGTGAATATGGTACCTTAAATAGTAAACATAAAATTAAATCGTCTAGTAAACTATGTTCATTGAATATTTTTTTGGATGTAAATAGTGTAATGAGAGTGGGGGGCAGGTTATGCAATTCAGACTTGCCTTTCAATCAAAAACATCCCATGCTGTTATGTAGTAAACATCAGTTCACTATACTTTTATTTAGGCATAATTATGATGATATGCTTCATGCCGGGTCCACAGCTTTTTTATCGCATATAAGACAAATGTTTTGGATAATAGGTGGTAGGAATTTAGCTAAGAAGATTGTGCATCAGTGTGTTGTCGAATGAAAGCAAAGTCCATACAACCAATAGTGGGTAATCTACCCAGTGAACGTTTACAATCAGGGTTTCCATTTATGAAATGCGGCGCTGATTACGCTGGGCCTATGTATGTTTTAAACAAAAAGGGCAGAGGTTCTAGGTTAGAGAAATGCTACCTGTGTTTATTCGTTTGTTGATCAACACGAGCATTACACTAATTACGTTTACCACAGCCGGGAGAGTGGAAAGAAACCCGAAATGATTCTAAACTTTTAATTATTAAAGTTAATTATAATTAATTATCCTAGAAGTGTCCATTCCAAGTCGAGGTTGGATCATGGAATGGTTACAACTACTAACTACAACTAGTTAACCTACGAATGTCCATTCCAAGCCGATGTTAGGACATGGAATGGTTACAATAATTAAATAGACTAACTAAAACTAACTAGCCTACGAGAATCCATCCTACACGATGTAGGAATATGGAATGCCTCTTTCTTACGAGAGATGCTCTTAAATATTAGTTCGGCATTGATCGGTTCCTTGACGTCATGGCCGGATCGGTTCCAAGGTAATTGCACAGTCAGCAACTTCCTATGTTTATGCTCCGTACGTTTCTGTGTCAGCGAAAGTCTAGCTACGTGCGTTGACTTGCGGTAACTGCACTGTCATCAAGGTCTATGTATGTATATTGTCCGCAATGTCAGCAGATTCCTAGGCATACGTAACACCTCCACCCTTAGAACGGCAACTATTTTAGCACATTGAGTGAAAAAGTTGCCGGAGTCTTCTCGGGATCCGAGTTTTTTTTCAGGATTACGGTAGGAGACTGCTGGTTCTTGTGGTATGACAGGTGTCCTTTTGCGCGTTGCCCATTTGCACTAGTCCCTTAAGATCCACGGAGTACAAATTGATGTGAGTAGTTGACGTAGCTCGTTGTCTAGAATCGAAGGGTACCCTCATGATTTTGCGAGGTTGGCCTTTGATTTCATCGTCGGCATCTGCTATGGTGAACTCTTCAGATTTCAGTCGACATCCATCGGGAGTTGTAGCGAAATAACTTCCTTGGAGCGGTGTGTAGTCTTGTTGGTGACAGATAATTTGTACTTTCGTTTGCTGAGGGAATTACAGGACGTGGTGTTGGTCATCGAGTTTCTTCATAGTTTTCTTCATCAGGATAACTGTAGTGGGATGGCAGGAGTCCCGCAGAACTTGATTGGTGATCGACTTCTGGATGCAATCAGATTTGGTGCGGATCTGGTGGGTAACTTCCTTCTCGCACCAGTTTGACTTCGGGCATTCAGCCTCCATGTAAGTGAATGTCAACTCGTTGGTTGCTAGGACTGGGAAGGATAGGATAAGGGCCTATGCGTGTTTTTAGGTACTACAGATAATCTTTACCAACCCACAACCCACGCTGGGCTCGTGTGATGAATTACGGTCCATTGCCTATCACAGAGGGAACATTAAAAGAAGCTGATGATGATAATCTTTATAGGTCGTAACTATTCTTGGGAGCAGAAATAAAATGAAAAAAACGAAGGATTTGGACCTACGGGAGCTGTCAATTAGATACCGGCTCCTTGAAATTATGGTGCTGGTCTGAAAAGTTGTTAATCAGGGTGGTTCGACTGCCCAACCAACTCTCTGGTACCCCGTTAGAGTTACTGGTACACAAAGTGGTTCCAGAAATCTTATTAAGAATTCTGTTTAATGGTCACAAGTTAGAAAATTCGCTTTCGCGTGCAACACTTGGATGATGAATCAAGGATTTTAATAAACCGCGCAAACACGTTAGAGTTACTATGAAAAGCAAGGCCAAGGCGAAGTGCCTTAGAAATGGTATTTGGCTGTGCTGATCCATATCTAAACTAACCAAGTTGCCTAACTCTAGCTTATCTAAAAATATATTTCTACTAATATCTACAGTTCGTCGGTGGGCCTGACGTGATGCAGGTCCCCGCGCACTCGAGTTCCTGGGATGGTAAACCCTGAAGGTTAGGATTTAGGAGGGAGCAACACGAGAATAATTCAAATGTACTTACAGCTATTTCATTTCCGGTTCCTCTCTGCGAATCGATTTCCAGATTCTTCTCTCGGTCTGCAGCAGGTCCGTATGTTCAGGATATCCGGAACGGTGCTTGATAGCCACCCGGGTGACACGAGACGTGATTATCGATGTGTGATGTGTCCCGACGTCTCCCGCGGATACCCTACCGACTGCGCCAATTACGTTTACCACAGCCGGGAGAGTGGAAAGAAACCCGAAATGATTCTAAACTTTTAATTATTAAAGTTAATTATAATTAATTATCCTAGAAGTGTCCATTCCAAGTCGAGGTTGGATCATGGAATGGTTACAACTACTAACTACAACTAGTTAACCTACGAATGTCCATTCCAAGCCGATGTTAGGACATGGAATGGTTACAATAATTAAATAGACTAACTAAAACTAACTAGCCTACGAGAATCCATCCTACACGATGTAGGAATATGGAATGCCTCTTTCTTACGAGAGATGCTCTTAAATATTAGTTCGGCATTGATCGGTTCCTTGACGTCATGGCCGGATCGGTTCCAAGGTAATTGCACAGTCAGCAACTTCCTATGTTTATGCTCCGTACGTTTCTGTGTCAGCGAAAGTCTAGCTACGTGCGTTGACTTGCGGTAACTGCACTGTCATCAAGGTCTATGTATGTATATTGTCCGCAATGTCAGCAGATTCCTAGGCATACGTAACACACTTGGAACTTGTGACGTCACTATCCTCAGAAAGTTATATCTTAGCTTTAAAAAGATTTATTTCCCGTAGAGGGAAACCTTCCCTCATTTACTCTGATGATGGTAGGAACTTTTTAGGTGCAGCTAGGGCATTTTGTAATTTTTTACAAAACAGCTGTCAAGGTATTATTGATTACGCTTCAAATAATCAAATATAATTTAAATTTATACCTCCTTACGCACCTAACTTTGGTGGTTTTTGGGAAGCTGGAGTCAAATCCTGCAAGCACCATATAACGCGCGTGATAGAGAAGGCTCGTTTAACTTATGAGGAATTCAACTCAATTTTAGTACAAATAGAGGCTGTCCTTAATTCCCGTCCTATGCATCCAATGTCCGTAGATCCTGATGACCTTGCGCCCCTGACGCCAGGCCACTTCCTCATTGGCCGGCCCCTGACGGCTCGTGCAGGCGCAGACATCACGGCGAGGCCTTCACACGCTCTATCCCGCTACCTACGCATCGAGCAGCTCAGGCAGCACTTTTTGAAGCGCTGGGCCACGGACTACTTCTCTGAGCTTCAGAGACGTATCAAATGGAAGTATAATCAGGGTGCACTCACTGCCGGTTCCTTGGTGCTCATCAAAGATGACAACTTACCGCCCTGGAAATGGCGGTTAGGACGAATCCTGCTGACGTACCCAAGACGAGACAAGATTGCCAGAGTTGCTCGTATCAAGACAGCAGCTGGCGTCGTCGATAGGGCGTTTTCGAAGATCAGCCCTCTCCCAGTCTCAGCATCGTCGACAGAGGATAAAGACAAGGCAGCCAAGGTTGAGAGCTAAGGCTCTCAAGGGGGGCCAGTATGTTAACGCAGCGCCATCTTGGGACCACCGGATGACACTACCACAATCAGGCGTCGTTCTTCTTAGTTCGTGCCATCACGTTAGATAGCACCACATTCGTTAATAAATCAATAATAATAATGTGTAAATTTTGTCTATGATATTCTATATTGTCTATGTATTTAACTAAAATATCGGTTTTTTTGCATTCATTATAATTTTGGAACCAGGCCACGACTTCAATTTCCTACGCCTCTGCTGTACCCTGAACCAAGTCTCCACCCTGCTGACACACTACGACTCCGCAACAACATTAGATCGAAAATGATTTTGATATCGACCTGTTTCAAATTTACCGTGTTTTGTGATACTAACTTTACTAGAGCAATAATGTATTTATTACCGGGCTTCAATGCGCTAATTTGTCTGTTTAAAACTGATTCTAAAACAGGTGAAATTCGGATAAAAAAACGTTAACCAAGTCATCGGTCCACCTAATAGAAGGCCTTCCTTCCTTTGAAATGTTAGTTTTTGGTATAAGTACTTAAAAAAATTTGCTTGTACAGCTTTAGCAAAATTTGTTTTGTGATAATTTCCTGCTATCACCCGGGTGAAGCTGCTAGCAGAAGTTTAATAAGAGAAACTTATCATTTGTTATATAACCTTTCTTGTTATATTTAGGTAAATAAGAGCATAAATAAAGACCATAAAAAAACTTGAATAAAAAGACATCAACGATTATATCAACGCGTATTTTGTATGAGTTTTACATAACATAAAATCACGAATGTATTCACTGAAAGGTTGGTTAGGGGTGCACTTATTCTTACACACTATTGTTTACACCCTCATTTTGCCAGTTATGTTTTAGTCCCATGAAATATGGAGCAAGCCTATTGCTATCAATCGGGCACAAGTCCAGACTCCATGTCACTACTGATAAATTCCAGATGAACAAACCCAATAAAATAATATCGACGCTTTTTACAGCTTCTAAAACTTAAAAAAAAAATATATATCCTACATCCAAAAATACTTTTATTTTTTATTTTTCGGGTTTTATTTTGGTACTGAATCACTAAAAAGTGAGAAAGTTCTATAGAAGGGTATCTAAAGGAGTTCGATTGTATGTTCAATATCTTGAAAACTGCTGAACCGATTTTAATGACACTTAAATAGTTCCCTAAGTTAAGAGATATCTAATCTAATAAAAACGAATAATTACGATCTGATTAATAGTTTCGGAGATATGCGTGGAGAAACATACATACAAACAAACATACATATAGTTATGAAATTTGGCGTATGATAGGATTGCCACATTTGATTTACCATTTGCCAGACTCACACCGCGGCCACCAAGGAGTGAGGGGAGCGATGTATGGCGGAGCGTGCGTCGGCTGAGCAGCTCCAAACAGTGCCGGCCAGCCGGGTGCACGCCGCATAGAAGGTGGGCGAGGGAAACATCTCGTGCCACGCGTCGCTCGCATGTTACTCAATGCAGCCTTAGTGTAGTTTTTCCACAGCTCGACTGTAGATGCTAATGTAGGAACTAATATACGACGTCGCTGTTGCGGCTGAACCGCCTGGCTAGCATGTTGCCGCGCAATAATATGGCTTGTCTCAGCCTACCATATCGTGTTCAGACAGGTCCACTGTTAGAAACCTAAGTATTTTAGTTTGCCGATTTAGACAAGCGGAGTTTTCTAAACTTGAAGTGGATGCAAATCAGACTAGCTGTTTGGGCTTTCAAAGATCATGTACACTGACATAACTGGGTTTTTTCGCGAAGTCAGGTATGCTTTTATGCTGAATTAATAGTGTGGTTTTATTATATAGTTGCCTTACAATAAGGATTGTTAGTTTTAAGTACAACAATTGGGTGGGGTTGCTAAAATTTTTGCCTTTTTTTTAATCTACCTGACGGAGTAAAAAACTATTATAGTTAGTTAAATAACTATCACTTTGGATAAGATTGCGTTAGATATGAAATACAAAAACTTTGCCAAATTTTGGCAAAGTATTAACATAATTGTCAAGCCGTTCGACGCAATATCTGTCACACATCGACGGTATAACGGGAGAGAAGAAAGAAAATGTGTTTATTTCTCACAAAACGACATAATAATATATATAAACACTGCGACACTGTATTCAGATAAAAATAGTTTTCATGACTTTGACGGCATATATCTCGCAAACGGTACCCTTGACAAAAATATGATGTACACAACCCTACCTTCATTTTACAATACTTGTTCAATGATACCATACGAGTACATGATGGGGTGGTTGAATTTTTTTTTGTTCTTGATTTCGCGCCCCCTAGAGGAGCCAAACAAAAAAAAGACAATTTGATATGGCCACAACCGGATAAATTGTTTTTTGAAAATTACAACTGTCAAGAGTGAATAGCTTGCTTCTAGGCAAGCGTGCTTCACCGTCGTTCTCACCTTTGGTGAGATAGTTGTCAAACGTGAGCGTGGTGTCATTTTTTATTACTGATAGCTATAATGAAAACCGGCCAAGTGCGAGTCGGACTCGTGCAGTAAGAGTTCCGTACCATTATTGCAAAAAAATCACGTTTGTTGTATGGGAGCGCCACCTAAATATTTATGTTATTCTGTTTTTAGTATTTGTTGTTATAGCGGCAACAGAAATACATCATCTGTGAAAATTTCAATTGTCTAGCTATCACGGTTCATGAGATACAGCCTGGTGACAGACAGACAGACGGACCGCGGAGTCTTAGTAATACCGTCCCGTTTTTGCCCTTTGGGTACGGAACCCTAAAAACAAAAAACACAATATATATATATAGACTACCTACATATGATGTATAAAACAGAAAAGAAAAAAAAAGGATCGGAAAAAAACCTATCATTTTAATAATCTATTCTGCAAACCCTTCGCCCGACAAGCAACATGTATTAAAATAAACGAGATTCAGGATGAAAGCAGTACGACAATATCTGTACAGGAGTATATACGTGGTTTTTGTCCACCAAACTTATCCTGATAAATCTATCTTTCCTTATGGCAGTCCATTATAACTTAAATGCTATCACGGCATGGGGTGGTGCTTCCAAGACTGTTCATATTAGTTAGACAAGCGCAACGAGCAGTTCTTAAGGTAATGTGTTGCAAAATTTAAGCAACCCTACCCAATGTTTGTACTCAAAACTAACAATCCTTATAGTAAGGCAGCTATATATTAAAACCTACCATTTTATCATGTTACCTTGTTCATAAAAAATATTGCACACGTATTTATTCTTTTGTCACGTAAGATAAAAAATGACGATATAACGCGTAGATTTCTCGTGGCATAGCATTTTAGTACACATTTTATTTGCGCCTTTATTTTGATGAATCTTTATCTCTGTAATTTTTTATTGATTTGCTAAAGCAAAAAAATGTGTCCAATATTTTTGAAAATCTGACTGACGGACTCAATAGTTTTTTTTTTATCCTGGAACCATTCCTATTAAGACCGTGTTTAAACTCTGTTCGATACTGTTTTTGTTCGTCGCTTTTAGGCCCGCTGGTGGGGTGCCACAGAGCTAGTGATCGTCGCGAAGCGGCATATTTATTCGAAACGCAATCGTTCCATCCTTGTACTTTATTATTCTTTCTTCAGTTTAGTTTTGTTCGTCGGTTATGTAAATCAGTAGAAGCAGTTTCTTAACTAACAAGAGGTACAAATGATCAATCTATAGTGTCGATAATCTCAATGTTGTCAGATATCAGATGATTCATTTTCATAGATTTTTATTTACGAGTATCTATACCAATATTATAAAGAGGAAAGATTTTTTTGTTTGTTTGTTTGTACCGAATAGGCTCGAAAACTACTGGACCGATTTCAAAAATTCTTTCACCGTTGGGAAGCTACTCTTTCCCCGGGTGACATAGGCTACTTTTTATTCCTGTATTCCCACGGGAACGGGAACTACGCGGGTGAAACCGCGAGGCGTCCTCTAGTCATAAATAAATTAACAAAACGCATTTAACCATTAAAACAATAGAACACAGAAAACTTGAGACTACAAAAATCGCATTTCAAATTTTATAACAAATCAATTTTAACGTACCGAATACATCTTAAAGTTTAAACTACAATAATATTATTAACATTTTTGTATGATAAAAAACTTTTTAACAAAAAATCAAACAGATTCCGTTATTCGACACCGACTTCGAAAAAGAAAGTTATTTTTCGCTTTGTAGTGTTTTGTTTTGGAAGTCGGTTTGATTTTATGTTAAATGGTTTTATTTTTCTCTTTTTAGCTTTGGTAGGTACCTAAAATTAACATGAAAATTATTTATAGTCAAAGTACATCTCATGACAATTTCAATAAGTCCAAACACGATTAGGATACAATGTTTTATTTCGGGGTTCCAGTGGCTATCTGTGGTCTTGTTCATCAGTTCCACTTCACAAAATGATACTTTCTGAGTGTCAAGTGAAATCACGAATCAAGTGTGAGTGAAATCACAATATGTATGCCTGTAATATTTGAGGACTTCCCTCGATTTTTCTAGGATTCCATCATCAGATCCTGACCTGAACCATGGGACCACCTGTGAAGTACACCCTTTCAAAGAAAAGAAGATTTTTTCAAATAGGTTCAGGCGTCTTTGAGTGATCGGGGAACATAATGAAGCATATAAAAAAGAAACCGACGAATTGAGAACCTCCTCCTTTTTTTTTAAGTCGGTTAAAAATAGATTTAAGTAAACTATCAAATGATTAATTTAATCAGTCACTAACAAAGTATTGGCTTCTTTAATAGACGTGTGTGCTTTAAAAGTCCACAGTAGTATTGCTGGTAATGTTATATTAAGTCTTCAGATAGCTTTAACCATCAGCCGTCTGTGATCTGTCTAATCTGTTGTTACGTCTATGACAACTTCCTCTACCGCGCTGTACGCATTCTCAGTGGGAAGTCAGTGAGCGAGCTAGCTTGATGTGTAATGTACGTCTCCGACGTATGTGTATATTGAGTTCGGTGATCTCAGTTTGGCCATTTATTTTTACTTATATTGTGTGCAAAATTGTTCTAATTCAGTGCGAAAAAGATTTTTGGTGTCTGCGTTGAAGTCGCCGATTACCAAACACTCGTCAGCAATCTCGTTGTCCTCCAATATCGAATGTATTTTGCTAAAAATCTGGCAATATTCTGGAAAGTTGTCTGTTCTAGCAGTAGACATGTTCAAGTCTATAATTGAAATATTGTTCACAACATTCATGTCTATTTATGGCTTATTTATATTTATTTGCATTTTAACTTGTATTTTTATGACATTGCGACGGCGCGGTGTCGTCTACCCACTAATAATACATTAGTGATGTCAACAGCTGATGTGCTAGTTATTTCAAATCTATTATGGATGGTGTTCAGAAAACGTCGATCAGTAGTACGAGAGACTAGACAATGTATCGTTCTAACAGCCAGCTACCATCGCCATGCTCGAAATGTCAAAATGTAAGGGATTGATCACGTGACATTTCGATAGCGTTTGACATTCCCATACATTTTTGTCGATTTTTCAATCGCTATGGCGACGCTTTCGTTGATAGAATGACACTTGTCTAGGGCCTCGGGTTTCTTGTAGTAGGATAATATCGCTTTTAGCAAAAACATAAAAAATAAGGTTTGAGAAACTTTTATGCCCATAAGAATATAATAATTATCCTTTATGAAAATATAAAAAAAATGATTAGTTATTGTTGGCAGTATTACAGAAATGGGGCTACGAAATTTAATTTTGAGGGTAGACATTCTGACAATATTTTAGTTTGATACCTTCCAAAGTAAACAAGTTACCGTTAGAACATGGACACGCGTAGCTGGATGTGTCCCGTAGCTATGTAAGGAATGTGCATGTTTAATATGAATTGTTTGAGTATTTTTTTTTATATGTGGTCATTGATTTGTCTCTTGGTAATTTATTAAATATTTTGGATACTTCATACAAAATAGTTATTCTTCCATAGTTTTTGCCGGTTGGGTATAGTTGTAGAAAGTCTTGTTCACGTCTCTATGTCATTTTGTGTTTTTTAAACCGACCTTCCAAACAGGAGGAGGTTCTTTTTTCGGTCGCTTTCTCCAATTGTGACTAAAACCGATTTTGTTTGAAAGAATATTTTTTCCGAAATGGTGCCATTTAAATTTGGTGAAGATCGGATGAATAACTTAGGTGATATACAACAGGACTCTTCAATAAACGACGGCAAATCTTTTGGGATTGCAGCAAATTGAAATTACCCATTATTACACCAAAAATGAAAAAAAAAAAAAAAATACAAAATAGTACGACCGACTTCCAAATAAAAACACTACAAAGTGAATAATAACTTCAATTTCGAAAGTCTGTGTCAAAAAACGAAGAAACAAAAACAGGAACACTGACTTCCGAAATTGAAGTTATTTACCTACTTTTCGTGAAGGTTATTTTTGTGTGTAATATTTTAACTGACTTCAAAAAGGAGGAAGTTATCAATTCGACTGTTTTTTTATGTTTGTCACCTCAAAACTTGAACCGATTGTGAAATTCTTTTTTATTTAAAAACTGGTGCTTATCATGTGGTCCCATTAAAATTTGATAAAGATCTGATGAAGAACTTTGAAGATATACAACAGAACTCTCCAATAAATGACGGCAAATCTCTCGAGATTGCTGCAATCGCGAGTATGTTTAATGTTTACACCATTTCATAACATACCATCACGCCAACACGCTCTAAACGGGAACGCAGATGTGTACAGTTCAACCAGGTACACTCTCATTCCAACGGTTATGTTCAAGTTACATGTTATTCGGGTCATCTATTCTGGCATGACTGTGGCCATAATAGGTATTGATCTTGACCAGTATGTACCAAAAAAGAAAAAAGAAAAAAATATACGTCCGACTGCCGAATAAAAACACTAGAATGTGAAAAATAACTACAATTTCGGAAGTCGGTGTCAAAAAATAAAGAAATAAAAACGGTAACACTGACTTTCGAAATAGAAGTTATTTCCTTTTCTTGAAGGCAATGTTTGTGTGTATATTATTATATGGTATTTTTCGAATCAGTATACTCGTACATCTGCTGTAAATGATTTTTTGTGTAATTTTTACTAGTTTAGTTTATCTGTAAAGAGATTCCGTTGGAGTTAAGTGTTTATAGACTTAAATCTATGCAACTTTTCTTAATGTCCTTGTGAGTATTCTTTCCGTCGTAGTGACCAACAATAAACTCCTTTTTGGTAGCCGAGGGTAGGCTGGAACAGAGAAAAGTTACTTTATATTCGATATAGGTGACCTTCGTATTATCGGGTAGCTTCTCAGCTTTCATTGCAGATTTACCTGTACCCTGCATGTGGTCAACTAGGTGCTGAGTTTTGAAGGAACTGTCTAGATACACAATGCTAACATACGCCGTGCGTGGTGCAGCTTAAATTTTAATAATGCAAGTGTTTGTCGCACTACCAATAATATTTCGGCTTTTCAGGGGGTATTTTTTTTCCTTTCAACTAGGTTGGACAGTAGTTTTCTATTTGAAAACGACTGTCCAACCTAAGGTTTTCGGTCAAAATATCTGGTTTCGGCCGGCGTTTTCGAAACCAAAACTTGCATTTTTGAGCTGATACATGTTATAGAAAAATGAAAACGGAGTGCATCGTTCGTCTATGAGTGTAAACATTGTAGACTCGGTTGGTATGAAATTAATTCTGAAGAAAATAAATTCTGAAGTATATGAATCTATAATCTATATTCTGAATCTAATAAAGTTGCGGGCAGTAGCTAGCATTTATAATAAACGCGAAAGCTTGTGAGAACGGATGGAAGGATGTTTGTTTCTCTTTTACACAAAAACTGCGGCACAGATTTTGATAAAACAGGATTGGAGAAAGTAATAATTGCACGCGGGGCAGCTATTAACTTATATTAAAAGACGAAAAAAATACGTTTTGATTGATCGCACGGCCTGGTGTGCGTTCCGTTCGGTCGGCCGCGCCAGTACAGTGTACCGCTGTAGGCAAGTATATAGCTCAGTGGTACGTAAGTAGGCAGGGTAAGTAAGTTTATTTTTAGACCCTTCCATAAAATACACTATTTAATAATATTGAATCATATGCGATTCTGAAAAGGGGCCTTTTTTATTGGATGTGCGCGTTACATATTGTGTAATGCGGCAGTGCGTTCGGCTGGAGGATTCGGTAACGGGTTATCGCTACACGATAGGATTATTATTTTCATCTCGATACTCCTGTAATGTCCAGAATAGGACAATGAACTCTTGTACATGATACTCTCCGTGAGCATGTAATATACGCACTGGTCAATAATATAATCCACGTGGTAGATTTGAAATCTGAAATAATTGAAGAATAACGTTAACAATGCACATTAAATATTCGCCAGGATAATATATTAGTCGGTGTTCCTGTTTTCGTTTCTACGTTTTTTGACACCAACTGCCGAAATTTATGTTATTTTTCACTTTGTAGTGTTTTAATTTGGAAGTCAGTTGTATTTTTTTGCAAAAAGTTTTTCATGATATATTCCATTCATACAGAATTCACAAATATCGTTAAATATTTTATAACTGCCAAAAAATGTAAAAGAAGCGACAGCATTTAGCAAGTTTCAAAACTAATTATTTACCCACCCATACTTAATACTATAAATGCGAAAGTAATTCTGTCTGTCTGTAAAGATAAGAGACAGACAGACATTTCTGTCTCCTACCTTTTCACGCCTAAATCACTGAACCTGTTAAGATGAAATTTGGTATGGAGATAGTTTGAGACTTTGGGAAGGACAAAGGGTTGTTTTTCATCCCGGAAATCATCCATAAGAGGGTGGAAAGGGAGGTGGAAGTTAATATGGTAAAATGGCGGCTCACACACCTACAATATAATAGAGCGGTCATTGATATTTTTTTTGTAATATATCAATGGGCGCGATATAAAAAATATTCTATTCACAGTACCAATGCTGTGCAGACGAATTCGCAGGCAACAGCCAGTATATATTCAATGGCGAGATACTGCATTGAATTTCTTAGTTTAATCTTATCAGTCAAAATCGTAAAATTATTTTTCAAAAATCTGTGCCTGAAATATTTTAACTTGGACAACCGTCTTATATCGGGAATGTGGTGAATTCACTTCATACTAGTCGACAACTAACCAATTGTTTTTCTTTTACCCTCACTGGGATAGTATAACAAAAATGTTTATAATGTTCTCAGATAACAGCCATTTTTTAAATGGAATTAATGGTATTTAAACCGAAGATCACCAATGCAATAAGTCTGCATAACACAATTCGTTTAAGTTCCATAGAAGGGGGCGAGAGTAAAGCCCCATACTCCCTACCCCTACTTACTATTATAGTCTCTGTCACACCGGTCGTCATGGTCCCAATATTGCCTGTTTCTCGAGATGAGTGTGACACGACTCCTTGGTAGGTTGATCCTCCATCTTCTTTTCCACTATTCCTGCGGATCATCCTAACCAGTCGACCGTCTCCATTCCTTGGTGTAGAACGGTTTTCTTCTTGACGGGTCCTAATCGGTATGGCTGGTTTAGGGGTTATTCTCTCGGTGACTGAGGAAGGTTGTTTAGTGCTTGATGCTGCTCCCTGTAGCAACCTGATTGAACCTGTTCCATCAGGACAATTCTGGTGGTTGTCACTCCCTTGTTGGTTTAAAGCCTCCTGCTGGCGCCAAGAATTGGTCATATTTTTCTTGGGGTTAATCTTGGTACAAGGTTCAAAAGTGCGACAAAACCCAGCACCTGCGCCTACAATCACCCTGTGATTCGGATTAGTATCTTCATTAACAGGCTTGTTCAGATTAATTTGTGACAGATTCTGGCTGACTTTCTACATTATTTCGCTGGTATTTGTTCTGTCCTTTCCAAGGCTTTTTATCTAACAGACGTGTCTCACTTCTCTCAAATTTGCCACGGTCATTCCTTCCCGACGAGCAGCGTAGAACTGTTGCAGCATGTTAGGGTGTGCTTAGCAATTGGGCAGAGGTCAAGTGACAGGAGAAGCCATATTATTATAGTGCTTGCTGGCGGAGGTAATAGCAGGCGGATATCGATTGAGATGTACATCATACATCTCTTGAGAGTGCTCTGAAGGAGCTCGCGATCATTTTGCATTAACTGGGAGTAAAATGATATAGTAATAATATATGCATATGATATATTTATATCATATGCATATATTATTAACTGAAGTCCGACGATGGCAGGATCGTATCCACCAAACCGGAGCTTCTGAGGGAGATCGAGAGATTCCTTGGGCAGTTGTACATGTCAACCAGTAAACCCGTCGCGAATCTAGCGAATGACCCTAGAGCTAGATTGACCCGACACTATACCGAAGACATTCCGGACGAAGCATTTATATTATTATTTTATTTATTATGCCGATAATGTGTCTTATAATATGTCTTTTTCGTAGGTATGGGCCTGAAAAGATAGTTAACTTTAGTTATTATTAAGTTGGTATTTAGGAGTGTATGACCAGATTTTTACTAACGTTGATAAAACAAAAAGTGTAAGGAACGTAGCAAGTGCTGTTCTGTAGTTTATATTTCCTTAAACCCATAAAGGTGTGAGTTTACGATACTTTATGTTTCAGAACATAATATTTCGCGTCTATTATTATAGAAAGTTGATCGGAGGTGTACCGAGCATTCTGTATTCCGGATACAACTGTTTGAACTCGTCCTTATACCCCCGGCGGATTTTATAACTTGTGATAGGCAGATATTGCGTTTGTATCCATGTTAATCTTTCAATAGTTTTCAGATAATGTAAACTCTCATCAAGGATAGGTCTGGGTCCGAGATCTTTTACAGTGCTGCTGTAATTGAGGGTATAGCCATTGTCCTTTTTACAAATTGGTCCGCTCGTCTTCGTTATCCTCGGCCTGTCGCTCGCCGGAGGAGCTGATAGCGTACCCAGAGGTGGGTGGAGCCCGCCGCCCACCTCGACCTCACCTTGCCGGCCGCTTCTTGTCGTCGGGTAGCAGCGACACGCTGGCGGCTGCGTCGGCACTCCGGGCCGTGCTGGGAGCCCTGAATGGCAGGCTCTCCAGCCCGGCTGCGGAGCTTGGTCGCTTGCCTATACTGGGCCACGCGCTTGGTGATTAAGACTTAACCGAACCGCTGCTTAGCGGTGGAAAAAAAGCTTTAATGAATTCCGTCTCTTGACAACACGTTTCTTATCCTCAGTGTAAAACGGCCAGTCTTCGTTGACGGCATTCCAAATGTTTCTTTTTAAGCGGTATAATCTATTATTTGCCGTAATATTTCTATCAAAATATATTTGATCAAGTTGCGCTCTATTTTATTAATACCTCCATTAGATAGCTTTGACTGTATTTCGGGCTTCTTGAAGGCTTTCAATGCCAATAACTGTATTACTCTTTCCTTTATGGGCCGCCTAGTCAGATATTTATTAGGATCTAGTTGCTGTGGCTGGAGCGGGTTGAACGGCTGCCGTTGATGCAATGGAATGGGCCTGTGTTGAGGGCGCGACGCGGGTGGGTGTTGTAGGTGCGACGCTGGTGGTACGGGCCACTGCGCTCGCTCGTGCCTTTCCACCCGTTTGGACTTTTCTTGTCGCTCGTGTCTCTCATGCAACTGGGCCCGTGCAGCCCGCTCAACTAACTGGGTAGCCTCTTGCAAATGAGGAAGCATGTGCTCTGCGCAGTTTGACGCGAAGTCTGATGTCTATCTAGTTAGGTTTGGTAACGTACATTTACTCTGGTCTGCGGTGATAGCGCTTGCCATGCGGTTCCAGGCGGCGGCGTGCGAGTCGTCATTAGCGTGGACACGCATTCTTCGTGGTAGCGGCCCGCACGACTCCAACTGTCAAGCGCCCTTGATTTCCGGGAACAATCCCACAGCACTATTCCCAAACCACTGCAACTCCTGAAAGCCAGAATCAACAGTGGCGACCACCAGAAAAGCGCCGAGGAAATGAAGCTCGACGAAGTCCCGGAGAATTAATTTAACTGTCTTGGATCCCGCAACGAAATTAATCAGAAAAGAATAATGGAGGAGTAAGAAAAAAACTACAAATTTCCACTTCCCTCCATATCAAGCAGGAGACAGAACAAACAAGACCAATAGGCACAAAGGGTCGTTTACAACTGGGATAAGCCCAGTTGCCTAGCACCACGGATAAAAAATTGCATTAATATTAATGCTCCTAACACTGTGAGCTGTTATATTTGATTCCAATAATAGGTATGGCAAAAACGCTTGAACGCACGGAAATTTGTTCTAGATTCCACAAGGTCCGTATAGTAAACAGCTCCTGATACAGCCTGTACATCATTCAACATAGTATTGCGTTCATTCTGCCAAAGAATACATTCCCATAAGATATGATGTGCAGATTGTACATATTCGCAGTCAGATGTAGAACACTGACATAAAGGCGAGGTAACAAGCTTGAAGGAAAATAATTTACTTTTAAAGTTACCATGCCCTGTGAGAAATTGGGCAACACAATGTTCCATCTCCAGCCACGTCCTGGCCAGCCGCACGAGAACGGTTGGAAAGAATTGGCGGAGGTGTCGGCCCTTGATGGAAATATCCCACCTACATTGCCATTCGAATAAAAGTGTGATTTCCGGGAAGGAACTGTTTTGTAGGTTTTGCCGATCCATTCCTTTTATTTTATAGGAACTCATCAATTGCTTTCAGCGCTGAATCCGATGATAACCCATACTGAACAGTTGCTGGCAAGGGCGCCATTTCTTACTTTTTCGCACTGTGTTTCACAGAAAAGAAAACATTATAATTATTATATATAACAATATAATTTGTGAATGTTTTTATAATTAATTAGTCCAATAACAAAATTTTACTTACAGTTTATGTAGTCGGATTTGCTTGCACTACGTGTTTCACGCAACTGTCGCACAAGCACTACCACGAACAGCTCTGAGATTCACTTGTGACAGTTACTGGATTATTGCAGATACACATTAGCAATTAATTAATTAGTTTCCAATATTTTTCACTTTAAAGATAATATATGTCTACAATTTATTAATTTTTGAATTTGATTATATCCTGTTAAGTCCTGTTATTGTACATACTCGTATCTTTCTTCATAAAAATCTACAACTATACAAATAAAATATCTTCGCTTACAAAGAGGTAAAGCTGTACTTATACATATTATATAATACTCGTATTATAAAGAGATAAAATTTGTGAGTTTGTGAGGTTGTAGGGGGTAATCTCTGGGTCATCTGAACCGATTTAGATGCAATTTGGCATGGAGATAGTTTGTGACCCTAGAATGGACATAGGATAGTTTATATTTCCTTGGGATGTATATAAAGTAAGTGTGAAAAACTTGATCGGAACTCAAAGATTTTTCGTAATATCAGTTATATAAGATATCTCAGCTTTTTCTTATGCCCACAGTGGCCCATTCACTAAATTTTGATTTAGAATTGTTGACTTTAACTGTTTTTACAGGACACGTTTTATTGAATTCTTGGCAAACTGTAGAAAACAACGTGCCGCAATTTATATTGGCATCTTCTGAATCAAAACTGGCGTTACAAATGTTGCTAAAAACATTATTATTAAAAGAATTAAATTTATTTTTATTAAGAGGTCTTAAACAAATTGATTTAGCTAGGTTATTTTTTTATCTGACTTAAAATATACTAGTTGACCAGTGTGGTCTGACCTAACGCCACTAATTAAAAACGAATATTTTACTTTACAATTAGTGAATACATTATCTATGCACGAAGCTGAAGTTGCTGTTATTCTTGTCGGTTCATTAAATATATATTTTAAGTTAAATGATTTGAAAAAGGAAAAAGCTAACATTTTCAGGTGAATCGACTAACAGATCTATATTTAAGTCACCACAAACAAAAACTAATTTATTATCTCTGAAAAGTTTACCTAATAATTCTTCCATTGTAATTTAAAACAATGACAAGTTTTATGCTGGTGGTCTGAAAACACACAAGATAGTATGCCCCTCGACCTCTGCACATGCTACCTCACTAACCTCACATAAGCGATCAACAGAGTAAGCAGTGATATCCTTCCTTTCCATATTTGAGATGACTATTACAAAGTATCAGGGTACCACCACCCACTGTGGATCTATTGTCCTTGCTGGCAACTAAAAAATTATTTACATTAAACAACATACAATCTGGTTTTAACAAAGTTTCACAAAAACATAAGATATCCATGTGGTATTTATCTACTAACAATTCCACGTCTAAAACTTTGCCGGCGAAGCGATTTACATTTTGATGATATAGTAAAATATTACTATTTGTCTTCTCTTTTGTCGGCTATAATAGTTTAAGAATCTACTGTAGTATTATCAAAAAAACTAAACGTTAAATCACTAAACCTAGTCTCAGTTAAATCATCAATAACTGCGTGCATATTAAAAGCTAACAATGTAGCTAATAAATGTCGAATATTTTTGGAAAGAAACATATGGTCCCGAATCAAACAAAATCACTAACAAAATTGTTAGTGTAAAAAAACAATAAACGGTCACTATGACGACAAGATAAAATATGCATCAAGTTATTTAAACTAGAAATGTATTCATTTTCCTGAACAAGTAACTTATCAGAATAGGGCAATGCACATACTTAACTTAAGTAGGGTGTCAATACCATTAACTATGTCCCATTTTGTTATACTATGGCTATTTCCGAAAATAAGTATATAGTATTTCAATTGTCCGTTAAAATTTATGAATAAGCTCATTAACATGCAGTTTATGATAACAATGTTTCACTATTGAATGTTGAGAACGGTTATTCGACAAAGATCCAAAACCTGTTCCTAGTCTATCAGAATATACTAATAAATTACTTTTGGTGGGGTTCAAAGTTGTTGCAATATGATCGATGGGTAAAGTTATAGGAGCAACATCATGTGACATGAGAGGTGCAGCAGCACAACTACAGGTGAGGTTGTTAGTCAATGACTTATACCTCTCTGCACTATACTTCACCAGTTCCACCAACTCTTGGGCTTCTTCATGCACTCACTTATCATCTATTGACTACATTCATATTTACACAGTATTTCCCCTACTCAATAATTTCCTTTGAAGGATCTGAATGTCAACATCATACATTTGTGTACTAGTTTCTAATTTACTATTACATATATTTAATTAGTTTTTTAAGTTTCTAAAATCTCTTCTAAGGTTAACATTATATTTGTAAACACTTTGAGTTTTTAAAAGTTTCTTATATCATCCCCTGTAAGGTCTACGGTAATGGGGGGCCGCTCACACTCCAGTTCAGATGAATTATTCATCAGCTCATTGTACAGGTTACTCGTGTTAGAATCCTCTTCCCTGACTTTCAGCGAAGCGATGGAGGTAATGGTTTTATGAGCCTTGCACAATTCTGCTTCTAGTACAGATATACGCTTCAGTGCCTGGTCATGAGTGTCATGGCACCGCTGAAAATCTGACACTAATTGACGGTGATGGTGATTCTGATCCAGTATATTCATATGCTGGGAGTGTAGTTCTGCAAGCTGGTTCTTGAGTTGAGTGTTTTTGTTCACTATTAACTCAATTTTAACTTCACTTTCTTCTCGTTCCCGCAGTAGCTTAATGCACTCATTTATAGATGAATCCAGCTCCCTCAGCGCTGCTTTCAGTTTGTCATGAACGGTAGCTGCCCGTGTCATCATATTGTCTGTTTTCCTTAAGCGACACGTGCGATATGTAAGTTCAAAACTTGAGAAAGTAGGAGAAGTTTTAAAGTTAAATAAAAAAGAAGTAAAATGTTTGAAAACAATAGAAAAGTAAAAAAAATAAAAATGATTATAAAAATATATGGAGGTATATGAGAAAAAAAAGAAAAAAAAACTAAGATTAAAGAAAAGCTATTTGATTTAATATTCTCAGACTTAATTACAGGTAACAATTTAAGCAAAGGCTTTGTTAAACATTGGTGTTTATTGTTAGATTAGATTTTTGTATAATGATCGCTGAGAACATTAGTTTTAGAGGGAACAAAGTCTATCGTCCTCGATTTTGCTTCCACAATATGTCAATCAAAAAACTTTTTATTGCCCAAAATGAAATTTGTAATCTAAATGAAAAAAAAAAAATTTTTTTGTTAAATTTATTGTCAATTATATTTTTAATTTTCAACTGCCGCTGTTTATTTTTAATTGTTTGTTTATTTGTATTGTCAAGTGTTACTAACATTATGAGGTTCTTCTAATAACAAATAATGGACCATATTGTTTGAATGATCAAATAAATTATATAAAGCTGTGTATACTCATCAGTGTATAAGCTGAGGAGACTAATTGTTATTATTGAGTGTGCATTACACGGAAATTAAATGCTGTTACAATTTTTATCTTTTTTTTAAGTTTTTGTAGTTTTGTAACGCTAATAAAAACAAAAAAGTTATTTTAAACAAATTACCCGCAAAATAGTCTCCTAATAGGTTAGCCGCGTTAATCAAACACTCCAAGTCTGCAGACCACTCCAAGACGTCCAGTTCTGAAAGCAAAAATAATCAAAATGTTAGGAATGTAATCTAAATAATAATTATTTTATTGAGTTGAGTTGCAAGAGAATGATGATTTTATTGCAAAGTGTATTTAGTAACAGATAGGCAGTCGCTCCATTTGCTTCAGCTGCATCCAGAAAATAAACGTTATAAGGATGATCAGATGATGATCGTTGGGCCCAGTAGGTAGCTACTCCAATTGAGGCAACCATGGCCGGTCTTCAAGCTGGAGGTATATGGATACATCGGACACTAACAAATGGAACACTATATCGAACACTTAAAATCATAAACATACTTGCAAAAGTCTCGAGCATGACCTCGATTAGGGCTCCAGTCATCTTATTTCGATATTGTCGAGTGCAGACCGCTCCTACGGCAGCAAGAATGCGAGCTGTGGCTGCGCCTAGCAAGGCGGCGGCTCGGAATGTGGCGAAAGCTTGGCTGGAAATAGAGGGAGAATTTTAGTCATAAATCACCAAGGTCTGTTACTGGAACAAAATCATTGTGACAATTTGTCGAACGCGCGTAAATTACATTGATTGAAATTCAGAAATATGTGATGAATACAGTAACTAAAGTTTATTAATTTAGAGGAAATACAGTAACTATATGCTGTGCCAGGAATATGGTGGCGTGGCGGGAAGAAACGTTTATAACTATGAATAAATAACAACTAGAAGTAGTAAATAAGGTTACTCACTGCAAACGTACGTATGCCCGCTGAATAAGCGCGAAAAAATCCTCGCCCGCGAGAGTAAAGTAGGCGACCGAAAGCGCAATACCCGCGACGGCACCAGCCAGAGCGAAGCGCGATCGGACGCTGAAGGGATGGTACGCGACCAACCGCAAGTACGCATAGGGGAAACCTAGCGCGAAAAGCGGCCGGACGCGGGGTCGCGCGACCAGTCGCAAGTACGCGTAGGGGCAACCCAGCGCGAAAACCGGCCGGACGTGGGGCCACGCGTCCAGCCGCAAGTACGCGTAGGAGAAACCCAACGCGAAAAGCCTATACACGCGACAGAACCTGCCAGGGCCGCAAACCGATCCCAAGACACAGACAGAACCCAGGACGGAACTAAACCCAAACACACCAGGAGCAAGCGTGGTGGAGCTGCATGAAAAACAAATAAGACCGTGCCAACCCCCCTAACCTGCAACCTGGACGAAGCGGGACAGCGCCATTAAAGAGGGTGCGTCCCGACGACACAGCCTCGCCAAGTACACTTCAGGGGGACGCCAAGCGGGTGAAGAACCACTCCGCTCAGGGGGGGCAGAGAACCTACGCGCGGGCCACGAAGGATATTCTTGCGCGGCTGGCGGTAGCAATCTGCCTTCCCCACCCCGGCAGAGAACTAGGCAAGAGGCCGAGCACTTAAAGACCGCACTAGAGGACAGACTGTTGGACACGGACTCGACGACACCACTCCCGGCCTTCCGCGGATACCCACGGGTAGAGGAAGGCACGGTGCAGTTATGGTGCGAAGATGAGAATGCTCTGACCTGGCTGACCCAGAATGTTCCCCACATAAAACTCGCCGACAATGACCTTACACTGACGGTACTTAAACAGACCGACGTGCCAACCCGTGTCCGAGCCTCGCTCTTCGTCCCTCGCTACAGAGGTGATGTTGGCAGGCTCCACGGTATTCTGATCCGTCAGAATACCTGGTATGACATCAGCAGGTGGTCACTGTACAGGGCGACAACCGTCGGTGGCGACCGCTACTTTTGCGACTGCTATTTTTGTATAATGATTGCTAAGAACATTGGTTTTAGAGGGAACAAAGTCTATTTACAATGCTTATGAACTATGGAGTTTACCTATAATATTTACACTATATTAAAGATATATTATGTGTGAAGTAGGGTTTGCAGTGAATGTTTTGTCGGGGGCAAGTGTTTTCGTCCTCGATTTTGCTTCCACAATATGTCAATCAAAAATCTTTTTATTGCCTTAAATAAAATTTATAATCTAAATGATTAAAAAAATATTTTTTTGTCAAATTTATGAGGTTCCACTCATAGGTCCGGCAAAATTCCCAACATCGCCCGTCTGTCAGACTCCCAACTGGAGATTTCGCCGAATCGGCGCGGCGTCACTAAAACGCCGATTTCTCGGCAGTTTAGTATAGAACCCATGTATAAAACTTATGTTATTAGAATCGCTATAAAATAAGCTATCATATTTCAAAGGGAATAATCCATTTTCACCTTTTAATTTATTTGTAAATATTGTGTAAAGTCAGTGTAAGGGAAATTTTCTCAGGTTTGTGTACAAAAGGAGATAGTAATAAAAAAAGAAACCATTATTTCATAAAGTTTTAATTTTTTCTACAAGGATACACCCTATTCCACAATAATCAATAAAAAAAACACACCTCCCTATACATTTTTTAGATACCACAAGCTTTACAAAATTACGCCGCAAAAAAACAGGCGGCCGGCGCGCCGGCGCGGCACAAAAAATGGTAATGTTTACACTCGAGTTCTGAGAACTATGTAGGCCAAGTGGCTTTAATTGCTATTGTATTACATAGTTTGGTACCTAATCTCATCACACACACAGTTTTAGCTGTTACAATTGTTTAGTTTACGAAATATGAGTCCCAAAGCAAACACTTGATAAACACTTGAAAAAGAGCCATGAAAACGACCTTTGTTTATTAGGCTTAGTTTACAAGTACTATAGCATTTATTTGTTTTTTTTTTATTTTTTATATATTATTATGATATTTACTAATGGAAAAACACAACACAACACATTGTTTTTAATAAAAACACCACAAAAATTAACCCGCAAGATGTACAATTTCACTGCAACAACAACAACTTGGTCACGGAATAAACCAAAAATGGATACGGCACCGATGTTTTCCCAACTGAACTCGACCTGAAACAAAAATATAAAATTTGAAATCCACAAATCATTAAAAGTAAAAAAGCTGAAAAACACGATACACAAAAAAATTTGTCCCTAGAAAAATTCCAGTTGAACAACTACCGAACAACTATATAAAATAGAATATCCATTTTTTAAAATCCGTGGTAAACACACAAAATTGTGAATCTGCCAAAATATCCGTTCCGGATATTTTGGGGTCGAATGTTTTTGTTTTCACTTAGATTCGAATTTGGATCGTTACCACTTCAATTAAATGCATTGTTTCTGTTGTTAATTAGCGTAGCATAGAAAATAACGACAGTTTGATGAGTATTAGCCCTAAATAATATTAGAAAAAGAAAAATACAAACAATAACCGCAGAAAAATGTCGGACGGCGTTCGTTGAAATACTTATTTCTGCTGTAATTTACGCGAAATACAAAAAAAAAACTATTTAAAACAGTTCAACACTTACCGTTCCATGGTTTTATCCAGCAGAAATCACAAGCCTCGAAAAAAAAACTTTCAAAATTTTTTTCACAACATTTTTTTGCGCGGACGATTTTGCGGGCGTAATGGCGACCGCAGGTCACCGCAGGTGAACTAAATTAAAAAATAAATATTTCGGTCTCGGGCGGATCCAAAGACCAGCGGGGCGTTTTTTTTTCATATTTGTCTATTAAAGCATAGTCTAAACTACAAATCTACCGAGAATATCCACCTTTCCGATACAAATTTTGGAAAAAATAAGTACCCACAAGAAATATCCGCTACGGATAGGGGTGCGGACGTCGAAAAACGGCAAATTACCGGAGCGGATATTGCGCCCTATGAGTGGATAACAAATAATGGACCATATTGTTTGAATGATCAAATAAATTGTATAGAGCTGTGTATACTCATCAGTGTATAAGCTGAGGAGACTAATTGTTATTATTGAGTGTGCATTGTACCTGCAAAATAGTCTCCTAATAGGTTAGCCGCGTTAATCAAACACTCCAGGTCTGCAGTCCACTCCAAGACGTCCAATTCTGAAAGCAAAAATAATCAAAATGTAAGGAATGTATTCTAAATAATAATTATTTTGTTGAGTTGAGTTGCAAGAGAATGATGATTTTATTGCAAAGTGTATTTAGTAACAGATAGGCAGTCGCTCCATTTGCTTCAGCTGCATCCAGAAAATAAACGTTATAAGGATGATCAGATGATGATCGTTGGGCCCAGTAGGTAGCTACTCCAATTGAGGCAACCATGGCCGGTCTTATAGGTGGAGGTATATGGATACATCGGACACGAACAAATGGAACACTATATCGAACACTTAAAATTATAAACATACTTGCAAAAGTCTCGAGCATGACCTCAATTAGGGCTCCAGTCATCTTATTTCGATGCTGTCGAGTGCAAGCCGCTCCTACGGCAGCAAGAATGCGAGCTGTGGCTGCGCCTAGCAAGGCGGCGGCTCGGTATGTGGCGAAAGCTTGGCTGGAAATAGAGGGAGAATTTTAGTCATAAATCACCAAGGCCTGTTACTGGAACAAAATCATTGTGACAATTTGTCGAACGCGCGTAAATTACAGTGATTGAAATTCAGAAACATGTGATGAATACAGAAACTAAAGTATATTAATTTAAAGGAAATACAGTAACTATATGCTGTGCCAGGAATATGGTGGCGTGGCGGGAAGAAACGTTTATAACTATGAATAAATAACAACTAGAAGTAGTCAATAAGGTTACTCACTGCAAACTTATTTCATCGGGGTATATGGAAGGTACGGTAATCACAAAGTGTAGCAGTTTCCTGTTAAACTCCAAGATGGTTTCCCCCTCTAGCTGATAAGATAATACTGTATGTAGGCGTTGGATGCGATAAGCACAGGACATCTAATTATTAGCGATGCTTGGGTATATGTCGAGCAGGGAAGTCTTTTGGCTGAAATTATGTTGATGACCACTTGCGCCAGACGACTGTAAAGTGTCATGAATTTCGGATACAAGTTCGCGTAATCGTTCATGTCTTCCAGGCGCATGATCACTAGTTATCAGCGGATATTGCATTCGGTACATAGCGGTACTTCAGTAGTCGTAGGTTGTAATTGTTCCACAGGTCTGGAACTAAGAACCTACGTCGTCGTTATCCTCAGCCTGTCTCTCGCTGGAGGAGGGAGAGTGTGTTGGCGTACCTTGAGAGTTCGCGACTGGTTCTATTAAATAAATTAACGGTATCATAGGCACCCCTGAAATGGACCTTTTTGGTGTGCGTGTTACAGTTGGTAGCGCGCCCCTAAATATACCTTTCCTAACTAAATAAACTTTAATTGTTGTCATATTCTGTCACGCGCAGTTTGATGTGAGCTAGTTTCGAATGTAGGTGGTTAAAGCACCGCTTTTCTTGGTTGTAGCTGGTGTCGCTCTTAACGCGCGCGTACTCGTCCTAAATGCGCCGTGCACTCGCTACTGACAGAGGATGCGTGCTTCAATACTCAACTTCCAGACGAGTAAAATGGGCAAACGCTAGCCAAAGACACCTGTTTTCAGGATACAACTGTTTGCACTCGTCCTTATACGCCCGGTGGATTTTATAACTTGTGATAGACGGATACTGGGCTACGCGCGTGGTGATTGAGACTTCACCGAACCGCTGCTATCAGAATATACTAAGACATTACTTTTGGTGGGGTTCAAAGTTGTTGCAATATGATCGATGGGTAAAGTTGTAGGAGCAACATGTTGTGCCATGAGAGGTGGCGGAGCGGCAGCAAAACTACAGGTGAGGTTGTTAGTCAATGACTTATACCTCTCTGCACTATACTTCACCAGGTCCGGTCCAGGTACTCTTAGCCTCCTTCATAATTCATTCTCCGGGACTTCGTCGAGCTTCATTGCCTCGGCGCTTTTCTGGTGGTCGCCACTGTTGATTCTGGCTTTCAGGAGTTGCAGTGCTTTGGGAATAGTGCGGTGGGATTGTCTTAGCCTCCTTCATGCACTCACTTATCATCTTTTGACTACATTCATATTTACACAGTATTTCCTTTAGTGTGTATTCCCTACACAATAATTCCCTTTGAAGGATCTGAATGTCAACATCATACATTTGTGTACTAGTTTCTAATTTACTATTACATATATTGACTGGTTTTTTAAGTTTCTAAAATCTCTTCTAATGTTAACATTATATTTGTAAACACTTTGAGTTTTAAAAGTTTCTTATATCATCCCCTGTAAGGTCTACGGTAATGGTGGGCCGCTCACACTCCAGTTCGGATGCATTATTTATCAGCTCATTGTACAGGTTACTCGTGTTAGAATCCTCTTCCCTGACTTTCAGCAAAGCGATGGAGATAATGGTTTTATGAGCCTTGCACAATTCTGCTTCTAGTACAGATATACGCTTCAGTGCCTGGTCATGAGTGTCATGGCACCGCTGAAAATCTGACACTGATTGACGGTGATGGTGATGCTGATCCAATATATCCATATGCTGGGAGTGTAGTTCTGCAAGCTGGTTCTTGAGTTGAGTGTTTTTGTTCGCTATTAACTCAATTTTAACTTCACTTTCTTCTCGTTCCCGCAGTAGCTTGCTGCACTCATTTATAGATTAATCTAGCTCCCTCAGCGCTGCTTTCAGTTTGTCACTCATGTCACGAACGGTAGCTGCCCGGGTCATCATATTGTCTGTTTTCCTTATGCGACACGTGCGATATGTAAGTTGAAAACTTGAGAAAGTAGGAGGGTTTTTAAAGTTAAATAAAAAAGAAGTAAAATGTTTGAAAACAATAGAAAAGTAAAAAAAATAAAAAGGATTATAAAAATATATGGAGGTATATGAGAAAAAAAAGAAAAAAAACTAAGATTAAAAAAAAGCTATTTGATTTAATATTCTCAGCCTTAATTACAGTTAACAATTTAAGAAAAGGCTTTGTTAAACATTGGTGTTTATTGTTAGATTAGATTTTTGTATAATATTTGCTTAGAACATTAGTTTTAGAAGGAACAAAGTCTATTTATAATGCTTATGAACTATGGAGTTTATCTATAATATTTACACTATATTAAAGATATATTATGTGTGAAGAAGGGTTTGCAGTGAATGTTTTGTCGGGGGCAAGAGTTTTCGTCCTCAATTTTGCTTCCACAATATGTCAAGTAAAAAACTTTTTGTAGCCCTAAATGAAATTTATAATCTAAATGATTAAAAAAATATATTTTTTGTTAAATTTATTGTCAATTGTATTTTTAATTTTCAACTGCCGCTGTTTATTTTTAATTGTTTGTTTATTTGTATTGTCAAGTGTTACTAACATTATGAGGTTCTTATAATAACAAAGAATGGACCATATTGTTTGAATGATCAAATAAATTATATAGAGCTGTATATACTCATCAGTGTATAAGCTGAGGAGACTAATTGTTATTATTGAGTGTGCATTACACGGAAATTAAATGATGTTACAATTTTTATATTTTTTTTAAGTTTTTGTAGCTTTTTAACGCTAATAAATTAAAAAGGTATTTTAAACAAATTACCTGCAAAATAGTCTCCTAATAGGTTAGCCGCGTTGATCAAACACTCCAGGTCTGCAATCCACTCCAAGACGTCCAGTTCTGAAAGCAAAAATAATTAAAATGTAAGAAATGTAATCTAAATAATAATTATTTTGTTGAGTTAAGTTCCAAGAGAATGACGATTTTATTACAAAGTGTATTTAGGAACAGATAGGCAGTCGCTCCATTTGCTTCAGCTGCATCCAGAAAATAAACGTTATAAGGATGACCAGATGATATTCGTTGGGCCCAGTAGGTAGCTACTCCAATTAAGGCAACCATGGCCGGTCTTATAGGTGGAGGTATATGCATGCATCGGACGCTCTAACAAATGGAACACTTAAAATCATAAACATACTTGCAAAAGTCTCGAGCATGACCTCGATTAGGGCTCCAGTCATCTTATTTCGATGCTGTCGAGTGCAGACCGCTCCTACGGCAGCAAGAATGCGAGCTGTGGCTGCGCCTAGCAAGGCGGCGGCTCGAAATGTGGCGAAAGCTTGGCTAGAAATAGAGGGAGAATTTTAGTCATAAATCACCAAGGCCTGTTACTGGAACAAAATCATTGTGACAATTTGTTGAACGCGCGTAAATTACAGTGATTGAAATTCACAAACATGTCATGAATACAGAAACAAAATTATATTAATTTAGAGGAAATACAGTAACTATATTGTGGCGTGGCGGGAAGAAACATTTATAACTATGAATAAATAACAACTAAAAGTAATAAATAAGGTTACTCTCTGCAAACTTATTTCATCGGGGCATAAGGAAGGTACGGTAATCACAAAGTGTAGCAGTTTCCTGTTAAACTCCAAGATGGTTTCCCCCGGGGAAAACTGCTCTAGCTGATAAGATAATACTGTATGTAGGCGTTGGATGCGAGAAGCACAGGACAGCTAGTTATTAGCAATACTTGGGTATATGTCGAGCAGGGAAGTCTTTTGGCTGAAATTATGTTGATGACCACTTGCGCCAGACGACTGTAAAGTGTCATGAATTCCGGATACAAGTCCGCGTAATCGTTCATGTCTTCCAGGCGCATGATCACTAGTTATCAGCGGATATTGCATTCGGTACATAGCGGTACTTCTGTAGTGGTAGGTTGTAATTGTTCCACAGGTCTGGAACTAAGAACATTGGTCCGCCCGTCATCGTTATCCTCAGCCTGTCTCTTGCTGGAGGAGGGAGAGGGTGTAGTGGCGTACCTTGAGAGGTCGGGACAGGTTCTATTAATTAAATTAACGGTATCATAGGCACCCCTGAAATGGGCCTTTTTTGTGTGCGTGTTACAGTTGGTAGCGCGCCCCTAAATATACCTTTCCTAACTAAATAAACTTTAATTGTTGTCATATTCTATCACGCGCAGTTTGATGTGAGCTAGTTTCGAATGTAGGTGGTTAAAGCACCGCTTTTCTTGGTTGTAGCTGGTGTCGCTCTTAACGCGCGCGTACTCGTCCTAATTGCGCCGTGCACTCTCTACTGACAGAGGATGCGTGCTTCAATACTCAACTTCCAGACGAGTAAAATGGGCAAACGCTAGCCAAAGACACCTGTTTTCATCAGGATACAACTGTTTGAACTCGTCCTTATACGCCCGGTGGATTTTATAACTTGTGATAGACGGATATTGCGTTTGTATCCATGATGATAGTTCGATAGTTTTCAGATAATGTAAACTCTCATCAATCTGAGATATTTTACAGTGCTGCCGCAATTGAGGGTATAGACATGGTCCTTTTTACACATTGGTCTGCTCATCTTCGTTATCCTCGGCCTGTCGCTCGCCGGAGGAGCTGGTGGCTCGCCTAGAAGTGGGTGGAGTCGCCGCCCCCCTCATCCTCACCTCCCCCGCCACTTCTTGTCGTCGGGTAATAGCGACACGCTGGCGGCTGCGTCGGCACTCCGGGCCGTGCTGGGAGCCCTAGCTAGTGAGGTATCTAGCCCGGCTGTAGAGCTTGGTCGCTTGCCTGTACTGGGCTACGCGCGTGGTGATTGAGACTTCACCGAACCGCTGCTATCAGAATATACTAAGACATTACTTTTGGTGGGGTTCAAAGTTGTTGCAATATGATCGATGGGTAAAGTTGTAGGAGCAACATGTTGAGCCATGAGAGGTGGCGGAGCGGCAGCAAAACTACAGGTGAGGTTGTTAGTCAATGACTTATACCTCTCTGCACTATACTTCACCAGGTCCGGTCCAGGTACTCTTAGGCCTCCTTCATGCACTTACTTATCATCTTTTGACTACATTCATATTTACACAGTATTTCCTTTAGTGTATTTTCCCTACTCAATAATTCCCTTTGAAGGATCTGAATGTCAACATCATACATTTGTGTACTAGTTTCTAATTTACTATTACATATATTTAATTGGTTTTTTAAGTATCTAAAATCTCTTCTAAGATTAACATTATATTTGTAAACACTTTGAGTTTTTAAAAGTTTCTTATATCATCCCCTGTAAGGTCTATGGTAATGGTGGGCCGCTCACACTTCAGTTTGGATGAATTATTCATCAGCTCATTGTACAGGTTACTCGTGTTAGAATCCTCTTCTCTGACTTTCAGCGAAGCGATTGAGGTAATGGTTTTATGAGCCTTGCACAATTCTGCTTCTAGTATAGATATACGCTTCAGTGCCTGGTCATGAGTGTCATGGCACCGCTGAAAATCTGACACTAATTGACGGTGATGGTGATGCTGATCCAGTATATCCATATGCTGGGAGTGTAGTTCTGCAAGCTGGTTCTTGAGTTGAGTGTTTTTGTTCCCGCAGTAGCTTGCTGCACTCATTTATAGATGAATCCAGCTCCCTCAGCGCTGCTTTCAGTTTGTCACTCATGTCACGAACGGTAGCTGCCCGGGTCATCATATTGTCTGTTTTCCTTAAGCGACACGTGCGATATGTAAGTTGAAAACTTGAGAAAGTAGGAAGGGTTTTAAAGTTTAATAAAAAAGAAGTAAATTTTTGAAAACAATAGAAAAGTAAAAAAAATAAAAAGGATTTAAAAAATATATGGAGATATATGAGAAAAAAAGGAAAAAAAACTAAGATTAAAGAAAAGCTATTTGATTTAATATTCTCAGACTTAATTACAGGTAACAATTTAAGAAAAGGCATTGTTAAACATTGGTGTTTATTGTTAGATTAGATTTTTGTATAATGATTGCTAAGAACATTAGTTTTAGAGGGAACAAAGTCTATTTACAATGCTTATGAACTATGGAGATTACCTATAATATTTACACTATATTAAAGATATATTATGTGTGAAGTAGGGTTTGCAGTGAATGTTTTGTCGGGGGTAAGTGTTTTCGTCCTCGATTTTGCTTCCACAATATGTCAATCAAAAATCTTTTTATTGCCCTAAATGAAATTTATAATCAAAATGATTAAAAAAAATATTTTTTGTTAAATTTATTGTCAATTGTATTTTTAATTTTCAACTGCCACTGTTTATTTTTAATTATTTGTATTGTCAAGTGTTACTAACATTATGAGGTTCTTCTAATAACAAATAATGGACCATATTGTTTGAATGATCAAATAAATTATATAGAGCTGTGTATACTCATCAGTGTATAAGCTGAGAAGACTAATTGTTATTATTGAGTGTGCATTACTCGGAAAATAAATGCTGTTACAATTTTTATCTTATTTTAAAGTTTTTGTAGTTTTGTAACGCTAATAAATAAAAAAAGGTATTTTAAACAAATTACCTGCAAAATAGTCTCCTAATAGATTAGCCGCGTTAATCAAACACTGCAAGTCTGCAGTCCACTCCAAGACGTCCAGTTCTGAAAGCAAAAATAATCAAAATGTTAGGAATGTAATCTAAATAATAATTATTTTGTTGAGTTGAGTTGCAAGAGAATGATGATATTATTGCAAAGTGTATTTAGTAACAGATAGGCAGTCGCTCCATTTGCTTCAGCTGCATCCAGAAAATAAACGTTATAAGGATGATCAGATGATGATCGTTGGGCCCAGTAGGTAGCTACTCCAATTGAGGCAACCATGGCCGGTCTTATAGGTGGAGGTATATGGATGTATCGGACACTAACAAATGGAACACTATATCGAACACTTAAAATCATAAACATACTTGCAAAAGTCTCGAGCATGACCTCGATTAGGGCTCCAGTCATCTTATTTCGATGCTGTCGAGTGCAAGCCGCTCCTACGGCAGCAGGAATGCGAGCTGTGGCTGCGCCTAGCAAGGCGGCGGAATGTGGCGAAAGCTTAGCTGGAAATAGAGGGAGAATTTTAGTCATAAATCACCAAGGCCTGTTACTGAAACAAAATCATTGTGACAATTTGTCGAACGCGCGTAAATTACAGTGATTGAAATTCAGAAACATGTGATGAATACAGAAACTAAAGTACATTAATTTAGAGGAAATACAGTAGCTATATGCTGTGCCAGGAATATGGTGGCGTGGCGGGAAGAAACGTTTATAACTATGAATGAATAACAACTAGAAGTAGTAAATAAGGTTTCTCACTGCAAACTTATTTCATCGGGGCTTAAGCAAGGTACAGTAATCATAAAGTGTGGCAGTTTCCTGTTAAACTCCAAGATGGTTTCCCCCGGGGAAAACTGCTCTAGCTGATAAGATAATACTGTATGTAGGCGTTGGATGCGAGAAGCACAGGACAGCTAGTTGTTAGCGATGCTTGGGTATATGTCGAGCAGGGAAGTCTTTTGGCTGAAATTACGTTGATGACCACTTGCGCCAGACGACTGTAAAGTGTCATGAATTCCGGATACAAGTCCGCGTGATCGTTCATGTCTTCCAGGCGCATGATCACTAGTTATCAGCTGATATTGCATTCGGTACATAGCGGTACTTCTGTAGTGGTAGGTTGTAATTGTTCCACAGGTCTAACTAAGAACTAAGAACCTCCGTCGTCGTTATACTCAGCCTGTCTCTCGCTGGAGGAGGGAGAGTGTGTAGTGGCGTACCTTGAGAGGTCGCGACAGGTTCTATTAATTAAATTAACGGTATCATAGGCACCCCTGAAATGGGCCTTTTTTGTGTGCGTGTTACAGTTGGTAGCGCGCCCCTAAATATACCTTTCCTAACTAAATAAACTTTAATTGTTGTCATATTCTGTCACGCGCAGTTTGATTTGAGCTAGTTTCTAATGTAGGTAGTTAAAGCACCGCTTTTCTTGGTTGTAGCTGGTGTCGCTCTTAACGCGCGCGTACTCGTCCTAATTGCGCCGTGCAGTCTACTGACAGAGGATGCGTGCTTCAATACTCAACTTCCAGACGAGTAAAATGGGCAAACGCTAGCCAAAGACACCTGTTTTCAGGATACAACTGTTTGAACTCGTCCTTATACGCCCGGTGGATTTTATAACTTGTGATAGACGGATATTGCGTTTGTATCCATGATGATAGTTCAATAGTTTTCAGATAATGTAAACTCTTACCAATCTGAGATATTTTACAGTGCTGCCGCAATTGAGGGTATAGCCATGGTCCTTTTTACACATTGGTCCGCTCATCTTCGTTATCCTCGGTCTGTCGCTCGCCGGAAGAGCTGGTGGCTCGCCTAGAAGTGGGCGGGGTCGCCGCCCCCCTCATCCTCACCTCGCCCGCCGCTTCTTGTCATCGGGTAATAGCGACACGCTGGCGGCTGCGTCGGCACTCCGGGCCGTGCTGGGAGCCCTAGCTAGTAAGGTATCTAGCCCGGCTGTAGAGCTTGGTCGCTTGCCTGTACTGGGCTACGCGAGTGGTGATTGAGACTTCACCGAACCGCTGCTATCAGAATATACTAAGACATTACTTATGGTGGGGTTCAACGTTGTTGCAATATGATCGATGGGTAAAGTTGTAGGAGCAACATGTTGTGCGATGAGAGGTGGCGGAGTGGCAGCAAAACTACAGGTGAGGTTGTTAGTCAATGACTTATACCTCTCTGCACTATACTTCACTAGGTTCGGTCCAGGTACTCTTAGGCCTCCTTCATGCACCCACTTATCATCTTTTGACTACATTCATATTTACACAGTATTTCCTTTAGTGTATTTTCCCTACTCAATAATTCCCTTTGAAGGATCTGAATGTCAACATCATACATTTGTGTACTAGTTTCTAATTTACTATTACATATATTTAATTGGTTTTTTAAGTTTCTAAAATCTCTTCTAAGGTTAACATTATATTTGTAAACACTTTGAGTTTTTAAAAAGTTTCTTATATCATCCCCTGTAAGGTCTACGGTAATGGTAGGCCCCTCACACTTCAGTTTGGATGAATTATTCATCAGCTCATTGTACAGGTTACTCGTGTTAGAATCCTCTTCCCTGACTTTCAGCGAAGCAATGGAGATAATGGTTTTATGAGCCTTGCACAATTCTGCTTCTAGTACAGATATACGCTTCAGTGCCTGGTCATGAATGTCATGGCACCGCTGAAAATCTGACACTAATTGACGGTGATGGTGATGCTGATCCAGTATATCCATATGCTGGGAGTGTAGTTCTGCAAGCTGGTTCTTAAGTTGAGTGTTTTGTTCACTATTAACTCAATTTTAACTTCACTTTCTGCTCGTTTTTATAGATGAATCCAGCTCCCTCAGCGCTGCTTTCAGTTTGTCACTCATGTCACGAACGGTAGCTGCCCGGGTCATCATATTGTCTGTTTTCCTTAAGCGACACGTGCGATATGTAAGTTGAAAACTTGAGAAAGTAGGAAGGGTTTTAAAATTTGATAAAAAAGAAGTAAATTTTTGAAAACAATAGAAAAGTAAAAACAAATAAAAAGGATTTAAAAAATATATGGAGGTATATGAGAAAAAAAGGATAAAAAACTAAGATTAAAGAAAAGCTATTTGATTTAATATTCTCAGACTTAATTACAGGTAACAATTTAAGAAAAGGCATTGTTAAACATTGGTGTTTATTGTTAGATTAGATTTTTGTATAATGATTGCTAAGAACATTAGTTTTAGAGGGAACAAAGTCTATTTACAATGCTTATGAACTATGGAGATTACCTATAATATTTACACTATATTAAAGATATATTATGTGTGAAGTAGGGTTTGCAGTGAATGTTTTGTCGGGGGCAAGTGTTTTCGTCCTCGATTTTGCTTCCACAATATGTCAATCAAAAATCTTTTTATTGCCCAAAATGAAATTTATAATCAAAATGATTAAAAAAAATATTTTTTGTTAAATTTATTGTCAATTGTATTTTTAATTTTCAACTGCCACTGTTTATTTTTAATTATTTGTATTGTCAAGTGTTACTAACATTATGAGGTTCTTCTAATAACAAATAATGGACCATATTGTTTGAATGATCAAATAAATTATATAGAGCTGTGTATACTCATCAGTGTATAAGCTGAGGAGACTAATTGTTATTATTGAGTGTGCATTACACGGAAATTAAATGCTGTTACAATTTTTATATTTTTTTAAAGTTTTTGTAGTTTTGTAACGCTAATAAATAAAAAAAGGTATTTTAAACAAGTTACCTGCAAAATAGTCTCCTAATAGGTTAGCCGCGTTAATCAAACACTCCAGGTATGCAGTCCACTCCAAGACGTCCAGTTCTGAAAGCAAAAATAATCAAAATGTTAGGAATGTAATCTAAATAATAATTATTTTGTTGAGTTGAGTTGCAAGAGAATGATGATATTATTGCAAAGTGTATTTAGTAACAGATAGGCAGTCGCTCCATTTGCTTCAGCTACATCCAGAAAATAAACGTTATAAGGATGATCAGATGATGATCGTTGGGCCCAGTAGGTAGCTACTCCAATTGAGGCAACCATGGCCGGTCTTATAGGTGGAGGTATATGGATACATCCGACACTAACAAATGGAACACTATATCGAACACTTAAAATCATAAACATACTTGCAAAAGTCTCGAGCATGACATCGATTAGGGCTCCAGTCATCTTATTTCGATGCTGTCGAGTGCAAGCCGCTCCTACGGCAGCAGGAATTCGAGCTGTGGCTGCGACTAGTAATGCGGCGGCTCGGAATGTGGCGAAAGCTTAGCTGGAAATAGAGGGAGATTTTTAGTCATAAATCACCAAGGCCTGTTACTGGAACAAAATCATTGTGACAATTTGTCGAACGCGCGTAAATTACAGTGATTGAAATTCAGAAACATGTGATGAATACAGAAATTAAGTACATTAATTTAGAGGAAATACAGTAACTATATGCTGTGCCAGGAATATGGTGGCGTGGCGGGAAGAAACGTTTATAACTATGAATGAATAACAACTAGAAGTAGTAAATAAGGTTACTCACTGCAAACTTGTTTCATCGGGGCATAAGGAAGGTACGGTAATCACAAAGTGTAGCAGTTTCCTGTTAAACTCCAAGATGATTTCCCCCGGGGAAAACTGCTCTAGCTGATAAGATAATACTGTATGTAGGCGTTGGATGCGAGAAGCACAGAACAGCTAGTTATTAGCGATGCTTGGGTATATGTCGAGCAGTGAAGTCATTTGGCTGAAATTACGTTGATGACCACTTGCGGCAGACGACTGTAAATTGTCATGAATTCCGGATACAAGTCCGCGTGATCGTTCATGTCTTCCAGGCGCATGATCACTAGTTATCAGCGGATATTGCATTCGGTACATAGCGGTACTTCTGTAGTGGTAGGTTGTAATTGTTCCACAGGTCTGGAACTAAGAACATTGGTCCGCCCGTCGTCGTTATCCTCAGCCTGTCTCTCACTGGAGGAGGGAGAGGGTGTAGTGGCGTACCTTGAGAGGTCGCGACGGGTTCTATTAAATAAATTAACGGTATCATAGGTACCCCTGAAATGGGCCTTTTCTTTGTGCGTGTTACAGTTGGTAGCATGCCCCTAAATATACCTATCCTAACTAAATAAACTTTAATTGTTGTCATATTCTGTCACGCGCAGTTTGATGTGAGCTAGTTTTGAATGTAGGTGGTTAAAGCACCGCTTTTCTTGGTTGTATCTGGTGTCGCTCTTAACGCGCGCGTACTCGTCCTAATTGCGCCGTGCACTCTCTACTGACAGAGGATGCGTGCTTCAATACTCAACTTCCAGACGAGTAAAATGGGCAAACGCTAGCCAAAGACACCTGTTTTCAGGATACAACTGTTTGAACTCTTCCTTATACGCCCGGTGGATTTTATAACTTGTGATAGACGGATATTGCGTTTGTATCCATGATGATAGTTCGATAGTTTTCAGATAATGTAAACTCTCATCAATCTGAGATATTTTACAGTGCTGCCGCAATTGAGGGTATAGACATGGTTCTTTTTACACATTGGTCCGCTCATCTTCGTTATCCTCGGCCTGTCGCTCGCCGGAGGAGCTGGTGGCTCGTCTAGAAGTGGGCGGGGTCGCCGCCCCCCTCATCCTCACCTCGCCCGCCGCTTCTTGTCGTCGGGTAATAGCGACACGCTGGCGGCTGCGTCGGCACTCCGGGCCGTGCTGGGAGCCCTAGCTAGTAAGGTATCCAGCCCGGCTGTAGAGCTTGGTCGCTTGCCTGTACTGGGCTACGCGAGTGGTGATTGAGACTTCACCGAACCGCTGCTATCAGAATATACTAAGACATTACTTTTGGTGGGATTCAAAGTTGTTGCAATATGATCGATGGGTAAAGTTGTAGGAGCAACATGTTGTGCCATGAGAGGTGGCGGAGCGGCAGCAAAACTACAGGTGAGGTTGTTAGTCAATGACTTATACCTCTCTGCACTATACTTCACCAGGTCCGGTCCAGGTACTCTTAGGCCTCCTTCATGCACTCACTTATCATCTTTTGACTACATTCATATTTACACAGTATTTCCTTTAGTGTATTTTCCCTACTCAATAATTCCCTTTGAAGGATCTGAATGTCAACATCATACATTTGTGTACTAGTTTCTAATTTACTATTACATATATGTAATTGGTTTTTTAAGTTTCTAAAATCTCTTCTAAGGTTAACATTATATTTGTAAACACTTTGAGTTTTTAAAAGTTTCTTATATCATCCCCTGTAAGGTCTACGGTAATGGTGGGCCGCTCACACTTCAGTTTGGATGAATTATTCATCAGCTCATTGTACAGGTTACTCGTGTTAGAATCCTCTTCTCTGACTTTCAGCGAAGCGATGGAGGTAATGGTTTTATGAGCCTTGCACAATTCTGCTTCTAGTACAGATATATGCTTCAGTGCCTGGTCATGAGTGTCATGGCACCGCTGAAAATCTGACACTAATTGACGGTGACGGTGATGCTGATCCAGTATATCCATATGCTGGGAGTGTAGTTCTGCAAGCTGGTTCTTGAGTTGAGTGTTTTTGTTCACTATTAACTCAATTTTAACTTCACTTTCTTCTCGTTCCCGCAGTAGCTTGCTGCACTCATTTATAGATGAATCCAGCTCCCTCAGCGCTGCTTTCAGTTTGTCACTCATGTCACGAACGGTAGCAGCCCGGGTCATCATATTGTCTGTTTTCCTTAAGCAACACGTGCGATATGTAAGTTGAAAACTTGAGAAAGTAGGAGGGGTTTTAAAGTTAAATAAAAAAGAAGTATAATGTTTGAAAACAATAGAAAACTAAAAAAAAAAAAGGATTATAAAAATATATGGAGGTATATGAGAAAAAAAGAACGAAGATTAAAGAAAAGCTATTTGATTTAATATTCTCAGACTTAATTATAGGTAACAATTTAAGAAAAGGCTTTGTTAAACAGTGGTGTTTATTTTTAGATTAGATTTTTGTATAATGATTGCCAAGAACATTTGTTTTAGAGGGAACAAAGTCTATTTACAATGCTTATGAACTATGGAGTTTAGCTATAATATTTACACTATATTAAAGATATATTAAGTGTGAAGTAGGGTTTGCAGTGAATGTTTTGTCGGGGGCAAGTGTTTTCGTCCTCGATTTTGCTTCCACAATATGTCAATTAAAAAACTTTTTATTGCCCTAAATGAAATTTATAATCAAAATGATTAAAAAAAATATTTTTTGTTAAATTTATTGTCAATTGTATTTTTAATTTTCAACTGCCGCTATTTGTTTTTAATTGTTTGTTTATTTGTATTGTCAAGTGTTACTAACATTATGAGGTTCTTCTAATAACAAATAATGGACCATATTGTTTGAATGATCAAATAAATTATATAGAGCTGTGTATACTCATCAGTGTATAAGCTGAGGAGACTAATTGTTATTATTGAGTGTGCATTACACGGAAATTAAATGCTGTTACAAAAATAAATAAAAAAAGGTATTTTAAACAAATTACCCGCAAAATAGTCTCCTAATAGGTTAGCCGCGTTAATCAAACACTCCAAGACGTCTGAGTTCTGAAAGCAAAAATAATCAAAATGTTAGGCATGTAATCTAAATAATAATAATTTTGTTGAGTTGAGTTGCAAGATAATGATGATTTTATTGCAAAGTGTATTTAGTAACAGATAGGCAGTCGCTCCATTTGCTTCAGCTGCATCCAGAAAATAAACGTTATAAGGATGATCAGATGATGATCGTTGGGCCCAGTAGGTAGCTACTCCAATTGAGGCAACCATGGCCGGTCTTATAGGTGGAGGTATATGGATACATCGGACACTCTAACAAATGGAACACTATATCGAACACTTAAAATCATAAACATACTTGCAAAAGCCTCGAGCATGACCTCGATTAGGGCTCCAGTCATCTTATTTCGATGCTGTCGAGTGCAGGCCGCTCCTACGGCAGCAGGTATGCAAGCTGTGGCTGCGCCTAGCAAGGCGGCGTCTCGGAATTTGGCGAAGGCTTGGCTGGAAATAGAGGGAGAAAATTGAAAAATGTTCTTCTAAAAAATATTAAATATCTCAGGAATATAAGAATACAATACATGTAAATAACATTAAAATTTCACTCACCGGATTCTAAGATTCTAAGAGGCTCCACTATTTGCCACTCCTCGCGTGTAATTTTAACAACCCTAAAAAAAATAGATTTGTATTATTTTAAAGTTTTGGAATAATAAAAATTAACTAAAGGTATGCATTCATGACTAGCGAGCAATTGCGTAACACACAATATAATGCCATGGAAAGGAATTACGATAGGCAAATCTCAAAAAATTGAGTTCTGATTTGCAGCCAAAAACTTTTTCCGTGATAATAGGAAATAACTCAAAAGAGCCCAGAAAAATATTATAAATGCATGTAAATAATATTTCACTCGCCTGCTTCTTCTCTGTTTTTATTATATGCTCCTCGCTCTCGTGAGTTACTTTCGATACGGCTGGTTCTAAGTAAATAAAATATATTTTAATTATATTTTAGTTGGTGTTTAGGAGAGCTTGTATGACCTTGAGTGGGGTAATTGCGTCACACATAATTCACACAGTAAATCGCAATGCGTTTGATTTTGACAATGCAACAGTATCAATTGCGTTTTTACGTAATACCTATTAAAAAAAACTATTTACCTTTGCCGGTGAAATTTTTTTTTGCGAGTTTTTCACAACCCCGCATCACAAGGACTTGGATGATACAGCATAAGATCGACATTTTATAAATATTAAATTTACACAATAATATTCCAAATCTGCTCGACCACTTCTGTCTAAAGCACAGATGTGAATGCCAAAACTAACACAGAAAATATATTTCGCTAGTGCTATAGCACTTTCTCACTCTTACACAAAACCTGTAATTGTTTTCAAACGAGATAATAAAGGTGAATTGGATTTTTTTTCTAGTTTTGTCTCTCTTTTTAGTTTTTCACTGTTACATAGCTCTGTCTTGCTCTCTCACCATTGCTTTTGATACTATTTGCCCCGTAATAGAGAATGCAGTACGTAATTATGGCAATGTTATTTTAAACACTCCATCCAGAAGAATATTTTCCTAAAAAAATTCAAATATCTCAAGAATATATAAATACAATATATGTAAATAACATTAAAATTTCACTCACCGGCTTCTTCTACCAACTCCTCTCTTAGAGGCTCCACTATTTGCCACTCCTCCTCGCATATAATTTTGACTATGATTGGGCCTAAAAAAAATAAGATTTTTATAATTTTAAAGTTGGAACAATAAAAATAAACGAAAGGCATGCATGTATGACCAGCGGGTAATTGCGTAATACACAATAAAATGGGATGGAAAGGCATTATGATTGGCAAATCCCAAAAATATATATATTAAGCTTTGAGGCCTAAATTATTTCCGTGAAAAATAGGAAATGCCTCAAAAAAACCCAGAAAAAACCAGCCAAGTGCATATCGGGCCACGCGCGGTTTCATAATAATGCGGACTAAAAATATTTTTTGTTGTTCCATGAACATTAAAACGGTTTCAGTGGCTCATATCGCCTTAAAACAGGCCCACATAGGACGATGCTAACTGAAGAATCAAAGTTGTCAATTGTGGAGTTATACAAACCAACTTAACAATTAAAGTTAGAAAAATATTATCTATTTGAGTACCTCCGCGGGTAATTTTTTTCTCTTCCATCCCATGGTGTGGGGTATCGTTGGATAGGCAACCATTTTTCGATACAGATATCGGTTTGCGTAAAATAAAGCTTTTTTTTTTGTAAGAATCAAGAACCCTTCACCCTGCCCGCGAAATGGTTGCTCTTGGCTTTGAGAAAAATTCACAGCAGTAGTATATATAACGAAATTAAAAGGAAAACTATCATAGCTAAGTAGGCTTTACAAGTTTACGAGTAATAGTCAACCAACTTATAAAATATGGATCAGATTTAATAAGGGATATCAAACGAAAGTGGAGACATCATAAATTATTTAAAGTAATGTCATCGCCGAGTTATTACGAAGTGTTTAGTCGGTACCGGTCAAAAGTTAAACGTAAAATCACTTCAGCGTATCAGGCTTACCAAAATAAATTACAACTTAATTTTAAGGATGATCCCAAATCATTCTGGAGCTTTGTTCGAGCAAAGCGATCCAGACGCAATAAGCTCCAAATCACAAAGGATGGCATAGTGTTGAGGGAGAAGGAGGCTGCTGAAGATTTTGCTTCCTATTTCCAATCGGTGTACAGTGGGACGCGGCTGACGTTAGATCCAGCCGTGGCGGAGCGCGCGGGCTGTGGAGCGGGCTCGGCGCGCGTGCATGTGGACCGCGTGAGTCAGGGGAATTGCGCGCGGCACTCCAGCGGCTCAAGCCCAAGCAGTCGGTGGGTCCGGATGGAAACCACCGTTTATTGTCAGGGACTATAGCTCAGTATTTTGGAAACCACTGCTACACATTTTCAATCTGTGCTTACAGGAAGGACACTATCCAGATCAATGGACAATGACGCGAGTTATCCCGGTACCAAAGGGAGGGTCAGGGTCGGACGTCAGTGGTTATCGATCTGTGGCCGTACTGTCAGCGTTCGCTAAGGTCTTGAATCAGTGTTACACACATACATTTACACGCAAGTGAGCCCACTACTACATGATGCTCGTGGATGATGATGTCTATGGTGGATGATGACATTCTTTTGGCTAAATTTGCTGCGTTAGGTTTTACACCTCATTTGCTAAAGTTCTTTGCGAGTTATCTTAGTGAGAACCGGCAGTACGTTGAGTACGCCGGGCACAAATCTAAACCATTTTATTCATTTTCGGGGGTAAGCCAGGGCTGTAATTTGGGTCCACTGGAATTCATTATTATGGTTAGTGATCGCCCTGAGGTCGTAAGCAGTGCAAGGTGTTATCTATTTGCAGATCATCTTAAATTGTTTATATCTGTAGCGAGCCTCGGATGGTGAGCGAGGTCTCGACAAGGTGGTACAATGAAGCCAGGAAAACAAACTGGTCTTCAATGTGACCAAATGTTGCGTGATGACGTACAGTCGCGCGTGTGTCCCGCTACAAAATCATTATGAGATGGACGGCATAGTGATGCCGCGTGTCACGCAAATACGGGATCTTGGGGTTCATATGGTGGCCCAGTTAATGTTTCCCAATCACATTATGGATTTGTGTAGCAAATCATCAGAATTTCAATGCGTAATGCGATTGTGTAGCAAATCATCTTCAAGAAATTTAGGTTTTATATTACGACAATGTACGGATTTTATAAGTGTAGCAGTGGTAAAAATACTTTATAATGCTTTGGTTCGTAGTCATCTCGAGACAAGTGCCATTATGTGGAATCCGCATGAGGACTAATATAGCCTCATGGTCGAAAAAATTCGAAATAAATTCACTAGGTATTTATATTTAAAGCAATTTTGAGTTTACCCATTCTACCCGTTGATGTATCTGAGTCTGTTTGTGTTGGGCATGGTCGGGAACACTATAGTCAGAATTTTAATTCGATTCCAGATTTGACATTAGCTACTGTCATTTTGTGAAATAATGATACCACATATAATAGTGTAGTGATGAACACAAAAATCGATAAACAATCAGTGTGTGTGCCATCAGTGTGCCAATTAAAGACTAAATTATTGATTTTTATTTAAATAAATACTTAATTATTCATAATAATTATTTATTAATTAGTAATCGCTGCTCTATTTTATAAAAAGTAAATATTTTTGTTTTTATATTAAATACAAAACTTATACTACAAGAGCCTCGATAGTTTTCAGTATTGGCAACCCGTGCGCGCTCGTGCAGCTATCGCCATTTTGTTTATCGTGTCATTCGGCTTCATTCTCACAGTGTGACTGCACGAATATCTTATTTCATTGCGAATCGATATTTTGTTGGGTAACTAACTAACTTTTACTAAATTATTGGTTCAGAAATATTTAATTTCCTGATATACTTAGTTTACGAGAGTAAAATTATAAACGAGAAGAATCGAGCCGGAAATATTCCATTTCCATATCGAATAACTTTGCAACGTCACTATTTAGTACTTGTCATAACGTTGCAACACTGAAATTGTCAAATCTGGAATCGAATTAAAATTCCGAGTATAGGCTGGAGGTAAGGAGGGACGTCGCTTTAGTAAAATACGTGGCGTAAACAAGTTCTATAAGAGGTTATTGCAAAACGTTAAATATCCTCATTAGGTGGTTTTAATTCAGGTTTCTTCTAGTTCTCTGATAATATAGTTATTTTAAACAATAATATTATTTAATTTTGTTATATTCTATTCATACAGAAAATGATTTTTGTGAAGATAGTGTAATGACGTCATTCCATTATTATTAGATCATATTGTAAGTAGCTTAAGTAGTATCTAAATATGGTTGCAGACTACGGTGTCATGAGTCGCGCGTTCGAACCCGGCCGCCACCTGTATCTCTTTTTGAACTCTCAAAAATTGTAATTAACATTATATAAAATCTAGTTATAACAGCGGCCGTGAGTTTGAAGGGACCATAGCAGCGCAAATACTGATCGGAGACAGATCAGTGTCGCTCCGTGTACAAACTTTGTGAACATACCGTCATGTCGAAATTATAAAGTTTATAAAATATAAGACAAGATTTAATTGTGTGTGCTAATTTCAGCAACAAAGGGGTGAGTTGCATTTTGATCCAGATATTGATGCTGCCTTGACTAAGTCATAGAACACTAGTCAATTAAACTTATAATGTCTTAATATTTTTCTAGTCTACCGTCACGCCCTTTGATTGTTGGTGAACTGTGGAAATAATCAACGAATGCAAGTCACTGTATGTACCATTTTTATTGTATAAGCAACATTGCCGCTATATACCTGGCGAGGACTCACGCTAGCCGGCCGTGCCAAGGATTGGAAGGGTTCCTAGCGTCTAACTTCTTGCCCTGAAACCCTCCTGGCGCCCTCTTAGTTTTAAGTAGTTTTATGGTTAGTTGTAGGTACCTTGTTTAGTAAATAAGGTTTTTGCTTATTAAAGCGTTTCGAACATACACTATCTTTCTCTGTTGACCACCGCCACATATAAGTACGTAACAGTTAACTTCCAAAAAAATTAATAGTAGCGAACATTGCGGCATTACATACATTTAGCAAGTTTTAAAACTAATTATTAACCCATCCATACTTAATACTATAGGTGCGAAAGTAACTGTCTGTCTGTCTCTCTGTCTGTCTCTTAGCTTATCATGCCTAAACCACTAAACCGATTTAGATGAAATTTGGTATGGAGATAGTTAGAGAACCTCGGAAGGACATAGGATAGGTTTTTATCCTAAAAATCATCCTTAAGAGGGTGGAAAGGGTGTGGCAGTTTATATGGTGAACTAATAATTTCTCAAGTAAGACGACCCACACACCTACAATATTATGCCGCGATCGTTGGTATATTTTTTAATATAAAATGGGTGTGATATAAAAAAAGGCAATTCAAAGTACTAATGCTGCGCAGATGAAGTTGCTTGCAACAGCTAGTATATATATATAATGAAACACTGCATTGAATTTCTTTGTTTAATTTTCTCAATAAAAATCGTAAAGAATATCTGACAGAAATCTGGGTTTAATTTGTTTTACTTGGGCAACCGTCTTATATTAACTTTAAAACTTTCGCGTTTCATAATTGAGAAACATATACCACGGGTATTTAACGCGATGATTTAAATAATTGAAATCACCGCGTTAAATACCCGTGGTATATTGTTTCTCAACCGTTTTATTTCGTGAAAATGGTGAATTCGCTTCTTACTAGTCGACAACTAACCAATTGTTTTTCTTTTACCCTCACTGGGACAAAATTTATAAAATGTGTGTATTGTTCTCACATTAGTGCCAATATTTGAAATGAGATTAAAGATATTTAAACTGAAGTTCCCTAATGGCAGTAAGTCAGCATAACACACTTCGTTTAAGTTCCATGGAAGGGAGCGAGTCTAACGCCCCCTTTCCCAATATACTCTCTGTTACACCGGTCGTCATGGTCCCAATATTTCCTGTTTCTCGAGATGAGTGTGACACGACTCCGGGTCATATTGGCTAGTCGACCGTCTCAATTGCCTCCTGCTGCCGCCAATAATTGATCATATATTTTCTTGGGGTTAATCTTGGCACAAGATTCAATGGTGGGACACAATCCAGCCCCTGTGCCTACGATCTATTTCGCTTGCATTTGTTTCGTCTCTGCCGGGGCTTTTTATAGAATAACCGTAACTGCGTAGAACTGTTGCAGGTTGTTAGGGAGTGCTTGGCATTTGTTCAGGCAGAGGTCGGTTGACAGGAGAAGCCATATTATTATAGTGCTTGCTGGCGGAGGTGATAACAGGCGGAGACGGATCGAGATGGACATCATAATATATATCTCTTGAGAGAGCTCTGAAGGAGCTCACGACGATTTTGCAATCACTGGAAGAAAAATGATATAGTAATAATATGATATTGATTATTAATTAATTACATTGGTCCGCTCGTCACCGTTATCCTCAGCCTGTCGCTCGCTGGACGAGGTAGTGGCGTACCTTCAGGAGGGAGAGAATGTAGTGGCGTACCTTGAGAGAGGTTCCATTAAAGAAATGAACGGTATCATAGGCACCCCTGAAATGGGCCCTTTGTATGTGCGTGTTACAGTTGGTCGCGCCCCTAAATATACACACCTTTCCTAACTACATAAACTATGTTTCTTGTCATATTCTGTCACGCGCAGTTTGATGTGAGCTGGTTTCGTATGTGCTTCAATACTCAACTTCCAGGCGAGTAAAATGGGCAACCGCTAGCCTATTTTCCGGATACAACTGTTTGAACTCGTCCTTATACGCCCGGCTGATTTTATAACTTGTGATAGGCGGATATTGCGTTTGGATCCATGATGATCTTTCAATAGTTTTCAGATAATGTAAACTTTCATCAAGGACAGGTCTGGGTTAGAGATCTTTTACAGTGCTACTGCAATTGAAGGTATAGTCATTGTCCTTTTAGCAAATTGGTCCGCTCGTCTTCGTTATGCTCGGCCTATCGCTCGCCGGAGGAGCTGATGGCGTACCCAGAAGTAGGCGGGGCCCGCCACCCGCCTCAACTTCACCTCGCCGGCCGCTTTTTGTCGTCGGGTAGCAGCGACACGCTGGCGGCTGCGTCGGCACGTGCTGGGATCACAGCTCGGCTGCGGAGCTTGGTCGCTTGCCTGTACTGGGCCACGCGCGTACTGATTGAAACTTAACCGAACCACTGCATAGCGGTGGAAATAGGTTTAATCGATTCCGTCTCTTGACAACATGTTTCTCATCCTCAGTGTAAAACGGCTAGTTTTCGTTGACAGCATTCCAAATGTTTCTTTTTAAGCGGTAATATCTATTCGTGGCCGTAATATTTCTATCAAAATATTATTGAACAAGCTGCGCTCTATATTATTAATACCTTCATTACATAGCTTTGACTGTATTCTGGGCTTCTTGAAGGCTTTCAATGCCAATAACTGTATTACTCTTTCTTTTATGGGCCTCTTATTCAGATGTTTATTAGGATCTAGTTGCTGTAGCTGGTGCGGGTTGAACGGCTGCCGTTGATGCAATGGAGTTGGCTTGTGTCGTGGGCGCGACAAGGGTGGGTGTTGCAGGTGCGACGCTGGCGTTACGGACCACTGCGCTCGCTCGTGCCTTTCCACCCGTTTGGATCTTTCTTGCTGCTCGTTTCTATCACGCCACTGGGCCTGTGCAGCCCGCTGCTGCCGAGCATCTAACTGGGTAGCCTCTTGCAAATGAGGAAGCATGTGTTGTGCGCATTTTGACGCGAAATCTGATGTCTATCTTGTTAGGTTTGGTAACGTACATTTACTCTGCTCTGCGGTGATAACGCTTGCAATGCGGTTCCAGGTGGCGGTGTACGAGTCGTCATTAGCGTGGACACGCATTCTTCGTGATAGCGGCCCGCACGACTCCAACTGTCGAGCGCCACCGCTCGTATCACATTCGAACGAACCCAGTGCGTCCTCCATCTGTGCATTGCTATTAATGTTAAATTTAAAAGTGGCCTCGCCACTGACTGGCGACGAAATGGAGATTTGCCCTTAATTTCCGGGTAGGAACTGTTTTGTAGGTATTGCCGATCCATTTCTTTTATTTTATAGCTTTCAGCGCTGAATCCGATGATAACCCATACTGAACTGTTGCTGGCAAGGGCGCCATTTCTTACTTTTTTGCACTTTGTTTCACAGAACAGAAAACATTACAATTATTTGTGAATGTTTTCATAATTTATTATTCCAATAACAAAATTTTACTTTATACAGCTTACGTAGTCGGATTTGGTTGCACTACGTGTTTCACGCAACTGACGCACAATTACTATCATGAACGGCTCTGAGATTCACTTGTAACAGTTACTGGATTATTGCAGATACACATTACTCACTTTAAAGATAATTTCTGTCTACAATTTGCGGCATCACATGTGGTTGTGCGCGGGAAAAACGAAAAAGCAAGGACCCGCTCCGGGTCTCGCGCGATACTGCCCTGTCGCGGGTCGCCTGGTATACCTACTTACCGAAACAGTCCGACCATAATTATTATTATTGTGGGCGTGTTTTGTATCACTGCAGGGCAAGACTCTTTTCTTTCATTCTAACCCTTTTTCTTTATGTTTTGCTAAGATATAGATAACATAAGTATTATGGATTCTTACTACATTGACACACATCAGGGACCAACAGCGACATCTCGAAGCAATGATACCATACACTACATCCTACCTATCGATGGACTTTGATTGGTAGTCTTTTAAAATATTGTTCCCACAGCCCTCTTCTTTAATGTTGTGAAATAAAAAATTACGAATACAGAATTTGTTGGTTGAGACTAACGCATCGTTTTTATTAAAAAAATCCTCAACACAATCTCAAAAACACCATAAGTTTTCACAAACCTCACCGCTGCTGCTACAATAAGTTTGTAATTAATTGATCACAAATGTTTTTTTTTTTGTTTTCTATTTTCTTATTGTATATTCAAATTCAAATATCCTTTATTTCTTATGTGTACAGAATCACGGCATTATTGTTCCATTTTATATTATTTTAGTTTTTAAATAATGCATGTAATTAATAAATCAAACAACGTTTTTAGTGAGACTGATCGAACGAACTATATATATTTTTCTTCATAAATTCAGTACAGTAACTCTTCAAACACGTAGTTACGTTACCAGTCTTATTTTGATTATTTACCTTGCTACCAAATATACGCAAGTGACTTATGTCTGGTTTGCACCCAGTCCAGATTTCTTAAGGAGTTTTTTTCATTTAGTGCAGGTAGAACTATACGATTTTGTAAATAAACGGCAGTATTGGTAGCCTCTGCCCAGAACTCCTTCCCCATATTGGCATCAAATAAGAAGCATCTGGCCTTTTCAACAATTGTACGATTATTCCTCTCTGACAGGCCATTTTGTTCCGGGGTATATGGGTTACTCCTTTGGTGAATAATACCTTCATTCTTGAGATATGAGTCAAATTCTTTATTACAGCATTCACACCGAGAATGGGTTGAGATTTGTTTCTCAAGATTTATATTTTCTTATTGGTTTGTTTCTCGACTTTTGCTTTAAATTCTGCAAAACATCTCAATGCTTCACTTTTATGTTTAATAAAATACACATGTATCATACGCCTATAGTCATCACTATATAATATAAAGTACCTGGAACCGGCCAATGATTCATGCTCCATAGGTCCACAAATATCTGTGTGAACTAATTGAAGTAATTCTTAGCTTCTTGAACCCTCAGTTGTGAATGGCAATCGACACTGCTTGCCTTCACAGCAAACTGTACATGATGTCCTGGCAAGATCAACTTTTTCTTGAAGATTCATACCTTCAACAGTACTGGTCATTTTATTCAGGTATTTGCTATTTACATGACCCAAACGACGATGCCATGTAATACCTGATGTAGCTAAATTAGCAAAAACACTGTCTGGTAATATCATCTTGTACACGCCATTGTACAAGATCTAAGTCTTAATAAATTCAAATCTTTCATTAAACTTAAGTTGTGCCAGAAAGCGTTTTATACAACTAAAGATTACCTAGAAGACAAAAAGGCTTGGGATTGAGCTGCTTCAATTAATTTTGTTTTTTATTATATTTTGCTCCGTGAATTTTGTTATTATAATTTTTATATTCTTTTTTTGGTTTTCTTGCGATGACAAGAATATTTACTTTTTAAAGTATTATATTTATTTTATTTTAATTATTGTGAATGTGAAGACTATGTGGATCATTCTTTTTTTTTGTTCTTTTAATTTAAATGTATCTTAGTTTTTAATCATGGTCTGGCAGTTTGAGTAGTTTATGCGGCCTACCCGAATGTCCTTTCTTTGGTATTGTTCGTCGAATCGTTGAGCTCCTTAAATTCTGAGTTGAGCTTCTCGGTTATTGACAAATGCGTGCACTGACTGGATAGGTCCACTCAATCTGGCTGGTTATTTACTCAAAAGACCATTTCAGACATCAGTCTACATGGTCTTCACATGATCTAACCAAGATTTTGTCTGGACTTTAAAAGAGACTGTGACCTCTGAGTTCATGAGAGTGACATGTAAAAGTGTTTGTACAAAGCAAGTTACAGAAATAAAATTATTTATCATTTATAACTATTTTTGGGATGAAACATATGTATCTAAACAAAATCACCAAAAAAATTGTTGGTGTAAAAACAATAAACGGCCACTATACACGTACGATAAGATAAAATATGCATCAAGTTATTTAAACTAGAAATGTATTAATTTTCCTGAACAAGTAACTTGTCAGAATAGAGCAATGCACATAATATTAATTTTCCCAAACTTAACTTAAGGAGCGTGTCAATAACATTAACTACGCCCCTTTTGTTACGCTAAGGCTATTTCCAAAAAGAAATACTCTTATAATAGTAGTTTACTCATTCAATTGTCTCTGTTGAATTTTATGAATAAGCTCATTAAAATGCAGTTTATGATAACAATAGTTCACTATTGTATATAGGAACGGTTATTTAACAAAGATCCGAAACCTGTTCCTAATCTATCAGAATATACTAAGACATTACTTTTGGTGGGGTTCAAAGTTGTTGCAGTATGATCGATGGGTAATGTTGTGGGAGCTACAATCAACATGTTGTGACATGAGAGGTGGCGGAGTGGCAGCACAACTACAGGTGAGGCTGTTAATCAATGACCCATACTTGTCTGCACTATACTTCACCAGGTCCACCAACTCACATGCCCCCTGCATTCGCTCACTTAACATATGTTGACTACATTTATATTTACAAAATATTTCCTTTAGTGTATTTTTCCTACTCAATAATTCCCTTTGAAGGTTGTGAATGTCAACATCATACAAATGTACTAGTTTCTAATTTACTATTACATATATTTAATTGTTTTTTTAAGTTTCTGAAATCTCTTCAAAGGTTAACATTATATTTGTAAACATTTTGACTTTTTAAAAGTTTCTTATATTTCTTAATACTTTTATCGATTTTAATATATTTCTTAATTTTATTATGACTACTTACAATTGGACATTTAGCAATGGTATCATCCCCTGTAAGGTCTATGGTAATGGTGGGCCGCTCACACTCCAGTTCGGATGCATTATCCATCAGCTCATTGTACAGGTTACTGGTGTTAGAAACCTCTTTGCTGACTTTCAGCGAGTCAATGGAGGTAATGGTGTTATGAGCCTTGCACAATTCTGCTTCTAGTACAGATATACGCTTCAGTGCCTGGTCATGAGTGTCATGGCACTGCTGAAAATCTGACACCAGTTGACGGAGATGGTGATGCTGGTCCAGTATATCCATATGCTGTGAGTGTAGTTCTGCAAGCTGGTTCTTGAGTTGAGTGTTTTTGTTCACTATTAACTCAATGCTAACTTCACTTTTTTTTCGTTCCCGCATTAGCTGGCTGCACTCACTTCTAGATGAATCCAGCAGCAGCATGGTAGCTGCCCGGGTCATCATATTGACTGTTTACCTTAAGCGTCACCTGTAATGTGACAGAAAAGCTGAGTATGTGAATAGAATACTATGTTAGTTGAAAACTTAAAAAAAGTGGAAGGGGTTTTAAAGTTAAAAAGAAGTAAAACGTTTGAAAACAATAGAAAAGTTTAAAAAAAAACAAAGAAAAAGATTATAAAAATGAATGGCGGAATATGATAAAAAAAACTAAGAACAAAGAATAGTTATTTGATTTAATATTCTCATACTTAATTACAGGTAATACTTTAAGGAAAGGCTTTATTAAACATTCGTGTTTATTGCACAATGCTTATGAACTATAATATTTACACAATATTAAGGATATATTATGTGTGAAGTAAGGTTTGCAGTGAATGTTTAGTCTGGAGCAAGTGTTTTCGTTCTCGATTTCACTTTCACAATTTGTCAAACAAAATGAGACATAAAAGTAGCCGGTGTGTACTGGACGTCGCTTAAAGCCCTGATCAGTGTATGAGTGGTGTTTAGTATGTAAATAATACAGCAATAAATACGTAAATCAAAACAAAATACACGCCCGGTTCGAAGAATTCAAATTCACAGTTCAAACGTTGACAGCCGGTACATAACTTAGTGAAATAACAATTGTTATTGACTTATCACAATAAAAACTGGTCCCAAACACTACGTGTGTCACTTTATACGTTGATTCTAATATAAATAAAGGATTTTTAACAAACTAAACCCAATAATTTTATAATAAATTAAATAAGAGGCAGTTTTTTTGACGACCTGTCGCCAGTGTTGCCAGTCGAGAAAAAAAGACAAGAGACTTCAATCACATCTATGAATAACTCCACGATCTGACAATTTAGATTAATTCCTTGCGAATATTATTAAGTGAAAATCGCTAACTCATCAAGTGTTCAACTGAACAAAGAACAACGAAAACTAATTTCCGTCTACAGTTTTTCTCTTATAATTAAATTACCAATCTCAGACACACTTGTTTTCCAATTGACTTTGGACATTGGCAGAATAGTCGACATCGGCTTTGCTTGCCATATAAAAATATAGAATGGAATTAATGAAAATCGTTTTAACTTCTATGAATAACTCCACGATCTGTCAATTTAGATCAATTCCTTGCGAATATTATTAAATGAAAATTGCTAACTCATCAAGTGTTCAACTTTATCAAAAAGAAAAACGAAAACTAATTTCTGTCTACAGTTTTTCTCTTATAATTAAATTACCAATCTCAGACACACTTGTTTTCCAATTGACTTTGGACATTGGCAGAATAGTCGACATCGGCTTTGCTTGCCATATAAAAATATAGAATGGAATTAATGAAAATCGTTTTAACTTTAATTCATTTAAAAATCTTTCAAGCACGTGTGCTTGTACTACTTAACCTTGTAACCTAGTTTCGGAAGAGATAATCGCCTGATTGTTTTCACATGTTGGACAGAGACAGTCCCCATCGGGTGCCGAGATGAACCCTACGCACCTATAGCGGTACCATTAGCGCTCACAGCTTGCCCCGTCGCAACCAATCATCGGGACGTTCTCTACGTATTCTCTGCAGAAGCAGAAATCACTGTGCCGCTCCTTCTTTTTTCGTTCTTCTTCCAGTCGAACGGTAATGGTATCTTTGATTTTATATGTCCTCTCCTGCAGTTCTCATTTGCACTCCTCTGAAATCTCACTGTTTTCGAAGATTACTGCATGTAGTGGCAGAACACTGCAGATATGAAATGTATGTGGCCACCATTTCACCTCGCAATCATCACATGGGGTGCTCCCGGTTCCGTGGCGCCAATACATATACTCCACTAAACGGCTGTACTTATAGTACTGCTTATGGCATACGCAGCACAATAAATTGTTAAGGTAATCTCTGGAAGTCTCATGTTGCCACTAGAACACAGTCTACACGCACAGACGACACGAACACTCACAACACTGTCGAAGGAATATATTTATTGGCCTATCTACACTTGTTACACTGTTTATTCTTATAATACAAGCAATATGATACGAACATAGTATACAATATGATGCGATAGACACAGCATGCAAAAATCAAAATTATAACATCAATAAAATAAGTTTATTAGTGCAGAAATAACACTTACAACAACAAGTGTGTAGTTTTAGAAACACAATAGGTACAAAGATGCAAAGAAAAAAATAAAAATATAGTAGTTACTTTTGATGGACTTGGCGCTTCAAGTTTTGAAGTATTGTGGAATAAATATCTATTGATTCATTGCAATTATTAAGAAACCTGCAAAGTCTGGGGATGGGGTAGTTGGATCCTGATACAGTTTTGCGGAATGGAGGACGTAATACTTTGATAAGGTTACGTCGACATTTGTACGGTAGGTTAAAATTAAATTTACTTAACAACTACGGGCAGTCTATTTTACTCTGAAGTATTTTAAAAAGAAAAATTAAATCTATAGTATCTCTTCGTTTTTGGAGTGAAGCCATGGTACATTTTTCAAGACGTTTTGCATAGCTCGGAACTTTTTTGGCTAATCTCGCAAAGTAGGCAAGACGGTATAAAATCTTTTCTGGATCCTCTCTAACCTAAGAATATGTATTGCATAGTGGGGACGCCACACATCCGGGCAGTATTACGAAAGAGACAGTTAAAAAGATAAATCTTAGTTTTAGGCTTGCCAAAACATTTAGCATTACGTAACACAAAACCGAGCGTCTTTGAAGCTTTTTTAATGATGTTGTCCATATCAGTTCATATAACAAATCTTTAGAAAAGTCGTATTTGAACATCAAAAATATTTCAAAAAAAATAACCAGGGTGTTAAAGGAGAACCAACAGAACCCATTTGCAGCATTTTTGGATTTTTTGTCTGTTTGTGTGTTTCTCTGTTTATTTGTGCACGCATCACGTGAAATATACGAAACCAATGTAGATAACATACATATTGTATACATAAGTATTGTGCGTAAACTGAAGTTTTACTTAATTTTTGTTTCTTCGCAATCGGTTCACTCTATCAAAAGTTAGATGAATTTAAAATTGAATTGAAATGTCACATAGGCATTTTTTGTTAGTAGGCGCGATGGCTACATAACTCTGTGGGTTTGGTACATTATTGCGAGATTTAACAGAAGTACGCGTGGAAACGCCAGCTGCACTAGGCTGTGTGTTTTGATAAATCCGATGTTGACTTCTAATGAATTCGGTCAGTTGAATAAAAGTAGGCATCAAAATTTCACGATATTGTGACTCGAAAGCACGTATCGTTTCTCCGTCTAACTTTTTTAGTGCTATATGTAAAAATACAAAATCTGTTAGGTCTTTTATTCCAAGAATTTTTATTGCGTTTGCGGCAGTGACATACTGGTGCATAAATGTTTGCATATTAGATGCAGACGCAGGGCAATTTAATTTAATATTGATCATCTGATCTAGATACGTAGAAGCAAATATGCGTTTATCTTGATACTTATCCACGAGACACTTTACGATTATTTGATAGATTTCAGGACACGGCGCGATGCCTGAAAATACCGCTTGTGCTTTAGTGGAAAGCTTTCCTATCAAATAGTACAGTCTCTCAGCGTCTGTCAACGATGGATTGTCGTGTATTGTGGACTTGTGGCTTTCATAGAATAAGGGCCAATTGCGAACGTCACCGTCAAATGACACAATTTCGATTGGCGCTAAAGTAGGCCGTCTAGATCTAATGATTTTCTGATCATCGTCAGTGTTCACCCTCGAAGGCACAGGCTCAACCTGCTTCAACACATGTTTGATACGACAAAACAGATCATCAAATGAAATCAATGATTGATAGTTAGGCTTTGCGGATGGATTCATTTCTAAAAGTAGCCTATTGTGTTCGTTGACGAGATCCCTAAATTCAGATTGAGTTTCATCAATAGTCGCGACTGAATCCAGAAAACTCTCCATCATCTCGCTGTCAATGTGTGCCCTTTTCGCCCTTTCGAATACAATTTGAATTGATTCAAAAAGGGCATTGCGTTTTGCTTCTACGAGAATTATTTCTGAACTTAAATGCGATGAGGCGAACTCATCTTCTTTCTTATCCTTAGCATCAGCTGCTGGTCGAGGCATCTTTATTTATTACAATAATATATGTAGGTATATATCGAACCTGTTCAATTAAATAGATCAGAATGCACTAAATGAATTCTCAACCTATCTAAGATATTGCGTAAACAACCTATATTCTATAACTATATTATTATTATTATTATATACTTTATTGTACACCACTTAAATAATTACAGAACAAAACATTTATAAAGATAAGTGTACAATGGGCGGCCTTATCGCACAGGGCAATCTCTTACAGACAACCTTTGGATGGACTGAACGAGAGGAGATAGACATAGGGTTGTCAGTGTACAAAAACTATCATGAAATAATATAACTTAGACATTACATAAAATACATACATACAAATAAAATAATATACTAATAAATATCAAATACAGAACAGAGAAAGGAGAAGAATAGTTACAGAGAAAGGAAATGATCCTTCACCATTTTCTTAAATGTCGGCAATGTTTGCGCACGCCTTATCTCAATAGGTAATGCATTCCACAAACGAGCTGCTTGAACCGTGAAAGATTTGTCGAAGAAGGATGTGGAATGCATACGAATGCTTAATTTCAGGTTTTCCGATGATCTCAAGGACCGAGAATGTGTGTCACAGAGGAACTGAAAACGTTCTTTAAGATAAAAAGGACTAGAAGGATTAAAGAGCACATTATATAGCAAAGAAAGTATGTGGGCATTCCGGCGAAGGCGAATAGGAAGCCATTTGAGCTTGATTCGAAATTCAGAAACATGGACATACTTACGCAAGCCAAATATGAACCTGATACAGAGATTTTGAAGTCGCTCAAGCTTGTCCAATTGGTCTTGGGTGAGATCGAGATAGCTGGCATCAGCATAGTCCAGGACGCGCGCGGTAACAAGCAGCTGATGTAGAAAAACTGATAATAATAAAACGCGAGTAGCGGGTATTCTTTAAAGCAGAATGTGTAGGTACTTCGTGCTACGATGCAATGCAACTATGACTAAGTTGAGCTATGACTGAATGTTAAATACAATTGAAACGTACCTATTTACTAAACGTATTTTTATAAACTAATTTATGATTTTAATTAGGTGAACTTAATGACACGACATTAATTAACTAGATGAATCTGAACGAATTCAGATCCGAGTGCGGGTTTCCCTAGGGAATGAAACGAAGATCGTCTAATAAGTATGGATTGCAAATAGGAAATAAATCTGGCTCGAAGGACCAAAATGTGAGCCTTTTGGGTGATTCTTTAACGCTAACATGAGAGGGAATTTACCCTGAAATGGATAGAACTGCCTAAACAGCTCTTTCCAGGCTTCTAAAAGACTGGAGCGGTGATTCAAAGCGATGCTATGAGAATCGGCGGTTGGTGGACTGTAATAAATTTTATGTGGCAGCATACATTGATTGGAAATGAGGCTATTGTTAGGTATGAGGAAACAGGAATGAGAAAAGGATGCAGCGCCTTACCTTTATAGAGGTCTGGAGTCGCCTTCCTGCTGCTAGGACCTCGATTGTATGTCCTCGATGTGTAGGTTAACCACGCGGCAAGCCAGCGCGGTTTCCAGATTGCCAGATATAACAATAAGCGATTTCTGTCGAATTGTTTATTAAAGCGCTTATTGAGTCAGACTAATGTAACAGAATGCTCCAATAGCCTTAAGGGTTTACTAGATACCACAATGGATTGTCTAAATGGTCTGAAAAATCTCGGAATTGACGTCGGCACGTGGGATATCATAATTGTTTATATAATAAGTTCCAAACTTGACCCTAAATCACGAAAGCAAAGGGAGACACAAATTAGTTCCAAAGATGAATTAACCGTGCTCTCGGAGTTCAGAGATTTTTTGGAAGCCAGATTTAGTGCGCTCGAATTTTAAGACAATAAGTCAAGTAGATATAACAAAGTAAAAGTTCACCATATAGTTAGTAACGACACCAAGGCCGTTACAACAACTTATCCATTCTGTAAAGAAGCTCACAACATTTCGAATTGTAAGAAGTTTGCTCAAGAGTTACGAATCTCGTCATAGTTTTGCACAAACCAGACGCTTGTGTTATAATTGTTTAAACGCGAATCACTCCATTAAGTTTTGTCGACAAACTGCGTCGTGTCGTATATGTCGCGAAGGCATCATTCACTACTACATCCAAATTCGGTCTCAAATTCCACAGTAGTTAATGAACGCTCTAATTCAGCAGCTGAAGTTACATCAGCGGTGTCTAATGTTCAGGCATCGTTATCGGCAAGCGAACCATCAGCTCCAAATATAGTTTCACATTTTTCTAAAGTGTCAGTACCTACTCAAGTTTTGTTGGCTACTGCTCTTGTCGAAGCACAGACAAGAAGTGGCTCTACACAACTGCTGAGAGTGCTATTGGATCAGGGATCTCAGGCATCATTCATAGCAGAATCAGCAGTGCAGCTGCTCGGACTAAAGAAGAAGCCGACCAAGTCGGTTTTATTTGGAATAGGCGGTGAGGAAGAGCTTTTGCTTCAAAGTTTACAGTCACGATGACTATCCACTCACGCTTAGATCCAAATTTTAGTGTCCAAGTGCATGCTTTTGTATTAGGTACCATTACGTCGCTTTTACCCTCAGAAAAATTAGAGCAGTCGTATTGGTCCGAGCTAAAGGGGATAACTTTAGCTGATCCAGAGTTCTATACGCCAAGCAAGATAGACATCTTACTTGGTGCGGAAATATATGGTCAAGTTCTTAGGGATGATTTAATTCAAGGTCCTCCAAACTTACCGGTAGCTCAGAATACTGCCCTGGGTTGGATCCTTTCTGGACAGCTTGCAACGCATGTTGCAAGACTTTTGGAAGCGATGGTCAAATGAGTACTTAGTTAATTTGTTACAGCATTATAAATGGACTAAACATATTCCAGAACCAAATACTGGAGATATCGTTTCAGTCAAGGAGGATAACTTACCTCCTGCCCGTTGGCTTTTGGGCAAGGTCATAGATAAGCATCCTGGTTTGGATAAGGTTACACGAGTGGTGACTCTCAAGTGCAATGGATCTACTATTAAACGACCTACGTCAAGATTGTGCATTTTGCCAATTGCAAAGTAATGTAACCCTTTTATAGCACAAGTTAAGTTTTGATTAAGCTATTTTTTATTGTAAGTTATATAAGTTTATACAGTCCACAAAGTATTGTAAGTGTTTTTTTTGTTTTGTTTTGTTCTAAGGAATAGGTACTTTTCATAAAATATTGTTTTTTTTGTCAATTGTCGTTGCACTCGTAATTTATTGTGATTCTAGTTTGAGCTCCTGACATCAAGGTGGGCGGTTTTGTGTAATGAAGGACATATCATAATGTCCTTGGTGGGCGGTATGTTCGCATTCAAATTTTGTGCAACTAAACTTTGTTAGAATAAAGTTAGTACCATCTCCGTCGATAGATGGCGTTGTTCATTGAGACATGATTTCTGAATCGCGGTGTTAAAAGTTGCCAATGATTATATATAGGATTAAGGTTAAGATTGTTTATGGTGAGGATTCGCCCAGTGGTCGCGTAGTGAAGTCGTATTTGTTGAGTGCCTGCTGCCTCCGAACCGACGTCACACATCCGCCCGAGCTGTTTCTTGTGTAGCTACCTGTTGGGTTCTCTGAGGTGTTGTTTACGTAAGTAAATAAATTCCTCGGGGAGCGCAACAGGAAGTTGCCGCCCCGCGCTGCCCGGTTTGGTAACAAACCGACGCGGCTGCGGAGGCCACTGTTTTACCATGCCGCCCCCAATCCGTGATGATGATGATGATGAAGTGAATGCTGATGGTCGAGGTCCCAGAGACCAAGACACCTCCTCTTCCAGCCGTTCTACTGCCAGCCAGATGGGAGACCGTTCTTCGTCGCTGCCCAGCGTCAGAGGAGCGTCACCCATAGCTGCCACTCCTGACAGTTTCAGGACTCCGCCAAGCCGTACAGGCCTTGTGTACGTCGGATCGCCGCCGACATCGGCGACTGCGCGTGTTTCGCCCGTGCCGCCGTCGAACCGACAACCTGCAGTGCCTATACGGCCACCTGCATTCCGCCCTGTACCTATCCAGGCACCGGGATCGACCGGACCACCGAGCCGCGCTCAGGTAGTTCGCGCCGCCGCCGCCGCCGTGCGCCCAGCTGCGCCGGGACAGCGCGCGACCGTGTCGCAGTCCGTACGCCCCGTGGCGTCGACGACGCGAGATACCCGGGTACATGCGAGCCCCGTGGTGCCGCCTAGCAACACACAAACAATAAGTCCGCCGAATGTGCGCTCCGCTGCGCCTATTTCGGGTAAAAGTGCAACATACGCAAGGGTCGCGACAGCAAGTGCGCCTACTGCATGTCCACCCATAAGAAGTGTATCAAAAGCACCGATGCACCCAGAAAAAATCTCCTCGGCCGCTGACCAATCAGCGTCGAGGAGAAGTAGTACCGATTTACGCCGCGATGCGGCGCCACTTCCGCGTCACCGATTCGCCAGTGCCAATATTGCTACGGAGGTTGAGTTGAGAAGGGTAGCCAAGACCCTTTTTACCTCGCCTCCACCTCCTAGAGGGTCCGCCCAGGACTCCCCGGCCATGATGTCCGCATATTCCTCCCGTCAAGGGTCGGATATGTCGGCTGAGTCGGCGAGCTCAGGCGTCGATCGCCGTGACATGTCGCCAGACATGTCCGAAAGGACCGACGTCAACAAGGGTGAGTACCAAGCTCACAAAAATAAGTGTACGTACACAAACAAAACTACTGATGCGCTGGGCTTCGATTACGAGTTCAATCTCGAAGTCGCCACGAGAGCCCAGCGCAGACCAAGAAGTCCCGACGAAGACGAGGCCGAAGCGGCTAAGCGGTGCTGTGTCGACCCGCCCCTACCCCAGCGCAAGTCGCGCGGGGGGGGCGGCCCGGTTTCGCCCGCCCGCTACGCCACTGACGGGCGACGGCACTCAGAACCCACCCCTAAAATTTCTGAGCCAGTGGCGTGCGTTGACCTAGTTTCCGCGCCGCACATAACCGATGTAAACAATCGGTCAAATGCGAGCGCGTCGAGACAGGCCACCGCCGCGGCTCAGAAAAAGGACAAGAAGCCTCGATACCCTCCTCTGATAGTGGAGAAGCTACCCAACTGGGCGGCGCATTTTAAGGCGGTGAGGGAAAAGCTGGGCCACCCTCCTAACGCGCGTCCGTATCAAGCCGGAATAAGGTTTTTACCGGAGAGCGCGGAGGAGTACAGGGTCGTGCAGCGTTATCTCACCGACCTTGAAAAAGAAAGCGGCCTCAGTTGGTTCGCCTATTCCTTGCCCGCTGAGAGGAGCGTCAAACTCGCTATCAGAGGGCTCCCTGCTGACACGGAAATCGAGGAAATAGAAGAAGAGCTGCGACTGCATGGATTCGAACCGGAGTACGTCCGCCACATTAAGGCGCGTGGAGAACGACCCGGCTGCATCTTCCATGCAGTAATAAAGAGGACGCCTGACTTCCGCAAGGTCTACGACATCACCACGTTTCTATACATGCGTGGTGTCAAGATAGAGGCGTGGAGGGGAAAGCAAGGGCCTGCCCAGTGTCACAGATGCCAAAAGTTTAGGCATAGCTCGCATCTGTGCCACCGCCCGCTCGCCTGCGTGAGATGCGGTGAAAACCATGCCGCCAGGGACTGCCCGCGCCCAAAGACAGAGCCGGCGACCTGTGCTAACTGCGCAGGGGAGCACCCAGCTAGCAATCCGCGCTGCCCTGTATACATACAGGAGGCAAAAAATAGGCGAGCGGGAACTGTCGCCAGCACTAAAAGAACAACACAAAGTGCTAATAACAATAAGAAAGTAAATGCCGAGGAAAAGGAGGCTCCCAGCGAGACTCTGATGGCGGCAGCAAATGGGCCTACGAATAGGCAGGAAGCCCCCCCCGGGAGACGGAGGAACAACAGGAGGGGGGGGAAGAAGGGTAAACAGTCCCAACCCCCCACCACAAATGAAAAAATAAGCGGGACGACAAATGCCGTCACGCACGAGGCGCAGGCGGCGGCACAGACCGCCCCTGTCGCTGCTGAACAAAAGCCCAAAAGGCAAAGAAGCCAAGGGAAGGCGCGGCAAACAAAAGATGCGCAAGGCGCTCAAAGTTTTGCACCCGCCACCCAAACCAAGAAGGTCACAGTCGCCGCGCCAAGTCAGCAGCGACAAGCTCCGACTAACTCGGAGATAAACTTGCAACCAAGCAACAAACCGAGACATGAATTCACCGCCTGCGCCATTAAACTCCTGATGGACTTAATCAAGGCCATCAGACAAGGCCAGGACGTGGAGTTAGTGATCCTCGACGGGCTGGCCGAATTATTGCAAATGTATCATGGCTAGCCTGAGGATCATGCACTGGAACTCGCACGGCCTGCGTGACAAGGTCGTCCCGCTCCGCCTCCTCCTCAAAGAGCAGCTCATCGACGTGGCGCTCATCAGTGAGACATTCCTGGGGCCTAAGGACAAGATTAGGTTCCCAGGATATCTCATATATAGAAGGGACGAGAGGTCGGCCACCGGCAACATTTACCGCGGTCTGGTGGTATTAGTTAGGCGGAGAGTCGTCCACCAACCCCTTCCCCCGCCCCCAGTCGACACGTTTTACGCGCTGGGAGTACAGGTTCACGTCGCCGGCGAGGACCTGGACATATATGCAGTCTACAGCCCGCCCTCAAACCGCTACAATGTAGGCGAACTGAGGGCGCTGGTCACGAACACCTCGCATCCGGCCCTCCTGGCCGGCGACATGAACTGTAAACATCCCGCGTGGAACTCTACCACACGAAACACGGGAGGAAACCGTCTCTTCGCCGACTCAGAGGCGCATGGATACACGGTGTCGGGCCCTGAAGTGCCGACACACTACCCGGCAAACCGCCTACAAACACCCGACGTGCTCGATATCGTTATCCATAGCGGCCTAACCTGCCAGATCGCGCAGCAAGTTATAGACGACGAGTTACTGTCAGATCACCAACCAGTACTCGTCGTCCTATCTGAGATGCCGACCATACTCTCGCCCCCAGCGCCACGTCGAAAAACGGACTGGAAAAAGTTCCAGGAAGGGATAGAGGCCACCACCCCTACCTGGCCCGTAAACACCGACGCGGACGTGGGCAAACTGGCAGCGGACATCACCGCTTGCATACAACGCGCCTACACTGAGGCGACAACTGAAAGTACGCACGAGCGGGGGCCTATTAATAAACCCCTGCCTAGCTACTTAGCAAAGTTAGTCGCCCAAACTAGGCGCCTACGTAAGCGGTGGCAAGTCACCCGCTGCCCAGTAATGAAAGCAGAGCTCAACCGTCACGCAGAAAAGGTACGGGCCAAGCTCCAGGCGCACAACGCCGAGAGCTGGGAGCAATATATAGAATCCACCGAGGGAGACTGGCCTGCGATACACAGAGTGTGCAGGCAGGTGTCGAATGCCCCAGCTCCGGTGCGCCCATTACTACATAGCGACGGGGCGCCAAGATACACCGCGCCAGACCGCGCTGAGATCTTCGCTGATCACCTGGAGCGTCAGTTCCAGCCCAACCCGACTGACAACCACGAACATGTCGCGGCAGTCGAGAAACACCTTGTCGAGTACTTCGAATCGCCGATAGCACTCGATGAAGCACCTATCTTTTTCTCGCCTTGCGCAGTCAGACGCGCCATACTCCGCACCAAGCTGAGGAAAGCGCCTGGTGCCGACGGTATAACCAATACAGTGCTGCGCCACCTGCCATATCGTACAGTGGCAGCGTTGGCGCGCCTGTTTACGGGTGTACTGCGCACTGGGTCCTTCCCTCCATGCTGGAAGGAGGGGCGCGTCATTATGCTGCCCAAGGCGCATAAGAACGTGCTGAAGCCGGAGAGCTATCGGCCCATAACGCTATTGTCAACAATCTCCAAGGTGTTCGAAGCACTCCTGCTGCGGCATCTCACACAACACATAACACCCAGACCGGAACAGTTCGGGTTCCGCTCGGAGCATTCAACGACGCTCCAGCTATCCAGGGTACTGCACCTGCTTACAGCAACGCTAAATAAAAAGGAGCACGCAGTTGCAGTATTCCTGGATATGGAAAAAGCCTTTGATCGTGTCTGGCACGAGGGCCTAGTATACAAGATGTCTAAGACCGACACGCCCCGTCGAGTAGTAAAGGTGGTCTTCTCCTTCCTGGCAAACAGGACATACAGGGTGGTGGTCGATGGTGTACTCTCGAGCGCCCGACCCATAGCGGCAGGCGTGCCACAGGGCGGATGTGTCTCGCCACTGTGCTACTCATGTTACACCGACGACATCCCCACGACACCGGAATCCACGCTCGCGCTGTATGCCGACGACGCCGCGTACATATGTACATCGCTTAATGCGCGTCACGCGGCCGTCAAAATGCAGCGCGTGCTCAACATACTTCCCGAGTGGCTGTCAAAGTGGCGGCTGTCGGTGAATGTGGGTAAGACACAGGCCCTAATTGTCGGGTGCGCCCACCTCTCACCACCCCTTACGCTGCAGGGGGTAGATATCGAGTGGACCCCCCGGGCGAAATACCTGGGGGTGACCATCGATAGGAGACTCAACATGGGAGGCCATGTTAAACAGGTCGTAGCGAAGGCTAGAACGGTGCGCGCCATGCTCAAGCCAGTGCTCTCGTCCCGACTTCCTATACGCACAAAACTGGGCGTATACAAGACCTACATACGCCCAGTCATCACATACGCCGCTCCGTCGTGGTACGTCCTCACTAGCGAGACCAACAAGAAACGTATCCGTGCGCAGCAAAATCTAACGCTGCGTCGGATAACGGATGCACCTCGCTACGTGAGGAACGACGTAATAGCACGCGACTTAGGGATTGAGAGCCTGGACGAATTCTGCGCCCGACTCTCCACCAATATGTTTGCGCGCGCTGACACCTCTGCCCACCCACATATTGCGCAGATAGCGCCGTGGCACTCTCGCCCGCCGGACGCCCGCCGTCTCCCGCGCGACCTGTGTAATACATAGGCCCCGCCCATGCTCCCCCCAACCCTACCCCCCCCCGCAGCCTCATTACCGGATTGACGCTTGAACGAGCCGCACACCATATAACACGCGCCTCGTTCATACAATAACACTATACCAAGTATATACATTCAGTGTATATAGTGTTCTAAGTTAATATAGGCACTATGTACATTGTAAACATACAATCATGACTCCACAAGCGTATGAATTCACGTAACAAGTATAAGTCGCGCGCGGAGTGTGCTTCGTTACATACATGAACGGTGCTACGCAATTACTATACCGTTCAAACATACATATACGGTCCCTTAGCCTGGGACGTAACCGGCTAGCTCTGGAAGCGTGTCAGGCGGGGATCAACATCCACAGCTGGGCGCGTCAATATAGCCGGCATCTGTTCGCTGACTATCTCTCGCGTGGCCTCTGTAGGTTCGCCTACAGTCTCACCGTGCGGGAGTGTGTCGCACAGATGTCGTGAAAAATCGACGCTGCGAGGCAGCGTCGCGACGCTCCCACTGTACATAATGCAACCACACTACTGACAGGCAGTGTATGCACGCCTGTCATATACTGTAAGCCAAGAAGGCAAACCAAAAGGAATCGTGCTCGTAGTTACGAGCACGCACAGAAAGCCGCGGGATAAAGGCGATGCCTACGACCCGCCCCGCCATGTCCCCCTGCAGGGACATAGCGATCATCTCACGAGGTTTATGGTGAGTTTGAGATTGAGTGCAGATGTAATGCGATTACATATACTGTCAAAGTATCCGGTGTTTTATTTATCCGAGTTCCGCGCGAAGTAAAATTTACAGTAGACTTAAAATTAAAACTAAATATAATAACTATTGGCTAAAGGTATGAAGCAATCCTGTAAAAATAAAAGAATATTAGAAATCCTAACATTAAAAATAAATAATCCAGTACTTATAAAATACTATAAAATATATTAAAAAATCTTAAAAAAACTGTAACAACGGCAAAAAAAACGTAAATAAAATGAGTAAATCAACAAATAAAATTAAAACTATGTGGGATATTGTAAAAGAACGAACACATAAAAAGACCAAAAACTATAAACAAAATATAACATTACAAAACCCATTAGCCATTCTGATGACAATCATCAGAATGGCTATCATCATCATCAGCTGTGCTCTGATTTCGTTACTAACACAACTCCAGCACTTCTTTGCGAGCGGTTCGCCGGAGTCGAGGTCACGCGTGGAGCTGCTAGCTTCATCAAGATCGCTCCACTTGCGTTTCAGACATGTGGTGCTCGTGACAGAGTGCACGATGTTGAAGATGTTTTTTTCAGCGCCAGTTTCCGTGTATTGGCCCACAGCAGGCAGGACACATGATAAATAGAGGTTTAGAGCAGCATTCGCATAAACTGAAGGCTGTCCTGCTGATGGTTCTTCAGACTGAGACGGTAGGGAAGGTGCTTTTCTACAGCATCTTTAAGATGAGCTAGAGTATGGGGTGGTGAAAATCCCGTTCTATAAAAATTTCTTTTTCGAACACATTTGCGTGTTGTGTGAATACACGGAGTTTTGAAAGTTTCTACATAATGTAAAAACCCCTGGCAGTTTTGACAAAATTAATTGATGCGCAAATTTACACGCAGCGCCCTTTTTGCATGTGCCTCGTGCAAAGTTACGGCACATTGTCACAGGGTTTTCTTCGGTACAGAAACGGTACAGCTCATCTGCTTGTTCTAAGCCAGGTGATGTTTCAGCAGCATGTTGCCTGCATATGCGTCATCTCCGATCTCTTGCTTCACATTAGTTATTATGGGTGGCGTATCTGCTGGTGGCGGATTAGATGGTAGTGGCGGCTGCGCTGAACTTTCCACCAATGCGCGATTGGCTTCAACCAACATTGCTTCTAAAATATTGTTGTTAAATATTGTTTATGCTTAAAGTTAGGCGAAGGCCTAAAATGTATGAGTTCTTTTTCACTGTGGGACTTGTCTTGATTATCTTTGTTGCCCTGCATGTCAAGTCCTTTTATTTTTTTAACCGACTCATTCTCGCGAAGACTGGATGTCACAGCACACTTGGAGCCTGATCGAAAACAGAAGAAACCTTCATCTTAGATTGCTTGAGACCCGTAATGACGCCATGAGAGCCGACTTTAACATGCAATACCGTCAAAAACGCAGAGAAATCTATCGCAGCACTCGCTAAGATAGGATGCAGTGGGCTGATGGTATTGCTGATCGTGCTCAACAAGCTGCAAATACCGGTAACCTGAAGGAATTGTACCAAGTTACCAAAACTTTGGCAGGTAACAGCAAGTATAAGAAAAAGCCGCTCAAGTCTAAAGACGGTCAGCTCATAGTGACGTCAGAAGGGCAGCTCTTACGCTGGCGTAATCACTTTGAGGAAGTCTTCCGTTTGTCAGCAACATCAACACCTGACGCGCTGCAAGTCAAGCCTTCGCCGTCAACGTTCTGACGCCTCTCATTGAGAGAATATGGGCCACCGAAGAGCTTCCGGACGAATGGAACAAGAGTCTTTTGATAACTGTACCCAAGAAGGGAGATCTTAGTCAATGCGATAACTGGAGAGCTATTACGTTGCTCTCAATTCCCTCGAAGGTTTTCTGCAAGATTATCCTGGATAGGTTATCGAAGGCCATGGATCCTCTCCCACGCAAAGAGCAGGCTGGTTTCCGTGCAAACTGCTCAAACACGGATCAGATCAACACTCTCAGTATCATTTTAGAACAGGCATCAGAATGGCAGAGGGAGATCTATCTCACCTTTGTCGATTTTGAAAAGGCATTTGATAAGCTGAAGTGGTCCAGCATCTGGTCCCGCCTACTGGACATCGGAGTGCCACCAAAAATTGTCCGTCTGTTGGAGAGTATATACAAGAATTATTCCTGTACTTATAAATACTATAAAAAATATGAAAAAATCTTAAAAAAATTGTAACAACGGCAAAAAAACGTAAATAAAATGAGTAAATCAACAAATAAAATTAAAACTATGTGGGATATTGTAAAAGAACGAACACATAAAAAGACCAAAAACTATAAACAAAATATAACATTAAAAAACCCATTAGCCATTCTGATGACAATCATCAGAATGGCTATCATCATCATCAGCTGTGCTCTGATTTCGTTACTAACACAACTCCAGCACTTCTTTGCGAGCGGTTCGCCGGAGTCGAGGTCACGCGTGGAGCTGCTAGCTTCATCAAGATCGCTCCACTTGCGTTTCAGACATGTGGTGCTCGTGACAGAGTGCACGATGTTGAAGATGTTTTTTTCAGCGCCAGTTTCCGTGTATTGGCCCACAGCAGGCAGGACACATGATAAATAGAGGTTTTGAGCAGCATTCGCATAAACTGCAGACTGTCCTGCTGATGGTTCTTCAGACTGAGACGGTGGGGAAGGTGCTTTTCTACAGCATCTTTAAGATGAGCTAGAGTATGGGGTGGTAAAAATCCCGTTCTATAAAAAAAATCTTTTTCGAACACAGTTGCGTGTTGTGTGAACATACGGAGTTTTGAAAGTTGCTACATAATGTAGAAACCCCTGGCAGTTTTGACAAAATTAATGTATGCGCAAATTTACACGCAGCGCCCTTTTTGCATGTGCCTCGTGCAAAGTTACGGCACATTGTTACAGGGTTTTCTTCGGTACAGAAACGGTACAGCTCATCTGCTTGTTCTAAGCCAGGTGATGTTTCAGCAGCATGTTGCCTGCATATGCGTCATCTCCGATCTCTTGCTTCACATTAGTTATTATGGGTGGCGTATCTGCTGGTGGCGGATTAGATGGTAGTGGCGGCTGCGCTGAACTTTCCACCAATGCGCGATTGGCTTCAACCAACATTGCTTCTAAAATATTGTTGTTAAATATTGTTTATGCTTAAAATTAGGCGAAGGCCTAAAATGTATAAGTTCTTTTTCACTGTGGGACTTGTCTTGATTATCTTTGTTGCCCTGCATGTCAAGTCCTTTTATTTTTTTAACCGACTCATTCTCGCGAAGACTGGATGTCACAGCACACTTGGAGCCTGATCGAAAACAGAAGAAACCTTCATCTTAGATTGCTTGAGACCCGTAATGACGCCATGAGAGCCGACTTTAACATGCAATACCGTCAAAAACGCAGAGAAATCTATCGCAGCACTCGCTAAGATAGGATGCAGTGGGCTGATGGTATTGCTGATCGTGCTCAACAAGCTGCAAATACCGGTAACCTGAAGGAATTGTACCAAGTTACCAAAACTTTGGCAGGTAACAGCAAGTATAAGAAAAAGCCGCTCAAGTCTAAAGACGGTCAGCTCATAGTGACGTCAGAAGGGCAGCTCTTACGCTGGCGTAATCACTTTGAGGAAGTCTTCCGTTTGTCAGCAACATCAACACCTGACGCGCTGCAAGTCAAGCCTTCGCCGTCAACGTTCTGACGCCTCTCATTGAGAGGATATGGGCCACCGAAGAGCTTCCGGACGAATGGAACAAGAGTCTTTTGATAACTGTACCCAAGAAGGGAGATCTTAGTCAATGCGATAACTGGAGAGCTATTACGTTGCTCTCAATTCCCTCGAAGGTTTTCTGCAAGATTATCCTGGATAGGTTATCGAAGGCCATGGATCCTCTCCCACGCAAAGAGCAGGCTGGTTTCCGTGCAAACTGCTCAAACACGGATCAGATCAACACTCTCAGTATCATTTTAGAACAGGCATCAGAATGGCAGAGGGAGATCTATCTCACCTTTGTCGATTTTGAAAAGGCATTTGATAAGCTGAAGTGGTCCAGCATCTGGTCCCGCCTACTGGACATCGGAGTGCCACCAAAAATTGTCCGTCTGTTGGAGAGTATATACAAGAATTATTCCTGTACTTATAAATACTATAAAAAATATGAAAAAATCTTAAAAAAACTGTAACAACGGCAAAAAAACGTAAATAAAATGAGTAAATCAACAAATAAAATTAAAACTATGTGGGATATTCTAAAAGAACGAACACATAAAAAGACCAAAAACTATAAACAAAATATAACATTAAAAAACCCATTAGCCATTCTGATGACAATCATCAGAATGGCTATCATCATCATCAGCTGTGCTCTGATTTCGTTACTAACACAACTCCAGCACTTCTTTGCGAGCGGTTCGCCGGAGTCGAGGTCACGCGTGGAGCTGCTAGCTTCATCAAGATCGCTCCACTTGCGTTTCAGACATGTGGTGCTCGTGATAGAGTGCACGATGTTGAAGATGTTTTTTTCAGCGCCAGTTTCCGTGTATTGGCCCACAGCAGGCAGGACACATGATAAATAGAGGTTTTGAGCAGCATTCGCATAAACTGCAGACTGTCCTGCTGATGGTTCTTCAGACTGAGACGGTGGGGAAGGTGCTTTTCTACAGCATCTTTAAGATGAGCTAGAGTATGGGGTGGTAAAAATCCCATTCTATAAAAAAAATCTTTTTCGAACACAGTTGCGTGTTGTGTGAACATACGGAGTTTTGAAAGTTGCTACAAAATGTAGAAACTCCTGGCAGTTTTGACAAAATTAATGTATGCGCAAATTTACACGCAGCGCCCTTTTTGCATGTGCCTCGTGCAAAGTTACGGCACATTGTTACAGGGTTTTCTTCGGTACAGAAACGGTACAGCTCATCTGCTTGTTCTAAGCCAGGTGATGTTTCAGCAGCATGTTGCCTGCATATGCGTCATCTCCGATCTCTTGCTTCACATTAGTTATTATGGGTGGCGTATCTGCTGGTGGCGGATTAGGTGGTAGTGGCGGCTGCGCTGAACTTTCCACCAATGCGCGATTGGCTTCAACCAACATTGCTTCTAAAATATTGTTGTTAAATATTGTTTATGCTTAAAGTTAGGCGAAGGCCTAAAATGTATAAGTTCTTTTTCACTGTGGGACTTGTCTTGATTATCTTTGTTGCCCTGCATGTCAAGTCCTTTTATTTTTTTAACCGACTCATTCTCGCGAAGACTGGATGTCACAGCACACTTGGAGCCTGATCGAAAACAGAAGAAACCTTCATCTTAGATTGCTTGAGACCCGTAATGACGCCATGAGAGCCGACTTTAACATGCAATACCGTCAAAAACGCAGAGAAATCTATCGCAGCACTCGCTAAGATAGGATGCAGTGGGCTGATGGTATTGCTGATCGTGCTCAACAAGCTGCAAATACCGGTAACCTGTAGGAATTGTACCAAGTTACCAAAACTTTGGCAGGTAACAGCAAGTATAAGAAAAAGCCGCTCAAGTCTAAAGACGGTCAGCTCATAGTGACGTCAGAAGGGCAGCTCTTACGCTGGCGTAATCACTTTGAGGAAGTCTTCCGTTTGTCAGCAACATCAACACCTGACGCGCTGCAAGTCAAGCCTTCGCCGTCAACGTTCTGACGCCTCTCATTGAGAGGATATGGGCCACCGAAGAGCTTCCGGACGAATGGAACAAGAGTCTTTTGATAACTGTACCCAAGAAGGGAGATCTTAGTCAATGCGATAACTGGAGAGCTATTACGTTGCTCTCAATTCCCTCGAAGGTTTTCTGCAAGATTATCCTGGATAGGTTATCGAAGGCCATGGATCCTCTCCCACGCAAAGAGCAGGCTGGTTTCCGTGCAAACTGCTCAAACACGGATCAGATCAACACTCTCAGTATCATTTTAGAACAGGCATCAGAATGGCAGAGGGAGATCTATCTCACCTTTGTCGATTTTGAAAAGGCATTTGATAAGCTGAAGTGGTCCAGCATCTGGTCCCGCCTACTGGACATCGGAGTGCCACCAAAAATTGTCCGTCTGTTGGAGAGTATATACAAGAATTATTCCTGTACTTATATATACTATAAAAAATATGAAAAAATCTTAAAAAACTGTAACAACGGCAAAAAAACGTAAATAAAATGAGTAAATCAACAAATAAAATTAAAACTATGTGGGATATTGTAAAAGAACGAACACATAAAAAGACCAAAAACTATAAACAAAATATAACATTAAAAAACCCATTAGCCATTCTGATGACAATCATCAGAATGGCTATCATCATCATCAGCTGTGCTCTGATTTCGTTACTAACACAACTCCAGCACTTCTTTGCGAGCGGTTCGCCGGAGTCGAGGTCACGCGTGGAGCTGCTAGCTTCATCAAGATCGCTCCACTTGCGTTTCAGACATGTGGTGCTCGTGACAGAGTGCACGATGTTGAAGATGTTTTTTTCAGCGCCAGTTTCCGTGTATTGGCCCACAGCAGGCAGGACACATGATAAATAGAGGTTTTGAGCAGCATTCGCATAAACTGCAGACTGTCCTGCTGATGGTTCTTCAGACTGAGACGGTGGGGAAGGTGCTTTTCTACAGCATCTTTAAGATGAGCTAGAGTATGGGGTGGTAAAAATCCCGTTCTATAAAAAAAATCTTTTTCGAACACAGTTGCGTGTTGTGTGAACATACGGAGTTTTGAAAGTTGCTACATAATGTAGAAACCCCTGGCAGTTTTGACAAAATTAATGTATGCGCAAATTTACACGCAGCGCCCTTTTTGCATGTGCCTCGTGCAAAGTTACGGCACATTGTTACAGGGTTTTCTTCGGTACAGAAACGGTACAGCTCATCTGCTTGTTCTAAGCCAGGTGATGTTTCAGCAGCATGTTGCCTGCATATGCGTCATCTCCGATCTCTTGCTTCACATTAGTTATTATGGGTGGCGTATCTGCTGGTGGCGGATTAGGTGGTAGTGGCGGCTGCGCTGAACTTTCCACCAATGCGCGATTGGCTTCAACCAACATTGCCTCTAAAATATTGTTGTTAAATATTGTTTATGCTTAAAGTTAGGCGAAGGCCTAAAATGTATGAGTTCTTTTTCACTGTGGGACTTGTCTTGATTATCTTTGTTGCCCTGCATGTCAAGTCCTTTTATTTTTTTAACCGACTCATTCTCGCGAAGACTGGATGTCACAGCACACTTGGAGCCTGATCGAAAACAGAAGAAACCTTCATCTTAGATTGCTTGAGACCCGTAATGACGCCATGAGAGCCGACTTTAACATGCAATACCGTCAAAAACGCAGAGAAATCTATCGCAGCACTCGCTAAGATAGGATGCAGTGGGCTGATGGTATTGCTGATCGTGCTCAACAAGCTGCAAATACCGGTAACCTGAAGGAATTGTACCAAGTTACCAAAACTTTGGCAGGTAACAGCAAGTATAAGAAAAAGCCGCTCAAGTCTAAAGACGGTCAGCTCATAGTGACGTCAGAAGGGCAGCTCTTACGCTGGCGTAATCACTTTAAGGAAGTCTTCCGTTTGTCAGCAACATCAACACCTGACGCGCTGCAAGTCAAGCCTTCGCCGTCAACGTTCTGACGCCTCTCATTGAGAGGATATGGGCCACCGAAGAGCTTCCGGACGAATGGAACAAGAGTCTTTTGATAACTGTACCCAAGAAGGGAGATCTTAGTCAATGCGATAACTGGAGAGCTATTACGTTGCTCTCAATTCCCTCGAAGGTTTTCTGCAAGATTATCCTGGATAGGTTATCGAAGGCCATGGATCCTCTCCCACGCAAAGAGCAGGCTGGTTTCCGTGCAAACTGCTCAAACACGGATCAGATCAACACTCTCAGTATCATTTTAGAACAGGCATCAGAATGGCAGAGGGAGATCTATCTCACCTTTGTCGATTTTGAAAAGGCATTTGATAAGCTGAAGTGGTCCAGCATCTGGTCCCGCCTACTGGACATCGGAGTGCCACCAAAAATTGTCCGTCTGTTGGAGAGTATATACAAGAATTATTCCTGTACTTATAAATACTATAAAAAATATGAAAAAATCTTAAAAAAACTGTAACAACGGCAAAAAAACGTAAATAAAATGAGTAAATCAACAAATAAAATTAAAACTATGTGGGATATTGTAAAAGAACGAACACATAAAAAGACCAAAAACTATAAACAAAATATAACATTAAAAAACCCATTAGCCATTCTGATGACAATCATCAGAATGGCTATCATCATCATCAGCTGTGCTCTGATTTCGTTACTAACACAACTCCAGCACTTCTTTGCGAGCGGTTCGCCGGAGTCGAGGTCACGCGTGGAGCTGCTAGCTTCATCAAGATCGCTCCACTTGCGTTTCAGACATGTGGTGCTCGTGACAGAGTGCACGATGTTGAAGATGTTTTTTTCAGCGCCAGTTTCCGTGTATTGGCCCACAGCAGGCAGGACACATGATAAATAGAGGTTTTGAGCAGCATTCGCATAAACTGCAGACTGTCCTGCTGATGGTTCTTCAGACTGAGACGGTGGGGAAGGTGCTTTTCTACAGCATCTTTAAGATGAGCTAGAGTATGGGGTGGTAAAAATCCCGTTCTATAGAAAAATTCTTTTTCGAACACAGTTGCGTGTTGTGTGAACATACGGAGTTTTGAAAGTTGCTACATAATGTAGAAACCCCTGGCAGTTTTGACAAAATTAATGTATGCGCAAATTTACACGCAGCGCCCTTTTTGCATGTGCCTCGTGCAAAGTTACGGCACATTGTTACAGGGTTTTCTTCGGTACAGAAACGGTACAGCTCATCTGCTTGTTCTAAGCCAGGTGATGTTTCAGCAGCATGTTGCCTGCATATGCGTCATCTCCGATCTCTTGCTTCACATTAGTTATTATGGGTGGCGTATCTGCTGGTGGCGGATTAGGTGGTAGTGGCGGCTGCGCTGAACTTTCCACCAATGCGCGATTGGCTTCAACCAACATTGCTTCTAAAATATTGTTGTTAAATATTGTTTATGCTTAAAGTTAGGCGAAGGCCTAAAATGTATGAGTTCTTTTTCACTGTGGGACTTGTCTTGATTATCTTTGTTGCCCTGCATGTCAAGTCCTTTTATTTTTTTAACCGACTCATTCTCGCGAAGACTGGATGTCACAGCACACTTGGAGCCTGATCGAAAACAGAAGAAACCTTCATCTTAGATTGCTTGAGACCCGTAATGACGCCATGAGAGCCGACTTTAACATGCAATACCGTCAAAAACGCAGAGAAATCTATCGCAGCACTCGCTAAGATAGGATGCAGTGGGCTGATGGTATTGCTGATCGTGCTCAACAAGCTGCAAATACCGGTAACCTGTAGGAATTGTACCAAGTTACCAAAACTTTGGCAGGTAACAGCAAGTATAAGAAAAAGCCGCTCAAGTCTAAAGACGGTCAGCTCATAGTGACGTCAGAAGGGCAGCTCTTACGCTGGCGTAATCACTTTGAGGAAGTCTTCCGTTTGTCAGCAACATCAACACCTGACGCGCTGCAAGTCAAGCCTTCGCCGTCAACGTTCTGACGCCTCTCATTGAGAGGATATGGGCCACCGAAGAGCTTCCGGACGAATGGAACAAGAGTCTTTTGATAACTGTACCCAAGAAGGGAGATCTTAGTCAATGCGATAACTGGAGAGCTATTACGTTGCTCTCAATTCCCTCGAAGGTTTTCTGCAAGATTATCCTGGATAGGTTATCGAAGGCCATGGATCCTCTCCCACGCAAAGAGCAGGCTGGTTTCCGTGCAAACTGCTCAAACACGGATCAGATCAACACTCTCAGTATCATTTTAGAACAGGCATCAGAATGGCAGAGGGAGATCTATCTCACCTTTGTCGATTTTGAAAAGGCATTTGATAAGCTGAAGTGGTCCAGCATCTGGTCCCGCCTACTGGACATCGGAGTGCCACCAAAAATTGTCCGTCTGTTGGAGAGTATATACAAGAATTATTCCTGTACTTATAAATACTATAAAAAATATGAAAAAATCTTAAAAAAACTGTAACAACGGCAAAAAAACGTAAATAAAATGAGTAAATCAACAAATAAAATTAAAACTATGTGGGGTATTGTAAAAGAACGAACACATAAAAAGACCAAAAACTATAAACAAAATATAACATTAAAAAACCCATTAGCCATTCTGATGACAATCATCAGAATGGCTATCATCATCATCAGCTGTGCTCTGATTTCGTTACTAACACAACTCCAGCACTTCTTTGCGAGCGGTTCGCCGGAGTCGAGGTCACGCGTGGAGCTGCTAGCTTCATCAAGATCGCTCCACTTGCGTTTCAGACATGTGGTGCTCGTGACAGAGTGCACGATGTTGAAGATGTTTTTTTCAGCGCCAGTTTCCGTGTATTGGCCCACAGCAGGCAGGACACATGATAAATAGAGGTTTTGAGCAGCATTCGCATAAACTGCAGACTGTCCTGCTGATGGTTCTTCAGACTGAGACGGTGGGGAAGGTGCTTTTCTACAGCATCTTTAAGATGAGCTAGAGTAGGGGGTGGTAAAAATCCCGTTCTATAAAAAAAATCTTTTTCGAACACAGTTGCGTGTTGTGTGAACATACGGAGTTTTGAAAGTTGCTACATAATGTAGAAACCCCTGGCAGTTTTGACAAAATTAATGTATGCGCAAATTTACACGCAGCGCCCTTTTTGCATGTGCCTCGTGCAAAGTTACGGCACATTGTTACAGGGTTTTCTTCGGTACAGAAACGGTACAGCTCATCTGCTTGTTCTAAGCCAGGTGATGTTTCAGCAGCATGTTGCCTGCATATGCGTCATCTCCGATCTCTTGCTTCACATTAGTTATTATGGGTGGCGTATCTGCTGGTGGCGGATTAGGTGGTAGTGGCGGCTGCGCTGAACTTTCCACCAATGCGCGATTGGCTTCAACCAACATTGCTTCTAAAATATTGTTGTTAAATATTGTTTATGCTTAAAGTTAGGCGAAGGCCTAAAATGTATGAGTTCTTTTTCACTGTGGGACTTGTCTTGATTATCTTTGTTGCCCTGCATGTCAAGTCCTTTTATTTTTTTAACCGACTCATTCTCGCGAAGACTGGATGTCACAGCACACTTGGAGCCTGATCGAAAACAGAAGAAACCTTCATCTTAGATTGCTTGAGACCCGTAATGACGCCATGAGAGCCGACTTTAACATGCAATACCGTCAAAAACGCAGAGAAATCTATCGCAGCACTCGCTAAGATAGGATGCAGTGGGCTGATGGTATTGCTGATCGTGCTCAACAAGCTGCAAATACCGGTAACCTGAAGGAATTGTACCAAGTTACCAAAACTTTGGCAGGTAACAGCAAGTATAAGAAAAAGCCGCTCAAGTCTAAAGACGGTCAGCTCATAGTGACGTCAGAAGGGCAGCTCTTACGCTGGCGTAATCACTTTGAGGAAGTCTTCCGTTTGTCAGCAACATCAACACCTGACGCGCTGCAAGTCAAGCCTTCGCCGTCAACGTTCTGACGCCTCTCATTGAGAGGATATGGGCCACCGAAGAGCTTCCGGACGAATGGAACAAGAGTCTTTTGATAACTGTACCCAAGAAGGGAGATCTTAGTCAATGCGATAACTGGAGAGCTATTACGTTGCTCTCAATTCCCTCGAAGGTTTTCTGCAAGATTATCCTGGATAGGTTATCGAAGGCCATGGATCCTCTCCCACGCAAAGAGCAGGCTGGTTTCCGTGCAAACTGCTCAAACACGGATCAGATCAACACTCTCAGTATCATTTTAGAACAGGCATCAGAATGGCAGAGGGAGATCTATCTCACCTTTGTCGATTTTGAAAAGGCATTTGATAAGCTGAAGTGGTCCAGCATCTGGTCCCGCCTACTGGACATCGGAGTGCCACCAAAAATTGTCCGTCTGTTGGAGAGTATATACAAGAATTATTCCTGTACTTATAAATACTATAAAAAATATGAAAAAATCTTAAAAAAACTGTAACAACGGCAAAAAAACGTAAATAAAATGAGTAAATCAACAAATAAAATTAAAACTATGTGGGATATTGTAAAAGAACGAACACATAAAAAGACCAAAAACTATAAACAAAATATAACATTAAAAAACCCATTAGCCATTCTGATGACAATCATCAGAATGGCTATCATCATCATCAGCTGTGCTCTGATTTCGTTACTAACACAACTCCAGCACTTCTTTGCGAGCGGTTCGCCGGAGTCGAGGTCACGCGTGGAGCTGCTAGCTTCATCAAGATCGCTCCACTTGCGTTTCAGACATGTGGTGCTCGTGACAGAGTGCACGATGTTGAAGATGTTTTTTTCAGCGCCAGTTTCCGTGTATTGGCCCACAGCAGGCAGGACACATGATAAATAGAGGTTTTGAGCAGCATTCGCATAAACTGCAGACTGTCCTGCTGATGGTTCTTCAGACTGAGACGGTGGGGAAGGTGCTTTTCTACAGCATCTTTAAGATGAGCTAGAGTATGGGGTGGTAAAAATCACGTTCTATAAAAAAATTCCTTTTTCGAACACAGTTGCGTGTTGTGTGAACATACGGAGTTTTGAAAGTTGCTACATAATGTAGAAACCCCTGGCAGTTTTGACAAAATTAATGTATGCGCAAATTTACACGCAGCGCCCTTTTTGCATGTGCCTCGTGCAAAGTTACGGCACATTGTTACAGGGTTTTCTTCGGTACAGAAACGGTACAGCTCATCTGCTTGTTCTAAGCCAGGTGATGTTTCAGCAGCATGTTGCCTGCATATGCGTCATCTCCGATCTCTTGCTTCACATTAGTTATTATGGGTGGCGTATCTGCTGGTGGCGGATTAGTTGGTAGTGGCGGCTGCGCTGAACTTTCCACCAATGCGCGATTGGCTTCAACCAACATTGCTTCTAAAATATTGTTGTTAAATATTGTTTATGCTTAAAGTTAGGCGAAGGCCTAAAATGTATGAGTTCTTTATCACTGTGGGACTTGTCTTGATTATCTTTGTTGCCCTGCATGTCAAGTTCATTTATTTTTTTAGCCGACTCATTCTCGCGAAGACTGGATGTCACAGCACACTTGGAGCCTGATCGAAAACAGAAGAAACCTTCATCTTAGATTGCTTGAGACCCGTAATGACGCCATGAGAGCCGACTTTAACATGCAATACCGTCAGAAACGCAGAGAAATCTATCGCAGCACTCGCTAAGATAGGATGCAGTGGGCTGATGGTATTGCTGATCGTGCTCAACAAGCTGCAAATACCGGTAACATGAAGGAATTGTACCAAGTTACCAAAACTCTGGCAGGTAACAGCAAGTATAAGAAAAAGCCGCTCAAGTCTAAAGACGGTCAGCTCATAGTGACGTCAGAAGGGCAGCTCTTACGCTGGCGTAATCACTTTGAGGAAGTCTTCCGTTTGTCAGCAACATCAACACCTGACGCGCTGCAAGTCAAGCCTTCGCCGTCAACGTTCTGACGCCTCTCATTGAGAGGATATGGGCCACCGAAGAGCTTCCGGACGAATGGAACAAGAGTCTTTTGATAACTGTACCCAAGAAGGGAGATCTTAGTCAATGCGATAACTGGAGAGCTATTACGTTGCTCTCAATTCCCTCGAAGGTTTTCTGCAAGATTATCCTGGATAGGTTATCGAAGGCCATGGATCCTCTCCCACGCAAAGAGCAGGCTGGTTTCCGTGCAAACTGTTCAAACACGGATCAGATCAACACTCTCAGTATCATTTTAGAACAGGCATCAGAATGGCAGAGGGAGATCTATCTCACCTTTGTCGATTTTGAAAAGGCATTTGATAAGCTGAAGTGGTCCAGCATCTGGTCCCGCCTACTGGACATCGGAGTGCCACCAAAAATTGTCCGTCTGTTGGAGAGTATATACAAGAATTATTCCTGTACATCTTGGCGAAAACCTTCGCGGAAATGGAGAGCAACGTAATACCTCTCCAGTTATCGCATTGACTATGATCGCCTAACTTTAAGCATAAACAATATTTAACAACAAAATTTTAGAAGCAATGTTGGTTGAAGCAAACCGCGCATTGGTGGAAAGTTCAGCGCAGCCGCCACTACCACCTAATCCGCCACCAGCAGATACGCCACCCATAATAACTAATGTGAACCAAGAGATCGGAGATGACGCATATGCAGGCAACATGCTGCTGAAACATAACCTGACTTAGAACAAGCAGATGAGCTGTACCGTTTCTGTACCGAAGAAAACCCTGTAACAATGTGCCGTAACTTTGCACGAGGCACATGCAAAAAGGGCGCTGCGTGTAAATTTGCGCATGAATTAATTTTGTCACAACTGCCAGGGGTTTTTACATTTTGTAGAAACTTTCAAAACTCCGTGTGTTCACACAACACGCAACTCGCAGTTCGAAAAAGAAAATGTTTATAGAACGGGATTTTTACCACCCCATACTCTAGCTTATCTTAAAGATGCTGTAGAAAAGCACCTTCCCCACCGTCCCAGTCTGAAGAACCATCAGCAGGACAGCCTGCAGTTTATGCGAATGCTGCTCTAAACTTCTCTCTTTACCATGTGTCCTGCCTGCTGTAGGTCAATACACTGAAACTGGCGCTGAAAAAAACATCTTCAACATCGTGCACTCTGTCACGAGCACCACATGTCTGAAACGCAAGTGGAGCGATCTTGATGAAGCTAGCAGCTCCACGCGTGACCTCGACTCCGGCGAACCGCTCGCAAAGAAGTGCTGGAGTTGTGTTAGTACCGAAATCAGAAAACAGCTGATGATGATGATAGCCATTCTGATGATTGTCATCAGAATGGCTAATGGGTTTTGTAATGTTATATTTTGTTTATAGTTTTTGGTCTTTTTATGTGTTCGTTTTTTTACAATATCCCACAGTTTTAATTTTATTTGTTGATTTACTCATTTTATTTATGTTTTTTTGCCGTTGTTACAGTTTTTTTAAGATTTTTTCATATTTTTTATAGTATTTTATAAGTACTTGATTATTTATTTTTAATGTTAGGATTTGTATTAGTCTTTTATTTTTACAGGATTGCTTTATACCTTTACCAATAGTTATTATATTTAGTTTTAATTTTAAGTATATGTTTAGGCATACACCATTCATCTATGATATCTGTCAGTGTGTTTTTAAATACTGGTAGTATTCTCTTCTACATTTTTGTTCGGCAGAATGATATTGTTCCAGTTTTGTATGTTTAGTTTGGATTTGAATTTTTGTATTTTACTTTTGTTAAATATTCTTTTGTTGGCAAACCAAAATTAATGTTTTTTTGTTGTTTTTGTATCATATGTATGATTGTGCCGCTATGATCTGAAAAACCTAGTTCTACTACGGTCGTATACATATTATTGTCACTAAAGTTCGTAAATATTAGATCTAAATAAGTTGACGTGGTTTGTGAGATGCGCGTAGGTTATTTTATTTGTCGTACAAATTTATACTCTAACATCAGTTTAATTAATTGGTTAGTTTTAAAGCTGTAAAATATTTATGTTAAAATCTTCTCCTATTACGTCGTTGATTTTTTTATATTTGTTAATTATGCAATGCATTATTTGTTTTAATTGGATAATAAAAGTTTCTTCCTCTCTTCTATTCCGGTACATAACAATAGTCTTGGTAGCTTACATGCACATACTTCTATACAATATTCTATAGTAAAATATTTAATATCATAACATTCTATACACTCTAAATGATTTTCTAGCATAATACAGACACCGCCGCCACTTCGAGAGCGACGACAAAAAGATGCTGCAGTTTTATATCTGATAAATTGCAGAACCTCTAATTTGTATTGTGTTAGCCATGTCTCGCACATGAATATTGCCTTATAAGTGGGTTTATCATTGATGAAAGCCTCCAGGAGATGTTGTGTGTTAAATATGCTTTGAATGTTTTGGAATATAATTTTAAATTGTTGGCCTGGAGTTTCGAAAAGTACGATCGTCACTAATATCAGTTATGTTGTGTTGAGTCAGGTAATTTTTGGAAGGTCTTGTTATGTTCATGTCGTCATAGTTCTGTGTTTTTTTTTTTTTCTTTTATAGGCTTGCGCTTGACCACTATCTCACATGATAGTAAGCGATGATGTGGTCGATGGTGGAGCACGCTTGCCTAGAAGTAACCTATTCACTCTTGACTTAAAGACCCCTAGATTGTAGCTATCGGGAAACACAGACTCCGGCAGGGAATTCCACTCCTTAGCTGTACGCATAATAAAAGTATTCCCAAAACGTTTAGTGCGTATGGGTGGGATGTCCACCATATATCGATGACGCATCGCCGTACGTCTGGTAGTCCGATTATGGAACGGGCTGGGTGGAATTAAATCATGCAATTCCATCGCACACTCCCCGAAATGTAACCGATAAAAAACCGACAAGCTGGCAACTCGGCGACGATGTTCAAGGCTCTGGAGCTTTGACTTAACCAGTGCCTCATCGCTGATGAGCCTCTTGGCCCGCTTTTCGATCGACTCCAGTGCATCAAGCTGGTATTTGGTCTTCTTGCGTTATAGTCAAATGTATTTTGAGCTTTTGAATTTTCGTGTAGTAAAAACCTTTCTTCTCTTTGTGTTTTCCTTTTCTGTAATGCTTCTTTGCTAAGGAAACCAGACACACATAGCCCTAAACTCTTCAATAGCCCGCGTTTTCAAGTACCTATGTATTTGGCCATTCTCTTACTGATCAGTTCTACCCATAGTGGTCGTTTAAATCCGTTTCCTCCTATACGATTAAGTTCTTCAATGTAGCCAGTGAGATAGACATTTAAAGTGTCGAAATATTACATTAAGAACGCAAATATTACCCTATCTTCTAAGTCTTTTTCTGTTTCGTCATAGTATTCATTAAGACCGTGGATAACAATTATTTTGGAAGTGTCACTAATAGAGGTAATATTATCGTTCATATGCATTTGTTTGTTTTGTAGCTCGGCTATGTCTGCTTTAAGTTTTGCGGTTTCAGTGTCAAGTTTTTTTGTATTTTCTTGTTTATGTGACTAATGCTCGTATTTACCTCAGTTGGTTCCAAAGAAATTTGTTCGGTTCTCTGGCTTAATTCTTGTTGAAGTTTTGCTACAGCTTTATTAATTTCTAACTGAACAGTATGTCTGCTTTTTGATAAAAATTATTGTTGGTGTAATTCTAATTTCGTGTCCTTAAAGATCACCAATTTTTCTTAATGTAATAGTTTCTTGAGTCAGTGGCTTAATTGTAGGGTTGTCAATTAATGTTATGGATGAGTCATATTCTTCAGGATTGCCCAGTATACTTTGGTCGTCTTGTATTTGGTCGTCAACGGACATTATCGTGTCATCAAGTGTCGGCGGTGATTGTCTCCTAACATGTATGACGTCACATTATAACCCTGAGTACACACCAGTTTTCTCTACTTTGGGTTCAAAGAAGCCTTTGATATAATTTTTGGTTCACATCAAACTGAATTCAAAAATATTATAAATAAATAAATACAATATAATATAATGTTAGCTAATTATAGTTAATTAAAATATAATCTTCAATGAAAATATAGGAAAGTATTTTAACTGTTTGAAATGGCCACTTCACAGAAAACTTATGTGTCATTATGGTGTCCATGTAATGACAATGTATACATTTTTGTATTAACTCGTTTGCCTCCCAGTGGGAAGAATTGACGATTTTTTTCGGATTTAGTTAATATATATATTTTTTGAAGACTGTTCTCTTGACTATTGACTTATTAGCCGTTTGTTGAAAATTTAAGTTAACCATTTTGTTACAGAATATTTCAGACAGCTTGTCCCATCTGCATATATTTCACTGCCGTACGTTCAATGCTTAGGTACTTCTGTAATGTGATATTTTAAACCATGGATCTATATAAGTAAGAAAGATTTAAAAAATACAACTGACTTTCAAATAAAAACACTACTAAGTGAAAAATAATCTAATTCAATCTCGGCAGGCGGTGTCAAAACCCAAAGAAACGAAAACAGGAACACCAATTTCCGAAATTGAAGTTATTTTTGTTTTATATGAAAGTCGGTTGTATTTAAAAAAAAAAACATTTTTTTACATGCTTATGGACAAGGCTTTACTATATTATTAAACTGGGCAGCGGAACATTTCTCAATTCTCCATAGCCCAGTTGGTAATTGGACGATGGAAACATGTTATTTTCCCCATAGACCAATTGGTCAAATTTCAATTGGTCTACGGAGCACCGACGGAAATTAATTGAAACATGATGATAACCTGGATTCTCTATTGAGGACATTGTGCACTAATCCAAATAAAAAGGTATTTTTGTGTGGGGATTTTAACATAGACAATTAAAAGAAATTGATTTACTTTGGAATTTGAATCTTAATTCAAATTAAATATCTATCCGGCTACAGAGAAGTCAAGTACCACACGGTTGTGTACTTGGACCGTTATTGTCCCTTTTATAAATTAATTAATTGCCTCGCCATATTCAACAACCTATGGTATGGTACGGCAATAGTAAAATGCGGCAATAAATATAACTATGAAACGGACATTAATAATGCATTGAAAAATATAATAAATTGGCTTAGTGGAAATATTCTAATATTAAATGTACCAATAACAAAAATTTGCATTTTTTGTTATTGGTACATATTGTCTAGGAGCTGAAAATTATAATATTGAATTCAATCGACAAAAAGTAGACTCGACAAATGTTACAAAATTTCTTGGTATTCTAATTGATAACAAAATGATTTGGAAACCGCATTCGGAGGATGTATTTAAGAGGTTAAGCAAGTCAGCGTACGTATTTTATAACCTGGCAAAAAAGTTAGTATTCGCACCGTGCTGGAAGCTTATCATGGTCTAGTTGCGTCACTTTTGAGATTCGGTGTTATATTCTGGGGTAACTACTGAGAGGGAGAGGATATTCAAAGCCCAAAAACGTTGCATAAGATCAATGACTAGTGTTCAAGTCTCTAAAATTACTCACCTTTCCGTCGTTGTATATACTTGAAGTTGCAACGTTGGTTAGAACAAACATACACCTTTTTACCCTAATGGACGATACGTAGAACACGTCCGAGACCTGTTAGATTTCAGTACAAAAATCTAATGTTTACAGGTAGATACAAAACGGCATTATTAAGAAAAAGCTTACTATCAATTGGACCCGTTATCTATAATCCTTAAGTCCTATGTAATTGAGGACTAGCCTATTGCCTATTGCAACCGGGCACAAATCCAGGCTGCTATTGAGAAACTCCAGATGGGAAAAACCAACAACACTTTGCTCGACCTGGGAATCGAACCCTAGGCTCAGCAGTAGCACTAGTAATGAAAAGCAAGTAATTTTAATCCTAATTATCTCTAGATTACAGTAGTATTATAATTTGTACTTGTCTTCTATACCAATATTATAAAGAGGAAAGATTTTTTTGTTTGTTTGTTTGTTTGTACCGAATAGGCTCCAAAACTACTGGACCGATTTCAAAAATTCTTTCACCGTTGGGAAGCTATTCTATCCCCGGGTGACATAGGCTACTTTTTATCGATGTATTCCCACGGGAACGGGAACTATGCGGGTGAAACCGCGAGGCGTCCTCTAGTATTATATATAACTAGCTGTTCCCCGAGGCTTCGCTCCTGTGGACCACCCTAACGAACTAGTTTTTGAAATAAAAAATAGCCTATGTCAATTAGGAATAATGTAGCTTTATATTGGTGAAAGAATTTTTTAAATCGATCCAGTAGTTTCGGAGCCTATTCGGTACAAACAAACAAAAAAATATTTCCTCTTTATAATATTGGTTTAGATAATATAAGGTTATTGTCAAACATTTAATTACAATTGGTTTGTTGAACCAATTTTTTTTTTGTTAGAAATGGAAAGATCATACATAAGTGTACTTACAAAACTATTTTTAGTTCTTTTTTATTCGCTGTAATTACAAAGTAATATCAAATTGAAAAGTTTTCTTGAATCCAGTACCGAAAACACCTCGATAGTTTCCGAACAAAACCGAGCCCGTGTGACGTCACAACGTTCATTTTTACTCATTGTAGCACATAGCTGATACGGTGTTTTGACTTCTAACCGATTCAATCTTGTTATTATGGTCAATATATTGATGAAAATCAAATATATTGATCAAAAATATTGATCCTTAAATGTTATCGTGCTTGCCTCATACCATTATGTACAAATACTATAAAAAATCCCCATTATATGTGAATCGCGCAATAGCCAAGTACCTAGCAATATATACCTACTAAAGTTTTGAAAAATGTTCTATGTCTTACTAGATTCCAAATAGAATGTGTTAATTATTATGTTATCTTGTTCTAATTTAGTATTAGATTCGTATTAATATATTACTTTGATCATTACAGACTGAGATTAGTACATTTTTATGGGAACTTTCGTGCAAAGTTGACATTGTTGTATAATTACATAACTTGAAAACATGATTTTTTGTTTAAGGAGATATATTCATTATTTTATTATTAAATGATAGATATATGCGTAAAACTAATATTTCTGTTTGAATTATTAAAATCGGTCAACGCATATAAGAGATATTTACTGAAGAGTTAGTGTAAAAAAATCTACAAAGTTAATATTTTCACGTTTTTGTTCTACAAAGTTTTTTAGTGTTTGTAAATATATAATTTAGATAATAGTGTTTAATATTATTAAGAGATATGTAATTAAAGGTAATTACCGAACATTTTAAGGATTTTGTGCAACAAATAAATATAAATAAAGGCTGCACAGATTTCGGGTTGTATCATATTTAGTGGTATCTAATGAAGATTTTTGATATCCAAAGTCGAAGTTTCGCGCCAATCGTGTTTGTTTACTTTTTATTTTACACCAATATCACCTACCCATATGTGAAAACGATTACGTTATGACAATTCTGTTTCTAAATGTACCTGGTAAAGAACAATTACAAACACCGGTCCACTAACACGTAATATTCATTACCACTACTTTATTAATGCTCAAAACTGCCAAATCGTCCATCCAGGTGGGTATATTATCGAAATCAGTCTTTAAGAATCCTTTATCACACATGACTAAATAAAATTTGCTGTTATAAATAATATTTTTGCACAAATTTTCGGATATTTTAGTCAATTCATTTGTAGTTCACACTGTAGTACAAAATTCCTTGAACGTTATGACGTCACCAATATGGCGACCAATCATGGCCCGTTCGTAGACAGGTGGTTTTTTTGAAAATTTTATCGATTTTCAATTGCTTATAATAAATTGAAAAAAAATATTTAAGAGATTTTTGCAACGACAATATAATTTATGATATGTAAAGTTTTAAAATAAATTTTAAAATCGTATTTTTTTTTTAATTCAACAACCCAATTGTCCGTTGTCGATATATCGTTTAACTCTTCAGTAGAAAAAAAAAATAGCAATTACTCTGTAGAACATTTTTTAATATGCGTTATTAACTAATGAGTACAAAAATGCCCAAAATTGCACCAAATGTACTGTCGCTCTAATTTAAAGTAAAGCTCCAATGTAATATTTATAGCGGTTATCAAAAAGATTTATGAATACTGAATATCTGATGATAGATAAAAAATTAACTGTTTTTAGAAATTGACTTGCAGATTGAAATTTTAACTCTCAAATATTTGAATTAGAATATAAAAGAAGTACAATAACGTTAGATAACAAAATTATAAATGTAGGGACTCGTATCTGCTACAGACAAAACAGACAAGAACAAGACAAATTACATACTAAGAAAATTTAGGTGGCTGATTTTTGGTGGTTAAGATATAAATAAGGTAAAAGCATTTTGTTTTTAAGAATATTGCTTAATTTACATAGCATTGTAATGAACAAATCAAAAGAAAAAGCGAAACAAAATTAAAGTATAATTTAGACCTAGTGTCCAGAATAATATGTACATCCAGATAACTATTATATTCCAAGGCAAAATAAATTATAGAATTTAATGAAACGAAATAATACTCATTTCCACACCACCATGAGGTGGAGGAAGCGGCGCGTTTATCGTGGTATCCCCAGTAGGCCTAATCCACATGTAATGCACTACTTTAAGTCCTTCTGGTCTTGCTTCCAAAAGAACTTCTTCTTCTTCGTGTCAACAGCACGGAGGAGAAGAAGTAAATTGTCAGATATAACAGGTTGATTCTTGTTATTGTTCGCTAATAATTTATCATCAGCGGCCACATTTATAATTTTTTTGACCTCAAATTCTTTGGGCCACACATTATTTTCCTTATAAAATTGTATAGAATATTCGTCTATGACTTTTACAACTTCTCCGCTTACTTTCACTCCTTTTGGTAATTCTTCTACTAGCACATAAGTACTTCTTTTCACCCATGTATATTTAATGAATTTTGTTGGCTCAGACACCAAGAATTTTTCACCTGTTGGAGTCATAACCTGAAACAAGAAATATAAATAAAAGTTTAACATTTCCATCTCTTAAATTAAGTGTTGTTTTATACTATTAGACACTAAAAAGTGGGACAGCAATAAAATGCAATTCAATAATAAAAAATCACGTGAAAAATAAATAACATCGAAAATGCATATTCGAATTACGAGCGAGAAAATAATAAACTAATTATTAAAAACCTAGTTCTTTTTAATAAAATAAAAACATCGTGCCTTTTAGGATTGCCTGGCTGGTTGCTAAGCCTTAAGTACCCATTGCTACAGTGTTAAAATAATTAGATATTCTTACCTGATGTAAGTTATTGCCTTCATATCTTACAACTTATACAATTCTATGATTTCCTTTAGGTAAGCAATGGTCGTCCCAGCGAGTTTCAATCGCCACATGCTTCCTTTTTTGAACTTTAGGCATGTTTTGTTTTTTACACTTTACGACGAATAACTTTATAGTAGTCACAGCAACCGAACGTTCCAGAGTTTAGACGGCTAATGCAGGGTCTAACGCACCCCCAACCCCCGTTCTCTATCAACTAGCTGAGGTATGAGGAAGGGGTCACGGGGGTGTGGAAGTGCGTTCTGATTGGTCCAATCACAACGCAGTCACGCACACACACAGGAAAAGACACGGACAGGCAGGTACGTAATGTAATTGCTATTAAATTCAGGATTATCAAGATTGTTTTTTGAAATTAGTTCCGTTACAGAAAATGATCGTTTCAAAAATAATTGAGTAACTATTTTGTACTATTAATGAAAAAGTTCTACAAATTTCATAAACATAATATTTTGCTTTTTGTGGTCACCCAAAACAAGTGATTCGAGTGATTTCAAACCGCACCAAACTTCGTGAGAAGATTTTTCATAATATGCCTTATTCTTCATGAAACTTCAACTGCATTAAGTTTATATGTCACTCGCTTAAAGGAACATAGAACTTCAATATTAAAACTTTTTCACAAAATAATAAGCTGACTTCAAAAGCAAAACACTAATAAATTTCGTTATAGAAGTCATTGTCGTTGGTTCCTCATGTTTTTAACGTTTTACGACTTACTTACTGCAATATTATAAAGAGAGAGCTCGAATTTTGTGAGTCTATTCAGACGTGTAGGATAATCTCTGGGACTACTAAACTTATTTGAAAAAATCTTTCACCATTTAAAAGGTATATTATCCCAAACGGTTTAAGACCATTTACAGAAAATACGGCATTTTCTAGATGTAAGATAATATTAGAAGTCGTGCGAAGCCGGACCACAGTTTTATTATCTTTATCCTTTTTCTTAGTTTTAATTTATATAACCTTTTATTTTTACAAACTGTAGCGTAACGTAATCTCAATTATTATGACTCAGGCAAAGCCTGGGTGGGCCATTTTTTTTTACTAAATCGAACGCGCCTTGATGCAAAATTACATAAATAGGCAAATCTAACGAAGAAATTATCGGACGACTTTTTTGTCAAAACTTTTAAGGTATTACGCTGATCTACAGTCGAAAAAAGGGTCCAAGCCAGCGGTAGTAAAATATTATGAGCGACTTTTTACTTGAACAGACAAAATATATTAAGAGGGACAGAGAGATATCCTTTATTTATTTAGTAAATTTTCATTTAAGCGTAGAATCCGGAACTATTACGTGTCCTCTCTTACATAGCTCGGTCTTCGTCTTAGTTATTATGTTTAAATTTCTGTTTCATTTAGAATATGATATGAATATGATATTTTATATAATATTTATTAGTCTATTGTTTTAGAAATTATTTATGTATTTTATTGGTTAGATAGTTTATTAATGTCCGACTTTAAATATTGTTCCTTTTTTACTTCTACCACCTGTTGCGTCCTTTGTAAGGTTCAGTTGAAAACCAGCGTCAGGCAACTCCCAGTTGTCTGGCATTTTGCTGAACTGGACCTTTTTGGCGCAGCCGCGGGGACACTATGTTATGTATGGCAAAATTAAGTTTTATTTGTACCTACATTGTGTGTATCTGTGTGTGCCAAATAAACTAGTTTTCTTTCTTTCTTTCTTTATAACCCAAAGGTTGACTGGTAGAGAATGCCTTGCTGCATTAAGTCCGCCTATGTATCACCATTGTACATGAAGTTTAAATAAATAAATAAATATTTAAGTTTTTTTTAAATATAAAATTTGCCTTATACTACTCGTTTTGAACTCTTTCTCCAAAGAATTTGGTTTATTAGATTCCTCATAAAAGCTCTTAACATAGCCGAAAATAAACAAAAAAAGCAAGTCACCGCAAAACAAATCGTATCTGTGTAGGTGTTTCAAATTTTCGTAATGCATATGCAATGAAATTATTAACCTACTTAGGTGTTGTAACGTCTACAGAATGTTCCTATTGTTCTGCAGACTTTCTAACAATTGAATGTATAAGAAGTTTTAATTTCATTAGAACTAATGACAAATTGGATATGAAAGGTCATTGGGCATCTTAGTATAGAAACCAAACCCATGGCGTACAAAAACGAAATATAGTAGAATGCATTGATATATGGTTCTGATTTACTAGGGTATCAATCACATTAGTGTGAGTCACGGGCATTTTGAAAAAAATATAACATTATCATATACCGGCTGAGTTTTTTAAGTGGGCCATATTCGAAATTATGAGGAAAAGCCATAACGCTGAAAGGAGCTTCGGTGCCGTTTTGACGATGAAAACTAAAACTATGGCCTTTTGAAAACTCAGTGTTCTTAGTTAGGCATCGAACCTGTTGATTTAGAAAAATAACTTTTTACCAAGAAAATACAACCGATCTCCAAATAAAAACACTACAAAGTTAAAAATAACTTGAATTTCGGCAGTCGGTGTTCCTGTTTTCGTTTCTTCGTTTTTTGACACCGACTTCCGAAATCAGAGTTATTTTTCATTTTGTAGTGTTTTTATTTGGAAGTCGGTTGTATTTTTTTGGTAAAAATGTTTTTTTTTTTAATTTTCACTTTTTAATTGTGGTACATAATGGACCATTTCTATAGTTAGGTACCTATAATGTCCAAAGTGATGCCTGCATGAAACTTGAACAAAACCGGTGGAATGAGAGTATTCCAGGGTAAACTGTTCACACCTGTGTACCCCTTTAGAGCGTACCAGAGTTATGTTATGTTATTATATGATGTAAACAATAAACAAACATGCGATTGCAGCTATCCCTAGTGATTTGCCGTCATTTATTGAAGAGTTTAGTTGCAGTATCCGAAATTCTTCATCAGATCTTGATTAAATTTATATGGGACCACATGGCAAGTAAATACTTTCAAATAAAAAAGAATTATCAAAAACTGTTCATCTAGTAAAAAAGTTCTGAGGTACAAATAAAAACAAAGTTAAATTGATAACCTCCTCCATTTTGAAGCCCATTTAAAATAAACACGCTGATTATTAAACGATCCGATAGTGTTCGGTACATTATTCTCCATCGATTTTGAATCAAATAAATATATGCAATGAATAGTCAAATTATTATATTTAGTTTAAAACTATTTTGGTTAATGTTCGCCAGTCTTCGCAAAGCGGGTCAGATTATGCCCAATGACCTTTGAAATCACAAAGAACTAGAACGTCTTATTTAAGTAAATTCAGAGATTTAAAAGTCACTACGGCAATCTCAGATTGGTAACTGGTACATGATTAATAATGAACAAGTTCAAGTTTCACACCTAATTATTGTTAATTTCGTTTCTTAGAATTTCCTAATTACACTAGCAACTTCAACAATGATTATATTATTAGTTTTATACCGAGTATTTACAATGTTAGGTTTTTTGAATATTACCTACTAATCTACTGGCACCTAATAGTAATCAGGTACCAAAATATTAGCTCCCAATATTCTTAGTAATTTCTCGGCAGTAACCTGATGTTTGGATTTGAGCCCAGTTGGTGGCAACAGTGGGAGCATTACGTGAGGGTTAGTTATACCTAATTGTCAAAATGAGTAATCAAATATATCTATTTGATATTTACTGGCCATCGCATATCTGCCAAACTTTGCGCGAGTCCATGCATCTCAACATCCAGCAACATCAAAATGAAAATGAATTGTGTTTCATGTATTGTGGTATTCTGCTAAACAGAACCACATATTTTTAAGTCTATTTACAATTCATTACACTATACAAACCATACCTTCATATCTGTTGGTATTTTATCACCTTTTGTAATTATTTTTTATGTTTTCTTTCATACTGTTTGTACCTGAAAAGCATACTTTTAATTATATCTGATTGTTTTAATATCTGAATCTTAAATTATATTGATAATTGGTAATTCTTGCAATATTTTTCTAATGTGACATTTTCATCTGACATGACATCTGTCTGTCTATTTTATTTTTCTTAAAACCATAGACCGAAACATAGGTACCATGGACTAAACCTCCTTTAAGCTAGGTTTACACTATTATAAGGGTAGCGTAGACAGACCCCTTTGTGAACCGTTTTTATTCGTTCTGGTCTTTATTACTTAATTGAATTTTGAATTTAAAATGTAGATAGAACACAGAACGAAGAAAAACGGGCGTCAATTTTTAGTTTGGAATCTGAACTGAACGCCGAAAGTCCTTTTACTACTGAGTATTACAAAGTGTATCTTCTGATCTAAAAACTCCTGGAAAACTCTTAAACTTTATATCCAGCTTGTGAAAGAGTGATATTAATATCTATAAACTATAAATAAACCGCATTTGGTCTCTTAAAAGTATTATTACTGCCGACCCCGACCCGATTGACTGCCTACCGTACGCCTACGTATCTGCATACCAACCAGTGACCTGGCTGCCTGCGTATCTACTCTACATCCTGCCTATCCGATTGCCTGCCCTACACTACAGCCTACTACTGCATACCAACCTGTGTGTCTGCTTGTCCGTCGAGACTTTAGCCAGCCTACTGTATGACTACTAATGCACACCAACCTGTGTGGCTGCTTGTCCGTCGAGTTACCTGATCACCACCTGCATACCTCGAGCATAGAAGAGTACCCGTCCGTCCTGCTGCCTGTCTAGCTGTCGAACGCAAGCAACCAACGACGTCTGAAGCCGGTCCCTAAGTTTATATCCTTTTCCTTAATTTTAATTTTTAATTACTTTTTATTTTATTAACGTGGCTTAGGTTTAGCTCCCTCTGAGCTAAACGTAACGCTACAGTATATAAAGGCGAAAGTTTGTCAAATCAAATCAAATCGTTTTTATTTGCTCAAACATGAGTACCATACATACATAACAAATTGTCAGCATGAAGAGATGTCAGGATACAAAATTATAGAACGTCATGTTTACCTTGAAAAATGGCATGCAAATATTAATAAAGAATACAAATCAAAATATAAATTAATAGATTGTCAAATTTAGTAATAATAAAATAAAAATATAAATTTCGTGCAAATGGCAATAAATTAAAATAAGTCAAAATTATGCTTCTAGAATGTCAGAGTAAAATAATAAAAAATAACGAATCAATCAATTCAAAATAATCATTCTAGAATGTCATCGCAAAATTATTAAAAAAATGTCAGGATATTAAAATATTTTATGTGTAAAATGCAAATGTCGTAACAAGAATACAAATCAAGGATGTGAAATTAAAATGTCAGAGTAAAATAAAAATGTAAAGAAATTAAAACAATATGTCAAAACAAAATATTCCAGATTGTCAGAATAAAATTTTATAAGATTAACAATACCATCTAAACAATAATATAAACATTCAAGTATTCAAAAGGAGTCTGTCAAAAAGTCATTTATATTATAACTAGCTGTCCCACGCGGCTTCGCTCCCGTCAACTGGCTACCTACCTACCCATCAACCCTACCTACTCTACATACATGATTGTTGTGTAATTAAACTGTTTACGCAGCGCACGCAACGGAAGCTCTCAAAAAGGAATAATATTGCCCGTTTTTCCAACATTTTTCATTTATGCTCTGCTCCTGTTGGTCGTAGCGTGATGTTATATAGCCTATAACCTTCCTCAATAAATGGACTATCCAACACAAAAAGAATTTTTCAATTCCAACCAGTAGTTTCTGAGATTAGCGCGTTCAAACAAACAAACAAACAAACAAACAAACAAACAAACTCTTCAGCTTTATAATATTAGTATAGATAATACTTGTCTGTTAATAAATTTCGAATCTTCTTTTTAAATTGATTTGTTGTCATAGCTTTATATGACTGTGGTATTTTGTTGTATATTTTCGGGGCCATACAAAAAAAGCTTTCCCCATGAGGGCAGTTTTTGCCGAGTCAAACAAAGTTGACTATTGTCACGTCTGTTGCGTGGAAAAGAGTCAGATAGACGTGGAAAGTGTTGGGGACTTTACAAACGATGCAACCTCAAAAATATATAAAGAGGCTAAAGTCAATAATTTGTATTTTTTAAACAATGGTCTGCAGCTTTCTGTCGATTGTATCTTAAACATAGCCCGAATACACCTCTTTTGAGCTTTAAATGCTATTTCTCTGTCCGTAGAGTTACCCCAAAATATTATACCATAGCGCAGAAGTGATGATACCAATCCATGATAAGCTGTCACCAAAGCATCTGGCATCTTGTGAGTGTGTTTGTTACTGCTTCACGCTCAAACGGCTGGATGGGTCTGATTGAAATGTGCCACAGCACAGAGATAGATTATAGTCGGATATATCACATAGGATTCTTTTTATCTCGGGAATTTGTTCCCTCGGCATACTTTTCGTAACTCACGCGGTCGAAGCCGCTGGCAGAAGCTAGTAAACAATTAAAAACTTAAGCCATTCGTTACTAACTATAGAATAAGTAGGTATGCTGATGTCTGTAGTGGCTTTAGAATCTTTTGTAATTAATGACAAAGCTTTTTTTATTTTTCTTTTGTTCTGTTTTATTTTGCAATACTTTGTATTTATTTACTGATTTTATAAAAAAGACCATGTGTGCAGACTGCAAACTTCGTAAATAAGATAAACTAACTTAGCTAAGCTTAAGATTTTGATCTGCAACTGGGTTTTTGTTAAGTGATATCGTTTTGCGCGGATGTGATGAATATTTATCTTTTTTAGGGTTCTGTACCCAAAGGGTAAAAACGGGACCTTATTACTGAGACTCCACGGTCCGTCTGTCTGTGTGTCTGTCACCAGGCTGTATCTCATGAACCGTGATAGCTAGACAGTTGAAATTTTCAAAGATGATGTATGTCTGTTGCCGCTATAACAACAAATACTAAAACGTGTTTCTTTTGCCGTTTTTGCGATAATGGTACGGAACCCTTCGTGCGCGAATCTGACTCGCACTTGGCCGGTTTTTTTTATGATGTACGCCATACCTGACACAAATAAACTTCTTTTTCTTTCTTTCTTCTTTTTAAAAGATTTATTTAACTTACCTTTTTAGTTAGTTTTCTTGCAACTGAATTTCAACAACTTACCTGTCCATTGAGTAATATATGACTCTCAGGAACGTCTTCTAATAAGTACATGAATCGTAACTCATTTCTCTATACAACTTCATGTGCATTTTTCTCTATGAACATCATATGATATCTCATGTGCTAGCCAAAAGATGATTGGATGAAACCTAAAGTGACACAAGCTAAAGAGCAACGAAATAAACTAAGGAATAAATTAAATAAACAACCTAACGAACATCTTTAAACTGAATTTATCACTTTAAGAAACCAAACAATTAAAACTATCACTGACACAAAAAACAAAACTACTTAAAATCATTCCACAATTGTTAAAAAAAAACCATTGAAAATGTGGGAACTCATAAAAAGCTAACAATAAAAAGTTAACACTAAAATTAAGCAGATCCATGGTGTATCTAAGGTAAAATAGTTGAGCCGATGAGCAGCAAAACACTGCGGTGTCTCATAAGTATTGTATATTACAGGAGACATAATCTATGACTTACTGTACCTACCTATTTCCACTATTTACATACTTATCTTTCTAGATAGAAAGACGCTTACGCTTAGATATGCGTAAGTAACAAAAAATGTTTTAGACTCCAAAATTAACTATGTAATCGCATATAAAGCTTAGGGAACTTACGAGTAATAGTCGACCAACTTATAAAATGTACTTGGAAAAGTAAAAAAAGTTTGTTACAGCTTTGTTCGGTGTTCTCGTTGTGAATGTAGCTATTTGTTAAAAAGAACGCCCTTTGAGACCATGGTTAATAATTACAACCCTGAGCTCCTTTCTCTGTGGGAGGGCAACATGGATATACAATCATGTGACAACGTTACATCTGTCGCGTATTATGTGGCGAAGTATGCTAGTAAATGTGAGCCACATGATACGGGTGAAGCAGTTCGGGAAGCAATTACGAAAGCAAAGAGAAGCGGTGGCGCCGTATGGAAACGGTTGTTTTCCGTCTCAATTGCTATTCTTTCACAGCGGTTGGTCAGCGCGCCCGAATGTGCATAGCGCATAGCCGCAAAGCAGTATTTGTTAATAGCTGTAAACCAGAAGAACGATTCCGGCTGCTGCGTTTTAATGGAGATGAAACAGCAATTTACAACAATATTTTCGACCGTTACGTGCTCAGGCCTGATGAGTTAGAGAACATAAGTCTCGCTGAATTTGCCGTCTACTATGAGACTGTATCTTCTTCAGCATGTGATGATGATGACGGTGATATAGAGATGAGACATGTTGAAAATCAACCGTTAAAGTTCATTAAATTGAGAGACAATTCACGAATGCGAATTCGCAATAAACCGGCAGTATTACGCACGCGGTATTATACTCTCAACAGTGACCAAGAGGCTTATTATTATAATCTACTTGTTTGCCATATTCCGTTCAAAAATGAGAATGAACTTTTATTAGAAGGAAAATCTGCGGAAGAATGTTTTTTAAGGCGACAGGGCGAGTTGAGACCACTGCTGAACGGCGTTAGCTCTGAAGAATTTGTTCATGCAGAGCAAGTAATACAGCAAGCACTCGCTCAAGCAGCCGCATTAAATGCCGTTCATGATACGCATACCGATGGTACCAGAAATGAGCCGGTTATGTGTGCTGACGAACTTTTTATATATGACCATGATGACTACTGCAATAACCTCGATCAACGAGCAGTAATGACAGATGATGCATTTTTTGGCAATAAACGCGGGTTGAATATCCAGCAAAACAATTTATTCCAAAAAATTACACAAGCCATCCAAAACGATCTGAACGGCAATGACGAAATATTATTAACATTTATTAACGGTGGAGCAGGAAGCGGCATGTCTTTCGTTCTGGAATTGCTGGTAGAGCATATCAAGCGATGTTATTCTCCTACTGTAGACTCATTGCTTAAACCAACTTTCGTGAAAGCATCATTGACTGGAGTTGTCGCTCGTCAAATATTGGTAAGACCCTGCATGCCGTTTTTTATTTGCCAATTGAAAAGGGAAATACTAGGGCATATAATCGCATGACTGGTCACAAATTGGAACACGAAAGAATAAAGTGGCACCACATTCATTGGTTAGTTATCGACGAAGTCTCTATGGTCTCGTACGAGAACCTTCGTATTATACACTTTAGACTGCAAGAGTTTAAAAACAATGATCTCTTATTCGAAGGAATGAACATACTGCTCTTTGGTGACATAATGCAGTTTCCACCTGTGAAAGGGAATTGGTGTTTCATGCAACCAGGATGGTTTTCGGCAGAAGTCAACTTTTGGCACCAATTTTGTTTCTGCGAATTGACAATAAATATGCGACAGCGAAATGATCAGAATTTTATAGAACTTCTCAATCATTTACGATTTGGAGAGCTGATAACTACAGAATTAGACCTGGTGTGTGAAAGACGAAGGATCCCTTTAACTGGTGACTTTGCGGATGGTGCCGTGGTTCGCATCTATCCCACCGTTAAACAAGTTGATGAATACAACAGTTAAATGACTTCTGCCAATGCAGCATTAAACCGGATATACAAGATACACGCAAATGACGAATCACGTGAAGCAGCAACCTACGGCAGAAAACCTCCGGATAATTTTATTCCTAGCGACGTCTCGGGGGAGTCTGGACCGACCCAACGCGAATGTATACGTACATCCGTGGAGGGGCGACCCGAACTGCCAGGCACTTCTTCTCATGCAACCGAGCGGGTGGGCAGGTTGCGGATAGCCCAACCCCGACTGCGGGACCGACTGATGGCGGCTACATTCGCTGTCGGCGACCCTGTGGTCGGGGCATCTGTTCAAAGATCCCGGACAAGAGAAGTTCCCGAAAGCCAAACCCCAGGCCTAGGGTAACCCATACACCTACTATCCTATGTTCTCATCACCTAAACTAGCCATCCTTCCCTATCCGTACACATCCCGTCGATCCTTAAATCTCTAGGTCAACTCCCAGGCCTAGGGTGACCCCCAAGAAACCCACACCTCTATCCATTAAACTCCTTCCCTCTTATCCCCTCAATCCCGTCGGTCCCCGAGGAAGGGTAACCTCGGATTCCAAAAAAGCCCACCCCCCTACAACATGAACATGCAGAAAGAAGAAATTGGTACCCAGGTGGGTCCCGGCCAAGCCGGGGAATCCCACACCGCTTCGGTGGTTAGCTCCCAGCGTAATATGGGGGGAGCATCAAACTGCATTTTTGACACATTAATGCCGCGCTTCTCGGCGCGGCCGGCTGCTGACTTAGCGCCCACAGCACAGGCTGCGTTCAACGCGCCCATTTACTCGACCCCGACTGCAACACCCGCTACACGGTGCATGCCTCCCACGAACCCCTGGCAACAGAGCGTCGTGCGGAGCAGCACTAACTACCCAGACAACGACCCAGACCAGCACGGACAGACAGACACGGGGAAAGATGCTGGAACTGGCAGTCCCACAACTCTCCAGGCTGTAGTTGATGGAGTACGCCCGCTGAGTAAGCGCGAAAAAATCATCGCCCGCGAGAGTAAAGTAGGCGACCGAAAGCGCAATACCCGCGACGGCACCAGCCAGAGCGAAGCGCGATCGGACGCTGAAGGGATGGTACGCGACCAACCGCCAGTACGCGTAGGGGAAACCCAGCGCGAAAAGCGGCCGGACGCGGGGTCACGCGACCAGTCGCAAGTACGCGTAGGGGCAACCCAGCGCGAAAAGAGGCCGGACGTGGGGTCACGCGACCAGCCGCAAGTACGCGTAGGAGAAACCCAACGCGAAAAGCCTTTACACGCGACAGAACCTGCCAGGCCCGCAAACCGACCCCAAGACACAGACAGAACCCACGACGGAACTAAACCCAAACACACCAGGAGCAAGCGTGGTGGAGCTGCACGAAAAACAAATAAGACCGTGCCAAGCCCCTCTAACCTGCAACCTGGATCAAGTGGTACAGCGCCATTAAAGAGGGTGCGCCCCGACGACACAGCCTCGCCAAGTACACTTCAGGGGGACGCCAAGCGGGTGAAGACCCACTCCGTTCAGGGGGGGCAGAGAACCTACGCGCAGGCCACGACGGATATTCCTGCGCGGCTGGCGGTAGCAATCCGCCTTCCCGACCCCGGCAGAGAACTGACTAGGCAAGAGTTCCCACTCCCGGCCTTCCGCGGATACCCACGGGTAGCGGAAGGCACGGTGCAGTTATGGTGCGAAGATGAGAATGCTCTGACCTGGCTGACCCAGAATGTTCCCCACATAAAACTCCCCGATAACGACCTTACACTGACGGTACTTAAACAGACCGACGTGCCCACCCGTGTCCGAGCCTCGCTCTTCGTCCCTCGCTACAGAGGTGATGTGGGCAGGCTCCACGGTATTCTGATCCGTCAGAATACCTGGTATGACATCAGCAGGTGGTCACTGTACAGGGTGACAACCGTCGGTGGCGACCGCTACGGGACATACCTGACCCTGGGGCTGCCACCGGAGGAAGCCGAAAAGGTCCTGCGGCGGGAGCGACGGATATCGTACCTCTTAGGGTCGATATACGTGCGTTTCTGGCCCACGACCCGACCCTCCGACACACAGACTGACAGCACGGATGGGAAACCATCAGAACAAATGACGGAACCGACGACGACTCTGACAAGCGACACGGACATTGTCCAGCTCGAGGAGGAGATGGCCCGAGCGGCAATGGCTGAGGACGCCGACACCCTACCGCCCGCTTCACCTGGCTGGAACGAGCAGCTCCTTGCCTCGTCACCGGGCGAACGACACGACGACAATTACAGAGAGGTGGAGACGGAAGGACTTTCTGATGGATCCACCTCCGACTAACTCCACCACATCTCCATCCCCATCCCCACCCCTCAACATCATCCAAACCAACCTCCAGCATAGCCTAACTGCCACGGCTAGCTTACGCAGGGCACTGGAGGTAAAGCCCCGAACCATCGCACTGATCCAAGAGCCGTGGATCAGGAAAAACATTATATGTGGCCTCAGTAACATCGGAGGTAAGATAATTCTCGACACACGCGGCTCAGACAAGCCAAGAACCTGCGTGTACATACCCAATGAAATTCCCTTTACGAAACTGACTCAATTCTGTTCCAGAGACCTGACAGCTGTCAGGCTCCACACTGAAGGTAGCGATCCAGACGTTGTACTGGCCTCGGCATACATGCCAGGCGAGGACACAGATTGCCCGCCAAAGGAGCTAGCCGACCTAGTGCAGCACTGTGAGCGCGCCGGTCTGGACCTGATCATCGGCACCGACTCGAATACCCACCACCCGCTCTGGGGCAGTGTCACACCGAACTCCAGAGGAGAGGTACTATCCATCTTTTTATTCTCTACTAATCTTAACATTGTTAACCGCGGCACAGAACCCACTTGGGTCACGGCCCGTGGACAAACGATAATAGATTTAACACTCGCCACAGAAAACGCGACAAACCTTATAACAAATTGGCACGTATCGGACGAGCCTTCTTGCTCAGACCATAGAAAGATCCGCTTTACACTAACTACAAACACTAAAAAAACCCGAAGCGTACCAACGTTCCCGGGTTCAAAAGCCGTCTGGCCTCACTATTAGCTGAACATCTAGCACTGGCACCCATAAGGGACCAAACACAATTAGAACACACCGTAACAATATTATCCAAATACCTAACAGAAGCTTACCACGCAAGCTGTAAATCAAGAGCGCCACAAAGCAGGAACGAGAGGAACCCCTGGTGGAACGATGAACTTGGTAAACTCAGAGACACGATACGTAAGCAATTTAACAGAGCAAAAAACACAAGACTCCCGGAAGACTAGGATTCATACAAAGAGACCCAATATGCATACAAAAAACAGACTAGAACCGCCAGAAGGATGGCATGGCGGAAATTCTGTGAATCCATTGAAACAAATAATGAGGCTGCAAGGGTACGGAAGATCCTATTAACTGACCAGGTCCGAACCCTCGGCGCGCTGAAAAAACCCGACAACTCATACACACAAACCGACTATGAAACCAGCAAGGTCCTCCTCGAAACTCACTTCCCGGACTGTCAAGTCCTGGAGGACAGGACGTGGGAGGCTGAACCCGAATGGACCCCAGCGGAACAAGACTGGTCAAGAGCCCACAATATAGCAACAGTAGACCGGATAAAATGGGCTATAAGCACCTTTCAGCCATACAAGTCGGCAGGGCTGGATGGCATCTTCCCAGCCCTGCTACAATGTGGGGTAGATTATCTAACGCCATGGCTGTTGGAGATCTATCGGGCCTGCATAGCACATAGATCCGTACCTCTCGCATGGCACGAGGTCAAAGTCATCTTCATACCCAAACCGGGAAAAACTGATTACACACAACCCAAGGCATATAGACCTATAAGCCTCACATCCTTTCTACTGAAAACCCCAGAAAGACACTGTGATAGGCACATCCGTGATGGGCCTCTACGGGAAAAACCACTGCACAAACAGCAGCATGCGTACTCCACAGGCAAATCAACAGAATCTGCGTTGCAAAACGTAGTTTCTAAAATTGAATGCGCAGTGGACCACAAATGCTCAACACTGGCTGCCTTCATTGACATCGAGGGCGCCTTCGATAAGACCATGTTCAACAGTATCAACACGGCCCTCGACAGACACGGCATAGACCCGACCCTAGGGGGCTGGATCACCAATATGCTCAAACTGAGAGCGGTTCAAGTCACGGTTAACGACACTACGAGGGCCATCGTCGCGAAGGGCTGTCTGCAGAGGGGCGTCCTTTTGCCACTTCTGTGGAACCTGGTAGCTGACAGCCTCCTCAATACACTCAACGACAATGGTTATTTCACCGTTGGCTACGCGGATGACATAACAATAATAATAAACGGGACCCACGAAAACACTCCATGCAATCTCATGCGTCAAACCCTGAGAATAGTAGAGGAATGATGCAAAGAGCACCAACTCTCAGTAAACCCCACAAAAACTGAACTTATTCTCTTCACATAAAAGAGGAAACCGATGACACTGCAATTACCGCGTTTCTTCGGAACAACCCTAACCCTAAGCCTTTCAACCGAAACCAAGTACCTGGGCATCTATTTGGACAAACAATTGAATTGGGCAAAACACATGAACCATATCATCACAAAAGCTAGTATATCCCTGTGGCAGTGCAAACGACTGCTAGGCAGGAACTGGGGGATTAGTCCCATGGTCACCCACTGGCTATATACCACAGTCATCCGACTAATCATCACATATGGCTCGTTGTTCTGGTGGCCCAGGACACACCTCAGCACAGCCAAAGAGATCTCGAAAAACTGCAGCGGTTTGCTTGCGGTGCAATCACTCGCAGTATGAGACCCACTGCAGCCCTACAGGCAATGCTGGGACTGCCACCTCTACACCTTATTGTGCGGGAGGAGGCAGCCCTGGCCACTTTTAGACTCCATCTATCAGGTACCCTAAATAACGACTCCAGAATTAAGCACAGACTCATAATGGAAGATGCAATCAAGCGTAAACCGATGTTAGCATCACCATGCGACAAAGCCCTCAAAACACACCACTTTCACAGGCACTACAACATAATACTCACAGAAGAACGATGTGATTACTTAGGCCCGAAAGAGATGAGAGTATACACCGACGGATCGAAATCAGACTCCGGTACCGGAGTTGGAGTCTTCTCACACGATTTCAACATACATATATCCAGACCGCTAGGAGGGTTCAACACCGTCTATCAGTCGGAGTGTGTGGGCATTATACAAGCGGTCCATGCCCTAGAAGCCAGGAGGGTTACGGACGCCCACATACGAATACTCTCCGACAGCGCATCAGTCCTCCTCCTTACGGAAAAAATATATTACATCAAAACTAGTACTAGAATGTCACAACGCACTAGAACAAATAACAGTATCTAGTCGCAACACGGTGACACTACAATGGATAAAGGGACACAGCGGATCGCTGGGCAACGACGCGGCTGACGAGCTTGCGAGACGTGGATCCAGCTCGGCGGTCTATGTACCCGAACCTGTTGTTCCCATCCCCTTCAACCAAATACGCAAGTGGCTACAGGAATTCACCCAGACACAGGCGGAGAACTGGTGGGCCTCGACACCGGGCTGCAGGCAGTTCAAAGAAGCTCTGCCATTTTTGGACAGTAGGCTTACCAGGCGTCTTTTACGACTGGACAGGAATGGCCTGCGCCTGGTGACGGGGACCATCACGGGACACTGCTCACTCAACAAACACTTCCACACAATAGGCATCACGGTCAGTCCTCTGTGCAGGGCATGCATGGAGGCCAGGGAAACCGTTACGCACGTTATCTTTGAATGCGCAGGTGTAGCCCAGATATGATCACGATCTCGCGATCGACCCAGATCTTACACAGATATGTTGAGGAAACCAGGAGCTCTAATTGACTTCTGGAGGGAGGTGGGCTGATTGGAGTGACCACCCAACGGCCACCATGGCCCACGTACAAAGGTTTATTTGAAGACTAAGTGCGGAAACCAAACCCCCCTAACATAGAACATAGAACATTCCCAGCGACGTTAATAACTGCAATGGTCTTTTACCGACGATACTTTTAGCTGTCGATTCTCGCGTCATGTTAAGACGAAATATCGCTGTTTCGGATGAGCTCGTGAATGGAGCTATGGGTGTTGTAAAAGAGTTTAAATGGCCAGAGTTACGCAGATATCAGTTACAAGAAGGTGAAATGCCAGACGTTGTTCTCATTAAATTTGATGACGCGACAATAGGTAGTAGATTAAAAGATGCTAATGGCTTCGTTTCCATTCCGCCAATGTGTGCTACGTTCCAAGCAACTAGAGGCTATAGTAACGTTAAGCATCGAATGTTACCTCTTATTTTATGCTGGGCTGTAACCGTGCATAAACTACAGGGTTCAACACTCGAAGAACTTTGCGAAAGGACAAATCTACGTAGCTCTCAGCAGAGTCAAGACTTTAAAAGAAATAGCTCTATCTGATTTAGAAACTTCTAAACTGTTAACCAAACCCCACAATGAACGAGCATTAGCAGAAATGCAACGATTGAGAAATCTCATTTTTGACGAAAGGTAGACCGGTACCATTGTACCATAATAATTATAATTAAAATGTATTGTATTGTGACAGTAGGCCAAGAAAACGGTCTGCCAGTTTTGAAAATGGTTTACGTGTAACTATTTAAGAAATCGTATTGCCACTACGTAGGCCATCTATGGTCTTCATTACCAGTTTTACTTCACCACATTGTGCTTTCCGAAGGCACGAATCACTATAAAAAAATACGCAAATCGGTTCCAGGGTGCCTATAAATTTTTCAAATTTATAGGCACCCTGGAACCGATTTGCGTATTACCACCCTCGATTTATCCAAGATCCCGTCATCAGATCCTGACTTGATGACTATGGGAAGGAAAGTATACCCATCAAAAGAAAAAAATATCCAATCGGTCCAGTCGTCTTTGAGTAATCGGGGAACATACCTACATAAAAACTCCTCCTTTTTTATGTAGGTCAGTAACCACGAAAATCATTTATAGCCACTTACATTTCATGACGATTCCAATAAGCCCAAACACGACTAGGATACATTGTTTAAATTTGGAGTTCCAGTGCCTACCTGTCGGCTTAATCATCAGAACAGTTCGATGGTACCATTTACATCAGTACCATTTATTTATAAGTATTTGCTTCATCATAGTCGGTTAACTATTCGAGATATCTAATACCCGTGACATCTTTAGCATTAAGGAGTTCCAGTGGCCATATATGGTCTTCTTCATCCGTTCCAATCCACCAAATTATACTTTCTGGACGCAAATGATTGTTTTGTTGATGAAAATACCAAAATCGATATATGTATGCCTACAATATTTGAAGAGTTCCCTCGATTTCGCCGGGATCCCATCATAAGATCCTGACCTGACGACCATGGGACCACCTGGGAAGTATACCCTTTCAAACAAAAGCAGATTTTTTCAAACCAGTCCAGGCGTCTTTGAGTAATCGGGGACCATATATAAAAAAAAAAAAAACGAAATCGGTTAAAAAGCATTTTGTTTTTAAGAATATTGCTTAATTTACATTGCATTGTAATGAACAAATCAAAAGAAAAAGCGAAACAAAATTAAAGTATAATTTGGACCTAGTGTCCAGAATAATATGTACATTATAACCAATGCAAATTTAATCATTTTTTGTTTTACCTACATATGTTGCCCAATTCCTGGGCAAAAGAAATTATAGAATTTAACGAAACGAAATAATACTCATTCCACACCACCATGTAAGCGGCGCGTTTTTTTTTTCGTGGTATCCTCAATAGGTCTAATCCACATGTAATGCACTACTTTAAGTCCTTCTGGTCTTGATTCCAAAAGAACTTCTTCTTCGTATCAACAGCACGGAGGAGAAGAAGTAAATTGTTAGATATAACAGGTTGATTCTTGTTATTGTTCGCTAATAATTCATTATCAGCGGCCACATTTATATTTTTTTTGACCTCAAATTCTTTGGGCCACACATTATTTTCCTTATAAAATTGTATAGAATATTCGTCCATTAATTTTACAACTTCACCGCTTACTTTCACTCCTTGTGGTATTTCTTCTTCTTCATAAGTGCCTCTTTTCACCCATGTATATTCAATGAATTTTATTGGCATAGACACCAAGTATTTTTCACCTGTTGCAGTTATAACCTGAAACAAGATATATAAATAAAAGTTTAACATTTCGAACTCATAAATTAAGTGTTGTTTTATACTGTTATACATTAAAAAAGTGGGACAGCAATGAAATGCAATTCAATAATAAAAAATCACGTGAAAAATAAGTAACATCGAAAAAGCATATTCAAATTACGGGCGAGAAAATAATGACCAAATTTTTAAAAACCTAGTTCTTTTTGATAAAATAAAAACATCCTCGTGCCTTGTAGGATTGCTTGGCTGGTTGCTAAGCCTTAAGTACCTATTGCTATAGTGTTCAAATAATTTGGTATTCTTACCAGATGTAAGTTATTGCCTTCATATCTTACAAGTTTTACACTTCTATGATTTCCTTTAGGTAAGCAATGGTCGTCCCAGCGAGTTTCAATCGCCACATGTTTCCTTTTTTGGAACTTTAGGCATGTTTTGTTTTTTACACTTTACGACGAATAACTTTATAGTCGTCACAACAACCGAACGTTCCAGAGTTTAGACGGCTAATGCAGGGTCTAACTAACCCCCAACCCCCGTACTCTATCAACTAGCTGAGGTATGAGGAAGGGGTCACGGGGGTGTGGAAGTGGGTTCTGATTGGTCCAATCAAAACGCAGTCAACGCACACACAGGACAAGACACGGACAGGTAGGTACGTAATGTAATTACTATTAAATTCAGGATTATCAAGATTATTTTTTGAAATTAGTTCCGTTACAGAAAACGATCGTTTAAAAAATAATTGAGTACTAATACTAATACTAGTAATTTTGTACTATTAATGAAAAAGTTCTACAAATTTCATAAACATAATATTTTGCTTTTTGTGGTCACCCAAAACAAGTGATTCGAGTGATTTCAAACCGCACCAAACTTCGTGAGAAGATTTTTCATAATATGCCTTATTCTTCATGAAACTTCAACTGCATTAAGTTTATATGTCACTCGCTTAAAGGAACATAGAACTTCAATATTAAAACTTTTTCACAAAATAATAAGCTGACTTCAAAAGCAAAACACTAATAAATTTCGTTATAGAAGTCATTGTCGTTGGTTCCTCATGTTTTTAACGTTTTGCGACTTACTTACTGCAATATTATAAAGAGAGAGCTCGAATTTTGTGAGTCTATTCAGACGTGTAGGATAATCTCTGGAACTACTAAACTTATTTGAAAAAATCTTTCACCATTTAAAAGGTATATTATCCCAAACGGTTTAAGACCATTTACAGAAAATACGGCATTTTCTAGATGTAAGATAATATTAGAAGTCGTGCGAAGCCGGACAACAGTTTTATTATCTTTATCCTTTTTCTTAGTTTTAATTTATATAACCTTTTATTTTTACAAACTGTAGCGTAACGTAATCTCAATTATTATGACTCAGGCAAAGCCTGGGTGGGCCATTTTTTTTTACTAAATCGAACGCGCCTTGATGCAAAATTACATAAATAGGCAAATCTAACGAAGAAATTATCGGACGACTTTTTTGTCAAAACTTTTAAGGTATTACGCTGATCTACAGTCGAAAAAAGGGTCCAAGCCAGCGGTAGTAAAATATTATGAGCGACTTTTTACTTGAACAGACAAAATATATTAAGAGGGACAGAGAGATAAGGATATTTATTTAGTAAATTTTCATTTAAGCGTAGAATCCGAAACTATTACGTGTCCTCTCTTACATAGCTCGGTCTTCGTCTTAGTTATTATGTTTAAATTTCTGTTTCATTTAGAATATGATATGAATATGATATTTTATATAATATTTATTAGTCTATTGTTTTAGAAATTATTTATGTATTTTATTGGTTAGATAGTTTATTAATGTCCGACTTTAATTATTGTTCCTTTTTTTTTTTTTTTACTTCTACCACCTGTTGCGTCCTTTGTAAGGTTCAGTTGAAAACCAGCGTCAGGCAACTCCCAGTTGTCTGGCATTTTGCTGAACTGGACCTTTTTGGCGCAGCCGCGGGGCACACTATGTTATGTATGGCAAAATTAAGTTTTATTTGTACCTACATTGTGTGTATCTGTGTGTGCCAAATAAACTAGTTTTCTTTCTTTCTTTCTTTATAACCCAAAGGTTGACTGGTAGAGAATGCCTTGCTGCATTAAGTCCGCCTATGTATCACCATTGTACATGAAGTTTAAATAAATAAATAAATATTTAAGTTTTTTTTAAATATGAAATTTGCCTTATACTACTCGTTTTGAACTCTTTCTCCAAAGAATTTGGTTTATTAGATTCCTCATAAAAGCTCTTAACATAGCCGAAAATAAACAAAAAAAGCAAGTCACCGCAAAACAAATCGTATCTGTGTAGGTGTTTCAAATTTTCGTAATGCATATGCAATGAAATTATTAACCTACTTAGGTGTTGTAACGTCTACAGAATGTTCCTATTGTTCTGCAGACTTTCTAACAATTGAATGTATAAGAAGTTTTAATTTCATTAGAACTAATGACAAATTGGATATGTAATTTGAAATCACAAAGAACTAGAACGTCTTATTTAAGTAAATTCAGAGATTTAAAAGTCACTACGGCAATCTCAGATTGGTAACTGGTACATGATTAATAATGAACAAGTTCAAGTTTCACACCTAATTATTGTTAATTTCGTTTCTTAGAATTTCCTAATTACACTAGCAACTTCAACAATGATTATATTATTAGTTTTATACCGAGTATTTACAATGTTAGGTTTTTTGAATATTACCTACTAATCTACTGGCACCTAATAGTAATCAGGTACCAAAATATTAGCTCCCAATATTCTTAGTAATTTCTCGGCAGTAACCTGATGTTTGGATTTGAGCCCAGTTGGTGGCAACAGTGGGAGCATTACGTGAGGGTTAGTTATACCTAATTGTCAAAATGAGTAATCAAATATATCTATTTGATGTTTACTGGCCATCGCATATCTGCCAAACTTTGCGCGAGTCCATGCATCTCAACATCCAGCAACATCAAAATGAAAATGAATTGTGTTTCATGTATTGTGGTATTCTGCTAAACAGAACCACATATTTTTAAGTCTATTTACAATTCATTTCACTATACAAACCATACCTTCATATCTGTTGGTATTTTATCACCTTTTGTAATTATTTTTTATGTTTTCTTTCATACTGTTTGTACCTGAAAAGCATACTTTTAATTATATCTGATTGTTTTAATATCTGAATCTTAAATTATATTGATAATCATTGAGGTAATAATGTACTACGCACTAGAGAAGTCACCACACATCACTGCTGTATTCCGTTCGTGTGGGGTCGGCCGGCCGCACTTCACTCAGTTGCTTGCTAGATCTTGAGCGCCTATGTCATTGTTTGTTTCTAAACGAAAAAACGTTCAAACGCATTAAATATGCGGTCGTGTGTTTTAAGATATTGCACTTATAATTCAACTAATACGGCGAAATGCAAAGGAATAACTTTTCGTCAATGAGTAACTGGATAATCATTTTTAAATTGAAATATTTGGTGGGCGCCATTATGCCTCATTTCTCATATAGACTAAGAATTAAGATGTGGCAATTTGTGTAACAAGTGTAGGTAGAATAGTAGTAGATAGTAAAAATCAAAGTCAGCTAGACTTTGGTTTTTATAGCGGAAATTAACAATCTTAAGTATATTCAGATAGGAACTGACTGTGGTTATTCAAATAAATAGTTTAACAAATTGGTAGGTATGATAGGTGGGTAGGTGTCTAGGGTAGGGTAGGGTATGTAGGTATCCAGTTGACGGGAGCGAAGTCACGGGGGACAGCTAGTACCTAAATAATGGGACTACGTAAATTACTTCAAAGTCAGCGTTTACCTTTGATATTCTTATGCAAAGCAAACAGGACGGTTAGTACTGAGACCTTACAGGTACTTGCTGGCATACTTCCGGTCAACCTTGATGTGCAACGATATGCTGCAATGTACTATTAAGCACTAGAAACCATGGACGCGGAGTGACCGTGAGAAAATCTCTAAATTATTTAAACCACATATTGACGTCTGGGAGGAACTTTTATCCAAATGGCAATGTAGGTGGGATAATAATTCCACCAAGGGCCGACACCTCCACCAATTCTTTCCATCTGTTCGCGTGCGACTGGCCAGGACGTGACTGGAGATGGATCACTGTGTTGCCCAATATCTCACAGGGCAAGGTAACTTTAAAAGTAAATTATTTTCCTTCAAGCTCGTTGCCTCGCCTTTATGTCAGTATTTTACATCTGACTGCGAATATGTACAATCTGCCCATCATATCTTATGGGAGTGTATTCTTTGGCAGAATGAAAGCAATACTATGTTGAATAATGTACAGGCTGCATCAGAAGATGTTTACTATACGGATCTTGTGGTAACTAGAACGAATTTCCGTGCGTTCAATCGTTTTTGCCATACCTATTTATTATTGGAATCAAATATAACACCTCACAATGTTAGGACCCATTAATATTAAAGCAATTTTTTTTCCGTGGTGCCAGGCAACTGGGCTTATCCCAGTTGTAAATGACCCTTTGTGCCTATTGACCTTGTTTGTTCTGTCTCCTACTTGATATGGAGGGAACTGGAAATTTTTATATTTATTTTATTCTTTTCTGATTAATTTCGTTGCGGCATCCAAGACAGTTAAATTCATTATCCGGGACTTCGTCGAGCTTCATTGCCTCGGTGCTTTTCTAGTGATCGCCACTATTGATTTTGGCTTTCAGGAGTTGCAGTGATTTGGGAATAGTGCTGTGGGAATGTCCCAAAAAAGAAGTACATAAATATAATATTAAATTAATATACTATTTTATTAATATAATATTAATACAATATTACTTTACTAAGGTTATTTCAACAAATATTTTTTTTGAAAAAAAGTGTGAATTCTAATGAAGCTTATTAGGTATAAAGCTATGTAGGTACCGCTTCTGTAGTCAGTCAGCAGTTTAGTCTATATGAGTGACAAGTTGTTGCAGAATGTTGAACGAAACGCGTAAGCGCCATGAAAATCACGGCGCTTCCGTCTTTTTGACCGCGAGAAAACTATACCTTAGAAGCGCTCTAGCGCTGCGTGTTTATACTGTTTTGTTAGACGGCTAATTATTGTTTCAGCGCTGCAGCGAAGTTTAGTTTAAACTCTTGTCAAAATGGAGCATGTCCTTTACTTAGGATAGCTTCTCTAGTACATATTATTATCTCAATGTTGATAATTGGTAATTCTTGCAATATTTTTCTAATGTGACATTTTCATCTGACATGACATCTGTCTGTCTATTTTATTTTTCTTAAAACCATAGACCGAAACATAGGTACCATGGACTAAACCTCCTTTAAGCTAGGTTTACACTATTATAAGGGTAGCGTAGACAGACCCCTTTGTGAACCGTTTTTATTCGTTCTGGTCTTTATTACTTAATTGAAATTTGAATTTAAAATGTAGATAGAACACAGAACGAAGAAAAACGGGCGTCAATTTTTAGTTTGGAATCTGAACTGAACGCCGAAAGTCCTTTTACTACTGAGTATTACAAAGTGTATCTTCTGATCTAAAAACTCCTGGAAAACTCTTAAACTTTATATCCAGCTTGTGAAAGAGTGATATTAATATCTATAAACTATAAATAAACCGCATTTGGTCTCTTAAAAGTATTATTACTGCCGACCCGCCCGATTGACTGCCTACCGTACGCCTACGTATCTGCATACCAACCAGTGACCTGGCTGCCTGCGTATCTACTCTACATCCTGCCTATCCGATTGCCTGCCCTACACTACAGCCTACTACTGCATACCAACCTGTGTGTCTGCTTGTCCGTCGAGACTTTAGCCAGCCTACTGTATGACTACTAATGCACACCAACCTGTGTGGCTGCTTGTCCGTCGAGTTACCTGATCACCACCTGCATACCTCGAGCATAGAAGAGTACCCGTCCGTCCTGCTGCCTGTCTAGCTGTCGAACGCAAGCAACCAACGACGTCTGAAGCCGGTCCCTAAGTTTATATCCTTTTCCTTAATTTTAATTTTTAATTACTTTTTATTTTATTAACGTGGCTTAGGTTTAGCTCCCTCTGAGCTAAACGTAACGCTACAGTATATAAAGGCGAAAGTTTGTCAAATCAAATCAAATCGTTTTTATTTGCTCAAACATGAGTACCATACATACATAACAAATTGTCAGCATGAAGAGATGTCAGGATAAAAAATTATAGAACGTCATGTTTACCTTGAAAAATGGCATGCAAATATTAATAAAGAATACAAATCAATATATAAATTAATAGATTGTCAAATTTAGTAATAATAAAATAAAAATATAAATTTCGTGCAAATGGCAATAAATTAAAATAAGTCAAAATTATGCTTCTAGAATGTCAGAGTAAAATAATAAAAAATAACGAATCAATCAATTCAAAATAATCATTCTAGAATGTCATCGCAAAATTATTAAAAAAATGTCAGGATATTAAAATATTTTATGTGTAAAATGCAAATGTCGTAACAAGAATACAAATCAAGGATGTGAAATTAAAATGTCAGAGTAAAATAAAAATGTAAAGAAATTAAAACAATATGTCAAAACAAAATATTCCAGAATGTCAGAATAAAATTTTATAAGATTAACAATACCATCTAAACAATAATATAAACATTCAAGTATTCAAAAGGAGTCTGTCAAAAAGTCATTTATATTATAACTAGCTGTCCCACGCGGCTTCGCTCCCGTCAACTGGCTACCTACCTACCCATCAACCCTACCTACTCTACATACATGATTATAATTCGTCACTTCATTCTTCAGATACATTTACACAGGTAGTGCCTTTAGCCTACACGAGGTATTCGCGCACGTTGAGAGAATCGATTTTTCAATCGATTTCATTTTTTTTTTTTTTTTTCATCTACCCCGACTCGCCACAATCCAGTGTCGGTCGGGTTATCACCTCATTCCTTTCTTGCGCGAGGCAGCGTTCGCACGTGCCTAATAAAGTTATAACTACAAGTAAAAGTTACCTTGTGCATCACGTCACTATGCCGAAAAGGAAAAACGAAGAAATTATCAGGCGTTACAAACGCAAGATACAAAAAATGGAACAAGAGCAGCGGAAATATAATCGAATTATTTATTCATCGTCAGAAGATTCTGATCATAATTCAGGTTAGTAAGCTTACTTTTTACTGTGAAATCAATGCTTGTGCCTAACTCTTAAACCTGGAGGTTGACCGTGGGTCATCACGAAGGGAATTTTATTGCCTGGAGGTTAACCGTGTGTTATCACGAAGGTAGTTTGAAATTACGATCGTGTTTCGTAATTTAATCGAGACAATTTATATCGCCTGGAGGTGGATCGAGTATCCTCACGAAGGCAAAATATCGCCTGGAGGTTAACCGTGTGTTAACACGAAGGTAGTTTGAAATTACGATCGTGTTTCGTAAATTTCTTCGAGACAATTAATATCGCCTGGAGGTGGATCGAGTATCCTCACGAAGGCAAAATTATCATCTTATCTACCATAAAAGTGCGGTTTGACCAATAATAAAAATGTACTCACCGAATGATAAATTTTTCTTTTAAATTCGTGGGTTTCATAACTACCCCCAATAACATTCGTTATTGTTTCTTTTTAGACAATGAAAACCTGCACAACTCCGACCCGGAGCCTCAGAATGCCGATCCCATCTCTGTCGATAAAAATGAGGAGTGCAGAAATGATAGCGATCAAGAACCGATCCTAGTTCCAGAATTGGACCCCGAAATTCTCACCGCATTGGGTGAGGTATCGGAAGAGGCGCCCAAGCTTGGCCCAAAAATTCATGAGAAGTTACCACTACTGTGGTTACCCATTCTTCGTAAGGGAATGAACAAAGAATTAAAAGAGAAACTTGTCAAAGAGTATCCCGTGCCAGAAAACTGCACATTATTACAAGCACCAAAACTTAATCCCGAGATTTCTGCCGCGGTTGCTGAGGGTACTCGTACTCGAGATAAAAAAGTCGAAGCGGTACAACAGCAATTGGGCCAGGGAATAACCGCCCTTAATAAGGGCCTGGAACTCCTGCTGGACGATGGCAAGGACAGACTTCAAGCCATAAAATTTCTCAGCGATAGCTGTAGACTACTTTGTGATCTGCACTTTGTAGAAACTGAAGCTAGAAAGAAGATGGTCACTCCAGGATTAGACAAGTCTTTCTTAAACATCATGCAAGATGTTGAACGAGATGATACGCTTTTCGGTAACAAGCTTTCCGAAAAAATTAAAGCAACAAAGGTAATCGAAAAACACGGATTACAAATAAAGAAAACCGCTCCGAATCCTAAGCAACCAGCTACATCATACCAGTCGTCGACAAGTCGCTCACGCCCCCAGGGAAACTGGAGGGGCCCTTCTCGCTTCCTGTCGAACAGGGGGGGGAGGGGCGGACAAAGGAATACTGCTCCGAGAGGGGGACGAGCTCCAACAAGCAACTCCGCTCCACAGAGGCCACCACCGCAGAACAAGCAGCGTGCCACAACAACTCAACAATAAAGGTACATGCTGGGCGAATCCAACACTTTTATAATTGCTGGCTTAAAATTACTAATAATGCTCAAATACTGAACTGGATTTCAAAAGGTTATCCAATACCGTTTTGTAAGAAAGTTAGACAGGTCTTAACGCCACGTAACTCCGTCTCCACTGGTGAGCAACCAGATATGTTACAGTGTATTGAAAATTTGTTGGACCTCGGTGCTATTTCCCCTTGTCATAGGTCAAACAACGATTTTGTCTCTAGCGTTTTCCTAGCCCCTAAAGCCAACGGGACAAAAAGATTTATTCTAAATCTCAAGACTTTAAATAGATTTATTTCAACCTCTCATTTTAAAATGGAGGATTATAGAACGGCAGCTAGACTCGTACCTCAGTCTGGTTTTATGGCAAATATTGACCTAAAGGAAGCTTACCTCTTAGTTCCTATTGCAAAAGAGCATCATAAGTACCTGCGTTTTGAATATAATAAAAAATACTTTGAATTTACAGTCATGCCTTATGGGTTATCGGTTGCCCCCTGGGTATTCACAAAATTAATGAAAGAAGTCATTAACTATCTTCGTCAAGAAGGTTATAGGTCAGTGATATATCTCGACGACATTTTGTGCATCGGTGATTCTTATGAAGAATGCGCCAACAATGTCAACAAAACCCTAGCGTTGCTTAAATATTTAGGGTTTGTTATTAATTATGAAAAGAGTAACCTAGAACCCAGGCAGATTTGTCGGTTCTTAGGTTTCGTATTTAATACTGTCAATATGACACTTAGCTTGCCTGAGGAAAAACGACAAGGTATCATGAAGTTTCTTAAGAAATTTTCTAAACTGCCGAGATGCTCCATTAAGGAATTGTCACAATTAATCGGCGTGTTAACGGCAGCTTGCCCAGCAGTTCGATATGGTTGGTTATACACCAAAACCCTTGAACGTCAAAAATATTTAGCCCTTCAAAAGCATGATGACAACTTTGAAGCAAAGATCAAGCCATCAAATGTTATCCTACCCGACATAAAATGGTGGGAAGAAAACATAATGTCAAATTACAATATACTAAGACAAGACAAAAAGTTTGCCTTGGAGATATATACTGACGCGTCTAGAACTGGTTGGGGCGCCGCTTGTAATGGGAAACGCGCTAATGGGGGATGGAAAGATGAGGAATTATCTTTCCACATTAACTACCTTGAATTACTGGCCGTTTTCCTAGGACTAAAGAGCTTCGCTTTTCAGCATCATAATTGCTCTATTTTACTAAGAGTCGACAATACAACTGCCTTATGTTATATAAATCGCATGGGCGGAATCCGTTTCCCACATTTAAACGACTTAACAAAAATCATTTGGCAATGGTGCGAAGAGCGCAATATCTTTATACACGCATCTTATATTAACACACGCGATAATATCGAAGCCGACGAAGAATCGCGGAAAAATAATGCAGATACGGAATGGGAACTTTCTGATTGGGCATTCCAAACTATAGTTCAAACTCTGGGAAAACCCCAAGTTGATCTTTTCGCTTCTCGCATCAATGCCAAATGCATTCAATACATCTCATGGAAACCGGACCCCGACGCATTGACAGTTGATGCGTTTACAGTTACTTGGAATCATTCATTCTTCTACGCATTTCCCCCGTTCGCTCTCATACTAAAATGCCTGCGAAAAATGATCGAAGACAAGGCCACTGGCATTCTAGTCTTCCCCTATTGGCCTGGCCAAGCTTGGTTCCCACTGCTGAAAAGAATGCTTATCTCTGATATTGTCTTCTTCGAACCTAATCGGGACCTTCTGCGTTCACGTTTCAGGTTACGTCACCGGCTTCACACCAGCCTTACCCTGGGGGCCGCGACGCTCTCAGGACAGCATTTACAAAGCTAAATACCCCAAACGTAGCACTAGACCTAATGTTAGCATCCATTTCGGAAAATACGATGAAACAATATTCTACAACGTACAGGTTGTGGTGGCAGTTTTGTGTAGAAAAGGTTATAAATACCTTTGAAGCTCCGTTATCCGCAGTAATAGCTTTCTTAGTAGATATGTTCAATAAAGGAGCATCGTACGGAACTATCAATAGTCATCGTTCTGCCTTATCATTACTCCTCGGGAATAATATAGGATCAGACGAAAGGATTAAACGCTTACTTAAAGGTATTTATAGACAAAAGCCGTCCCATCCCAAATATACCACCACCTGGGACCCAAAAACTGTATTAGATTGCGTATGCGAATGGTATCCTAACAGTAATCTGGGTTTGGTCAAACTTACAAAAAAGTTATCAATTTTATTGGCTTTGTGCACATCACATCGCGTACAAACGTTCTCTTTGATCAAGTTATGTAACATTAGTAGATCCCCTTCAGGCATAAAGATAATAATATCAGACACTATAAAGACGTCAGCACCTAACCGTGAACAGCCAGTATTATTCCTACCATATTTCACGGAAAATCCAAGCATTTGTCCAGCCAGTACTCTTGATGATTACCTAGCAGCAACATCGGGTTTGCGACCTGAAGGCACAAAAAATCTTCTTGTTACTCACAAAAAACCCCATAAAAAGGCATCGTCAGGAACTATAAGCAGGTGGATAAAGCAGACTCTTGCAGAGTGCGGCGTTGACGTAACAGTATTCAGTGCACACAGCACGCGTCACGCCTCCACCTCAGCGGCGGCCTCTGCCGGAGTCTGCCTTGACACCATAAGGAAAACAGCTGGATGGTCTACCTCCTCCCTGACGTTTGCCAGATTCTATAACCGTCCAGTAGTGGACGAAGGAATATTTGCTCGGTCTGTCTGTGCGATCACAAGTACTAATAACGAGTAATAATAAGAATATCTCTTGTTACACAATTGTTTTAATGAACGAATTTATTGTATGATTTTATGTACCTAATTATCTAAATTGTAGATTCCCTGTTAGGGCAACCTTTACTTCCGTGCTTATGTGATTAATAATAATTATTAATAATAAGAAAGAGGATTGTTTATAAACAAAATATATATTTTCTTAGGAAATAAAAGTTTTCTACTGATGATCATAAATGTTTTATTACCACTTAAGAACATTGATAAAAATATCTCTAAACATCTACCTGTGTAAATGTATCTGAAGAATGAAGTGACGAATTATAATATGAGATCAAACGAACTTCTTGAAGTGAAGTTCGATCATTATTATAAGAGTCACTTCATTCGAAGATACATGGTTCCCACCCACCCAAAATCCCAGACTAAAAAGTAGAAAACTAAAATATCTCTGAACAAGAATGAGGTGATAACCCGACCGACACTGGATTGTGGCGAGTCGGGGTAGATGAAAAAAAAAAAAAAAAATGAAATCGATTGAAAAATCGATTCTCTCAACGTGCGCGAATACCTCGTGTAGGCTAAAGGCACTACCTGTGTAAATGTATCTTCGAATGAAGTGACTCTTATAATAATGATCGAACTTCACTTCAAGAAGTTCGTTTGATCTCATATTGTTGTGTAATTAAACTGTTTACGCAGCGCACGCAACGGAAGCTCTCAAAAAGGAATAATATTGCCCGTTTTTCCAACATTTTTCATTTATGCTCTGCTCCTGTTGGTCGTAGCGTGATGTTATATAGCCTATAACCTTCCTCAATAAATGGACTATCCAACACAAAAAGAATTTTTCAATTCCAACCAGTAGTTTCTGAGATTAGCGCGTTCAAACAAACAAACAAACAAACAAACAAACAAACAAACTCTTCAGCTTTATAATATTAGTATAGATAATACTTGTCTGTTAATAAATTTCGAATCTTCTTTTTAAATTGATTTGTTGTCATAGCTTTATATGACTGTGGTATTTTGTTGTATATTTTCGGGGCCATACAAAAAAAGCTTTCCCCATGAGGGCAGTTTTTGCCGAGTCAAACAAAGTTGACTATTGTCACGTCTGTTGCGTGGAAAAGAGTCAGATAGACGTGGAAAGTGTTGGGGACTTTACAAACGATGCAACCTCAAAAATATATAAAGAGGCTAAAGTCAATAATTTGTATTTTTTAAACAATGGTCTGCAGCTTTCTGTCGATTGTATCTTAAACATAGCCCGAATACACCTCTTTTGAGCTTTAAATGCTATTTCTCTGTCCGTAGAGTTACCCCAAAATATTATACCATAGCGCAGAAGTGATGATACCAATCCATGATAAGCTGTCACCAAAGCATCTGGCATCTTGTGAGTGTGTTTGTTACTGCTTCACGCTCAAACGGCTGGATGGGTCTGATTGAAATGTGCCACAGCACAGAGATAGATTATAGTCGGATATATCACATAGGATTCTTTTTATCTCGGGAATTTGTTCCCTCGGCATACTTTTCGTAACTCACGCGGTCGAAGCCGCTGGCAGAAGCTAGTAAACAATTAAAAACTTAAGCCATTCGTTACTAACTATAGAATAAGTAGGTATGCTGATGTCTGTAGTGGCTTTAGAATCTTTTGTAATTAATGACAAAGCTTTTTTTATTTTTCTTTTGTTCTGTTTTATTTTGCAATACTTTGTATTTATTTACTGATTTTATAAAAAAGACCATGTGTGCAGACTGCAAACTTCGTAAATAAGATAAACTAACTTAGCTAAGCTTAAGATTTTGATCTGCAACTGGGTTTTTGTTAAGTGATATCGTTTTGCGCGGATGTGATGAATATTTATCTTTTTTAGGGTTCTGTACCCAAAGGGTAAAAACGGGACCTTATTACTGAGACTCCACGGTCCGTCTGTCTGTGTGTCTGTCACCAGGCTGTATCTCATGAACCGTGATAGCTAGACAGTTGAAATTTTCAAAGATGATGTATGTCTGTTGCCGCTATAACAACAAATACTAAAACGTGTTTCTTTTGCCGTTTTTGCGATAATGGTACGGAACCCTTCGTGCGCGAATCTGACTCGCACTTGGCCGGTTTTTTTTATGATGTACGCCATACCTGACACAAATAAACTTCTTTTTCTTTCTTTCTTCTTTTTAAAAGATTTATTTAACTTACCTTTTTAGTTAGTTTTCTTGCAACTGAATTTCAACAACTTACCTGTCCATTGAGTAATATATGACTCTCAGGAACGTCTTCTAATAAGTACATGAATCGTAACTCATTTCTCTATACAACTTCATGTGCATTTTTCTCTATGAACATCATATGATATCTCATGTGCTAGCCAAAAGATGATTGGATGAAACCTAAAGTGACACAAGCTAAAGAGCAACGAAATAAACTAAGGAATAAATTAAATAAACAACCTAACGAACATCTTTAAACTGAATTTATCACTTTAAGAAACCAAACAATTAAAACTATCACTGACACAAAAAACAAAACTACTTAAAATCATTCCACAATTGTTAAAAAAAAACCATTGAAAATGTGGGAACTCATAAAAAGCTAACAATAAAAAGTTAACACTAAAATTAAGCAGATCCATGGTGTATCTAAGGTAAAATAGTTGAGCCGATGAGCAGCAAAACACTGCGGTGTCTCATAAGTATTGTATATTACAGGAGACATAATCTATGACTTACTGTACCTACCTATTTCCACTATTTACATACTTATCTTTCTAGATAGAAAGACGCTTACGCTTAGATATGCGTAAGTAACAAAAAATGTTTTAGACTCCAAAATTAACTATGTAATCGCATATAAAGCTTAGGGAACTTACGAGTAATAGTCGACCAACTTATAAAATGTACTTGGAAAAGTAAAAAAAGTTTGTTACAGCTTTGTTCGGTGTTCTCGTTGTGAATGTAGCTATTTGTTAAAAAGAACGCCCTTTGAGACCATGGTTAATAATTACAACCCTGAGCTCCTTTCTCTGTGGGAGGGCAACATGGATATACAATCATGTGACAACGTTACATCTGTCGCGTATTATGTGGCGAAGTATGCTAGTAAATGTGAGCCACATGATACGGGTGAAGCAGTTCGGGAAGCAATTACGAAAGCAAAGAGAAGCGGTGGCGCCGTATGGAAACGGTTGTTTTCCGTCTCAATTGCTATTCTTTCACAGCGGTTGGTCAGCGCGCCCGAATGTGCATAGCGTCTTTGCAATCTTGCACTTAAAATGAGTAGCCGCAAAGCAGTATTTGTTAATAGCTGTAAACCAGAAGAACGATTCCGGCTGCTGCGTTTTAATGGAGATGAAACAGCAATTTACAACAATATTTTCGTCCGTTACGTGCTCAGGCCTGATGAGTTAGAGAACATAAGTCTCGCTGAATTTGCCGTCTACTATGAGACTGTATCTTCTTCAGCATGTGATGATGATGACGGTGATATAGAGATGAGACATGTTGAAAATCAACCGTTAAAGTTCATTAAATTGAGAGACAATTCACGAATGCGAATTCGCAATAAACCGGCAGTATTACGCACGCGGTATTATACTCTCAACAGTGACCAAGAGGCTTATTATTATAATCTACTTGTTTGCCATATTCCGTTCAAAAATGAGAATGAACTTTTATTAGAAGGAAAATCTGCGGAAGAATGTTTTTTAAGGCGACAGGGCGAGTTGAGACCACTGCTGAACGGCGTTAGCTCTGAAGAATTTGTTCATGCAGAGCAAGTAATACAGCAAGCACTCGCTCAAGCAGCCGCATTAAATGCCGTTCATGATACGCATACCGATGGTACCAGAAATGAGCCGGTTATGTGTGCTGACGAACTTTTTATATATGACCATGATGACTACTGCAATAACCTCGATCAACGAGCAGTAATGACAGATGATGCATTTTTTGGCAATAAACGCGGGTTGAATATCCAGCAAAACAATTTATTCCAAAAAATTACACAAGCCATCCAAAACGATCTGAACGGCAATGACGAAATATTATTAACATTTATTAACGGTGGAGCAGGAAGCGGCATGTCTTTCGTTCTGGAATTGCTGGTAGAGCATATCAAGCGATGTTATTCTCCTACTGTAGACTCATTGCTTAAACCAACTTTCGTGAAAGCATCATTGACTGGAGTTGTCGCTCGTCAAATATTGGTAAGACCCTGCATGCCGTTTTTTATTTGCCAATTGAAAAGGGAAATACTAGGGCATATAATCGCATGACTGGTCACAAATTGGAACACGAAAGAATAAAGTGGCACCACATTCATTGGTTAGTTATCGACGAAGTCTCTATGGTCTCGTACGAGAACCTTCGTATTATACACTTTAGACTGCAAGAGTTTAAAAACAATGATCTCTTATTCGAAGGAATGAACATACTGCTCTTTGGTGACATAATGCAGTTTCCACCTGTGAAAGGGAATTGGTGTTTCATGCAACCAGGATGGTTTTCGGCAGAAGTCAACTTTTGGCACCAATTTTGTTTCTGCGAATTGACAATAAATATGCGACAGCGAAATGATCAGAATTTTATAGAACTTCTCAATCATTTACGATTTGGAGAGCTGATAACTACAGAATTAGACCTGGTGTGTGAAAGACGAAGGATCCCTTTAACTGGTGACTTTGCGGATGGTGCCGTGGTTCGCATCTATCCCACCGTTAAACAAGTTGATGAATACAACAGTTAAATGACTTCTGCCAATGCAGCATTAAACCGGATATACAAGATACACGCAAATGACGAATCACGTGAAGCAGCAACCTACGGCAGAAAACCTCCGGATAATTTTATTCCTAGCGACGTCTCGGGGGAGTCTGGACCGACCCAACGCGAATGTATACGTACATCCGTGGAGGGGCGACCCGAACTGCCAGGCACTTCTTCTCATGCAACCGAGCGGGTGGGCAGGTTGCGGATAGCCCAACCCCGACTGCGGGACCGACTGATGGCGGCTACATTCGCTGTCGGCGACCCTGTGGTCGGGGCATCTGTTCAAAGATCCCGGACAAGAGAAGTTCCCGAAAGCCAAACCCCAGGCCTAGGGTAACCCATACACCTACTATCCTATGTTCTCATCACCTAAACTAGCCATCCTTCCCTATCCGTACACATCCCGTCGATCCTTAAATCTCTAGGTCAACTCCCAGGCCTAGGGTGACCCCCAAGAAACCCACACCTCTATCCATTAAACTCCTTCCCTCTTATCCCCTCAATCCCGTCGGTCCCCGAGGAAGGGTAACCTCGGATTCCAAAAAAGCCCACCCCCCTACAACATGAACATGCAGAAAGAAGAAATTGGTACCCAGGTGGGTCCCGGCCAAGCCGGGGAATCCCACACCGCTTCGGTGGTTAGCTCCCAGCGTAATATGGGGGGAGCATCAAACTGCATTTTTGACACATTAATGCCGCGCTTCTCGGCGCGGCCGGCTGCTGACTTAGCGCCCACAGCACAGGCTGCGTTCAACGCGCCCATTTACTCGACCCCGACTGCAACACCCGCTACACGGTGCATGCCTCCCACGAACCCCTGGCAACAGAGCGTCGTGCGGAGCAGCACTAACTACCCAGACAACGACCCAGACCAGCACGGACAGACAGACACGGGGAAAGATGCTGGAACTGGCAGTCCCACAACTCTCCAGGCTGTAGTTGATGGAGTACGCCCGCTGAGTAAGCGCGAAAAAATCATCGCCCGCGAGAGTAAAGTAGGCGACCGAAAGCGCAATACCCGCGACGGCACCAGCCAGAGCGAAGCGCGATCGGACGCTGAAGGGATGGTACGCGACCAACCGCCAGTACGCGTAGGGGAAACCCAGCGCGAAAAGCGGCCGGACGCGGGGTCACGCGACCAGTCGCAAGTACGCGTAGGGGCAACCCAGCGCGAAAAGAGGCCGGACGTGGGGTCACGCGACCAGCCGCAAGTACGCGTAGGAGAAACCCAACGCGAAAAGCCTTTACACGCGACAGAACCTGCCAGGCCCGCAAACCGACCCCAAGACACAGACAGAACCCACGACGGAACTAAACCCAAACACACCAGGAGCAAGCGTGGTGGAGCTGCACGAAAAACAAATAAGACCGTGCCAAGCCCCTCTAACCTGCAACCTGGATCAAGTGGTACAGCGCCATTAAAGAGGGTGCGCCCCGACGACACAGCCTCGCCAAGTACACTTCAGGGGGACGCCAAGCGGGTGAAGACCCACTCCGTTCAGGGGGGGCAGAGAACCTACGCGCAGGCCACGACGGATATTCCTGCGCGGCTGACGGTAGCAATCCGCCTTCCCGACCCCGGCAGAGAACTGACTAGGCAAGAGTTCCCACTCCCGGCCTTCCGCGGATACCCACGGGTAGCGGAAGGCACGGTGCAGTTATGGTGCGAAGATGAGAATGCTCTGACCTGGCTGACCCAGAATGTTCCCCACATAAAACTCCCCGATAACGACCTTACACTGACGGTACTTAAACAGACCGACGTGCCCACCCGTGTCCGAGCCTCGCTCTTCGTCCCTCGCTACAGAGGTGATGTGGGCAGGCTCCACGGTATTCTGATCCGTCAGAATACCTGGTATGACATCAGCAGGTGGTCACTGTACAGGGTGACAACCGTCGGTGGCGACCGCTACGGGACATACCTGACCCTGGGGCTGCCACCGGAGGAAGCCGAAAAGGTCCTGCGGCGGGAGCGACGGATATCGTACCTCTTAGGGTCGATATACGTGCGTTTCTGGCCCACGACCCGACCCTCCGACACACAGACTGACAGCACGGATGGGAAACCATCAGAACAAATGACGGAACCGACGACGACTCTGACAAGCGACACGGACATTGTCCAGCTCGAGGAGGAGATGGCCCGAGCGGCAATGGCTGAGGACGCCGACACCCTACCGCCCGCTTCACCTGGCTGGAACGAGCAGCTCCTTGCCTCGTCACCGGGCGAACGACACGACGACAATTACAGAGAGGTGGAGACGGAAGGACTTTCTGATGGATCCACCTCCGACTAACTCCACCACATCTCCATCCCCATCCCCACCCCTCAACATCATCCAAACCAACCTCCAGCATAGCCTAACTGCCACGGCTAGCTTACGCAGGGCACTGGAGGTAAAGCCCCGAACCATCGCACTGATCCAAGAGCCGTGGATCAGGAAAAACATTATATGTGGCCTCAGTAACATCGGAGGTAAGATAATTCTCGACACACGCGGCTCAGACAAGCCAAGAACCTGCGTGTACATACCCAATGAAATTCCCTTTACGAAACTGACTCAATTCTGTTCCAGAGACCTGACAGCTGTCAGGCTCCACACTGAAGGTAGCGATCCAGACGTTGTACTGGCCTCGGCATACATGCCAGGCGAGGACACAGATTGCCCGCCAAAGGAGCTAGCCGACCTAGTGCAGCACTGTGAGCGCGCCGGTCTGGACCTGATCATCGGCACCGACTCGAATACCCACCACCCGCTCTGGGGCAGTGTCACACCGAACTCCAGAGGAGAGGTACTATCCATCTTTTTATTCTCTACTAATCTTAACATTGTTAACCGCGGCACAGAACCCACTTGGGTCACGGCCCGTGGACAAACGATAATAGATTTAACACTCGCCACAGAAAACGCGACAAACCTTATAACAAATTGGCACGTATCGGACGAGCCTTCTTGCTCAGACCATAGAAAGATCCGCTTTACACTAACTACAAACACTAAAAAAACCCGAAGCGTACCAACGTTCCCGGGTTCAAAAGCCGTCTGGCCTCACTATTAGCTGAACATCTAGCACTGGCACCCATAAGGGACCAAACACAATTAGAACACACCGTAACAATATTATCCAAATACCTAACAGAAGCTTACCACGCAAGCTGTAAATCAAGAGCGCCACAAAGCAGGAACGAGAGGAACCCCTGGTGGAACGATGAACTTGGTAAACTCAGAGACACGATACGTAAGCAATTTAACAGAGCAAAAAACACAAGACTCCCGGAAGACTAGGATTCATACAAAGAGACCCAATATGCATACAAAAAACAGACTAGAACCGCCAGAAGGATGGCATGGCGGAAATTCTGTGAATCCATTGAAACAAATAATGAGGCTGCAAGGGTACGGAAGATCCTATTAACTGACCAGGTCCGAACCCTCGGCGCGCTGAAAAAACCCGACAACTCATACACACAAACCGACTATGAAACCAGCAAGGTCCTCCTCGAAACTCACTTCCCGGACTGTCAAGTCCTGGAGGACAGGACGTGGGAGGCTGAACCCGAATGGACCCCAGCGGAACAAGACTGGTCAAGAGCCCACAATATAGCAACAGTAGACCGGATAAAATGGGCTATAAGCACCTTTCAGCCATACAAGTCGGCAGGGCTGGATGGCATCTTCCCAGCCCTGCTACAATGTGGGGTAGATTATCTAACGCCATGGCTGTTGGAGATCTATCGGGCCTGCATAGCACATAGATCCGTACCTCTCGCATGGCACGAGGTCAAAGTCATCTTCATACCCAAACCGGGAAAAACTGATTACACACAACCCAAGGCATATAGACCTATAAGCCTCACATCCTTTCTACTGAAAACCCCAGAAAGACACTGTGATAGGCACATCCGTGATGGGCCTCTACGGGAAAAACCACTGCACAAACAGCAGCATGCGTACTCCACAGGCAAATCAACAGAATCTGCGTTGCAAAACGTAGTTTCTAAAATTGAATGCGCAGTGGACCACAAATGCTCAACACTGGCTGCCTTCATTGACATCGAGGGCGCCTTCGATAAGACCATGTTCAACAGTATCAACACGGCCCTCGACAGACACGGCATAGACCCGACCCTAGGGGGCTGGATCACCAATATGCTCAAACTGAGAGCGGTTCAAGTCACGGTTAACGACACTACGAGGGCCATCGTCGCGAAGGGCTGTCTGCAGAGGGGCGTCCTTTTGCCACTTCTGTGGAACCTGGTAGCTGACAGCCTCCTCAATACACTCAACGACAATGGTTATTTCACCGTTGGCTACGCGGATGACATAACAATAATAATAAACGGGACCCACGAAAACACTCCATGCAATCTCATGCGTCAAGCCCTGAGAATAGTAGAGGAATGATGCAAAGAGCACCAACTCTCAGTAAACCCCACAAAAACTGAACTTATTCTCTTCACATAAAAAAGAAACCGATGACACTGCAATTACCGCGTTTCTTCGGAACAACCCTAACCCTAAGCCTTTCAACCGAAACCAAGTACCTGGGCATCTATTTGGACAAACAATTGAATTGGGCAAAACACATGAACCATATCATCACAAAAGCTAGTATATCCCTGTGGCAGTGCAAACGACTGCTAGGCAGGAACTGGGGGATTAGTCCCATGGTCACCCACTGGCTATATACCACAGTCATCCGACTAATCATCACATATGGCTCGTTGTTCTGGTGGCCCAGGACACACCTCAGCACAGCCAAAGAGATCTCGAAAAACTGCAGCGGTTTGCTTGCGGTGCAATCACTCGCAGTATGAGACCCACTGCAGCCCTACAGGCAATGCTGGGACTGCCACCTCTACACCTTATTGTGCGGGAGGAGGCAGCCCTGGCCACTTTTAGACTCCATCTATCAGGTACCCTAAATAACGACTCCAGAATTAAGCACAGACTCATAATGGAAGATGCAATCAAGCGTAAACCGATGTTAGCATCACCATGCGACAAAGCCCTCAAAACACACCACTTTCACAGGCACTACAACATAATACTCACAGAAGAACGATGTGATTACTTAGGCCCGAAAGAGATGAGAGTATACACCGACGGATCGAAATCAGACTCCGGTACCGGAGTTGGAGTCTTCTCACACGATTTCAACATACATATATCCAGACCGCTAGGAGGGTTCAACACCGTCTATCAGTCGGAGTGTGTGGGCATTATACAAGCGGTCCATGCCCTAGAAGCCAGGAGGGTTACGGACGCCCACATACGAATACTCTCTGACAGCGCATCAGTCCTCCTCCTTACGGAAAAAATATATTACATCAAAACTAGTACTAGAATGTCACAACGCACTAGAACAAATAACAGTATCTAGTCGCAACACGGTGACACTACAATGGATAAAGGGACACAGCGGATCGCTGGGCAACGACGCGGCTGACGAGCTTGCGAGACGTGGATCCAGCTCGGCGGTCTATGTACCCGAACCTGTTGTTCCCATCCCCTTCAACCAAATACGCAAGTGGCTACAGGAATTCACCCAGACACAGGCGGAGAACTGGTGGGCCTCGACACCGGGCTGCAGGCAGTTCAAAGAAGCTCTGCCATTTTTGGACAGTAGGCTTACCAGGCGTCTTTTACGACTGGACAGGAATGGCCTGCGCCTGGTGACGGGGACCATCACGGGACACTGCTCACTCAACAAACACTTCCACACAATAGGCATCACGGTCAGTCCTCTGTGCAGGGCATGCATGGAGGCCAGGGAAACCGTTACGCACGTTATCTTTGAATGCGCAGGTGTAGCCCAGATATGATCACGATCTCGCGATCGACCCAGATCTTACACAGATATGTTGAGGAAACCAGGAGCTCTAATTGACTTCTGGAGGGAGGTGGGCTGATTGGAGTGACCACCCAACGGCCACCATGGCCCACGTACAAAGGTTTATTTGAAGACTAAGTGCGGAAACCAAACCCCCCTAACATAGAACATAGAACATTCCCAGCGACGTTAATAACTGCAATGGTCTTTTACCGACGATACTTTTAGCTGTCGATTCTCGCGTCATGTTAAGACGAAATATCGCTGTTTCGGATGAGCTCGTGAATGGAGCTATGGGTGTTGTAAAAGAGTTTAAATGGCCAGAGTTACGCAGATATCAGTTACAAGAAGGTGAAATGCCAGACGTTGTTCTCATTAAATTTGATGACGCGACAATAGGTAGTAGATTAAAAGATGCTAATGGCTTCGTTTCCATTCCGCCAATGTGTGCTACGTTCCAAGCAACTAGAGGCTATAGTAACGTTAAGCATCGAATGTTACCTCTTATTTTATGCTGGGCTGTAACCGTGCATAAACTACAGGGTTCAACAATCGAAGAACTTTGCGAAAGGACAAATCTACGTAGCTCTCAGCAGAGTCAAGACTTTAAAAGAAATAGCTCTATCTGATTTAGAAACTTCTAAACTGTTAACCAAACCCCACAATGAACGAGCATTAGCAGAAATGCAACGATTGAGAAATCTCATTTTTGACGAAAGGTAGACCGGTACCATTGTACCATAATAATTATAATTAAAATGTATTGTATTGTGACAGTAGGCCAAGAAAACGGTCTGCCAGTTTTGAAAATGTTTCACGTGTAACTATTAAATAAATCGTATTGCCACTACGTAGGCCATCTATGGTCTTCATCACCAGTTTTAGTTCACCACATTGTGCTTTCCGAAGGCACGAATCACTATAAAAAAATACGCAAATCGGTTCCAGGGTGCCTATAAATTTGAAAAATTCCCTCGATTTATCCAAGATCCCATCATCAGATCCTGACTTGATGACTATGGGAAGGAAAGTATACCCATCAAAAGAAAAAAATATCCAATCGGTCCAGTCGTCTTTGAGTAATCGGGGAACATACCTACATAAAAACTCCTCCTTTTTTATGTAGGTCAATAACCACGAAAATCATTTATAGCCACTTACATGACGATTCCAATAAGCCCAAACACGACTAGGATACATTGTTTAAATTTGGAGTTCCAGTGCCTACTTGTCGGCTTAATCATCAGAACAGTTCGATGGTACCATTTACATCAGTACCATTTATTTATAAGTATTTGCTTCATCATAGTCGGTTTACTATTCGAGATATCTAATACCCGTGACATCTTTAGCATTAAGTGGCCAGTGGCCATATATGGTCTTCTTCATCAGTTCCAATCCACCAAATTATACTTTCTGGACGCAAATGATTGTTTTGTTGATGAAAATACCAAAATCGATATATATATATACGCCTACAATATTTGAAGAGTTCCCTCGATTTCTCCGGGATCCCATCATAAGATTCTGACCTAACGACCATGGGACCACCTGGGAAGTATACCCTTTCAAACAAAAGCAGATTTTTCAAACCAGTCCAGGCGTCTTTGAGTAATCGGGGACCAGACATAAAAAAAAGATTCCGAAGTTATGTTTCGGCGGTCGGGGATTTACTTAAAAAAAATATTTATTTATTACACAATTACTTTAATTATAAAAATACAGGATTTTTAGCTGGCGGCTGATGCAAGACTGAATATAATACAAAGAAAAAATAATGATATCTAATTTTGCGGTAAATGCAAAGTTGCAAAACGACGCATGTTGACGGTGACTGCTAACTCAGCGTAAACGTCTGTTACGATGAGTTAACTCGAAGTCGGTTAAAAAGCATTTTGTTTTTATGAATATTGCTTAATTTACATTGCATTGTAATGAACAAATCAAAAGAAAAAGCGAAACAAAATTAAAGTATAATTTGGACCTAGTGTCCAGAATAATAAATCAAATCAAATCAAATCAAATGTCCAGAATAATATGTACATTAAGATAATTATTACCTTACGCCTTTAACCAATGCAAATTAAATCATTTTTTGTTTTACCTACATATGTTGCCCAATTCCTGGGCAAAAGAAATTATAGAATTTAACGAAACGAAATAATACTTATTTCACACCACCATGTAAGCGGCGCGTTTTTTTTTTCGTGGTATCCTCAATAGGCCTAATCCACATGTAATGCACTACTTTAAGTCCTTCTGGTCTTGATTCCAAAAGAACTTCTTCTTCGTATCAACAGCACGGAGGAGAAGAAGTAAATTGTTAGATATAACAGGTTGATTCTTGTTATTGTTCGCTAATAATTCATTATCAGCGGCCACATTTATATAATTTTTGACCTCAAATTCTTTGGGCCACACATTATTTTCCTTTTAAAATTGTATAGAAAATTCGTCCATGAATTTTACAACTTCACCGCTTACTTTCACTCCTTTTGGTATTTCTTCTACTAGCACATAAGTGCCTCATTTCACCCATGTATATTCAATGAATTTTATTGGCATAGACACCAAGTATTTTTCACCTGTTGGAGTTATAACTGTGATGTATGTGTTGATATTTAGATTAAGTAGGTAGTAGGTTATAATTTGTTATTGTGAGTACCGCCGCGCCACGGCGCCAGTCTGCGTATATACGCTGTGCTATCAAGACGTTGGTTGTTTCATTCTGCTCCTGGCTGACCAGGCACCTGCTTCTAATATATTTCTCAGTGGCGACGAGAAGTGAACATTTCACGTGTGAAATTGACTGTTTACCATGACGATCGGAAAAATAAGCGAGTTTAATGTACACAAAGACGATTGGAAACTATATGTCGAACGGTTAGAACAATACTTCGTTGTGAACGACATAAAGGAAGATTTACATGTACCGACGCTAATAACCGTTATGGGAGCAGAGAGCTACGAGTTGGTGGTCAATCTGTGTACACCTAATAAACCAAAAAACTAAGACGTTTGAGCAGTTATCTGAAATAATGGGTAAACATTTACAACCTAAACCTAGTGAACTCGCCGAGAGGTATAAATTCAGACATAGGAAACAGAAAGAGGTTGAAACCATATCTGAGTACGTGGCCGTACTTAAGAAGATGTCGAAAACCTGTGAGTTCGGCAGTTGGCTCGAGGAAAGTTTGAGAGATCAACTGGTGTGCGGAATAGCGAGCGAAAATATTAGGCAACGGTTATTCGCAGAGTCAAAACTGGATTTTGCCAAGGCGTATAAACTTGCCGCCAGCATGGAATCAACAGAGAAGGACGCCGCTATAGTAGAGGGTCCTAAATCGTCAGCGGGAACGGATACGAGTACGGTGACGTGTCAAGCGATGACGACGGCAAGGCATACAACGGGCGGGGCGGAGCGCGGCGGGCAGCCGGGCGTCGTGCGGCGCGATGTGCGCGAGCGGCGAGATTTCCGGGAGCGACGCGCGGGCCACGAGTCGGTGATGGCGGTGCCGGGTGAGCGGGCTCGGCCGGTGCAGCGAGCTCGGCCACAGCGGCCGTGTCGGGTGTGTGGCGCTAACCACAACGAATCGACGTGCAAGTTCGCAAGTTACGTGTGTAGGGTGTGCAACCAGCAAGGACACCTGCGACGTATGTGTCCTAATATGATGGGACAGTATCAGGTAGACGTGCAAACAGCAGACAGTGACGATCAGGCGGACAGTGACGAGGTAACTTTTGTTGATGTTTGTCAGTTGTCGATATCGAGTTGTAAACCTATTTATACACCACTGAACATACATAATAAAGATATTGCTATGGAATGTGACACGAGTAGTGCAGTGTCTTGTATTAGTCGCGAGTGTTACAGTAGATTATTTAGCGATTTTTCGCTACAACCTTGTAAAGTAATTTTAAGATATTATACTGGTGAGACTGTAAAACCGTTAGGTATAATAAGGCCGCTAGTTCTGTATAAGAATAGGAGTGAATTTTTAGAATTGCTTGTTATCGAAAAAGGGAAAACTGTACTTTTAGGGCGACATTGGATAGCGGCATTAAAAATACAACTACCCGATTTAAGTTATGATGTGCATAAAATGTGGGCAAGTAATGATTATGATATACCTTTTTTCAGTTCCAAATACTGTAACGTGTTCGCGGAGGGTCTCGGGCGCTTCACGGGCGGCGCAGTGAGCATACACGTGCGCCCGGGATCGCGACCGGTGTTCATGCGCGCGCGCTGGACCAGTTCGTGCGCGACGGAGTTCTCACCCCAGTGGAGCGTTCCGACTGGGCTACGCCGACAGTTCCAGTGGTAAAGAAGGATGGTAGCATTCGAATCTGTGCCGATTATAAACTGACCTTAAACAAAGTGATAAAAATTGATCGTTATCCGCTGCCTAGGGTAGAAGATTTGTTATTTCGTCTGCGAGGGGGTGAACACTACAGTAAGATCGATTTGTCTCAAGCGTACGCGCAATTTGAGCTCGATGACACAAAAAAATACACGGTGATAAATACTCATAAAGGCTTATATATGTACAACAGATTAGTATATGGTTTAGCGTCTAGCCCGGGCATTTTTCAAAGGCGAATAGAACAGTTATTTGCTGACATGCCGCGGGTAGATGTCTTCTTAGACGATATAATCGTGACAGGTAATACGAAGGCCGACCATATCAGTAATTTGCATAAAGTCTTTCAGCGTTTGCAAGACTACGGACTAAGGCCGGGACTCCACCAAAGCGGAGATGTGCGGAGAAGTCTAAAGCGGAGACGAAAGATGTGTGAATAACGAAATTCTATTGGTTGTTTAAAAAACATCTCCTCTCCGCTTTGGACTTCTCCGCACATCTCCGCTTTGGTGGAGTCCCGGCCTAAGAGTGAAGAAGGAAAAATGCGTTTTCTTCGCAAAGTCTGTCTCTTATTTGGGTCACGTTATTAGTAAAGAGGGCGTGCACACGTGCCCGGAGAAAGTTAAGGCGGTGATGGAGACGCCGGCGCCAACCAATATCACCGAGTTAAGAGCATTTATAGGGTTAGTTATGTATTATGCGAAATTTATTAAAAATATTAGCACAGTTCTTGCCCCGCTATATAATCTTCTTAAGTCGGGTACTAGATACAATTGGAACGAAGATTGTCAGATAGCATTCGTAAAAGTGAAGCGTCTTTTAGTAGATGGTGAAGTACTAGTTCATTACAATCCAGAGCTACCGCTGATTTGACCACGGATGCAAGTAGCGTGGGTGTGGGCGCGGTAATATCGCATGTTACGGCGGACGGCGAGCGCCCGGTGGCGTATGCATCGCGGTCGCTCACACCAACTTAGCGAGCTTATGCGCAAATAGATAGGGAGGCTCTTGGAATTATATTCGGTATTCGAAAATTCCATCAATACCTTTATGGTCGTCACTTTACACTAAGAAATGATCATAAACCTTTAACATATATTTTTGGTGACAAAACGGGTATTCCAGTAATGGCCGCTTCACGACTACAGCGGTGGGCGGTACTCCTATCGGGTTACAATTACAAGATTGAGTACATCACTTCTAGTAAGAACAGTACAGATGCTTTATCACGCCTGCCATGTAAGAGTAATTACTCGGATAAGGCAAAAACAGAAAGTACGTATGTTAACTTTGTAGAAAACTTTTTACCCGTCACTAGCAGTGATATCAAGCAAGTGATATCCAAAGATAAGATACTTGGTAGGGTGATGTTATACATACATTCAGGTTGGCTGTCAGTTTGTCCTAGTAGTGATGAGATTAAACCATTCTTTGCTAGGAGAAACGAGTTATATGTAGAATGTGGGTGCATAATGTGGGGCTATCGTATGGTAATCCCACATGCATTACAATGCCAAATATTACAACAATTGCATAGCAGTCATATGGGCATTGTCAAGATGAAAAGTCTGGCTAGGAGTTATGTCTGGTGGCCTAACATCGATAAAGATATCTAGGACTTGGGTAAAAGCTGTGAGACATGTGCGGCGGAAGCGAGCGCGCCCCCGCGAGCTACTATTCAACCATGGCCGTATTATACTCAACCATGGACTAGACTACACATTGATTTTTTGGGGCCATATCGAGGTATGACATTCCTGGTATTGGTAGATTCATCTTCAAAATGGTTAGAAATATTCGAAATGTCACGAACTAACGCGTCTAATGTTATTAAAGTCTTGCGTTCGACTTTTGCGCGATTCGGCTTACCGGAACAGTTGGTATCAGATCAGGGACCACCTTTTACCAGTACAGAATTCAAAAATTTTCTTGTGAAAAATGGTATTAGGCAGTATTTTTCACCCGCTTATCATCCGTCTTCAAACGGAGCTACAGAAAATAAAGTTAACATTTGCAAACGCACTATTAAAAATTAGAGATCGCGTGGACGTAGACACAGCTTCACAAACATTTTTACTAGCATACAGAAACACAGCGCACAGCACTACAGGTGAGACACCCGCTATGTTGTTGCAGAAACGAACACTACGTTCCAGGTTAGATTTGTTACGGGCAGAACGATCAGTAGGTACCAGAGTGCAGGATGCGCAGCAGAGACAAATCGATTCATCTGGTGGGGTACCGCGATCTTTCAACGAGGGAGATCCTGTTTGGATGAGGGATTACAATTCCTAGGTGAAGTAGGAGGTGTTGATTATGATCAGTCATCTAATCAGTCACCAGGTTTGTCAGTTCAGCAGCAAGCAGAGTACCCAAAGCGAACCCGCAAACCCGTTATCAGATACCAGTGTATTTGAATATTAAAACTTTATGTATTGAAATTAATTGAAACTATTGTAATTTAAGAAGGGAGGTGTGATGTATGTGTTGATATTTAGATTAAGTAGGTAGTAGGTTATAATTTGTTGTTGTGAGTACCGCCGCGCCCACGGCGCCAGTCTGTGCTATCAAGACATTGGTTGTTTCATTCTGCTCCTGGCTGACCAGGCACCTGCTTCTAATATATTTCTCAATAACCTGAAACAAGATATATAAATAAAAGTTTAACATTTCGAATTCATAAATTAAGTGTTGTTTTATACTGTTATACATAAAAAAGTGGGACAGCAATGAAATGCAATTCAATAATAAAAAATCACGTGAAAAATAAGTAACATCGAAAAAGCATATTCAAATTACGGGCGAGAAAATAATGACCTAATTTTTAAAAACCTAGTTCTTTTTGATAAAATAAAAACATCCTCGTGCCTTGTAGGATTGCTTGGCTGGTTGCTAAGCCTTAAGTACCTATATATAGTGTTAAAATAATTTGGTATTCTTACCAGATGTAAGTTATTGCCTTCATATCTTACAAGTTTTACACTTCTATGATTTCCTTTAGGTAAGCAATGGTCGTCCCAGCGAGTTTCAATCGCCGCATGTTTCCTTTTTTGGAACTTTAGGCATGTTTTGTTTTTTACACTTTACGACGAATAACTTTATAGTCGTCACAACAACCGAACGTTCCAGAGTTTAAACGGCTAATGCAGGGTCTAACTAACCCCCAACCCCCGTACTCTATCAACTAGCTGAGGTATGAGGAAGGGGTCACGGGGGTGTGAAAGTGCGTTCTGATTGTTCCAATCAAAACGCAGTCAACACACACACAGGACAAGACACGGACAGGTAGGTACGTAATGTAATTACTATTAAATTCAGGATTATCAAGATTATTTTTTGAAATTAGTTCCGTCACAGAAAACGATCGTTTCAAAAATAATTGAGTAACTATTTTGTACTATTAATGAAAAAGTTCTACAAATTTCATAAAATAATAAATACTATGTATTTTGCTTTTTGTGGTCACTTTGGGTGACAAGTGATTCGAGTGATTTTAAACCGCACCAAACTTCGTGAGAAGATTTTTCATAATATTCCTTATTCTTAATGAAACTTCAACTGCATTAAGTTTATATGTCACTCGCATATAGGAACATAAAACTTCAATATTAAAACTTTTTCACAAAAAAAAAACTTTTTAACAAAAAATCAAACCGACTTCCAGAACAAAAAACTACAAAGCAAAAAATAACTTTCTTTTCCGAAGTCGGTGTCTTTTGTACCCACTTGTTTTCAGTTTTTCGACACCGACTTCGGAAAAGAAAGTTATTTTTTGCTTTGTAGTTTTTTGTTCTGGAAGTCGGTTTGATTTTTTGTTAAAAAGTTTTTTATTTTTCTCTTTTTAGTTTTAGTAAGTATCGCTAATTAACATGATAATCATTTATGGCCAAAGTACATCTCATGACAATTCCAATAAGCCCAAGCACGACTAGGATACATTGTTTTATTTCAGAGTTCCAATGCCTACCTTCCGGTTTCTTCATCAGAACAGTTCAATGGTACCATTTTCATCAGTACCATTCATTTATAAGTATTTGCTTCATCATAGTCGGTTAACTATTCGAGATATTTTATACCCGTGACATACTTAGCATTTAGGAGTTCCAGTGACCATCTGTGGTCTTCTTCATCAGTTCCACTTCACCAAATTATACTTTTTGAGTGCAAGTGATTGCATTGTTGATAAAAATACCAAAATCACTATATGTATGCCTATAATATTTGAGGAGTTCCCTCGATTGCTCTAGGATCCCATCATCAGATCCTGACCTGATGACTATGGGACCAACTAGGAAGTATACCCTTCAAAACAAAAAAAGATTTTTTGAAATCGGTCCAGGCGTCTTTGAGTAATCGGGGAACATACATAAAAAAAAAAAAAAAAAAAGATTCCGACGAATTGAGAACCTCCTCCTTTTTTTGAAGTCGGTTAATAATAAGCTGACTTCAAAAGCAAAACACTTATAAATTTCGTTGAGGAAGTCATTGTCTTTGGTTCCTCTTGTTTTTATCGCTTTGCGACTTACTTACTGCAATATTATAAAGAGAGAGCTTGAATTTTGTGAGTCTATTCAGACGTGTGGGGAGAGAAGCTAGGGTACGTTTAGGTGGGAAACGCTGTTGGTGAGAACAGCATTACCTATAAAATGCCAAAAATACCTTCTACTGTACTCGTGGCGGAGTACCGTATAAAGCAGAGCCCTAGCCAGTCCGAGTCATCCACGTCCCCGTCGTTCTCCCTGGGACCTGCTGCAACCGCGCCGCCGCGCGTCCGCCACCCCGAGTTGCAGCTGAGCTAATGGATGCAGGGCGAATATTCTGCGCCTTAAAACAGAATCGTCTCACTAGGGAGAATACCCGAAATAAAACCGAGCACATCCGAAAGCTCTTAGGCAGCAGCCCCGCTATCGGATTAAGGCAAAGTGGGCTAATCACCCGCTTGCCCGACAATAATTTGATTCCTGAAACCGAAACAGATAGAAACCGGACCGATCTTTCACCGACGAGTTTTGGCATTAAAAAACAGACACGAATTGCTTATTCGAACGTACGCACGCTTAGCGATAACAGCCGACTAGCCCAAGCAGAAGCAGTAATGCTTCGCTACAACCTTCAGATACTCGGTCTAAGCGAAGTGAGGAGATATGGTTTTGGTGAGCTGAGAACGTCCGGAGGCTTGACTTTGCTGTATTCAGGTAAAGAAAGAGAGGAAGATGTGCGCGAGTATGGCGTGGGGCTCCTCCTTTCTAATGCTAAATATAGCCTCTTGAACTGGAAACCGATCTCAGACCGGATCATGTGTGCCCGCTTCAACTCAAGAGCCCGGAAGATCTCCATTATCCCATTATCCAGTGCTACGCCCTAACCAATGCATCAACAGAGGATACCAAGGACGACTTCTACAATGCCCTCAACGCCACCCTTAGGAGTATAAAAAAGCAAGACATCGTCATCGTCATGGGGGACCTGAATGCAAAGGTTGGGCGTGTTAACACTAACCGCGAGCGGCATATGGGTACACAGGGACTTGGAATGTGCAACGAGAATGGGGAGCGATTTATCGAGTTTTGTCAGAACCACGACCATACCATCGGAGGAACATTATTCATTCATGGCGACCACCATAAATACACGTGGAACTCACCCGATGTGGTCACCAAGAACCAAATTGACCACCTCGCCATTAGTTCCAAATGGCGGTCATCACTGCTCGATGTCAGCAACCGCAGGGGCGCCGATATCGATAGCGACCACCATCTGGTAGTTGCTGAAATCCGGCTTAAGGTTGCAGTAGCCCGTGCGGCCGGAGGACCTGGCAAGATTGGAAGAAGGTTTGAGGTGAGCAAACTGCATGACTCAGACACGTGGCAAACTTTCCAGTTGGAATTGCGCAATCGCTTTTCTGTACTCGATGCTGCTACGGACTCATTAGACGAGGAGTGGAACCGCATCAAAGTGGCTTATACAGAGACCAGCTCCGTCGTTCTAGGGCACAAATCGACTCATTCTCGGGAGGACTGGATGTCACAACGCAAGTGGAACCTGATCGAAGATAGAAGGAATCTTCATCTGAGACTGCTTGAGACCCACAATGACGCCATACGAGGAGACCTTAACATGCAGTACCGTCAGAAACGCAAGGAAATCTATCGCAGTACCCGCAAAGATAGGAGACGGTGGGCTGATGGTATTGCTGATCGTGCTCAACAAGCAGCAATCTCCAGCAACTTGAAAGAGTTGTACAATGCTAATAAAACCTAGGCAGGTAACAGCATGTCGAAGAAGATGCAGCTGAAGTTAATAGATGGTCAGCTCATTGTGACGTCAGAAGAGCAGCTACTTCGCTGGCGTGAACACTTTAAAGAGGTCTTCCATTTGTCAGCTACATCGACGCCTGACGCGCTGCAAGTCAGTTCCCCAACATCCCAGCTTCTCAACATTAACACGGCACCACCATCAGCCTCTGAAGATGCGGAGGCAGTCCGCTCTTTGAAGACAGGCAAAGCACCAGGACTCGACCTGATAACTGCAGAAATGCTACAAGCCGACTTATCCACCGCAGTCGACGTCCTGATGCCGCTCATTGAAAAGATCTGGATCGCCGAAGAACTCCCAGACGAATGGAACAAAGGTCTTCTTATAACTGTTCCTAAGAAAGGTGATCTTAGTCAGTGCGATAACTGGAGAGGTATAACGTTGCTTTTCTGCAAGATCATCCTGGATAGATTGTCGAAGGCCGTGGATCCTCTTCTAAGCAAGGAGCAGGCTGGTTTCCGCTCAAACCGCTCCTGTAAGGACCAGATCAACACTCTCCGTATCATACTGGAACAGGCATCAGAATGGCAGAGGGAGATTTATCTAACCTTTGTAGACTTCGAAAAGGCCTTTGATACGCTGAAGTGGTCTAGTATCTGGTCCCGCCTACTGGACATTGGAGTGCCACCGAAAATAGCCCGTCTGCTGCAGAGTATTTACAAGAAATATTCCTGTAAGGTTACTCATAACGGCCTCATATCGGATGACGTAACAGTGCACGCGGGTGTCCGCCAAGGCTGCCTCCTATCGCCGCTCCTCTTCCTTAGCGTTCTTGATGGAATTATGCTTCGCATCTATGATAACAGGCACCGCGGCATAGAGTGGAGATTATCCAACATCTTGGAAGACTTGAATTACGCCGATGACCTATGCCTGCTGAGTCATACCCACGCTGATATGCAACTAAAGCTGAACGATCTACGTCAGGAAGCGGCATAAACGGCGCTCAAAATAAACATACGGAAGACTCAGGAAATGAGATCTGGTGTGAAGAACCACTCACCGTTGCTGATTGGCACAGAGGCAGTGGAACGTGTCCACAAATTACGTACCTCGGGAGTGTCGTGTCAGAGACTGGGGGTAGTGAAGAGGACATCGCTTCTAGGTTCGCCAAAGCCCAAGCAACCTTCGCGCAGCTGAGACCTGTTTGGCAATTGCGGCAACTGACCCAAAGGATTAAACTTAAAATCTTTGGGTCCAATGTCAAATCCGTGTTGCTCTTTAGGTGCGAAAAGTGGAAGGTCACAAAGAACATCTCACGCCAAATACAAGTCTTTGTCAACCGCTGTCTTCGTCGCATTCTCGGAATTTACTGGCCCGAGACCATCTCCAATGTAGAGCTGTTGGAGAAATGCCACGAGAGCCTGATAGACCGCCATATCAAGCGTCGCAAGTGGAGATGGATTGGCCATATGCTCCGAAGGGGTCCCGATCACATACCAAAGCAAGCTTGGACTGGAGTCCCTAAGGGAAAAGAAAGCGTAGCCGACCCCGTCAAACCTGGCGTCGCACCGTGTTTGCAGAAGCGGCGAGCATCGGAATGACATGGAGCGAGGTGAAGCGTGAAGTTCGAAACCGATCGCGATGGAGGACATCTGTGGACGCCCTCTGCCCCATCTAGGGGTTACAGGACATTAAGTCAAGTAAGTCATTCAGACGTGTAGAATAATCTCTGGAACCACTAAACTTATTTGAAAAAAAATTTCACCATTTAAAAGGTATATTATCCCAGACGGTTATAGACTATAAATTATTATGACTCAGGCGAAGCCGAGGTGGGCCAATTGTTTTTATTAAATCGAACGCGCCTTGATGCAAAATTACATAAATAGGCAAATCTAACGAAGAAATTATGGGACGACTTTTTTGTCAAAACTTTTAAGTTATTACGCTGATCTACAGTCGAAAACGGGGTCCAAGCCAGCGGTGGTAAAATATTATGAGCGACTTCTTACTTGAACAGACAAAATATATTAAGAGGGACAGAGAGATAACGATTTTTAAGTTTCTTTTTTAATATAAAATTTGCCTTATACTACTCGTTTTGAACTCTTTCTCCAAACAATTTGGTTTATTAGATTCCTCATATAAGCTCTTAACATAGATGAAAATAAACAAACAAAGCAAGCCGCCGCAAAACAAAGCATATCTGTGTAAGTGTTTCAAATTTTCGTAATACATTTACAATGAAATTATAAACCTACTTAGATGTTGTAACGTCTACAGAATGTTCCTATTATTCTGCAGACTTTCTAACATTTAATGTATGAGAAGTTTTAATTACATCACAACTAATGACAAATTAGATATCAAATTTGAAATCACAAAGAACTAGAAAGTTTTATTTAAGTAAATTCATGAAAGTCAGAGATTGAAAAGTCACTACGGGAATCTTATATTGGTAACTGTAACACTATTAATAATGATCAACTTCAATGTTCACACCAGTGGGAGCATTACGTGAGAGTTAGTTATATCTAAGTATCAAAATGAGTAATAAAATATATCTAGTCGATGTTTACTGGCCATCGCATATCTGCCAAACTTTGCGCGAGTTCATGCATCTCAAAATACAGCAACATCAAAATGAAAATAAATTGTGTTTCATGTATGTAAAAGTGAAAGTTTGTGAGTGTGTTTGTTACTTCTTCACGCTCATACGGCTGGACGGATCTGATTGCAATGTGCCATGTGCCACAGCACAGAGATAGATTATAGTCGGGAATATCACATAGGATACTTTTTATCCCGGGAATTTGTTCCCTCGGGATAATTTTCGTAATTCACGTAACCGCTGGCAGAAGCTAGTATACAATTAAAAACTTGAGCCATTTGTTACTAACTATAGAATAAGTAGGTATACTGATGTCTCTAATGTACTTTAGAGTATTTTGTAATTTATGACAAAGTTTTTTTGTATTGTTCGTTTGTTCTGTTTTATTTTGCAATACTTTGTATATATTTACTGATTTAATAAAAGAAGACTATGTGCGCAGACTGCAAACTACATAAATAAGATAAACTAAGCTAAACTTAAGCTTTTGATCAGCAACTGGGTTTTTGTTAAGCGATAGTGTTATGCGCGGATGGGATGAATATTTATATTTTTTATGATGTACGCCATACTTACTCAAATAAACTTCTTTTTCTTTCTTTCTTTTTTAAAAATCTTTTATTTAACTTACCTTTTTAGTTAGTTTTCTTGCAACTGAATTTTAACAACTTACCTATTCATTGAGTAATATATGATTCTTAGGAACGTTTTCTAATAAGTACATGAATCGTGACTCATTTCTCAATACAACTTCGTGTGCATTTTTCTCTATGAACGTCATACGATATCTTTTGTGCTCACCAAAAGATGATTGGATGAAACCTAAAGTGACACAAGCTATAGAACAACGAAATAAACTAAGGAATAAATTAAATAAACAACCTAACGAACAATTTAAAACTGAATTTATCACTTTAAGAAACCAAACAATTAAAACTATCTCTGACACAAAAACACGAACCTACTTAAAATCATTCCACAATTGTTAAAAAAAAACCATTGAAAATGTGGGAACTCATAAATAGTTAACACTAAAATTAAGCAGACCGATGGTGTATCTAAGTTAAATGTAGATGGTAAAATAGTTGAGCCGGTGAGCAGCAAAACACTGCGGTGACTCATAAGTATTGTATATTACAGGAGACATCGTCTATGACTTACTGTACCTACCTATATCCACTATTTACCAACTTTTTTTTTTTTGGTTGTTAAATCATCCAATGACTTCTCCCGCTCTGGGTGAAGCAGGAGGGTGTGTCAGACTTTTACTGAATAAAACCCACCCGTGTTCCTTCATTTGCTTGAGCCAGGGCCGCGGTAACTCTTTTTCAAATTTATCCGCAACCCAGACAGGCATCGGCCCTAGCGGACCCCGTCAGTTATTGCTGACATCTCTTTGAGGCGCGCGTGGAACCCGTGAAGCCCGCGCCTACGGTGGCTGGGAATCGGCTTGCGACTCCCGACGCCCAGGGCGTCTCCTGCGGTGGCTTGGGGCGTGAGGGCGTCTCCGTTGCGTCTCCCTCACGCGTTCTGCCTCCTCCTTTGCGAGCATTACTGCTTCGCAGAAGGAGGTGACAGTTTCCCATGCTCTCTCGCTCCGTACCATGGCCTGAAACAGGGCCGGACGCGAGAGGTCGCCACCGCCGATCGCCTCCACGAGGACACGGCGTTGCCCCACCCAAGCGGGGCAAACCTCCACCGTATGTTCTACCGTGTCCTCCGGGCGACTCTCACAATGGTGACACCCGGGCGTTTCCGCCCACCTTTTCCTGAACAGGAACCTCCCAAAACGTGAGGACCTGCGTCAGGCGGAAGGCGAGGACGCCGTGACGCCTCTGAAGCCACTCCTCAAAGAGGGGCCTTATCGCCCCAATTGTGGCGTCCCCATCGCTGGGTTGCGACAATCGCCCTCTCCATGTTGCCATGTCGCGGCAGCGGATTTTCGCCCCGGCATTTCGCCTCCTCGCGCCATTCCCATATTTGCGCGAGGACTTTTGCCTCCAGATCCCATGGCGGCAATCTAGCAAGGAGGCTCGCCACCTCACCGGAGACCGTGCGGTATCCCCGGACCAGCCGAATGGCCATGACCCTTTGGGACGCGTTCAACCGGCGGGCTGGTCGCCGCCTCAGGGAACGCGCCCATACTGGTGCCCCGTAAAGGGCCATGGACCGCACGACCCCCGCGTAGAGCCTCCGGCAGGAGGCGTTTGGACCCCCTAGATTGGGCAGGAGCTGCTTGAGGGCAGCCCCGGCCCGCTCCAGTCTGGGAGCCAAACGTAGGAAATGCTCGACGAAATTCCACCGGCTGTCGAGGACGAGTCCCAGGTACTTCATCGTCGACCCGACGCCGATGTGAACCCCTCCTAACGTTATTTGGGAACCCGGCGGTGGCGCGTTCCGAGGTCCATGAAAACACATGGCCTCGGACTTGTGCAGGGCCACCTTGAGTCCCAACTGCTGGATCCTCTCGACTATTATCACAACCCCGCGTGTCGCGTTTTCAGTCGTACCCGATGTCCCACAGATGCGGCCCCAAGACCGATCCCTGTGGGACACCACACGACATCTCTCGCCGGTTCCACTCTACCTGGTGACCGGGGTAGATGACGGCCCTGTGAACGCATGATGGCGTCCACCGTAGAGCGCCCCCTGCGGAAACCAAACTGGCTTTCTGCCAAATCCGGCCCCACCCGCACCAGCCGCCCGACGAGGCGGTCTGCAATAACTCTTGAGAAAGAGCTTGCCCACCTCATCGAGCAGCACGATAGGCCGGTAAGCGGAAGGAGAGTCCGCAGGGCGCCCCGGCTTCTTAATGAGGACCAGTTCTTCCAACGAAATGGGTACTGGCCCCTCTCCAAACATGCGCTAAAGAGCCCCCTTAATCGAGGCCCGTGCGCCTCCAAGGCCAGGACCCAGGCTTTTCCAGGTATGCCGTCTGGTCCTGGGGCGCTATTTTTGGCATTCAGCCTGCGTACCGCCACTCTCAGCTCTACCTCGGTCACCTCCGAATCGTCGTCGTCGTCGGCAGTATGGTCCGCATTAGGCACCGCAGGAGGCGGAGCCCTGGACGTGGGAGTATGTTCCCCTCGCGAAGGGAACAGAGTGCTCACCACGCCCTCTACGGATCCCTGTTCAGAGTCCCCAGCGACTCCTCGCGGGCCAGACCCTTGGCCCGCTTGATTTCTGCTCGGAGGGCGGTTCTCGCCGCTCGTATAGCTCCGCCTCAATGGCTTCCGTTTCCGGAGGGTGGTTACGGAGCCTGCGGTGCCTGGTGTACCGGCGTCGCGTAGCAACGCACGCCTGGCGCAGAGCCGTAAGCTCCAGCGACCACCAGTACACCTGGCGCCGGGCACGTCCTGGCCGGACCCGGGGCATTGCCACGTCACATATCTCGGACATGGCCTCCCGGAACCACTCCGCCTCGTCGTTAATGTCAGCAGGCCTATCTGGTGATGGCACCCAGGCCTGCACGATCGAGGCTTCCAGGAGGAGCTCCCGGTCCAGCTGCTTCTGTGCCCACCGCGGACCACTCGGTGTCTGTCGGTCGGGCGCGCTCAAGGTCTGGGCGGAGACGTCGAACCTGATATACCGGTGGTCGGAATAGGTCTCCACCTCCTCCATGACGCGCCAGTCGGCGACACGTGGTGACAGAGCGGGGCTGGCGAACGAAATGTCAACCACCGATTCACCCTGCATCCGTATACACGTGGGGACAGAACCCCGGTTTAGGACGACCAGGCCTGTCTCCAGAGCCCAGTCCTCCACCATCCTGCCCCGTGAGTCCGTATACCGGGAATCCCAAGCCACATTCTTGGCATTGAAGTCCCCAAGGACGAGCACAGGGAGGGAGCGGTACCCGACGACGACGATTTTCAACTCCGCAAGGGAGTTGTGGAATTCGGCGAGAGTTCAGTTCGGGGAGAAGTATACCCCCACCACGGCAATCTCCCCGAACCGTGCTGTCACGCAACCCCGTCCCCTCTTGACATCCTCGAGAGACGGGGTACCAGCGGCGGCCAATGAAATTAAGGTCACTGAGCCGCTCAAGTCCTTCCAGTCGTCCCTGGGTGGGACAAAATACGGCTCAGCGACCACGGCAATGTTAAAAGACCACTGCGCCATGCTCTAGAGCAATAGATCCTGAGCAGCGGCGCAGTGGTTGATGTTCGCCTGGAGGAGGCGTAATGGGTCCGTTATTGGCACTCCATTTCAGACCCCTCCCGAGCCCCCTGTGAGGGTCCTGCCGCGGTGGTTTCGGCGGCGACGACGGCAGTGTGGGCAGCAGCAGCGGCGGAAGAGGCTGCGGCTGCGGCGGTGACGGCGGTGGTGTAGGACTTGCCCCTTGGCCTGGCCTTGGCAGGTGCACGAGCCGGCCTTGTGACCGGGCTGACCACAGCGGAAGCAGTAGTGGTCGCTGCGGTCCACCTCCGAGGTGCATTTAGCTCCCACGTGCCCGTCCACGTCACGTGCTACGTCCCGCTATAACTACTTACTAACCTAACATCCCTCCACCATATATTCTAATCCTAGACCTAAAATAATTAAAAGAATTTACTATAATCGACTCGAGCAATATCCCTTAATTTTGGACGTGCTTCCGTATCTATTCGGCGATCAGGCCTCTCAGCTTCTGGCACAGGTACTTGCTCAGCGGTTTGCCGAGATACCTGCGGATTGCTTTCTTCTTGGAGCTCTGAGCTTGCCTCGCTCCACTCCTCCTCTGCCCCCGCTGTATATGAGTGCATTTGATCTGAGAAATGAGCGCTGTCAACATTTTGACGCATTTCGGGTGATTTTATTTTATAAATATGGTTTTTGTGTTTTTTTATTGAAATGTTTGTTTCTGGAATATAAATTTCAAATAAACTATTGCCAATTTTCTTCTTAACTACGCCTTGTATCCATTTGTTATTGTTAGTTCCTTTTATGAGCACTGTATCATTTATCGCAAAGCCTATGTTTCTATTACCTTTATAGTATTTGGCTTGTATGGTTTGCTTATCGCGCACTTTTGTTTGTAATTCTTGCGACGATAATGATGACGACGGCGACGCCTCAAGCGCGGGCACCGCACCCGAGGTGTTTAATAAATCAAACCTGCAACGCAATTTACGTCCGAGCATGAGTTCAGCTGGTGAGCTGTCTGTCGGCGTATGTTTCGAGTTCCTATATCTGAATAAAAATTCTGATAGGAGTGCCTTGAACATGTTCTTAGGCGTGCCCTGTGCTGCTAACCCATTTAAAAACTTTTTAACAATTTTAACGTACACTTCTGCTTGCCCATTACTGGATGGCGAATAGGTTGGCGAAGTAATATGATTTATTCCATTAAGGCGACAAAAATCCTTAAAAGAATTACTTGTGAACGAGGTACCATTATCAGTAACTATCGTATGCATTACACCAAATCTAGACATTGTTTCTTGTAATTTCGCTATTACTGAGGTGGTTGATTAATCACTACTAAGGGAAAAACATTCTACCCACTTAGTGAACGCGTCGATAATGATAAGGTACATTTCACCTTGCCACGGACCAAAAAAATCTAAATGTACTCGTTGCCAGGGGTGTTCTGGAAAAGGCCATGGCGTCAAAGGAGCCCGTGGGGGAGTGGGCCGTAAACTTAAACATACAGTTCAGTCTGCCTATCTTGTTCTCTATATCCTTATCTATGTTAGGCCACCAGAATCTAGACCTCGCCTCAAACTTAGTTTTTATTATACCTAAATGTGGTCTATGTAATTCGTCTAATATTTTGTTACGCAACGACTTCGGTATAATTAGTTTATGTTCTCTAATTAAACAATCACGTTCTCTTGCTAAATCAAAACGACATTTATGGAATGACTGTAAGTCATTGTCATTGAACTTCGTTTTTGGCCATCCGTGCTGAACATACTGTAAGACTTTCTGTAAAATGATATCTTTACTAGTCTCTAACCGTACTTCATTTATAGACATCGGTAAATGCCCATCTGCGACGAAATTAATGTACGACGCCTGGTCTTCTAATGTGTAAACAATTGAGTCATCCGTGACGACACCTACTATTGAATTTGACCCGTCATCACCGTTCTCGGAATTCGTCCAAACACTGCTGCACGTGGTGACCGCTCGACTAAAGTAATCTGCACAATTACTAGCGCTTGGTACGTATTGTATTTCATAATTATAGCTAGTTAAAAATAAGGCGTAACGTTGTAACCGGTTAGCGGACACCTCTGGTATGCCTTTGTCGGGATGAAATATAAACATCAGCGGCTTGTGATCCGTGCGTAATATAAACGGATTTGCGACACTGTATAAATATTGATGGAACCGACGTATGCCAAAAACTATGGCCGTTGCCTCCCTTTGAATTTGGCTATAATTTTTTTCTGCGCTACTGAGGGACCGCGATGCATAAGCTATAGGACGTTCTAACCCGTTCGCTTCTATTTGGGCTAAGACTGCGCCTAACCCTGTTGGGGACGCATCCACTGTCAAAACCAACTTGTATGAAGGATCGAAGTGTGCCAACGTTCGAGCCGATGTTAGTTCCTTCTTAATTTTATTGAAAGCCGCCTTATGTATGTCTGACCAAGACAAATCGACTTATTTTTTGAGCAGTTCGTTTAACGGACTAAGTATAGACGAAGCATTAGGTATAAATATTCTGTAATAATTTACAAACCCTAAAAATGATTTTAATTCTTGGACATTACTTGAGGCTTTGGTGTTGGTCATTGCTGTAACTTTGTCTGGTGATGTGTGAATTCCCTTTTTATCAATTACAAATCCTAAATACGTCATTGAATCTTGAAACAACTTACACTTATTTTTATTTCCCGCCAATCCCGCTTCCAGCAACCGATTGAAAACTTGCTGTAATCGTTCCGTGTGAACTGCTTTTGTATCTCCAGTAATGAGAACGTCATCAGACAGACAAAGAACCCCCTCAATACCGTTTAGCAAATTTTCCATTGTTTTTTGGAATATAGCCGGTGCATTAGCTAGTCCAAATACTAATTGCGTGAATTTAAATAAACCTTTGTGAGTATTTATTGTTGTGAGAATTTCGGAGTCTTCATCTAACATGAGTTGTAAATACGCACTACTTAAATCTAACTGCGAAAATTGTATGCCCCCATGTAATTTTGAAAAAGTTCTTCTTTTTTGGAAGTGGGTATTTATCAATGTGTAAACATGTATTTAATGAGACTGAAAAATCAGCACATAACCGTATGCCACCGTCTTTTTAACCGACTTCAAAAAAGGAGGAGGTTCTCAATTCGTCGGAATCTTTTTTTTTTTTTTTTTTTTATGTATGTTCCCCGATTACTCTAAGACGCCTGGACCGATTTCAAAAATTCTTCTTTTGTTTGAAAGGGTATACTTCCTAGTTGGTCCCATAATCATCAGGTCAGGATCTGATGATGGAATCGTAGAGAAATCGAGGGAACTCCTCAAATGTTATAGGCAAACATATAGCGATTTTGGTATTTTCATCAACAATGCAATCATTTGCACTCAGAAAGTATCATTTGGTGAAGTGGAACTGATGAAGAAGACCACAGATGGCAACTGAAACTCCTTAATGCTAAGTATGTCACGGGTATAAAATATCTCGAATAGTTAACCGACTATGATTAAGCAAATACTTATAAATGAATGGTACTGATGAAAATGGTACCATTGAACTGTTCTGATGATGAAGCCGGAAGGTAGGCACTGGAACTCTGAAATAAAACAATGTATCCTAGTCGTGCTTGGGCTTATTGGAATCGTCATGAGATGTACTTTGGCCATAAATGATTATCATGTTAATTGGAGATACCTACCAAAACTAAAAAGAGAAAAATAAAAAACTTTTTAACAAAAAATCAAACCGACTTCCAGAACAAAAAACTACAAACCAAAAAATAACTTTCTTTTCCGAAGTCGGTGTCAAAAAACTGAAAAAAAAATGGGTACAAAAGACACCGACTTCGGAAAAGAAAGTTATTTTTTGGTTTGTAGTTTTTTGTTCTGGAAGTCGGTTTGATTTTTTGTTAAAAAGTTTTTTTTTTAGTACTGGTACTATAGGGCTCGCAAATTCAGAATGTTCTACTGGAACTAATACACCAGTTTCCACTAATCTATTTAATTATTTTTCCACCTTACTCTTTAACGAAAATGGTACCATTCTAGCGCGATAAAAACTCGGTTTACTTCCTGTTTTTAAAGAAAGTTTTATTTTATGTCTGTTAAATTTACCTAAAGTATCAGAAAACAGTGTAGGATACTTTTTTATATAGTAGTCAAGTTCTGTTAGCTTAACACAATGATTTACTTTAGATAACTGCAAGTTATACGACGATAAAAAATGCCTACCTAATAATGGTGGGCCGGCTCCTTTTATTACGTATATTTCTATAATTTTACGTTCACTCGCATATGTAATCGAAACCATCATTACCCCTACCACGTCTAATTTCTCACCCGTGTATGCTTTTAACACTGACTTAGGTGTTTCTAAGGGCACGTTGTTAAAATATTCTTCATAAGTATTTAATGGGATGGCAGTAGTACAGGACCCACTGTCTACTTCAGATGATAACAGTTGGCCGTTTACGTCGACAGACAGCGTCATTGGCTCGCCACGGAAACTACGTATATTGCAAACAAGAGAATGCTTACCATCGTCATCATTTTCGTCATTCGACGTTTGTAGACAGTTCACTCGTCCAGTTTTCTTACTACACATTTGTTTTAAATGTCCTTTCACTCCGCACTTTTTACACTTATACGAAGAGAACCGACACTTGTCCGTTGTATGATTGTTATAGCCGCACACGCCGACACGACGATTTTGACGGCTCTGCCCCTGCTGTTATCTTGTACACCTCTGTGCTGGTTACTGCTGATATTGCTGCTCCTGACGACTGTCGCGCTGCTCGTTTTGCACTATTTACGGCCACTGCAGTTTCTAACGCCTTGGCCATTGTTGTGGATGCTTTTTCGTCCATGAATAACTTGTCCCGTTCCGGTCCCGGTATCATACCAATGATGAACCGGTCCCGCAACATGTCGTCCATAGCTGCTCCAAACTTGCAGTCCACCGCCAGTTGTCGAATACCTGCCGCCCACTGCGCCAACTCCTCGCCTGCGCTCTGGGTCGCCGAATGGAATTTAAATCGTTCTGTAAAACTGACTTCTACGGCACGAAGTGTTTGTCGATTTCCGTTATTAACTCACTATACGTTACGGTTTCTATCAGTTTTGGCGCAATCAATTCGCGTACCAATTTATTCGCCTCGCTGTTGAGGGAATTCAATAGTACCGCCTTTTTTTGGTCATCTTCCAGCCCTTCAGTTTTAATTAACAGCGTATTTGCCGTCAACCATTGATTGAGCCTTTCTTTAAAGATGATCCAGTCCTGGCCGAGCTCAAATGTTGAAACTGAACCGATGAACCCTGACATTTTGTCGCGTCGTAGGTACTTTACTCGTCGCCACTGTTAAATAAAAGACACGGCCGTTCGGTAACAAGCTGTTTATTCCACTGACACACTCACGCATCAACCCGCGACTCGCAGGTTGCACATCTATATCTATAACTACTTACTAACCTAACAGGCCGCTGGGACGGGGCAGCTCACCGTAACTGCTCGCATCCCCGTAAAGTCAGGACGTATGGTGCCTGCCCTCACTAGGTCGGCAGAGCACTCCCCGGTCCTAGCGACGGCGGCCACCACTTCTCCTTCCGTCACAGAGTCGTCCAGGCCCAAAATGCGCATGTCAGCGCACTTGGTGGGCCTGGACACTCGGGCCTCGTCCGCATTTAGGGACGCCCTGAGCCTTTCGGCTAGGGCGTCAGCGGTTGGACCGCTGGCCGCACCGGGGACTTCCAGCATCCGGGCCCTAGTCGCGGTGACCCTCACCCGGATGCCTTCGGTGACGCCGAGCTCCTCCAGGTTCACCGCCGCCCTTGCTTTGGCGAGCACTTCGCGGTAGGACACACCCTTTTGTTTTCGCTTCCGGCTGTAGCGTTATCACAACAGCTGCGGAATTCGGGGCGCTTAACCTAGCCGCGACGCTTCGCTCCTTGCGCCGCTTCCGCCTCTCCTTTCTTTTAGCCGCCCGTGCTGCCTTGCCCGTCTTCCTTTTCTCTCCGGCCATTTGCCATTCGGCGTTGGCCGCAGGAGAGTCTGAAGGTGGAAGAGATTAGGGCGGCTGACTCGCCGCCTGGGCTGGGGCCCTCACCGCCTGTCTGGCCGCTCTGCCTTTTTTGGGTGCTGGATTTCCCAATCTCGCCGGGGCTGACCTATTCTGTTCCAGCACGCTTCCATGATTGGGATGTCTCGACGAGCCCGCGGCAGCTGCGGCGGCGGCAAACAAGGCCTCCTTCCGCTGCCCCAAGGCCGCCTGGCTCGCCGTTAGTGGGGGGCGCAGGACAATGGCCTCCAGTGCAGAGAACCTGCTCTGAAAGGCAGCCAGCTCCTGCCGCACCAGGTTCAGAAGACGGTCCTCCGCAGGCACGGGCCAGATTAGCCCATGCTGCGCCCCCTCCTGCGGCATCTCTCGGGGGCCGGCCCCGTGAAGCCCGGCCAGGTCCGCTCGGAGCTTCTCGTTTTCCTTTTGGAGAAGCTCCATGTCGGCTTTCAAGCGGGCGACCTCCGCCCGCATATCGGACATGCCATGCAAAGAAGGCCCAGCGCGATTGGCCTCCGCCGCCGCCTTAATGGAGGCCGTGGCCGCGGATATGGCCTTGTCTTTAGAGGATTTGTTCTTCTTTAAGGCCACATCCCGGATAGCGGCTCCCACGACCTCTGCGAACCTGGCCGCTCTTTCCAAATTGGAGCCACCAGCGGCCTCCAGCTCGTCGCCAGAAGATCCCGAGAGGACAGCCCTGCGGCTAGTCGGTTCGGGGTGGCGCCCCTCCGCGGCAAGCCTCTCGGCTCGATGGGCAGCCTCCTGGGCACTGAGCCCTCTCCCCACTCCTCTGTCTCGGCCCCCACCCCGCCTACTGGTGGGGATCTTCCGGGCCGAGACCAGTTCGTCATCGGAGAATGACCCCAGGCCATCCCCCGATTTGGGGCGCTTGCGGAAGAACCTTACATTCTTCGCAGCAGCCCCCTCCACTTCGCGTTCAGAGCTCTGTGGGCCTTTTGCGCCAGATTCGGGGTCGGATTCCGACCCTGCATCACTCACCTCTTCATTTGAAAATATCGGTGTCCCTGTGTGTATCGGTTTTGTCTGAGACAGACGGAAGCCTTTTGTTGCCCACCCCAGAATACGGAGGGCAGCCCGCCGAAGCGGGGTGGGACTCCCCGACCCAGTGGTCCCCAGGTGTTTCCCGACTGCTCAGTAGCAGTCGGGAAACACCTTTTTATTTTTTATTTTTCCTTAAAAGGGTGAGGTCCCTATTTCTCCCTCCTTCTCTACGCTCACTCGACCTACTCTCTGTAAGCAGAGGGGGGGAGTAGGCGTCCTGTCACTAGCCCAGTTCCCTTCACAAACCATCAAGGATGATCTGTGATTGGAACCGTGACCCTTCTTCGTGTGTTGAAAATTAGCCGCCAGCCCCAACTGTCCACCCAAAGTGGGTGGGCAGCTGAAGCCGACGTTGACCAGGGTGCGCCACGTGGAGGCTTTCAACATGCACCCCACTATTTACCTACTAATCTTTCTAGATAGAAAGACGCTTACGCTTAGATATGCGTAAGTGACAAAAATTGGTTTGTACTCCAAAATTAACTATGTAATCGCATATAAAGCTTAGGAAGCTTACAAGTAATAGTCGACCAACTTATAAAATCTACTTGGAAAAGTAAAAAAAAAATTGTTACATGTTTTGTTCGGTGTTTTCATTGTGAATGTAGCTGTTTGTTTTTATAATATTTTTGTTAATTACTGCCATTGCTTAATAATAGTGTTATTTAGTAATTTTGTCACTATTATGTGTACATATTATAACATTTTTTAGATTCCGCCCAACTTCTTTTTTATAGAAACATGTAAAACTACCTTTTTAAACCTAAAAGTGTAAGTTGAAATATTCTATCACGTCACAACAGATCACATACTGTAGGCAACTCATTCTGCATCATCTGTGCCTTTTTAGTCTATGTATATTATTGTATTGTGTTAGCTGTAGTTTATTGTTATCTGTGACATGCGAGCTGGCAGCCTCGCATGCGCCGGCGCCGTATGTTGCTGTCCTTGTCGCCCTTGTGCGGGCGTGCCCTATTGTCCTTGTCGCTCTGTAGCCAGCGTTGCCATTCTTGGCAACGCCATGAACTGTGCGGGCGCAAAGCTCAAGGCAGTCGCGAAATAGTCTACCTGGGAGTAGGACGCGCGCGGCCCCGTTAGTCCCATTGTCGTTAAGGGAGGCTCTTTCACTTCTGCTCTTCTCCGCGTAATATGTAAGTAGCTGTATTTTGTTTTGTGTGTCCGTAGTATACTAGTATTAATATGTGTGTAAAATAAATGATACAAGTTTGCCAGTAATTTGGTATTGAGTTTCCATTGTGTTTAAAATAATCCGGTCCTAATCGCAAAACATACACACACATACATTTTTTTTTTCTCAGTTATCCAATTTTTCCAAGCTTCCTACATGGTGGCTGTAGTTAACAAGAAAAAGCTTGTTTCTAATTGATCTAAAATGTTGATTAAAAAGTTATGTCAATGTAGCTCTGGCTCTTAATATAAACTGTCCACAAACTTAGCAAAGAATCGTTTTTGCTGAGTTTGGGGTAAAGTGAGTATTGTTGACATTTTCATGTAAGGGAGAGTACAGTGCACGACGACTGAAAATCCTATACATCATCATTCAACCACAAGACCTCCACTGCTGGACCTAGATACCTTCCACACGCATCGGCATAGATTTCCTAAACAAGCCATCCAATCTTAGCCTAGGCCTGCTGAATTTATTCTACTTTCTTTAAAATACTCAGAAATGCATAATAAAAATTATTACAACAATAGTAGCACGTGTCTACCTACCGCGGTCAACCGCCTTTTTAGAATTATAATCAGGCAGATAGCCTAGCGATAAGACCTCTATTGTACCTTTTGTTATTGTACCTAAAATACTTAGAAAGAGTAATATTGTAAAGAGTTTATTGTTTGTAACAGATAATGGTGTCTGGAACTCTTAATCCTATAACAATTGTTCTGCCACTGATAGAAAATACACATTCCGACAGATTAATTAAATATTTTATCTACTCTCATATCGTAATATTCGAATTATAAAATTCAAAACGAGTTTATATTGGCATACTTTATAAACACAATACCGAAATTTAAAAATAGAATCTTATTATAACACTATTTCTCTAACAAAATAATGCTATAAAACAATTTTTTTTCTATTACGATACAGGACAAATCCAAGAAGTTAATCACTAAGGAGTTTCCATCAATATTTTTTTTGTAATGCCATTTTATAGTACCTATTATAAAAAGATTTGATTCCAATTTTAAATTGTCTATGACAATGCCCGCTTTAGACATAGCACGCACTGTGATTTTTATTCGCGCGAATTTTGTTGCCTTCTAACTGTTCATAGAGCTCAAAATATTCGAGCGAATAAAATTCGCGCCGTGGTGCGGTGGATTCTGTGGCAAAACACTGATTTCTTGCGGAATTATTTCCGCACGATTTCGTTACCGATGCGAACAACTTCATACAATTACATAGGTCGCAGAATGGGCGGAAAAAAATCGTGCTAATAAAGATCGCAGTGCGTGCTAAGCCTTAGCGCATGCGCGGTTAATGCGGTGATGTGCTGGGTTTTGGCGCCATTCATACGTTTTGCAAGTTTTGCTGTACTGAATTTCATGAGTTATTTGAATTATTGTGTGTGAAATGTCTGATATCAGTGAATGTGAAGAAAATTTGACTCCGCCCGATATTTTAGATGCGGCGAAGGAAATTACTCTTAATTTATTACCAGCAAAGTCGAGAAAAGTATATGACAAATGCTATCACGATTTTATGGCAAAAAGAGGTATTTAGTAGGTTCAATCCCAATTTATGAGTGTAGATAAAGTAGTGTATGAAACTGCACATAACTAGGTATTAAAACATTCGTGTGAAAGCTATTAAAAACCTCGCCTACGGCTCGGTTTTTAAACACACACTCATGTTTTAATACCCCTCATTATGCAACAGTTTCATAAACTACTATTGTGGTTATATTCAATTCAGTACTAGGACTTCAGAATCGAAAATCACGCGTTACTCTTTTTACCGCTCATGATTTCAGCCTAGCTTCCTCATGATTATACTTAAGGGGCTGAGGTTGAACAGTTGACAATCGACATCTGAGGTTCTAAGCCACGCCCACTGTCATCGATAGCTTAGGGGCAAACTTAAATTGGAGCGATAAGTATTTGAAAATTAAATACAAAAGGCCGACCAAAGCGGCCCACATCATATCTACCGATGGTTTTTACAAAAATATTACCGCGCAAGTTCTTATTTCAAACTAGCGGCTAGCATCTGATATCGATATTCCTTGTTTAGTATTCTCTTAAAATATTAAGATGTCATTTAGTTACTAGTACAACATAACTTTTCATAGCCAACTTTAAATCATAATATATTTTTGCGCTATCCTGGAATATAATAGATTCAAAGCACCTACTGGGTTTTGATATACGCCAGCCCTCTGGGGTGAGGAGGTCACGTGGTGCCGTTTTGGAGATAACATGAGGTATATTTTTAAAGAGGTTTAATTACTTTTTAGTTATGGACTTAGTAAGTAAACTAAACGACATGAGTCGTTTATAATACAACAAAAATGTAAATGCCAGAGACAGTGTTAGTGCCAGAGAATAAAAATAATACAGAGTTTAACAATATTCTTTGTGATTTAGTTAGTTCCAATTAAAGCCTTCAGGCTTCAAGATCTTGTTGCATTATACCTGTTTTTTTTTTGACAGATTGATTTACAGATTGTTTTTTTTTTGCATTATACCTGAATAAAATACCTAAATCGAATATGTTTTTGCATTTTGCGAAAAAAGCGACATACGTCCTCCTAGCAACGCCATAAAGCGATCACTGTCGAATTGCATTGGATAGAAAGAGAAACACGATGGAATTTGTATGGTTTTTTTTATATAAAATATAATAATATGAATTACCTAAAAATAATGAATAAAACTTCAAAATATACGACAGAGAAGTTTTGCGTCCTGTTATGATACGTTATTGTTGTTAATTGTACAAACGTACGCTGGTCAGTATACCGGAAAAAAAATTTGAAGATCACGGTAAGAGGTTACTTTGCCATTCAATTACGCACACAAACCTCGATACAATTGAATTGAAATTGTTTTGAATCGAAAAGTGTTTAGGCCACAACAAAGTTATCGGAAATATGACCAAGATTAACATATCTTTTTTCGCTGCCACATCTTCAATAGATTTGGCAAAAAAATGTTTAAAAGAATGCCTATTTTGGGCATTCAGCCCCTTAAGTTAGTTTTTACCGGTACCGGGTTGAGCTGATAGCGTATAGAGCTTTCTCTTTATATTTTTTTTGTAGCAAATATTACTGTCTCCTTCTTATTGTTTTGTCGCTTGTCTATCTTATCTAGAAAGAAAGAAAGAAAAAAAATATTTAATTGCCTCAAAACGACATACAAACATTACATTTCAAGAACAAGAATAGTGGTAAAAGATTTTGAAAACTAAACCCTTAACGATATTGTTAGTAGTTCTTAAATTAATATATGTTAGAAAAGTAAAATAAAAGACAAAAAAATAAATGCGAGTATAAATAAAAGCAGATGCATTTTTGGTTGTGGCAAGAAGGCCTCCACTCAGCATAATGCTGTGCCGTGGGGGACCTGCAGCACGGCGCTAATTTTCAGTGGTCGCCTAGGACGTGATGTACGGAAACGAAGGTCTGTAGCGCATGTAAAGATAGGTGCAAAAAATACAAAAAATAATACAGTTAGATATTTAAAATAAACTAAGAATAAACTATAAATAAACTGTAAATATGTTGTGAATAAAAGGAATGCAGGTATCAGAAACACCGAAGAGATGCATATACGGCATACGATTGACAAAACAGAAAGTGCGGGTATTACACCCGCAAAAACACATAAAATTGTTATGTGTTTTGTCTTGCTCTCACATCCACTCTCGCGCAGCGCCCCCACAAAGCCTTACTTATCTAACATGCATACCCCACTAGCATATTCCTTGACTTATCGTGTGTATACTTCTAGGTTCTAAGCGTCCCTTTGTAAAGTTTTCAGTGTTTAACGATCTCTGATAAAAAAAAGGTTTTAGAGAAACCTTTAGAAGTAATTGATCAGAAACTGTATTAACTTAGATTACATACAACGCTTATGGCCCGGCTGCCGCAGCAGCTAGTGACACTCGTGCCACCCATATCGTCATCACTTCAAGTGATACGACCAAAACACATCACTTCACGTAGATTCTACTACTTCTAGGTCATTACAAGACCAATACAACGATAGACCCGACGAGTGTCCGCTACACCACCAGCCCATCGCCCCCTGTACAACTCACAAGTGAATAGCAGGTAACTCTACGGACAAGTGCATACAGTGCCACCTAATAGCCCTGGTATGTGCTCTCCTGCTCGGTGAAGGAACTCTCTTCACCGTTTTCTACGTTTAACTCGTTTGGAACACTACTTAAGATCTGAAGATCAAAATCGACTGATCAATCGATCGAGATCGTTGTAAATCGTCATGAGACATAAAATCTGTTCTGAATACACGTAATTGACCGATGGCCAGTATTGGTCAAAGCAGCTACATTACTGACTCGCTTTGATACCTAAAATAACAGTTGTGCAGTCCTTCATAAGGGATATCTCATCCTTACGGAACAAAATGTTGAAAGTATTACCGTCAATAGGAAATTCATGAATGGTTTGTATTAAGTATGTCTCAATTACCTAGTGATAATGCTAGGTATAACCATTTGGTTTTAAAGATATTTATTTCCCATAAGAACTAATAAAATATAACAGTTTACTTATAATGAGATAAAGTGTTACTTAATCAAAATTATACTAAAATATTTGCCTCCGGGGTGTTGGCGACGCTACAGGGTACATACATGTTTTTACCCGACTGCCGAAGGAGGGTAATGTGTTTATCAGTCTATGTATGTAAGTATGTACGAGTATGTTTGTTCCTATGTGGCGTTCTAGAGACCAAACACGTTGGCCGATTTTGATAATTCTTACGTCAATCGATTCGTCTTAACCCTGCGAGTGTCACTGGCTACATTAAAATTTGAAAAGAAAAAAATGGCAGATTTTGTGAGCCATTAAGTGAAGGAAATTTTTATTTTTTCCTTTTAAACCCATCGTGTGGGGTGTCAAAATAAAGGGTTTTAAGAGGTGATTTATAAAATATATGACACTTATATGTTTAAATGTACCTAATTCTAAAAAAAATAACTAAAAAGTTGTAAATAAAAATAAAAATTAAAAAAATCAAAAACCCGACTGCTTAAAAAGCGAACTAAAAAGACGTAAACAAGAAGAAATTCATGCTGTGCAGTCGGAGGATACGTCTGGTTTTGGTCAGCCAGCTCGCGAAAATGTATCCGCCGACTGCACAGCATGAATTTCTTCTTGTTTACGTCTTTTTAGTTCGCTTTTTAAGCAGTCGGGTTTTTTTATTTATTTATTTTTTATTATATACTTTATTGTACACCAAGATAAAAACATAAAACACGGAAACCTTAAAATAACGACAAACATACAACAGGTGGTTTACTCTTTAATATGTTAATATTATCACACCTCTTTATATCCTCCGGTAGGTCATGGAATAGCTGTGCTCCCTCCACTAATACTGTTTTTTTTTATATGTACAGTTTCGAAATACATAAAAAAAATGTCATTTTTTTTATTTCAACATCCCAACTGCATGCAGATCTTCTTGCAGGAGACCATCGGTAGTGACGGGACTCCTACCGGGGAGGTGGAACCAATGAACGCGAGGGAGTACAAGCTGTAATCATATTCTCTCACTTTATTTACCGTCCAAGTAAGAAAAAAGAACTTTCATATATATACAATGCTATAATTTTGTCTGCTTGCAGTTAAAGGAGTGTCAGGGTACACAAAAACGAAATAAAGTTTTTTTGCAAAATTCGTCTGGTTTTCCCTATACACAAACAGACGAGAAAAGGGCGGGTGGGAGTATTTTTTTTTTACTTTTTGTACGAGCTATACACGCGTATGAGGTATCGTTAGACGCGCCTTGTTGCGAGCTAACCGAATATGAGCCATCTAGATTTGTCACCACAAGAAAATTTTACACGGTGGCCAAAAAACTACTTTTTTTTGAGAAAAATAGGTTTACTTACCAATTAACCATGATTACGGTACGCAATTAGCACTCCAAAATAAAGATAAGGTATATAAGAGCCCTTAACTAAAGTAAGAATTACAACTTATATGAGGATGAATTATACAGAAAATAAACAAGCTGCACGCCAGCGCTGAGCAGCGATTCAGCGAAGTCTCTCGCACCGCGCGCGTCTCCCAGTGCCTGCAAGCGACCAATCTCCGCCGGCGGGCTGGCTAGCCTGCCCGCCGGGGCTCCCAGTACGGCCCGGGGCGCCGCCGAGGCCGCCAGCGTGTCGCTGCTGCCCGGCGACGAGGAACATCCACACAAGAAGCGGCGCATCTCGCACAACCGCCGTCCCTCCCCGCCCACCTCAGGGTACGCCACCACATCCTCGGACGAGCGACAGGCCGAGGATAACGAAGACGAGCGGACCAATGTCAAAGAGGACAATGGCTATACCCTCAATCGCAGCAGCGCTGTTAAAGATCTCGGACCCAGACCTGTCCCTGATGAGAGTTTACAATATCTGGAAAGTATTAAACGATCATCATGGATACAAACGCAATATCCGGCTATCACAAGTTATGAAATCCGCCGAGCGTATAAGGACGAGTTCAAACAGTTGTATCCGGAATACAGGTCGCTGCACAGGCGTCTATGGCAAGTGGTTGCCCATTTTACTAGTCTCGAAGTTGAGTATCGAAGCGCGCATCCTCAGTCAGTAGAGAGTGTAAAAGGGCGCATCGAGGACGAGTACGCGCGCTTTAAGAACGACACCAGCTACAACCAGGAGAAGCGGTGCTATAACCACCTACATTCAAAACTAGCTTACATCAAACTGCGCGTGTCAGAATATGACAACAAACAAAAGTTAATGTAGTTATGTATAGTTAATTCAAAAAATCAAAAAACCCTGATGTTTCCACCGACCGCACGGCATGATTTTCTTCTTGTTTACGTATTTTTAGTTCGCTTCATAAGAAGTCGGGTTTTTTGATTTTTTTAATTAACTTTTTTAATTTACCTATAACTTTATAGGATTTTTTTTTTCATCCAATTTTGTACATATAATAAGTGTTATACATTTTTTTAAATTCTTTTTTTTTTCAGATATTCCACACGACGGGCTGAGAAGACACACATACATACATTACCCTCCTTCGGCAGTCGGGTAATAAAAAAGGCCCTTTTCAGGGCCGCCTATGATACCGTTTCTTTAATGGAATTGTCTAAAAACGAACTTACTTACTTACCTACCGACTTACTTACCACTGAGATATGTACTTACATACAGCGATATGCGATACTGGCGCGACCGACCTATAAGCGGCCGTATCTTTTGATCGCGTTGATTTAGATGCGTATCACAACTGGCATCGTAGCAAGGTCACAAAGTAACCTGTGTTATTGATATCTACCTACGCAAGGTAACCCAAAGTGATTGGTGATTTTAATAATTACTTAAAGCTAGGTAAAATATAATCACAGACGAATATTTTAATTATTAATTCATTCATAAATGTGAGTGTGCTAAGTTGACATTGAATAATTGCTTGCAATATGTAAAAACATATAATAATAATACAATCTGTCCCGTTGTATATCGTACCACCTCAGAAAGATTTCAGGAAAATCTACAGCGCCCTCTACGGTCATTACCGGAACTACCATGCAATGCCATGTTCATTTTTGACCTTGTTTTGTTTATTGCCAGGGATGGCGCTGTGTTCGCAAAACGTATGGAAACATGAATTCTCTTCATATTTTTTTTTGTTTCGTTAATTTTTTCGATGTTTAACAGTTGTCCTGCTATCCGGGGCGGTGATAAATCCAACAAATCAAAGATAATGAAATTCAGTCTAGCTAACAAGACTTTGTTTTATATAAATATAGATAAAAACTAAGTAATGATTATGTAATGTACATGTAAAAATGGACAGCGGCCATCCCAAGCCTTAGTCCTGCATTGGGATAAAACAGGCTCATAATAATAATAATTATGATGTTTGCAATAATCCGGCCAATCAGGGAGCAGAGCGCGGTCTGCTCCCTGATTGGCCGGATTATTGGCAGTCTGATTGGCCTGCGTGTGGTGCGCACCCACACTAAGTGAACGCTACAGGGTCGCGCGCGAGCTCGAGAGCCTCGGTCCGATCGTCAGTTCGGTTAGAACACTCGTACCGTACGGTCGTCTCACGTTGTGCTCACGCGCCGCAACCAAATTATTGCAGAGATGGTGGGTCAACAGGGTTCGTTCGAGTGTATAACGAGCGGTGGCGCTCGACGGCTGGAGTCGTGCGGGCCGCTACCACGCAGTATGCGTGTTCGTGCGAATGACGACTCTCACGTGGCCACCGAGGACCATATGGCGAGCGCTGTCGCCGCGGAGCAGGGTTTGTGCACCGACGTGATCGACGAACCTCACAAGACGGACATCGGACGTCGCCGTCGCGTCAATGTGCGCACGGCGCATCCTTGCTCACGCTTTCGCTTTGACTTTGTCAATTTAGCTGAGCGGGCTGAAAGAGTCCAGCGGCCTGTGAAGCCTGAGGGACCCGAGCGAGTGCAGCGGCCCGAACCGCCCGCAACGCCAGCGCTGAGCAGCGATTCAGCGAAGTATCTCGCACCGCGCGCGTCTCCCAGTGCCTTCAAGCGACCAATCTCCGCCGGCGGGCTGGCTAGCCTGCCCGCCGGGGCTCCCAGTACGGCCCGGGGCGCCGCCGAGGCCGCCAGCGTGTCGCTGCTGCCCGGCGACGAGGAACATCCACACAAGAAGCGGCGCATCTCGCACTACCGCCGTCCCTCCCCGCCCACCTCAGGGTACGCCACCACATCCTCGGACGAGCGACAGGCCGAGGATAACGAAGACGAGCGGACCAATGTCAAAGAGGACAATGGCTATACCCTCAATCGCAGCAGCGCTGTTAAAGATCTCGGACCCAGACCTGTCCCTGATGAGAGTTTACAATATCTGGAAAGTATTAAACGATCATCATGGATACAAACGCAATATCCGGCTATCACAAGTTATGAAATCCGCCGAGCGTATAAGGACGAGTTCAAACAGTTGTATCCGGAATACAGGTCGCTGCACAGGCGTCTATGGCAAGTGGTTGCCCATTTTACTAGTCTCGAAGTTGAGTATCGAAGCGCGCATCCTCAGTCAGTAGAGAGTGTAAAAGGGCGCATCGAGGACGAGTACGCGCGCTTTAAGAACGACACCAGCTACAACCAGGAGAAGCGGTGCTATAACCACCTACATTCAAAACTAGCTCACATCAAACTGCGCGTGTCAGAATATGACAACAAACAAAAGTTAATGTAGTTATGTATAGTTAATTCAAAAAATCAAAAAACCCTGATGTTTCCACCGACCGCACGGCATGATTTTCTTCTTGTTTACGTATTTTTAGTTCGCTTCATAAGAAGTCGGGTTTTTTGATTTTTTGAATTAACTTTTTTAAATTACCTATAACTTTATAGGATTTTTTTTTTCATCCAATTTTGTACATAATATAATAAGTGTTATACATTTTTTTAAATTCTTTTTTTTTTCAGATATTCCACACGACGGGCTGAGAAGACACACATACATACATTACCCTCCTTCGGCAGTCGGGTAATAAAAAAGGCCCTTTTCAGGGCCGCCTATGATACCGTTTCTTTAATGGAATTGTCTAAAAACGAACTTACTTACTTACCTACCGACTTACTTACCACTGAGATATGTACTTACATACAGCGATATGCGATACTGGCGCGACCGACCTATAAGCGGCCGTATCTTTTGATCGCGTTGATTTAGATGCGTATCACAACTGGCATCGTAGCAAGGTCACAAAGTAACCTGTGTTATTGATATCTACCTACGCAAGGTAACCCAAAGTGATTGGTGATTTTAATAATTACTTAAAGCTAGGTAAAATATAATCACAGACGAATATTTTAATTATTAATTCATTCATAAATGTGAGTGTGCTAAGTTGACATTGAATAATTGCTTGCAATATGTAAAAACATATAATAATAATACAATCTGTCCCGTTGTATATCGTACCACCTCAGAAAGATTTCAGGAAAATCTACAGCGCCCTCTACGGTCATTACCGGAACTACCATGCAATGCCATGTTCATTTTTGACCTTGTTTTGTTTATTGCCAGGGATGGCGCTGTGTTCGCAAAACGTATGGAAACATGAATTCTCTTCATATTTTTTTTTGTTTCGTTAATTTTTTCGATGTTTAACAGTTGTCCTGCTATCCGGGGCGGTGATAAATCCAACAAATCAAAGATAATGAAATTCAGTCTAGCTAACAAGACTTTGTTTTATATAAATATAGATAAAAACTAAGTAATGATTATGTAATGTACATGTAAAAATGGACAGCGGCCATCCCAAGCCTTAGTCCTGCATTGGGATAAAACAGGCTCATAATAATAATAATTATGATGTTTGCAATAATCCGGCCAATCAGGGAGCAGAGCGCGGTCTGCTCCCTGATTGGCCGGATTATTGGCAGTCTGATTGGCCTGCGTGTGGTGCGCACCCACACTAAGTGAACGCTACAGGGTCGCGCGCGAGCTCGAGAGCCTCGGTCCGATCGTCAGTTCGGTTAGAACACTCGTACCGTACGGTCGTCTCACGTTGTGCTCACGCGCCGCAACCAAATTATTGCAGAGATGGTGGGTCAACAGGGTTCGTTCGAGTGTATAACGAGCGGTGGCGCTCGACGGCTGGAGTCGTGCGGGCCGCTACCACGCAGTATGCGTGTTCGTGCGAATGACGACTCTCACGTGGCCACCGAGGACCATATGGCGAGCGCTGTCGCCGCGGAGCAGGGTTTGTGCACCGACGTGATCGACGAACCTCACAAGACGGACATCGGACGTCGCCGTCGCGTCAATGTGCGCACGGCGCATCCTTGCTCACGCTTTCGCTTTGACTTTGTCAATTTAGCTGAGCGGGCTGAAAGAGTCCAGCGGCCTGTGAAGCCTGAGGGACCCGAGCGAGTGCAGCGGCCCGAACCGCCCGCAACGCCAGCGCTGAGCAGCGATTCAGCGAAGTATCTCGCACCGCGCGCGTCTCCCAGTGCCTTCAAGCGACCAATCTCCGCCGGCGGGCTGGCTAGCCTGCCCGCCGGGGCTCCCAGTACGGCCCGGGGCGCCGCCGAGGCCGCCAGCGTGTCGCTGCTGCCCGGCGACGAGGAACATCCACACAAGAAGCGGCGCATCTCGCACTACCGCCGTCCCTCCCCGCCCACCTCAGGGTACGCCACCACATCCTCGGACGAGCGACAGGCCGAGGATAACGAAGACGAGCGGACCAATGTCAAAGAGGACAATGGCTATACCCTCAATCGCAGCAGCGCTGTTAAAGATCTCGGACCCAGACCTGTCCCTGATGAGAGTTTACAATATCTGGAAAGTATTAAACGATCATCATGGATACAAACGCAATATCCGGCTATCACAAGTTATGAAATCCGCCGAGCGTATAAGGACGAGTTCAAACAGTTGTATCCGGAATACAGGTCGCTGCACAGGCGTCTATGGCAAGTGGTTGCCCATTTTACTAGTCTCGAAGTTGAGTATCGAAGCGCGCATCCTCAGTCAGTAGAGAGTGTAAAAGGGCGCATCGAGGACGAGTACGCGCGCTTTAAGAACGACACCAGCTACAACCAGGAGAAGCGGTGCTATAACCACCTACATTCAAAACTAGCTCACATCAAACTGCGCGTGTCAGAATATGACAACAAACAAAAGTTAATGTAGTTATGTATAGTTAATTCAAAAAATCAAAAAACCCTGATGTTTCCACCGACCGCACGGCATGATTTTCTTCTTGTTTACGTATTTTTAGTTCGCTTCATAAGAAGTCGGGTTTTTTGATTTTTTGAATTAACTTTTTTAATTTACCTATAACTTTATAGGATTTTTTTTTTCATCCAATTTTGTACATATAATAAGTGTTATACATTTTTTTAAATTCTTTTTTTTTTCAGATATTCCACACGACGGGCTGAGAAGACACACATACATACATTACCCTCCTTCGGCAGTCGGGTAATAAAAAAGGCCCTTTTCAGGGCCGCCTATGATACCGTTTCTTTAATGGAATTGTCTAAAAACGAACTTACTTACTTACCTACCGACTTACTTACCACTGAGATATGTACTTACATACAGCGATATGCGATACTGGCGCGACCGACCTATAAGCGGCCGTATCTTTTGATCGCGTTGATTTAGATGCGTATCACAACTGGCATCGTAGCAAGGTCACAAAGTAACCTGTGTTATTGATATCTACCTACGCAAGGTAACCCAAAGTGATTGGTGATTTTAATAATTACTTAAAGCTAGGTAAAATATAATCACAGACGAATATTTTAATTATTAATTCATTCATAAATGTGAGTGTGCTAAGTTGACATTGAATAATTGCTTGCAATATGTAAAAACATATAATAATAATACAATCTGTCCCGTTGTATATCGTACCACCTCAGAAAGATTTCAGGAAAATCTACAGCGCCCTCTACGGTCATTACCGGAACTACCATGCAATGCCATGTTCATTTTTGACCTTGTTTTGTTTATTGCCAGGGATGGCGCTGTGTTCGCAAAACGTATGGAAACATGAATTCTCTTCATATTTTTTTTTGTTTCGTTAATTTTTTCGATGTTTAACAGTTGTCCTGCTATCCGGGGCGGTGATAAATCCAACAAATCAAAGATAATGAAATTCAGTCTAGCTAACAAGACTTTGTTTTATATAAATATAGATAAAAACTAAGTAATGATTATGTAATGTACATGTAAAAATGGACAGCGGCCATCCCAAGCCTTAGTCCTGCATTGGGATAAAACAGGCTCATAATAATAATAATTATGATGTTTGCAATAATCCGGCCAATCAGGGAGCAGAGCGCGGTCTGCTCCCTGATTGGCCGGATTATTGGCAGTCTGATTGGCCTGCGTGTGGTGCGCACCCACACTAAGTGAACGCTACAGGGTCGCGCGCGAGCTCGAGAGCCTCGGTCCGATCGTCAGTTCGGTTAGAACACTCGTACCGTACGGTCGTCTCACGTTGTGCTCACGCGCCGCAACCAAATTATTGCAGAGATGGTGGGTCAACAGGGTTCGTTCGAGTGTATAACGAGCGGTGGCGCTCGACGGCTGGAGTCGTGCGGGCCGCTACCACGCAGTATGCGTGTTCGTGCGAATGACGACTCTCACGTGGCCACCGAGGACCATATGGCGAGCGCTGTCGCCGCGGAGCAGGGTTTGTGCACCGACGTGATCGACGAACCTCACAAGACGGACATCGGACGTCGCCGTCGCGTCAATGTGCGCACGGCGCATCCTTGCTCACGCTTTCGCTTTGACTTTGTCAATTTAGCTGAGCGGGCTGAAAGAGTCCAGCGGCCTGTGAAGCCTGAGGGACCCGAGCGAGTGCAGCGGCCCGAACCGCCCGCAACGCCAGCGCTGAGCAGCGATTCAGCGAAGTATCTCGCACCGCGCGCGTCTCCCAGTGCCTTCAAGCGACCAATCTCCGCCGGCGGGCTGGCTAGCCTGCCCGCCGGGGCTCCCAGTACGGCCCGGGGCGCCGCCGAGGCCGCCAGCGTGTCGCTGCTGCCCGGCGACGAGGAACATCCACACAAGAAGCGGCGCATCTCGCACTACCGCCGTCCCTCCCCGCCCACCTCAGGGTACGCCACCACATCCTCGGACGAGCGACAGGCCGAGGATAACGAAGACGAGCGGACCAATGTCAAAGAGGACAATGGCTATACCCTCAATCGCAGCAGCGCTGTTAAAGATCTCGGACCCAGACCTGTCCCTGATGAGAGTTTACAATATCTGGAAAGTATTAAACGATCATCATGGATACAAACGCAATATCCGGCTATCACAAGTTATGAAATCCGCCGAGCGTATAAGGACGAGTTCAAACAGTTGTATCCGGAATACAGGTCGCTGCACAGGCGTCTATGGCAAGTGGTTGCCCATTTTACTAGTCTCGAAGTTGCGCATCCTCAGTCAGTAGAGAGTGTAAAAGGGCGCATCGAGGACGAGTACGCGCGCTTTAAGAACGACACCAGCTACAACCAGGAGAAGCGGTGCTATAACCACCTACATTCAAAACTAGCTCACATCAAACTGCGCGTGTCAGAATATGACAACAAACAAAAGTTAATGTAGTTATGTATAGTTAATTCAAAAAATCAAAAAACCCTGATGTTTCCACCGACCGCACGGCATGATTTTCTTCTTGTTTACGTATTTTTAGTTCGCTTCATAAGAAGTCGGGTTTTTTGATTTTTTGAATTAACTTTTTTAATTTACCTATAACTTTATAGGATTTTTTTTTCATCCAATTTTGTACATATAATAAGTGTTATACATTTTTTTAAATTCTTTTTTTTTTCAGATATTCCACACGACGGGCTGAGAAGACACACATACATACATTACCCTCCTTCGGCAGTCGGGTAATAAAAAAGGCCCTTTTCAGGGCCGCCTATGATACCGTTTCTTTAATGGAATTGTCTAAAAACGAACTTACTTACTTACCTACCGACTTACTTACCACTGAGATATGTACTTACATACAGCGATATGCGATACTGGCGCGACCGACCTATAAGCGGCCGTATCTTTTGATCGCGTTGATTTAGATGCGTATCACAACTGGCATCGTAGCAAGGTCACAAAGTAACCTGTGTTATTGATATCTACCTACGCAAGGTAACCCAAAGTGATTGGTGATTTTAATAATTACTTAAAGCTAGGTAAAATATAATCACAGACGAATATTTTAATTATTAATTCATTCATAAATGTGAGTGTGCTAAGTTGACATTGAATAATTGCTTGCAATATGTAAAAACATATAATAATAATACAATCTGTCCCGTTGTATATCGTACCACCTCAGAAAGATTTCAGGAAAATCTACAGCGCCCTCTACGGTCATTACCGGAACTACCATGCAATGCCATGTTCATTTTTGACCTTGTTTTGTTTATTGCCAGGGATGGCGCTGTGTTCGCAAAACGTATGGAAACATGAATTCTCTTCATATTTTTTTTTGTTTCGTTAATTTTTTCGATGTTTAACAGTTGTCCTGCTATCCGGGGCGGTGATAAATCCAACAAATCAAAGATAATGAAATTCAGTCTAGCTAACAAGACTTTGTTTTATATAAATATAGATAAAAACTAAGTAATGATTATGTAATGTACATGTAAAAATGGACAGCGGCCATCCCAAGCCTTAGTCCTGCATTGGGATAAAACAGGCTCATAATAATAATAATTATGATGTTTGCAATAATCCGGCCAATCAGGGAGCAGAGCGCGGTCTGCTCCCTGATTGGCCGGATTATTGGCAGTCTGATTGGCCTGCGTGTGGTGCGCACCCACACTAAGTGAACGCTACAGGGTCGCGCGCGAGCTCGAGAGCCTCGGTCCGATCGTCAGTTCGGTTAGAACACTCGTACCGTACGGTCGTCTCACGTTGTGCTCACGCGCCGCAACCAAATTATTGCAGAGATGGTGGGTCAACAGGGTTCGTTCGAGTGTATAACGAGCGGTGGCGCTCGACGGCTGGAGTCGTGCGGGCCGCTACCACGCAGTATGCGTGTTCGTGCGAATGACGACTCTCACGTGGCCACCGAGGACCATATGGCGAGCGCTGTCGCCGCGGAGCAGGGTTTGTGCACCGACGTGATCGACGAACCTCACAAGACGGACATCGGACGTCGCCGTCGCGTCAATGTGCGCACGGCGCATCCTTGCTCACGCTTTCGCTTTGACTTTGTCAATTTAGCTGAGCGGGCTGAAAGAGTCCAGCGGCCTGTGAAGCCTGAGGGACCCGAGCGAGTGCAGCGGCCCGAACCGCCCGCAACGCCAGCGCTGAGCAGCGATTCAGCGAAGTATCTCGCACCGCGCGCGTCTCCCAGTGCCTTCAAGCGACCAATCTCCGCCGGCGGGCTGGCTAGCCTGCCCGCCGGGGCTCCCAGTACGGCCCGGGGCGCCGCCGAGGCCGCCAGCGTGTCGCTGCTGCCCGGCGACGAGGAACATCCACACAAGAAGCGGCGCATCTCGCACTACCGCCGTCCCTCCCCGCCCACCTCAGGGTACGCCACCACATCCTCGGACGAGCGACAGGCCGAGGATAACGAAGACGAGCGGACCAATGTCAAAGAGGACAATGGCTATACCCTCAATCGCAGCAGCGCTGTTAAAGATCTCGGACCCAGACCTGTCCCTGATGAGAGTTTACAATATCTGGAAAGTATTAAACGATCATCATGGATACAAACGCAATATCCGGCTATCACAAGTTATGAAATCCGCCGAGCGTATAAGGACGAGTTCAAACAGTTGTATCCGGAATACAGGTCGCTGCACAGGCGTCTATGGCAAGTGGTTGCCCATTTTACTAGTCTCGAAGTTGAGTATCGAAGCGCGCATCCTCAGTCAGTAGAGAGTGTAAAAGGGCGCATCGAGGACGAGTACGCGCGCTTTAAGAACGACACCAGCTACAACCAGGAGAAGCGGTGCTATAACCACCTACATTCAAAACTAGCTCACATCAAACTGCGCGTGTCAGAATATGACAACAAACAAAAGTTAATGTAGTTATGTATAGTTAATTCAAAAAATCAAAAAACCCTGATGTTTCCACCGACCGCACGGCATGATTTTCTTCTTGTTTACGTATTTTTAGTTCGCTTCATAAGAAGTCGGGTTTTTTGATTTTTTGAATTAACTTTTTTAATTTACCTATAACTTTATAGGATTTTTTTTTTCATCCAATTTTGTACATATAATAAGTGTTATACATTTTTTTAAATTCTTTTTTTTTTCAGATATTCCACACGACGGGCTGAGAAGACACACATACATACATTACCCTCCTTCGGCAGTCGGGTAATAAAAAAGGCCCTTTTCAGGGCCGCCTATGATACCGTTTCTTTAATGGAATTGTCTAAAAACGAACTTACTTACTTACCTACCGACTTACTTACCACTGAGATATGTACTTACATACAGCGATATGCGATACTGGCGCGACCGACCTATAAGCGGCCGTATCTTTTGATCGCGTTGATTTAGATGCGTATCACAACTGGCATCGTAGCAAGGTCACAAAGTAACCTGTGTTATTGATATCTACCTACGCAAGGTAACCCAAAGTGATTGGTGATTTTAATAATTACTTAAAGCTAGGTAAAATATAATCACAGACGAATATTTTAATTATTAATTCATTCATAAATGTGAGTGTGCTAAGTTGACATTGAATAATTGCTTGCAATATGTAAAAACATATAATAATAATACAATCTGTCCCGTTGTATATCGTACCACCTCAGAAAGATTTCAGGAAAATCTACAGCGCCCTCTACGGTCATTACCGGAACTACCATGCAATGCCATGTTCATTTTTGACCTTGTTTTGTTTATTGCCAGGGATGGCGCTGTGTTCGCAAAACGTATGGAAACATGAATTCTCTTCATATTTTTTTTTGTTTCGTTAATTTTTTCGATGTTTAACAGTTGTCCTGCTATCCGGGGCGGTGATAAATCCAACAAATCAAAGATAATGAAATTCAGTCTAGCTAACAAGACTTTGTTTTATATAAATATAGATAAAAACTAAGTAATGATTATGTAATGTACATGTAAAAATGGACAGCGGCCATCCCAAGCCTTAGTCCTGCATTGGGATAAAACAGGCTCATAATAATAATAATTATGATGTTTGCAATAATCCGGCCAATCAGGGAGCAGAGCGCGGTCTGCTCCCTGATTGGCCGGATTATTGGCAGTCTGATTGGCCTGCGTGTGGTGCGCACCCACACTAAGTGAACGCTACAGGGTCGCGCGCGAGCTCGAGAGCCTCGGTCCGATCGTCAGTTCGGTTAGAACACTCGTACCGTACGGTCGTCTCACGTTGTGCTCACGCGCCGCAACCAAATTATTGCAGAGATGGTGGGTCAACAGGGTTCGTTCGAGTGTATAACGAGCGGTGGCGCTCGACGGCTGGAGTCGTGCGGGCCGCTACCACGCAGTATGCGTGTTCGTGCGAATGACGACTCTCACGTGGCCACCGAGGACCATATGGCGAGCGCTGTCGCCGCGGAGCAGGGTTTGTGCACCGACGTGATCGACGAACCTCACAAGACGGACATCGGACGTCGCCGTCGCGTCAATGTGCGCACGGCGCATCCTTGCTCACGCTTTCGCTTTGACTTTGTCAATTTAGCTGAGCGGGCTGAAAGAGTCCAGCGGCCTGTGAAGCCTGAGGGACCCGAGCGAGTGCAGCGGCCCGAACCGCCCGCAACGCCAGCGCTGAGCAGCGATTCAGCGAAGTATCTCGCACCGCGCGCGTCTCCCAGTGCCTTCAAGCGACCAATCTCCGCCGGCGGGCTGGCTAGCCTGCCCGCCGGGGCTCCCAGTACGGCCCGGGGCGCCGCCGAGGCCGCCAGCGTGTCGCTGCTGCCCGGCGACGAGGAACATCCACACAAGAAGCGGCGCATCTCGCACTACCGCCGTCCCTCCCCGCCCACCTCAGGGTACGCCACCACATCCTCGGACGAGCGACAGGCCGAGGATAACGAAGACGAGCGGACCAATGTCAAAGAGGACAATGGCTATACCCTCAATCGCAGCAGCGCTGTTAAAGATCTCGGACCCAGACCTGTCCCTGATGAGAGTTTACAATATCTGGAAAGTATTAAACGATCATCATGGATACAAACGCAATATCCGGCTATCACAAGTTATGAAATCCGCCGAGCGTATAAGGACGAGTTCAAACAGTTGTATCCGGAATACAGGTCGCTGCACAGGCGTCTATGGCAAGTGGTTGCCCATTTTACTAGTCTCGAAGTTGAGTATCGAAGCGCGCATCCTCAGTCAGTAGAGAGTGTAAAAGGGCGCATCGAGGACGAGTACGCGCGCTTTAAGAACGACACCAGCTACAACCAGGAGAAGCGGTGCTATAACCACCTACATTCAAAACTAGCTCACATCAAACTGCGCGTGTCAGAATATGACAACAAACAAAAGTTAATGTAGTTATGTATAGTTAATTCAAAAAATCAAAAAACCCTGATGTTTCCACCGACCGCACGGCATGATTTTCTTCTTGTTTACGTATTTTTAGTTCGCTTCATAAGAAGTCGGGTTTTTTGATTTTTTGAATTAACTTTTTTAATTTACCTATAACTTTATAGGATTTTTTTTTTCATCCAATTTTGTACATATAATAAGTGTTATACATTTTTTTAAATTCTTTTTTTTTTCAGATATTCCACACGACGGGCTGAGAAGACACACATACATACATTACCCTCCTTCGGCAGTCGGGTAATAAAAAAGGCCCTTTTCAGGGCCGCCTATGATACCGTTTCTTTAATGGAATTGTCTAAAAACGAACTTACTTACTTACCTACCGACTTACTTACCACTGAGATATGTACTTACATACAGCGATATGCGATACTGGCGCGACCGACCTATAAGCGGCCGTATCTTTTGATCGCGTTGATTTAGATGCGTATCACAACTGGCATCGTAGCAAGGTCACAAAGTAACCTGTGTTATTGATATCTACCTACGCAAGGTAACCCAAAGTGATTGGTGATTTTAATAATTACTTAAAGCTAGGTAAAATATAATCACAGACGAATATTTTAATTATTAATTCATTCATAAATGTGAGTGTGCTAAGTTGACATTGAATAATTGCTTGCAATATGTAAAAACATATAATAATAATACAATCTGTCCCGTTGTATATCGTACCACCTCAGAAAGATTTCAGGAAAATCTACAGCGCCCTCTACGGTCATTACCGGAACTACCATGCAATGCCATGTTCATTTTTGACCTTGTTTTGTTTATTGCCAGGGATGGCGCTGTGTTCGCAAAACGTATGGAAACATGAATTCTCTTCATATTTTTTTTTGTTTCGTTAATTTTTTCGATGTTTAACAGTTGTCCTGCTATCCGGGGCGGTGATAAATCCAACAAATCAAAGATAATGAAATTCAGTCTAGCTAACAAGACTTTGTTTTATATAAATATAGATAAAAACTAAGTAATGATTATGTAATGTACATGTAAAAATGGACAGCGGCCATCCCAAGCCTTAGTCCTGCATTGGGATAAAACAGGCTCATAATAATAATAATTATGATGTTTGCAATAATCCGGCCAATCAGGGAGCAGAGCGCGGTCTGCTCCCTGATTGGCCGGATTATTGGCAGTCTGATTGGCCTGCGTGTGGTGCGCACCCACACTAAGTGAACGCTACAGGGTCGCGCGCGAGCTCGAGAGCCTCGGTCCGATCGTCAGTTCGGTTAGAACACTCGTACCGTACGGTCGTCTCACGTTGTGCTCACGCGCCGCAACCAAATTATTGCAGAGATGGTGGGTCAACAGGGTTCGTTCGAGTGTATAACGAGCGGTGGCGCTCGACGGCTGGAGTCGTGCGGGCCGCTACCACGCAGTATGCGTGTTCGTGCGAATGACGACTCTCACGTGGCCACCGAGGACCATATGGCGAGCGCTGTCGCCGCGGAGCAGGGTTTGTGCACCGACGTGATCGACGAACCTCACAAGACGGACATCGGACGTCGCCGTCGCGTCAATGTGCGCACGGCGCATCCTTGCTCACGCTTTCGCTTTGACTTTGTCAATTTAGCTGAGCGGGCTGAAAGAGTCCAGCGGCCTGTGAAGCCTGAGGGACCCGAGCGAGTGCAGCGGCCCGAACCGCCCGCAACGCCAGCGCTGAGCAGCGATTCAGCGAAGTATCTCGCACCGCGCGCGTCTCCCAGTGCCTTCAAGCGACCAATCTCCGCCGGCGGGCTGGCTAGCCTGCCCGCCGGGGCTCCCAGTACGGCCCGGGGCGCCGCCGAGGCCGCCAGCGTGTCGCTGCTGCCCGGCGACGAGGAACATCCACACAAGAAGCGGCGCATCTCGCACTACCGCCGTCCCTCCCCGCCCACCTCAGGGTACGCCACCACATCCTCGGACGAGCGACAGGCCGAGGATAACGAAGACGAGCGGACCAATGTCAAAGAGGACAATGGCTATACCCTCAATCGCAGCAGCGCTGTTAAAGATCTCGGACCCAGACCTGTCCCTGATGAGAGTTTACAATATCTGGAAAGTATTAAACGATCATCATGGATACAAACGCAATATCCGGCTATCACAAGTTATGAAATCCGCCGAGCGTATAAGGACGAGTTCAAACAGTTGTATCCGGAATACAGGTCGCTGCACAGGCGTCTATGGCAAGTGGTTGCCCATTTTACTAGTCTCGAAGTTGAGTATCGAAGCGCGCATCCTCAGTCAGTAGAGAGTGTAAAAGGGCGCATCGAGGACGAGTACGCGCGCTTTAAGAACGACACCAGCTACAACCAGGAGAAGCGGTGCTATAACCACCTACATTCAAAACTAGCTCACATCAAACTGCGCGTGTCAGAATATGACAACAAACAAAAGTTAATGTAGTTATGTATAGTTAATTCAAAAAATCAAAAAACCCTGATGTTTCCACCGACCGCACGGCATGATTTTCTTCTTGTTTACGTATTTTTAGTTCGCTTCATAAGAAGTCGGGTTTTTTGATTTTTTGAATTAACTTTTTTAATTTACCTATAACTTTATAGGATTTTTTTTTCATCCAATTTTGTACATATAATAAGTGTTATACATTTTTTTAAATTCTTTTTTTTTTCAGATATTCCACACGACGGGCTGAGAAGACACACATACATACATTACCCTCCTTCGGCAGTCGGGTAATAAAAAAGGCCCTTTTCAGGGCCGCCTATGATACCGTTTCTTTAATGGAATTGTCTAAAAACGAACTTACTTACTTACCTACCGACTTACTTACCACTGAGATATGTACTTACATACAGCGATATGCGATACTGGCGCGACCGACCTATAAGCGGCCGTATCTTTTGATCGCGTTGATTTAGATGCGTATCACAACTGGCATCGTAGCAAGGTCACAAAGTAACCTGTGTTATTGATATCTACCTACGCAAGGTAACCCAAAGTGATTGGTGATTTTAATAATTACTTAAAGCTAGGTAAAATATAATCACAGACGAATATTTTAATTATTAATTCATTCATAAATGTGAGTGTGCTAAGTTGACATTGAATAATTGCTTGCAATATGTAAAAACATATAATAATAATACAATCTGTCCCGTTGTATATCGTACCACCTCAGAAAGATTTCAGGAAAATCTACAGCGCCCTCTACGGTCATTACCGGAACTACCATGCAATGCCATGTTCATTTTTGACCTTGTTTTGTTTATTGCCAGGGATGGCGCTGTGTTCGCAAAACGTATGGAAACATGAATTCTCTTCATATTTTTTTTTGTTTCGTTAATTTTTTCGATGTTTAACAGTTGTCCTGCTATCCGGGGCGGTGATAAATCCAACAAATCAAAGATAATGAAATTCAGTCTAGCTAACAAGACTTTGTTTTATATAAATATAGATAAAAACTAAGTAATGATTATGTAATGTACATGTAAAAATGGACAGCGGCCATCCCAAGCCTTAGTCCTGCATTGGGATAAAACAGGCTCATAATAATAATAATTATGATGTTTGCAATAATCCGGCCAATCAGGGAGCAGAGCGCGGTCTGCTCCCTGATTGGCCGGATTATTGGCAGTCTGATTGGCCTGCGTGTGGTGCGCACCCACACTAAGTGAACGCTACAGGGTCGCGCGCGAGCTCGAGAGCCTCGGTCCGATCGTCAGTTCGGTTAGAACACTCGTACCGTACGGTCGTCTCACGTTGTGCTCACGCGCCGCAACCAAATTATTGCAGAGATGGTGGGTCAACAGGGTTCGTTCGAGTGTATAACGAGCGGTGGCGCTCGACGGCTGGAGTCGTGCGGGCCGCTACCACGCAGTATGCGTGTTCGTGCGAATGACGACTCTCACGTGGCCACCGAGGACCATATGGCGAGCGCTGTCGCCGCGGAGCAGGGTTTGTGCACCGACGTGATCGACGAACCTCACAAGACGGACATCGGACGTCGCCGTCGCGTCAATGTGCGCACGGCGCATCCTTGCTCACGCTTTCGCTTTGACTTTGTCAATTTAGCTGAGCGGGCTGAAAGAGTCCAGCGGCCTGTGAAGCCTGAGGGACCCGAGCGAGTGCAGCGGCCCGAACCGCCCGCAACGCCAGCGCTGAGCAGCGATTCAGCGAAGTATCTCGCACCGCGCGCGTCTCCCAGTGCCTTCAAGCGACCAATCTCCGCCGGCGGGCTGGCTAGCCTGCCCGCCGGGGCTCCCAGTACGGCCCGGGGCGCCGCCGAGGCCGCCAGCGTGTCGCTGCTGCCCGGCGACGAGGAACATCCACACAAGAAGCGGCGCATCTCGCACTACCGCCGTCCCTCCCCGCCCACCTCAGGGTACGCCACCACATCCTCGGACGAGCGACAGGCCGAGGATAACGAAGACGAGCGGACCAATGTCAAAGAGGACAATGGCTATACCCTCAATCGCAGCAGCGCTGTTAAAGATCTCGGACCCAGACCTGTCCCTGATGAGAGTTTACAATATCTGGAAAGTATTAAACGATCATCATGGATACAAACGCAATATCCGGCTATCACAAGTTATGAAATCCGCCGAGCGTATAAGGACGAGTTCAAACAGTTGTATCCGGAATACAGGTCGCTGCACAGGCGTCTATGGCAAGTGGTTGCCCATTTTACTAGTCTCGAAGTTGAGTATCGAAGCGCGCATCCTCAGTCAGTAGAGAGTGTAAAAGGGCGCATCGAGGACGAGTACGCGCGCTTTAAGAACGACACCAGCTACAACCAGGAGAAGCGGTGCTATAACCACCTACATTCAAAACTAGCTCACATCAAACTGCGCGTGTCAGAATATGACAACAAACAAAAGTTAATGTAGTTATGTATAGTTAATTCAAAAAATCAAAAAACCCTGATGTTTCCACCGACCGCACGGCATGATTTTCTTCTTGTTTACGTATTTTTAGTTCGCTTCATAAGAAGTCGGGTTTTTTGATTTTTTGAATTAACTTTTTTAATTTACCTATAACTGTATAGGATTTTTTTTTTCATCCAATTTTGTACATATAATAAGTGTTATACATTTTTTTAAATTCTTTTTTTTTTCAGATATTCCACACGACGGGCTGAGAAGACACACATACATACATTACCCTCCTTCGGCAGTCGGGTAATAAAAAAGGCCCTTTTCAGGGCCGCCTATGATACCGTTTCTTTAATGGAATTGTCTAAAAACGAACTTACTTACTTACCTACCGACTTACTTACCACTGAGATATGTACTTACATACAGCGATATGCGATACTGGCGCGACCGACCTATAAGCGGCCGTATCTTTTGATCGCGTTGATTTAGATGCGTATCACAACTGGCATCGTAGCAAGGTCACAAAGTAACCTGTGTTATTGATATCTACCTACGCAAGGTAACCCAAAGTGATTGGTGATTTTAATAATTACTTAAAGCTAGGTAAAATATAATCACAGACGAATATTTTAATTATTAATTCATTCATAAATGTGAGTGTGCTAAGTTGACATTGAATAATTGCTTGCAATATGTAAAAACATATAATAATAATACAATCTGTCCCGTTGTATATCGTACCACCTCAGAAAGATTTCAGGAAAATCTACAGCGCCCTCTACGGTCATTACCGGAACTACCATGCAATGCCATGTTCATTTTTGACCTTGTTTTGTTTATTGCCAGGGATGGCGCTGTGTTCGCAAAACGTATGGAAACATGAATTCTCTTCATATTTTTTTTTGTTTCGTTAATTTTTTCGATGTTTAACAGTTGTCCTGCTATCCGGGGCGGTGATAAATCCAACAAATCAAAGATAATGAAATTCAGTCTAGCTAACAAGACTTTGTTTTATATAAATATAGATAAAAACTAAGTAATGATTATGTAATGTACATGTAAAAATGGACAGCGGCCATCCCAAGCCTTAGTCCTGCATTGGGATAAAACAGGCTCATAATAATAATAATTATGATGTTTGCAATAATCCGGCCAATCAGGGAGCAGAGCGCGGTCTGCTCCCTGATTGGCCGGATTATTGGCAGTCTGATTGGCCTGCGTGTGGTGCGCACCCACACTAAGTGAACGCTACAGGGTCGCGCGCGAGCTCGAGAGCCTCGGTCCGATCGTCAGTTCGGTTAGAACACTCGTACCGTACGGTCGTCTCACGTTGTGCTCACGCGCCGCAACCAAATTATTGCAGAGATGGTGGGTCAACAGGGTTCGTTCGAGTGTATAACGAGCGGTGGCGCTCGACGGCTGGAGTCGTGCGGGCCGCTACCACGCAGTATGCGTGTTCGTGCGAATGACGACTCTCACGTGGCCACCGAGGACCATATGGCGAGCGCTGTCGCCGCGGAGCAGGGTTTGTGCACCGACGTGATCGACGAACCTCACAAGACGGACATCGGACGTCGCCGTCGCGTCAATGTGCGCACGGCGCATCCTTGCTCACGCTTTCGCTTTGACTTTGTCAATTTAGCTGAGCGGGCTGAAAGAGTCCAGCGGCCTGTGAAGCCTGAGGGACCCGAGCGAGTGCAGCGGCCCGAACCGCCCGCAACGCCAGCGCTGAGCAGCGATTCAGCGAAGTATCTCGCACCGCGCGCGTCTCCCAGTGCCTTCAAGCGACCAATCTCCGCCGGCGGGCTGGCTAGCCTGCCCGCCGGGGCTCCCAGTACGGCCCGGGGCGCCGCCGAGGCCGCCAGCGTGTCGCTGCTGCCCGGCGACGAGGAACATCCACACAAGAAGCGGCGCATCTCGCACTACCGCCGTCCCTCCCCGCCCACCTCAGGGTACGCCACCACATCCTCGGACGAGCGACAGGCCGAGGATAACGAAGACGAGCGGACCAATGTCAAAGAGGACAATGGCTATACCCTCAATCGCAGCAGCGCTGTTAAAGATCTCGGACCCAGACCTGTCCCTGATGAGAGTTTACAATATCTGGAAAGTATTAAACGATCATCATGGATACAAACGCAATATCCGGCTATCACAAGTTATGAAATCCGCCGAGCGTATAAGGACGAGTTCAAACAGTTGTATCCGGAATACAGGTCGCTGCACAGGCGTCTATGGCAAGTGGTTGCCCATTTTACTAGTCTCGAAGTTGAGTATCGAAGCGCGCATCCTCAGTCAGTAGAGAGTGTAAAAGGGCGCATCGAGGACGAGTACGCGCGCTTTAAGAACGACACCAGCTACAACCAGGAGAAGCGGTGCTATAACCACCTACATTCAAAACTAGCTCACATCAAACTGCGCGTGTCAGAATATGACAACAAACAAAAGTTAATGTAGTTATGTATAGTTAATTCAAAAAATCAAAAAACCCTGATGTTTCCACCGACCGCACGGCATGATTTTCTTCTTGTTTACGTATTTTTAGTTCGCTTCATAAGAAGTCGGGTTTTTTGATTTTTTGAATTAACTTTTTTAATTTACCTATAACTTTATAGGATTTTTTTTTTCATCCAATTTTGTACATATAATAAGTGTTATACATTTTTTTAAATTCTTTTTTTTTTCAGATATTCCACACGACGGGCTGAGAAGACACACATACATACATTACCCTCCTTCGGCAGTCGGGTAATAAAAAAGGCCCTTTTCAGGGCCGCCTATGATACCGTTTCTTTAATGGAATTGTCTAAAAACGAACTTACTTACTTACCTACCGACTTACTTACCACTGAGATATGTACTTACATACAGCGATATGCGATACTGGCGCGACCGACCTATAAGCGGCCGTATCTTTTGATCGCGTTGATTTAGATGCGTATCACAACTGGCATCGTAGCAAGGTCACAAAGTAACCTGTGTTATTGATATCTACCTACGCAAGGTAACCCAAAGTGATTGGTGATTTTAATAATTACTTAAAGCTAGGTAAAATATAATCACAGACGAATATTTTAATTATTAATTCATTCATAAATGTGAGTGTGCTAAGTTGACATTGAATAATTGCTTGCAATATGTAAAAACATATAATAATAATACAATCTGTCCCGTTGTATATCGTACCACCTCAGAAAGATTTCAGGAAAATCTACAGCGCCCTCTACGGTCATTACCGGAACTACCATGCAATGCCATGTTCATTTTTGACCTTGTTTTGTTTATTGCCAGGGATGGCGCTGTGTTCGCAAAACGTATGGAAACATGAATTCTCTTCATATTTTTTTTTGTTTCGTTAATTTTTTCGATGTTTAACAGTTGTCCTGCTATCCGGGGCGGTGATAAATCCAACAAATCAAAGATAATGAAATTCAGTCTAGCTAACAAGACTTTGTTTTATATAAATATAGATAAAAACTAAGTAATGATTATGTAATGTACATGTAAAAATGGACAGCGGCCATCCCAAGCCTTAGTCCTGCATTGGGATAAAACAGGCTCATAATAATAATAATTATGATGTTTGCAATAATCCGGCCAATCAGGGAGCAGAGCGCGGTCTGCTCCCTGATTGGCCGGATTATTGGCAGTCTGATTGGCCTGCGTGTGGTGCGCACCCACACTAAGTGAACGCTACAGGGTCGCGCGCGAGCTCGAGAGCCTCGGTCCGATCGTCAGTTCGGTTAGAACACTCGTACCGTACGGTCGTCTCACGTTGTGCTCACGCGCCGCAACCAAATTATTGCAGAGATGGTGGGTCAACAGGGTTCGTTCGAGTGTATAACGAGCGGTGGCGCTCGACGGCTGGAGTCGTGCGGGCCGCTACCACGCAGTATGCGTGTTCGTGCGAATGACGACTCTCACGTGGCCACCGAGGACCATATGGCGAGCGCTGTCGCCGCGGAGCAGGGTTTGTGCACCGACGTGATCGACGAACCTCACAAGACGGACATCGGACGTCGCCGTCGCGTCAATGTGCGCACGGCGCATCCTTGCTCACGCTTTCGCTTTGACTTTGTCAATTTAGCTGAGCGGGCTGAAAGAGTCCAGCGGCCTGTGAAGCCTGAGGGACCCGAGCGAGTGCAGCGGCCCGAACCGCCCGCAACGCCAGCGCTGAGCAGCGATTCAGCGAAGTATCTCGCACCGCGCGCGTCTCCCAGTGCCTTCAAGCGACCAATCTCCGCCGGCGGGCTGGCTAGCCTGCCCGCCGGGGCTCCCAGTACGGCCCGGGGCGCCGCCGAGGCCGCCAGCGTGTCGCTGCTGCCCGGCGACGAGGAACATCCACACAAGAAGCGGCGCATCTCGCACTACCGCCGTCCCTCCCCGCCCACCTCAGGGTACGCCACCACATCCTCGGACGAGCGACAGGCCGAGGATAACGAAGACGAGCGGACCAATGTCAAAGAGGACAATGGCTATACCCTCAATCGCAGCAGCGCTGTTAAAGATCTCGGACCCAGACCTGTCCCTGATGAGAGTTTACAATATCTGGAAAGTATTAAACGATCATCATGGATACAAACGCAATATCCGGCTATCACAAGTTATGAAATCCGCCGAGCGTATAAGGACGAGTTCAAACAGTTGTATCCGGAATACAGGTCGCTGCACAGGCGTCTATGGCAAGTGGTTGCCCATTTTACTAGTCTCGAAGTTGAGTATCGAAGCGCGCATCCTCAGTCAGTAGAGAGTGTAAAAGGGCGCATCGAGGACGAGTACGCGCGCTTTAAGAACGACACCAGCTACAACCAGGAGAAGCGGTGCTATAACCACCTACATTCAAAACTAGCTCACATCAAACTGCGCGTGTCAGAATATGACAACAAACAAAAGTTAATGTAGTTATGTATAGTTAATTCAAAAAATCAAAAAACCCTGATGTTTCCACCGACCGCACGGCATGATTTTCTTCTTGTTTACGTATTTTTAGTTCGCTTCATAAGAAGTCGGGTTTTTTGATTTTTTGAATTAACTTTTTTAATTTACCTATAACTTTATAGGATTTTTTTTTTCATCCAATTTTGTACATATAATAAGTGTTATACATTTTTTTAAATTCTTTTTTTTTTCAGATATTCCACACGACGGGCTGAGAAGACACACATACATACATTACCCTCCTTCGGCAGTCGGGTAATAAAAAAGGCCCTTTTCAGGGCCGCCTATGATACCGTTTCTTTAATGGAATTGTCTAAAAACGAACTTACTTACTTACCTACCGACTTACTTACCACTGAGATATGTACTTACATACAGCGATATGCGATACTGGCGCGACCGACCTATAAGCGGCCGTATCTTTTGATCGCGTTGATTTAGATGCGTATCACAACTGGCATCGTAGCAAGGTCACAAAGTAACCTGTGTTATTGATATCTACCTACGCAAGGTAACCCAAAGTGATTGGTGATTTTAATAATTACTTAAAGCTAGGTAAAATATAATCACAGACGAATATTTTAATTATTAATTCATTCATAAATGTGAGTGTGCTAAGTTGACATTGAATAATTGCTTGCAATATGTAAAAACATATAATAATAATACAATCTGTCCCGTTGTATATCGTACCACCTCAGAAAGATTTCAGGAAAATCTACAGCGCCCTCTACGGTCATTACCGGAACTACCATGCAATGCCATGTTCATTTTTGACCTTGTTTTGTTTATTGCCAGGGATGGCGCTGTGTTCGCAAAACGTATGGAAACATGAATTCTCTTCATATTTTTTTTTGTTTCGTTAATTTTTTCGATGTTTAACAGTTGTCCTGCTATCCGGGGCGGTGATAAATCCAACAAATCAAAGATAATGAAATTCAGTCTAGCTAACAAGACTTTGTTTTATATAAATATAGATAAAAACTAAGTAATGATTATGTAATGTACATGTAAAAATGGACAGCGGCCATCCCAAGCCTTAGTCCTGCATTGGGATAAAACAGGCTCATAATAATAATAATTATGATGTTTGCAATAATCCGGCCAATCAGGGAGCAGAGCGCGGTCTGCTCCCTGATTGGCCGGATTATTGGCAGTCTGATTGGCCTGCGTGTGGTGCGCACCCACACTAAGTGAACGCTACAGGGTCGCGCGCGAGCTCGAGAGCCTCGGTCCGATCGTCAGTTCGGTTAGAACACTCGTACCGTACGGTCGTCTCACGTTGTGCTCACGCGCCGCAACCAAATTATTGCAGAGATGGTGGGTCAACAGGGTTCGTTCGAGTGTATAACGAGCGGTGGCGCTCGACGGCTGGAGTCGTGCGGGCCGCTACCACGCAGTATGCGTGTTCGTGCGAATGACGACTCTCACGTGGCCACCGAGGACCATATGGCGAGCGCTGTCGCCGCGGAGCAGGGTTTGTGCACCGACGTGATCGACGAACCTCACAAGACGGACATCGGACGTCGCCGTCGCGTCAATGTGCGCACGGCGCATCCTTGCTCACGCTTTCGCTTTGACTTTGTCAATTTAGCTGAGCGGGCTGAAAGAGTCCAGCGGCCTGTGAAGCCTGAGGGACCCGAGCGAGTGCAGCGGCCCGAACCGCCCGCAACGCCAGCGCTGAGCAGCGATTCAGCGAAGTATCTCGCACCGCGCGCGTCTCCCAGTGCCTTCAAGCGACCAATCTCCGCCGGCGGGCTGGCTAGCCTGCCCGCCGGGGCTCCCAGTACGGCCCGGGGCGCCGCCGAGGCCGCCAGCGTGTCGCTGCTGCCCGGCGACGAGGAACATCCACACAAGAAGCGGCGCATCTCGCACTACCGCCGTCCCTCCCCGCCCACCTCAGGGTACGCCACCACATCCTCGGACGAGCGACAGGCCGAGGATAACGAAGACGAGCGGACCAATGTCAAAGAGGACAATGGCTATACCCTCAATCGCAGCAGCGCTGTTAAAGATCTCGGACCCAGACCTGTCCCTGATGAGAGTTTACAATATCTGGAAAGTATTAAACGATCATCATGGATACAAACGCAATATCCGGCTATCACAAGTTATGAAATCCGCCGAGCGTATAAGGACGAGTTCAAACAGTTGTATCCGGAATACAGGTCGCTGCACAGGCGTCTATGGCAAGTGGTTGCCCATTTTACTAGTCTCGAAGTTGAGTATCGAAGCGCGCATCCTCAGTCAGTAGAGAGTGTAAAAGGGCGCATCGAGGACGAGTACGCGCGCTTTAAGAACGACACCAGCTACAACCAGGAGAAGCGGTGCTATAACCACCTACATTCAAAACTAGCTCACATCAAACTGCGCGTGTCAGAATATGACAACAAACAAAAGTTAATGTAGTTATGTATAGTTAATTCAAAAAATCAAAAAACCCTGATGTTTCCACCGACCGCACGGCATGATTTTCTTCTTGTTTACGTATTTTTAGTTCGCTTCATAAGAAGTCGGGTTTTTTGATTTTTTGAATTAACTTTTTTAATTTACCTATAACTTTATAGGATTTTTTTTTCATCCAATTTTGTACATATAATAAGTGTTATACATTTTTTTAAATTCTTTTTTTTTTCAGATATTCCACACGACGGGCTGAGAAGACACACATACATACATTACCCTCCTTCGGCAGTCGGGTAATAAAAAAGGCCCTTTTCAGGGCCGCCTATGATACCGTTTCTTTAATGGAATTGTCTAAAAACGAACTTACTTACTTACCTACCGACTTACTTACCACTGAGATATGTACTTACATACAGCGATATGCGATACTGGCGCGACCGACCTATAAGCGGCCGTATCTTTTGATCGCGTTGATTTAGATGCGTATCACAACTGGCATCGTAGCAAGGTCACAAAGTAACCTGTGTTATTGATATCTACCTACGCAAGGTAACCCAAAGTGATTGGTGATTTTAATAATTACTTAAAGCTAGGTAAAATATAATCACAGACGAATATTTTAATTATTAATTCATTCATAAATGTGAGTGTGCTAAGTTGACATTGAATAATTGCTTGCAATATGTAAAAACATATAATAATAATACAATCTGTCCCGTTGTATATCGTACCACCTCAGAAAGATTTCAGGAAAATCTACAGCGCCCTCTACGGTCATTACCGGAACTACCATGCAATGCCATGTTCATTTTTGACCTTGTTTTGTTTATTGCCAGGGATGGCGCTGTGTTCGCAAAACGTATGGAAACATGAATTCTCTTCATATTTTTTTTTGTTTCGTTAATTTTTTCGATGTTTAACAGTTGTCCTGCTATCCGGGGCGGTGATAAATCCAACAAATCAAAGATAATGAAATTCAGTCTAGCTAACAAGACTTTGTTTTATATAAATATAGATAAAAACTAAGTAATGATTATGTAATGTACATGTAAAAATGGACAGCGGCCATCCCAAGCCTTAGTCCTGCATTGGGATAAAACAGGCTCATAATAATAATAATTATGATGTTTGCAATAATCCGGCCAATCAGGGAGCAGAGCGCGGTCTGCTCCCTGATTGGCCGGATTATTGGCAGTCTGATTGGCCTGCGTGTGGTGCGCACCCACACTAAGTGAACGCTACAGGGTCGCGCGCGAGCTCGAGAGCCTCGGTCCGATCGTCAGTTCGGTTAGAAAGATTCGCCTGTGGTCAACGTCGTCACACGCACGTACGAGCCTACGAACTAACGAGTGACGTCACATCCGCCCGAGCCGTATCTGCTACTACCTGTTGTGTTCTCGTAGGTGTTTATTGTTGTAAATAAATACTTGCGGGAGCTCAACGGGAAGTTGCAGCCCCGCGCTGCCCGGTTTGTTTACAAACCGTTGCGGTTGCGGAGGCCACAATTTTAATCATGCCGCCCAAGAAAGAAAAAGATGGTCGAGGTCCCATGGACCACGACACCTCCCCCACCAGCCCAACTACTGCCCATCAGATGGGTGACCGCTCGACGTCGCTGCCCAGCATGAGAGGCGCGTCACCTGGAGCTTCACCGGACAGCAACAACGGGACATCAACAAGCCGGACTGGGTTGACTCACACCGGATCACCGTCGACACTGGCGACTGCGCGTGTTTCGCCTGTGCCGCCGTCGAACCGGCAGCCTGCAGTCCCCATCCGTCCGCCTGCATTCCGCCCCGTGCCAATACAGGCCCCGGGGTCGGCCGGGCCGCCGAGCCGCGCACAAGTAGTTCGCGCCGCCACCGCCGCCGCGCGCCAAGCTGCGCCGGGACAGCGCGCGACCGTGTCGCAGTCCGCGCGCCCCGCGGCGATGACAGTGCGAGATACGAATGCACAAGCGCGCCCCGCGCTGCCGCCCGCGCCTAACACCATTAAAACTCCGCCTAATGTGCGCTCCGCTGCGCCTACAGCACCCGAACGTGATACGTACGCACAAGTGGTGACAACAGTTGCGGCTACCGTTAGCGCGCCACCGACACCAAAAACAAATGCGCCCACGCGCGCTCCTGTGCCAAGTGAGACCGCGAGACACAGTATAAAAAAACCCGAAGGGGGGGCGACGCTTCACCGTACAGTGTCGCCCGCACCACGCCACCGGTTGGCGAGTTCGACCGCCGCGACTACCGTGATACATAGCGCAAACCTACCGCTATTTTCACCACCACCACCAAGAGGGTCCGCTCAAGACTCCCCGGCCATGATGTCAGCATGCTCATCCCGACAGGGGTCAGACATGTCGGCCTCCTCGGGGAGTTCTTGCGCTGGTCGCCGCGACATGTCGCCGGATATGTTCGAGCGAGTCGGCGCGCTGGGTGAGTACCAATCCACTACAGTGTTATTGAACAGTACAGTGAGTACAACAGACGCGTTAGGGTTCGACTTCGAGCTTACACTCGATGCCGCTGCCAGACCCCAGCGAAGACCGAGAAGTCCTGATGATGAAGACGCAGTTGAGGAAGCGAAGAGATGCTGCATCGATCCGCCACTACCACAACGCACTCCACGTGCGGGGGGCGGATCGAGGTCGCTCACCCACGCCGCCACTGACCGCCAAAACTCCGCCCCAGCACCAACCTTTAAAATTTCCGGAGCCGCCACTGAGCAAGCTTGCGCAAACATGCCGACCGACGTAAACATCCGGTCGGTAACAGATGCGCCGCAACAAGCTAGCGCGGCCCAGAAGAAGCCGAAGAGTCCCCGCTACCCTCCTCTCATAGTGGAGAAGCTGCCAAACTGGGCCGCCCACTTCAGAGCGGTGAGGGAAGAGCTGGGTCACCCTCCAAACGCCCGTCCGTACCAGAATGGCATACGCTTTCTGCCGGAGAGTGCGGAGGAGTACAGGGTGGTCCAGCGCTACCTTACCGACTTGGAGAAGAAAAGCGGCCTAAGTTGGTTTGCTTACTCCCTCCCTGCCGAGAGAAGCGTGAAGCTGGCAATACGTGGGTTGCCAGCGGATACCGCGATAGAGGATATCGAGGAGGAGCTGCGACTGCATGGATATGAGCCGGAGTACGTCCGCCATATCAAGGCACGTGGAGAACGACCCGGCTGCATTTTTCATGCAGTCATAAAGAGGACGCCTGACTTCAGAAAAATCTATGACACCACCTCGTTCTTGTACATGCGTGGTGTCAAGATAGAGGCGTGGAGGGGCAAGCAAGGGCCTGCCCAGTGCCACAGATGCCAAAAGTTTAGGCACAGCTCGCATCTGTGCCACCGCCCGCTCGCTTGCGTGAGATGCGGCGACAACCATGCCGCTAGGGATTGTCCGCGCCCAAGAACGGAGCCGGCCACCTGTGCTAATTGCGCGGGTGATCACCCAGCCAGTAATCCGCGTTGTCCCGTCTATATAAGGGAAGCCAAAAATAGGCGGGCGGGCACTGTCGCCTTCACTAGGCAACAGCGCCGGCAAACAAACGCCGCTGAGGGGCCTGTTAATGCCGAGGAGAAGGAGACTCCTAGCGAGTCTCTGATGGCGGCAGCAAACGGGCCCACTAACAGGCAGGATGCCCCCTCTGGGAGACGGAGGAAAAATAAGAGGGGCGGGAAAAAGGGGACACAACCCCAACCCCCTACCACTAATGAAACCAAAAAGGATGGGGCGACTTATACCGCCTCACAAAAAGCGCAGGCGGAGACACAGATCGCCCCTGTTGCTGCTGATTCCAGGACAAAGGAGCCAAGAAGCCAGAGAAGGGCGCGGCAGTCTGAGATGGCGAACACTGCCCAAGCTGCAGCGCCCAAAATACAACCCGAAATCGTTACAGTTGCCGCGCCTAATCAGCAGCGACAAACTCATAACACAGGGACCGTACACACACAACCAATTAACAAACCGAGACATGAGTTCACCGCCTGCGCCATCAAATTGCTGATGGACCTAATAAAGGCCATCAGGCAAGGACAGGACGTGGAGCTGGTGATCCTCGACGGGCTGGCCGAGTTACTGTCTATGTACCATGGCTAGCTCGCTGAGGATTCTCCATTGGAATGCTCGCGGCCTGCGGCATAAGGTGGCCCCCCTTCGCCTCCTCCTCAAGGAGCAGCTCATCGACGTGGCGCTCATCAGTGAGACACTCCTGGGACCTACAGAAAAGATCAGGTTCCCGGGATATCACGTCTACAGGAAGGACGAGAGGTCGACGTCCGGCACTATCTACCGCGGTCTGGTGGTTTTAGTCAAGCGGAGAGTCGTCCACCAACCCCTTCCCCCGCCCCCTGTCAGCACGTTCTACACGCTGGGAGTGCAGGTTCACGTCGCCGGCGAGGACCTCAACATCTATGCCGCGTACAGCCCGCCCGCAAACCGCTATGATATTAGCGAACTTAGGGCGCTGGTTGGAAACCCGTCGCGTCCGGCAATCCTTGCCGGCGATATGAATTGCAAGCATCCCGCGTGGAACTCGCTGACCCGCAACACGGGAGGAAATCGACTCTTCGCCGACTCAGAGACCCATGGATATACGGTGTCCGGCCCAGATGTGCCGACGCACTATCCAGCGAATCACACGCAGTCGCCCGATGTGCTGGACATCGTCATTCATAGCGGCCTAACCTGCCAGATCTCGCAACAGGTCATGGACGACGAGCTGCTGTCAGACCACCAGCCAGTGCTCGTCGTCCTGTCCGAGATGCCGACCCGACTCTCGCCTCCAGCGCCACGTCGATCCACGGATTGGACCAAGTTTCAGGAAGCGTTAGAAACCACCACACCTACATGGCCCGTTACCACCACCATTGACGTAGACAGACTGGCGGCGGAGATCATCGCTTGTATACAACGCGCCTACACAGAGGCGACAGCTGAGAGTACGCAGGAGCAGGGGTTAGTCAACAAACCCCTGCCTAGCTACTTGAAAAAGCTAGTCGCCCAAACTAGGCGCCTGCGCAAGCGATGGCAGATTACCCGCTGCCCAGTCATGAAAGCTGAGCTAAACCGCCACGCGGAAAAGGTACGGGCCAAGCTCCAGGCTCACAACGCTGAGAGCTGGGAGCAATACATTGATGCTACAGAGGGAGATTGGCCGGCAATACACAGAGTGTGCCGGCAGCTATCCAATGCCCCAGCTCCGGTGCGCCCGCTCCTACACAGCGACGGGGCGCCCAGATATACCGCGCCAGACCGCGCAGAGATATTCGCTGACCACCTGGAGCGTCAGTTCCAGCCGAACCCGACTGAAAACCTCGAACATGTCGCGGCAGTCGAGCAACACCTTGTCGAGTACTTCGCCTCGCCGATAGCTCTCGACGAAGAGCCCATCTTCTTCTCGCCTTGCGCAGTCAGACGCGCCATACTCCGCACTAAGCTGAGGAAGGCGCCTGGTGCCGATGGTGTCACCAACACAGCGCTGCGCCACCTGCCCTACCGTATGGTAGCAGCGCTGGCGCGCCTGTTTACGGCGATACTGCGCACTGGGTCCTTTCCTTCATGCTGGAAGGAGGGGCGCGTCATTATGCTGCCCAAGGCGCACAAGAACGTGCTGAGGCCCGAGAGCTATCGGCCCATCACACTTCTCCCCACAATCTCCAAGGTGTTCGAAGCACTCCTGCTGCGACATCTTACTCCGCATCTCACACCCAGGCCGGAACAGTTTGGGTTCCGCTCTGAACATTCTACGACGCTCCAACTGTCCAGGGTGCTGCACCTGCTCACAGCGACGCTCAACAAGAAGGAGCACGCAGTTGCAGTATTCCTGGACATGGAAAAAGCATTCGACCGCGTCTGGCACGAAGGCTTGATCTACAAGATGTCTAAATCAAGCGCGCCTCGTCGCGTCATAAAGGTGGTTTCTTCCTTCCTGAAAAACAGGAAATACAGGGTGGTGGTCGACGGTGCGCTATCTAGCGCCCGACCCATAGCGGCAGGCGTGCCACAGGGCGGATGTGTCTCGCCACTGTGCTACTCATGTTACACCGATGACATTCCCACGACGCATGAATCCTCACTCGCGCTGTATGCCGACGACGCCGCGTACATAACTACCTCGCTAAACGCGCGGCACGCGGCCGTCAAGATGCAGCGCGTGTTAGAGCTGCTTCCCGATTGGCTGTCGAAGTGGCGGTTATCGGTAAACGTGGGTAAGACACAGGCCCTAGTAGTCGGGTGTGCCCATCTCCCACCACCCCTCAGGCTGCAGGGGGTAGACATTGAATGGACCCCCCGGGCGAAATACCTGGGGTTAACCATCGACCGGAGGCTCAGCATGGCAGGCCATGTCAAACAGGTTGTCGCTAAGGCAAGAGTGGTGCGCGCACTGCTTAAGCCAGTGCTCTCGTCCCGACTCCCATTACGCACAAAACTGGGCGTATATAAGACTTATATACGCCCAGTAATCACATACGCCGCTCCAGCGTGGTACGTACTCACGAGCGAGTCCAATAAGAAACGTATCCGTGCGCAGCAAAACCTAACGCTGCGCCGGATAACGGATGCCCCTCGCTACGTGAGGAACGACGTCATCGCACGGGATCTGGGGATTGAGAGCCTGGATAGCTTTTGCGCCCGCCTCTCAACCAATATGTTCGCGCGCGCCGACGCATCTGCTCACCCGCACATCAAACAGATAGCGCCGTGGCACTCCCGCCCGCCGGACGGCCGCCATCTCCCGCGCGACCTGTGCAATACATAGGCCCCGCCCATGCTCCCCCCAACCCTACCCCCGCAGCCTCATTACTGGATTGACGCTTGAACGAGCCGCACACCATATAACACGCGCCTCGTTCATACAATAATACTATACCAAGTACATACATGCGGTGTATATAGTGTTCTAAGTTAATATAGGCACTATGTACATTGTAAACATACAATCATGACTCCACAAGCGTATAAATTCACGTAACAAGTATAAGTCGCGCGCGGAGTGTGCTTCGTTACATACATGAACGGTGTTACGCAATTACTATACCGTTCAAACATACATAAACGGTCCCTTAGCCTGGGACGTAACCGGCTAGCTCTGGAAGCGTGTCAGGCGGGGACCAACATCCACAGCTGGGCGCGTCAATATAGCCGGCATCTGTTCGCTGACTATCTCTCGCGTGGCCTCTGTAGGTTCGCCTACAGTCTCACCGTGCGGGAGTGTGTCGCACAGATGTCGTGAAAAATCGACGCTGCGAGACAGCGTCGCGGCGCTCCCACTGTACATAACGCAGCCACACTACTGACAGGCAGTGTATGCACGCCTGTCACATACCATATGCCAAGAAGGCAAAACAAATTGAACCGTGCCCGTTGTTACGGGCACGCAATGAAACTGCGGGATAAAGGCGTAGCCTATGACCCGCCCCGCCATGTCCCCCTGCGGGGACGTAGCGATCATCTTACGAGTTCGGTTAGAACACTCGTACCGTACGGTCGTCTCACGTTGTGCTCACGCGCCGCAACCAAATTATTGCAGAGATGGTGGGTCAACAGGGTTCGTTCGAGTGTATAACGAGCGGTGGCGCTCGACGGCTGGAGTCGTGCGGGCCGCTACCACGCAGTATGCGTGTTCGTGCGAATGACGACTCTCACGTGGCCACCGAGGACCATATGGCGAGCGCTGTCGCCGCGGAGCAGGGTTTGTGCACCGACGTGATCGACGAACCTCACAAGACGGACATCGGACGTCGCCGTCGCGTCAATGTGCGCACGGCGCATCCTTGCTCACGCTTTCGCTTTGACTTTGTCAATTTAGCTGAGCGGGCTGAAAGAGTCCAGCGGCCTGTGAAGCCTGAGGGACCCGAGCGAGTGCAGCGGCCCGAACCGCCCGCAACGCCAGCGCTGAGCAGCGATTCAGCGAAGTATCTCGCACCGCGCGCGTCTCCCAGTGCCTTCAAGCGACCAATCTCCGCCGGCGGGCTGGCTAGCCTGCCCGCCGGGGCTCCCAGTACGGCCCGGGGCGCCGCCGAGGCCGCCAGCGTGTCGCTGCTGCCCGGCGACGAGGAACATCCACACAAGAAGCGGCGCATCTCGCACTACCGCCGTCCCTCCCCGCCCACCTCAGGGTACGCCACCACATCCTCGGACGAGCGACAGGCCGAGGATAACGAAGACGAGCGGACCAATGTCAAAGAGGACAATGGCTATACCCTCAATCGCAGCAGCGCTGTTAAAGATCTCGGACCCAGACCTGTCCCTGATGAGAGTTTACAATATCTGGAAAGTATTAAACGATCATCATGGATACAAACGCAATATCCGGCTATCACAAGTTATGAAATCCGCCGAGCGTATAAGGACGAGTTCAAACAGTTGTATCCGGAATACAGGTCGCTGCACAGGCGTCTATGGCAAGTGGTTGCCCATTTTACTAGTCTCGAAGTTGAGTATCGAAGCGCGCATCCTCAGTCAGTAGAGAGTGTAAAAGGGCGCATCGAGGACGAGTACGCGCGCTTTAAGAACGACACCAGCTACAACCAGGAGAAGCGGTGCTATAACCACCTACATTCAAAACTAGCTCACATCAAACTGCGCGTGTCAGAATATGACAACAAACAAAAGTTAATGTAGTTATGTATAGTTAATTCAAAAAATCAAAAAACCCTGATGTTTCCACCGACCGCACGGCATGATTTTCTTCTTGTTTACGTATTTTTAGTTCGCTTCATAAGAAGTCGGGTTTTTTGATTTTTTGAATTAACTTTTTTAATTTACCTATAACTTTATAGGATTTTTTTTTTCATCCAATTTTGTACATATAATAAGTGTTATACATTTTTTTAAATTCTTTTTTTTTTCAGATATTCCACACGACGGGCTGAGAAGACACACATACATACATTACCCTCCTTCGGCAGTCGGGTAATAAAAAAGGCCCTTTTCAGGGCCGCCTATGATACCGTTTCTTTAATGGAATTGTCTAAAAACGAACTTACTTACTTACCTACCGACTTACTTACCACTGAGATATGTACTTACATACAGCGATATGCGATACTGGCGCGACCGACCTATAAGCGGCCGTATCTTTTGATCGCGTTGATTTAGATGCGTATCACAACTGGCATCGTAGCAAGGTCACAAAGTAACCTGTTTTATTGATATCTACCTACGCAAGGTAACCCAAAGTGATTGGTGATTTTAATAATTACTTAAAGCTAGGTAAAATATAATCACAGACGAATATTTTAATTATTAATTCATTCATAAATGTGAGTGTGCTAAGTTGACATTGAATAATTGCTTGCAATATGTAAAAACATATAATAATAATACAATCTGTCCCGTTGTATATCGTACCACCTCAGAAAGATTTCAGGAAAATCTACAGCGCCCTCTACGGTCATTACCGGAACTACCATGCAATGCCATGTTCATTTTTGACCTTGTTTTGTTTATTGCCAGGGATGGCGCTGTGTTCGCAAAACGTATGGAAACATGAATTCTCTTCATATTTTTTTTTGTTTCGTTAATTTTTTCGATGTTTAACAGTTGTCCTGCTATCCGGGGCGGTGATAAATCCAACAAATCAAAGATAATGAAATTCAGTCTAGCTAACAAGACTTTGTTTTATATAAATATAGATAAAAACTAAGTAATGATTATGTAATGTACATGTAAAAATGGACAGCGGCCATCCCAAGCCTTAGTCCTGCATTGGGATAAAACAGGCTCATAATAATAATAATTATGATGTTTGCAATAATCCGGCCAATCAGGGAGCAGAGCGCGGTCTGCTCCCTGATTGGCCGGATTATTGGCAGTCTGATTGGCCTGCGTGTGGTGCGCACCCACACTAAGTGAACGCTACAGGGTCGCGCGCGAGCTCGAGAGCCTCGGTCCGATCGTCAGTTCGGTTAGAACACTCGTACCGTACGGTCGTCTCACGTTGTGCTCACGCGCCGCAACCAAATTATTGCAGAGATGGTGGGTCAACAGGGTTCGTTCGAGTGTATAACGAGCGGTGGCGCTCGACGGCTGGAGTCGTGCGGGCCGCTACCACGCAGTATGCGTGTTCGTGCGAATGACGACTCTCACGTGGCCACCGAGGACCATATGGCGAGCGCTGTCGCCGCGGAGCAGGGTTTGTGCACCGACGTGATCGACGAACCTCACAAGACGGACATCGGACGTCGCCGTCGCGTCAATGTGCGCACGGCGCATCCTTGCTCACGCTTTCGCTTTGACTTTGTCAATTTAGCTGAGCGGGCTGAAAGAGTCCAGCGGCCTGTGAAGCCTGAGGGACCCGAGCGAGTGCAGCGGCCCGAACCGCCCGCAACGCCAGCGCTGAGCAGTGATTCAGCGAAGTATCTCGCACCGCGCGCGTCTCCCAGTGCCTTCAAGCGACCAATCTCCGCCGGCGGGCTGGCTAGCCTGCCCGCCGGGGCTCCCAGTACGGCCCGGGGCGCCGCCGAGGCCGCCAGCGTGTCGCTGCTGCCCGGCGACGAGGAACATCCACACAAGAAGCGGCGCATCTCGCACTACCGCCGTCCCTCCCCGCCCACCTCAGGGTACGCCACCACATCCTCGGACGAGCGACAGGCCGAGGATAACGAAGACGAGCGGACCAATGTCAAAGAGGACAATGGCTATACCCTCAATCGCAGCAGCGCTGTTAAAGATCTCGGACCCAGACCTGTCCCTGATGAGAGTTTACAATATCTGGAAAGTATTAAACGATCATCATGGATACAAACGCAATATCCGGCTATCACAAGTTATGAAATCCGCCGAGCGTATAAGGACGAGTTCAAACAGTTGTATCCGGAATACAGGTCGCTGCACAGGCGTCTATGGCAAGTGGTTGCCCATTTTACTAGTCTCGAAGTTGAGTATCGAAGCGCGCATCCTCAGTCAGTAGAGAGTGTAAAAGGGCGCATCGAGGACGAGTACGCGCGCTTTAAGAACGACACCAGCTACAACCAGGAGAAGCGGTGCTATAACCACCTACATTCAAAACTAGCTCACATCAAACTGCGCGTGTCAGAATATGACAACAAACAAAAGTTAATGTAGTTATGTATAGTTAATTCAAAAAATCAAAAAACCCTGATGTTTCCACCGACCGCACGGCATGATTTTCTTCTTGTTTACGTATTTTTAGTTCGCTTCATAAGAAGTCGGGTTTTTTGATTTTTTGAATTAACTTTTTTAATTTACCTATAACTTTATAGGATTTTTTTTTTCATCCAGTTTTGTACATATAATAAGTGTTATACATTTTTTTAAATTCTTTTTTTTTTCAGATATTCCACACGACGGGCTGAGAAGACACACATACATACATTACCCTCCTTCGGCAGTCGGGTAATAAAAAAGGCCCTTTTCAGGGCCGCCTATGATACCGTTTCTTTAATGGAATTGTCTAAAAACGAACTTACTTACTTACCTACCGACTTACTTACCACTGAGATATGTACTTACATACAGCGATATGCGATACTGGCGCGACCGACCTATAAGCGGCCGTATCTTTTGATCGCGTTGATTTAGATGCGTATCACAACTGGCATCGTAGCAAGGTCACAAAGTAACCTGTGTTATTGATATCTACCTACGCAAGGTAACCCAAAGTGATTGGTGATTTTAATAATTACTTAAAGCTAGGTAAAATATAATCACAGACGAATATTTTAATTATTAATTCATTCATAAATGTGAGTGTGCTAAGTTGACATTGAATAATTGCTTGCAATATGTAAAAACATATAATAATAATACAATCTGTCCCGTTGTATATCGTACCACCTCAGAAAGATTTCAGGAAAATCTACAGCGCCCTCTACGGTCATTACCGGAACTACCATGCAATGCCATGTTCATTTTTGACCTTGTTTTGTTTATTGCCAGGGATGGCGCTGTGTTCGCAAAACGTATGGAAACATGAATTCTCTTCATATTTTTTTTTGTTTCGTTAATTTTTTCGATGTTTAACAGTTGTCCTGCTATCCGGGGCGGTGATAAATCCAACAAATCAAAGATAATGAAATTCAGTCTAGCTAACAAGACTTTGTTTTATATAAATATAGATAAAAACTAAGTAATGATTATGTAATGTACATGTAAAAATGGACAGCGGCCATCCCAAGCCTTAGTCCTGCATTGGGATAAAACAGGCTCATAATAATAATAATTATGATGTTTGCAATAATCCGGCCAATCAGGGAGCAGAGCGCGGTCTGCTCCCTGATTGGCCGGATTATTGGCAGTCTGATTGGCCTGCGTGTGGTGCGCACCCACACTAAGTGAACGCTACAGGGTCGCGCGCGAGCTCGAGAGCCTCGGTCCGATCGTCAGTTCGGTTAGAACACTCGTACCGTACGGTCGTCTCACGTTGTGCTCACGCGCCGCAACCAAATTATTGCAGAGATGGTGGGTCAACAGGGTTCGTTCGAGTGTATAACGAGCGGAGGCGCTCGACGGCTGGAGTCGTGCGGGCCGCTACCACGCAGTATGCGTGTTCGTGCGAATGACGACTCTCACGTGGCCACCGAGGACCATATGGCGAGCGCTGTCGCCGCGGAGCAGGGTTTGTGCACCGACGTGATCGACGAACCTCACAAGACGGACATCGGACGTCGCCGTCGCGTCAATGTGCGCACGGCGTATCCTTGCTCACGCTTTCGCTTTGACTTTGTCAATTTAGCTGAGCGGGCTGAAAGAGTCCAGCGGCCTGTGAAGCCTGAGGGACCCGAGCGAGTGCAGCGGCCCGAACCGCCCGCAACGCCAGCGCTGAGCAGCGATTCAGCGAAGTATCTCGCACCGCGCGCGTCTCCCAGTGCCTTCAAGCGACCAATCTCCGCCGGCGGGCTGGCTAGCCTGCCCGCCGGGGCTCCCAGTACGGCCCGGGGCGCCGCCGAGGCCGCCAGCGTGTCGCTGCTGCCCGGCGACGAGGAACATCCACACAAGAAGCGGCGCATCTCGCACTACCGCCGTCCCTCCCCGCCCACCTCAGGGTACGCCACCACATCCTCGGACGAGCGACAGGCCGAGGATAACGAAGACGAGCGGACCAATGTCAAAGAGGACAATGGCTATACCCTCAATCGCAGCAGCGCTGTTAAAGATCTCGGACCCAGACCTGTCCCTGATGAGAGTTTACAATATCTGGAAAGTATTAAACGATCATCATGGATACAAACGCAATATCCGGCTATCACAAGTTATGAAATCCGCCGAGCGTATAAGGACGAGTTCAAACAGTTGTATCCGGAATACAGGTCGCTGCACAGGCGTCTATGGCAAGTGGTTGCCCATTTTACTAGTCTCGAAGTTGAGTATCGAAGCGCGCATCCTCAGTCAGTAGAGAGTGTAAAAGGGCGCATCGAGGACGAGTACGCGCGCTTTAAGAACGACACCAGCTACAACCAGGAGAAGCGGTGCTATAACCACCTACATTCAAAACTAGCTCACATCAAACTGCGCGTGTCAGAATATGACAACAAACAAAAGTTAATGTAGTTATGTATAGTTAATTCAAAAAATCAAAAAACCCTGATGTTTCCACCGACCGCACGGCATGATTTTCTTCTTGTTTACGTATTTTTAGTTCGCTTCATAAGAAGTCGGGTTTTTTGATTTTTTGAATTAACTTTTTTAATTTACCTATAACTTTATAGGATTTTTTTTTTCATCCAATTTTGTACATATAATAAGTGTTATACATTTTTTTAAATTCTTTTTTTTTTCAGATATTCCACACGACGGGCTGAGAAGACACACATACATACATTACCCTCCTTCGGCAGTCGGGTAATAAAAAAGGCCCTTTTCAGGGCCGCCTATGATACCGTTTCTTTAATGGAATTGTCTAAAAACGAACTTACTTACTTACCTACCGACTTACTTACCACTGAGATATGTACTTACATACAGCGATATGCGATACTGGCGCGACCGACCTATAAGCGGCCGTATCTTTTGATCGCGTTGATTTAGATGCGTATCACAACTGGCATCGTAGCAAGGTCACAAAGTAACCTGTTTTATTGATATCTACCTACGCAAGGTAACCCAAAGTGATTGGTGATTTTAATAATTACTTAAAGCTAGGTAAAATATAATCACAGACGAATATTTTAATTATTAATTCATTCATAAATGTGAGTGTGCTAAGTTGACATTGAATAATTGCTTGCAATATGTAAAAACATATAATAATAATACAATCTGTCCCGTTGTATATCGTACCACCTCAGAAAGATTTCAGGAAAATCTACAGCGCCCTCTACGGTCATTACCGGAACTACCATGCAATGCCATGTTCATTTTTGACCTTGTTTTGTTTATTGCCAGGGATGGCGCTGTGTTCGCAAAACGTATGGAAACATGAATTCTCTTCATATTTTTTTTTGTTTCGTTAATTTTTTCGATGTTTAACAGTTGTCCTGCTATCCGGGGCGGTGATAAATCCAACAAATCAAAGATAATGAAATTCAGTCTAGCTAACAAGACTTTGTTTTATATAAATATAGATAAAAACTAAGTAATGATTATGTAATGTACATGTAAAAATGGACAGCGGCCATCCCAAGCCTTAGTCCTGCATTGGGATAAAACAGGCTCATAATAATAATAATTATGATGTTTGCAATAATCCGGCCAATCAGGGAGCAGAGCGCGGTCTGCTCCCTGATTGGCCGGATTATTGGCAGTCTGATTGGCCTGCGTGTGGTGCGCACCCACACTAAGTGAACGCTACAGGGTCGCGCGCGAGCTCGAGAGCCTCGGTCCGATCGTCAGTTCGGTTAGAACACTCGTACCGTACGGTCGTCTCACGTTGTGCTCACGCGCCGCAACCAAATTATTGCAGAGATGGTGGGTCAACAGGGTTCGTTCGAGTGTATAACGAGCGGTGGCGCTCGACGGCTGGAGTCGTGCGGGCCGCTACCACGCAGTATGCGTGTTCGTGCGAATGACGACTCTCACGTGGCCACCGAGGACCATATGGCGAGCGCTGTCGCCGCGGAGCAGGGTTTGTGCACCGACGTGATCGACGAACCTCACAAGACGGACATCGGACGTCGCCGTCGCGTCAATGTGCGCACGGCGCATCCTTGCTCACGCTTTCGCTTTGACTTTGTCAATTTAGCTGAGCGGGCTGAAAGAGTCCAGCGGCCTGTGAAGCCTGAGGGACCCGAGCGAGTGCAGCGGCCCGAACCGCCCGCAACGCCAGCGCTGAGCAGTGATTCAGCGAAGTATCTCGCACCGCGCGCGTCTCCCAGTGCCTTCAAGCGACCAATCTCCGCCGGCGGGCTGGCTAGCCTGCCCGCCGGGGCTCCCAGTACGGCCCGGGGCGCCGCCGAGGCCGCCAGCGTGTCGCTGCTGCCCGGCGACGAGGAACATCCACACAAGAAGCGGCGCATCTCGCACTACCGCCGTCCCTCCCCGCCCACCTCAGGGTACGCCACCACATCCTCGGACGAGCGACAGGCCGAGGATAACGAAGACGAGCGGACCAATGTCAAAGAGGACAATGGCTATACCCTCAATCGCAGCAGCGCTGTTAAAGATCTCGGACCCAGACCTGTCCCTGATGAGAGTTTACAATATCTGGAAAGTATTAAACGATCATCATGGATACAAACGCAATATCCGGCTATCACAAGTTATGAAATCCGCCGAGCGTATAAGGACGAGTTCAAACAGTTGTATCCGGAATACAGGTCGCTGCACAGGCGTCTATGGCAAGTGGTTGCCCATTTTACTAGTCTCGAAGTTGAGTATCGAAGCGCGCATCCTCAGTCAGTAGAGAGTGTAAAAGGGCGCATCGAGGACGAGTACGCGCGCTTTAAGAACGACACCAGCTACAACCAGGAGAAGCGGTGCTATAACCACCTACATTCAAAACTAGCTCACATCAAACTGCGCGTGTCAGAATATGACAACAAACAAAAGTTAATGTAGTTATGTATAGTTAATTCAAAAAATCAAAAAACCCTGATGTTTCCACCGACCGCACGGCATGATTTTCTTCTTGTTTACGTATTTTTAGTTCGCTTCATAAGAAGTCGGGTTTTTTGATTTTTTGAATTAACTTTTTTAATTTACCTATAACTTTATAGGATTTTTTTTTTCATCCAATTTTGTACATATAATAAGTGTTATACATTTTTTTAAATTCTTTTTTTTTTCAGATATTCCACACGACGGGCTGAGAAGACACACATACATACATTACCCTCCTTCGGCAGTCGGGTAATAAAAAAGGCCCTTTTCAGGGCCGCCTATGATACCGTTTCTTTAATGAAATTGTCTAAAAACGAACTTACTTACTTACCTACCGACTTACTTACCACTGAGATATGTACTTACATACAGCGATATGCGATACTGGCGCGACCGACCTATAAGCGGCCGTATCTTTTGATCGCGTTGATTTAGATGCGTATCACAACTGGCATCGTAGCAAGGTCACAAAGTAACCTGTGTTATTGATATCTACCTACGCAAGGTAACCCAAAGTGATTGGTGATTTTAATAATTACTTAAAGCTAGGTAAAATATAATCACAGACGAATATTTTAATTATTAATTCATTCATAAATGTGAGTGTGCTAAGTTGACATTGAATAATTGCTTGCAATATGTAAAAACATATAATAATAATACAATCTGTCCCGTTGTATATCGTACCACCTCAGAAAGATTTCAGGAAAATCTACAGCGCCCTCTACGGTCATTACCGGAACTACCATGCAATGCCATGTTCATTTTTGACCTTGTTTTGTTTATTGCCAGGGATGGCGCTGTGTTCGCAAAACGTATGGAAACATGAATTCTCTTCATATTTTTTTTTGTTTCGTTAATTTTTTCGATGTTTAACAGTTGTCCTGCTATCCGGGGCGGTGATAAATCCAACAAATCAAAGATAATGAAATTCAGTCTAGCTAACAAGACTTTGTTTTATATAAATATAGATAAAAACTAAGTAATGATTATGTAATGTACATGTAAAAATGGACAGCGGCCATCCCAAGCCTTAGTCCTGCATTGGGATAAAACAGGCTCATAATAATAATAATTATGATGTTTGCAATAATCCGGCCAATCAGGGAGCAGAGCGCGGTCTGCTCCCTGATTGGCCGGATTATTGGCAGTCTGATTGGCCTGCGTGTGGTGCGCACCCACACTAAGTGAACGCTACAGGGTCGCGCGCGAGCTCGAGAGCCTCGGTCCGATCGTCAGTTCGGTTAGAACACTCGTACCGTACGGTCGTCTCACGTTGTGCTCACGCGCCGCAACCAAATTATTGCAGAGATGGTGGGTCAACAGGGTTCGTTCGAGTGTATAACGAGCGGTGGCGCTCGACGGCTGGAGTCGTGCGGGCCGCTACCACGCAGTATGCGTGTTCGTGCGAATGACGACTCTCACGTGGCCACCGAGGACCATATGGCGAGCGCTGTCGCCGCGGAGCAGGGTTTGTGCACCGACGTGATCGACGAACCTCACAAGACGGACATCGGACGTCGCCGTCGCGTCAATGTGCGCACGGCGCATCCTTGCTCACGCTTTCGCTTTGACTTTGTCAATTTAGCTGAGCGGGCTGAAAGAGTCCAGCGGCCTGTGAAGCCTGAGGGACCCGAGCGAGTGCAGCGGCCCGAACCGCCCGCAACGCCAGCGCTGAGCAGCGATTCAGCGAAGTATCTCGCACCGCGCGCGTCTCCCAGTGCCTTCAAGCGACCAATCTCCGCCGGCGGGCTGGCTAGCCTGCCCGCCGGGGCTCCCAGTACGGCCCGGGGCGCCGCCGAGGCCGCCAGCGTGTCGCTGCTGCCCGGCGACGAGGAACATCCACACAAGAAGCGGCGCATCTCGCACTACCGCCGTCCCTCCCCGCCCACCTCAGGGTACGCCACCACATCCTCGGACGAGCGACAGGCCGAGGATAACGAAGACGAGCGGACCAATGTCAAAGAGGACAATGGCTATACCCTCAATCGCAGCAGCGCTGTTAAAGATCTCGGACCCAGACCTGTCCCTGATGAGAGTTTACAATATCTGGAAAGTATTAAACGATCATCATGGATACAAACGCAATATCCGGCTATCACAAGTTATGAAATCCGCCGAGCGTATAAGGACGAGTTCAAACAGTTGTATCCGGAATACAGTTCGCTGCACAGGCGTCTATGGCAAGTGGTTGCCCATTTTACTAGTCTCGAAGTTGAGTATCGAAGCGCGCATCCTCAGTCAGTAGAGAGTGTAAAAGGGCGCATCGAGGACGAGTACGCGCGCTTTAAGAACGACACCAGCTACAACCAGGAGAAGCGGTGCTATAACCACCTACATTCAAAACTAGCTCACATCAAACTGCGCGTGTCAGAATATGACAACAAACAAAAGTTAATGTAGTTATGTATAGTTAATTCAAAAAATCAAAAAACCCTGATGTTTCCACCGACCGCACGGCATGATTTTCTTCTTGTTTACGTATTTTTAGTTCGCTTCATAAGAAGTCGGGTTTTTTGATTTTTTGAATTAACTTTTTTAATTTACCTATAACTTTATAGGATTTTTTTTTCATCCAATTTTGTACATATAATAAGTGTTATACATTTTTTTAAATTCTTTTTTTTTTCAGATATTCCACACGACGGGCTGAGAAGACACACATACATACATTACCCTCCTTCGGCAGTCGGGTAATAAAAAAGGCCCTTTTCAGGGCCGCCTATGATACCGTTTCTTTAATGGAATTGTCTAAAAACGAACTTACTTACTTACCTACCGACTTACTTACCACTGAGATATGTACTTACATACAGCGATATGCGATACTGGCGCGACCGACCTATAAGCGGCCGTATCTTTTGATCGCGTTGATTTAGATGCGTATCACAACTGGCATCGTAGCAAGGTCACAAAGTAACCTGTGTTATTGATATCTACCTACGCAAGGTAACCCAAAGTGATTGGTGATTTTAATAATTACTTAAAGCTAGGTAAAATATAATCACAGACGAATATTTTAATTATTAATTCATTCATAAATGTGAGTGTGCTAAGTTGACATTGAATAATTGCTTGCAATATGTAAAAACATATAATAATAATACAATCTGTCCCGTTGTATATCGTACCACCTCAGAAAGATTTCAGGAAAATCTACAGCGCCCTCTACGGTCATTACCGGAACTACCATGCAATGCCATGTTCATTTTTGACCTTGTTTTGTTTATTGCCAGGGATGGCGCTGTGTTCGCAAAACGTATGGAAACATGAATTCTCTTCATATTTTTTTTTGTTTCGTTAATTTTTTCGATGTTTAACAGTTGTCCTGCTATCCGGGGCGGTGATAAATCCAACAAATCAAAGATAATGAAATTCAGTCTAGCTAACAAGACTTTGTTTTATATAAATATAGATAAAAACTAAGTAATGATTATGTAATGTACATGTAAAAATGGACAGCGGCCATCCCAAGCCTTAGTCCTGCATTGGGATAAAACAGGCTCATAATAATAATATTTATGATGTTTGCAATAATCCGGCCAATCAGGGAGCAGAGCGCGGTCTGCTCCCTGATTGGCCGGATTATTGGCAGTCTGATTGGCCTGCGTGTGGTGCGCACCCACACTAAGTGAACGCTACAGGGTCGCGCGCGAGCTCGAGAGCCTCGGTCCGATCGTCAGTTCGGTTAGAACACTCGTACCGTACGGTCGTCTCACGTTGTGCTCACGCGCCGCAACCAAATTATTGCAGAGATGGTGGGTCAACAGGGTTCGTTCGAGTGTATAACGAGCGGTGGCGCTCGACGGCTGGAGTCGTGCGGGCCGCTACCACGCAGTATGCGTGTTCGTGCGAATGACGACTCTCACGTGGCCACCGAGGACCATATGGCGAGCGCTGTCGCCGCGGAGCAGGGTTTGTGCACCGACGTGATCGACGAACCTCACAAGACGGACATCGGACGTCGCCGTCGCGTCAATGTGCGCACGGCGCATCCTTGCTCACGCTTTCGCTTTGACTTTGTCAATTTAGCTGAGCGGGCTGAAAGAGTCCAGCGGCCTGTGAAGCCTGAGGGACCCGAGCGAGTGCAGCGGCCCGAACCGCCCGCAACGCCAGCGCTGAGCAGCGATTCAGCGAAGTATCTCGCACCGCGCGCGTCTCCCAGTGCCTTCAAGCGACCAATCTCCGCCGGCGGGCTGGCTAGCCTGCCCGCCGGGGCTCCCAGTACGGCCCGGGGCGCCGCCGAGGCCGCCAGCGTGTCGCTGCTGCCCGGCGACGAGGAACATCCACACAAGAAGCGGCGCATCTCGCACTACCGCCGTCCCTCCCCGCCCACCTCAGGGTACGCCACCACATCCTCGGACGAGCGACAGGCCGAGGATAACGAAGACGAGCGGACCAATGTCAAAGAGGACAATGGCTCAGTGACTCTTGCGCATCGAACGCGCGCGCACGTTCGTCCGTGTTACAACTTATATATATATCGTTATATGTATATCGTCACCGTTCGGTGTTATTCGGGGATACACGCTTGTTCAGTTAAAACAAATTTCCAGTGGTTCTCAAACTACTATCGCGATGTTTACCTGCCCGGATTGCAATACCCACCACACTGATGGCCCGACCTGCAGTGCTTGCAAAAGTCAATATGACTTTGGATGTGCTGGGATTACTGAAGCTGGTTATAGGCGTCTAGGGGAAAGGAAGAACAGCTGGCGTTGCCCTAAGTGCAAGTCAAGTCCATTACCTTCTCCTGCCCCAATCTCTCCGGTACCAAGTCAATTGGATAAAATGCAAGAACAGTTGAACCAAATCGTCTTTCAGTTGGCTCCTTTGGCTACTCTTGTTGAGGATGTCAAGTTGATCAAATCGGATGTCAACAATCTAAAGGACTCTCTTGAAATGGCTCATGGATTGATCAAGAACTTCTCAAGTACCATTGACTCCTTGGAAGAACGAGTGTCTTTAGTGGAGAAAGTTGCCACCCAGATTCCAACTCTTCAGGCTGAGATAACCAGACTAAACCGGGAATTGGACGAAAAGGATCAATGGGCCAGGGCGAATAATGTTGAAATTCGGGGGATCCCACAAAAAAGGAATGAAAACCTTTATGAAATAGCCCAGAAAATCGGAAGTTTGTGTGGTTTTCCCATAAAAAAGGAACAAATAAATTATATTGCCCGGGTACCTACACTTGCACCTAATGCAGAGAAACACATAATAATAGCTTTTAATAATCGCTATATTAAGGAAGAACTGGTCGCGTCTGCACGTAAAAGTAAACAACTCACTCTTTCCAATATGGGGTTCTCATCTACCGGTAACTTTTACGTAAACGACCATCTAACGCAGCGGAACAAGAAACTGTTGAGTAAGGCGAGATCATTGGCAAAAGAACGGAACTTTCAGTACATATGGGTGAAACATTCAAAAATCATGGCCAGGAAAGTGGACGGTTCTCCAGTATTTTTTATAAAATGCGAAAACGACCTTGCGAGGATAATTTAAGATACTTTAATTTTAATTTAACTACTTTAATATTTACAATTTATAAAACCTATGTAAAAAGTTTGAGAACCACATTCTGTTCTAAGCGGGGCTATTGTGTTGTGATTTATGACCAGTGTTTTAAAGGTGTCAACAAGTTAACGCACATATCTATGCAATACTCAATGGCATTCTCGTACTTACTGACGCGCCTACTCATACTTATAGCGGTCGCTTTCGCGCGCACACTTAACTACTTAAGATTGAATATGTATTTGCATCTATGTCGGTTTCGATACACGGTACGGACGTCAGTCAAACGAAATAGTTGTGGGTTTACCTGCAATGTTAAAATAAATAAGCGTTATTATATTTCTATTATAATTATGATCCGATTGTTGCGTTTTATAGTTATGGTATACTATTTGACACGTTTTTATCTATCTCTTATACAAATATTATCTGTGCTTGGCTCTTTGCGTGTCGTGTTATTGAATTCGCGACAATCATATCGTCCTGTTTTTATGTTATGTGGGTTTGAGTGTGTCAATTTGACGACGCGTACATTCTTGAGCTACTCACCGTGCGAAATATTTAACAATATAACATTTTCAATTAATTGGCTGCGCTGTAGTTTATGTTTTTGTTTTATTGATGGCTACTTCTAATTTAAGTGTGTACTATCAAAATACTCGGGGACTGCGCACGAAGACGCACATATTTAAACGTAATCTCCTTCTTTCATTATATGATATTGTATCGTTGACTGAGACGTGGTTATTGGAGGGTGTATGTGATAGTGAGTTGTTCGACGAAAGGTATGTTGTCTGGAGACGGGATAGGAACTATGTTGCGACGGGGGAAAGATACGGTGGCGGCGTGCTATTAGCTGTTCGTCGTGAGTATGCTGCGGTTGAGCAGCCCGATTGGCGCTCGTCGGCTGAGGATATTTGGGTCACCATAACATTAAAAAATAATAGTCCTATCAGTAGATCACATCGACTGCATGTATGTACTTTATATCTTTGTAAAGAAAAGTCAGGTAATTCTTTCAATACGCAACTGCAGAATTTCACCGAAAATCTTTCCTTTATTGTTAACGCCCACCCTCAGGATGCGTTCCTGATAATGGGCGATTTTAACTTAAGTCATATCAATTGGTCAGGCGATTTAGGTTCTCTACAGCCTAGTGGGATTAATGGTGAATCTCAGGTATTCTTTTTCGATACCTTATCCGAATGTGACCTCAACCAATATAATTTAAACAGGAATGCAAATAACAGACTACTGGATTATATATTATGTAACTATAAGGTAACGGTAACATCATGCACAGACCCGTTGGTACCGGAAGATAGTCATCATAAGTCGTTAGATATAGTCCTCGATTTTACCAAGGAGTGTTTATTGAAAAGTAAAACCAGACTTAAATATTATTATAATAAAGCGGACTACGGAGCCATAAAAACTTTCTTAAATAACATAAATTGGCAAACATGCTTAAATAATAATACATTAGAGGACGCAGTACAATTATTTTATAAACACCTATATGATGTCACTGAGCAGTATGTTCCTCACAAATTAATAGCCTCTGACTCTTTCCCACCTTGGTATTGTGCTCCTTTAAAGAAACTTCTCAAAGAGAAGTTCAAATTCTTAAAAAAAATTCAAATATATGGTAATACTAGTGACCATGATACTTTTTGTCTTCTTCGTGAGCGTGCCAAACGATTGGAGAAAGAATGCTACTTAAAATATATAAAACACGCGGAAGATGCAATAATTAAATGTCCCAAGTCTTTTTGGTCGTTTATTAAGTCAAATAAAAAGGGATCGAACTCACTCCCATCAACTATTCATTATAATGGTGTTCCAGCTGATACTGGGGATGAAATATGCGATGTGTTTGCTTCTCATTTCCATTCAAACTTTCTACCTCCGTCTACATACTCTTCTTCAATACCCATGTCTATTGATAACAACGCACCAAGCAACATAGGTAGTATAGAAGTCACTGCTGACCTAGTTCTTAAATTATTAAAATCTTTAGATTTAAGTAAGGGTGCAGGGCCCGATAATGTGGTACCATTATTTATTGTCTCTTGTGCTACGTGCTTAACTGAACCTCTTGTTATTCTTTATAAAAGGTCTATCTCGGAAGGACTTGTACCTAAAATATGGAAATCTGCATTTATCACACCCATACATAAGAGTGGTAGCAAGAGTGATGCTAAAAATTATCGCCCCATTTCCAAATTATGCATCTTTGCTAAGATACTGGAAAAAATCGTATATACACAAGTTTATGAGAGTATCTCACCAACTTTGATCACGGAGCAGCATGGTTTTGTAAGCAAGCGGTCAACTTTATCTAATCTGCTGTCTTTCACAGAGTTTACGACGTCTAGCATGGATGCTGGTGGACAGGTCGATGCAATTTTTACTGATTATAGTAAAGCGTTTGACCGAATCGACCACAAAATATTACTACAGAAGTTACTCCAAGCTGGCATCCATGGAGACTTATATCGGTGGTTTGTTTCGTACATTGAAAATCGATCGCAGGCAGTGGTTGTGAATGGGTACTGTTCTAAATGGAGCATCGTCCCTTCTGGGGTACCGCAGGGTTCTTTGCTTGGGCCCCTTCTTTTTAACATATTTATAAATGATGTCACTCAATGCATTAAATACTCACAATTACTCCTTTATGCTGACGACATGAAAATTTTCAAAAAAATCACCAGCTTTGAAGACTGTCAGCTTCTCCAAAATGATTTAGATAGTTTCGAACAATATTGTTTAATCAATAAATTAGACTTAAATGTCAAAAAATGTTTTTTTATAACCTTTACTCGTAAAGTCAAAATTATTAAATTTAAATATTTTATCAAAAGACATGAGTTAGAACAGGTAGACTCAGTACGGGACCTAGGTGTCATTCACGACTCCAAGCTAACTTATGAAAGACATGTAGATCATATTGTCAAAAAAGCTTACAGGACCATGGGCTTCGTCTTGAGAGCCAGCTCTCAGTTTTCGAACTTGAAAGTACTTAAAATTCTTTATTGCTCTTTGGTGCGCAGCGTTCTTGAGTATTGTTCCCAAGTGTGGAATCCTCACTACAATATTTATATAGATAGAATTGAATCCATTCAACGTAGGTTCCTGAAACACTTGCAATATAAGTCTAAAACATATGACCCCAATTATGAGGCGAGATGTCGAAGACACCATATCTTACCATTGTACCAAAGAAGAAAGTTTTCGGATATTGCGTGCCTTGTTAAAATCGCGCAGAATCACATTGACTCACCGGATTTACTATCTCAAGTTAAACTTAAAGTCCCAAATAGAATGACGAGACGTAAAGCATGTGTGGACGTGCCTCAGAGTTCTTCAAACTACAGGCAGAATTCATTTTTTGTGAGGTCCGCTAGAGAATTTAATAAACTTGTTGACTTTCCTGAACTGGATTTGTTTAATTCAAAGCCACGCGTTTTCAACAGAACATCAACGAAATCATGGTTTGGTTCTCTGACTTCAACATAATTTAGTTATTAAATATACTTACTCTAAATTTCCCTTTTTCAAATTTTCAAATTTTGCTTAATATTAGGTTATTTACATTACCTGTTATATCACTAAAGATTGATAACAAGCTTTCTAGATGTTTAAATGCGGAAACATGTAAATGGTATTCAGTTGTTTATATCTGTTTCTACTCTGTATGAATACACTGTATGTTTTCCTAATAAAATAAAATAAAAATAAAAAATAAAAATACCCTCAATCGCAGCAGCGCTGTTAAAGATCTCGGACCCAGACCTGTCCCTGATGAGAGTTTACAATATCTGGAAAGTATTAAACGATCATCATGGATACAAACGCAATATCCGGCTATCACAAGTTATGAAATCCGCCGAGCGTATAAGGACGAGTTCAAACAGTTGTATCCGGAATACAGGTCGCTGCACAGGCGTCTATGGCAAGTGGTTGCCCATTTTACTAGTCTCGAAGTTGAGTATCGAAGCGCGCATCCTCAGTCAGTAGAGAGTGTAAAAGGGCGCATCGAGGACGAGTACGCGCGCTTTAAGAACGACACCAGCTACAACCAGGAGAAGCGGTGCTATAACCACCTACATTCAAAACTAGCTCACATCAAACTGCGCGTGTCAGAATATGACAACAAACAAAAGTTAATGTAGTTATGTATAGTTAATTCAAAAAATCAAAAAACCCTGATGTTTCCACCGACCGCACGGCATGATTTTCTTCTTGTTTACGTATTTTTAGTTCGCTTCATAAGAAGTCGGGTTTTTTGATTTTTTGAATTAACTTTTTTAATTTACCTATAACTTTATAGGATTTTTTTTTTCATCCAGTTTTGTACATATAATAAGTGTTATACATTTTTTTAAATTCTTTTTTTTTTCAGATATTCCACACGACGGGCTGAGAAGACACACATACATACATTACCCTCCTTCGGCAGTCGGGTAATAAAAAAGGCCCTTTTCAGGGCCGCCTATGATACCGTTTCTTTAATGGAATTGTCTAAAAACGAACTTACTTACTTACCTACCGACTTACTTACCACTGAGATATGTACTTACATACAGCGATATGCGATACTGGCGCGACCGACCTATAAGCGGCCGTATCTTTTGATCGCGTTGATTTAGATGCGTATCACAACTGGCATCGTAGCAAGGTCACAAAGTAACCTGTGTTATTGATATCTACCTACGCAAGGTAACCCAAAGTGATTGGTGATTTTAATAATTACTTAAAGCTAGGTAAAATATAATCACAGACGAATATTTTAATTATTAATTCATTCATAAATGTGAGTGTGCTAAGTTGACATTGAATAATTGCTTGCAATATGTAAAAACATATAATAATAATACAATCTGTCCCGTTGTATATCGTACCACCTCAGAAAGATTTCAGGAAAATCTACAGCGCCCTCTACGGTCATTACCGGAACTACCATGCAATGCCATGTTCATTTTTGTCCTTGTTTTGTTTATTGCCAGGGATGGCGCTGTGTTCGCAAAACGTATGGAAACATGAATTCTCTTCATATTTTTTTTTGTTTCGTTAATTTTTTCGATGTTTAACAGTTGTCCTGCTATCCGGGGCGGTGATAAATCCAACAAATCAAAGATAATGAAATTCAGTCTAGCTAACAAGACTTTGTTTTATATAAATATAGATAAAAACTAAGTAATGATTATGTAATGTACATGTAAAAATGGACAGCGGCCATCCCAAGCCTTAGTCCTGCATTGGGATAAAACAGGCTCATAATAATAATAATTATGATGTTTGCAATAATCCGGCCAATCAGGACGCAGAGCGCGGTCTGCTCCCTGATTGGCCGGATTATTGGCAGTCTGATTGGCCTGCGTGTGGTGCGCACCCACACTAAGTGAACGCTACAGGGTCGCGCGCGAGCTCGAGAGCCTCGGTCCGATCGTCAGTTCGGTTAGAACACTCGTACCGTACGGTCGTCTCACGTTGTGCTCACGCGCCGCAACCAAATTATTGCAGAGATGGTGGGTCAACAGGGTTCGTTCGAGTGTATAACGAGCGGTGGCGCTCGACGGCTGGAGTCGTGCGGGCCGCTACCACGCAGTATGCGTGTTCGTGCGAATGACGACTCTCACGTGGCCACCGAGGACCATATGGCGAGCGCTGTCGCCGCGGAGCAGGGTTTGTGCACCGACGTGATCGACGAACCTCACAAGACGGACATCGGACGTCGCCGTCGCGTCAATGTGCGCACGGCGCATCCTTGCTCACGCTTTCGCTTTGACTTTGTCAATTTAGCTGAGCGGGCTGAAAGAGTCCAGCGGCCTGTGAAGCCTGAGGGACCCGAGCGAGTGCAGCGGCCCGAACCGCCCGCAACGCCAGCGCTGAGCAGCGATTCAGCGAAGTATCTCGCACCGCGCGCGTCTCCCAGTGCCTTCAAGCGACCAATCTCCGCCGGCGGGCTGGCTAGCCTGCCCGCCGGGGCTCCCAGTACGGCCCGGGGCGCCGCCGAGGCCGCCAGCGTGTCGCTGCTGCCCGGCGACGAGGAACATCCACACAAGAAGCGGCGCATCTCGCACTACCGCCGTCCCTCCCCGCCCACCTCAGGGTACGCCACCACATCCTCGGACGAGCGACAGGCCGAGGATAACGAAGACGAGCGGACCAATGTCAAAGAGGACAATGGCTATACCCTCAATCGCAGCAGCGCTGTTAAAGATCTCGGACCCAGACCTGTCCCTGATGAGAGTTTACAATATCTGGAAAGTATTAAACGATCATCATGGATACAAACGCAATATCCGGCTATCACAAGTTATGAAATCCGCCGAGCGTATAAGGACGAGTTCAAACAGTTGTATCCGGAATACAGGTCGCTGCACAGGCGTCTATGGCAAGTGGTTGCCCATTTTACTAGTCTCGAAGTTGAGTATCGAAGCGCGCATCCTCAGTCAGTAGAGAGTGTAAAAGGGCGCATCGAGGACGAGTACGCGCGCTTTAAGAACGACACCAGCTACAACCAGGAGAAGCGGTGCTATAACCACCTACATTCAAAACTAGCTCACATCAAACTGCGCGTGTCAGAATATGACAACAAACAAAAGTTAATGTAGTTATGTATAGTTAATTCAAAAAATCAAAAAACCCTGATGTTTCCACCGACCGCACGGCATGATTTTCTTCTTGTTTACGTATTTTTAGTTCGCTTCATAAGAAGTCGGGTTTTTTGATTTTTTGAATTAACTTTTTTAATTTACCTATAACTTTATAGGATTTTTTTTTTCATCCAATTTTGTACATATAATAAGTGTTATACATTTTTTTAAATTCTTTTTTTTTTCAGATATTCCACACGACGGGCTGAGAAGACACACATACATACATTACCCTCCTTCGGCAGTCGGGTAATAAAAAAGGCCCTTTTCAGGGCCGCCTATGATACCGTTTCTTTAATGGAATTGTCTAAAAACGAACTTACTTACTTACCTACCGACTTACTTACCACTGAGATATGTACTTACATACAGCGATATGCGATACTGGCGCGACCGACCTATAAGCGGCCGTATCTTTTGATCGCGTTGATTTAGATGCGTATCACAACTGGCATCGTAGCAAAGTCACAAAGTAACCTGTGTTATTGATATCTACCTACGCAAGGTAACCCAAAGTGATTGGTGATTTTAATAATTACTTAAAGCTAGGTAAAATATAATCACAGACGAATATTTTAATTATTAATTCATTCATAAATGTGAGTGTGCTAAGTTGACATTGAATAATTGCTTGCAATATGTAAAAACATATAATAATAATACAATCTGTCCCGTTGTATATCGTACCACCTCAGAAAGATTTCAGGAAAATCTACAGCGCCCTCTACGGTCATTACCGGAACTACCATGCAATGCCATGTTCATTTTTGACCTTGTTTTGTTTATTGCCAGGGATGGCGCTGTGTTCGCAAAACGTATGGAAACATGAATTCTCTTCATATTTTTTTTTGTTTCGTTAATTTTTTCGATGTTTAACAGTTGTCCTGCTATCCGGGGCGGTGATAAATCCAACAAATCAAAGATAATGAAATTCAGTCTAGCTAACAAGACTTTGTTTTATATAAATATAGATAAAAACTAAGTAATGATTATGTAATGTACATGTAAAAATGGACAGCGGGCATCCCAAGCCTTAGTCCTGCATTGGGATAAAACAGGCTCATAATAATAATAATTATGATGTTTGCAATAATCCGGCCAATCAGGGAGCAGAGCGCGGTCTGCTCCCTGATTGGCCGGATTATTGGCAGTCTGATTGGCCTGCGTGTGGTGCGCACCCACACTAAGTGAACGCTACAGGGTCGCGCGCGAGCTCGAGAGCCTCGGTCCGATCGTCAGTTCGGTTAGAACACTCGTACCGTACGGTCGTCTCACGTTGTGCTCACGCGCCGCAACCAAATTATTGCAGAGATGGTGGGTCAACAGGGTTCGTTCGAGTGTATAACGAGCGGTGGCGCTCGACGGCTGGAGTCGTGCGGGCCGCTACCACGCAGTATGCGTGTTCGTGCGAATGACGACTCTCACGTGGCCACCGAGGACCATATGGCGAGCGCTGTCGCCGCGGAGCAGGGTTTGTGCACCGACGTGATCGACGAACCTCACAAGACGGACATCGGACGTCGCCGTCGCGTCAATGTGCGCACGGCGCATCCTTGCTCACGCTTTCGCTTTGACTTTGTCAATTTAGCTGAGCGGGCTGAAAGAGTCCAGCGGCCTGTGAAGCCTGAGGGACCCGAGCGAGTGCAGCGGCCCGAACCGCCCGCAACGCCAGCGCTGAGCAGCGATTCAGCGAAGTATCTCGCACCGCGCGCGTCTCCCAGTGCCTTCAAGCGACCAATCTCCGCCGGCGGGCTGGCTAGCCTGCCCGCCGGGGCTCCCAGTACGGCCCGGGGCGCCGCCGAGGCCGCCAGCGTGTCGCTGCTGCCCGGCGACGAGGAACATCCACACAAGAAGCGGCGCATCTCGCACTACCGCCGTCCCTCCCCGCCCACCTCAGGGTACGCCACCACATCCTCGGACGAGCGACAGGCCGAGGATAACGAAGACGAGCGGACCAATGTCAAAGAGGACAATGGCTATACCCTCAATCGCAGCAGTGCTGTTAAAGATCTCGGACCCAGACCTGTCCCTGATGAGAGTTTACAATATCTGGAAAGTATTAAACGATCATCATGGATACAAACGCAATATCCGGCTATCACAAGTTATGAAATCCGCCGAGCGTATAAGGACGAGTTCAAACAGTTGTATCCGGAATACAGGTCGCTGCACAGGCGTCTATGGCAAGTGGTTGCCCATTTTACTAGTCTCGAAGTTGAGTATCGAAGCGCGCATCCTCAGTCAGTAGAGAGTGTAAAAGGGCGCATCGAGGACGAGTACGCGCGCTTTAAGAACGACACCAGCTACAACCAGGAGAAGCGGTGCTATAACCACCTACATTCAAAACTAGCTCACATCAAACTGCGCGTGTCAGAATATGACAACAAACAAAAGTTAATGTAGTTATGTATAGTTAATTCAAAAAATCAAAAAACCCTGATGTTTCCACCGACCGCACGGCATGATTTTCTTCTTGTTTACGTATTTTTAGTTCGCTTCATAAGAAGTCGGGTTTTTTGATTTTTTGAATTAACTTTTTTAATTTACCTATAACTTTATAGGATTTTTTTTTCATCCAATTTTGTACATATAATAAGTGTTATACATTTTTTTAAATTCTTTTTTTGTTCAGATATTCCACACGACGGGCTGAGAAGACACACATACATACATTACCCTCCTTCGGCAGTCGGGTAATAAAAAAGGCCCTTTTCAGGGCCGCCTATGATACCGTTTCTTTAATGGAATTGTCTAAAAACGAACTTACTTACTTACCTACCGACTTACTTACCACTGAGATATGTACTTACATACAGCGATATGCGATACTGGCGCGACCGACCTATAAGCGGCCGTATCTTTTGATCGCGTTGATTTAGATGCGTATCACAACTGGCATCGTAGCAAGGTCACAAAGTAATCTGTGTTATTGATATCTACCTACGCAAGGTAACCCAAAGTGATTGGTGATTTTAATAATTACTTAAAGCTAGGTAAAATATAATCACAGACGAATATTTTAATTATTAATTCATTCATAAATGTGAGTGTGCTAAGTTGACATTGAATAATTGCTTGCAATATGTAAAAACATATAATAATAATACAATCTGTCCCGTTGTATATCGTACCATCTCAGAAAGATTTCAGGAAAATCTACAGCGCCCTCTACGGTCATTACCAGAACTACCATGCAATGCCATGTTCATTTTTGTCCTTGTTTTGTTTATTGCCAGGGATGGCGCTGTGTTCGCAAAACGTATGGAAACATGAATTCTCTTCATATTTTTTTTTGTTTCGTTAATTTTTTCGATGTTTAACAGTTGTCCTGCTATCCGGGGCGGTGATAAATACAACAAATCAAAGATAATGAAATTCAGTCTAGCTAACAAGACTTTGTTTTATATAAATATAGATAAAAACTAAGTAATGATTATGTAATGTACATGTAAAAATGGACAGCGGGCATCCCAAGCCTTAGTCCTGCATTGGGATAAAACAGGCTCATAATAATAATAATTATGATGTTTGCAATAATCCGGCCAATCAGGGAGCAGAGCGCGGTCTGCTCCCTGATTGGCCGGATTATTGGCAGTCTGATTGGCCTGCGTGTGGTGCGCACCCACACTAAGTGAACGCTACAGAGTCGCGCGCGAGCTCGAGAGCCTCGGTCCGATCGTCAGTTCGGTTAGAACACTCGTACCGTACGGTCGTCTCACGTTGTGCTCACGCGCCGCAACCAAATTATTGCAGAGATGGTGGGTCAACAGGGTTCGTTCGAGTGTATAACGAGCGGTGGCGCTCGACGGCTGGAGTCGTGCGGGCCGCTACCACGCAGTATGCGTGTTCGTGCGAATGACGACTCTCACGTGGCCACCGAGGACCATATGGCGAGCGCTGTCGCCGCGGAGCAGGGTTTGTGCACCGACGTGATCGACGAACCTCACAAGACGGACATCGGACGTCGCCGTCGCGTCAATGTGCGCACGGCGCATCCTTGCTCACGCTTTCGCTTTGACTTTGTCAATTTAGCTGAGCGGGCTGAAAGAGTCCAGCGGCCTGTGAAGCCTGAGGGACCCGAGCGAGTGCAGCGGCCCGAACCGCCCGCAACGCCAGCGCTGAGCAGCGATTCAGCGAAGTATCTCGCACCGCGCGCGTCTCCCAGTGCCTTCAAGCGACCAATCTCCGCCGGCGGGCTGGCTAGCCTGCCCGCCGGGGCTCCCAGTACGGCCCGGGGCGCCGCCGAGGCCGCCAGCGTGTCGCTGCTGCCCGGCGACGAGGAACATCCACACAAGAAGCGGCGCATCTCGCACTACCGCCGTCCCTCCCCGCCCACCTCAGGGTACGCCACCACATCCTCGGACGAGCGACAGGCCGAGGATAACGAAGACGAGCGGACCAATGTCAAAGAGGACAATGGCTATACCCTCAATCGCAGCAGCGCTGTTAAAGATCTCGGACCCAGACCTGTCCCTGATGAGAGTTTACAATATCTGGAAAGTATTAAACGATCATCATGGATACAAACGCAATATCCGGCTATCACAAGTTATGAAATCCGCCGAGCGTATAAGGACGAGTTCAAACAGTTGTATCCGGAATACAGGTCGCTGCACAGGCGTCTATGGCAAGTGGTTGCCCATTTTACTAGTCTCGAAGTTGAGTATCGAAGCGCGCATCCTCAGTCAGTAGAGAGTGTAAAAGGGCGCATCGAGGACGAGTACGCGCGCTTTAAGAACGACACCAGCTACAACCAGGAGAAGCGGTGCTATAACCACCTACATTCAAAACTAGCTCACATCAAACTGCGCGTGTCAGAATATGACAAAAAACAAAAGTTAATGTAGTTATGTATAGTTAATTCAAAAAATCAAAAAACCCTGATGTTTCCACCGACCGCACGGCATGATTTTCTTCTTGTTTACGTATTTTTAGTTCGCTTCATAAGAAGTCGGGTTTTTTGATTTTTTGAATTAACTTTTTTAATTTACCTATAACTTTATAGGATTTTTTTTTCATCCAATTTTGTACATATAATAAGTGTTATACATTTTTTTAAATTCTTTTTTTTTTCAGATATTCCACACGACGGGCTGAGAAGACACACATACATACATTACCCTCCTTCGGCAGTCGGGTAATAAAAAAGGCCCTTTTCAGGGCCGCCTATGATACCGTTTCTTTAATGGAATTGTCTAAAAACGAACTTACTTACTTACCTACCGACTTACTTACCACTGAGATATGTACTTACATACAGCGATATGCGATACTGGCGCGACCGACCTATAAGCGGCCGTATCTTTTGATCGCGTTGATTTAGATGCGTATCACAACTGGCATCGTAGCAAGGTCACAAAGTAATCTGTGTTATTGATATCTACCTACGCAAGGTAACCCAAAGTGATTGGTGATTTTAATAATTACTTAAAGCTAGGTAAAATATAATCACAGACGAATATTTTAATTATTAATTCATTCATAAATGTGAGTGTGCTAAGTTGACATTGAATAATTGCTTGCAATATGTAAAAACATATAATAATAATACAATCTGTCCCGTTGTATATCGTACCATCTCAGAAAGATTTCAGGAAAATCTACAGCGCCCTCTACGGTCATTACCAGAACTACCATGCAATGCCATGTTCATTTTTGTCCTTGTTTTGTTTATTGCCAGGGATGGCGCTGTGTTCGCAAAACGTATGGAAACATGAATTCTCTTCATATTTTTTTTTGTTTCGTTAATTTTTTCGATGTTTAACAGTTGTCCTGCTATCCGGGGCGGTGATAAATACAACAAATCAAAGATAATGAAATTCAGTCTAGCTAACAAGACTTTGTTTTATATAAATATAGATAAAAACTAAGTAATGATTATGTAATGTACATGTAAAAATGGACAGCGGGCATCCCAAGCCTTAGTCCTGCATTGGGATAAAACAGGCTCATAATAATAATAATTATGATGTTTGCAATAATCCGGCCAATCAGGGAGCAGAGCGCGGTCTGCTCCCTGATTGGCCGGATTATTGGCAGTCTGATTGGCCTGCGTGTGGTGCGCACCCACACTAAGTGAACGCTACAGAGTCGCGCGCGAGCTCGAGAGCCTCGGTCCGATCGTCAGTTCGGTTAGAACACTCGTACCGTACGGTCGTCTCACGTTGTGCTCACGCGCCGCAACCAAATTATTGCAGAGATGGAGGGTCAACAGGGTTCGTTCGAGTGTATAACGAGCGGTGGCGCTCGACGGCTGGAGTCGTGCGGGCCGCTACCACGCAGTATGCGTGTTCGTGCGAATGACGACTCTCACGTGGCCACCGAGGACCATATGGCGAGCGCTGTCGCCGCGGAGCAGGGTTTGTGCACCGACGTGATCGACAAACCTCACAAGACGGACATCGGACGTCGCCGTCGCGTCAATGTGCGCACGGCGCATCCTTGCTCACGCTTTCGCTTTGACTTTGTCAATTTAGCTGAGCGGGCTGAAAGGGTCCAGCGGCCTGTGAAGCCTGAGGGACCCGAGCGAGTGCAGCGGCCCGAACCGCCCGCAACGCCAGCGCTGAGCAGCGATTCAGCGAAGTCTCTCGCACCGCGCGCGTCTCCCAGTGCCTTCAAGCGACCAATCTCCGCCGGCGGGCTGGCTAGCCTGCCCGCCGGGGCTCCCAGTACGGCCCGGGGCGCCGCCGAGGCCGCCAGCGTGTCGCTGCTGCCCGGCGACGAGGAACATCCACACAAGAAGCGGCGCATCTCGCACTACCGCCGTCCCTCCCCGCCCACCTCAGGGTACGCCACCACATCCTCGGACGAGCGACAGGCCGAGGATAACGAAGACGAGCGGACCAATGTCAAAGAGGACAATGGCTATACCCTCAATCGCAGCAGCGCTGTTAAAGATCTCGGACCCAGACCTGTCCCTGATGAGAGTTTACAATATCTGGAAAGTATTGAACGATCATCATGGATACAAACGCAATATCCGGCTATCACAAGTTATGAAATCCGCCGAGCGTATAAGGACGAGTTCAAACAGTTGTATCCGGAATACAGGTCGCTGCACAGGCGTCTATGGCAAGTGGTTGCCCATTTTACTAGTCTCGAAGTTGAGTATCGAAGCGCGCATCCTCAGTCAGTAGAGAGTGTAAAAGGGCGCATCGAGGACGAGTACGCGCGCTTTAAGAACGACACCAGCTACAACCAGGAGAAGCGGTGCTATAACCACCTACATTCAAAACTAGCTCACATCAAACTGCGCGTGTCAGAATATGACAACAAACAAAAGTTAATGTAGTTATGTATAGTTAATTCAAAAAATCAAAAAACCCTGATGTTTCCACCGACCGCACGGCATGATTTTCTTCTTGTTTACGTATTTTTAGTTCGCTTCTTAAGAAGTCGGGTTTTTTGATTTTTTGAATTAACTTTTTTAATTTACCTATAACTTTATAGGATTTTTTTTTCATCCAATTTTGTACATATAATAAGTGTTATACATTTTTTTAAATTCTTTTTTTTTCAGATATTCCACACGACGGGCTGAGAAGACACACATACATACATTACCCTCCTTCGGCAGTCGGGTAATAAAAAAGGCCCTTTTCAGGGCCACCTATGATACCGTTTCTTTAATGGAATTGTCTAAAAACGAACTTACTTACTTACCTACCGACTTACTTACCACTGAGATATGTACTTACATACAGCGATATGCGATACTGGCGCGACCGACCTATAAGCGGCCGTATCTTTTGATCGCGTTGATTTAGATGCGTATCACAACTGGCATCGTAGCAAGGTCACAAAGTAATCTGTGTTATTGATATCTACCTACGCAAGGTAACCCAAAGTGATTGGTGATTTTAATAATTACTTAAAGCTAGGTAAAATATAATCACAGACGAATATTTTAATTATTAATTCATTCATAAATGTGAGTGTGCTAAGTTGACATTGAATAATTGCTTGCAATATGTAAAAACATATAATAATAATACAATCTGTCCCGTTGTATATCGTACCATCTCAGAAAGATTTCAGGAAAATCTACAGCGCCCTCTACGGTCATTACCGGAACTACCATGCAATGCCATGTTCATTTTTGTCCTTGTTTTGTTTATTGCCAGGGATGGCGCTGTGTTCGCAAAACGTATGGAAACATGAATTCTCTTCATATTTTTTTTTGTTTCGTTAATTTTTTCGATGTTTAACAGTTGTCCTGCTATCCGGGGCGGTGATAAATCCAACAAATTAAAGATAATGAAATTCAGTCTAGCTAACAAGACTTTGTTTTATATAAATATAGATAAAAACTAAGTAATGATTATGTAATGTACATGTAAAAATGGACAGCGGCCATCCCAAGCCTTAGTCCTGCATTGGGATAAAACAGGCTCATAATAATAATAAGTATGATGTTTGCAATAATCCGGCCAATCAGGGAGCAGAGCGCGGTCTGCTCCCTGATTGGCCGGATTATTGGCAGTCTGATTGGCCTGCGTGTGGTGCGCACCCACACTAAGTGAACGCTACAGGGTCGCGCGCGAGCTCGAGAGCCTCGGTCCGATCGTCAGTTCGGTTAGAACACTCGTACCGTACGGTCGTCTCACGTTGTGCTCACGCGCCGCAACCAAATTATTGCAGAGATGGTGGGTCAACAGGGTTCGTTCGAGTGTATAACGAGCGGTGGCGCTCGACGGCTGGAGTCGTGCGGGCCGCTACCACGCAGTATGCGTGTTCGTGCGAATGACGACTCTCACGTGGCCACCGAGGACCATATGGCGAGCGCTGTCGCCGCGGAGCAGGGTTTGTGCACCGACGTGATCGACGAACCTCACAAGACGGACATCGGACGTCGCCGTCGCGTCAATGTGCGCACGGCGCATCCTTGCTCACGCTTTCGCTTTGACTTTGTCAATTTAGCTGAGCGGGCTGAAAGAGTCCAGCGGCCTGTGAAGCCTGAGGGACCCGAGCGAGTGCAGCGGCCCGAACCGCCCGCAACGCCAGCGCTGAGCAGCGATTCAGCGAAGTATCTCGCACCGCGCGCGTCTCCCAGTGCCTTCAAGCGACCAATCTCCGCCGGCGGGCTGGCTAGCCTGCCCGCCGGGGCTCCCAGTACGGCCCGGGGCGCCGCCGAGGCCGCCAGCGTGTCGCTGCTGCCCGGCGACGAGGAACATCCACACAAGAAGCGGCGCATCTCGCACTACCGCCGTCCCTCCCCGCCCACCTCAGGGTACGCCACCACATCCTCGGACGAGCGACAGGCCGAGGATAACGAAGACGAGCGGACCAATGTCAAAGAGGACAATGGCTATACCCTCAATCGCAGCAGCGCTGTTAAAGATCTCGGACCCAGACCTGTCCCTGATGAGAGTTTACAATATCTGGAAAGTATTGAACGATCATCATGGATACAAACGCAATATCCGGCTATCACAAGTTATGAAATCCGCCGAGCGTATAAGGACGAGTTCAAACAGTTGTATCCGGAATACAGGTCGCTGCACAGGCGTCTATGGCAAGTGGTTGCCCATTTTACTAGTCTCGAAGTTGAATATCGAAGCGCGCATCCTCAGTCAGTAGAGAGTGTAAAAGGGCGCATCGAGGACGAGTACGCGCGCTTTAAGAACGACACCAGCTACAACCAGGAGAAGCGGTGCTATAACCACCTACATTCAAAACTAGCTCACATCAAACTGCGCGTGTCAGAATATGACAACAAACAAAAGTTAATGTAGTTATGTATAGTTAATTCAAAAAATCAAAAAACCCTGATGTTTCCACCGACCGCACGGCATGATTTTCTTCTTGTTTACGTATTTTTAGTTCGCTTCTTAAGAAGTCGGGTTTTTTGATTTTTTGAATTAACTTTTTTAATTTACCTATAACTTTATAGGATTTTTTTTTTCATCCAATTTTGTACATATAATAAGTGTTATACATTTTTTTAAATTCTTTTTTTTTTCAGATATTCCACACGACGGGCTGAGAAGACACACATACATACATTACCCTCCTTCGGCAGTCGGGTAATAAAAAAGGCCCTTTTCAGGGCCGCCTATGATACCGTTTCTTTAATGGAATTGTCTAAAAACGAACTTACTTACTTACCTACCGACTTACTTACCACTGAGATATGTACTTACATACAGCGATATGCGATACTGGCGCGACCGACCTATAAGCGGCCGTATCTTTTGATCGCGTTGATTTAGATGCGTATCACAACTGGCATCGTAGCAAGGTCACAAAGTAACCTGTGTTATTGATATCTACCTACGCAAGGTAACCCAAAGTGATTGGTGATTTTAATAATTACTTAAAGCTAGGTAAAATATAATCACAGACGAATATTTTAATTATTAATTCATTCATAAATGTGAGTGTGCTAAGTTGACATTGAATAATTGCTTGCAATATGTAAAAACATATAATAATAATACAATCTGTCCCGTTGTATATCGTACCACCTCAGAAAGATTTCAGGAAAATCTACAGCGCCCTCTACGGTCATTACCGGAACTACCATGCAATGCCATGTTCATTTTTGTCCTTGTTTTGTTTATTGCCAGGGATGGCGCTGTGTTCGCAAAACGTATGGAAACATGAATTCTCTTCATATTTTTTTTTGTTTCGTTAATTTTTTCGATGTTTAACAGTTGTCCTGCTATCCGGGGCGGTGATAAATACAACAAATCAAAGATAATGCAATTCAGTCTAGCTAACAAGACTTTGTTTTATATAAATATAGATAAAAACTAAGTAATGATTATGTAATGTACATGTAAAAATGGACAGCGGGCATCCCAAGCCTTAGTCCTGCATTGGGATAAAACAGGCTCATAATAATAATAATTATGATGTTTGCAATAATCCGGCCAATCAGGGAGCAGAGCGCGGTCTGCTCCCTGATTGGCCGGATTATTGGCAGTCTGATTGGCCTGCGTGTGGTGCGCACCCACACTAAGTGAACGCTACAGAGTCGCGCGCGAGCTCGAGAGCCTCGGTGTCGGATGGGCCCCTAGTCACCCTCCACCTAACACGTACACATAGTCTACGAGTTTCGCCGCACGGACCAGTTCTGTCTACCCTCATTGTCATCGAGAGTGAAAGTTTTTCAACTTCCACTTTCGAGGGCAATTTGGGGAGACTTCGTCGCTGCCCAACGACTTTTGCTCGCGCGAAGTCGTTGTCGTGGTCGCGGAGTACTAGCCCCCATATGCTAGCAAAGAAGAAAGAAGAAGAAGCCGAAGAAACGAGAGGATGTCATCACCAGGTACCCGCGGCCCACCCGGCCGCGGTGCCCCCAGCCCCATGGATCCCCGCCGTGGTGCCCCAAGCCCCATGGACCCCCGCCCGACGATGGACCGGACAGCATCGCTCCCCAACCTGGGGTTAGCGACGGCCAGAGCACCGCCGTCGAGAGCTGCGCTGAGCAACTACCCACACACCACCCACGGAAACACAGGTAGATCCGACACAAACGCAACGGTCTCGTTAGCGTCGCCTACAGCCTATGGTGACCCATCCATGGGCCGCCGCGTATCCACGCGCGCCCCGGTTCCCACTGGCCGTACAACTACCGCGCACAAAAACCCGGTAAAAAGTTTTACCCTGGGCTCACCACCAGCACAAAACAGCGTCCAACACAATAAACAGAATGTCAAAAACCAGGATGTCAAAAACCAGGTCGAAAACTCTGTCCAAAACACCGCACAATCAAACTACCCCGCGAGTAATAATGCACGGCCATACAAACATACCGGCCGCGCAACAAACGTGCGCGCGGCAGGTGAAAATAAAAGTTATGAGGCACGCTCGGCGGCGAGTGACCTCCCCGCCCCGGCCCCCGCACACTCCGGTCGCCCCTCCACGCAGCCGCCGCGCGTCACAGCGCCCGCCGCCACACCCGCGCGCGCCACCCGCTCCCCCCCGCTGCCTGCGTCGGTGTCTCGCGCGCCGCTAAGCGAGCCCTGCGAGCCGTCAAGTCAGCGCCACGGAAATGTAAACAAAGCACCGTTACATTCCGTGTGCGTTGCCCCGCCCGTACCACCTAATAAAAATATAAAAAATAAGTTACCGTCCCAGCACCTCGCGCAATCGAGTATGGCGGGTAACAATAATAAAAATAAATCTGTAGTGCGAGTACCTGACTCGCCTGCACCCCCCCGCTCCTCCGCATATGACTCGCCCGCGCTACGTTCAAATATATCGTCGCGGTCGGGCTCAAACATCTCGCTCGCATCAGCTGAACGCGGGGCAGAGATGATGGGTGCGGATTTAATGTCTCCAGCCTCACCAACATTCTCCTTTGGGATGGAGATCGACCTCCAAATGGAGTCCAGAGCCATGAGGAGAAGAAGAAGCTCGGACGAGATGGCAGAGGAGGAGGCCAAAAGATACTGCGCCGACTTGCAGCGCGAACAGACGCGCGTCAACAACGGCACAAGGTCGCCGACGTTTGCCGAGGCCGTACGACGTTCCCCATCTCCAGGGTCGTCCACCACCTCCTCCACCAACAAAAAGACAGCAGGGACAAGGGACATGCCACTCCTTGCCCCAACATCAGACGCAGCCCCAGTCACAGCCGCCGCTAACCAGGAAACGGTGACGGCCAAGAAGAAGCGCCCGCGCTACCCACCATTGGTGGTGGAAAAGCTGCCCAACTGGGCCACACACTTCAGGGCGCTGGCGGCCAAACTAGGACGACCACCCAATGCTCGTCCCTTTAGAACAGGAATTCGGTTCTCACCGGAAAGTGAGGACGAGTATAGGGTGGTTCAACGCTACCTAACCGCCCTAGAAAAGGAGGAAGGAATCAGCTGGTTCGCGTACTCGCTGCCAGCTGATAAGAAGCTAAAGGTAGCAATCAGGGGGCTACCAGCGGACACACCGCCCCAGGACATAGAGGAGGAGCTTCGCAGCCTAGGGTACGAGCCGGAGTACGTGCGGCATATCAACGCACGACAGGGACGACCCGGCTGCGTATTCTACGCCCTGCTAACCAAGACGCAGGACGTACGCCAGGTCTACGATACCACCGTGTTCATGAACATGCGGGGAGTGAAAATCGAGGCCTGGCGGGGCAAACGTGGGCCCGCTCAATGCCACAGGTGCCAACAATTCCGGCACAGCTCCCACCAATGCCACCGCCCGCTCGCTTGTGTGCGTTGTGGCGAGGGACATGCCGCCAGGGACTGCCCACGACCAAGGGAAGAGCCGGCCACTTGCGCAAACTGCCAAGGCCCGCACCCGGCGTGCAGCTTGAAATGTCCCATATTCCAAAAGGAAATCCAACACAAGCGGGCGGGGACTGTCGCCATCTCAGCAACCCAACCGCGCCGTACACAGAAGGAGGCCCAGGACTCAGAGCGGCCAACAGAAGAGGCCCAAGGGGCATCACTGATGGCGGCAGCAAATGGGCCCACAAACCGCGGAGACGCTACCTCCTCTGGACGGAGAAAGAAGAGGAGAGGGGGCAAAGGAAGGAGACCAAACCCCTCAACAACCGAGGCAACAGCAGAAGTGACATCAGAGGCCAACCCTGTCCCACCCAAGGCGCAGGCCGCGGAAAAGAAGCCAGTACAAGCCGGTGCAAGCATAGCGCAAACGAAACACGCTGCAACCAAAAATTGCGCACAAGAAAGCGCTAGGCGCACAGAAAAACCTGCTGGTACTACACAAAAAATGCCGCCCGCACAACAAAAGCGGGCAGCAAACAAGGAATTCACGGCCTGCGCTATCCAATTACTGATGGACCTCATCAAGGCCATTAGACAGGGACAAGACGCGGAGCAAATTATCCTCGACGGCTTGGCCGCACTGCTAACTTTATACCACCATGTGTAGCAAACCGTTGAGGATAGTTCACTGGAACGCCCGCGGCCTCAAGGATAAGGTCGCCCCCCTCCGCCACCTCCTGAGGGAGCAAGACGTTGACGTGGCGCTTCTTAACGAAACACACCTGGGACCAGAGGACAGGATAAGGTTCCCGGGATACCATGTTTATCGGAAGGACGAAAGGTCGGCATGCAACGTCCGTTACCGTGGCCTGGCAGTGCTAGTTAAACGAAGAGTCGTCCACCAGGAACTCCCAATACCAACAATGCGGTCCGCCTACGCGCTGGGTGTACAACTACACGTGGCTGGCGAGGACCTTCACCTATACGCCGTCTATAAGCCGCCCTCATATCAATTAGATTTGACAGAACTGAGGGCGCTACTACTACCGACTTCGCAACATCCTGTCGTCCTCGCCGGCGACTTAAACTCCAAACACCCAGCGTGGAACTCGTGCAGAACTAACAACGATGGGGAACGACTCTTCCTGGACGCAGAAGTCTTCGAATATACGGTGTCCGGCCCAGAGACACCGACACACTACCCGGCAAACATAGCGCATATGCCCGACGTGCTGGACATCGTAGTCTACCGAGGGCTGCGCTGTCAGGTCACACAACAGGTGCTAGACGACGAGCTACAATCGGACCACCACCCTGTACTCGTCGTCCTATCAGAAATGCCGACCCGACTGAAACCACCAGCGCCACGTCGACGTATAGATTGGGACATCTTCGTGGAAAGGATTGAAACCACAACACCGACTCGGCCCGCGGCCTCTGCCACGGACATTGACTCACTAGCACATGACGTCACTGTTTGCGTACAGCAGGCAATGGAAGCGGCAACGATGACGCAACAGCAGGGGAGAGTGCTGCAGCCGCCCCTGCCCACTCGCATCAAAAACCTCATCACCAAGAAGAGACGCCTACGCAAACAGTGGCAGCAACTTCGCTGTCCGACGCTAAAACGCGAGCTTAACCACCTGGCAGAGAAGGTAAAGGCCGAGCTGAGAGCTCTGGACGCCGCGAGCTGGGAGGAACGCATTGACGCCGCGGAGGGCGATTGGTCCTCCATACACAGGCTGTGCCGACAGCTCTCGAACACCCCAGCTCCGGTACGTCCCATACAGGGAAGCGACGGGGCGCTAAAATACGTCGCGGAGGACCGAGCCGAGGTCTTCGCCGAACACCTGGAGCGTCAGTTCCAACCGAACCCGACTACTGAACACGAACACGTCGCAGCAGTCGAGAAACACCTTGGGGACTACTTCGCCACGCCGATAGCTCCCGAGGAGGACGCCATCTATTTCTCGCCCAGCGCGGTCAGACGCGCCATCCTCAGAACGAAGCCGAGGAAGGCCCCCGGTGCTGACGGCATCACTAACACAGTGCTGCGCCACCTGCCGCACCGCATGGTAGCGGCCCTGGCGCGCCTGTTTACAGGGATACTGCGCACGGGCACCTTCCCGGATTCATGGAAGGAAGGGCGCGTCATCATGCTGCCCAAGGCGGGGAAGAACATACTGAAACCAGAGAGCTATCGGCCGATCACTCTACTGCCCACCATCTCCAAGGTGTTCGAACAGCTCCTGCTGCGGCACCTGTCACCGCATATCACGCCCCGCGAGGAACAATTCGGGTTTCGCGCGGAACATTGCACGACGCTCCAGTTGTCGAGGGTACTGCACCTGCTGTCAAACACCATGGACAGGAAGGAGTACGCGGTTGCAGTATTCCTCGACATGGAGAAGGCATTCGACCGAGTATGGCATGACGGTCTTATCTACAAACTCTCCACCTCAGATGCGCCCCGTCGCGTCGTTAAAGTGTTTCAATCCTTTCTAACAAACAGGACATTCAGAGTGGTGGTCGACGGAGCACTGTCCGCCCCCCGCCCTATACTGGCGGGCGTGCCGCAGGGCAGCTGCCTCTCGCCTGCGGGATACTCACGGTACACGGACGACATCCCAACAACTCCAGAGGCGACGCTCGCACTATACGCGGACGACGCCGCCTACATCACCACCTCAATGGGCGCGAAGCACGCCGCCCGCAAGATGCAGCGCGCCCTCGACCTGCTACCGGAGTGGCTAGCCAAATGGCGGCTATCCGTGAACGTGAGTAAAACGCAGGCACTCATCACGGGACGGTGTAACCTCCCACCACGTCTGAAACTTCAAGGAGCCGACATCGACTGGGCGCTCCGGGCCAAGTACCTGGGCGTGACCATCGACCGTCGGCTCACGATGGGGCCGCACGTCAAAACCGTCGTGGGTAAAGGTAAGGTAGCCCGTAACCTCCTTCGCCCAGTCCTCTCATCCCGCCTCCCAACACGCACCAAGCTGGGCGTCTACAAAACGTACATAAGGCCATTACTTACGTACGCCGCCCCAGCTTGGTACGCACTCACAAACGCGACAAGTCGCAGGCACCTCAACGCACAGCAAAACCTTGCGCTACGCCGCATTCTGGACGCTCCTCGGTACGTAATGAACGACGTGCTGACCAGGGACCTCCAGCTAGAGAGTCTGGACGAGTTTGTGACTCGCCTTGCGACAAATATGTACGCGCGGGCCGACGCTTCTGCCTGGCCGCACATCAAGAACATAGCGCCATGGCACGCGCGCCCGCCCGACAGCAGACGCCTCCCTAGGGACCTTATCCACGACGGTACGACCCCATCTACATCTACCCGGACTTGACGCCTAAGTAGGTCGCTCCAGGCTACACGCGGCCTACTTAAACAAAAACACTGCTCACCCCACATGCATCCAAGCGCGCAATGTGTTCTAAGTTAATATAGGCACAATTGCGCGCTACAAACAGACAATCACTACTTCACACTCGCAAGTACACACGCACCGGATAGCACAGCGCGGGCTCGCCTACCGGTGTAAACATGGGCGGTGTATACACACATACACTACCGCTCATACACACATACGGCTCCTTAGTCTGAGTAACGACCGGCCAGACTCGGGAGGGAGGCAGACGGGAGCCATACATTTCTCTGTAGGTTCGTCAAAGTCGGCACTACTGATGCTGGTCACCCTCGCTGGGCTCCACATGGTACGCCATGAGTTCCACCTGGTGGGGGTAGACCGCCAGGGTGCCGTGAAGAACCGGCGGAGCGTTCAGAACGCCCGTCGTGGCGCGCCTACAGACACACACAACACGATACCAATACAGTGAGTGCGGATTTGCTAAGGCAAAGCGACTAGGCGCTTTATCCGCACTCACACGATGTTAGGGTTATTTAAAACGCCACAGCGACGGGCTCGTGTTTGCGAGCCCCGGTATGGCTTCTGCGGGCTGGGAGCTTAGCTCCGGGACCGCTCGCCTCGCCCCCTGACGGGGGCGAAGCGACTTCCAATATGAAGAGCCTCGGTCCGATCGTCAGTTCGGTTAGAACACTCGTACCGTACGGTCGTCTCACGTTGTGCTCACGCGCCGCAACCAAATTATTGCAGAGATGGAGGGTCAACAGGGTTCGTTCGAGTGTATAACGAGCGGTGGCGCTCGACGGCTGGAGTCGTGCGGGCCGCTACCACGCAGTATGCGTGTTCGTGCGAATGACGACTCTCACGTGGCCACCGAGGACCATATGGCGAGCGCTGTCGCCGCGGAGCAGGGTTTGTGCACCGACGTGATCGACGAACCTCACAAGACGGACATCGGACGTCGCCGTCGCGTCAATGTGCGCACGGCGCATCCTTGCTCACGCTTTCGCTTTGACTTTGTCAATTTAGCTGAGCGGGCTGAAAGGGTCCAGCGGCCTGTGAAGCCTGAGGGACCCGAGCGAGTGCAGCGGCCCGAACCGCCCGCAACGCCAGCGCTGAGCAGCGATTCAGCGAAGTCTCTCGCACCGCGCGCGTCTCCCAGTGCCTTCAAGCGACCAATCTCCGCCGGCGGGCTGGCAAGCCTGCCCGCCGGGGCTCCCAGTACGGCCCGGGGCGCCGCCGAGGCCGCCAGCGTGTCGCTGCTGCCCGGCGACGAGGAACATCCACACAAGAAGCGGCGCATCTCGCACTACCGCCGTCCCTCCCCGCCCACCTCAGGGTACGCCACCACATCCTCGGACGAGCGACAGGCCGAGGATAACGAAGACGAGCGGACCAATGTCAAAGAGGACAATGGCTATACCCTCAATAATAATATAAGGACGAGTTCAAACAGTTGTATCCGGAATACAGGTCGCTGCACAGGCGTCTATGGCAAGTGGTTGCCCATTTTACTAGTCTCGAAGTTGAGTATCGAAGCGCGCATCCTCAGTCAGTAGAGAGTGTAAAAGGGCGCATCGAGGACGAGTACGCGCGCTTTAAGAACGACACCAGCTACAACCAGGAGAAGCGGTGCTATAACCACCTACATTCAAAACTAGCTCACATCAAACTGCGCGTGTCAGAATATGACAACAAACAAAAGTTAATGTAGTTATGTATAGTTAATTCAAAAAATCAAAAAACCCTTATGTTTCCACCGACCGCACGGCATGATTTTCTTCTTGTTTACGTATTTTTAGTTCGCTTCTTAAGAAGTCGGGTTTTTTGATTTTTTGAATTAACTTTTTTAATTTACCTATAACTTTATAGGATTTTTTTTTCATCCAATTTTGTACATATAATAAGTGTTATACATTTTTTTAAATTCTTTTTTTTTTCAGATATTCCACACGACGGGCTGAGAAGACACACATACATACATTACCCTCCTTCGGCAGTCGGGTAATAAAAAAGGCCCTTTTCAGGGCCGCCTATGATACCGTTTCTTTAATGGAATTGTCTAAAAACGAACTTACTTACTTACCTACCGACTTACTTACCACTGAGATATGTACTTACATACAGCGATATGCGATACTGGCGCGACCGACCTATAAGCGGCCGTATCTTTTGATCGCGTTGATTTAGATGCGTATCACAACTGGCATCGTAGCAAGGTCACAAAGTAACCTGTGTTATTGATATCTACCTACGCAAGGTAACCCAAAGTGATTGGTGATTTTAATAATTACTTAAAGCTAGGTAAAATATAATCACAGACGAATATTTTAATTATTAATTCATTCATAAATGTGAGTGTGCTAAGTTGACATTGAATAATTGCTTGCAATATGTAAAAACATATAATAATAATACAATCTGTCCCGTTGTATATCGTACCACCTCAGAAAGATTTCAGGAAAATCTACAGCGCCCTCTACGGTCATTACCGGAACTACCATGCAATGCCATGTTCATTTTTGTCCTTGTTTTGTTTATTGCCAGGGATGGCGCTGTGTTCGCAAAACGTATGGAAACATGAATTCTCATCATATATTTTTTTGTTTCGTTAATTTTTTCGATGTTTAACAGTTGTCCTGCTATCCGGGGCGGTGATAAATACAACAAATCAAAGATAATGAAATTCAGTCTAGCTAACAAGACTTTGTTTTATATAAATATAGATAAAAACTAAGTAATGATTATGTAATGTACATGTAAAAATGGACAGCGGGCATCCCAAGCCTTAGTCCTGCATTGGGATAAAACAGGCTCATAATAATAATAATTATGATGTTTGCAATAATCCGGCCAATCAGGGAGCAGAGCGCGGTCTGCTCCCTGATTGGCCGGATTATTGGCAGTCTGATTGGCCTGCGTGTGGTGCGCACCCACACTAAGTGAACGCTACAGGGTCGCGCGCGAGCTCGAGAGCCTCGGTCCGATCGTCAGTTCGGTTAGAACACTCGTACCGTACGGTCGTCTCACGTTGTGCTCACGCGCCGCAACCAAATTATTGCAGAGATGGAGGGTCAACAGGGTTCGTTCGAGTGTATAACGAGCGGTGGCGCTCGACGGCTGGAGTCGTGCGGGCCGCTACCACGCAGTATGCGTGTTCGTGCGAATGACGACTCTCACGTGGCCACCGAGGACCATATGGCGAGCGCTGTCGCCGCGGAGCAGGGTTTGTGCACCGACGTGATCGACGAACCTCACAAGACGGACATCGGACGTCGCCGTCGCGTCAATGTGCGCACGGCGCATCCTTGCTCACGCTTTCGCTTTGACTTTGTCAATTTAGCTGAGCGGGCTGAAAGGGTCCAGCGGCCTGTGAAGCCTGAGGGACCCGAGCGAGTGCAGCGGCCCGAACCGCCAGCAACGCCAGCGCTGAGCAGCGATTCAGCGAAGTCTCTCGCACCGCGCGTGTCTCCCAGTGCCTTCAAGCGACCAATCTCCGCCGGCGGGCTGGCTAGCCTGCCCGCCGGAGCTCCCAGTACGTCCCGGGGCGCCACCGAGGCCGCCAGCGTGTCGCTGCTGCCCGGCGACGAGGAACATCCACACAAGAAGCGGCGCATCTCGCACTACCGCCGTCCCTCCCCGCCCACCTCAGGGTACGCCACCACATCCTCGGACGAGCGACAGGCCGAGGATAACGAAGACGAGCGGACCAATGTCAAAGAGGACAATGGCTATACCCTCAATAATAATATAAGGACGAGTTCAAACAGTTGTATCCGGAATACAGGTCGCTGCACAGGCGTCTATGGCAAGTGGTTGCCCATTTTACTAGTCTCGAAGTTGAGTATCGAAGCGCGCATCCTCAGTCAGTAGAGAGTGTAAAAGGGCGCATCGAGGACGAGTACGCGCGCTTTAAGAACGACACCAGCTACAACCAGGAGAAGCGGTGCTATAACCACCTACATTCAAAACTAGCTCACATCAAACTGCGCGTGTCAGAATATGACAACAAACAAAAGTTAATGTAGTTATGTATAGTTAATTCAAAAAATCAAAAAACCCTTATGTTTCCACTGACCGCACGGCATGATTTTCTTCTTGTTTACGTATTTTTAGTTCGCTTCTTAAGAAGTCGGGTTTTTTGATTTTTTGAATTAACTTTTTTAATTTACCTATAACTTTATAGGATTTTTTTTTCATCCAATTTTGTACATATAATAAGTGTTATACATTTTTTTTAATTCTTTTTTTTTTCAGATATTCCACACGACGGGCTGAGAAGACACACATACATACATTACCCTCCTTCGGCAGTCGGGTAATAAAAAAGGCCCTTTTCAGGGCCGCCTATGATACCGTTTCTTTAATGGAATTGTCTAAAAACGAACTTACTTACTTACCTACCGACTTACTTACCACTGAGATATGTACTTACATACAGCGATATGCGATACTGGCGCGACCGACCTATAAGCGGCCGTATCTTTTGATCGCGTTGATTTAGATGCGTATCACAACTGGCATCGTAGCAAGGTCACAAAGTAACCTGTGTTATTGATATCTACCTACGCAAGGTAACCCAAAGTGATTGGTGATTTTAATAATTACTTAAAGCTAGGTAAAATATAATCACAGACGAATATTTTAATTATTAATTCATTCATAAATGTGAGTGTGCTAAGTTGACATTGAATAATTGCTTGCAATATGTAAAAACATATAATAATAATACAATCTGTCCCGTTGTATATCGTACCACCTCAGAAAGATTTCAGGAAAATCTACAGCGCCCTCTACGGTCATTACCGGAACTACCATGCAATGCCATGTTCATTTTTGTCCTTGTTTTGTTTATTGCCAGGGATGGCGCTGTGTTCGCAAAACGTATGGAAACATGAATTCTCTTCATATTTTTTTTTGTTTCGTTAATTTTTTCGATGTTTAACAGTTGTCCTGCTATCCGGGGCGGTGATAAATACAACAAATCAAAGATAATGAAATTCAGTCTAGCTAACAAGACTTTGTTTTATATAAATATAGATAAAAACTAAGTAATGATTATGTAATATACATGTAAAAATGGACAGCGGGCATCCCAAGCCTTAGTCCTGCATTGGGATAAAACAGGCTCATAATAATAATAAGTATGATGTTTGCAATAATCCGGCCAATCAGGGAGCAGAGCGCGGTCTGCTCCCTGATTGGCCGGATTATTGGCAGTCTGATTGGCCTGCGTGTGGTGCGCACCCACACTAAGTGAACGCTACAGGGTCGCGCGCGAGCTCGAGAGCCTCGGTCCGATCGTCAGTTCGGTTAGAACACTCGTACCGTACGGTCGTCTCACGTTGTGCTCACGCGCCGCAACCAAATTATTGCAGAGATGGAGGGTCAACAGGGTTCGTTCGAGTGTATAACGAGCGGTGGCGCTCGACGGCTGGAGTCGTGCGGGCCGCTACCACGCAGTATGCGTGTTCGTGCGAATGACGACTCTCACGTGGCCACCGAGGACTATATGGCGAGCGCTGTCGCCGCGGAGCAGGGTTTGTGCACCGACGTGATCGACGAACCTCACAAGACGGACATCGGACGTCGCCGTCGCGTCAATGTGCGCACGGCGCATCCTTGCTCACGCTTTCGCTTTGACTTTGTCAATTTAGCTGAGCGGGCTGAAAGGGTCCAGCGGCCTGTGAAGCCTGAGGGACCCGAGCGAGTGCAGCGGCCCGAACCGCCCGCAACGCCAGCGCTGAGCAACGATTCAGCGAAGTCTCTCGCACCGCGCGCGTCTCCCAGTGCCTTCAAGCGACCAATCTCCGCCGGCGGGCTGGCTAGCCTGCCCGCCGGAGCTCCCAGTACGTCCCGGGGCGCCACCGAGGCCGCCAGCGTGTCGCTGCTGCCCGGCGACGAGGAACATCCACACAAGAAGCGGCGCATCTCGCACTACCGCCGTCCCTCCCCGCCCACCTCAGGGTACGCCACCACATCCTCGGACGAGCGACAGGCCGAGGATAACGAAGACGAGCGGACCAATGTCAAAGAGGACAATGGCTATACCCTCAATCGCAGCAGCGCTGTTAAAGATCTCGGACCCAGTCCTGTCCCTGATCAGAGTTTACAATATCTGGAAAGTATTGAACGATCATCATGGATACAAACGCAATATCCGGCTATCACAAGTTATGAAATCCGCCGAGCGTATAAGGACGAGTTCAAACAGTTGTATCCGGAATACAGGTCGCTGCACAGGCGTCTATGGCAAGTGGTTGCCCATTTTACTAGTCTCGAAGTTGAGTATCGAAGCGCGCATCCTCAGTCAGTAGAGAGTGTAAAAGGGCGCATCGAGGACGAGTACGCGCGCTTTAAGAACGACACCAGCTACAACCAGGAGAAGCGGTGCTATAACCACCTACATTCAAAACTAGCTCACATCAAACTGCGCGTGTCAGAATATGACAACAAACAAAAGTTAATGTAGTTATGTATAGTTAATTCAAAAAATCAAAAAACCCTGATGTTTCCACCGACCGCACGGCATGATTTTCTTCTTGTTTACGTATTTTTAGTTCGCTTCTTAAGAAGTCGGGTTTTTTGATTTTTTGAATTAACTTTTTTAATTTACCTATAACTTTATAGGATTTTTTTTTTTCATCCAATTTTGTACATATAATAAGTGTTATACATTTTTTTAAATTCTTTTTTTTTTCAGATATGCCACACGACGGGCTGAGAAGACACACATACATACATTACCCTCCTTCGGCAGTCGGGTAATAAAAAAGGCCCTTTTCAGGGCCGCCTATGATACCGTTTCTTTAATGGAATTGTCTAAAAACGAACTTACTTACTTACCTACCGACTTACTTACCACTGAGATATGTACTTACATACAGCGATATGCGATACTGGCGCGACCGACCTATAAGCGGCCGTATCTTTTGATCGCGTTGATTTAGATGCGTATCACAACTGGCATCGTAGCAAGGTCACAAAGTAACCTGTGTTATTGATATCTACCTACGCAAGGTAACCCAAAGTGATTGGTGATTTTAATAATTACTTAAAGCTAGTTAAAATATAATCACAGACGAATATTTTAATTATTAATTCATTCATAAATGTGAGTGTGCTAAGTTGACATTGAATAATTGCTTGCAATATGTAAAAACATATAATAATAATACAATCTGTCCCGTTGTATATCGTACCACCTCAGAAAGATTTCAGGAAAATCTACAGCGCCCTCTACGGTCATTACCGGAACTACCATGCAATGCCATGTTCATTTTTGTCCTTGTTTTGTTTATTGCCCTTGGATGGCGCTGTGTTCGCAAAACGTATGGAAACATGAATTCTCTTCATATTTTTTTTTGTTTCGTTAATTTTTTCGATGTTTAACAGTTGTCCTGCTATCCGGGGCGGTGATAAATACAACAAATCAAAGATAATGAAATTCAGTCTAGCTAACAAGACTTTGTTTTATATAAATATAGATAAAAACTAAGTAATGATTATGTAATGTACATGTAAAAATGGACAGCGGGCATCCCAAGCCTTAGTCCTGCATTGGGATAAAACAGGCTCATAATAATAATAATTATGATGTTTGCAATAATCCGGCCAATCAGGGAGCAGAGCGCGGTCTGCTCCCTGATTGGCTGGATTATTGGCAGTCTGATTGGCCTGCGTGTGGTGCGCACCCACACTAAGTGAACGCTACAGGGTCGCGCGCGAGCTCGAGAGCCTCGGTCCGATCGTCAGTTCGGTTAGAACACTCGTACCGTACGGTCGTCTCACGTTGTGCTCACGCGCCGCAACCAAATTATTGCAGAGATGGAGGGTCAACAGGGTTCGTTCGAGTGTATAACGAGCGGTGGCGCTCGACGGCTGGAGTCGTGCGGGCCGCTACCACGCAGTATGCGTGTTCGTGCGAATGACGACTCTCACGTGGCCACCGAGGACCATATGGCGAGCGCTGTCGCCGCGGAGCAGGGTTTGTGCACCGACGTGATCGACGAACCTCACAAGACGGACATCGGACGTCGCCGTCGCGTCAATGTGCGCACGGCGCATCCTTGCTCACGCTTTCGCTTTGACTTTGTCAATTTAGCTGAGCGGGCTGAAAGGGTCCAGCGGCCTGTGAAGCCTGAGGGACCCGAGCGAGTGCAGCGGCCCGAACCGCCCGAAACGCCAGCGCTGAGCAGCGATTCAGCGAAGTCTCTCGCACCGCGCGCGTCTCCCAGTGCCTTCAAGCGACCAATCTCCGCCGGCGGGCTGGCTAGCCTGCCCGCCGGGGCTCCCAGTACGGCCCGGGGCGCCGCCGAGGCCGCCAGCGTGTCGCTGCTGCCCGGCGACGAGGAACATCCACACAAGAAGCGGCGCATCTCGCACTACCGCCGTCCCTCCCCGCCCACCTCAGGGTACGCCACCACATCCTCGGACGAGCGACAGGCCGAGGATAACGAAGACGAGCGGACCAATGTCAAAGAGGACAATGGCTATACCCTCAATCGCAGCAGCGCTGTTAAAGATCTCGGACCCAGACCTGTCCCTGATGAGAGTTTACAATATCTGGAAAGTATTGAACGATCATCATGGATACAAACGCAATATCCGGCTATCACAAGTTATGAAATCCGCCGAGCGTATAAGGACGAGTTCAAACAGTTGTATCCGGAATACAGGTCGCTGCACAGGCGTCTATGGCAAGTGGTTGCCCATTTTACTAGTCTCGAAGTTGAGTATCGAAGCGCGCATCCTCAGTCAGTAGAGAGTGTAAAAGGGCGCATCGAGGACGAGTACGCGCGCTTTAAGAACGACACCAGCTACAACCAGGAGAAGCGGTGCTATAACCACCTACATTCAAAACTAGCTCACATCAAACTGCGCGTGTCAGAATATGACAACAAACAAAAGTTAATGTAGTTATGTATAGTTAATTCAAAAAACCCTGATGTTTCCACCGACCGCACGGCATGATTTTCTTCTTGTTTACGTATTTTTAGTTCGCTTCTTAAGAAGTCGGGTTTTTTGATTTTTTGTATTAACTTTTTTAATTTACCTATAACTTTATAGGATTTTTTTTTTCATCCAATTTTGTACATATAATAAGTGTTATACATTTTTTTAAATTCTTTTTTTTTCAGATATTCCACACGACGGGCTGAGAAGACACACATACATACATTACCCTCCTTCGGCAGTCGGGTAATAAAAAAGGCCCTTTTCAGGGCCGCCTATGATACCGTTTCTTTAATGGAATTGTCTAAAAACGAACTTACTTACTTACCTACCGACTTACTTACCACTGAGATATGTACTTACATACAGCGATATGCGATACTGGCGCGACCGACCTATAAGCGGCCGTATCTTTTGATCGCGTTGATTTAGATGCGTATCACAACTGGCATCGTAGCAAGGTCACAAAGTAACCTGTGTTATTGATATCTACCTACGCAAGGTAACCCAAAGTGATTGGTGATTTTAATAATTACTTAAAGCTAGGTAAAATATAATCACAGACGAATATTTTAATTATTAATTCATTCATAAATGTGAGTGTGCTAAGTTGACATTGAATAATTGCTTGCAATATGTAAAAACATATAATAATAATACAATCTGTCCCGTTGTATATCGTACCACCTCAGAAAGATTTCAGGAAAATCTACAGCGCCCTCTACGGTCATTACCGGAACTACCATGCAATGCCATGTTCATTTTTGTCCTTGTTTTGTTTATTGCCCTTGGATGGCGCTGTGTTCGCAAAACGTATGGAAACATGAATTCTCTTCATATTTTTTTTTGTTTCGTTAATTTTTTCGATGTTTAACAGTTGTCCTGCTATCCGGGGCGGTGATAAATACAACAAATCAAAGATAATGAAATTCAGTCTAGCTAACAAGACTTTGTTTTATATAAATATAGATAAAAACTAAGTAATGATTATGTAATGTACATGTAAAAATGGACAGCGGGCATCCCAAGCCTTAGTCCTGCATTGGGATAAAACAGGCTCATAATAATAATAAGTATGATGTTTGCAATAATCCGGCCAATCAGGGAGCAGAGCGCGGTCTGCTCCCTGATTGGCCGGATTATTGGCAGTCTGATTGGCCTGCGTGTGGTGCGCACCCACACTAAGTGAACGCTACAGGGTCGCGCGCGAGCTCGAGAGCCTCGGTCCGATCGTCAGTTCGGTTAGAACACTCGTACCGTACGGTCGTCTCACGTTGTGCTCACGCGCCGCAACCAAATTATTGCAGAGATGGAGGGTCAACAGGGTTCGTTCGAGTGTATAACGAGCGGTGGCGCTCGACGGCTGGAGTCGTGCGGGCCGCTACCACGCAGTATGCGTGTTCGTGCGAATGACGACTCTCACGTGGCCACCGAGGACCATATGGCGAGCGCTGTCGCCGCGGAGCAGGGTTTGTGCACCGACGTGATCGACGAACCTCACAAGACGGACATCGGACGTCGCCGTCGCGTCAATGTGCGCACGGCGCATCCTTGCTCACGCTTTCGCTTTGACTTTGTCAATTTAGCTGAGCGGGCTGAAAGGGTCCAGCGGCCTGTGAAGCCTGAGGGACCCGAGCGAGTGCAGCGGCCCGAACCGCCCGCAACGCCAGCGCTGAGCAGCGATTCAGCGAAGTCTCTCGCACCGCGCGCGTCTCCCAGTGCCTTCAAGCGACCAATCTCCGCCGGCGGGCTGGCTAGCCTGCCCGCCGGGGCTCCCAGTACGGCCCGGGGCGCCGCCGAGGCCGCCAGCGTGTCGCTGCTGCCCGGCGACGAGGAACATCCACACAAGAAGCGGCGCATCTCGCACTACCGCCGTCCCTCCCCGCCCACCTCAGGGTACGCCACCACATCCTCGGACGAGCGACAGGCCGAGGATAACGAAGACGAGCGGACCAATGTCAAAGAGGACAATGGCTATACCCTCAATCGCAGCAGCGCTGTTAAAGATCTCGGACCCAGACCTGTCCCTGATGAGAGTTTACAATATCTGGAAAGTATTGAACGATCATCATGGATACAAACGCAATATCCGGCTATCACAAGTTATGAAATCCGCCGAGCGTATAAGGACGAGTTCAAACAGTTGTATCCGGAATACAGGTCGCTGCACAGGCGTCTATGGCAAGTGGTTGCCCATTTTACTAGTCTCGAAGTTGAGTATCGAAGCGCGCATCCTCAGTCAGTAGAGAGTGTAAAAGGGCGCATCGAGGACGAGTACGCGCGCTTTAAGAACGACACCAGCTACAACCAGGAGAAGCGGTGCTATAACCACCTACATTCAAAACTAGCTCACATCAAACTGCGCGTGTCAGAATATGACAACAAACAAAAGTTAATGTAGTTATGTATAGTTAATTCAAAAAATCAAAAAACCCTGATGTTTCCACCGACCGCACGGCATGATTTTCTTCTTGTTTACGTATTTTTAGTTCGCTTCTTAAGAAGTCGGGTTTTTTGATTTTTTGAATTAACTTTTTTAATTTACCTATAACTTTATAGGATTTTTTTTTTCATCCAATTTTGTACATATAATAAGTGTTATACATTTTTTTAAATTCTTTTTATTTCAGATATTCCACACGACGGGCTGAGAAGACACACATACATAAATTACCCTCCTTCGGCAGTCGGGTAATAAAAAAGGCCCTTTTCAGGGCCGCCTATGATACCGTTTCTTTAATGGAATTGTCTAAAAACGAACTTACTTACTTACCTACCGACTTACTTACCACTGAGATATGTACTTACATACAGCGATATGCGATACTGGCGCGACCGACCTATAAGCGGCCGTATCTTTTGATCGCGTTGATTTAGATGCGTATCACAACTGGCATCGTAGCAAGGTCACAAAGTAACCTGTGTTATTGATATCTACCTACGCAAGGTAACCCAAAGTGATTGGTGATTTTAATAATTACTTAAAGCTAGGTAAAATATAATCACAGACGAATATTTTAATTATTAATTCATTCATAAATGTGAGTGTGCTAAGTTGACATTGAATAATTGCTTGCAATATGTAAAAACATATAATAATAATACAATCTGTCCCGTTGTATATCGTACCACCTCAGAAAGATTTCAGGAAAATCTACAGCGCCCTCTACGGTCATTACCGGAACTACCATGCAATGCCATGTTCATTTTTGTCCTTGTTTTGTTTATTGCCCTTGGATGGCGCTGTGTTCGCAAAACGTATGGAAACATGAATTCTCTTCATATTTTTTTTTGTTTCGTTAATTTTTTCGATGTTTAACAGTTGTCCTGCTATCCGGGGCGGTGATAAATACAACAAATCAAAGATAATGAAATTCAGTCTAGCTAACAAGACTTTGTTTTATATAAATATAGATAAAAACTAAGTAATGATTATGTAATGTACATGTAAAAATGGACAGCGGGCATCCCAAGCCTTAGTCCTGCATTGGGATAAAACAGGCTCATAATAATAATAAGTATGATGTTTGCAATAATCCGGCCAATCAGGGAGCAGAGCGCGGTCTGCTCCCTGATTGGCCGGATTATTGGCAGTCTGATTGGCCTGCGTGTGGTGCGCACCCACACTAAGTGAACGCTACAGGGTCGCGCGCGAGCTCGAGAGCCTCGGTCCAGGATTCGCCCAGTGGTCGCCTAGTGTCGTCGTGTTTGTTGAGTGCCTGCTGCCTCCGAAGCGTCGTCACATATCCGCCCGAGCCGTTATCTTATGTAACTACCTGTTGGGTTCTCTGAGGTGTTGTTTACGTAAGTAAATAAATTCCTCGGGGAGCGCAACAGGAAGTTGCTGCCCCGCGCTGCCCGGTTTGGTAACAAACCGACGCGGCTGCGGAGGCCACTGTTATTATCATGCCGCCCCCAACTCGTGATGATGAACAAAGGAATGCTGATGGTCGAGGTCCCAGTGACCAAGACACCTCCTCTTCCAGCCGTTCTACTGCCAGCCAGATGGGAGATCGTTCGTCGTCGCTGCCCAGCGTCAGAGGAACATCGCCCATGCCTGCTACCCCTGATACCTTCAGGACCCCGCCTAGCCGTACAGGCATAGTGTACGTCGGATCGCCGCCGACATCGGCGACTGCGCGCGTTTCGCCCGTGCCGCCGTCGACCCGACAACCTGCAGTGCCCATACGGCCGCCTGCATTCCGCCCTGTACCAACACAGGCACCGGGAACGACCGGACCACCGAGCCGCGCCCAAGTTGTTCGCGCCGCCGCCGCCGCCGTGCGCCCAGCTGCGCCGGGACAGCGCGCGACCGTGTCGCAGTCTGTACGCCCCGTGGCGTCGTCGACGCGAGAAAGCAGGGATCATGCGAGCCCCGTGGTGCCGCCCAGTAACCTAAAAACTTTTAGTCCGCCGAATGTGCGCTCCGCTGCGCCTAACTCGGCCAAAAACATCACCTACGCAAGGGTAGCGACAGCAAGTGCGCCTACTGCGTGTCCACCCCAAAAGAGTGCATCAAATGCACCGCTGCATACCGCAAAAATTTCCTCGGCCGCTGACCAATCAGCGTCGAGGAAAAATAGTTCGGACTTACGCCGCGTCGCGGCGCCACTTCCGCGTCACCGATTGGCCAGTGCCAATAATGCTACAGAGGTTGAGTTGAGAAGGGTAGCCAAGACCCTTTTCACCTCGCCTCCACCACCCAGAGGGTCCGCCCAGGACTCCCCGGCCATGATGTCAGCATACTCCTCCCGTCAAGGGTCGGATATGTCGGCTGAGTCGGCGAGTTCAGGCGTCGATCGCCGTGACATGTCGCCAGACATGTCCGATAGGACCGACGTAAACAAGGGTGAGTACCATACTTACATAAAGTGTACGGACAGAGAAGTAGAAAATACTAATGCGCTGGGCTTCGACTACGAGTTCAATCTCGAGGTCGCTACTAGAGCCCAGCGCAGACCAAGAAGCCCGGACGAGGGCGAGATAGAAGCGGCAAAGCGTTGCTGCGTCGACCCGTCCCTACCCCAGCGCACACAGCGCGGGGGGGGCGGCCCGGTTTCGCCCGCCCGCTACGCCACTGACGGGCGAAGACACTCAGAACCCACCCCTAAAATTTCTGAGCCAGTGGCGAGCGATGACCTAGTTTCCGCGCCGCACGTAACCGATGTAAACAATCGGTCTAATGCGAGCGCGTCGAGACAGGCCACTGCCGCGGCTCAGAAAAAGGCCAAGAAGCCTAGATACCCACCTCTCATCGTGGAAAAGCTACCCAACTGGGCGGCACACTTCAAGGCGGTGAGGGAAAAGCTGGGCCATCCTCCTAACGCGCGTCCGTACCAAGCCGGAATTAGGTTTCTACCGGAAAGCGCGGAGGAGTACAGGGTCGTACAGCGATACCTCACCGACCTCGAAAAGGAAAGCGGCCTCAGTTGGTTCGCCTATTCCTTACCCGCTGAGAGGAGCGTCAAACTCGCCATCAGAGGGCTCCCAGCTGATACCGAGATTGAAGAAATAGAGGAGGAGCTGCGACTGCATGGTTTTGAACCGGAGTACGTCCGCCACATTAAGGCGCGTGGAGAACGACCCGGCTGCATATTCCATGCAGTCATAAAGAGGACGCCTGACTTCCGCAAGGTCTACGACATCACCACGTTTTTATACATGCGTGGTGTCAAGATAGAGGCGTGGAGGGGTAAGCAAGGGCCCGCCCAGTGTCACAGATGCCAAAAGTTTAGACACAGCTCGCATCTGTGCCACCGCCCGCTCGCCTGCGTGAGATGCGGCGAGAATCATGCCGCCAGGGACTGCCCGCGCCCAAAGACAGAGCCTGCGACCTGTGCTAACTGCGCGGGGGAGCACCCAGCTAGCAATCCGCGCTGCCCTGTATATATACAGGAGGCAAAAAATAGGCGAGCGGGTACTGTCGCCAGCACAAAGCGAACAATGCAAAGTGCAAACCACATGCAAAGTGCCAACTATAAGATAGTAAATGCCGAGGAAAAGGAGACTCCTAGCGAGTCTCTGATGGCGGCAGCGAACGGGCCTACAAATAGGCAAGAAGCCCCCTCCGGGAGACGGAGGAATAACAGGAGGGGGGGGAAGAAGGGTAAACAGTCCCAACCCCCCACCTCGAACGAAACAAAAACAGACGGGACGACAAATGTCGTCACGCAAAAGGCGCAGGCGGCGGCGCAGACCGCCCCTGTCGCTGCTGAACAAAAGCCCAAGAGGCAAAGAAGCCAAGGGAAGGCGCGGCAAACAGTAGAGGCGCAAGGCGCACAAAGTTTTGCACCAGCCACCCAAACCAAGAAGGTCACAGTCGCCGCGCCAAGTCAGCAGCGACAAGCTCCGACAAACTCGGAGAAATACTCGATACCTACACAAAAACCGAGACATGAATTTACAGCCTGCGCCATCAAGCTTCTGATGGACCTTATAAAGGCCATCAGACAAGGCCAGGACGTGGAGTTAGTGATCCTCGACGGGCTAGCCGAACTATTGCAAATGTACCATGGCTAGCCTGAGGATCATGCATTGGAACTCGCACGGCCTGCGTGACAAGGTCGTCCCGCTCCGCCTCCTCCTCAAAGAGCAGCTCATCGACGTGGCGCTCATCAGTGAGACATTCCTGGGGCCTAAGGACAAGATTAGGTTCCCAGGATATCTCATATATAGAAGGGACGAGAGGTCGGCCACCGGCAACATTTATCGCGGTCTGGTGGTATTAGTTAGGCGGAGAGTCGTCCACCAACCCCTTCCCCCGCCCCCAGTCGACACGTTTTACGCGCTGGGAATACAGGTTCACGTCGCCGGCGAGGACCTGGACATATACGCAGTCTACAGCCCGCCCTCAAACCGCTACAATGTAGGCGAACTGAGGGCGCTGGTCACGAACACCTCGCACCCGGCCCTCCTGGCCGGCGACATGAACTGTAAACATCCCGCGTGGAACTCTACCACACGTAACACGGGAGGAAACCGTCTCTTCGCCGACTCAGAGGCGCATGGATACACGGTGTCGGGCCCCGAAGTGCCGACACACTACCCGGCAAACCGCCTACAAACACCTGATGTGCTCGATATCGTTATCCATAGCGGCCTAACCTGCCAGATCGCGCAGCAAGTTATAGACGACGAGTTACTGTCAGATCACCAACCAGTACTCGTCGTCCTATCTGAGATGCCGACCATACTCTCGCCCCCAGCGCCACGTCGAAAAACGGACTGGAAAAAGTTCCAGGAAGGGATAGAGGCCACCACCCCTACCTGGCCCGTAAACACCGACGCGGACGTGGGCAAACTGGCAGCGGACATCACCGCTTGCATACAACGCGCCTACACCGAGGCGACAACTGAAAGTACGCACGAGCGGGGGCCTATTAATAAACCCCTGCCTAGCTACTTAGCAAAGTTAGTCGCCCAAACTAGGCGCCTACGTAAGCGGTGGCAAGTCACCCGCTGCCCAGTAATGAAAGCAGAGCTCAACCGTCACGCAGAAAAGGTACGGGCCAAGCTCCAGGCGCACAACGCCGAGAGCTGGGAGCAATACATAGAATCCACCGAGGGAGACTGGCCTGCGATACACAGAGTGTGCAGGCAGGTGTCGAATGCCCCAGCTCCGGTGCGCCCATTACTACATAGCGACGGGGCGCCAAGATACACCGCGCCAGACCGCGCTGAGATCTTCGCTGATCACCTGGAGCGTCAGTTCCAGCCCAACCCGACTGACAACCACGAACATGTCGCGGCAGTCGAGAAACACCTTGTCGAGTACTTCGAATCGCCGATAGCACTCGATGAAGCACCTATCTTTTTCTCGCCTTGCGCAGTCAGACGCGCCATACTCCGCACCAAGCTGAGGAAAGCGCCTGGTGCCGACGGTATAACCAATACAGTGCTGCGCCACCTGCCATATCGTACAGTGGCAGCGTTGGCGCGCCTGTTCACGGGTGTACTGCGCACTGGGTCCTTCCCTCCATGCTGGAAGGAGGGGCGCGTCATTATGCTGCCCAAGGCGCATAAGAACGTGCTGAAGCCGGAGAGCTATCGGCCCATAACGCTATTGTCAACAATCTCCAAGGTGTTCGAAGCACTCCTGCTGCGACATCTCACACAACACATAACACCCAGACCGGAACAGTTCGGGTTCCGCTCGGAGCACTCAACGACGCTCCAGCTATCCAGGGTACTGCACCTGCTTACATCAACGCTAAATAAAAAGGAGCACGCAGTTGCAGTATTCCTGGATATGGAAAAAGCGTTCGATCGCGTCTGGCACGAGGGCCTAATATTCAAAATGTCAAAGACCGACACGCCCCGTCGGGTAGTAAAGGTGGTCTCCTCCTTCCTGGCAAACAGGACATACAGGGTGGTGGTCGATGGTGTACTCTCGAGCGCCCGACCCATAGCGGCAGGCGTGCCACAGGGCGGATGTGTCTCGCCACTGTGCTACTCATGTTACACCGACGACATCCCCACGACACCGGAATCCACGCTCGCGCTGTATGCCGACGACGCCGCGTACATATGTACATCGCTAAATGCGCGTCACGCGGCCGTCAAAATGCAGCGCGTGCTCAACATACTTCCCGAGTGGCTGTCGAAGTGGCGGCTGTCGGTGAACGTGGGTAAGACACAGGCCCTAACTGTCGGGTGCGCCCACCTCCCACCACCCCTTACGCTGCAGGGGGTAGATATCGAGTGGACCCCCCGGGCGAAATACCTGGGGGTGACCATCGACAGGAGACTCAACATGGGAGGCCATGTTAAACAGGTCGTAGCGAAGGCTAGAACGGTGCGCGCCATGCTCAAGCCAGTGCTCTCGTCCCGACTTCCTATACGCACAAAACTGGGCGTATACAAGACCTACATACGCCCAGTCATCACATATGCCGCTCCGTCGTGGTACGTCCTCACTAGCGAGACCAACAAGAAACGTATCCGTGCGCAGCAAAATCTAACGCTGCGTCGGATAACGGATGCACCTCGCTACGTGAGGAACGACGTAATAGCACGCGACCTAGGGATTGAGAGCCTGGACGAATTCTGCGCCCGACTCTCTACTAATATGTTTGCGCGCGCCGACACCTCTGCCCACCCACATATTGCGCAGATAGCGCCGTGGCACTCCCGCCCGCCGGACGCCCGCCGTCTCCCGCGCGACCTGTGTAATACATAGGCCCCGCCCATGCTCCCCCCAACCCTACCCCCCCCGCAGCCTCATTACCGGATTGACGCTTGAACGAGCCGCACACCATATAACACGCGCCTCGTTCATACAATAACACTATACCTAGTACATACATTCAGTGTATATAGTGTTCTAAGTTAATATAGGCACTATGTACATTGTAAACATACAATCATGACTCCACAAGCGTATGAACTCACGTAACAAGTATAAGTCGCGCGCGGAGTGTGCTTCGTTACATACATGAACGGTGTTACGCAATTACTATACCGTTCAAACATACATATACGGTCCCTTAGCCTGGGACGTAACCGGCTAGCTCTGGAAGCGTGTCAGGCGGGGATCAACATCCACAGCTGGGCGCGTCAATATAGCCGGCATCTGTTCGCTGACTATCTCTCGCGTGGCCTCTGTAGGTTCGCCTACAGTCTCACCGTGCGGGAGTGTGTCGCACAGGTGTCGTGAAAAATCGACGCTGCGAGGCAGCGTCGCGACGCTCCCACTGTACATAATGCAACCACACTACTGACAGGCAGTGTATGCACGCCTGTCATATACTGTAAGCCAAGAAGGCAAACAAAAAGGAATCGTGCTCGTAGTTACGAGCACGCACAGAAAGCCGCGGGATAAAGGCGATGCCTACGACCCGCCCCGCCATGTCCCCCTGCAGGGACATAGCGATCATCTCACGAGGAGCCTCGGTCCGATCGTCAGTTCGGTTAGAACACTCGTACCGTACGGTCGTCTCACGTTGTGCTCACGCGCCGCAACCAAATTATTGCAGAGATGGAGGGTCAACAGGGTTCGTTCGAGTGTATAACGAGCGGTGGCGCTCGACGGCTGGAGTCGTGCGGGCCGCTACCACGCAGTATGCGTGTTCGTGCGAATGACGACTCTCACGTGGCCACCGAGGACCATATGGCGAGCGCTGTCGCCGCGGAGCAGGGTTTGTGCACCGACGTGATCGACGAACCTCACAAGACGGACATCGGACGTCGCCGTCGCGTCAATGTGCGCACGGCGCATCCTTGCTCACGCTTTCGCTTTGACTTTGTCAATTTAGCTGAGCGGGCTGAAAGGGTCCAGCGGCCTGTGAAGCCTGAGGGACCCGAGCGAGTGCAGCGGCCCGAACCGCCCGCAACGCCAGCGCTGAGCAGCGATTCAGCGAAGTCTCTCGCACCGCGCGCGTCTCCCAGTGCCTTCAAGCGACCAATCTCCGCCGGCGGGCTGGCTAGCCTGCCCGCCGGGGCTCCCAGTACGGCCCGGGGCGCCGCCGAGGCCGCCAGCGTGTCGCTGCTGCCCGGCGACGAGGAACATCCACACAAGAAGCGGCGCATCTCGCACTACCGCCGTCCCTCCCCGCCCACCTCAGGGTACGCCACCACATCCTCGGACGAGCGACAGGCCGAGGATAACGAAGACGAGCGGACCAATGTCAAAGAGGACAATGGCTATACCCTCAATCGCAGCAGCGCTGTTAAAGATCTCGGACCCAGACCTGTCCCTGATGAGAGTTTACAATATCTGGAAAGTATTGAACGATCATCATGGATACAAACGCAATATCCGGCTATCACAAGTTATGAAATCCGCCGAGCGTATAAGGACGAGTTCAAACAGTTGTATCCGGAATACAGGTCGCTGCACAGGCGTCTATGGCAAGTGGTTGCCCATTTTACTAGTCTCGAAGTTGAGTATCGAAGCGCGCATCCTCAGTCAGTAGAGAGTGTAAAAGGGCGCATCGAGGACGAGTACGCGCGCTTTAAGAACGACACCAGCTACAACCAGGAGAAGCGGTGCTATAACCACCTACATTCAAAACTAGCTCACATCAAACTGCGCGTGTCAGAATATGACAACAAACAAAAGTTAATGTAGTTATGTATAGTTAATTCAAAAAATCAAAAAACCCTGATGTTTCCACCGACCGCACGGCATGATTTTCTTCTTGTTTACGTATTTTTAGTTCGCTTCTTAAGAAGTCGGGTTTTTTGATTTTTTGAATTAACTTTTTTAATTTACCTATAACTTTATAGGATTTTTTTTTTCATCCAATTTTGTACATATAATAAGTGTTATACATTTTTTTAAATTCTTTTTATTTCAGATATTCCACACGACGGGCTGAGAAGACACACATACATAAATTACCCTCCTTCGGCAGTCGGGTAATAAAAAAGGCCCTTTTCAGGGCCGCCTATGATACCGTTTCTTTAATGGAATTGTCTAAAAACGAACTTACTTACTTACCTACCGACTTACTTACCACTGAGATATGTACTTACATACAGCGATATGCGATACTGGCGCGACCGACCTATAAGCGGCCGTATCTTTTGATCGCGTTGATTTAGATGCGTATCACAACTGGCATCGTAGTAAGGTCACAAAGTAACCTGTGTTATTGATATCTACCTACGCAAGGTAACCCAAAGTGATTGGTGATTTTAATAATTACTTAAAGCTAGGTAAAATATAATCACAGACGAATATTTTAATTATTAATTCATTCATAAATGTGAGTGTGCTAAGTTGACATTGAATAATTGCTTGCAATATGTAAAAACATATAATAATAATACAATCTGTCCCGTTGTATATCGTACCACCTCAGAAAGATTTCAGGAAAATCTACAGCGCCCTCTACGGTCATTACCGGAACTACCATGCAATGCCATGTTCATTTTTGTCCTTGTTTTGTTTATTGCCCTTGGATGGCGCTGTGTTCGCAAAACGTATGGAAACATGAATTCTCTTCATATTTTTTTTTGTTTCGTTAATTTTTTCGATGTTTAACAGTTGTCCTGCTATCCGGGGCGGTGATAAATACAACAAATCAAAGATAATGAAATTCAGTCTAGCTAACAAGACTTTGTTTTATATAAATATAGATAAAAACTAAGTAATGATTATGTAATGTACATGTAAAAATGGACAGCGGGCATCCCAAGCCTTAGTCCTGCATTGGGATAAAACAGGCTCATAATAATAATAATTATGATGTTTGCAATAATCCGGCCAATCAGGGAGCAGAGCGCGGTCTGCTCCCTGATTGGCCGGATTATTGGCAGTCTGATTGGCCTGCGTGTGGTGCGCACCCACACTAAGTGAACGCTACAGGGTCGCGCGCGAGCTCGAGAGCCTCGGTCCGATCGTCAGTTCGGTTAGAACACTCGTACCGTACGGTCGTCTCACGTTGTGCTCACGCGCCGCAACCAAATTATTGCAGAGATGGAGGGTCAACAGGGTTCGTTCGAGTGTATAACGAGCGGTGGCGCTCGACGGCTGGAGTCGTGCGGGCCGCTACCACGCAGTATGCGTGTTCGTGCGAATGACGACTCTCACGTGGCCACCGAGGACCATATGGCGAGCGCTGTCGCCGCGGAGCAGGGTTTGTGCACCGACGTGATCGACGAACCTCACAAGACGGACATCGGACGTCGCCGTCGCGTCAATGTGCGCACGGCGCATCCTTGCTCACGCTTTCGCTTTGACTTTGTCAATTTAGCTGAGCGGGCTGAAAGGGTCCAGCGGCCTGTGAAGCCTGAGGGACCCGAGCGAGTGCAGCGGCCCGAACCGCCCGAAACGCCAGCGCTGAGCAGCGATTCAGCGAAGTCTCTCGCACCGCGCGCGTCTCCCAGTGCCTTCAAGCGACCAATCTCCGCCGGCGGGCTGGCTAGCCTGCCCGCCGGGGCTCCCAGTACGGCCCGGGGCGCCGCCGAGGCCGCCAGCGTGTCGCTGCTGCCCGGCGACGAGGAACATCCACACAAGAAGCGGCGCATCTCGCACTACCGCCGTCCCTCCCCGCCCACCTCAGGGTAAGCCACCACATCCTCGGACGAGCGACAGGCCGAGGATAACGAAGACGAGCGGACCAATGCCAAAGAGGACAATGGCTATACCCTCAATCGCAGCAGCGCTGTTAAAGATCTCGGACCCAGACCTGTCCCTGATGAGAGTTTACAATATCTGGAAAGTATTGAACGATCATCATGGATACAAACGCAATATCCGGCTATCACAAGTTATGAAATCCGCCGAGCGTATAAGGACGAGTTCAAACAGTTGTATCCGGAATACAGGTCGCTGCACAGGCGTCTATGGCAAGTGGTTGCCCATTTTACTAGTCTCGAAGTTGAGTATCGAAGCGCGCATCCTCAGTCAGTAGAGAGTGTAAAAGGGCGCATCGAGGACGAGTACGCGCGCTTTAAGAACGACACCAGCTACAACCAGGAGAAGCGGTGCTATAACCACCTACATTCAAAACTAGCTCACATCAAACTGCGCGTGTCAGAATATGACAACAAACAAAAGTTAATGTAGTTATGTATAGTTAATTCAAAAAACCCTGATGTTTCCACCGACCGCACGGCATGATTTTCTTCTTGTTTACGTATTTTTAGTTCGCTTCTTAAGAAGTCGGGTTTTTTGATTTTTTGAATTAACTTTTTTAATTTACCTATAACTTTATAGGATTTTTTTTTTCATCCAATTTTGTACATATAATAAGTGTTATACATTTTTTTAAATTCTTTTTTTTTCAGATATTCCACACGACGGGCTGAGAAGACACACATACATACATTACCCTCCTTCGGCAGTCGGGTAATAAAAAAGGCCCTTTTCAGGGCCGCCTATGATACCGTTTCTTTAATGGAATTGTCTAAAAACGAACTTACTTACTTACCTACCGACTTACTTACCACTGAGATATGTACTTACATACAGCGATATGCGATACTGGCGCGACCGACCTATAAGCGGCCGTATCTTTTGATCGCGTTGATTTAGATGCGTATCACAACTGGCATCGTAGCAAGGTCACAAAGTAACCTGTGTTATTGATATCTACCTACGCAAGGTAACCCAAAGTGATTGGTGATTTTAATAATTACTTAAAGCTAGGTAAAATATAATCACAGACGAATATTTTAATTATTAATTCATTCATAAATGTGAGTGTGCTAAGTTGACATTGAATAATTGCTTGCAATATGTAAAAACATATAATAATAATACAATCTGTCCCGTTGTATATCGTACCACCTCAGAAAGATTTCAGGAAAATCTACAGCGCCCTCTACGGTCATTACCGGAACTACCATGCAATGCCATGTTCATTTTTGTCCTTGTTTTGTTTATTGCCCTTGGATGGCGCTGTGTTCGCAAAACGTATGGAAACATGAATTCTCTTCATATTTTTTTTTGTTTCGTTAATTTTTTCGATGTTTAACAGTTGTCCTGCTATCCGGGGCGGTGATAAATACAACAAATCAAAGATAATGAAATTCAGTCTAGCTAACAAGACTTTGTTTTATATAAATATAGATAAAAACTAAGTAATGATTATGTAATGTACATGTAAAAATGGACAGCGGGCATCCCAAGCCTTAGTCCTGCATTGGGATAAAACAGGCTCATAATAATAATAATTATGATGTTTGCAATAATCCGGCCAATCAGGGAGCAGAGCGCGGTCTGCTCCCTGATTGGCCGGATTATTGGCAGTCTGATTGGCCTGCGTGTGGTGCGCACCCACACTAAGTGAACGCTACAGGGTCGCGCGCGAGCTCGAGAGCCTCGGTCCGATCGTCAGTTCGGTTAGAACACTCGTACCGTACGGTCGTCTCACGTTGTGCTCACGCGCCGCAACCAAATTATTGCAGAGATGGAGGGTCAACAGGGTTCGTTCGAGTGTATAACGAGCGGTGGCGCTCGACGGCTGGAGTCGTGCGGGCCGCTACCACGCAGTATGCGTGTTCGTGCGAATGACGACTCTCACGTGGCCACCGAGGACCATATGGCGAGCGCTGTCGCCGCGGAGCAGGGTTTGTGCACCGACGTGATCGACGAACCTCACAAGACGGACATCGGACGTCGCCGTCGCGTCAATGTGCGCACGGCGCATCCTTGCTCACGCTTTCGCTTTGACTTTGTCAATTTAGCTGAGCGGGCTGAAAGGGTCCAGCGGCCTGTGAAGCGTGAGGGACCCGAGCGAGTGCAGCGGCCCGAACCGCCCGAAACGCCAGCGCTGAGCAGCGATTCAGCGAAGTCTCTCGCACCGCGCGCGTCTCCCAGTGCCTTCAAGCGACCAATCTCCGCCGGCGGGCTGGCTAGCCTGCCCGCCGGGGCTCCCAGTACGGCCCGGGGCGCCGCCGAGGCCGCCAGCGTGTCGCTGCTGCCCGGCGACGAGGAACGTTTATGTTGCTACTTACTCGAGAATTTTTAAAAATACATGTAAGGCAGCTAAGGCCTTGTATATTAGAAATAAGGTTAAATTAGCAGAAAATAAAATCAAGACGGTTTGGAAAATTATAAATAATGAAACGAACAGGAATAAAAGAAATAATCCTGATTACACGCTTGAGACCACACACGGACTTATTAGAGATAACAAAAAAGTTGCGCAAGAATTTGTAAATTTCTTTACCAACATCCCAATTAAAACTACTGAAACCTTAAATTCTTCGCCCGCGCTTGCTTTTGGATTATTAAACGCGAACGTTTCAGCCTGCCCGAATGTATTTAACTTTTCACATATAAACCCCATAACAGTAATAAAAGCTTTTAAGCAAATCAAGATCAAACCGACTGAAGATCTGTGGGGAATGTCCATCAAAGCTTGTACCTCCATTATTCAGACTATAGCGCCGTACTTAGCTGTAATTTTTAATTTGTGTGTGGATCAAGGAGTCTTTCCGGATCTAATGAAATATAGTAAGGTTATACCACTTTTTAAATCCGGGGACAGTAAAGACACAAATAATTATAGACCAATATCCGTGTTGCCGGTTTTCAGCAAGGTATTTGAGAAGATAATGCTTAATCAAATGCTCATTCATTTTAATACGAATAAAATCTTGCATGATAAACAGTATGGTTTCACCAAAGGACGTTGTACAACTGACGCTGGTGTCACCCTATTAAAACACATCTTTAATGCGTGGGAAGAGTCGCAGGATGCCATAGGTATCTTCTGCGACCTGTCGAAGGCGTTTGATTGCGTTAATCATGAAACATTACTTCTGAAACTTGAGCATTACGGGCTAGGTCAATCAGCGTTAAGTTTGGTTGAATCTTATTTAAGTGATAGACAGCAATTAGTTCAGATAAACGGTGTGAATTCGTCGGGGTTAAACGTGAAAATGGGGGTACCCCAGGGCTCAATATTAGGTCCTTTCTTATTTTTAATATACATAAACGATTTACCCCGTTTATTGGAAAACAAACTAAACATGGTGTTATTTGCTGATGACACATCTTTAATTTTTAAAATAAATAGACGTACTTGTCAGGTTGACGACGTAAATAACGCGCTACGGCAGGTTCAGGATTGGTTCACTGCAAATAATTTAGTTTTAAATGGTAAAAAAACCAAGTGCGTAAAATTTTCCTTGCCGAATGTAAAAAGTACTGATTGTGACATTATCTTAAACAAGGAGAAGCTAGAATTCGTCGATAAAACGGTTTTCCTGGGGATCACGCTAGACTCAACGTTACAATGGGGTCCTCATTTAATATCACTTGCAGGGCGGCTAAGTTCGGCAGCTTATGCTGTTAGAAAGATTCGTCAATTTAGTGATGTAGATACCGCGAGGCTGGTCTATTTTAGTTACTTTCATAGTATAATGTCTTACGGTATTTTACTATGGGGAAGGGCTGCAGACATTGAGTCAATTTTTATTCTGCAAAAACGAGCCATCAGAGCGATATACAATCTTCGCCGGCGCGATTCTCTAAGGGAACTGTTTAAGGGCATTAACATCATGACGGTTCCTTGTCAATATATTTATGAAAATATCATGTACGTGAGAAAAAATTTACATCTTTTTAGTAAAAACGGAGATAGACATAATTACATTACTAGAAATAGGGACCAATTAGTTCAACCAGGTTTCAGACTGGCTAAAGTAGCCTCTTCTTTCATGGGGTACTGTACAAAATGTTACAATAAAATTCCTCCCCACATTCTAGAACTGAATGAGACGAAATTTAAAACCTGTATAAAACGCACACTATGCAGGCAGGCATATTATAAGTTGGGGGATTACATCACTGATAAAAATGCTTGGCTCAATGCTACTCTTGCTCCACAACCACTAGGGCGCAAAAACAAGTGATATGCAGAACATTATTGTTTTGTAGAATTGTTGGACCTGCTGAAGACTGTATGAATATATTTGTATTATATAGACTCAATTTCTTTTAGTATAGTATAACTGCGCAGCACGTGTGTGAGTACTATGTACCCAACTGTAAATCTACCATTTGCTGTACCTCGGTGTCGTTCGTTGACTTGTGTTTGCCCTAGCAGTTGAGTGTGTCATGCTCTCTCAAATGTCTCTCTGATGGTGGCGTGTGTGTTGGATCATTCGGTTCCCTTCATGATGGTTGAGCTGGGTGGTGCCGATTCATGCGTCATGTTCGTGAACGGGCGCCGTCAGTTGGGATTGGTCTTAACTTAACTGCTTCGGATGCTAGTGTTTTTCTAGCGCTTATTATGTAACTGCACAGTACATGTGTGAGTACTTTTAATACTTTGTACCTGTACGTAGTATAGTATGTAGTGATTCTGGGTGCATTGTCCTCACACATATAAATTTATTAATGTATGTACTTATGTACCTAAATATTGTAAAAAAAACTTTTTTTTTTTTTTTAAAAGAGTAAGTATGGAGTTTCTTGTGCGTTCTTCTCCATAACAAGCTACTTTCCGAATGCACGGTAGAATCAATTTTTATTCCTTGTAAATTTTAATGTAACTAACGTTCAAAAGTGCCGCTTTGTGGCCTAGTTGAAATAAAATATCTTTGTCTTGAACATCCACACAAGAAGCGGCGCATCTCGCACTACCGCCGTCCCTCCCCGCCCACCTCAGGGTACGCCACCACATCCTCGGACGAGCGACAGGCCGAGGATAACGAAGACGAGCGGACCAATGTCAAAGAGGACAATGGCTATACCCTCAATCGCAGCAGCGCTGTTAAAGATCTCGGACCCAGACCTGTCCCTGATGAGAGTTTACAATATCTGGAAAGTATTGAACGATCATCATGGATACAAACGCAATATCCGGCTATCACAAGTTATGAAATCCGCCGAGCGTATAAGGACGAGTTCAAACAGTTGTATCCGGAATACAGGTCGCTGCACAGGCGTCTATGGCAAGTGGTTGCCCATTTTACTAGTCTCGAAGTTGAGTATCGAAGCGCGCATCCTCAGTCAGTAGAGAGTGTAAAAGGGCGCATCGAGGACGAGTACGCGCGCTTTAAGAACGACACCAGCTACAACCAGGAGAAGCGGTGCTATAACCACCTACATTCAAAACTAGCTCACATCAAACTGCGCGTGTCAGAATATGACAACAAACAAAAGTTAATGTAGTTATGTATAGTTAATTCAAAAAATCAAAAAACCCTGATGTTTCCACCGACCGCACGGCATGATTTTCTTCTTGTTTACGTATTTTTAGTTCGCTTCTTAAGAAGTCGGGTTTTTTGATTTTTTGAATTAACTTTTTTAATTTACCTATAACTTTATAGGATTTTTTTTTTCATCCAATTTTGTACATATAATAAGTGTTATACATTTTTTTAAATTCTTTTTTTTTCAGATATTCCACACGACGGGCTGAGAAGACACACATACATAAATTACCCTCCTTCGGCGGTCGGGTAATAAAAAAGGCCCTTTTCAGGGCCGCCTATGATACCGTTTCTTTAATGGAATTGTCTAAAAACGAACTTACTTACTTACCTACCGACTTACTTACCACTGAGATATGTACTTACAAACAGCGATATGCGATACTGGCGCGACCGACCTATAAGCGGCCGTATCTTTTGATCGCGTTGATTTAGATGCGTATCACAACTGGCATCGTAGCAAGGTCACAAAGTAACCTGTGTCATTGATATCTACCTACGCAAGGTAACCCAAAGTGATTGGTGATTTTAATAATTACTTAAAGCTAGGTAAAATATAATCACAGACGAATATTTTAATTATTAATTCATTCATAAATGTGAGTGTGCTAAGTTGACATTGAATAATTGCTTGCAATATGTAAAAACATATAATAATAATACAATCTGTCCCGTTGTATATCGTACCACCTCAGAAAGATTTCAGGAAAATCTACAGCGCCCTCTACGGTCATTACCGGAACTACCATGCAATGCCATGTTCATTTTTGTCCTTGTTTTGTTTATTGCCAGGGATGGCGCTGTGTTCGCAAAACGTATGGAAACATGAATTCTCTTCATATCTTTTTTTGTTTCGTTAATTTTTTCGATGTTTAACAGTTGTCCTGCTATCCGGGGCGGTGATAAATACAACAAATCAAAGATAATGAAATTCAGTCTAGCTAACAAGACTTTGTTTTATATAAATATAGATAAAAACTAAGTAATGATTATGTAATGTACATGTAAAAATGGACAGCGGGCATCCCAAGCCTTAGTCCTCCATTGGGATAAAACAGGCTCATAATAATAATAATTATGATGTTTGCAATAATCCGGCCAATCAGGGAGCAGAGCGCGGTCTGCTCCCTGATTGGCCGGATTATTGGCAGTCTGATTGGCCTGCGTGTGGTGCGCACCCACACTAAGTGAACGCTACAGGGTCGCGCGCGAGCTCGAGAGCCTCGGTCCGATCGTCAGTTCGGTTAGAACACTCGTACCGTACGGTCGTCTCACGTTGTGCTCACGCGCCGCAACCAAATTATTGCAGAGATGGAGGGTCAACAGGGTTCGTTCGAGTGTATAACGAGCGGTGGCGCTCGACGGCTGGAGTCGTGCGGGCCGCTACCACGCAGTATGCGTGTTCGTGCGAATGACGACTCTCACGTGGCCACCGAGGACCATATGGCGAGCGCTGTCGCCGCGGAGCAGGGTTTGTGCACCGACGTGATCGACGAACCTCACAAGACGGACATCGGACGTCGCCGTCGCGTCAATGTGCGCACGGCGCATCCTTGCTCACGCTTTCGCTTTGACTTTGTCAATTTAGCTGAGCGGGCTGAAAGGGTCCAGCGGCCTGTGAAGCCTGAGGGACCCGAGCGAGTGCAGCGGCCCGAACCGCCCGAAACGCCAGCGCTGAGCAGCGATTCAGCGAAGTCTCTCGCACCGCGCGCGTCTCCCAGTGCCTTCAAGCGACCAATCTCCGCCGGCGGGCTGGCTAGCCTGCCCGCCGGGGCTCCCAGTACGGCCCGGGGCGCCGCCGAGGCCGCCAGCGTGTCGCTGCTGCCCGGCGACGAGGAACGTTTATGTTGCTACTTACTCGAGAATTTTTAAAAATACATGTAAGGCAGCTAAGGCCTTGTATATTAGAAATAAGGTTAAATTAGCAGAAAATAAAATCAAGACGGTTTGGAAAATTATAAATAATGAAACGAACAGGAATAAAAGAAATAATCCTGATTACACGCTTGAGACCACACACGGACTTATTAGAGATAACAAAAAAGTTGCGCAAGAATTTGTAAATTTCTTTACCAACATCCCAATTAAAACTACTGAAACCTTAAATTCTTCGCCCGCGCTTGCTTTTGGATTATTAAACGCGAACGTTTCAGCCTGCCCGAATGTATTTAACTTTTCACATATAAACCCCATAACAGTAATAAAAGCTTTTAAGCAAATCAAGATCAAACCGACTGAAGATCTGTGGGGAATGTCCATCAAAGCTTGTACCTCCATTATTCAGACTATAGCGCCGTACTTAGCTGTAATTTTTAATTTGTGTGTGGATCAAGGAGTCTTTCCGGATCTAATGAAATATAGTAAGGTTATACCACTTTTTAAATCCGGGGACAGTAAAGACACAAATAATTATAGACCAATATCCGTGTTGCCGGTTTTCAGCAAGGTATTTGAGAAGATAATGCTTAATCAAATGCTCATTCATTTTAATACGAATAAAATCTTGCATGATAAACAGTATGGTTTCACCAAAGGACGTTGTACAACTGACGCTGGTGTCACCCTATTAAAACACATCTTTAATGCGTGGGAAGAGTCGCAGGATGCCATAGGTATCTTCTGCGACCTGTCGAAGGCGTTTGATTGCGTTAATCATGAAACATTACTTCTGAAACTTGAGCATTACGGGCTAGGTCAATCAGCGTTAAGTTTGGTTGAATCTTATTTAAGTGATAGACAGCAATTAGTTCAGATAAACGGTGTGAATTCGTCGGGGTTAAACGTGAAAATGGGGGTACCCCAGGGCTCAATATTAGGTCCTTTCTTATTTTTAATATACATAAACGATTTACCCCGTTTATTGGAAAACAAACTAAACATGGTGTTATTTGCTGATGACACATCTTTAATTTTTAAAATAAATAGACGTACTTGTCAGGTTGACGACGTAAATAACGCGCTACGGCAGGTTCAGGATTGGTTCACTGCAAATAATTTAGTTTTAAATGGTAAAAAAACCAAGTGCGTAAAATTTTCCTTGCCGAATGTAAAAAGTACTGATTGTGACATTATCTTAAACAAGGAGAAGCTAGAATTCGTCGATAAAACGGTTTTCCTGGGGATCACGCTAGACTCAACGTTACAATGGGGTCCTCATTTAATATCACTTGCAGGGCGGCTAAGTTCGGCAGCTTATGCTGTTAGAAAGATTCGTCAATTTAGTGATGTAGATACCGCGAGGCTGGTCTATTTTAGTTACTTTCATAGTATAATGTCTTACGGTATTTTACTATGGGGAAGGGCTGCAGACATTGAGTCAATTTTTATTCTGCAAAAACGAGCCATCAGAGCGATATACAATCTTCGCCGGCGCGATTCTCTAAGGGAACTGTTTAAGGGCATTAACATCATGACGGTTCCTTGTCAATATATTTATGAAAATATCATGTACGTGAGAAAAAATTTACATCTTTTTAGTAAAAACGGAGATAGACATAATTACATTACTAGAAATAGGGACCAATTAGTTCAACCAGGTTTCAGACTGGCTAAAGTAGCCTCTTCTTTCATGGGGTACTGTACAAAATGTTACAATAAAATTCCTCCCCACATTCTAGAACTGAATGAGACGAAATTTAAAACCTGTATAAAACGCACACTATGCAGGCAGGCATATTATAAGTTGGGGGATTACATCACTGATAAAAATGCTTGGCTCAATGCTACTCTTGCTCCACAACCACTAGGGCGCAAAAACAAGTGATATGCAGAACATTATTGTTTTGTAGAATTGTTGGACCTGCTGAAGACTGTATGAATATATTTGTATTATATAGACTCAATTTCTTTTAGTATAGTATAACTGCGCAGCACGTGTGTGAGTACTATGTACCCAACTGTAAATCTACCATTTGCTGTACCTCGGTGTCGTTCGTTGACTTGTGTTTGCCCTAGCAGTTGAGTGTGTCATGCTCTCTCAAATGTCTCTCTGATGGTGGCGTGTGTGTTGGATCATTCGGTTCCCTTCATGATGGTTGAGCTGGGTGGTGCCGATTCATGCGTCATGTTCGTGAACGGGCGCCGTCAGTTGGGATTGGTCTTAACTTAACTGCTTCGGATGCTAGTGTTTTTCTAGCGCTTATTATGTAACTGCACAGTACATGTGTGAGTACTTTTAATACTTTGTACCTGTACGTAGTATAGTATGTAGTGATTCTGGGTGCATTGTCCTCACACATATAAATTTATTAATGTATGTACTTATGTACCTAAATATTGTAAAAAAAACTTTTTTTTTTTTTTTAAAAGAGTAAGTATGGAGTTTCTTGTGCGTTCTTCTCCATAACAAGCTACTTTCCGAATGCACGGTAGAATCAATTTTTATTCCTTGTAAATTTTAATGTAACTAACGTTCAAAAGTGCCGCTTTGTGGCCTAGTTGAAATAAAATATCTTTGTCTTGAACATCCACACAAGAAGCGGCGCATCTCGCACTACCGCCGTCCCTCCCCGCCCACCTCAGGGTACGCCACCACATCCTCGGACGAGCGACAGGCCGAGGATAACGAAGACGAGCGGACCAATGTCAAAGAGGACAATGGCTATACCCTCAATCGCAGCAGCGCTGTTAAAGATCTCGGACCCAGACCTGTCCCTGATGAGAGTTTACAATATCTGGAAAGTATTGAACGATCATCATGGATACAAACGCAATATCCGGCTATCACAAGTTATGAAATCCGCCGAGCGTATAAGGACGAGTTCAAACAGTTGTATCCGGAATACAGGTCGCTGCACAGGCGTCTATGGCAAGTGGTTGCCCATTTTACTAGTCTCGAAGTTGAGTATCGAAGCGCGCATCCTCAGTCAGTAGAGAGTGTAAAAGGGCGCATCGAGGACGAGTACGCGCGCTTTAAGAACGACACCAGCTACAACCAGGAGAAGCGGTGCTATAACCACCTACATTCAAAACTAGCTCACATCAAACTGCGCGTGTCAGAATATGACAACAAACAAAAGTTAATGTAGTTATGTATAGTTAATTAAAAAAATCAAAAAACCCTGATGTTTCCACCGACCGCACGGCATGATTTTCTTCTTGTTTACGTATTTTTAGTTCGCTTCTTAAGAAGTCGGGTTTTTTGATTTTTTGAATTAACTTTTTTAATTTACCTATAACTTTATAGGATTTTTTTTTTCATCCAATTTTGTACATATAATAAGTGTTATACATTTTTTTAAATTCTTTTTTTTTCAGATATTCCACACGACGGGCTGAGAAGACACACATACATAAATTACCCTCCTTCGGCGGTCGGGTAATAAAAAAGGCCCTTTTCAGGGCCGCCTATGATACCGTTTCTTTAATGGAATTGTCTAAAAACGAACTTACTTACTTACCTACCGACTTACTTACCACTGAGATATGTACTTACAAACAGCGATATACGATACTGGCGCGACCGACCTATAAGCGGCCGTATCTTTTGATCGCGTTGATTTAGATGCGTATCACAACTGGCATCGTAGCAAGGTCACAAAGTAACCTGTGTCATTGATATCTACCTACGCAAGGTAACCCAAAGTGATTGGTGATTTTAATAATTACTTAAAGCTAGGTAAAATATAATCACAGACGAATATTTTAATTATTAATTCATTCATAAATGTGAGTGTGCTAAGTTGACATTGAATAATTGCTTGCAATATGTAAAAACATATAATAATAATACAATCTGTCCCGTTGTATATCGTACCACCTCAGAAAGATTTCAGGAAAATCTACAGCGCCCTCTACGGTCATTACCGGAACTACCATGCAATGCCATGTTCATTTTTGTCCTTGTTTTGTTTATTGCCAGGGATGGCGCTGTGTTCGCAAAACGTATGGAAACATGAATTCTCTTCATATCTTTTTTTGTTTCGTTAATTTTTTCGATGTTTAACAGTTGTCCTGCTATCCGGGGCGGTGATAAATACAACAAATCAAAGATAATGAAATTCAGTCTAGCTAACAAGACTTTGTTTTATATAAATATAGATAAAAACTAAGTAATGATTATGTAATGTACATGTAAAAATGGACAGCGGGCATCCCAAGCCTTAGTCCTCCATTGGGATAAAACAGGCTCATAATAATAATAATTATGATGTTTGCAATAATCCGGCCAATCAGGGAGCAGAGCGCGGTCTGCTCCCTGATTGGCCGGATTATTGGCAGTCTGATTGGCCTGCGTGTGGTGCGCACCCACACTAAGTGAACGCTACAGGGTCGCGCGCGAGCTCGAGAGCCTCGGTCCGATCGTCAGTTCGGTTAGAACACTCGTACCGTACGGTCGTCTCACGTTGTGCTCACGCGCCGCAACCAAATTATTGCAGAGATGGAGGGTCAACAGGGTTCGTTCGAGTGTATAACGAGCGGTGGCGCTCGACGGCTGGAGTCGTGCGGGCCGCTACCACGCAGTATGCGTGTTCGTGCGAATGACGACTCTCACGTGGCCACCGAGGACCATATGGCGAGCGCTGTCGCCGCGGAGCAGGGTTTGTGCACCGACGTGATCGACGAACCTCACAAGACGGACATCGGACGTCGCCGTCGCGTCAATGTGCGCACGGCGCATCCTTGCTCACGCTTTCGCTTTGACTTTGTCAATTTAGCTGAGCGGGCTGAAAGGGTCCAGCGGCCTGTGAAGCCTGAGGGACCCGAGCGAGTGCAGCGGCCCGAACCGCCCGCAACGCCAGCGCTGAGCAGCGATTCAGCGAAGTCTCTCGCACCGCGCGCGTCTCCCAGTGCCTTCAAGCGACCAATCTCCGCCGGCGGGCTGGCAAGCCTGCCCGCCGGGGCTCCCAGTATGGCCCGGGGCGCCGCCGAGGCCGCCAGCGTGTCGCTGCTGCCCGGCGACGAGGAACATCCACACAAGAAGCGGCGCATCTCGCACTACCGCCGTCCCTCCCCGCCCACCTCAGGGTACGCCACCACATCCTCGGACGAGCGACAGGCCGAGGATAACGAAGACGAGCGGACCAATGTCAAAGAGGACAATGGCTATACCCTCAATCGCAGCAGCGCTGTTAAAGATCTCGGACCCAGTCCTGTCCCTGATGAGAGTTTACAATATCTGGAAAGTATTGAACGATCATCATGGATACAAACGCAATATCCGGCTATCACAAGTTATGAAATCCGCCGAGCGTATAAGGACGAGTTCAAACAGTTGTATCCGGAATACAGGTCGCTGCACAGACGTCTATGGCAAGTGGTTGCCCATTTTACTAGTCTCGAAGTTGAGTATCGAAGCGCGCATCCTCAGTCAGTAGAGAGTGTAAAAGGGCGCATCGAGGACGAGTACGCGCGCTTTAAGAACGACACCAGCTACAACCAGGAGAAGCGGTGCTATAACCACCTACATTCAAAACTAGCTCACATCAAACTGCGCGTGTCAGAATATGACAACAAACAAAAGTTAATGTAGTTATGTATAGTTAATTCAAAAAATCAAAAAACCCTGATGTTTCCACCGACCGCACGGCATGATTTTCTTCTTGTTTACGTATTTTTAGTTCGCTTCTTAAGAAGTCGGGTTTTTTGATTTTTTGAATTAACTTTTTTAATTTACCTATAACTTTATAGGATTTTTTTTTTCATCCAATTTTGTACATATAATAAGTGTTATACATTTTTTTAAATTCTTTTTTTTTCAGATATTCCACACGACGGGCTGAGAAGACACACATACATACATTACCCTCCTTCGGCAGTCGGGTAATAAAAAAGGCCCTTTTCAGGGCCGCCTATGATACCGTTTCTTTAATGGAATTGTCTAAAAACGAACTTACTTACTTACCTACCGACTTACTTACCACTGAGATATGTACTTACATACAGCGATATGCGATACTGGCGCGACCGACCTATAAGCGGCCGTATCTTTTGATCGCGTTGATTTAGATGCGTATCACAACTGGCATCGTAGCAAGGTCACAAAGTAACCTGTGTTATTGATATCTACCTACGCAAGGTAACCCAAAGTGATTGGTGATTTTAATAATTACTTAAAGCTAGGTAAAATATAATCACAGACGAATATTTTAATTATTAATTCATTCATAAATGTGAGTGTGCTAAGTTGACATTGAATAATTGCTTGCAATATGTAAAAACATATAATAATAATACAATCTGTCCCGTTGTATATCGTACCACCTCAGAAAGATTTCAGGAAAATCTACAGCGCCCTCTACGGTCATTACCGGAACTACCATGCAATGCCATGTTCATTTTTGTCCTTGTTTTGTTTATTGCCCTTGGATGGCGCTGTGTTCGCAAAACGTATGGAAACATGAATTCTCTTCATATTTTTTTTTGTTTCGTTAATTTTTTCGATGTTTAACAGTTGTCCTGCTATCCGGGGCGGTGATAAATACAACAAATCAAAGATAATGAAATTCAGTCTAGCTAACAAGACTTTGTTTTATATAAATATAGATAAAAACTAAGTAATGATTATGTAATGTACATGTAAAAATGGACAGCGGGCATCCCAAGCCTTAGTCCTGCATTGGGATAAAACAGGCTCATAATAATAATAAGTATGATGTTTGCAATAATCCGGCCAATCAGGGAGCAGAGCGCGGTCTGCTCCCTGATTGGCCGGATTATTGGCAGTCTGATTGGCCTGCGTGTGGTGCGCACCCACACTAAGTGAACGCTACAGGGTCGCGCGCGAGCTCGAGAGCCTCGGTCCGATCGTCAGTTCGGTTAGAACACTCGTACCGTACGGTCGTCTCACGTTGTGCTCACGCGCCGCAACCAAATTATTGCAGAGATGGAGGGTCAACAGGGTTCGTTCGAGTGTATAACGAGCGGTGGCGATCGACGGCTGGAGTCGTGCGGGCCGCTACCACGCAGTATGCGTGTTCGTGCGAATGACGACTCTCACGTGGCCACCGAGGACCATATGGCGAGCGCTGTCGCCGCGGAGCAGGGTTTGTGCACCGACGTGATCGACGAACCTCACAAGACGGACATCGGACGTCGCCGTCGCGTCAATGTGCGCACGGCGCATCCTTGCTCACGCTTTCGCTTTGACTTTGTCAATTTAGCTGAGCGGGCTGAAAGGGTCCAGCGGCCTGTGAAGCCTGAGGGACCCGAGCGAGTGCAGCGGCCCGAACCGCCCGCAACGCCAGCGCTGAGCAGCGATTCAGCGAAGTCTCTCGCACCGCGCGCGTCTCCCAGTGCCTTCAAGCGACCAATCTCCGCCGGCGGGCTGGCAAGCCTGCCCGCCGGGGCTCCCAGTACGGCCCGGGGCGCCGCCGAGGCCGCCAGCGTGTCGCTGCTGCCCGGCGACGAGGAACATCCACACAAGAAGCGGCGCATCTCGCACTACCGCCGTCCCTCCCCGCCCACCTCAGGGTACGCCACCACATCCTCGGACGAGCGACAGGCCGAGGATAACGAAGACGAGCGGACCAATGTCAAAGAGGACAATGGCTATACCCTCAATCGCAGCAGCGCTGTTAAAGATCTCGGAACCAGACCTGTCCCTGATGAGAGTTTACAATATCTGGAAAGTATTGAACGATCATCATGGATACAAACGCAATATCCGACAATCACAAGTTATGAAATCCGCCGAGCGTATAAGGAAGAGTTCAAACAGTTGTATCCGGAATACAGGTCGCTGCACAGGCGTCTATGGCAAGTGGTTGCCCATTTAACTAGTCTCGAAGTTGAGTATCGAAGCGCGCATCCTCAGTCAGTAGAGAGTGTAAAAGGGCGCATCGAGGACGAGTACGCGCGCTTTAAGAACGACACCAGCTACAACCAGGAGAAGCGGTGCTATAACCACCTACATTCAAAACTAGCTCACATCAAACTGCGCGTGTCAGAATATGACAACAAACAAAAGTTAATGTAGTTATGTATAGTTAATTCAAAAAATCAAAAAACCCTTATGTTTCCACCGACCGCACGGCATGATTTTCTTCTTGTTTACGTATTTTTAGTTCGCTTCTTAAGAAGTCGGGTTTTTTGATTTTTTGAATTAACTTTTTTAATTTACCTATAACTTTATAGGATTTTTTTTTTCATCCAATTTTGTACATATAATAAGTGTTATACATTTTTTTAAATTCTTTTTTTTTTCAGATATTCCACACGACGGGCTGAGAAGACACACATACATACATTACCCTCCTTCGGCAGTCGGGTAATAAAAAAGGCCCTTTTCAGGGCCGCCTATGATACCGTTTCTTTAATGGAATTGTCTAAAAACGAACTTACTTACTTACCTACCGACTTACTTACCACTGAGATATGTACTTACATACAGCGATATGCGATACTGGCGCGACCGACCTATAAGCGGCCGTATCTTTTGATCGCGTTGATTTAGATGCGTATCACAACTGGCATCGTAGCAAGGTCACAAAGTAACCTGTTTTATTGATATCTACCTACGCAAGGTAACCCAAAGTGATTGGTGATTTTAATAATTACTTAAAGCTAGGTAAAATATAATCACAGACGAATATTTTAATTATTAATTCATTCATAAATGTGAGTGTGCTAAGTTGACATTGAATAATTGCTTGCAATATGTAAAAACATATAATAATAATACAATCTGTCCCGTTGTATATCGTACCACCTCAGAAAGATTTCAGGAAAATCTACAGCGCCCTCTACGGTCATTACCGGAACTACCATGCAATGCCATGTTCATTTTTGTCCTTGTTTTGTTTATTGACCTTGGATGGCGCTGTGTTCGCAAAACGTATGGAAACATGAATTCTCTTCATATTTTTTTTTGTTTCGTTAATTTTTTCGATGTTTAACAGTTGTCCTGCTATCAGGGGCGGTGATAAATACAACAAATCAAAGATAATGAAATTCAGTCTAGCTAACAAGACTTTGTTTTATATAAATATAGATAAAAACTAAGTAATGATTATGTAATGTACATGTGTGAGGCTGTTCACACTTTTACTGATTTTGTGGTAAAAAACATAGACAATAACAAAAAGTGTCTGACCATCTTTCTCGATCTCGCCAAGGCTTTTGACACAGTCTCTATCCCCACCCTAATTCGTAAATTAAATAATATGGGCATACGGGGAAACGAATTATTATTAATATCTGACTATTTATCGGCTCGTACACAGCAAGTAAAGATCGGTAACCACTTGAGTAATGAACTTCCTATCGAGTATGGAGTTCCTCAGGGAAGTATTCTTGGCCCCACTTTGTTTCTATGCTATATAAATGAGCTATGTCAGCTTAATCTTGAAAACTGCAAAATAATATCGTATGCAGATGACACAACTCTTACTTTCACGGGAAATTCTTGGGAAGAAGTATATTCTTTAGCTCAAAAAGGCCTGAACACGGTCTGCCACTGGCTCGCTGCAAACTCGCTCACACTTAACGCAGATAAAACAAAATACATACCTTTTGCAATAAGGAGCGCTGAAACCTTCTTACAAGACAAGCCTCCCATTTATGTTCATCAGTGTTCATTTCCTCCTTTGAATCAATGTAGCTGCTCAACTATACAGCCAACACAAAGTATTCGTTACTTGGGTGTAATCATTGATAAAAGATTGTCCTTTGACGAACACATTCACAACTTATCTAAAAGAGTACGAAAACTTATTTATATCTTGAAACAGCTTAGACATGTAGCAAGTGGTAAAACACAAAAAATGGTATACATTGCCCTTGTTCAATCTATCTTGATATATTGTGTAACAACATGGGGAGGTGCCGTCAAAACTAAAATGTTGGAAATAGAGAGGGCCCAAAGGCTGATTCTAAAAGTTGGCCTTTCTAAACCACGACTCTACCCCACTACCACACTATATCAGGAAGCTGAGGTTTTAACTGTCAGACAGCTTTACGTCCTCTTTACTGTTCTCCGGCAACATTCAGATCCACCCTCTTTTATTCTTTCTAAATTAACCACTAGGAGGCATTACGACGTATGTAGCACCATTAAATGTAAAACTGGCTTTGCCCAAAAATTTTATACTTTCCGAGGACCCGAACTCTATAATAAATTAAATAAAGAATTAGATTTTTTCCATTACAATAAATCTAAATGTAAACTTACGTTAACTAAATGGCTACTAAAGTTGGACTACACAAAAACAGAAGAGCTGCTCGTCATAAAAACGTAAATATATCCTACCACACCATAATTTTTGAACCCACTCACATAACTTATCACTCTCTCAACACCACACACACAAACACACACTCACACACACAAACACAAACTCTCATATACATACACCGCCACTCTTACTTCACATAATAAAAAAAGGAAATATATCTAATCTGAAAATTGGTGTTCCTAAAAATAAATAAATAAGAAATAAAACCTTCCAATTAAATGTTTGCACTTGTAACATAAAAATAAATTACTTTTGCTAAGAATTTTCTAGCTATAATAGTAGATTTTGATGATATGTATAATTTGTTTTTTTTTTTAATATTTTGCCTTTAGGGGGGAGTCTCTGGTGTCCTGAAATACAGGTTACGACTTAGCTCAGGCACCAGTCTCCCGCAAATAACTATGTGGCATATCGTTATTATTATTTTTCCGTTTTTGAGTTTTTAGTTGATAAGTGTTATTTGTGGAAGAAAAATAAAGATGATTTTGATTTGATTTTGATTTGATTTGATGTAAAAATGGACAGCGGGCATCCCAAGCCTTAGTCCTGCATTGGGATAAAACAGGCTCATAATAATAATAATTATGATGTTTGCAATAATCCGGCCAATCAGGGAGCAGAGCGCGGTCTGCTCCCTGATTGGCCGGATTATTGGCAGTCTGATTGGCCTGCGTGTGGTGCGCACCCACACTAAGTGAACGCTACAGGGTCGCGCGCGAGCTCGAGAGCCTCGGTCCGATCGTCAGTTCGGTTAGAACACTCGTACCGTACGGTCGTCTCACGTTGTGCTCACGCGCCGCAACCAAATTATTGCAGAGATGGAGGGTCAACAGGGTTCGTTCGAGTGTATAACGAGCGGTGGCGCTCGACGGCTGGAGTCGTGCGGGCCGCTACCACGCAGTATGCGTGTTCGTGCGAATGACGACTGTCACGTGGCCACCGAGGACCATATGGCGAGCGCTGTCGCCGCGGAGCAGGGTTTGTGCACCGACGTGATCGACGAACCTCACAAGACGGACATCGGACGTCGCCGTCGCGTCAATGTGCGCACGGCGCATCCTTGCTCACGCTTTCGCTTTGACTTTGTCAATTTAGCTGAGCGGGCTGAAAGGGTCCAGCGGCCTGTGAAGCCTGAGGGACCCGAGCGAGTGCAGCGGCCCGAACCGCCCGCAACGCCAGCGCTGAGCAACGATTCAGCGAAGTCTCTCGCACCGCGCGCGTCTCCCAGTGCCTTCAAGCGACCAATCTCCGCCGGCGGGCTGGCTAGCCTGCCCGCCGGGGCTCCCAGTACGTCCCGGGGCGCCGCCGAGGCCGCCAGCGTGTCGCTGCTGCCCGGCGACGAGGAACATCCACACAAGAAGCGGCGCATCTCGCACTACCGCCGTCCCTCCCCGCCCACCTCAGGGTACGCCACCACATCCTCGGACGAGCGACAGGCCGAGGATAACGAAGACGAGCGGACCAATGTCAAAGAGGACAATGGCTATACCCTCAATCGCAGCAGCGCTGTTAAAAATCTCGGACCCAGTCCTGTCCCTGATGAGAGTTTACAATATCTGGAAAGTATTGAACGATCATCATGGATACAAACGCAATATCCGGCTATCACAAGTTATGAAATCCGCCGAGCGTATAAGGACGAGTTCAAACAGTTGTATCCGGAATACAGGTCGCTGCACAGACGTCTATGGCAAGTGGTTGCCCATTTTACTAGTCTCGAAGTTGAGTATCGAAGCGCGCATCCTCAGTCAGTAGAGAGTGTAAAAGGGCGCATCGAGGACGAGTACGCGCGCTTTAAGAACGACACCAGCTACAACCAGGAGAAGCGGTGCTATAACCACCTACATTCAAAACTAGCTCACATCAAACTGCGCGTGTCAGAATATGACAACAAACAAAAGTTAATGTAGTTATGTATAGTTAATTCAAAAAATCAAAAAACCCTGATGTTTCCACCGACCGCACGGCATGATTTTCTTCTTGTTTACGTATTTTTAGTTCGCTTCTTAAGAAGTCGGGTTTTTTGATTTTTTGAATTAACTTTTTTAATTTACCTATAACTTTATAGGATTTTTTTTTTCATCCAATTTTGTACATATAATAAGTGTTATACATTTTTTTAAATTCTTTTTTTTTCAGATATTCCACACGACGGGCTGAGAAGACACACATACATACATTACCCTCCTTCGGCAGTCGGGTAATAAAAAAGGCCCTTTTCAGGGCCGCCTATGATACCGTTTCTTTAATGGAATTGTCTAAAAACGAACTTACTTACTTACCTACTGACTTACTTACCACTGAGATATGTACTTACATACAGCGATATGCGATACTGGCGCGACCGACCTATAAGCGGCCGTATCTTTTGATCGCGTTGATTTAGATGCGTATCACAACTGGCATCGTAGCAAGGTCACAAAGTAACCTGTGTTATTGATATCTACCTACGCAAGGTAACCCAAAGTGATTGGTGATTTTAATAATTACTTAAAGCTAGGTAAAATATAATCACAGACGAATATTTTAATTATTAATTCATTCATAAATGTGAGTGTGCTAAGTTGACATTGAATAATTGCTTGCAATATGTAAAAACATATAATAATAATACAATCTGTCCCGTTGTATATCGTACCACCTCAGAAAGATTTCAGGAAAATCTACAGCGCCCTCTACGGTCATTACCGGAACTACCATGCAATGCCATGTTCATTATTGTCCTTGTTTTGTTTATTGCCAGGGATGGCGCTGTGTTCGCAAAACGTATGGAAACATGAATTCTCTTCATATTTTTTTTTGTTTCGTTAATTTTTTCGATGTTTAACAGTTGTCCTGCTATCCGGGGCGGTGATAAATACAACAAATCAAAGATAATGAAATTCAGTCTAGCTAACAAGACTTTGTTTTATATAAATATAGATAAAAACTAAGTAATGATTATGTAATGTACATGTAAAAATGGACAGCGGGCATCCCAAGCCTTAGTCCTCCATTGGGATAAAACAGGCTCATAATAATAATAATTATGATGTTTGCAATAATCCGGCCAATCAGGGAGCAGAGCGCGGTCTGCTCCCTGATTGACCGATTATTGGCAGTCTGATTGGCCTGCGTGTGGTGCGCACCCACACTAAGTGAACGCTACAGGGTCGCGCGCGAGCTTGAGAGCCTCGGTCCGATCGTCAGTTCGGTTAGAACACTCGTACCGTACGGTCGTCTCACGTTGTGCTCACGCGCCGCAACCAAATTATTGCAGAGATGGTGGGTCAACAGGGTTCGTTCGAGTGTATAACGAGCGGTGGCGCTCGACGGCTGGAGTCGTGCGGGCCGCTACCACGCAGTATGCGTGTTCGTGCGAATGACGACTCTCACGTGGCCACCGAGGACCATATGGCGAGCGCTGTCGCCGCGGAGCAGGGTTTGTGCACCGACGTGATCGACGAACCTCACAAGACGGACATCGGACGTCGCCGTCGCGTCAATGTGCGCACGGCGCATCCTTGCTCACGCTTTCGCTTTGACTTTGTCAATTTAGCTGAGCGGGCTGAAAGGGTCCAGCGGCCTGTGAAGCCTGAGGGACCCAAGCGAGTGCAGCGGCCCGAACCGCCTGCAACGCCAGCGCTGAGCAACGATTCAGCGAAGTCTCTCGCACCGCGCGCGTCTCCCAGTGCCTTCAAGCGACCAATCTCCGCCGGCGGGCTGGCTAGCCTGCCCGCCGGGGCTCCCAGTACGGCCCGGGGCGCCGCCGAGGCCGCCAGCGTGTCGCTGCTGCCCGGCGACGAGGAACATCCACACAAGAAGCGGCGCATCTCGCACTACCGCCGTCCCTCCCCGCCCACCTCAGGGTACGCCACCACATCCTCGGACGAGCGACAGGCCGAGGATAACGAAGACGAGCGGACCAATGTCAAAGAGGACAATGGCTATACCCTCAATCGCAGCAGCGCTGTTAAAGATCTCGGACCCAGACCTGTCCCTGATGAGAGTTTACAATATCTGGAAAGTATTGAACGATCATCATGGATACAAACGCAATATCCGGCTATCACAAGTTATGAAATCCGCCGAGCGTATAAGGACGAGTTCAAACAGTTGTATCCGGAATACAGGTCGCTGCACAGGCGTCTATGGCAAGTGGTTGCCCATTTAACTAGTCTCGAAGTTGAGTATCGAAGCGCGCATCCTCAGTCAGTAGAGAGTGTAAAAGGGCGCATCGAGGACGAGTACGCGCGCTTTAAGAACGACACCAGCTACAACCAGGAGAAGCGGTGCTATAACCACCTACATTCAAAACTAGCTCACATCAAACTGCGCGTGTCAGAATATGACAACAAACAAAAGTTAATGTAGTTATGTATAGTTAATTCAAAAAATCAAAAAACCCTTATGTTTCCACCGACCGCACGGCATGATTTTCTTCTTGTTTACGTATTTTTAGTTCGCTTCTTAAGAAGTCGGGTTTTTTGATTTTTTGAATTAACTTTTTTAATTTACCTATAACTTTATAGGATTTTTTTTTCATCCAATTTTGTACATATAATAAGTGTTATACATTTTTTTTAATTCTTTTTTTTTTCAGATATTCCACACGACGGGCTGAGAAGACACACATACATACATTACCCTCCTTCGGCAGTCGGGTAGTAAAAAAGGCCCTTTTCAGGGCCGCTTATGATACCGTTTCTTTAATGGAATTGTCTAAAAACGAACTTACTTACTTACCTACCGACTTACTTACCACTGAGATATGTACTTACATACAGCGATATGCGATACTGGCGCGACCGACCTATAAGCGGCCGTATCTTTTGATCGCGTTGATTTAGATGCGTATCACAACTGGCATCGTAGCAAGGTCACAAAGTAACCTGTGTTATTGATATCTACCTACGCAAGGTAACCCAAAGTGATTGGTGATTTTAATAATTACTTAAAGCTAGGTAAAATATAATCACAGACGAATATTTTAATTATTAATTCATTCATAAATGTGAGTGTGCTAAGTTGACATTGAATAATTGCTTGCAATATGTAAAAACATATAATAATAATACAATCTGTCCCGTTGTATATCGTACCACCTCAGAAAGATTTCAGGAAAATCTACAGCGCCCTCTACGGTCATTACCGGAACTACCATGCAGTGCCATGTTCATTTTTGTCCTTGTTTTGTTTATTGCCAGGGATGGCGCTGTGTTCGCAAAACGTATGGAAACATGAATTCTCTTCATATTTTTTTTTGTTTCGTTAATTTTTTCGATGTTTAACAGTTGTCCTGCTATCCGGGGCGGTGATAAATCCAACAAATCAAAGATAATGAAATTCAGTCTAGCTAACAAGACTTTGTTTTATATAAATATAGATAAAAACTAAGTAATGATTATGTAATGTACATGTAAAAATGGACAGCGGGCATCCCAAGCCTTAGTCCTGCAATGGGATAAAACAGGCTCATAATAATAATAATTATGATGTTTGCAATAATCCGGCCAATCAGGGAGCAGAGCGCGGTCTGCTCCCTGATTGGCCGGATTATTGGCAGTCTGATTGGCCTGCGTGTGGTGCGCACCCACACTAAGTGAACGCTACAGGGTCGCGCGCGAGCTCGAGAGCCTCGGTCCGATCGTCAGTTCGGTTAGAACACTCGTACCGTACGGTCGTCTCACGTTGTGCTCACGCGCCGCAACCAAATTATTGCAGAGATGGAGGGTCAACAGGGTTCGTTCGAGTGTATAACGAGCGGTGGCGCTCGACGGCTGGAGTCGTGCGGGCCGCTACCACGCAGTATGCGTGTTCGTGCGAATGACGACTCTCACGTGGCCACCGAGGACCATATGGCGAGCGCTGTCGCCGCGGAGCAGGGTTTGTGCACCGACGTGATCGACGAACCTCACAAGACGGACATCGGACGTCGCCGTCGCGTCAATGTGCGCACGGCGCATCCTTGCTCACGTTTTCGCTTTGACTTTGTCAATTTAGCTGAGCGGGCTGAAAGGGTCCAGCGGCCTGTGAAGCCTGAGGGACCCGAGCGAGTGCAGCGGCCCGAACCGCCCGCAACGCCAGCGCTGAGCAGCGATTCAGCGAAGTCTCTCGCACCGCGCGCGTCTCCCAGTGCCTGCAAGCGACCAATCTCCGCCAGCGGGCTGGCTAGCCTGCCCACCGGGGCTCCCAGTACGGCCCGGGGCGCCGCCGCGCCGCCGTGGCCGCCAGCGTGTCGCTGCTGCCCGGCGACGAGGAACATCCACACAAGAAGCGGCGCATCTCGCACTACCGCCGTCCCTCCCCGCCCACCTTAGGGTACGCCACCACATCCTCGGACGAGCGACAGGCCGAGGATAACGAAGACGAGCGGACCAATGTCAAAGAGGACAATGGCTATACCCTCAATCGCAGCAGCGCTGTTAAAGATCTCGGACCCAGACCTGTCCCTGATGAGAGTTTACAATATCTGGAAAGTATTGAACGATCATCATGGATACAAACGCAATATCCGGCTATCACAAGTTATGAAATCCGCCGAGCGTATAAGGACGAGTTCAAACAGTTGTATCCGGAATACAGGTCGCTGCACAGGCGTCTATGGCAAGTGGTTGCCCATTTTACTAGTCTCGAAGTTGAGTATCGAAGCGCGCATCCTCAGTCAGTAGAGAGTGTAAAAGGGCGCATCGAGGACGAGTACGCGCGCTTTAAGAACGACACCAGCTACAACCAGGAGAAGCGGTGCTATAACCACCTACATTCAAAACTAGCTCACATCAAACTGCGCGTGTCAGAATATGACAACAAACAAAAGTTAATGTAGTTATGTATAGTTAATTCAAAAAATCAAAAAACCCTGATGTTTCCACCGACCGCACGGCATGATTTTCTTCTTGTTTACGTATTTTTAGTTCGCTTCTTAAGAAGTCGGGTTTTTTGATTTTTTGAATTAACTTTTTTAATTTACCTATAACTTTATAGGATTTTTTTTTTCATCCAATTTTGTACATATAATAAGTGTTATACATTTTTTTAAATTCTTTTTTTTTCAGATATTCCACACGACGGGCTGAGAAGACACACATACATACATTACCCTCCTTCGGCAGTCGGGTAATAAAAAAGGCCCTTTTCAGGGCCGCCTATGATACCGTTTCTTTAATGGAATTGTCTAAAAACGAACTTACTTACTTACCTACTGACTTACTTACCACTGAGATATGTACTTACATACAGCGATATGCGATACTGGCGCGACCGACCTATAAGCGGCCGTATCTTTTGATCGCGTTGATTTAGATGCGTATCACAACTGGCATCGTAGCAAGGTCACAAAGTAACCTGTGTTATTGATATCTACCTACGCAAGGTAACCCAAAGTGATTGGTGATTTTAATAATTACTTAAAGCTAGGTAAAATATAATCACAGACGAATATTTTAATTATTAATTCATTCATAAATGTGAGTGTGCTAAGTTGACATTGAATAATTGCTTGCAATATGTAAAAACATATAATAATAATACAATCTGTCCCGTTGTATATCGTACCACCTCAGAAAGATTTCAGGAAAATCTACAGCGCCCTCTACGGTCATTACCGGAACTACCATGCAATGCCATGTTCATTATTGTCCTTGTTTTGTTTATTGCCAGGGATGGCGCTGTGTTCGCAAAACGTATGGAAACATGAATTCTCTTCATATTTTTTTTTGTTTCGTTAATTTTTTCGATGTTTAACAGTTGTCCTGCTATCCGGGGCGGTGATAAATACAACAAATCAAAGATAATGAAATTCAGTCTAGCTAACAAGACTTTGTTTTATATAAATATAGATAAAAACTAAGTAATGATTATGTAATGTACATGTAAAAATGGACAGCGGGCATCCCAAGCCTTAGTCCTCCATTGGGATAAAACAGGCTCATAATAATAATAATTATGATGTTTGCAATAATCCGGCCAATCAGGGAGCAGAGCGCGGTCTGCTCCCTGATTGACCGATTATTGGCAGTCTGATTGGCCTGCGTGTGGTGCGCACCCACACTAAGTGAACGCTACAGGGTCGCGCGCGAGCTTGAGAGCCTCGGTCCGATCGTCAGTTCGGTTAGAACACTCGTACCGTACGGTCGTCTCACGTTGTGCTCACGCGCCGCAACCAAATTATTGCAGAGATGGTGGGTCAACAGGGTTCGTTCGAGTGTATAACGAGCGGTGGCGCTCGACGGCTGGAGTCGTGCGGGCCGCTACCACGCAGTATGCGTGTTCGTGCGAATGACGACTCTCACGTGGCCACCGAGGACCATATGGCGAGCGCTGTCGCCGCGGAGCAGGGTTTGTGCACCGACGTGATCGACGAACCTCACAAGACGGACATCGGACGTCGCCGTCGCGTCAATGTGCGCACGGCGCATCCTTGCTCACGCTTTCGCTTTGACTTTGTCAATTTAGCTGAGCGGGCTGAAAGGGTCCAGCGGCCTGTGAAGCCTGAGGGACCCAAGCGAGTGCAGCGGCCCGAACCGCCTGCAACGCCAGCGCTGAGCAACGATTCAGCGAAGTCTCTCGCACCGCGCGCGTCTCCCAGTGCCTTCAAGCGACCAATCTCCGCCGGCGGGCTGGCTAGCCTGCCCGCCGGGGCTCCCAGTACGGCCCGGGGCGCCGCCGAGGCCGCCAGCGTGTCGCTGCTGCCCGGCGACGAGGAACATCCACACAAGAAGCGGCGCATCTCGCACTACCGCCGTCCCTCCCCGCCCACCTCAGGGTACGCCACCACATCCTCGGACGAGCGACAGGCCGAGGATAACGAAGACGAGCGGACCAATGTCAAAGAGGACAATGGCTATACCCTCAATCGCAGCAGCGCTGTTAAAGATCTCGGACCCAGACCTGTCCCTGATGAGAGTTTACAATATCTGGAAAGTATTGAACGATCATCATGGATACAAACGCAATATCCGGCTATCACAAGTTATGAAATCCGCCGAGCGTATAAGGACGAGTTCAAACAGTTGTATCCGGAATACAGGTCGCTGCACAGGCGTCTATGGCAAGTGGTTGCCCATTTAACTAGTCTCGAAGTTGAGTATCGAAGCGCGCATCCTCAGTCAGTAGAGAGTGTAAAAGGGCGCATCGAGGACGAGTACGCGCGCTTTAAGAACGACACCAGCTACAACCAGGAGAAGCGGTGCTATAACCACCTACATTCAAAACTAGCTCACATCAAACTGCGCGTGTCAGAATATGACAACAAACAAAAGTTAATGTAGTTATGTATAGTTAATTCAAAAAATCAAAAAACCCTTATGTTTCCACCGACCGCACGGCATGATTTTCTTCTTGTTTACGTATTTTTAGTTCGCTTCTTAAGAAGTCGGGTTTTTTGATTTTTTGAATTAACTTTTTTAATTTACCTATAACTTTATAGGATTTTTTTTTCATCCAATTTTGTACATATAATAAGTGTTATACATTTTTTTTAATTCTTTTTTTTTTCAGATATTCCACACGACGGGCTGAGAAGACACACATACATACATTACCCTCCTTCGGCAGTCGGGTAGTAAAAAAGGCCCTTTTCAGGGCCGCTTATGATACCGTTTCTTTAATGGAATTGTCTAAAAACGAACTTACTTACTTACCTACCGACTTACTTACCACTGAGATATGTACTTACATACAGCGATATGCGATACTGGCGCGACCGACCTATAAGCGGCCGTATCTTTTGATCGCGTTGATTTAGATGCGTATCACAACTGGCATCGTAGCAAGGTCACAAAGTAACCTGTGTTATTGATATCTACCTACGCAAGGTAACCCAAAGTGATTGGTGATTTTAATAATTACTTAAAGCTAGGTAAAATATAATCACAGACGAATATTTTAATTATTAATTCATTCATAAATGTGAGTGTGCTAAGTTGACATTGAATAATTGCTTGCAATATGTAAAAACATATAATAATAATACAATCTGTCCCGTTGTATATCGTACCACCTCAGAAAGATTTCAGGAAAATCTACAGCGCCCTCTACGGTCATTACCGGAACTACCATGCAGTGCCATGTTCATTTTTGTCCTTGTTTTGTTTATTGCCAGGGATGGCGCTGTGTTCGCAAAACGTATGGAAACATGAATTCTCTTCATATTTTTTTTTGTTTCGTTAATTTTTTCGATGTTTAACAGTTGTCCTGCTATCCGGGGCGGTGATAAATCCAACAAATCAAAGATAATGAAATTCAGTCTAGCTAACAAGACTTTGTTTTATATAAATATAGATAAAAACTAAGTAATGATTATGTAATGTACATGTAAAAATGGACAGCGGGCATCCCAAGCCTTAGTCCTGCAATGGGATAAAACAGGCTCATAATAATAATAATTATGATGTTTGCAATAATCCGGCCAATCAGGGAGCAGAGCGCGGTCTGCTCCCTGATTGGCCGGATTATTGGCAGTCTGATTGGCCTGCGTGTGGTGCGCACCCACACTAAGTGAACGCTACAGGGTCGCGCGCGAGCTCGAGAGCCTCGGTCCGATCGTCAGTTCGGTTAGAACACTCGTACCGTACGGTCGTCTCACGTTGTGCTCACGCGCCGCAACCAAATTATTGCAGAGATGGAGGGTCAACAGGGTTCGTTCGAGTGTATAACGAGCGGTGGCGCTCGACGGCTGGAGTCGTGCGGGCCGCTACCACGCAGTATGCGTGTTCGTGCGAATGACGACTCTCACGTGGCCACCGAGGACCATATGGCGAGCGCTGTCGCCGCGGAGCAGGGTTTGTGCACCGACGTGATCGACGAACCTCACAAGACGGACATCGGACGTCGCCGTCGCGTCAATGTGCGCACGGCGCATCCTTGCTCACGTTTTCGCTTTGACTTTGTCAATTTAGCTGAGCGGGCTGAAAGGGTCCAGCGGCCTGTGAAGCCTGAGGGACCCGAGCGAGTGCAGCGGCCCGAACCGCCCGCAACGCCAGCGCTGAGCAGCGATTCAGCGAAGTCTCTCGCACCGCGCGCGTCTCCCAGTGCCTGCAAGCGACCAATCTCCGCCAGCGGGCTGGCTAGCCTGCCCACCGGGGCTCCCAGTACGGCCCGGGGCGCCGCCGCGCCGCCGTGGCCGCCAGCGTGTCGCTGCTGCCCGGCGACGAGGAACATCCACACAAGAAGCGGCGCATCTCGCACTACCGCCGTCCCTCCCCGCCCACCTTAGGGTACGCCACCACATCCTCGGACGAGCGACAGGCCGAGGATAACGAAGACGAGCGGACCAATGTCAAAGAGGACAATGGCTATACCCTCAATCGCAGCAGCGCTGTTAAAGATCTCGGACCCAGACCTGTCCCTGATGAGAGTTTACAATATCTGGAAAGTATTGAACGATCATCATGGATACAAACGCAATATCCGGCTATCACAAGTTATGAAATCCGCCGAGCGTATAAGGACGAGTTCAAACAGTTGTATCCGGAATACAGGTCGCTGCACAGGCGTCTATGGCAAGTGGTTGCCCATTTTACTAGTCTCGAAGTTGAGTATCGAAGCGCGCATCCTCAGTCAGTAGAGAGTGTAAAAGGGCGCATCGAGGACGAGTACGCGCGCTTTAAGAACGACACCAGCTACAACCAGGAGAAGCGGTGCTATAACCACCTACATTCAAAACTAGCTCACATCAAACTGCGCGTGTCAGAATATGACAACAAACAAAAGTTAATGTAGTTATGTATAGTTAATTCAAAAAATCAAAAAACCCTGATGTTTCCACCGACCGCACGGCATGATTTTCTTCTTGTTTACGTATTTTTAGTTCGCTTCTTAAGAAGTCGGGTTTTTTGATTTTTTGAATTAACTTTTTTAATTTACCTATAACTTTATAGGATTTTTTTTTTCATCCAATTTTGTACATATAATAAGTGTTATACATTTTTTTAAATTCTTTTTTTTTTCAGATATTCCACACGACGGGCTGAGAAGACACACATACATACATTACCCTCCTTCGGCAGTCGGGTAATAAAAAAGGCCCTTTTCAGGGCCGCCTATGATACCGTTTCTTTAATGGAATTGTCTAAAAACGAACTTACTTACTTACCTACCGACTTACTTACCACTGAGATATGTACTTACATACAGCGATATGCGATACTGGCGCGACCGACCTATAAGCGGCCGTATCTTTTGATCGCGTTGATTTAGATGCGTATCACAACTGGCATCGTAGCAAGGTCACAAAGTAACCTGTGTTATTGATATCTACCTACGCAAGGTAACCCAAAGTGATTGGTGATTTTAATAATTACTTAAAGCTAGGTAAAATATAATCACAGACGAATATTTTAATAATTAATTCATTCATAAATGTGAGTGTGCTAAGTTGACATTGAATAATTGCTTGCAATTTGTAAAAACATATAATAATAATACAATCTGTCCCGTTGTATATCGTACCTCCTCAGAAAGATTTCAGGAAAATCTACAGCGCCCTCTACGGTCATTACCGGAACTACCATGCAATGCCATGTTCATTTTTGTCCTTGTTTTGTTTATTGCCAGGGATGGCGCTGTGTTCGCAAAACGTATGGAAACATGAATTCTCTTCATATTTTTTTTTGTTTCGTTAATTTTTTCGATGTTTAACAGTTGTCCTGCTATCCGGGGCGGTGATAAATACAACAAATCAAAGATAATGAAATTCAGTCTAGCTAACAAGACTTTGTTTTATATAAATATAGATAAAAACTAAGTAATGATTATGTAATATACATGTAAAAATGGACAGCGGGCATCCCAAGCCTTAGTCCTGCATTGGGATAAAACAGGCTCATAATAATAATAATTATGATGTTTGCAATAATCCGGCCAATCAGGGAGCAGAGCGCGGTCTGCTCCCTGATTGGCCGGATTATTGGCAGTCTGATTGGCCTGCGTGTGGTGCGCACCCACACTAAGTGAACGCTACAGGGTCGCGCGCGAGCTCGAGAGCCTCGGTCCGATCGTCAGTTCGGTTAGAACACTCGTACCGTACGGTCGTCTCACGTTGTGCTCACGCGCCGCAACCAAATTATTGCAGAGATGGAGGGTCAACAGGGTTCGTTCGAGTGTATAACGAGCGGTGGCGCTCGACGGCTGGAGTCGTGCGGGCCGCTACCACGCAGTATGCGTGTTCGTGCGAATGACGACTCTCACGTGGCCACCGAGGACCATATGGCGAGCGCTGTCGCCGCGGAGCAGGGTTTGTGCACCGACGTGATCGACGAACCTCACAAGACGGACATCGGACGTCGCCGTCGCGTCAATGTGCGCACGGCGCATCCTTGCTCACGCTTTCGCTTTGACTTTGTCAATTTAGCTGAGCGGGCTGAAAGGGTCCAGCGGCCTGTGAAGCCTGAGGGACCCGAGCGAGTGCAGCGGCCCGAACCGCCCGCAACGCCAGCGCTGAGCAGCGATTCAGCGAAGTCTCTCGCACCGCGCGCGTCTCCCAGTGCCTTCAAGCGACCAATCTCCGCCGGCGGGCGGGCTAGCCTGCCCGCCGGGGCTCCCAGTACGGCCCGGGGCGCCGCCGAGGCCGCCAGCGTGTCGCTGCTGCCCGGCGACGAGGAACATCCACACAAGAAGCGGCGCATCTCGCACTACCGCCGTCCCTCCCCGCCCACCTCAGGGTACGCCACCACATCCTCGGACGAGCGACAGGCCGAGGATAACGAAGACGAGCGGACCAATGTCAAAGAGGACAATGGCTATACCCTCAATCGCAGCAGCGCTGTTAAAGATCTCGGAACCAGACCTGTCCCTGATGAGAGTTTACAATATCTGGAAAGTATTGAACGATCATCATGGATACAAACGCAATATCCGACTATCACAAGTTATGAAATCCGCCGAGCGTATAAGGAAGAGTTCAAACAGTTGTATCCGGAATACAGGTCGCTGCACAGGCGTCTATGGCAAGTGGTTGCCCATTTTACTAGTCTCGAAGTTGAGTATCGAAGCGCGCATCCTCAGTCAGTAGAGAGTGTAAAAGGGCGCATCGAGGACGAGTACGCGCGCTTTAAGAACGACACCAGCTACAACCAGGAGAAGCGGTGCTATAACCACCTACATTCAAAACTAGCTCACATCAAACTGCGCGTGTCAGAATATGACAACAAACAAAAGTTAATGTAGTTATGTATAGTTAATTCAAAAAATCAAAAAACCCTGATGTTTCCACCGACCGCACGGCATGATTTTCTTCTTGTTTACGTATTTTTAGTTCGCTTCTTAAGAAGTCGGGTTTTTTGATTTTTTGAATTAACTTTTTTAATTTACCTATAACTTTATAGGATTTTTTTTTCATCCAATTTTGTACATATAATAAGTGTTATACATTTTTTTAAATTCTTTTTTTTTTCAGATATTCCACACGACGGGCTGAGAAGACACACTGTAACATAGTGTTCATTAATACTGATTAAAAAAAAAACAACTTAACTTAAAAATAAACAATTAAATAAAACTATTTACAAAAAATAAACAATCTAAATAAAGCTATTACTTGAAGCTATAAAATAATTATTCAATTATATTCAACTATTATTGAAATGTAACTATTAAAAATAAAAATAAAAAAACCAAAGTGTACAAGTAATGCGGACAACCACATTATTTTATAGATACGGAAATAACCGGTTCCTCATCGCCGCCCGCCAGCGGCCGCGCGTCGCGCGCGCACCTAGCTAACACAGGCAGTCCGTAGCCGAACCTCTCGAGGCACGGACGCTGTCGCCTTGACTAATTTTCTCGCTGTACTACCGTCATTGCGAAATATCAATTTTGCACGTGAAGTTAGTTACGAATATTTAAACTATATTATCAACTTAAGAGTGGATTGCCTTTGTCCATATACTTAAAACAGTTGTAATTATTAATTAAGTGACCGTGATTCCCAAACTTGGGTGAGTTGTGCACATTTATTTATAAAGATTTCTAACGGCCGTTACCTACCTGTTGTATTTTCTTTGTCTTAATTTTAGAGGTACGAGTCCGAGTAGATATTGTAGCTTTATTCTATCCTGTGTGTAATGCTTATAGTTGCCTTTCTTCCATTATGTTCTACTTAAAACTTTCAAAGCTTAACGTTGTAACCGTCTCTGCTTGCTTAAATTTACTATTAATTTAGATTCTTTACACCTAGAATTCTTCCCGCCGTTATAAGCCCTAAATTGCCAATCTAGTTCTTGCCATGCATCCTGGCGTTTCCCGTGCGCCCCTTATACCGGCAGCTTAATGATTCGGCTTTTGTTCCTAGGAATTACGTCACGGTTCAACTGACTGAGCCGGATTCTCATTCTGTCTCCTTCATCGCCTGAGTGGAGTGGCCGAGCTGACCGGGACTACGCCTGGAGGACGGGACTTCGCCAGGGAAGTGTGGAAGGCTAGACAAGTGCGCAACGACCTAGGCCGAACCTTACTTTCTTTTTTTAATATACCGTTTTTTTTTTTTATAATTTCAAACTGAGTTTCATTTCTTCTCTTTTCTTGTTCACGTCTTATATACGTGACAATGGCGCCCATAAACGTGGTTTAAGGTCTTTCGCACTTGGTTTTGGTCTTTTTAGTGGTTCTATGCGGTGGTGGTTTTTTTTTGCAGTGTTTGCCTACTTGTCTTAAATTTCTTAGAACTTTAAGTAATTATGTCATTTAAATGATAGGTTTAATTACATAAACTTTGTGCAGTTTACCGTTATTTCTATTGTGTTGAACGGTAGTTATAAAATTTTGAGTCGCTTAAATAAAAGTAACTTAGTGTATGTCACCTGACTTCACCTGTCTTATTATTTTATGATTGGTTTTTGTCCTTAAATAAATTGTAACAGAGCGGATTTTACTTGATTTATGTTAGTAAATTGTGCATAACCTACCCAGTTTTTTATCATATATTTTTTTTTTTGTTTTTTGTTTTTGTTTTTTAAATTTAAATAACAATATGGCAATTCCAATAAAATATTTACAGCTTCAGAAATCTGAGCTCATGTATGAAGTTGCTATCCGTGGAGAACTTCCCTCTGACAACGTAGCGGGTTTAAGACGTCAAGTCACTAAATTGACTCAATTATATTCGTCTGATGACATAATCGATTCGGTTTTCCGGTTTTCAGAGGATAGTAAAGGCTCTCAAGAGACGCTAGAGAAGGTTAGGGCTAATCTGGATGCCTTAAAACTTAACTTTGATGAATCTCTTTTTAGTAGAACTAAGTCTCTTCTACATCATTTATATTATAGGCTTCAACGTATTGAAAAACCGCAGGCGGCTGATGATTTATCGGAATTAGATAAAATAAAGAAAATTTACGAGGGGTATTATGAGATGCTTTTGAGCCTTGATAAGCCAAGGGTCAAAGACCAGAAGCAGCCCACGTCTTCAGTTACTTCTGAAGAGGATTTTTTAGATAAACCTAATTTATCCGGGATGAATATTGCAGTTTCGTGTGATCGCGGGTTAATAGGAGAACTGAATAAGTTTAAATATGACGGAAAATCTTGTGTCAGATCATTTATACAGAAAGTTGAAGAATTCCGTACGTCTAAAAATATAACTGAAAATAAAATGCTTGGTTCGGCTACTGATATTTTCATTGGTGATGCACTTCACTGGTACCGTAACATCAGGGGTAGTATCGGTAGTTGGAATGAGGTACTAATTGCGTTAAAGAATGATTTCGACGTCCCTGACTACGATTATCGCATGGCCTCAGAAATTCGTCAGCGTACACAAGGCGAGGAAGAGAACATAACAATTTATTTATCTATAATGCAAGGCATGTTCTCTAGGCTAAGTAAACCTTTAGAGGAAGACGTTAAACTCGAAATTATTCTGCATAATATTCGTCCTTGCTACTCTACTATTATAGCTGCTAGTCCTAATATTAAATCACTTGAAGACTTAAAATTAATTTGCAAGAATTATGAACAAATAAAGGTTCGTTCAGAATTCTTTAAGGAACCACCTTCGGTTTCGGCTAATACCTTGGCTCCAGAATTTGACTACCAGTCTTCAAAATGTAAGTCGACGACTAGTAGCCAAGGTAATTTTTACGGTCGTAGTAGGTATGACGGTGCTCACCATCAAGGGTCACACAAGGTCTCTGAAATTCAGGCTCCTGAAGTCGAAACTTCGGCTATCACCAAAGTTCCCTACTGTCATCGTTGCCGTGTTAATACGCACTCTATGAAAGACTGCGCAGCTGAGCGTAAAATTTTTTGCTTTAAGTGTGGCATGAAGGAAGTTCGCACACCAGAGTGTCCAAACTGCAAACCAAAAAACTAGTTTCTGAAAATTGTAGGAAACATGCGGTTAGTCATACAGATAGCTCGAACTGGAATGATTGGCTCATGTTTGTAAAAAACTTCTTTTCTAGAAAACATATTTCTACAATTTTCAATGTCAAACCGAGTAATGACCCTAGGCCTTATGTGAAGGTAGGAATCAATAAGGATTTGTTTTTGTATGGTTTGTTGGATTCTGGTTCCGCCGTCACTATCCTAGGTAAGAACTCTCATGAACTTTTAATAAAATTAGGTCTGATTTTATGCAACGATGAGAGAATAACTGTTACTGCAGCAGGAGGTCAAAGGATAACATCCCTTGGTTATATTCTTCTACCCTTGACCTTCGAAGAAAAATTTTCTATTATTAAGGCGCATGTTATTCCAGCGATCGAAACCGGTTTAATCTTAGGAATCGATTTTTGGAACACTTTTAACCTGTGCCCTAAGTATTTGTCAGAGAAAGAAAACTTATTCTTAACTGACCCCGGGCTCTCGGAAATTTCTTCGTCATCTATTCATCACCTGTGTGGCTATGACGCTTTGAATTCTTCTGAAAAGCTGTTAGCTGACAATATCATAAGTCATTTTAAGGACATTTCGTACGCAGAGAGAGGTTTAGGTCGTACTCACGTCATTAAACATCGTATAGATACCGGTGACGCTGAACCTATTCGACAGCGATATTACCGCATGTCACCAGAAAAGCAACGTATTGTTGCTGAACAGGTTGATGAGATGTTAGCGTTAGACGTTATTGAACCTTGTGAGAGCCCGTGGTCTTCTCCGGTGTTAGTGGTCGGCAAGAAGGATGGAAAGCCCCGCTTCTGCTTAGACAGTCGTAAACTTAATGCTGTTACAAAGAAGGACGCATATAAGCTGCCATATGTGTCTGAAATATTGGATAATCTAAAGGATGCGCGTTATCTTTCCAGCATTGATTTATCTAAAGCTTTTTGGCAGATATTAATCGATGAAAAGGACAGAGAGAAGACTGCGTTTTATGTTCCTGGTCGAGGAACTTTTATGTTCAAAGTCACAGCTTTTGGACTTACCAATGCCCCTGCTACGCAACAGAGACTTGTTGATCTCTTATTCGGGCCTGAATTCGAGCTCAAAGTCTTTGCTTATTTAGATGATGTAATTATCATTAGCAGAACTTTCGAGGAACACGTAGAACTGCTTCAGAAGATTTTCCAAAAATTACGTTCGGCTAATCTCACTGTCAATCTGGACAAGTGTCACTTCTTCCGAAGTCAATAACGTTATCTTGGCTACATTGTGGATGCTCATGGCTTAAGGACTGACCCAGATAAGGTCAAAGCCATATTAGACTTCCCCACTCCTACTAATAGGAAGGAGGTTAAGCGTTTTCTGGGTACAGCGTCTTGGTATAGGCGTTTTATTCCACATTTCAGTACCGTAGCAGGTCCTCTAAATAAGCTTACTTCTAATAAAAAGAACGCCTCTGCGTTTCAATGGAACCCTGAGGCTGACAGGGCTTTTCTAGAATTAAAATCCAAACTAGTTCAAGCACCTGTCCTTGCTTGCCCTGACTTTAACCTTCCTTTTGAGGTGCACACTGATGCTAGCAATTTTGGTATCGGTGCAATGTTGGCCCAAACTATTGATGGTGTGGAACATCCAATCGCATACATGAGCCGTTCTTTAAGTAAGCCGGAGAGGAACTACAGCACAACAGAACGGGAGGCTCTTGCCGTTCTTACGGCCCTTGAATACTGGCGCTGTTACCTTGAGACTGACAAAACCTTTTTAGTCTACACTGACCATTCATCGCTTAAATGGTTTATGTCTCTCACTAATCCAACCGGTCGGCTCGCAAGGTGGGGAGTTCGCCTTTCTTCTTTTAATTTTGAAATAAGACACCGCCGTGGAAAGGATAATGTTATCCCAGATGCCCTTTCTAGATGTGTTCCAGTTGAGGTTATTTCGAACGGCGATGTTCCCGCGGCTTCAGGCCCTGATACTCAGGATTCTTGGTATCTGAAGATCTTCCAGGGCTGCCAGGCTAATCCTATTAATTTCCCAAATTACAAGGTGGAGAATAATGAATTATATAGGTACATGAAAACTAAGGTTGACCTTACGGTTGAATTTGCTTGGAAGAAGGTTATTCCTAAAGAACAACAAGCAGACACTTTAATTGAGTGCCACTCTGAACCTATTTCTGGTCATTTCGTCGTGTTTAAGACATATAAGCGCTTAGCACTTCGTTTTTATTGGCCCGGTATGTATTCTAGCGTAGTTCAATTTGTTTCTAACTGTGAAACATGTCTAGCTCATAAGCATTCTACACAAGGTGTCTCTGGAAAAATGGGTAGGCCTAAAGACGTTTCTCGTCCCTTCCAGGTTCTATCAATTGACTTGGTTGGTCCATTGCCTTCTTCTCGGAAACAGAATCAGTTTATTTTCGTTGTGACTTGCTGCTTTTCTAAATATTGCCTTCTTTTTCCACTTCGTCGAGCTACCTCAAATTTAATAGTTAAACACCTTGAGGATGACGTCTTTCTCGTCCACGGAATTCCTCAAACTATTATTCTTGATAATGGAAGTCAGTTTATTAGCCGAGATTTGGATAAGCTTTTCAAAAAGTACAAAATTCCTAGCATACATTTTACTCCAAAGTACACTCCACAAATCAACACAGTGGAAAGATATAATAAAACAATAATAACTGCTGTTTCTAGTTTCGTAGATGGGGATCATAGATCTTGGGACTCCAACCTTCCTCAAATCCAATTCGCTATTAATAATTCTGTTAACGAAAGCACTGGTTATACTCCATCCTTCTTGGTACACGGAAGAGAGTTAGTCGTGTGTGGTTCTCATTACATCGAATATCCAGATCCAGCAGACCTTATATTTCTACCACGCGATGCTTATGCTGCAAACCTGGGTCAATTATCGCCAATATTCGATAAAGTTCAGGTTGCTTTGTGGGAAGCTCATGTAAAAAATACACAGCATTATAACTTGCGCCGCAAACATGCAGAGTTCAGTGTGGGCGATATCGTTTGGAAGCGTTGCTACTTCCAGAGCGATAAAGATGCTCATTTTAGTAAAAAATTAGCTCCTAAATTTCAAAAATGCCGGGTAAAAGTTAAACGATCACCATTAGTTTACGTTCTAGAAGACATGAATGGTCGCGACCTTGGCGTTTGGCATATTAAGGACCTCAAGCTTAAGAGATACCCGTAGTAAGTTAATAACATTTTTTTTTGCGGATTTCAATAAGTTGAAATCCTTTTTCTGGGGAGAGGGGTAATGTAACATAGTGTTCATTAATACTGATTAAAAAAAAAACAACTTAACTTAAAAATAAACAATTAAATAAAACTATTTACAAAAAATAAACAATCTAAATAAAGCTATTACTTGAAGCTATAAAATAATTATTCAATTATATTCAACTATTATTGAAATGTAACTATTAAAAATAAAAATAAAAAAAACCAAAGTGTACAAGTAATGCGGACAACCACATTATTTTATAGATACGGAAATAACCGGTTCCTCATCGCCGCCCGCCAGCGGCCGCGCGTCGCGCGCGCACGTAGCTAACACAGGCAGTCCGTAGCCGAACCTCTCGAGGCACGGACGCTGTCGCCTTGACTAATTTTCTCGCTGTACTACCGTCATTGCGAAATATCAATTTTGCACGTGAAGTTAGTTACGAATATTTAAACTATATTATCAACTTAAGAGTGGATTGCCTTTGTCCATATACTTAAAACAGTTGTAATTATTAATTAAGTGACCGTGATTCCCAAACTTGGGTGAGTTGTGCACATTTATTTATAAAGATTTCTAACGGCCGTTACCTACCTGTTGTATTTTCTTTGTCTTAATTTTAGAGGTACGAGTCCGAGTAGATATTGTAGCTTTATTCTATCCTGTGTGTAATGCTTATAGTTGCCTTTCTTCCATTATGTTCTACTTAAAACTTTCAAAGCTTAACGTTGTAACCGTCTCTGCTTGCTTAAATTTACTATTAATTTAGATTCTTTACACCTAGAATTCTTCCCGCCGTTATAAGCCCTAAATTGCCAATCTAGTTCTTGCCATGCATCCTGGCGTTTCCCGTGCGCCCCTTATACCGGCAGCTTAATGATTCGGCTTTTGTTCCTAGGAATTACGTCACGGTTCAACTGACTGAGCCGGATTCTCATTCTGTCTCCTTCATCGCCTGAGTGGAGTGGCCGAGCTGACCGGGACTACGCCTGGAGGACGGGACTTCGCCAGGGAAGTGTGGAAGGCTAGACAAGTGCGCAACGACCTAGGCCGAACCTTACTTTCTTTTTTTAATATACCGTTTTTTTTTTTATAATTTCAAACTGAGTTTCATTTCTTCTCTTTTCTTGTTCACGTCTTATATACGTGACAACACATACATACATTACCCTCCTTCGGCAGTCGGGTAATAAAAAAGGCCCTTTTCAGGGCCGCCTATGATACCGTTTCTTTAATGGAATTGTCTAAAAACGAACTTACTTACTTACCTACCGACTTACTTACCACTGAGATATGTACTTACATACAGCGATATGCGATACTGGCGCGACCGACCTATAAGCGGCCGTATCTTTTGATCGCGTTGATTTAGATGCGTATCACAACTGGCATCGTAGCAAGGTCACAAAGTAACCTGTGTTATTGATATCTACCTACGCAAGGTAACCCAAAGTGATTGGTGATTTTAATAATTACTTAAAGCTAGGTAAAATATAATCACAGACGAATATTTTAATTATTAATTCATTCATAAATGTGAGTGTGCTAAGTTGACATTGAATAATTGCTTGCAATATGTAAAAACATATAATAATAATACAATCTGTCCCGTTGTATATCGTACCACCTCATAAAGATTTCAGGAAAATCTACAGCGCCCTCTACGGTCATTACCGGAACTACCATGCAATGCCATGTTCATTTTTGTCCTTGTTTTGTTTATTGCCAGGGATGGCGCTGTGTTCGCAAAACGTATGGAAACATGAATTCTCTTCATATTTTTTTTTGTTTCGTTAATTTTTTCGATGTTTAACAGTTGTCCTGCTATCCGGGGCGGTGATAAATCCAACAAATCAAAGATAATGAAATTCAGTCTAGCTAACAAGATTTTGTTTTATATAAATATAGATAAAAACTAAGTAATGATTATGTAATGTACATGTAAAAATGGACAGCGGGCATCCCAAGCCTTAGTCCTGCAATGGGATAAAACAGGCTCATAATAATAATAATTATGATGTTTGCAATAATCCGGCCAATCAGGGAGCAGAGCGCGGTCTGCTCCCTGATTGGCCGGATTATTGGCAGTCTGATTGGCCTGCGTGTGGTGCGCACCCACACTAAGTGAACGCTACAGGGTCGCGCGCGAGCTCGAGAGCCTCGGTCCGATCGTCAGTTCGGTTAGAACACTCGTACCGTACGGTCGTCTCACGTTGTGCTCACGCGCCGCAACCAAATTATTGCAGAGATGGAGGGTCAACAGGGTTCGTTCGAGTGTATAACGAGCGGTGGCGCTCGACGGCTGGAGTCGTGCGGGCCGCTACCACGCAGTATGCGTGTTCGTGCGAATGACGACTCTCACGTGGCCACCGAGGACCATATGGCGAGCGCTGTCGCCGCGGAGCAGGGTTTGTGCACCGACGTGATCGACGAACCTCACAAGACGGACATCGGACGTCGCCGTCGCGTCAATGTGCGCACGGCGCATCCTTGCTCACGCTTTCGCTTTGACTTTGTCAATTTAGCTGAGCGGGCTGAAAGGGTCCAGCGGCCTGTGAAGCCTGAGGGACCCGAGCGAGTGCAGCGGCCCGAACCGCCCGCAACGCCAGCGCTGAGCAGCGATTCAGCGAAGTCTCTCGCACCGCGCGCGTCTCCCAGTGCCTGCAAGCGACCAATCTCCGCCAGCGGGCTGGCTAGCCTGCCCACCGGGGCTCCCAGTACGGCCCGGGGCGCCGCCGCGCCGACGTGGCCGCCAGCGTGTCGCTGCTGCCCGGCGACGAGGAACATCCACACAAGAAGCGGCGCATCTCGCACTACCGCCGTCCCTCCCCGCCCACCTCAGGGTACGCCACCACATCCTCGGACGAGCGACAGGCCGAGGATAACGAAGACGAGCGGACCAATGTCAAAGAGGACAATGGCTATACCCTCAATCGCAGCAGCGCTGTTAAAGATCTCGGACCCAGACCTGTCCCTGATGAGAGTTTACAATATCTGGAAAGTATTGAACGATCATCATGGATACAAACGCAATATCCGGCTATCACAAGTTATGAAATCCGCCGAGCGTATAAGGACGAGTTCAAACAGTTGTATCCGGAATACAGGTCGCTGCACAGGCGTCTATGGCAAGTGGTTGCCCATTTTACTAGTCTCGAAGTTGAGTATCGAAGCGCGCATCCTCAGTCAGTAGAGAGTGTAAAAGGGCGCATCGAGGACGAGTACGCGCGCTTTAAGAACGACACCAGCTACAACCAGGAGAAGCGGTGCTATAACCACCTACATTCAAAACTAGCTCACATCAAACTGCGCGTGTCAGAATATGACAACAAACAAAAGTTAATGTAGTTATGTATAGTTAATTAAAAAAATCAAAAAACCCTTATGTTTCCACCGACCGCACGGCATGATTTTCTTCTTGTTTACGTATTTTTAGTTCGCTTCTTAAGAAGTCGGGTTTTTTGATTTTTTGAATTAACTTTTTTAATTTACCTATAACTTTATAGGATTTTTTTTTCATCCAATTTTGTACATATAATAAGTGTTATACATTTTTTTAAATTCTTTTTTTTTTCAGATATTCCACACGACGGGCTGAGAAGACACACATACATACATTACCCTCCTTCGGCAGTCGGGTAATAAAAAAGGCCCTTTTCAGGGCCGCCTATGATACCGTTTCTTTAATGGAATTGTCTAAAAACGAACTTACTTACTTACCTACCGACTTACTTACCACTGAGATATGTACTTACATACAGCGATATGCGATACTGGCGCGACCGACCTATAAGCGGCCGTATCTTTTGATCGCGTTGATTTAGATGCGTATCACAACTGGCATCGTAGCAAGGTCACAAAGTAACCTGTGTTATTGATATCTACCTACGCAAGGTAACCCAAAGTGATTGGTGATTTTAATAATTACTTAAAGCTAGGTAAAATATAATCACAAACGAATATTTTAATTATTAATTCATTCATAAATGTGAGTGTGCTAAGTTGACATTGAATAATTGCTTGCAATATGTAAAAACATATAATAATAATACAATCTGTCCCGTTGTATATCGTACCACCTCAGAAAGATTTCAGGAAAATCTACAGCGCCCTCTACGGTCATTACCGGAACTACCATGCAGTGCCATGTTCATTTTTGTCCTTGTTTTGTTTATTGCCAGGGATGGCGCTGTGTTCGCAAAACGTATGGAAACATGAATTCTCTTCATATTTTTTTTTGTTTCGTTAATTTTTTCGATGTTTAACAGTTGTCCTGCTATCCGGGGCGGTGATAAATCCAACAAATCAAAGATAATGAAATTCAGTCTAGCTAACAAGACTTTGTTTTATATAAATATAGATAAAAACTAAGTAATGATTATGTAATGTACATGTAAAAATGGACAGCGGGCATCCCAAGCCTTAGTCCTGCAATGGGATAAAACAGGCTCATAATAATAATAATTATGATGTTTGCAATAATCCGGCCAATCAGGGAGCAGAGCGCGGTCTGCTCCCTGATTGGCCGGATTATTGGCAGTCTGATTGGCCTGCGTGTGGTGCGCACCCACACTAAGTGAACGCTACAGGGTCGCGCGCGAGCTCGAGAGCCTCGGTCCGATCGTCAGTTCGGTTAGAACACTCGTACCGTACGGTCGTCTCACGTTGTGCTCACGCGCCGCAACCAAATTATTGCAGAGATGGAGGGTCAACAGGGTTCGTTCGAGTGTATAACGAGCGGTGGCGCTCGACGGCTGGAGTCGTGCGGGCCGCTACCACGCAGTATGCGTGTTCGTGCGAATGACGACTCTCACGTGGCCACCGAGGACCATATGGCGAGCGCTGTCGCCGCGGAGCAGGGTTTGTGCACCGACGTGATCGACGAACCTCACAAGACGGACATCGGACGTCGCCGTCGCGTCAATGTGCGCACGGCGCATCCTTGCTCACGCTTTCGCTTTGACTTTGTCAATTTAGCTGAGCGGGCTGAAAGGGTCCAGCGGCCTGTGAAGCCTGAGGGACCCGAGCGAGTGCAGCGGCCCGAACCGCCCGCAACGCCAGCGCTGAGCAGCGATTCAGCGAAGTCTCTCGCACCGCGCGCGTCTCCCAGTGCCTGCAAGCGACCAATCTCCGCCAGCGGGCTGGCTAGCCTGCCCACCGGGGCTCCCAGTACGGCCCGGGGCGCCGCCGCGCCGACGTGGCCGCCAGCGTGTCGCTGCTGCCCGGCGACGAGGAACATCCACACAAGAAGCGGCGCATCTCGCACTACCGCCGTCCCTCCCCGCCCACCTCAGGGTACGCCACCACATCCTCGGACGAGCGACAGGCCGAGGATAACGAAGACGAGCGGACCAATGTCAAAGAGGACAATGGCTATACCCTCAATCGCAGCAGCGCTGTTAAAGATCTCGGACCCAGACCTGTCCCTGATGAGAGTTTACAATATCTGGAAAGTATTGAACGATCATCATGGATACAAACGCAATATCCGGCTATCACAAGTTATGAAATCCGCCGAGCGTATAAGGACGAGTTCAAACAGTTGTATCCGGAATACAGGTCGCTGCACAGGCGTCTATGGCAAGTGGTTGCCCATTTTACTAGTCTCGAAGTTGAGTATCGAAGCGCGCATCCTCAGTCAGTAGAGAGTGTAAAAGGGCGCATCGAGGACGAGTACGCGCGCTTTAAGAACGACACCAGCTACAACCAGGAGAAGCGGTGCTATAACCACCTACATTCAAAACTAGCTCACATCAAACTGCGCGTGTCAGAATATGACAACAAACAAAAGTTAATGTAGTTATGTATAGTTAATTAAAAAAATCAAAAAACCCTTATGTTTCCACCGACCGCACGGCATGATTTTCTTCTTGTTTACGTATTTTTAGTTCGCTTCTTAAGAAGTCGGGTTTTTTGATTTTTTGAATTAACTTTTTTAATTTACCTATAACTTTATAGGATTTTTTTTTCATCCAATTTTGTACATATAATAAGTGTTATACATTTTTTTAAATTCTTTTTTTTTTCAGATATTCCACACGACGGGCTGAGAAGACACACATACATACATTACCCTCCTTCGGCAGTCGGGTAATAAAAAAGGCCCTTTTCAGGGCCGCCTATGATACCGTTTCTTTAATGGAATTGTCTAAAAACGAACTTACTTACTTACCTACCGACTTACTTACCACTGAGATATGTACTTACATACAGCGATATGCGATACTGGCGCGACCGACCTATAAGCGGCCGTATCTTTTGATCGCGTTGATTTAGATGCGTATCACAACTGGCATCGTAGCAAGGTCACAAAGTAACCTGTGTTATTGATATCTACCTACGCAAGGTAACCCAAAGTGATTGGTGATTTTAATAATTACTTAAAGCTAGGTAAAATATAATCACAAACGAATATTTTAATTATTAATTCATTCATAAATGTGAGTGTGCTAAGTTGACATTGAATAATTGCTTGCAATATGTAAAAACATATAATAATAATACAATCTGTCCCGTTGTATATCGTACCACCTCAGAAAGATTTCAGGAAAATCTACAGCGCCCTCTACGGTCATTACCGGAACTACCATGCAGTGCCATGTTCATTTTTGTCCTTGTTTTGTTTATTGCCAGGGATGGCGCTGTGTTCGCAAAACGTATGGAAACATGAATTCTCTTCATATTTTTTTTTGTTTCGTTAATTTTTTCGATGTTTAACAGTTGTCCTGCTATCCGGGGCGGTGATAAATCCAACAAATCAAAGATAATGAAATTCAGTCTAGCTAACAAGACTTTGTTTTATATAAATATAGATAAAAACTAAGTAATGATTATGTAATGTACATGTAAAAATGGACAGCGGGCATCCCAAGCCTTAGTCCTGCAATGGGATAAAACAGGCTCATAATAATAATAATTATGATGTTTGCAATAATCCGGCCAATCAGGGAGCAGAGCGCGGTCTGCTCCCTGATTGGCCGGATTATTGGCAGTCTGATTGGCCTGCGTGTGGTGCGCACCCACACTAAGTGAACGCTACAGGGTCGCGCGCGAGCTCGAGAGCCTCGGTCCGATCGTCAGTTCGGTTAGAACACTCGTACCGTACGGTCGTCTCACGTTGTGCTCACGCGCCGCAACCAAATTATTGCAGAGATGGAGGGTCAACAGGGTTCGTTCGAGTGTATAACGAGCGGTGGCGCTCGACGGCTGGAGTCGTGCGGGCCGCTACCACGCAGTATGCGTGTTCGTGCGAATGACGACTCTCACGTGGCTACCGAGGACCATATGGCGAGCGCTGTCGCCGCGGAGCAGGGTTTGTGCACCGACGTGATCGACGAACCTCACAAGACGGACATCGGACGTCGCCGTCGCGTCAATGTGCGCACGGCGCATCCTTGCTCACGTTTTCGCTTTGACTTTGTCAATTTAGCTGAGCGGGCTGAAAGGGTCCAGCGGCCTGTGAAGCCTGAGGGACCCGAGCGAGTGCAGCGGCCCGAACCGCCCGCAACGCCAGCGCTGAGCAGCGATTCAGCGAAGTCTCTCGCACCGCGCGCGTCTCCCAGTGCCTGCAAGCGACCAATCTCCGCCAGCGGGCTGGCTAGCCTGCCCACCGGGGCTCCCAGTACGGCCCGGGGCGCCACCGCGCCGCCGTGGCCGCCAGCGTGTCGCTGCTGCCCGGCGACGAGGAACATCCACACAAGAAGCGGCGCATCTCGCACTACCGCCGTCCCTCCCCGCCCACCTCAGGGTACGCCACCACATCCTCGGACGAGCGACAGGCCGAGGATAACGAAGACGAGCGGACCAATGTCAAAGAGGACAATGGCTATACCCTCAATCGCAGCAGCGCTGTTAAAGATCTCGGACCCAGACCTGTCCCTGATGAGAGTTTACAATATCTGGAAAGTATTGAACGATCATCATGGATACAAACGCAATATCCGGCTATCACAAGTTATGAAATCCGCCGAGCGTATAAGGACGAGTTCAAACAGTTGTATCCGGAATACAGGTCGCTGCACAGGCGTCTATGGCAAGTGGTTGCCCATTTTACTAGTCTCGAAGTTGAGTATCGAAGCGCGCATCCTCAGTCAGTAGAGAGTGTAAAAGGGCGCATCGAGGACGAGTACGCGCGCTTTAAGAACGACACCAGCTACAACCAGGAGAAGCGGTGCTATAACCACCTACATTCAAAACTAGCTCACATCAAACTGCGCGTGTCAGAATATGACAACAAACAAAAGTTAATGTAGTTATGTATAGTTAATTCAAAAAATCAAAAAACCCTTATGTTTCCACCGACCGCACGGCATGATTTTCTTCTTGTTTACGTATTTTTAGTTCGCTTCTTAAGAAGTCGGGTTTTTTGATTTTTTGAATTAACTTTTTTAATTTACCTATAACTTTATAGGATTTTTTTTTTCATCCAATTTTGTACATATAATAAGTGTTATACATTTTTTTAAATTCTTTTTTTTTTCAGATATTCCACACGACGGGCTGAGAAGACACACATACATACATTACCCTCCTTCGGCAGTCGGGTAATAAAAAAGGCCCTTTTCAGGGCCGCCTATGATACCGTTTCTTTAATGGAATTGTCTAAAAACGAACTTACTTACTTACCTACCGACTTACTTACCACTGAGATATGTACTTACATACAGCGATATGCGATACTGGCGCGACCGACCTATAAGCGGCCGTATCTTTTGATCGCGTTGATTTAGATGCGTATCACAACTGGCATCGTAGCAAGGTCACAAAGTAACCTGTGTTATTGATATCTACCTACGCAAGGTAACCCAAAGTGATTGGTGATTTTAATAATTACTTAAAGCTAGGTAAAATATAATCACAGACGAATATTTTAATTATTAATTCATTCATAAATGTGAGTGTGCTAAGTTGACATTGAATAATTGCTTGCAATATGTAAAAACATATAATAATAATACAATCTGTCCCGTTGTATATCGTACCACCTCAGAAAGATTTCAGGAAAATCTACAGCGCCCTCTACGGTCATTACCGGAACTACCATGCAATGCCATGTTCATTTTTGTCCTTGTTTTGTTTATTGCCAGGGATGGCGCTGTGTTCGCAAAACGTATGGAAACATGAATTCTCTTCATATTTTTTTTTGTTTCGTTAATTTTTTCGATGTTTAACAGTTGTCCTGCTATCCGGGGCGGTGATAAATACAACAAATCAAAGATAATGAAATTCAGTCTAGCTAACAAGACTTTGTTTTATATAAATATAGATAAAAACTAAGTAATGATTATGTAATATACATGTAAAAATGGACAGCGGGCATCCCAAGCCTTAGTCCTGCATTGGGATAAAACAGGCTCATAATAATAATAATTATGATGTTTGCAATAATCCGGCCAATCAGGGAGCAGAGCGCGGTCTGCTCCCTGATTGGCCGGATTATTGGCAGTCTGATTGGCCTGCGTGTGGTGCGCACCCACACTAAGTGAACGCTACAGGGTCGCGCGCGAGCTCGAGAGCCTCGGTCCGATCGTCAGTTCGGTTAGAACACTCGTACCGTACGGTCGTCTCACGTTGTGCTCACGCGCCGCAACCAAATTATTGCAGAGATGGAGGGTCAACAGGGTTCGTTCGAGTGTATAACGAGCGGTGGCGCTCGACGGCTGGAGTCGTGCGGGCCGCTACCACGCAGTATGCGTGTTCGTGCGAATGACGACTCTCACGTGGCCACCGAGGACCATATGGCGAGCGCTGTCGCCGCGGAGCAGGGTTTGTGCACCGACGTGATCGACGAACCTCACAAGACGGACATCGGACGTCGCCGTCGCGTCAATGTGCGCACGGCGCATCCTTGCTCACGCTTTCGCTTTGACTTTGTCAATTTAGCTGAGCGGGCTGAAAGGGTCCAGCGGCCTGTGAAGCCTGAGGGACCCGAGCGAGTGCAGCGGCCCGAACCGCCCGCAACGCCAGCGCTGAGCAGCGATTCAGCGAAGCCTCTCGCACCGCGCGCGTCTCCCAGTGCCTTCAAGCGACCAATCTCCGCCGGCGGGCGGGCTAGCCTGCCCGCCGGGGCTCCCAGTAGGGCCCGGGGCGCCGCCGAGGCCGCCAGCGTGTCGCTGCTGCCCGGCGACGATGAACATCCACACAAGAAGCGGCGCATCTCGCACTACCGCCGTCCCTCCCCGCCCACCTCAGGGTACGCCACCACATCCTCGGACGAGCGACAGGCCGAGGATAACGAAGACGAGCGGACCAATGTCAAAGAGGACAATGGCTATACCCTCAATCGCAGCAGCGCTGTTAAAGATCTCGGAACCAGACCTGTCCCTGATGAGAGTTTACAATATCTGGAAAGTATTGAACGATCATCATGGATACAAACGCAATATCCGACTATCACAAGTTATGAAATCCGCCGAGCGTATAAGGAAGAGTTCAAACAGTTGTATCCGGAATACAGGTCGCTGCACAGGCGTCTATGGCAAGTGGTTGCCCATTTTACTAGTCTCGAAGTTGAGTATCGAAGCGCGCATCCTCAGTCAGTAGAGAGTGTAAAAGGGCGCATCGAGGACGAGTACGCGCGCTTTAAGAACGACACCAGCTACAACCAGGAGAAGCGGTGCTATAACCACCTACATTCAAAACTAGCTCACATCAAACTGCGCGTGTCAGAATATGACAACAAACAAAAGTTAATGTAGTTATGTATAGTTAATTCAAAAAATCAAAAAACCCTGATGTTTCCACCGACCGCACGGCATGATTTTCTTCTTGTTTACGTATTTTTAGTTCGCTTCTTAAGAAGTCGGGTTTTTTGATTTTTTGAATTAACTTTTTTAATTTACCTATAACTTTATAGGATTTTTTTTTCATCCAATTTTGTACATATAATAAGTGTTATACATTTTTTTAAATTCTTTTTTTTTTCAGATATTCCACACGACGGGCTGAGAAGACACACATACATACATTACCCTCCTTCGGCAGTCGGGTAATAAAAAAGGCCCTTTTCAGGGCCGCCTATGATACCGTTTCTTTAATGGAATTGTCTAAAAACGAACTTACTTACTTACCTACCGACTTACTTACCACTGAGATATGTACTTACATACAGCGATATGCGATACTGGCGCGACCGACCTATAAGCGGCCGTATCTTTTGATCGCGTTGATTTAGATGCGTATCACAACTGGCATCGTAGCAAGGTCACAAAGTAACCTGTGTTATTGATATCTACCTACGCAAGGTAACCCAAAGTGATTGGTGATTTTAATAATTACTTAAAGCTAGGTAAAATATAATCACAGACGAATATTTTAATTATTAATTCGGAACATGAATTCTCTTCATATTTGTTTTTGTTTCGTTTTTTTTTTCGATGTTTAACAGTAATCCTGCTAATCGGGGCGGTGATAAATCCAACAAATCAAAGATAATGAAATTCAGTCTAGCTAACAAGACTTTGTTTTATATAAATATAGATAAAAACTAAGTAATGATTATGTAATGTACAATCTGTGGCCATCAATATTGAACCCACTTGAGTAATAGCAAATTTGAACCTTATCGCGAAGCATTTAGATAAATCATGTTGTTAAGCGATTGTAATCATTATATTGTTGTGGTTAAGGTTCAAAGACTAATGACTAACACGACTACTAAAACTAACCAAGGCGAGGGTGGATTAAAAAAAATATCGCGCATCAGTTACACTAAAGTTAACTGTCTACGGATAATAGCTAATGTCTTGATCTATTTTAACAGCTGCTTTTATTAATTGTGCGATAATGAACTTTATGAAAATATACGATATGGTTCAATATTCTTTAAAATATTGCGTCAAACATCACAACATTCACAACTAAGGTCGAATTTCAAGAGGGATTAGAAAAGTTCAGTTAGTCTTATGGTTACTAAGGCAGATCGACATTCATCGTTGTCTGCTTTCGAAACCTGGCATAACTTATATGCGGCTTTTTGTTCACAATGTTTTGTTTTTAATTATTATGTTTTTTTTAACTTTTCTTTAACGAACGAAGTCGGGTATTATATTTTAAATGGGCAGTTTGTATAGAAATGAAACAAAATCATTGCAAGTTATGAAAATGTTTATTTTTTCATTAAAACATACTTAAGTAAGATAAAGTAAGTAAATGCTCATAGTTCAAAATTTATATACATTTTATAATCATTTATCATATTCAAACCTAACCATTTATAAACATTTTTAAAAAGGTATGCTAATTCTTGGAAGTTTGTTTTCAAGAAAAAGAATTAATTTGTGAAATGTTTTACAGATAAGCTATAAATGTAGTGAATCATCATGTTATTTAAATAGAAAATGCATTTCCATTTATAACAATCACATCACCACAGAACCTGCAACATTTTGACGGTTTAACATTCAATCAATTGAGAATTTACTTACATAGGGTGTTTATATATACTTATAAGTAGATTAGTTAGTAGCGGAGTGGCGCACCGTCTCCTTCTATAACTTGCTGTAAGTGGCTACGCATACCGCAAACCATGTTCCAACACAAATCTTTTCCTCTCATGTGCTCCCATTCGACGACACGATCTAAGCCAAATTGTTTTTATTTCGCACTTCAGATGTGTCCCAATTTAAAACCATTTGACCCCATAGGTTTTCTATAGGGTTCAAATTGGGACTTTTAGATGGCCATTTAATAACTGTTACACCTTCTTGAGCAGCTAACCAATTCTGCACAATGCCAGCACGGTGGATGGAGTAATTATCTTGTACGAAGTAAATATTTGTATTTGGATAGGCAATTTTTGGTTTTGCTCCTGGACGATTTCGCTGAATATTTCCAGTGTCTCCATAACGTCTTAGCCATATCCTGACCGTATTTCTCTAAAACAAAAAAATATAATTATCATTTTTGAAAAGGTGTAGGTAACTTGTATAGAGTGGGTGTAATGGGAAAATAGCCAAATACACGATAAGAAATACTTATCACACGTCTATAAAAAATCTGTTAGTCTTTACATAAACACATCAACACGGTCTAGGGATATTTTTAAAAAAGCGAATTACTATCAATGTGTTAATTATTTATATGACATGTATATATTTAAAAGATACGTTATTTAATATTCTACCATTTTTTAATAATGGTTAAGGTACTTCGATTAAAATTTCAGGATTTTATGGGAAAAAAATGAAGCATAGACGGAAACCGTATATGAATTAACTTTTAATTTATGAGTAAAAACTGAAAAAAATAGAAAAATCATTTAATTTGTGTTTATAAACTTGAAGTTAGTAGTATGAGAAAGCGCCCATGATGTTCATAACACATCGGCAACGATTCGGCATGCTCAGAACAAGGTTGTCAATGTCTTGCTGCGGAATATTGTCCCATGTCCTTCTGAGGTGCGCAAAAAGTTGATCTTCTGTAGCCAGATGAAAATAAGTACAAGATAAAATAGGAACTTCCTTCAGAGCTCTTCTTTGCAGCATATCCCACGCATGCTCAATGGGATTTAGATCTGGCGATTGAGCAGGCCAGTCTAAGGCCCTAACATTGTGTGTATGTAACCAAGCTGCTACCGTTCTCGCAGTGTGTGCCCGGGCATTGTCGTGCATGAGCAGGAAATCTTGCCCCATTTGTGTTCTGTGGGGCAAGATTACGGGCCCCAGCACCTGTTGGACGTATCGTTCTGCCGTCATATTGCCCCGCACCCAAACGAGATCCGTCGGTCCTCCAAGACGAATTCCTGCCCAAACCATAATTGTTCCTCCTTGGTATGGGTGAACTTCCTGAGGGTTCTGAAGACGGCTCCATCGTCCAGGAACTCGCCAAACACGCGTCCTTCGTGAATCTGGATGGAAGCCGAACCTGGATTCATCCGTGAACAGCACATTGGACCATTGCTCACGGCCCCAGTCCACGTGGTTCCGAACCCATTCTAATCGTCGTCCACGATTGCCTCTCCGTAAAGGTGGGACCCGGAGTGGTCTACGAGAGCGTAGATTGCTTTCATGCAGTCGCCTTCTTACAGTTTGGTCACTCACAAGCACTTGGTGTTCCACTCGCAGCCTTTGGACCAATTGAGTCGCCGTTGCATTTGGTTGAGCTCGCGCAGTAATTTGTAAATTTCGCGCAGTAAGTACGGTCGTCTCACGTTGTGCTCACGCGCCGCAACCAAATTATTGCAGAGATGGAGGGTCTACAGGGTTCGTTCGAGTGTATAACGAGCCGCTACCACTCAGTATGCGTGTTCGTGCCAATGACAACACTCACGTGGCCACCGAGGACCACATGGCGAGTGCTGTCGCTGCGGAGCAGGGTTTGTGCACCGGCGTGATCGACGAACCTCACAAGACGGACATCGGACGTCGCCGTCGCGTCAATCTTTTTCTTTCTTTTTTAAAAAACGTTGCCCCACACTAGGAATTTCTTTCTGTATCGTGGGTGCGTTAACAAACATATAAACGCACTTACATAAACACCCAGAGCCGGAACAACTATCTGTAGGTCATACAAATATTTGTTCCGTGCGGGAATCGAACCCGCGACATGCAGCGCAGCAGTCATACGCTCAACCGTGCGCCCGTGCGCCAATGTGCGCGCGGCGCATCCTTGCTCACACTTTCGCTTTGACTTTGTCCATTTAGCTGAGCGGGCTGAAAGGGTCCAGTAGCCTGAGGGACCCGAGCGAGTGCAGCGGTCCAAACCGCCCACAACGCCAGCACTAAGCAGCGACTCAGCAAAGTCTCTTGCACCGCACGCGTCTCCCAGTGCCCGCAAGCGACCCCAGTACGGCGGACGACGACGAACATCCACACAAGAAGCGGCGCATCTCGCACTACCGCCGTCCCTCCCCACCCACCTCAGGATACGCCACCACCTCCTCGGGCAAGCGACAGGCCGAGGATAACGGAGACGAGCGGACCAATGTCAAAGAGGACAATGGCAATACCCTCAATTGCAGTTGCACTGTAAAAGATCTCGGACCCAGACCTGTCCCTGATGAGTTTACAATATCTGGAAAGTATTGAACGATCATCATGGACACAAACGCAATATCCGGCTATCACAAGTTATGAAATCCGCCGAGCGTATAAGGACGAGTTCAAACAGTTGTATCCGGAATACAGGTCGCTGCACAGGCGTCTATGGCAAGTGGTTGCCCATTTTACTAGTCTCGAAGTTGAGTATCGAAGCGCGCATCCTCTGTCAGTAGAGTGTAAAAGGGCGCATCGAGGACGAGTTCGCGCGCTTTAAGAACGACACCAGCTACAACCAGGAGAAGCGGTGCTATAACCACCTACATTCGAAACTAACTCACATAAAACTGCGCGTGTCAGAATATGACAACAAACAAAAGTTTATTTATTTATTTTAGTATATAGAGGACTTACAGCTAATAAATACAACAGAAAGCCAATTACAAATCCTCACATATAGACTTATAACAATAATTTAGGTATGGTGTGAGCACAAAAACATAAAACTCACCTCTTTAATGAAAGTAACATGCAAATACTTAGTTTGCAATTATATGACTGATGAGAAAGAAAATAATAAATTAATAAAAACAGAAACAAACAATATAACCTACTGCTACTTGAAAAATTTGAGGCTTAAGTACCTTCTGCATTAGTTATGTAAGTATAGTTAATTCAACTGCACAGCATGATGTTCTTCTTGTTTACGTATTTTTAGTTCGCTTCTTAAGCCGTCGGGTTTTTTGAATTAACTTTTTTTATTTACCTATAACTTTTTAGGAAAAATATTTCTTTTTTTTTTCGAATTTTGTACATTTATTAAATCACTTCTTAAAATTCTTTTTTTTCAGATATCCCATCCCACACGATTAGCTGAGAAGACACACATACCTACTGTATTGTTTCAACTTATATTTATTTGACAACTCACGTAAGAAATTATAGAGAGTAAGATTTCCCGGGGAATTGTGAATCGTAATTTAAGATTACTGTTCTATTTCTGGTTTATATCAAAGTTTACTTGTTTAATTTTTTTTGGGGAGGAATGATGTATCGCCTCTGCTGACGCGATACGTTTGTTTATTTGCATAACGCAGGCGCTACATACGACGGGCCGACGGCACAGCAAGGACGCCAGTCGCCAATCGTTGACCTATACTCATACTGTTAAGTTAGGTCTTATTGTTCAGAGTAACTAAATTTAATTACGTATTTGTTGTAAGTGTCACGAGAGAACAATATAGTACGGTTTTATTTTATCGTGAATTGTTGTTTCATTGGCCCACCAGTACCTAACCTAAAAATAAAAATATTTTTTTCTATCAAAGAACCTACAATTCTACACATTTATATAACAGTACTAGAAGAATCTTTTGGTGTTTGAATGAAATTGCCACTAGGGGGCAATGTTGGTGAACATTTCTAGAAATGAAAAACATTTATTCGACATCGACACAATGCGACAGCAACTATGACAGAGTAAAAGCGAAGAATAGTAAAAGGTACAAAAAAATTCGTTCTTGCGAAATTGTCATAAGAATTTGTATTGAAAACAAGATGGCGCCGGTAGATCCAATTTTGGTTTCGCGCCAAAAGTTCCTGCACTCTGGGAAGAAATTCCTAGTCTATGCTACTCGACCGATTTTGACAAGACAGGAGTCAAAATTTTCTTTACCGTTTTAGTTAAAACTCACTAGCCCCGTTTCTGTAACGAAACTTATCGCAAAATTAATGTAGCGTAAAACGCGCGTTAGTTGCTGTGATTGGTTGCATGAATTTTTAATCATCAATTGCAAGACTTGACTAGAATTTGAATTGTGAAGCGAAAATCATTTGTTTCCAGAAAGGGGAGGTCAGGGGAAGACCGCTTTTGAAAAAACATGAGTCTAAATTTTCGTTTTCTTTTTCGATATGATTTCTGACGCAAATAAAATTATTTACATAATATGATAATATTGACATAATTTTCCATACTCAACGCCACCTAACTGCCAGTTCCCCAGGTCAAAATTATCGGGCTGTTAACGTAATCGACGATTAATCGCCTGTTAATTCTACTTTCAGTTTCTCAACACCCAAATTTGACAAGCGTTTAACAATTTGTCACATTTGAGATAAATCTCGAATTAACCACATGTTACAGCAGTTTTGGGTTTCTGAGAACCATTTTCAATGTTAATCTCTTGTCAACGAGCCTAATTTATAATTGTTGGAAATTGGTCGATTATTCGCAGATTAAAATGAATATTATGATTTTAAAGGCTTATATTACGATAAAAAGATAATAGGGGTCGGCTAAAACTATGGTATGGGCTGAGTTATAAAAAATATGTTAATTTAGATCAATTATGTAATTAGCAAGATTTAAAAAAAATAGGATGTTACAAACTTTTTAAATTAATTACATTATAAAAAATTGACACAATTAACAAAAATAGTTATTTTGTATTTCGGTAAATAAAAATAAAATAAAAAAAAACTGACCTGGGAATCAAACCTTCCTCACGCGCATTAATGTTAACTGTACCCAGATGCATGTATGCAGATTCGCTCGAATCTTGATGATATCGATTATCCACACCTCAGTTCAACGTTGATCCATATATACAACGATAGGTATGTTTCCTGGGTAGATCCTTGCCCTAAAAAATAATCCAGGACAACATAAGATAAATGGTACACCATTTATCTTATGTTGTCCTGGATTATTTTACCCTGCATCATCCAACGGTTTGGAACATACCTCCAGCCCCGGATCTACGATTCATTCGAACCGGGGCAAAACCTTGATAGTGGCGCCCCCTCCCTTCAGTGTTTGAGAAAAACTGTTAAAACTGCCAATGAGTAGCATTTGTTAAAATAATAATCCTATAATACATTTAAACTTTTTATTATCTAATAACTAATAACTTTCATTTGTGACATATCTCATAAAACAGAAACACAGAAAAAATATATAACCAGGAAAGACTACAACTTTACACGGCGTGCTTTCTTTTCTGCGAAAGATTCTATTAGCTCCTCAAAGTCCGTCGCATAGGCAGTTTCATTTTCAATGGCTAAAAAAGTTAGTTTTAAGCTATAAAAGTTTGTTTTTCAAACATAATATTCGATTACAAAACCTATGAGATTTTAGGAAAAGAGGCTTCATTTGTTCGATATTTCGAATTCTTGTCTCAAGGATTTGGCGCACCCATGAAACTGCCGCCCGGGGCAAGTGCCCCGGTTTGCCCCCCCTTAGACCCGGGGCTGCATACCTCAAGACATCGAGCTTCACGATCCAAGCGCTAGTGAGGACCACACGTCGCTTGTTTGTAGGCACTTTATGATACTGACAATAAAGTTCATTATTCAATATCATCAGGCTCAGTTCCTTCGGGAAAGAAGCGAGAATAAATAAAACGCACCACACAGTAATGTAAAAATAATTGTATTATCAACAGAAAATCAGCTGAGCTCACAAAAATCGATCATAAACAAATTAACAAAGATATTATAGAAGTAATAACACAATTTATAGGAATTTTACTTGCAAGGAATGATTTCAATTTTAACATTAAAAATACATTGATTACAATATAATACATATTTAGAAAATTTTTCGTTGTGAGGCTTAATTTTTGATATTGCATGTTTGCTTTTTTGATTCGGGTGGACTGTGGGAGGAGTGATATGAAGGAAAAGGGACTCAGTGATAGCGTGGAGGGGGACATTACGGTATGGAAGAAGAAAACGTGTTGCACCAACCCCAAGTAAGATGGGACTGGGGCAGAAAGATGTTGATGATGATGGTTCGGGCCTTGATTCCCTGAAGTGTTAGGCAGAGGTGTCCACATTTCATGTTTTGTTTAAGCCTCATATAGAATACCCATGGGCAACATATGTCACTATTTAATATCCATTTAAAACATGCAATATTAAACTTTAAACAAAATATTTTTGCTGAACCCATAGTTTTCTAAAATAAATTGTGACTCCTTTTTTTTCTTTGAGCAATGCTTTTTGGCCAATTTGTTAGAAGTGCAATCTATTCTTGTGCGTTAAAAACGAGGGTTGCCAGCAAACAATATTTTTATAATGTTACAATATTCTTTATTTCGTCACAATACAAAAGGAATAAATAAAAAAAGTTAAATCTTAAATATTTTTTAATCAGTCATTTAGGGTTGTGTTCGAAAAATTACGTATTTTTATTTCAACCCCTTCATTTATTAAGCACAATAGTTACATAGTTAAAAAGAAAATATGATTCAACAAAACTATAGAAAATGAACTAAACTATATTTTCCTAAGCTGGATTTGTAATGGGAGTAGGTTAATATTTCAAAAACAGTACTTGTTAGGAACTCTATAATAAAATTCTTTACAAATTAAAATATACAATGGGTACTAAACTTCAAAAATTAATTGCACAATTATATTGGGAGAATTCTAGACATTTTATACGTAGGTAATATAAATGTCAAATATACGATGCTTTCGGTTAAAATGTATTTAATTAGTAATAACAATATATTTTTCTATCTAAAAACTAAACGGGCTACGCACAGCAGAAAGAATCTACAATTCTACACATTTATATAACAGTACTAGAAGAATCATTTGGCGTTTGAATGACATTGCCAACAGAGGGCGCTGTTGGCTAACATTTCTAGAAATAAAAATATTTATTCGACATAGACACAATACAACAGCAACTATGACAGATTAAAAGAGAAGAATAGTAAAAGGTACAATAAAAGATTGCGTTCTTGTGAAAGTGTCGTACGAATTTGTATTGAAAACAAGATGGTAGACCCAATTTTGGTTTCGCGCCAAAAGTTCCTTCTAGGACTCTGGGAATGAAATTCTTAAAATGTTTACTAGTCTATGCTACTGGACCGATTTTGACAAGACAGGAGTCTAAATTTTCATTTTTTTATTTCAAGAATTTTACTGTTTTAGTTGGCAACACACTGGCCCCGTTTCTGGAACGAAACTTATCGCAAAATTAATGTAGCTAATAGTTAAAAGCGCGTTAGTTGCTGTGATTGGTTGCATGAATTTTTAACCATCAATTGCGAGATTTGACTAGAATTTTGAATTGTGAAGCTAACATGATTTGTTTCCAGAAATCAGGGCAAGACCGAATTTGAAAAAACAGGAGTCTAAATTTTCATTTTCTTATTCAATAATATTTCTGATACGACAAAACTCTTTACAAATAATAATATTTACATAATTTTCCATACACAACGCCACCTAAGCCTCACACCATTGATCGCCGGGTAGTCAAATCATTTCTTTTTCTTCATCTGCTTAGCTTTTTTCTTTTCTTCGCGTTTGATTTCCTTTTCTTTTATCGATTTGTAGAGTTTGTACCCGAAGAATACTGGAATAGTGAGAAAAGTATATAATTAGTTATCTTGTTAAAATTATAAAGTGTCGGAGGAGGCGGCTACAATACATTGATTAGACTGGGACTTATATAGGAGTATCTAGTATTTAAGGATACTTTAGATATATTTGCCGAGTATAAAATGAGAAAACGAATAACAGACCGGCGAGCACGGCCTACTGTGGTCTTGAGTAACACATTTTTATCATAGTTTGGGAGCATAAACCGTGATAAAATGCGTGACACAAGCCTATCACAGAGGCCTTGCTCGCCCCGCAGGATACAACATAAGATAAATGGTACAAAGGACGGTCTTATTGCTAAAAGTAAATTCATAGGAAAAACAAATGAGAAATTGCAATAAGAATCTTGAGAACCAATTGAAAACATAAGTTTCTCTTCGTATAAAACGTATGTCATTATAATATTCGAAATAATTACGAAGTTTTCTGTAAACACCAAAAAAACACAAAATACCGATACGAAAGTAAAATAGCAACTGCTAAGATTAAGGATTTCTGGAAGACGGATTTAAACATTTTAAGCATTGAAGCTAGTACATGCTAAAGGCTTGCTAAGATTTGCCTATGGCGATTGTAATAACGAAAAGATTGTCGCGTCAATAAATATATGCCACATCATAATCAAATGTCACGTCTTTGATTATATACTTGTCTAGATGCCACATTGACCCTACCTGAACGGCCCAAATAAAGTCTACTAAAATTGGTAGACTCGCTTCTTACTTACGTCAGTGTCATTTGAAACACCTAAGGGTAACGTGTTCACGAAAAATAATTAATTATGCCGGTTTGTGCTGTCAGACTGTATAGCAATTATGTGGGAAAACCGTATAATAATACCAAGAGCACTTTTCACCGGTACGTTTTGTTATTTAACTACTATTATTATAAGAACACACGATTTTTAATTCGTTGCTTTGTAGGTTAGTCCGATTTAGCCAGTGTTGTCAATTTATTACTAGGGAGATTTAACGAAACTATGGGAGACAAAATACAAATAGCATTACATAATCTTTCGATCAGAAGAACATTATTAGCCCAGCCCTGGCAATAAAATCAAAGAGAAAAATATTCCGAGAACAAACACAAAGAGATGGGTTTTAATCTATAAATTACTGTATTTTTGTTGTTACTAAAATAAATGATACACTAATCTACACAATTATTGTTTAATTTAACCTGTTTTGTTTAACTTTCATCATATTAAATAATGCAAAAAAAGGTAGGTTAATAGTTTGGAGCAGGCATCCCTAAACACATACATTGACATTTTGACGACAATAAGTACACAAGCGGTACTCACACATATCACGCAGTTGGAGACAGTTTTAGCACGTCGTTTGTTAGCATTGCTCTATCTAGACAAGTATATAATCAAAGTGTCACGTACTCAAACCTAAACATTTTTTATTTCGACAGTCGTCATCGCTGACAGGTTGTCACTTTTGTCACGGAGTCCCGAAGACAAAATTTTCTTTCTTATATTATATTACTAGATGGCGCGATATGCACCGATTTGTTATCGAATTGTGTGTAAAATTAAGCACAAAATCATAGAATATTGCGCTCTTAATTCACATTTTAAAGATTATTTGAACGGATCATTTAAAATTGATGCCAATAGATGGCGCGTTTTTCAGAGGCATTCCACTCAATTGTTTAACTTAGTATAGTTACACATTTGGGTGCAATGAAACTGTAAAAACGTTCAAAACAAGTAAAATTTCAAAATTTAAAAACCCCCGACACATTTATCTTGCGAAAACATCACGATCTAAACAGTAAAACGCGCATAACTTTTGGACGGTTGAACCGATTTTATTCAAACATAGCTAAGAACACTCTCGATACAATCACCTTTCAAGCAAAAAAAACTAAATCAAAATCGGTTCATCCGTTGAGGCGCTATGATGCCACAGACAGACACACAGACACACAGATACACAGACACACAGATACACAGCAACACACCTCAAACTTATAACACCCCTCTTTTTCCGTCGGGGGTTAAAAATAGTATAAAACAAATCGTCACTGTATTTAAAGAAAAATATATTCACGAACCGAGGAAACCCTTTTACTTGCAAGTCGCTGCTTACACCATCTATCTATCGTCGTGGAATGGAACGCGATTAATGTACAAAAAATAACCAGTGTAATCAAACGAAAAACGCTAGTTACGTCGGCACGGTTTCTTTGTATGGGATGAGGCATCTGTATGCTAGTATTATGTTATCTTTGCTTTGGTGCTCCGTGCTTTGTCAAGAGCCCCATGATAAACAATTGGTGTAATACAATGTGACCAGATTTGTAGTAATGAAACTTTAAGGCCGTAAAACACACTTAATTTTATCGATAAAAACAACCCACATAAGGGGTGCAATCACCACAACCTAAAAGATAGAGCAATTTTAGTACCTGACTTACTTATTACGATACCCACATAGTCTAACAACCTAACTTTGGACCTAGGCCTCACAGACGCGTACATTTAACTTCAACCGACACTCAAAAGAAAAGATATTTTCGTATTGAACCTTAAAAGACAATATTTTAACATAATTTCACAAGTTTTTATTGCATTTAAGGATTAACACATAATGCATTTTATGGATTTTTTGTTAGTCTGAGTTGATCTACACACTGAGAAAATAATCACAGCTCTCAGCCAATTAGTTTTAATTTTATTATTGCCTAAAAATAACCCCTTCGCAGTTTCGCTGAATTTTAGGAAATGCAATAAAAATGTAGGGTGTTTTAATCGATAAAATAAAGTAATCCTAATTTTGTAAATCTCTCTTTAGCACTGAGGTTTGCTGTCAGAGAAACCAATTATGGGTTAAGCTCGCCTGTGTACATAAGTTTTCCTTTTGTATTTTAAATGTATATTTTGTGTACAATAAAGAATATGAATATAAAGGCCTTTAAGTTGGATTTCTATGAGTTCGTACACATTGTATTATGTGCTGCGTAATGTAAAAAGTCGCTAAACATATTTCTTTAATAGACCACTTAGTAAATCGAGTAGTATACGATTATCATCATAAATTCATAGATAATAACAGAATAATATTTTTTGTTTACATGGCCCACTTAATTCTGAAATCAATGTCGAAATGCGATAAAAGGAAATAATTAAGATCGAAATCTATTTAGATTACGGTAAATCTGTGCCCAATTTGTAATTATATAATAATATGTACATATATAATTTGTTTTGTACAATTTAAATTTTATTTGGTATTGCTGATTGTATTTTTTTTTATTCAGCTTAAGTAGTGAAGGAAAGGGTTATTGGGACAATCCCACCGCACTATTCCCAAACCACTGCAACTCCTGAAATCCAGAATCAACAGTGGCAACCACCAGAAAAGCGCCGAGGCTATGAAGCTCAATGACATCCCGGATAATGAATTTAACTGTCTTGGATCCCGCAACGAAATTAATCAGAAAAGAATAAAGGAGGAGTAGGAAAACAAAAACATAATTACCACTTCCCTCCATATCAAGCAGAAGACAGAACAAACAAGGCCAATAGGCACAAAGGGTCGTTTACAACCGGTATAAGCCCTAGGCTGGGCTTATACCGGGCACCGGATAAAAATTAACATTAATAATAATGGGTCCTAATATTGTGAGCTTGTATATTTGATTCCAATAATATGTATGGCAAAAACGCAAGGAAAGGGTTAACTAAATATGTTCTAATTAGTTCATGTACTTCACTGATTAAAAACCTATTTAGTAAATCGATTTAGACATTATTTCAGGCGAAAGACGTCCATAGGACATGGCCTCGGATCAAATCTTGCAACTGAATTTTAGAGCAGTTATCCTGAACCGAAAAAGATTAAATCACATAAGGTTTGGTTTGAATGACAATGCACGGTAAGCTAAAAAGCTTGTTTAAAAAAAAAGTGTTTTTTTAGTTGTTTTTTTTTTAATAACATTGTGGGCAAAAGCTAGTCTACTATTATTGACTATTTCTTTAAATTCGTCAGAGGCATCCTGGACAATTAGCCGCTTTGTCAACCCTGCTTATCTAAACTGGTACATATTAGCATTGTTTTTTGTAGGATGGTATCCCTTTAATTCAACGCATCCCTGAAAATACTAATCCGATTACAAACATTATTTTACCGATAAAAAGAGGGTAGAATTATATGTTTGTAGGAGGTAATCTATGGAAGAATGATCCAATTTAAAAAAATCTTTAAAGATAGAAAACTACGCTATTGTTCAGTGACATTGACATGGGCTAGTGTTTATCCCGAACGGTTTCTATACTATAGACAACGGGAGCCAATCCGATGGAAGTGCTAGATTAAGAACGCCTACATTTTCAACACGACAGGACACGAATACACAAACACATGTGAAATTTACCCCCACGATCGTCAAAAGCTCTTGTACTATTTAAACACATACCTAACAAAAATAACACCAATAGCACGACAGCTGCAACCATATAGAGTTTTGACATCACTGCACTCCTAATTGCATCTTCTACACCAGCCAACATCGCGTTGTCTTTAAGTCTCGTACTCAATTTGCTTGCTAGACCCTCCTTAATCTTGGCAGCAAATCTAGCTTTATCCTCCGCGCTCATATCTTTAAACTGTTCAAGAACTCCTTTTAACTTATCCCTGATAGTTACAGATTCTTCATCACCAGGTTCCGTGGCAACCATTTTTTGCAGCGTATTCAACAAGTCCATATTCTGGATAGATTCTGTCAGTTTTTCACCGATGACTTTGCTGAGTTGCAGCCTGTCTACGCCAGGCTCTTGATCTTCTTGGTCGGCCATTTTCTATTGCGCGGGAAAGAAGTTATGGAGACTTTAAATTTCGAACTTTAGTTTTGAGCAATATACTTTGTGATTGTTAAAGTTTACGAGTGCATCGCGTATGAGTAGCAGATGCATCTGTGTTACGGGTGGCGCCGACGAGCGCCGCCCTCTTAATGTCATCCAAAAATACTGTACTGTACATTTATTTTGAGAATGTTGGCGCATCGGTCTGGTGACTGATAACTAGCTTCAGTTTGGGGTTAAATTTTGGGTGAATCGGGTGTTATGTTTTGTATTCACGAATGTACGTAAAATTCTCTCTGCTCTGTTTATGGACTATATGAAAGATTATATGAATTGAAAGGGTAGAGAAGGTTAGAAGAAAAGATTTTGCCTCAACGCCAAATAAATTAGTGTTAGGGCAAGATAATGAAGACGACTTTAGTTGATCTAATGATAGAAGTTCTGGTAAGTACATTTTATCGTCACTATTTTAAGTATTTTGAGAAGAAAGGCAGTCTAATTCACGTACGGAACCTTTTGAATCTGTCTACAATTTTCTAATGATTTTCACCAAGTTCCCGCATAATTTTGTACCCGTATGGATTCAATAAAATATTACCGCTATGTTACAATCAACCTAAATTCAATACTTTATCGTTTATCGCCCACTCGCATCCCGAGCGATATTAAAATTATCTAGGACATCACGACTGTTATCCGAAAAGGTAAGGCGGAGTAGTAACGATGAAAATTGTTTGAGTTTTAATAGTACACATCGGGAACAGTGGAAAGCTATGGAGGAGAATTTTTCAGCAGTGGGACAGCATAGGTTGAATAATAAAAAATAGTAATTCAAGTTAATAATAAAAAGTAGGTCTGTGTAGGACTGACGGCAAGAGGCCGGATTGACTGACCTTGGTACCTTGGAAAAACGGCAAGTGCTTAATATGGGACGCAACTTGCGTCAGCACTGTTGCCGCCAGCCACCTTGGTCGCACCGTCCTCTCGCCGTCAGCAGCGGCGGAAGACGCCGCTGAGAGGAAGAGGGTGAAGTACGCACCGTTGGAGGGCCGTTACCATTTTGTGCCCATTGCCGTTGAGACCATGGGCGGTTGGGGCACTGAGGCCAAGAAGCTCATTAGTGAGATAGGGGATAGGCTACGTGACAAAACGGGTGACTCCCGCTCCAGCTCGTTCTTGGTGCAAAGGTTAGGCATTGCCATCGAACGTGGTAATGCAGTAAGCGTTATGGGCACCTTTGCGCCGGGAAAAGTTAAGGGCGGGTTATTTGACTAGCTATAAGACAACGCTTTTTGACGTGTCGTTGTGACTTTGACATCATTTTTTTTTAATTTATGTAATAATAAATTAATATGAAATAAAAATTAGAGCACTAAATTATGTGTGACTCAAGACCGATCAATATTTTTTTTTAAACTGTAATTCAAGTTAATCAATTAATTACCTAGCCAACTAAATTATATTGGGGTCGGTTTTACGAGTAAGTACCGAATAAAATTAAATAAGGTTAGGAGATAAATAAAATACTGCTCTTAATAGGCACAGCACTATTTAATTCCAATTCGGCTCAAACATAATATAGTCTATGGAAATACTTGGCGGTAAAAAATCTAGTTACTTTGACAGCTAAACGTCCTAATAATAAAAAGAGGTCTCATTTTCTTAGCATGATTATGGTGAATTTAAATGGTAACCTGGCTTGTCTTATAAGAACAAGTAAGAATCTTATGCACACCGAAATATTTTGTATTGAATTGAAACTTAATAGTTGTTAGTTTTAGTTATTGTGTTGAAGTTACAGGGCGACGTTATCATTCAGCGATAAAGGTCTTAAAATAAAGAGTCAAAGAGTTCATTATTGTTTAGTTAAATATGTTTTTAACATAATTGCCAAGTTGAACAAGAAAACAATACTATATAGTTGTCGAACAAGAAACGGTATATTTGTCTTGTTTAAATATCAAAATGAAACAATAGCATCTTTACGATCACCAAACCGATCGCCGACTTAAAAAAAAGGCAGTCAAGAATTCGAATTTCAAAAAATTAAGTAAATAACCCTAACAAAAACATAGTCATTCGACTCACCAGCTTGTTACACACCTAGTGATAAACTAACGTATATATCTGGAGACAAAGACTTATCGCGTCCATATTACGTGTCTTCATATAATTGGAAAATTATTTATCTGAACATTGATAAGTTGTATCTGAATTTCGAAACTGGCTCAAGAAATAAGTGGGTATTTTTTCATAGGTTGTAAGAATTTAAAAAAGGTTACCACAGAGGCGCGACGCGAGTATTGGACAATGATGTGACGATCATTGTTTTTATATAAAAAAATCGCAAAAACATTTTTTGTTGTTTTTGAGGATCTCGTGGCTAAATAATAACAGCCGCACGGGACGATCTTCAAGGTTAAGCAACGCTTGAAGAGGTCGGTCCATGGATGGATGGGTGACCATTTCAACATACCGAGTTTCCTTCTTGCCTCGGAAAGCACGTAAAGCCGTTGGTCCCGGCTGTCATTTGAAGATCTTTAACAGTCGTTACGAGTAGTCAGAAGCTTGAGGTCTGACACCAGTCTTGCCAAGGGGTATCGTGTTACCCAGTTACTGGGTTGTGGGGGTCAGATAGGCACTCGCTCCATGTAAAACACTGGTACTCAGCTGAATCTGGTAAGACTGGAAACCGACCCCAACAGAATTGGGAATAGGCTAGGCAGATTGATTGCTAAAATATTTTTTTTTTTTGGAAAATTATCGTTCCCTCGTTGTCGCATTGTTACAAAACTAAACTCTATTTGCGATAACATTAGACATTTAAATAAGCCCATTATACAGCCCGTTTAACCGATTTTGACTTCTGTTGCGTTGGTGATACGACAAATGGTAGCTGTAGTAAATAGTTGGTTTTGGTAACAGGTTTATAATGCGTTTTATGTCATCCTTATATTTACGGGATAGAACTCAAAATCGGTTGAACGGACTGTAAAAAGAATTATAAACATGTCTAATGTTGCGTCAAATGCTACTGCAGGAAGATGATGATGTTTGTGATGGAATTTCGGCAGTAAACCAATGGATACCTATGAACCGCTTAAAAACAAAAGTACGTACTTACTTTTACTGATATTAAACTGTTTTAGGTTATCGGTTATCACCAACAAATTAACCTGCACGCTATAAACACCAACTGATAAGGATTGATAAACACCTACATAATAACATTAATATTCAACTATGAATATTATTTGACTGCTTTTTACAAGCTTTTACTTAATTTTCAATGTATGTATGTAAGTGAGTTCGGGTCAAATCTTGCAACTGGATTTTAAAACAGTTATCCTCCACCGATTAAGATTAAATTTTGCATACACTTTTAGTTTGGATGACAATGCATGGTTAGCTAAGAGACGTCATTGTATATCCAATATGGCGGACGGCCCAAAATGGCGGACTAGTCATTTTTGTGCACTGCCATGATACGGATATAAAATAAAAGGGTTTGCTGAGACTAATACGAAAAAAGTTAGTTTTAAAAAAAAACCGGCCAAGTGCGAGTCGGACTCGCGCACATAGGGTTCCGTACCATTATCCGCAAAAAACGGCAAAAAAATCACATTTGTTGTATGGGAGCCCCACTCAAATATTTATTTCATTCTGTTTTTAGTATTTGTTGTTATAGCGGTAACAGAAATACATCATCTGTGAAAATTTCAACAGTCTAGCTATCACGGTTCATGAGATACAGCCTGGTGACAGACAGACAGACAGACAGACAGACGGACAGACGGATCGCGGAGTCTTAGTAATAGGGTCCCGTTTTTACCCTTTGGGTACGGAACCCTAAAAATGAATAGTTTTATTAATTCTTAGGTACGGCAGCCTTAAGTGGTACATAACAAAACCAGTATAAGCTGGCCTCGCAGTCTATTGAAACGCTACTACGCTAGGTCAGCTCGAGTGTTGCCACTGGCGTGCGTCCGTACGTAAAAACTGTAAAATCCCCTGCTCAAATCTGTAGCGCCATCTATACCGCCACGCCGCATATACTAAAACCGCCGAACTACTAAAATACCTGACGTCACAAAATCCCACATCGCGCTATCACACAAACAGCCCGACAACAACTATCGGGCAGTTGGCCACCAAACAACACCCGTCTGGTCGAAGGACCCTGCATTTTCAAAAGTAGTTGCTGGATTTTCCACCCTGTTGCGTATAACTCCTTAGCTCAAGTTTGGGCATAAGCATCAATTATGAAACGTTATAGATAGAATAATGCAGGATTTTGGCCAAATAGATTCGTGTTATCTGCGGAATGCGAACTTTGTGTGACGTCAATTTTGGTTAGAATTTATTTGTCCACCTACTATCACCCATCAGAGTCTATTGTTTTTCGGAGGCAGGTGGAATAGGGTGTAAAAGCCCATAAACCTCCATAGAAATGGGAGGATTGGACCGAGGTAGACGGGTGTTGTGTCTGGTCAGGTCAACATCACACTATTCCCCAACCACTGCAACTCCTGAAAGCCAGAATCAACAGTGGCGACCACCAGAAAAGCGTCGAGGTAATGAAGCCCAGTTAACTAGCACTTAGGGTTGCCAACCGTACTCTAAAATAGAGTATTGTACTCTATATCATGAAGGCGTACTCTATAATCTATAACACTAATAGAGTATGCTGCAATACTCCTTTTTACATAAGGTTTACTAAACTAGTGCCCGCCACTTCAACATTTACTGAGAGAGTATTTTCGGTCATGAATGTGAAGTGGCAGGAAGAGAGAAACAGATCTTCATTGAAATTGATTTAAAATGAGCTCTTGATCTATATACATTTAGAGTTAGAATGTTTGGAGTCATACAATCTATTTAAAAACCTTGAAAATTGTTATGTGCTGCAAAAAGTACGAAAAAATACCTTTCAATATATAAAATAAATGATACTCATTTTTGGAAGTCCGTACTCTTTATTACCTCCTTTGAAATCAGATATACTCTATTTCTTCTAAGAAAAGTTGGCAACTCTACGTAGCACTACTGATAAAAAATAGCATTAAAATTAATGGGTCCTAACGTTGTGAGATGATATTTGATTCCAATAATAGTTATGGAAAAAACGCTTGAACGCACGGAAATTTGTTATAGTTTCCACAAGGTCCGTATAGTAAACAACTTCTACTGATGATGTATTCGTTCAAATCGCGCGGATAACTTTGACAGCGCGATGCAGGATTTGTGTGACGTCATATCATTAGTTCGTAGGTGGCAGCGTTGATGCCCCTACAGAGCTCAACCATAACTTTCCATCAGACGAGATCGAGGTCAAGAGCCGACTTATCATGAAATCTAGATTAATAACAATGAAATACTGTTCGTTGGTAAGAGCATCAATAGAGAACTTCTGAACCGAATACGCGATTATTTTTGTTACATGGGGACACCCTTTAATTTTCAACCTTTTAATTATTTGCAATGTTTCCTTTATTTTTTTGTACCGCTACTTTTTGCCAAATTTCGACCCAAAACCTATAGGGTACTTCCGGTTCACCTAAAATGATTTTGGTAAATAACAAGGTCTTACAGCACAAGTAAAGGGAAAATTCCGAAAAATAAAAAAAGCTGAAAATTAAGGTAAATGTTAAAAAAGTTAAAAACTTACAAGTTTTCTCGAAAATCAAAATTTGCCCATATTTTGTATCGTGTTGACTCAGGACTTTGATTTTGATACACCTATTAGGGACTAAAGATCTCAGTATCTGTTATAAAATTCAACTTGCTAGCTCCTCCTGTTCCTGAGAAAATCGGTGGTGACACACGGACAGACAGACGGACATGAGTGTGATCTTATAAGGCTTCCTTTTTTACCCTTTGAGGTACGGAACCTTAAAAATTATAATATTATAGGCAATCAATAGCAATTCCACACGTAATCCGACCAAACTACACGTTATCTCATTTACGTAACAGTCTCGTTGGATATAACGATAAACATTACTATTATCTATATTTTATTACATTGTATGTACGAGCTAAGAAACAATATTGATAAATTTGTGACCTACATGTTGTAGAGAGGAAATTGTTTCTTCACACTACAGGAGAAGCTCGTATCTAAATAATAGCCGCACGGGTCGATCTACAAGGTTAAGCTGCTGACTGACGTTTAGGTTTAAACAAAAGTGAAGTATCATCCGCCAACAACACTATATCATGGTTATCCTTGATGAGGTAAGGCAAGTCATTTATATAAAAAAGAAACAAGAAAGGACCAAGAATTGAGCCCTGTGGGACTCCCATTGTTACTATAGATCCGGGCGATCTTTTTCCATTAACGTCAACGCAAATCCTGAATGTCATTGTTTGAAGGCCTCCTACCAAGTGGATCAATGATCTGGGGCCCTAAGCAAGTAACATTCTATCATCGAAAGCGTGGCATTAGCGATTGTCAAAAAGGCAAAATTTTATGGGATTGACAAGTGATATCGAAAAACCACGTGATCAATGGGGCTGGGTCTACTCCCTAAGCACGAAGTCCGTAGTTTCGGCCTTCGTTACAAGGGTTTCCTACTCCGTATCACCTACAGACTGATGATTCGTTCGGGGCCCGAACTAAGAATGAATGACAACACAATTTGGCAGTTATACGAGTGTTTTTACCTGTCCGAAAAAATTAACATAACACTTCTTTTTTTTTCACTCCAAAATTTCGGAGTATTTTCGGACGAGGTCCACAACTTCGTTTCGTTTCGTTGACGGAGATAGGAAGTAGCCCCCTGGACCGGCCATGTGACTGGGTTTGGTTTCAATAGGCCTTAAATTTTCATCTTGATCAAAACGCACGTCTGCGGGAGTTGTGCATTTTCATCAAGACGAAAATGGAATATGCATACGATTATTTTCTATAAATTGAATTGAAATTGGTTCCATATAAAATTGATTCGATATGTAAGTTATTTTAATTAAAATTGAACGTTTTCATAATAATCCATAACAAACTGCTATGAGTAAGACGCGATAAGCTAATAATATTCACGAATATAAGCTAAATCATAATGAATATTCATAAAATAATTCTAGAAATACTCTAGAAAAGAGTTTATGAATATTTATGTTTTTTGTGTTTTTCCGAAATAAATTATTTCGTTGATCCGGTTCTGTCATCGAAACCTTTCTTCTATATTGATGAGATAGAACTAGTTCAAATTTGGCGCCATTTTCTGCCAAACCAAACATGAGGGCTAAGAAGCCCTGCACCTTACCACCAGGCGAGATAGTGGTCACACGCGAGCCTAACCATTATAAAAAAAATCCGGCCAAGTGGGGGTCGGACTCGCGCACGAAGGGTTCCGTACCGTTATCGCAAAAAACGGCAAAAAAATCACGTTTGTTGTATGGGAGCCCCACATAAATATTTATTTTATTAGGTTTTTAGTTATAGCGGCAACAGAAATACATCATCTGTGAAAATTTCAACTTTCTAGCTATCACGGTTCATGAGATACAGCCTGGTGACAGACCGACAGACAGACGGATCGCGGAGTCAAAGGAAGATACAAAACACCTAATAACACTACCCAGAACACAGGTTTCTTCCACCAAGGCAGAACATGACACCTGTTTCCCTAAAGGGTTATGCCGAGGTCTACCGATAGTACCTACACCCACACACCCCCACCAGCTCCATGAAATAGGGGTAAGTCTATTGACATCAACGAGGCATCAATCCAGAAGCCGGGCTGAAGCTGCTGCTGAGGAATACCGGATGGATGAAAAAGCCAATAACACTTCATCCAAGACCGCATTCATCGAAGCCAGACGCTGTTGTCACAACATATTTTTAATCGCCCTATTTATAACAACTAATTGTAATGTTGATATAGCCGCAAACCACTCGAGGCAACATAATGACCTCTTATCTAGACAAACTTTATCTAAAACCAACACAACTCTTTCACTAAAATACCCAAACTCACAAATAACACACTTTTCACAACCATACTGGAAACCGGCCACTCCCAACTTGGTTTACTTGTTCACTGTCAGCCTGAACATCAAAAAACGGGCTTATCTACAATCACTATTTCGAAGGAACACATAATCACAACACAGTAAAAAAAACACAATAAATACTTACTGATCAACGCAAACACCAGCAAAATAAACAGAAGCGCCAGGAAAGTTCCTCCAGCGTAACTTCCAAACACTTTTGGCACATCCCCCGTCAACATAGCCTTCAAGTTTTCCTTCACATCATCAGCTAGTTCCACAGTATCCAGTAATTCCATCAACACTTTCCTGGATGGAGGTTTTCCAGGTTCCGAACTCGCTGCTATCAGCTCCTGGAGTTTATCAAGCGTTCCTTTGTCAAGAGTGTCCATCTTGGGCGAATTTTGTCGACAAATTAAATATTTTTAACGATATGTTTCTGAGTTCATTATCTGTAATGAAACGTGGAGTCCACGTTGTAGGTAAGGAGCGGTGCGGAGCGTAAGATTAGAGCGAGTTGATAAGCTTTCTGATACAGTCTTGGGTGGCACCGATAATTCGGTAGTAATGTAGTACTTGTACAAGATTGGTGTATGGTAATTACTTGATATTTTTCTTTATACCATATTTTCCTTCTCAGTTCTTTGTGGCTAGATAATAATAGCCGCAATAAACGTTTTAAGGTTAAGTTATTCTTGCCAAGGTCGGTTCTTGAATGGGTGACGATCCAATCCATACCAAGACATCTTCATGCCCCGGAACGCACGTCTTGGCGCTCCCGGTCTTGTAGATATATGAAACCGGTACGGGTATTCTAGAAGTCCAGAAGGCAGACCACCACTCATGCCAAAAGGTATCGCGTTACTCAGCAAGTTATTGTGGAGGTCAGACAGGCAGTAGCTCCATCTGAAGTACTGGTATTCAGCTCCATTCGGCTAGACTGGAGGCCAACCTCAACATAATCGGGAAAAAAGTATTGATCCTCCCCCCTCGAGATTAGTGCGATGAGCAAGGTCTAGCTTAAGGCGCCTCTCCGAACAAAACGCCGCGCTAACCGTGTTTTGTGCAGTTTTTAGGAGCTATCTACTCGTTATTTAAAAAGAAATATCAACTAATAAAAATACATTTAATTTCTACATAATATTGATTCCAAAATGGCAATTTCTTTTTTTTTATAGAAATGTATCTTTCACTAATCTCCTTCCAACAAAACCATAAAAATGAGAAATAATGATTGATAGCATGCATCTCTCCTCGTAAAGTGTTCATTAATTAATTTGTGTACAATGGATAGACAATTTAATAACGATCATTTTGTAACTTTTATTTTTCAAAAGACCAAAAGATTTTATTTTAAAATCTGGGAGTATTCACTACTGTCATTCATGCGCCACCGGTGTGCCTCTAGGGCACTAGGAATGATCAAAGTTTTTTGGTCAGGGTACGACCTTATCACCAAAAACAGTTAGAAATCGCTTCCGCCACCTCTTTTGTCTTACGTGTTATTATAATAAGCATTGATTACACAAGTGTCATTATAATCAATCTTTAGCGCCCGTTCACAAAGACCAAATTGGTGAGATTTTAAGAGAGCGTTTGTTTTTTTCATACTATAATTATATTATCCTTCCTACTCCTCGTGGATCAGTATGTAATAGCAGCTGCACGATTCGATCTTCAAGGATAAGCAACGCTTTTCGAGGTCGGCCCCAGCGGATGACAATCCAATACCTATCGAGATGTAGGTCCATCTCGATAGGTATTGTCCCCGACCTACGTCCATCTTGGTTTTTAAGGTTCCTCAAAAGGTAAAAAAAGGAACCCTTACAAGATCACTCTCTTGTCCGTATGTCCGTCTGTCTGTCCGTGTTTCATCACCGATTTTCTCAGGAACGGGTGGACCTAGGAAGTTGAAATTTATACCAGATACTGAGGTCTATAGTCCCTATTAGGTGTATTTAAATCAACACGATAAAAAGATATACCGAAATTTACCTTAATTTTCAACTTTTTATTTTTCGGAACTATCCCGTTACTTTTGCTGTAAGACCTTGCTTTTAACCAAAATTGTCAATTCAAGGTCAACCGGAAGTACCCTATAGTTTTTGGGTCGAAAACCTATATGTTAGTCCCCGTTGACCTAGAATAACGAAATTTGGCAATTTTTTTTCCTTTATTCGTGCTGTAAGACCATCATAAAAATAAAAAACGTTGAAAATTATAGGGTGTCCCCATACATACATAGTTGACGCCACCCTGGGTACGGAACCCTTCGTGCGCGAGTCCGACTCACACTTGGCCGGTTTTTTTTGTTTTGTTTTGGTTGTCAGTTGTAGATCTCCGATATTCGTTCCATGTAATCAGAAGAAGAAGGGAGGTCTTGCTTGACGTAAGCAGATTTAGACTCTTTAGCGCTTCAGCTACCGTTCCGTCCAGCTCCGCTCTTTCGTAAAGACCACGGCTGAGCGGATTAGACCGAATTTTTTTAGTACACCGGTAGACCATGATCTGGATTAAGAAATCAATGATACTTATTATTCTAGTACATGTTCCCTCATACATTTAGATATTAACGCGGGCGAGAACGCTGGTTTTGAATACGATTAAAATAATTGCTCTGCTTTCCGAGCCGGTTTATGTGAATAGCACCGGCAGAGACGATCGGCAATTAAGTCATTATTTATTTTGAAGTTATTCCAGTCTTAAGGTTTAACTAGTCGACGGCACGAACTATTTTGTGCGCGAGGTTAAAATGCATGCTATCTCATCCGACAACTCGTGCGAAAGAGATAGATACTGTGATGAGCAGTAAAAAGCTAGTTCGCGTTCAAATTAGCACTTTTGCAAATTTGTATCGAAATGGATGATGATTTAGGACGAAAACGAGCGCGCGAAATTTTATAAACAGACCTTTGGGAGTATGGATATCATGAAAAACGACTAAATGTATTCAAAATCAAATTATTTGCATTGTTGAATTACTAATCTATCCCTGTATGGAGGCCGTTTTGCAATTTCCCTTCTTTTTATGATATTTATTTCCGCCCAAAGATGCGTTAAAACTAGTGTAAAATATGGAACTTTCGACGCTCATAACATTCAAATATTTTTTTTTTTACTTTTTTGTTTCCATACAGGGCTAGATAATGATGAGACAAATTGATATAATTTTTTATTTTGAACATACATCGTCAAACAGAGGAGTAATTGCCAGACTACGTTTGTATGGAAGAATGATCGACTAGTGTAACCTTAAGTTGTTTTATCAAGGACGTAGTCGTAAAATTAAGAAATAACTAATTATCTTCCTGTTTAATTATGTTTTTAGCCACACAAAGCTCATTTACATTGGGTCGCCGCACTGAAGAGCAGTGGTGGCCTATTGGCCCGACTTATTTTTTATTTACTAGATCTTGCCCGCCGCTTCGCCCATAAAAAAATATTTTGTCATCCCATGGGAACGCATTACCGGGATGAACACTATCCTTTGTCCTTTCCAAGGTCTCAAAATATTGCCATACCAAAGGAGAATGCTCATGGATGTATGGAATCCCGTACCATGATGCATCAAAATTAAACTTTGTTTTTTATAGATTACACTGATCATGTTAACTCTTACAAAAGTTCTTTTTGAAAACAAAACCCGGATTTCGGAGTTATTTTATAAAATCGAAAATAACCTAAAATTTGGTCTATTTTGTACGACGCTACCAACGACGTAATTTATATAGACACGATATACATGGATGTTATAGTTATTTATTACACAAAAGAAACGATTACTGGTTCGTCTTTTCATCAAAAATCGATTTTATTAGATACATTCTATCTACATCATTATGACCGGCTGTGAACGGCCAATTAACCATAGATAAAAGAATGATAATCTTTTGAATAAAGATTCTATGAGATTCTATTATATTCTTGTTTATTTTTAATTAATGTAGAATCGGCTAAGTATAATTTTTTAAAGTGATCATGACTCTTTCAAAAATCAAGGGTAAGTTAATCATAACATGTGAAACGGAACGTCATTTTAAGGGAGTAGTTTATCAATATCCATACTTTTAAACACAACATTAAATTCCCTATTCAAAAATCAAATCCCCGACGCGTAATGTCGTAAAAAAATATGAAACAAATTACTTTATAATTTTGGTTTTGATGCGCGAGACTTTTTGGTACCACTTTTGGTCATTCTCCTTTCATTATCTTAATTGGTTCAGCGGTTTAAGCGTGAAAACGTAACAGACAGACCGAGTTACTTTCGCATATAATATTTATATAAAATATTAGATAGGATTTATTTATTTTATTTATTCATTTAATATGCACGGGAACGCTTTGCAGTAATTACATCAATGAAGCACAAACTTTTCGTCTCAAACGGTGAAGAAAATCTTTTTTATGAAACTGCCATGTCCTAGAACCAAAAATGTGTGATATCTACCAACCTACACTAGGTCAGTCTGGTAGATACAGCCCACTGTCCCACAAAGGGGGTCCATGTCCAAGCAGCTGATTTTGCTAGCATAGCAAAATCAGTTTTTAATGTTAGGCGCTTAGTTTCCTAAAATGCAATTTCCCAATCCGTTGTTCTCTTGAAGTGTTGCAATTGATGTTAAGAATTGTGGCAATTTTCTTAAAAATTTTATTAATCAGTTTTATGGTTGAAAATACATAACAAAGTGATTTGGATTTTTCTCTTCCATTAAGTATTAAAATTATATTCAAATGCATTGGATTTTTTTTTTGTTGGAAATGTTCTGATGAGAAACCTTGCACTGGGTGTTGGGATACCGTCCCTACTTTGCTAGACTGTGTTTGCAAGGACCTAATTGAGGTTTGAGAAGTCTTTATTCACTTATGAATACAATTAGGGATGTTTCTTAGGTAGAAAAATAATAATTCTATTTAGTTAGTTTCATCAGTGAGATTATCAAATAATATTGGACACATATTTTTTGCTTTACCAAATCAATAAAAATGGACAAAGTTAATGTGCATCAAACTTCAGGAGTGGGGACATGTGACGTCACTAAGGCAGTACAAAGTGTACTAGCAACGTGACGTCACATGATATTTCAACGCATTATATCGTGGTCACTTTATTACGTGTCAAAAGAAAAAATACGTGTCCAATATTAATCTACCTGACAGACAAAAATCGAATTTTCAATAAACTACCCTCTTACATGTGAATATTAAAAATAACATAAGTATGTAGATTAATTATTTGGTCTAGTAGTTGCAAGAACTACAGCTCAGCATGAGGTCCTAGCTTCTATTCCCGGGACAGGCAATGTGTTATTGGATTTTCCCATCTGGATTATCTCAGTAGCAGCCAGGAATTTGGGCTTGTACCTGGTTCATGGCATTAGGCTCACTCTCAATATTTTGCTGGCTTTGAGTTATTTGTGTATGTGAATTTTAGGTTTAATAACGGATTTGCTGAGAAGTCTTTAAAAATTGTATCTACCTACATCTTATAATAATGTATGTTACAGTGATCCTTTAAGAATTAATTCATTTAACTATTAGGACACACATTTTACATTCTGTTCTACCAATATTCAACAAAATGCTTTAAGATTGTAAAAAAGATAGTTTTAGGTAGGTATTTGAATTGGTTTTTAATGATTACTTCATTTCATGTTAGTATGATTTTTCTACCCACATTTGAACTATTTTCTTTTGGCACTTAAAACTTTTTTTTACTCTTCACAAAGACCCTTTGACTACTTTATTACTGGGTATAATGTGAGGGTCATCTAAAGCAATAATATTAACTATAGCTGTCCCCCGCAGCTTCTCTCCTGTCAACTGGCTACCTACCTACCCTTTCTAATTTTTTGTAGACCTATTAAAAACCAATATATTTGTAGTACATAGTACTTAGGTATAATTAGCCACTACCCCAGCGCATGCGGATAAAGCAGTTTGATAGCGCTTTTTCTGCCGAGTTACTTTATAAATATCAAAATTAAAGGCTTACCTAGAACTTTAGCATAATGCTATACAGTCTAAAGCGTTCCTCTATAATGTGGCTATCATATACATAAAGAATTTTCAAACTGACTGGTAGTTCCAGAGATTAGCACGTTTAAACAAACAAGCAATCATTACATTTTATTATATTAGTATAGATTATTGTTTCTTTGTAGGCGATAGTCTAGACCCATTCCTAAAAAACTCGGAGTAAAGTTACAACCAGTATCAACAACATACATTTTTTGAGGTTTAAGCTTGGCGTAACTTTACTTCGTGTTTATGAATAAGGGAGTAGAACTAGAGGTCCGATTTTTTTTTTTTTTACTAATAGAGAGTTACCGCTGAGTACCAAAGGGTACTTTAAAAAAAAAAATGTTTTCTTTATGCCAGTTCAATACAATTTTTACTTAAAAATTCCGGGCCATTCAAGAGCTGATAATATTGACTAGTAACTATAGCTGGGATCAACCGTATTGCACTAGCATTACTTTTGAAAATGTTCATAAAGTAATTTTTTTTTTAAAGTACCTATGTAGGTAGATTCCGATGGCATTCTCAGATGGATTTTCTGTTATTTTGATAAACTTTTGCTTATTAGAGAGGAGAAGTTCAACTATAATTAATTACCGGCCTGTGTAAATAAATAAACCCTTTTAGGACCTAAATTTTCAAATGAAATAAAATAGTAAATAACGCGGCAAATTCCGCGATAATTGACAAAAAAATATTTTAAACAATTTTCATATCGCACGGAAGAGAAACTTATGTTTGACTTATTATATAGTAATAAACTAATGGGCAAATAAGTATAGAACAGTCTTACCTGATAAACTGATGACAATGATCCCAGGAACAATAAAAACACTGTTAGAAAATGCATGTTCCAATGGGCCCTCAGAACCGCCACTTAGATCCACCATTGTTGATTAATACTGAGATATTTCTCCTAATACTGCGATAAAACGGTCAATTCACTAAATCAGATCTTAAAATATAGCATTTCTAGTAAAAGAAAACCCGTTTTCCCAATAAATTTATCAAAATCTTCGATCCGCAAAATAATAGAAATGCAAACGACAACAAGTTTCAATGTTTTCTATTGATTTTGAATATCTGATTTGGATACTAGTCTTTTGGGTTTCGAAATCAAAGTCAGGAAGTAGTAGTGCCATACAAAAATACTGTGCTGAATTTATTATTTAAGTGGGTCGAAATATTTTTGTTTGTTATCGCACAGTATCACTAGGTTTACAATGTTTTTATTATACTATACCTTTCTGATTACATACATTGGTAGACCACGGTCATCAGGTCTTCGGACTTGTATGGATTTAAAAGCTTGTTGAATTAAAATGTACTCTGTGATTGACACGACATAACAGTGCGTTACGCGCGGGGCTGTTGCCCGCACCGCAGATTATCTTATGACGACTAAAAAACATGAGCTTGTTTACCAAATTCGTGTTCGTAACCAGTGATATTCAAATAAACAGATACGTTATACACTCACTAAACAATTAAAAAAGTGTTCCGCGCAGCAGCGGCAGCACACATTTCATTCATCTGACATTTCACTACAAGTCGAAAGGGATGGCTCGATAAAACCAACAAGAAGAAAAGAGACAGCTAGTGTTTGTCACTGTCGTGTGAAAATGTAAACAAACATTATTCTGACCACCAATGTTGTTATCTTTTTCTAACCTCCAAATATCAGAATATTAGGGAAAAAAAAAAAAAAAATAGTAAATTGAGGTGTGTTGCGTACTTACATATGGTATGAGATCCCTTCTGTTTTATGTACTTTGGTATCATAATTGGTACAATTTCTAAATACACACGATGGCATTTTTTTTATTTTGTTTTTGTTTCAACAAAGCCTATCGCTCTTCGCCATGCGTGACATAAACTAAAGACTAAAGGTCACAATTGTGACCTATTCGAGTCTTCACAATGCGCGCGCTCATAACATATCTGTTTATTTGAATAGGTTTGGAGTTAAGGTCAAACCGCACCACGCATCAGCGGAGCGACGCGACGCGACACTTTATCTCATACAATATATTATGTCGCGTCGCTCCGCTGACGCGCAGTTACGCCTAATGTGGTCTCACCTTTACTAAATGGTCTTCAAAATGTAAAATTTCATAATATTTTGGCTTTTAGCGTGAGTTTGTCTACTATTTTTTATTATTTTGAATAATTTCCAAATATGGCAGATGTTAAGTACGGGTTTTACCAACCACTACTTTAATAGAGCTTGATGTTTCAGAAAATTGTACGCACCTTCATTTCGAAAAAAGGGGCCGCGCAAGACTGCGGCATAATCAATGTTATATTTAATCGCATTTCTACGGCATTTGAAATGATTTTAGTTCAAATTTCGCTTCCGTGCGCGTAATAACAATGTATCTAACAGCTCTATCTAAGGACCTTACTCACCAGCGGCCCCAACTGGTGGCCAAAAAACGGTTCTTCTCATTATGGTTTCCTACTTCCTAGCGATGCAGAAGACCCAGAGACTTGAAAACTTCATTCTTAAATAGTGTGTGTAAAAGGGGCATGCTTGGTTTTCATACAGATGGAGGAACATGCAGTATCTAGTTACATTTATATCTGTGAGAACTTCGTTCTCACTGTGAACTGAGAAGACCACGTAACTTGGACTACACATCGTATGTGTGGTCGCAGTAAGGGCACAATGAAAAAGAATATTCTTTATTCCTAGGGAAGTTTTCATAACATTTTACTATTCATCCCATAATTGTTGAGTCTAACTGTACATTTACTTGCCACCATGCTTTTCTAAGGAAAACAAACAATCATAAAAGTTGGTGGCGCAGGAATACGGTGATGTGGGTAGGACTTATCTAGCTAACTCTATGGGCAAAGATATAAAAAATATATGCCTTTTTGCTGGCAGGTGGAACAGGGTGTAAAGACCCACCAACCTCCATAGAAAAGGGAGAAATCTCCAACCAGACGAGTGTTGTGTCTGGTCCGGGCAACTGCCCCACGGTTATTGTCAGACTGTTGTATGTATTCAAATCGCGCCGAAAACTTTGCTTGCGTGATGCAGGATTTGTGTGACGTCATGTCATTAGTTCGTAAGTTGCGGCGTCGGTGCCGCTACAAATCTATTACGTTTAAATGAGCAATTTTTATAAATATTCTGAATCTCGGAACGGCTCCCAACGATTTTCATGAAATGTAATATGTAGGGGATTCGGGGGCGATAAATCGACCTAGCAAAGTTTAATTTTTTTAAAAAGTCGTTTTCTCTTATTTTCACCCGGTCGCACAGGTACTGTATTTAAATAAAACAAAAAATCTATTATAAATTTATTATTGAAAATACACAATTATGTATATCTTTTGGCCTTAAAGTAACATTAGTGTATACAATACTAAAACAAATAATAACACTAATGACACATATTCAATACAACAGTTCTATGACCACTATCATACACGTTTATAATTAAAACATTTTTATTTATTTATAATAATCAGGAGTAAAAATAGTATTTTTTTTATAATAGGTATGTTCTTGATTGGAATGTTGCCCTATGTGCTACAATGTCATCCGTATATCTACGTTTTTTTTTAGTTATAACTGGCAACTTTGTTTTTTTTGGAATGTGAAGATACGACCCATTTTTTTAAATTTGTTAAGTTCCTGTTCACTGGTTCACAGGGAAGATTCTGCCATTATTTTAAACTGGCAATTTTCATGAATGAATAGATATGCGTTTTTCTCTCTTTCTTTGTCGTTTTTCATGACAAGGTTGCCAGTTTCAACCTCACATTAATAACGTTAATTTATAATAAAGGTTAGTTTATTTACACACCCTGTTAGACGATTCTAATCATTTTCGATTCAGTCGAATTTGGACATTATTCTTTTAATACAATTTGAAGAACCTCAACTTGAAAAGAATTATCACAGAATATTATGAGGCGATCTTCAAATTTCGATAATCGATTTGTAAAAAATTTGGTCCTACATAAAACATTTTAATCATATTCTCTACCAAAATACATTTTTAGTTAAAAAAAATCTATTGGAGATACGTGTTTTTTATAATAATTTTTATTTAAATTGTAAATACTTTTATAAAAGGCACTTTTGGAATGACATTGAGCGTTTTCGCGAGTAATCTAAAATATATCACCGAAAAAATTTAGATTTTTTTCATTACATATTTTATTATGTTTTGTCATATTACTGGTTATAATTTTGAGATTCAAGATTCAGGGGCCTTACTCTGACGTGTCAAAACTGTCATGGGTACAATGTGAGAGAAAGACAGAGCTATTATACAGGACGAAGAGCACTATCGATATGGTACGGCCCCTGTTAGGTAAAATGATGACAGAATATTTATATTTTCTAATATCACGAACGCATCAAAAATATTTGTAACCAATAACATGGCAACACATGTGTGCAAAAAACCGTTTATTTGAGTTCAAACAGCACTTTAAAACTATATTTCATTAATTCACAAATACAGTTCCTTCCAAAATTGTATAAATTTATTGCATTTGTCTATACTAAGCTGTATGAGCTAAAATAAGGGTTTTCATTTACCTAAATTTTTAACTATTCGATTTTTATTTTATGAAAAATGTGGTAGTTTAATTTTTCTTCAGGGGATCGAGGTTATCTATTGAAAAATCGTCGTTTCCGAAGGAGATCCCTCGGCTGAATCCATCCTGTGAATAAATAAATTTACATAAGAAATAGGAGTTAAATATTTGATACAGTCAGATGCGCCAAAAACATGTTATGCCTAACGAAAACAATTGGATAGGTAAAGTACGGTACTTTAAGTACCACTTGTTTTGGTTTCGCGGCATTCACTAAATCCCAAAATGTTTTTCTTTCAAACTTTTCCTGCATGCAGATATGTTTTTGTGGCTGACTGTACTTCGTATAGTGAATATATGAGTATGGATTTTCCGATAATGTTAACTAAAAATATGACAAAAACAAAAAGGGACACTACACAAAATGCATGTACACGAATTTCGCCCATTACCCCATAATGGCCTAAGCATTAAGTCATTAAGTCCGCCTTTGTACTTGTGCATGAAGTTCATATAAATAAATAAAAATGTCCAAAATGACGTTAGACATACACAAAATAATTTTAAAAATGATAGCGAACAAAATGATGATATTTTTTTATATTCCATTTGAAATAACACTATACTCCATTTGAAATAACATTAGACATGTTTCCAAATCGTTTTACAGCCCGTTCAACCGATTTTGAGTTCTATCCCGTAAACATAAGGATGACATAAAAAGCATAAACCTGTTACCAAAACCAACTGTTTACTACAGCTACCATTTGTCGTATCACCAACGCAATAGAAGTCAAAATCGGTTGAACGGGCTGTAAAATGGGCTAATTTAAACGTCTAATGTTATCGCAAATCGAGTTTAGTCATATTATAATCTCATTTTACAGTCCGCTCAACCGATTTTGAGTTCTATTCCGTAAGCATAAGGATGGCGTAAAAAGAAAAAACCTGTTACCTAAGCCAGGCCCCGACACTCCATAAAACCGTACGCGTGGAATATAGCCTACTACTACTGTACTTAAAATGCATAAAGTGTGTACACATGCAAATTGACGATGACGACGCTGGCGACGATAAATTGGTGCAGGAAATAAATATGCACGAACCGATTAAACCCTTTTACTTGCAAGTTGCTGCTTGCCATGGAACGGAACCGAACGCGATTGAGGGACAAAACATAATCGGTTTAATCAGACGAAAATCGCTAGTTACGTCGGCACGGTTTTGTTTGAATGAGATGAGGCATCCGTATGCTAGTATTATATTATCTGTAGTGGAGGGCATTAAAGCATTATTCGAATACACTATCTAACTAGGAAATCGAAAGATGTAATCGCAGTTAGAACAGATTGGATACAATTTAGTCTAAATCGGAGGTCCAACCTAGTCCAACCGCTCTAATTTCTAAGTTGTCTACAATTGAGGACAGTGTTATCGCGACGCTGCGATCTAGAACGACTAGTCGGCGTCACTTAGTGGATTTTCCACTAAAACTGTTGATTTGAACCTCCTATTTAGTGGCGAAATATTTATTTTAGGGGCTGGTGGATTTTTCTCGCCGTTTAGTAAAATTATGTTTATTATTAATATCCGATTGTCCATTAGTATTTGTTATTTTGTACACATCACTGTTATGTCCTTTTTAACCCAAAGGTTGACTGGTAGAGAATGCCTTACTGCGTTAAGTCCGCATATGCATCACCACTGTACATGAAGTATAAATAAATAAATCCCGACCACCTGGCAACCCTAGGTCTGTACGATTTAGAATCCAATTTAGTGTAGTGTAGATCACTAGCTATCAATTTTAGGTTCCTAACTTTGCCTACCTAGATTTTCTACAAATTGTATAGTATGATAATTGCTTGAGTGTAGCTTTGCGTAACTAAACCAACTGTTTCCTACAGCTGCCATTTGTCGTATCATCAACGCAATAGACGTTAAAATAGGGTAGTTGACAAAAAAAAAACTCCGTCAGTTAGATAACCTAAAAATATTGGACACGTATTTTTACTTTTGCCACGTAAACAAAAACTGACGATGATGCAGTGCGTTGAAATATCGTGTGACGTCACGGTGTGCTACACTTTATACTGACAAAGTGACGTCAGAAGCCTCCACTCCTGAACTTTGATGCGCTTTATCTTTGTCAATTTTTATTTATTTGATAAAGCAAAGAATACGGGTGAAATACATTGAGGTAATAATGTACTACGCAATATTATTTGATAATCTCACAGACGGCCTAAATTGAATTATCATTTTTCTACCCACGAAACATCCCTATTGGTTGAACAGGCCGCAACATGTGATAATTTATTGTTACAAGATAGGCCAACGCCATCTAGTAACGAGAGGAATAACTAGGTAGTAACTAGTGGCGCCATCTAGTATTGAATAGCGGAACTAATGTTCTCGAAAGCTCGTGTCGAATGGAATTTTCCAGAAGGTTCGAACCGAACATTCTGGATGTTTCTAGTCGCTTCGAGAACAATGAGTTCGAAAGTCGATTGTTCTGGAAGTTTCTCGAATTCTCTAGAACAGTATGGAACGTTCCAGAAAGTTCTTCCGTGCTATATAAAGAGCGGTCGGATTCGTCGTGGAGCAGTTTCGATTGAGAAGCGATACAGAGCAATCAAAGCGAAAAATAGTGCGAAGTAATAGAATTGTTTAAGAAGTGTTTTGTAATAAACAGTGATTAGTTGAAGTCTGCTGTTTAATTATTTTATCCCTGAACCCCAGCTCGTAACATTATTTCTAAATATGTTATTTCTAATGGAGTATAAGTTGATATATAGCAGTTTTTTATGCCTTTATCCCTTTAACCCAGAAATATAAATAATATACAAAGTGCTCAGCATAATATATTTGACAGATGCAGGCAAGTGCTTGCTGGCGAAGACAAAAAATAAATAAATAAGGAGTCATGGACCGCCAACAACAGAAGTGAAAATATAAACCTTTATAATAACAGAGTTTTTGTAAGACCCGTATTCCGACAGACGTCACATTAGACACAAACCGAATAACTTTCGGAATAACTATCACACAAAAACACAGATATACCAAAGTTTTTTTTTAATGTAACTAGGTTATGTTTTATACCTAGAATTTAATTATTAAGTTCTCTATTGATCTGTCTAATATGCTTGGCACTGTGTAAATAATAATTAAAATAATTATAATTAGTTAACATCACATAACAATATAACAAACATAACACATTTATTTTCGACAAACATTTGAACCCCAGACAATCACACTCGTTTTTTACCATATTTTTGACTTACCGATTCCCCGAGCTGTCAAATGAATAAAAAAAAACTTTTAGATTCGTTTCTGGTCATTGCATAATTGTTTTATTTGTATTACCTACACTAAAAATAATTTTCACTATTAATAAGAAAGGGGTGTCCTATTTGGTAAATAAATATTTTACAATAAAAACAAAAATTGTATACAATAAAATACCAATAATAATTATTTTCGCCTAAAATATCTTTGTTGCCGACTGTACCTACATGTGTAATAGTTGCTTTCCAATATTAAAAGGAAGAATTTATTTGTTCACTAGTATTTATTTTGATCATATAATTATTTCTTTTTTTTTTACTTTTCTCTATGATTTTATCGATCCATTTAGATATTTTTTAATCCTACATAGGGCAACACTAACGCCACCTTTATTCACGAAATAGGAGACCTTACCACAGACAATAAAATCAAAAGATACGCACCTTCATTTCAGAAATAGTTTTATCTAGGAACCCATTGAAATTGCTGTCCAGCTCCACCACCGGCTTCTCACTGAGATTTCCAAATCCGTTGAACGTAGAGTTGAATCCATTGCCAAAAATGTTGCCACTCTTCTGTGTGTCAAACGGGTCGAATCCACTTAGGCCGTTTGTGAACGAAGTTGTGTGTTGTTGGAAAACTGACGTTTGCAGGTTGAAGTCGCTAATGTCATAGTTGGGTCCATTTGGGTTCATCCCGTTTGGGTACGGCCCGTTTGGGTACGGCCCGTTTTGGGTCGGTTTGGTGGAGGCAGCGAACGGCTGGGACTGCGGATGAGATATTGGGGCGGACTGCTGCTGCTGCGGGACGGAGAACGGGGTGGAACCGAATAGGTCGCTTCCATTTATGGCTGGCTGTTGCGGTGTCTGACGCTTCGACGCTTTTGGTGGGGGCGCCACTATAATAAAAATTATTATATTAGTGCTTCGGTCTACTTAATATTTTTGATAGTAGTCAATAAGGTTTTGACCCCTAGTTCCTGTAAGCCTTAGGCAGGGGCGTAGCTACCGCCTTATCTGCCGTATCAATTATACGGGGCTCCCGGGTCACGGTGGCCCCCGACGTGCGTGGCCCCCGACGTGCGTAAGCAAAAATTAATAAAAATGTCCCATTTTTTATTTTTTCGCCTGTCATTCCTGTCACTATTGTCCATAGAGGCTGAAACTTTAGAAAAACTAAAGTCATTATCAGCTACATATGATTTAATAAATCAGTTTGCCGAAAAAAAGGCAAGGAGAGTGTATATTTAATTTGAATTGTTTGTAAAAACATTGGAAAAAGTGACAGATAGATAATTATGATGAATAAATATTTCTTTTAATTTTATGCAAAAAAAAAATTCTTTTGTGCGAAATCTTTACCCTTTATAAAGGCCCCCAAACAAATTTTTAAACGGAGCCCCGCCAAGGCACGCTACGCCACTGGCCTTAGGCAAGTCTTTGGATGGAGATAAGGGCGTGAAGTTGTCGGAATCAATTGATTGGGGTCAAGATTTTGGAGGAGCGTAGTCGGGTTCAAGTTATTTTTAAGTTTTGTCTTGGAGTCATTGATGGTGTCTTTCAGTGCAGAGTTTTCTCTGGTTCGACTTAGGCCTCATCATTTGCCTAGCTTTTTCAACTATATTCCCAAGGGTTGGCTTCCAGCCTCATCGGATCCAGCTGAATAGGTAAAAGTACTTTATATGGAGCGACTGCCTTTCAAACCTCCTAGCCCAATTAAGAAAGGCTGTTTAAAATACTTACAAAGCGGCGGCGGGGTTGTGAGTGCATTCTCGTGTGGCGGCGCTGAGAATCGAGACATCGGCTCCGACTCGAAAGCACGCGGGTCGAAGTCTGCAACAAATGGTATAAAAACTTTAATGAAATGTGGCAACACTGTCACCATCTGTCAGTGAGCCATGGAATTATTAAGTACTGCTGAACACTCAAAAAAATTTTGCTACAGGTAAAAACTTTTCTAACACTGGCGGATTGGCAAGACACTCCAGAATCCTGGGATCCTGTCAGACTATTGAACATCTATGGGTTTGGTTAAGTTGGACTATCACTTCCGCGTCTGATGTGGTATGTGGTACGCGTGAAGGTTTAATATCTGTCTTAATAAAAGTGTATGTTATACTTACCAGTGTCTGAATCAGAGTCGAGCACCAGATTTTCAAGCTTCGTGCCTACAGAGGGGTTCTTGTTTGACGACAAATCACCCAGGAATTTGCTGGAAAACACAAAATATGACATTATTAATAGATTGCTCCGCCTGTTTTTAATTACCTATTTATTGTAATTTTTAATTGTTTGTTTTACTCTAGACGCTTTTAGGTGGTTTTTTTTTTTACTTCATTCTCACTTATATGTATTTTTCAACAAGATTATTGTAACCAAATACAACACATTTTTTTTAAAGAGTAAGTGTGGAGTTTTCTATCCGTTCTTCTCCATAACAAGCTACATTTCCGAATAGACGGCAGAAGCGATTATATTTAATTAATTACATTTAATTAATTAATTTAATAAAGATTTTTTTTTATTTTTGATTGTTTAATAAATACGTCATTGCGAAATGTTGGTATAGTTTAATTCGACTCGTGCAGTTACTTGAAATAAAATTTAAAAAAATATTTTGACTATTTTGAACTAAAAATACTTCATTCAGAAATCTGGTGTAATACTTTGTAGTTTGAACGAAAACCCTGGGCATGTGTTCGCTTGGGATGAGAAAATACTTTGCACGCGGGCGAAGCCACTGGTAGAAGCTACTGAATTATTTTTATATTAAAAACTTACTTTAGTATACTTCAGCTAGCGACTTCACCAGCGTAAAAAGCTTTTTAAGATCCCAAGGGAATATTATACCGGGATACCGGACAAGCCTATGTTCTATTCCACTATAATATATTAAATCGAAACTAATACTAGAATATCACAACGCACTAGAACAAATAACTGTATCTAGTCGTAACACGGTGACACCGCAATAGATAAAGGGACACAGCGGATCGCTGGGCAACGCGGCTTACGAGCTTGCTGACAAGGACCCAGTACGGCGGTCTATGGACCCGAACCTGTCGTACCCATTCCCTTCAACCAAATACGCAGGTGGAATTCACCCAGACACAGGCGGAAAACTGGAGGACCTCGATACCGGGCTGCAGGCCGTACAAAGAAGCTTTGCCATCCTTGGATAGTAGGCTGACCAGGCGTTTATTACGCCTGAAGACAGGGACCTTGACTGGACACTGCTCACTTAACCATCACTTCCACACAATAGGCATAATAGACAGTCCTCTGTGCCTGGCGTGCATGGAGGCTGAGGAAACCGTCGCGCACATGCTCTTTGAACGCACAGGTGTCAACCAGATAAGAACACAAACCCTTGGGTCACCCAGATCTTACCCTCTCTATTGAGCTCTAATTAACTCCTGGGCTGGGCTTGTTGGAATAACCACTAAACGGCTGCCATGGCCCACGCACAATGATCCATCTGAAGGACTAAGTGCGGAAACCAAACCCCTTAAAATATAACATAGATCTATCTCTGTGCCATTCATCCAAATCCGTTCAGCCGTTCTAAACTTACATCCATGCATCCATCCATCCAAACTTTCGCAATTATAATATTAGTAGGATTAGTAAGAACTTAAAAAGTAAGATTTACCCAGTGCCGAAGCTGTGCTTCCCGTTGTGTTGCGGCGGCGGCGTGGATAGCAGCAAGTTGGTGTCGTTGCTCGAGTTGAACATGTCCGTCGAGTTGTTTGACAACGCGTCTGTGCCTGCGAAGAAAAGAATAATATAAATTTAATTTATTGGACTTGCACTTGAAAGCCCATTGCGTAGTTATGCTTTGTGTCCACAGAGCAAGCCAACGAAGCGAAGGGCTGAATTTTGTTGCAGTCGAAAACTTTTCCATACAAACGTAGTCTGGCGATTACTGCACTGTTTGACGGTGTACGTTCAAAATAAAAAATGATATTAATTTTTCTCATCATTATCTAGCCCTGTATGGAAACAGAAAAGTTAAAAAATATAATATTTTAAAGTTATGAGTGTCGTAAGTTCCATATTTTAACACTAATTTTAACGCACCTTTGGGCGGAAATAAATACCATAAGAAGAAGGAAAATTGCAAAACAGCCTCCATACAGGGATAGATAAGTAATTCAACAATGCAAATAATTTTATTTGGAAAATATACATTGTTCATAAAATTTCACGAGCTTGTTTTCGTCCTAAATCATCATCCATTTCGCTACAAATTTGCAAATGTGCTAATTCGTACGAGAACTAGCTTCTTACCACAGCATCAATCTCTTTCGCTCGTGTTGTCGGATGAGACAGCATGCATTTTAACCCCGCGCACAAAATAGTTCGTGCCGTTAACTAGGGGAACCATAAGCCTGTTTAGCTCTTAAAGTTGGGCGAAGCTAAACGAACTTAGCGGCGTTTCGTATCATTCCCATTTTATTCGCGTACCTTAGTATATATTGACTGAGGAGTTGCTATAGGGTGAGATCGACTCGAATTTAACCGTGGCAGCGTTCTACTTTGAGCAATAAAATTGTTTTCACCATCAGTAAAAAAAATATTTAAAAAAAAAACCAATCAAGCTTTTTCGTATTCTTCTCAGCAAAACCTTTCATTTGATACCCATATCATGGCAGTCCACAAAAAAATAACTAGTCCGCCATCTTGGGCCGTCCTCCATATTGGATTTAGTATGACGTCACTAAGCTAACCATGCATTGTCATCCAAGCGAAACGCGTATGCAAACATTTCATCTTAATCGGTGCAGGATCACTGCTTTAAAATTCAGTTGCAAGATTTGACCCGAACACACTTACATACATACATTGCAAGTTAAATAAAAGCTTGTAAAAATCGAGAGCATGTATTGAACTAAAATTTCACGTGAAGTAATGTGACGTTTTTATGTTTCCACTGCTGGAACACTATTGGGGTCGGCTTCCAGTCTAACCTGATTCAACTGAGTACCAGTGTTTTACATGGAGCGACTGCCTATCTGACCTCCACAACCCAGTAACTGGGTAACACGGTACCCCTTGGCTAGACTGGTGTCAGAACTCAAGCTTCTGACTTCTCGTAACGACTGTCAAAGATCTTCAAATGACAGCCGGGACCAACGGCTTAAGGTGCTTTCCGAGGCACTGAGGAAAGTCGGTATGTTGAAATGGTCACCCATCCACGGACCGACCTCGTCAAGCGTTGCTTAACCTTGATGATCGACCATCACTTCTCAACTTACCCATCTCAGTATTATTATTTCCATTCTGGTTGCTGCTGCCGTTAGCGAAGCCGTTGGCCATGGTGAGAGACGCGATCTGCTTCTCCAGCTCAGGGGGGGGCTTGAACTCCGTGATGTCCGACAGCTTGTGCCGAGAGAGGTAGGCTGAGAGGTCGTCCTTGTATGTGATCTTTGATAACTCCTGGAATCGAGAAGGATGTGGTTAGAAATAATTGTCACTCAATATATCGGCAACGATGCACTGGTCGCCTCAAAGCTCCAGAACCTTGAACGACGCCGATTGACCGGTTTGTCGGTTTTTTATCGGTTACATTTCGGTGAGTGTGCGATGGAACTGCATAATTTGATTCCGCCTAGCCCTTTCCATCATCGGATAACAAGACGTACGGCAATGTGCCACCAGTACATGGTGGACATCCCACCCATACGTACAAAGCGTTTTGCGAATACTGTCATTGTGCGCACAGCTAAGGAGTGGAAATCCTTGCCGGAGTCTTTGTTTCCTGATAGCTAGAACCTGGGGTGTTTAAGTCAAGAGTGAATAGGTTACTTCTAGGCAAGCGTGCTTCACCGTCGACCACATCATCGCTTACCATCAGGCGAGATAGTGGTCAAACGCGAGCCTAATGTAAAATAAATATAAAAAGTAGGTAAAGTACGGGTCCACGCCGGACTCCAAAGGTGATAGCGAGACGAGTTGGACCCTTACCGAAAGGATTTGGTACAGATTGGATTGGAGATTATAGGTTGGGGGATTACATCGCTGATAAAAATGCTTGGCCCAACGCTATTCCAGCTCCACAGCCACTAGGGCACAAAAACAAGTGATAAGCAGAAAAGTTCTGAAGTATTGTTGGACCTGCTGAAGACTGTACGAATAATTATAATGTATATTTGTGTTGTATAAACTCAATTTATTTTTTGGATTATATAACTGCACAGCACATATGTGAGTACTATGTACCAACTGTAAATCTACCATTTACTGTACCTATGTGTCGTTCGTTGACTTCAGTGTGCCCCGGCAGTTGAGTGTGTCATGCTCTCTCTAATGTCTCTCTGATGGTGGCACATGTGTTGGATCATTCGGTTCCCTTCATGATGGTTGAGCTGAGTGGTGCCGATCCATGTGTCATGTTCGTGAACGCGCACCTATCCGCGCCGCAGGAGCCGCACGCGCCGCAGTCATCGCATTTTATAAATCTTTATATGAAATCGTATGCAGCCTCGCGCACCTATTCGCGCCGCACGAGCCGCATTTCAGCAAAATGCTGTAGGTATACGGATTCCACCAGCGCGTGCGGATGACGTCATCAGAATCGGCAGGCAATGCGGGTGGCGCGGCAACATCATCCGTATCAGTATGAAAATAAAGTTCAAGATGTACAGAAGTGGGATAAAATGCGTGCGGCGCGTTCGGCGCGGATAGCGCGGGGCCTTGAGAAAATGCGATGACTGCGGCGCGTGCGGCGAGTGCGGCGCGGACAGGTGCGCGTTCACCTTAAGGGTTCCGTACCAAACCTCAAAATCAAGTTGGTTTTATCCCGGTATAATGTTCCTTTGGGATGATAGAACACTTTTCACGCGGGGGAAGCCGCTGGCGGAAGCTAATCTATACTAATAATTAAATGTTTTTTGGTGCAAAAAGAAAGGTTACATTACAGTTTGCATACACGTACAGCTATATTGCAAGAATTGCATTGCAACCATTTTGAATAATGATCCCTGCCTCTCAAACTAGGTCATACTGTATCTTGAGAGACAGTATTCAGGTAAGATTTTACACAATAATATACGTGGTAAGTATTCACATTAATATACGTGGTTGATACATAGTCGTCGCAAGCACAATTTAGCATCAATAAACTTCAAGAGACTAATTAATAAAAATAAAACAATAAAATAACAGTTAAAGTAAGAATAAAAAAAAAAAGTAAAGTGAATAAAGTAGGGTGATTACTGGGGTGTGGAGTGGAGTGTGTGATTTATTATATTTGAGGTGTTCATCTAAGAGATGTAGGTGAGTAACGATTCCGTGTAGGAATAGTCCTGGTGTAGTAGCCACTCAGTGACTTTACATTTAAGCGTGTGTCTGATCAGGTCTTGTTTGCTGAGTTGTTTGTGAATTTGATTGTATATTTGGGTGGATAGTGTGAAATGTTGATGCTTTGCAAACGTGGTTAAATAATATTATAAAACTGAAGAGTTTGTTCGTTTGTTTGAACGCGCTAATCTCAGGAACTACTGGTTGGAATTAAATATTCTTTTAGTGTTGGGTAGTCTATTTTTCGAGGAAGTTTATAGGCTATATAACATCACGCTACTACTTATAAAAGCGGAGCATCAGTGAAAAATGTTCTATAAACGGGTAAAATTTATTCTTTTTTACTGTTTCCGTTGCGTGCACTGCGTAAACGGTTAAAGTTGCGCAACAATCATGTATAGGGTAGGTAGCCAGTTGACGGGAACGAAGCCGCGGGGGTCAGCTAGTATTATTATAAATGATTCCAAGTATTAGTAAGGTGAGCCTATTGACATTAACCTGGCTGGAATATAGACTCTGGGCAGCTACGGAGCAATTCCTGTAGAAAACATCAAATGTGTCACACTCTGCCCTATCAGGGAATCTAACCCAGGATCTCGGGTTTATCAGCCACACTTGGGCTCGTCAGATCAACAATGCTGTCGTTTCGGGCATTGTGATATGACTCATCGACTGGCCCATTTGTCCTGCACCTGTAGCTAAGTTGACAATCTACAATCGATAACGCTAGTAGAAAACGAATCCATGTATGGGAATGACACATCTGACCGTTAAGTCACGTGGTCAGACCATACAAATGGAATGCGTTACCGATTGTAGAAAGAGAATCGATACGAAATGTTTGTAACTTGGCTAGGGATGCTGATATGTCCGAGATATTATGGCTTCCATGGCATAATTCTAACAGATTTTGACAAATCGGCTATTAGCGATACTAATCTTTTCGGTTTATTCTTGGATTTACTTCAGGACATATGAATGTGTAGAATATTTACCTGTAAACGACTTTTGTAAGCGTTCATCTGTAGCTCTAACTTCTTATTCTGTAGCTGCATCTTCTGCATCTCGATGTATTTGCCGTTGTCGTTCAAGAACCGTCTGGAATTTACAAGGATTAGTATTAATTCAAATATCATCATCATCCATACATAATAAATCTATAGAAAAGTTGTTTTTGTACATCGAAAATAATTCTAAGAAAAATAGCCAGGGTGTTAAAGGATAACCAACAGAACCCATTTCCAGAATGTTTGTCTGTTCATCTGTTTAGTTGTGCACGCATTACGTAAAATGTACGAAACCAATCTAGATAACTTTTATACATAAAAATTGTGCGTAACTTGAAGTATTACTTAGTTTTGTTTCATCGCAATCGGTTCACTCTACCAAAAGTTAGATGAATTTAAAGTGTTCAAGAAGTAAAATATCACAACACACGCAATTCAGATACTTGGACAGTTGAACTCCATATTTGATAGATGGCGTGTTGTATTTCACGTCATTTTCTGAACGGCGGTGTTAAGGATACGGTAGGTAGCAAGGCAAGTAGGGTAGGTAGGTAGGTAAGTAGGATAGGTAGGTAGGTAAGTAGGATAAGGTAGGCAGTTGACGGGAGCGAAGCCGCGGGCACAGCTTGTAATAGAATAAGAATAAAAATACATTTACTCTACACAGGCACAACGCAACAGCAACAAACACAAGTAACAGTGAAGAATAATAAAAAAATACAATTAAAAATTGTAATTAAGTACCTGCACAGAGAAAATTAAATTCATTGAATGTAGATTCGAAACGTTTCCATTGCCGAACCATGGTTTCGTAATTTTTCTGTGCATATTGTTGTCGTGTAAGGTGTTATAAAATACTGTACGTACTGTCATACTGTATGGATCAGAATGTTGGGTTGTGAAATAGATGAATGAAAGAGAAAAAATGAAAAGAGATTGTATGTAGCAGAGATGATGTTGAGATGGATGTGCGGAGTGACGAGAATGGATAAAGTGACAAATGAGTATATTAGAGGAAGTTTGAAAGTGGCGCCAGTGACAGAAAAACTGAAAGTAAACCGTTTGTCCTGGTATGGTCATGTGAGGAGGAGGGATGAAACGCATGTTACTAAAAGCGTTATGAATATAAATGTGGATGCATGGAGAGGGAGAGGAAGGCCAAAAAAAGATGCATGGACTCTGTGAGGAATGATATGGAAGAAAATGGAGTCAGTGTCAGCGTGACAAGGGACAGAACGGCATGAAATTCATTGAAAGTAGATTCGAAATGTTTCCATTGCCTAACCATGGTTTCGTAATTTTTCTGTGCATATTGTTTTCGTGTAAGGTGTTATAAAATACTGTACGTACTGTCATACTGTATGGATCAGAATGTTGGGTTGTGAAAAAGATGAATGAAAAGAGATTGCATGTAGCAGAGATGATGTTGTGCGGAGTGACGAGCATGGATAAAGTGACATATGAGTACATTAGAGGAAGTTTGAAAGTGGCGCCAGTAACAGAAAAGTGATGGGGAGGGATGAAACGCATATTACTAAAAGAGGTATGAATATAAATGTGGATGCATGGAGAGGGAGAGTAAGGCCCAAGAAAAGATGGATGGACTGTGTGAGAAATGATATGAAAGAAAAGGGAGTGAGTGATAGCGTGACAGGGGACAGGACCGTATGGAAGAAGAAAACGTGTTGCGCCGATCCCATGTATTATGGGCTATGGGCAGGAAGATGAAGGTGTTATAAAATATAAGGATAAAAAGAATTCTTTACAACCATTTTGAAGTCACAGTAAATTCACGGAAATAAACGGATTATGACCAAAGGGAATGGAAGACCATTGTCCCACAAGGTCATTTAAACAATGATTTCTTAAACCATTGTCATTATGTGAGATTTCTGCACAAAGAGGCTCATGCAACCGCTTTAGGGCGACAGTCAATGATATTCAAATAAAACCGGCAATAATAACCCCGGCTTCCAGCCCGTCCTGCTGCCTGGTTAGCTGCCTAACCCCAGCACCCCACGTCGTGCGAAGCCGGCCCTTCTGTTTTTATTCTCAATATCCTTTTATTAATTTTTTAGTTTATAATTATTTAATTTTTTTAAAGTGGCTTACGTTTAGCTCTCTCCCTGAGCTTAACGTAACGCTACAGTTTGGCCGGTTATAATTTATTTGAATATCATTGGGCGACAGTATAGCATTTTATGTGTAGGAACATGAGTACATGACTCAAATGTATAAAACTTAAGGCGGAACCACACTTACAGAGTCGTTTGATTGGTGGATCCCGCGCCACGCCACGACACACACGTAAGTGTGTTTCCGTCTTTATTCGAGTGATTGCCATTAGTTTTGAACATAAGCTTTTAAGGTCTACAATTAGTGTCCATATCAGAAAAGTCATTTTTGGAGTGGCTTTTGGGCTTTCAAAAAAGGAGCCCGCATGTTGGCACTTGGTATCCGCCTCTTTTAGTCTATGCACTTGTAATGTCAGGCATTAAAACTGCATCGCCATTTTAGAGACAAAGCTGAAATGTGTCATCATCTTTTCAGCTGGATTTCGTCCACTGCTGGACACAGGCCTCCCCAAAGCGACCGGTCCGACCGGTCCTGTGCGTCTCGGATCCAGCGGATGCCCGCAACCTTAACCAGGTCGTCGGTAAAATAATAATATCTTATGTTGTTACACCGATACCCATTAAGTACTTAGGTCTTTTAAAAGTCAGTTTCCCCTAACAAAATAATTATTTTTCTGTCAAAACTAACCTGTAAGCCAAATCAAACGCCTGTCCAATGGTAAGCGTAATTTCTGAAGCCAATTTCGTAGAGATAAACACAAAACATTCGTGTTTCTCCGCTGGGCCATCATGGCCGTTCACCGCGTTGACAGTGCTGCCACCTTTCGCTATGAACGAGAAGTATTTCTTGGCCCCCTTGTCGTCAGCACAGTAGGATATCCGATGAAGAGGGAATTGGTACATGATGTTGTTTGATCTCGGCTCCTGAAATTGATAAAGACAGAGGTAAGTATTTGGTTGCTGGTAAATTTAGCTTTTTCTCTAGATGGGTGGATAGGAGCTTTCTCTTGCTTCCATAACAGAAAATTGGGATGAGAATAAGCACTTTTAACCCCCGACGGAATAAGAGGGATTTGCATTAAACATAGCTAAGAACACTCTCGATAAAATCATCTTTCAAACAAAAAAACTAAATCAAAATCGGTTCATCTGTTTAGGAGCTATAATGCCACTAACAGATACACAGGTACAAACGTCAAAGTCAAAGTTCTGTCTCTTTTTTTTATTACAGATAGGCTCGCGCTTGACCACTATCGCACCTGATGGTAAGCGATGACGTGGTCGACGGTGTAACACGCTTGCCTAGAAGTAACCTATTTACTCTTGACTTAAATACCCCGATGTTGTAGCTATCTGGAAACACAGACTCCGGCGGGAATTCCACTCCTTAGCTGTACGCATAATGAAAGTATTTCTAAAACGTTTTGTGCGTTTGGGTGGGATGTCCACCATGTACCGATGGCGCATCGCCGTACGTCTGGTAGTCCGATGATGAAACGGGCATGGGATGAAAAACAAAGTCTAGACTGCGGGCTACTATTTACAAATTCCAATTATAAAAACCTAATAACACTTTGACCCATCCGGGCATCGAACCCAGAACCTCATGATCAACAGTAGCATTTACGCCCACTAGACCAACGAGGCATAAGCCTTCAGTAAAGCTATCGTTTGTAAAGGCAATATTATCAAAACATAAGAACAGCTGACTTCCATCAAACGACCATTCAAACCATCACAAACCGAAGCCATATGACCGCTTTGACAATAGAGAGCGGTGACGCTTTTCGCTCGTGACCTTGCGCCTGCGCAGCGTGACGTGAAAGCGGCGGAAACGCCCGAGTGTGCCCGAACGCACTCGGCCGGCTATACACCATAATTACTGTGTGATTGTGCGACTATTTTGTGTATACCCTTTCTAATTAGTGTTTGTGTGTAATGGTTGGCTGTTTTGCAGCAGTTTATTGCGCATTAGTATATGACAAAGATTTTTTATTGAATGATTGCCTGACTGCCATTTAGTCAGCATCATATATCATCCGAAAGTTGTCCACATTTGGGAGAGATATTATTGAGATATGCGGCACAGGATGTAAAGTCCCACCACAACCTCCATTGAAAATTGAGGATCCACCAACCAGACGGGTGTTGTGTCTGGCACGGTCGGACTGTTGTGCGTATTCAAATCGAGCCGAAAGTCTGCTTGTGCGGGATTTTTGTGGTTAAGTTAGTATGTCGCGTCATAGATGTCGCTACAACATCTCACTCGAATAATCTCCAAAACTCAATGACTAGTCCTGTGACGTTGACTTTGAGAATACCTGCTATCCAGAAACCATAGCAAACTGCATCAGCATTATCTTCCTACCCTTGTCCCATGTTACTTAGGGTCGGTGCCACACCTTTCCTTCCATAACGTACTGTCCCCCGCCACGCTATCACTGACTCCCTTTTCTTTCATATCACTCGTCAAAATGTCCATCCATATATCTTTGGCCTTCCCCTCCATTCAAATCTTAGCAAGCTTATCAGGATTAAGAATTCCAACCTTCATTTGTTTAATGTGAAGAAATCCTTTGTGAAAGGTATATAGGAGTCGGGACTGCTTAGATTTTATAAATGAGAATTTCTTAGAAGGTACCTCTTACCTACCTTTTACTTTGTGAAGCAAACAATGGGAGGAAATAATGAAATAAGTGATAGCATTGACAGTTTCTTTCAATTGTTTTACGGAGAAGACACGCCTGTCTTTGAAAGAAGTAATTAATTTGTTGACACTTTTTAATCGATTGGTTTAGTGATCGCAAACGCGACTTCATGCTCAGAATTAGCACTTGCAATTTAGAGTGACGGGGAAGACAAAAGACGAAGGCGAAATAATCAATGCAACATTATCCTTAGGTCTTCTACTAGTAAGCAATTTGCGGGTGTTATTATAGTTTTACTTCTGCCCTACCCTACCTGCCCTGCCCTGCCAAGTTACATTCGTATCGAATCTCTTTCTACAGTCGTTAACGCCTTCTATTTGTTTGATCTGAGCACGTGACTTAACGTTCAGATGTGTCATTCCCATACATTGATTAGTTTTCTACTACCGTTATCGATTCTAGATTGTCAACTTGGTTACAGGTGCTGGAATACACCGGTGTATGTTTTATTCCAGGTAGGGTTACCAGTAATGTTTAAAATTTTAAATCATGTAATAGGGGCCGACCCTATTGACATTAACCGGGCACAAATCCGTAATCCGGGCTGCTACTGAGAAATGCCAGATGGATCAACAACAACAACAAATAGCTTATTTCAAATAAACCTTAGACGAAGAATTTGCAAGAAACTCCACGGACACTCTTTTCCGTCAGTTTTAATTACAAGTATTTGGTTACATCATTCTTGTTAAAAAAATACATATAATATGTGAGAACGATGTAAAATAAAAAGACGTGAACGTATAAGCGTTAAGAGTAACAAACAATTAAAAAATACAATAACAGACCGAGGCAGCTAAGTTATGACCAATACCAACTGATGGCGCCCGTTCACGAATATGACGCATGGATCAGCACCACTCAGCTCAACCATCATGAAGGGAACCGAATGATCCAACACATGTGCCACCATCAGGGAGACATTAGTCATATAGATAGAGAGAGAAGTCAACAAACGACACATAGGCACAGTGAATGGTAGATTTACTATCGGAACATAGTACTCACACATATCCCAATAAGACTTATGGACCTTATGTTCAGCTCAGCACTTGCGACCACTACACCAACGAGGAAGAAGACAGATAGTAGACAAAGATTAAAGACGATAAAAATTACTGTCCTACTTTAGATATTTTGCTAACCAGCTAGTATTTGCAATGGCATGAGTTATTCTCGTGCCGACACGAGTGGCACCAGTACTGTATACCCTCCCCAATTAACAAGCGTAACGCTTACGTATGTGCTCATGTATGTAAACAATGATTGCTCATACAATCAGCGGTTAAAAGTGAAATCAAATGTACGCGCGGCGAAAGAGATTAGTGTGCAGGTAATCTGTGGTGTGCAGGGTATAACAAAGAACATGATCTTCGCAGATAGCGTTTGTTATTTTTATGACTTCCAAAAAAGAGGTGATTCTTTATGTGATTCTTATTTTTTGTGTTTATTTTAATCACCGCTCGATGAGAAACCTTTTGTCGGCGATTAAAATAAACATGAAGGAGACTCACGTAATGGGGTGCCTGAAGAAAGAAAACAGCGGCCTAGGAGGGCTCAGAAAAACATCTCCTCTGCCCCCTAGCCAACTTAGAAACGTTCGACTCGTATCTAATCTCTTTCTACAATCATTAACGCCTTCTATTTGTTTGGTTTGAGCACGTGACTTAACGTTTAGATGTGTCATTCTCATACATTGATTCGTTTTCTACTAGCGTTATTGATTGTAGATTGTCAGCTACAGGTGCTGGTTCGAAGTAGCGCAGAGAAGCAGTACTTAACTGGAAAAACAGGAGGGCACAGCCGAAGAAGTAGCGCAGAGAAGTAGTACCTAACTGGGGTTTTTTGGATGGCTCAGCCTTATGGGGAAAATTTCGTACGGCTACGATAGCCATATAGCCTGGCTACCAATCACTCATGCCAATATTACAAACCAAAGTGCGTGCGTGCGAATAGTACAATAGTTGCACAGATCTGAGAACTGTTGGATGGAAAGTAAAAGTGATTATGTATCTGTGGTTAGTGTGTAAACTAATTGATTTCGCGCTGGTTCTGTTCTACGGCGGCGTGGGATGAGAATTTATGTTTTTATTGAGGTTGTTGTCTTTAGCACGGTGCCACCGTCACGGTTGTAAAGTGTTGTCTTGTCATTGTCATACAAAGTAGATGTGTTTGCTTTACATTGATGATTTAATTTGAGTCGGAGCTTCCAATATCTTTTTCAAAGAATAAATATACAAACAATATGGAAACTACCTACAAACGGCTAGAAACGGCACACTCACACACAAACATGCGCATCGATGAGACTCCTAAGCGGCTCGCACTACTGACAGCACTGCAGAAGGGGTTTAATGGTTTCGTCGGTGCGTATGTTTGTGCGAGTGTGCCGTTTCGAGCGTGTGTAGGTAGCTTCCATACTGTTTGTGTATTTTTACTGTGTCTTTGTTTAGTCTGCTTTATGACAATAAGGAATATTTGTTTTGATATTTATTTATTGTGTTTGAATAGCTCAATACATCCTATCAGTGATCTCCCTCGGACGTTCTTTCGTCGTGATATTTATTCTAGGTACTTATTTATACTTTACTCTCACAATAAGGGAATCCAATCCCGCTGCATGCCGCAAATGTAGGATCAGTAATGCTCAGTATGATTTTTGTAGTTCTGCAAATCCCGCGGATCCACGGAATTGGGGACCTCGATCCCGGAGGTTTGTGGGATTGCGATTTGGTTCGGTATTGGATTCCCTAATAATAATCGGTACAAAAGCGGACTTGATGCCTCAGGCATTCTCTATTGTCTTCTATTCAAATATTAAGGTGGCAGCCATATATCTCTTCCAACTAGAACCCGTCACTGATGTTTGGCGGCAAAAAACTATGACAGTAGAATCCTTTTTAATTGGCTCCACTTTCTGCTAATAAGGTGCAAATCCAAACTAACCTGTATCGCAACTCCATCGACGGATATGGTAATTTCGACCTTCTTACACTTGGCGCCATCTTTGGCCTCCGACTTCTTCAGTTGCTGTGTGAACTGAAGCTTCTTTATGGCGTCCTTCACGACTTCGATGCCTTTGGGCTGGTCTACTTGCGTGCAGCCAAGGAACTGGGAAATGAGAAAAGAAAATTAACACACATTTTTAACAGCGATTGGAATCTTATGTTGTACTAGCTGCCGCCAGCTGCTGTACTTCTACCGTTATAAATTATAGTCTTAGTGAGTTTCTGTTGTACCTATAAGCTATATAACTGTAAAGTTAAATCAAAATCTATTTAGTAGTTTCAGCGTGAAACAGTAAAAAACCTGTAAATCTGCTCTGCAGTGGGGGCAAGGGCCACTTCTCATACAGAGAAGGCACGGGTACAAAAATAAACTGGCCAAGTGCTAGTCGCACTCGCGCACGAATAGTTCCGTAACATTATCGCAAAAAAAATGGGGAGGAAAACACGTTTGTTGTATGGGAGTCCCACTTAAATAATTATTTTATTCTGTTTTTAGTATTTGTAGTTATAGCGGCAACCGAAATCTGTCTGTGGAAATTTCAACTGTCTAGCTAACACGGTTCATGATATACAGCCTGGTGACAGACAGACAGATGGATCGTGGAGTCTTAGTAATAGAGTCCCGTTTTTCCCCTTTCGGTATGGAACCCTAAAAATAAAGTTAGCGATTTCAAACTAAAATTTACTAGAAGTCACAAGTAGAATCTAGAAGCCACGTGATGTTTTCCTTCGTCTCAACGATGCCCAAGATAACCTTAGAAACTAGCTTGTCATAATTTCATTTTCTTGACTAAACAAGGAATACAGTAGGTACCTCATAAAGCAGTGCGTGACAGCCATAAAAGAAACGTTATCTCAAAAGGAAGTTAAAATCTAAACGCTACAAGACAATTACAAGAAAAACAATAGATTGTGAAGTGTGAACGTGTACAATTAAAACTATAAAATGACGGGTATTTGTATAATTATCGATTTAAAAAATACGGGTCAGGGTAAGGCCGTGAGAGATCTGTCAATCAATACATCTTTTGAGCTTCTGATCGTTTCTTCTTTGTGTCTACACTATACTATATTACAATACCTCAATACCTGTATATATAACATCAATAACATCAGTATGTATATATAACATCATTAATCAATCAATACATTTAGGAGCTCGTGGCTAAATAATAACAGCCGCACGGGTCGATCGTCAAGGTAAAGCAACGCTTGACGAGGTCGGTCAGTGGAAGGGTGACCATTTCAACATACCGAGTTTCCTCCGTGCCTCGGAAAGCACGTTAAGCCGTTGGTCCCGGCTGTCATTTGAAGATCTTTGACAGTCGTTACGGGTAGTCAGAAGCTTGAGATCTGACACCAGTCTTTCCAAGGGGTACCGTGTTACCCAGTTACTGGGTTGTGGAGGTCAGATAGGCAGTCGCTCCATGTAAAACACTGGTACTTAGCTGAATCCGGTAAGACTGGAAGCCGACCCCAATATAGTTGGGAAAAAGGCTAGGCAGATGATGAATCAATCAATACATTAATAAATCTGTAGAAAAGTCGTTTTTGTACATCGAAACTATTGCCAAAATAATAGCCAGGGTGTTAAAGAATAACCAACAGAATCCATTGCCAGCATTTTTGGCATATTTGCCTTTTAATTTGTGCACGCATCACCTAAAATGTACGAAACCAATTTAGATAACTTTTATACATATAAATTGTGCGTAACTTGAAGTATTAATTAGTTTTTGTTTCATCGCAGTTCAATCTATCAAAATATATATGAATTTAAAGTGTTCAAGAAGTAAAATATCACAATATCACGCCATTCAAATACTCGGACAGTTAAACTCTGCATTCGATAGATGGCGTTTTCTGAATGGCGGTGTTAAGATTCTCCACAGAAGAATGAGCCTGGAAAAAAAAATGGTAGGTAGGTAGGGTAGGTATGCAGTTATGTAGGGTAGGCAGTTGACGGGAGCGAAGCATAAATAAGAAAGATTTTATTGTTTGTTTGAAATGTTGGAATTGAATGGATCAACTCGACTACAAATTGGAAGGCGACCCCAACGTAGTTGGAAAAGGATGGACAGATGATGAAGGATGGTAGTTGATTATGATGTTCTAATGCTTCTGTCAGGAGTCTAGAGAAATGGGAAGCAGTTGTGACTCTGTGGTAACGGCCTAGACTTACAAGTTACAGGTCCTGTGATTTATTTCACCACCACTGCTCTCAAAACAGTTAAAGAAATTATTGTGAACAAAATGACATGTCCGAGACCCAAAATTTGAAGATTTTCGATCTGCTTCGATTTTCGATCACACAGGATAGTCAGGGTACAACACTATTTTTATGTAACGATAAAGTAACAACCCCCAAATGACAGTTTAGTATACGAAATTAAAAATCTGAGTATAGAGACATTATTTTCATGGAAGAGCCACACAGACTAGCAATAAAAACAAAAGCCAGTCAATCTAACAACAAACAAAAGATAAAGTTATCAATACACGTGCTAATAGCAGATGGTCGGTATCTGTGCGTCTGCGGAATGCAGGGGGCGTAAAGTACGTCATTTCACTGCTCTGCAGTGTTATCTGGGCAATGATAGATAGAGCGGAAATAAAGCTCGCAAATCATCGGTGTACGCAATATGCACTAAATAGACTAGTTAAGGTTCCACTGGGAAACTGTTTTAAACTCAAAGCATTTATTTCATTTACATGGTTTACAGACACTTTTGCATTATCGATCTGTCAGAAAGATGAAGCTCGTTCGAAACCGTAAATGGAGAAGAATGTGCAAGGAACTAAGGACACTCTTTTAAATCAAGTTCTAACAACAATATATAATTACCGGCTTTTGCCCATAACTTCGTCAGCGAAGCATCAGTACTTCTAAGAAATTATTGAATCACCATACAAATTTCCGCCCCCTTTTCAACCCCTTTAAGGATGATTTACGGGATAAAAAACTATCCTATATTCCTCCCAGGATCTCTAACTATTTCCATACAAAATTTCATCTAAATCGGTTCAGCGGATTAAGCGTGAAAAGCTAACAGACAGACAGAGTTACTTCGACATTTATAATATTATGTAGTATGAAAGTATGGGTCTCTAGTAGTCTAAAATCATCAACCCTTGAGTAAGCTTGGTGACACTCATGGCCATCTTTGTCCTGCAGTGGGGCAGTTACCAGCTGGTATTATTATTAGGATAGGGTACAAACCTTAACAAGGTAGGCGACATGGCCCTTCACGAGTGCGTCCGGCGCGTGGATCCACGTCCTGCCGTTGGGCGCACCGTTCTGCTTGCCCTTGCCCTGCCAAAACAGCAGGGTCGACATCCTGGAACAGAGGAGAGGAAACAAATGAGTAACGATTAAGAAGGGAACAGAAAAAGAGAACTGCAGAGGGGAGATTTAGTTACTTGGAAGCTTGATCAAGTCTGTAATGATGGTTTTTATGCAGACGTTCAGTCTCTTAGACTCTCCATTGTCTTCATTTTCATCGCTGATGTTTCTTTGCTAGAGCACCAGGAGCCGTGCTAAAACGTGTCAACGCCATCATGATTTCGCTATGTAAAAATAAATTTAGAAAAGCCCCGATTTAAAAACCTCTAAAAAACAAGGGTAGTACTCGCGTCGGGAACCGCCAACGGTTACAGCAGTTTATTTTATTTACTTAGCGATTCCCCAACGCGAGCACGAGGCTTTATATTTTGCTTTTTAGAGGTTTTTAAAATTTATATTTTATTTTTTATTTCATGCTTTTTAAACTAATATACCTAGTAGTAGTCGCCTCAATCAACAATTACGTGTTTCGATACACGTAATTATGACATATCTTGCGGGAAACCCAGATTCAATGAGTAAAATGCGAATCTCTTTTGAACGGTTGAAACGATTACAATCAAACGTAGCTAAGAACACTCTCGACAAGTCAAAGTCAAATTTCAAACAAAAAAAAACCCGGCCAAGTGCGAGTTGGACTCGCGCACGAAGGGTTCCGTACCATTATCGCAAAAAACGGGGATAAAATCACGTTTGTTGTATGGGAGACCCACTTAAATATTAATTATATTCTGTTTTTAGTATTTGTTGTTATAGCGGCAACAGAAATACATAATCTAGATATCACGGTTCATGAGATACAGCCTGGTGACAGACAGACAGACGGACCGCGGAGTCTTAGTATAGGGTCCCATTTTTACCCTTTGGGTACGGAACCCTAAAAAACTAAATCATAAACGGTTCATCATTTTAGGAGCTATGATACCACAGACAGATAGACACACAGACACATAGATACACAGTAACACACGTCAAACTTATAACACCCCTTTTTTTCCGTCGGGGTTAAAAACGAGATAAAAAAAAGATTTTAAAAGAAGAACCCCGTGCGTGACTAAAAAGGCTTCTATCTCAGCTACTCTATGACACGTGTATGTGTGTAATATGTAGACATCCTATGGAAAATCAATAATATGTTTTAATGTTTTTTTTTATAACACGAGTTTTATAAATAATTGTTCATCTGTGATGCAGTACGGTAGAATATTATACATGTTAATTGCTTTGAAGATTGCCATGATAGTGGGAATTGAGAAATATTATGTGTAATGATGCGCATAATATGTGCTTGTATGACAAATATGATAATGTACCAGGAAGCTGTGAATCGTTGTGATTTATATCGATTTAATAATTTTATATATTGTCTATTATATGCCGCGTTAGTCTTGTTGTCGTCAAAGCAACTGCTAAGCTTGAGGTCCTGGGTTTAAAGACCCTCCATTAAAAAGGAAGGATCCTCCGACCAGTCGGGTGTTGTCGGACTGTTGTATTGTATGTGTTCATAACGTGCCACGCTTTTTTGCGTGCGTAACGCAGGAAATGTTGTGACATCAGGGGGGCGAGCACAGCCTACTATGATAGACGTCAGTCACACATTTTTATCACAGTTTGGGAGCAAAAACCGTGATAAAATGCGTGAATCAAGCCTATCACAGAGGCCGTGCTCGCCCGGCAGTACTCCCCAATCTTATTGGCCGAGCTTAACATAGGCTTTCCGATTAGGGTTACTATTTCTTCGGCCATGTCCGGACATTTCGCCTTCTTTCCGGTCTTTGTCCGGCCTTCTAATTTGTCCGGCTTTTTCGCTTGGAAAACACTTTTTATTTTTAATACGGCTATCCTTTAAGAATATTTTCTTGTTTTATACTTTTCAGATCGCGATTATTTTGTAGTCTGTTTTAGTTTCTAGCAAGCCTTTTCAATTTTCGAAATGATAACCCTATTTCCGATGCGCATGACGTGCCGCTCTACAGATTTAGTATGTGATTTACTACTGCGCACGCGCAGCCATTGTAACCAACTTCAGGGTGGCCAAGAAAATTTGAGAGTACTGTATGTATGAACCTAAAAGAAACAAAAGTAGTAAGGATTTATGTACGATACGTTCAGACAGGATGATACCCAGGTTCCTAGTTAATTATTTATATAATAATATTCATGTATTAATAATGTTCGTGTTTCCAGCACACGATTGTGTACGTATATTATAATATATTAATTGGTATTTACGTCAGCTATCGCTTCATCAGACACGCCAAGGTCCAACCGTGATGCTTGCTGTATCATTATTTGTATCACTAACAACTGATTATTTATTTATTTGTGATCTTGGAGGATTTGTCTTTATTATTATTGTGTCCCACTGCAGAGCAAAGGCATCTTCCGTCTTTCCATTTTTTCCTGACTCTTGCTACATCTGACCAATCTTTTAGATAGAAGTCTAACTCGCCACGCCATCGCTTTCTGCGCCTACCACGTCACATAGGCTTCTTTTGCCCAATTCTGCTGCGGCAAGCGGTAGTAATTGTCTTTCATTTGACTCTTTTGTGGCTGTCAGGCAGCTGTTGCTGCCCTATATCATCATCATAGCAGTAGTAGTATTGTAAAAGTGTTGTGTTACAATTATGGTCATCATCATCTTTCTGCCCTTTGTCCCATGTTACTCGGGGTCGGCGCAACACATTTTCCTGTTCCATATCCATACCGTCCTATCCCCCGTCACGCTTTCTCTGAATCCCTTTTCTTTCATATTTCTTCTTATTTCCTTTTCTTTGGCCTTCTTCGCCCTCTCCATTCATCCACATTTACGTTCATAATTCTTTTAGTAACATGCGTTTTATCCCTTCTAATCTCATGTGTTACAATTATGGTGTACAATAAAGTATATTCTTTATTTTTTTGCTAGTTGGGACCAGATTTCAATCTAATCTAAGCTAAGCTGATTACCAATATTTTACAAAGAGCGACTGGCAATCTGGCCTTCACTAGCACGTTACGGTTGACACGAAAGGTACCTGTCTTTTACTTCTCTATCATCAGTAATTTCTGCAGTCTCACCATTTTGGGCAATATCATCTTTCATACAATATATTCATGCCTTGGTTTGCCCCGATACTTAAAAATAAACAAAAATGTTTGCATACTGTAAAGCTGGGCACAAATTATCGGACGCGGCTGACGCATGCGACTTACAGCCGCGACTGATATGTGTGCACTATGCACAGACAAAAACATCCAGCGGGCCAGATCTCTATCGGACGTCCGAACGCCCAAGGTCACGTCCGCGACTTACGTCCGATAGTTTGCACAATGTAATGTACATTCATTACACAGGTACTCTTTAAGTCGCGGCTGTAAGTCGCGTCCGTCAGCCGCGTCCGATAATTTGTTCCCAGCTTTAGTCCATCATTCCCATTCTTACCTTTTTCATCACTTCCGTGTACATTCAAGTATCTATCTAATACTGACCGATGACTTCCTTTAAATAAATCCTTATCCGTTTTCAAATGATACTGTTGCCCAATCATTCTTAGTAGCGGATGGTGACGAAACCATAGACTACAGAGGAAGCATACGTCATTGAATGTGCAATGTTGGTACTACTGTGAGATCCTAATTGGACCGTTGTCAACCTTAATTGAAAGTTCTTAAACAGACAATGATTGAGAGAATAAAGATACTCAAGTCAGATGAGATGGGGAATAGAAATATCATTATATCACGCCAAATGGTTCTGCAGAGGTGTATTAGAATAGAACATTCACATTTAGCCACTTATGTTGTAATAATAGGGACAAGTTTTTATAACAGAGCCTGGATTTGTGCTCTGTTATAATAAACATCCGGGCTGTCACTAAAAATCCGGCCAAGTTCGAGTCGGACTCGCGACTTCCGTACCATGATCGCAAAAAAAACGGCAATTACATCACGTTTGTTGTATGGGAGCCCCACTTAAATATTTATTTTATTTTGTTTTTAGTATTTGTTGTTATAGCGGCAACAGAAATACATCATCTGTTAAAATTTCAACTGCCTAGCTATCACGGTTCATGAGATACAGCCTGGTTTAGACAGACAGACAGACAGACTGATCGCGAAGTCTCAGTAATAGGGTCCCGTTTTTACCCTTTGGGTACGGAACCCTAAAAATGAGATATTATCTAACCAATAACGTCATTATACGACCAGCGGATCGAAACAATACGCATTAGTAGCACTTCTGCACGTAATTAAATATGATAAAAAAATATTTTTATTTTTAATCAAGCTTTTATCTTCTAGCTATTCTTCTCAGCCCTTTCATTTGATACTCATATCATGGCAGTGCACAAAAAATAACTAAACCGCCATCTGGGACCGTCCGCCATATTGGATTTAGAATGATGTCGTTTAGCTAACCATGCATTGTCATCCAAACTAAACGTACAAAATTTCATCATAATCGGTGGAGGATAACTGCTTTAAAATTCAGTTGCAAGATTTGACCCGAACACACAACATACATTGCAGTTAAATAAAAACTTGTAAAAAGAGTTTACAATCCCTACTAATATTATAAATGGGAAAGTAACTCTGTCTGTCTGTCTGTCTTTCTGTCTGTCTGTCTGTCTGTCTTTGCTTCACGCCTAAACTACTGAACCGATTTGTGTGAAATTTGGTACAGACATAGTTTGGAACTTGAGAATGGACATAGGATAGTTTTTATTACAAAAAATAAAATATAAAATAAAATTTATTCCGGACATACAGCGCCATCTATTGGTCGAGAGTCGGCATCAGAAGTCACTATTCCACGCGAACGAAGTCGCGGGCAAAAGCTAGTAACAAATATTTCCTCGTGATAATGGAAACAGCTGATTTTTCGCCGGTATTTTCTTAAAATACAACTGTATGGAAATTCTCAAAATCATTCCGGTTAACCTTTTAATCGTCCACCAATATTTTGATTAAAAGCGTTTCGCCATCTCGTTATGTATTTATTTTTTGCAATCACCTTAATGATGTTTGATAAGAGAATTCGGTCAAGTTCGTTGACAATATTAATTGGTTTAAATCAAATATTTTGAATTACGAACCTTGGTTTGGTAGTTACAAGTGTTTGTATATTACTAAGCATAGAGTTCTTGATTCAATTTTTGGGTCTAGCCAAAGAGTTATTTGGGATTTTCCATCTGGGACATCTCAGAAGCTCTCATGACTCCGAGAGTCTAGGTGTGTGCCCCGTTGATGGCAAAAAGCCCGCCTATATTATATTTGACTTAAATATAACTGTCATTTTTGTGGTGTACTAGACTAATCTTTCAAGAAATAGGTACAGGCGTGATGTTATGTTAGGACATTTTTTACCCCGTTCTTCTCCATAGAAATCTACACTTCGGAAGAGAAAACTAGCTTCGACTTAAAAAATTACTCAGCTTGGGCTCTAGACAAAGTCACAATCTATCAACGATAATCAAAAGATCTAAATATACAGGCTTATTAGTAAAACACTAACAACCTTGGACGGCTGCATCATAAACAACTTCTGTTCTATGACTTTTAAAAAATCAACAAAAAAAATCAGCTACTCCATACATTTATTTTCGCATAACTCGCCAGAATGTATGGATCAGCTGATTTTTCTGATGATTTTTTTAAAAGTCGGAGAAGAAAAGTTGTTATTTGTGATGTCAGCAATATTTATGGCTGCGAGATTGTCAGTGCTTTTCAAATTACGGTGTATAATTATGAGATTTACATGCCCAAATGTCCCGTTAACAATCCCAAACACTTAACACGCTAATACTGTTAATAGCATGTCACTTTGACTTGAGCCCAAAAAGTGCCACGTAATAAATCTTTTGAATTTGGAATCACAAGATGAAGAATACATCGCCGCCATGTTTTTTTTGCACCGTCATTATCTTAATGTTGGTAAACATGAGAGCAGACGACGTGTCACTGCGGTGAGGTCAGGTGGTCAACCTTGACATGTTGAACATTGAATATTTAAGCGAATTTAAACTTTATAAATTGATCTCACGTAATTTTTTTGTCCGGTTCCGTTACTGCTTTATTTATTTGCAAGATTATTTGCTTTGGTTATTGATAGAATTATTGGCTGTGTGTCGTGAATTTAAAATTTTCTATTTTGCTTTATTCAAATATGTTCTGTAATCTTAGTATATGCTTAACCCACTAGAGACTAAGTGATTATAATTCGCATACACAATACTGTGACGCAATCATTTCCGTGTGTCCTACCAGCTAATCGGGGTTGCCAACTAAAATTACATTTAATTATCATGACGGCAACACTAAGAATAAAAAGATTTTAAGATAATAACAAAATGTCGGAAAACACGACCAATTAAGGAATTATTTTGTGTAACTACTAATTAGTCTTAAAGTAATCATTTTAGTATTGCAAAACTAAGAATCTAGGTAAGCTAAAATTAGGACATGTCAAGGTGACCGAAAATAAACAAAATTCTGTGGGTATTTAAAAAATCCGACTGCTTAAAAAGCGATCTAAAAAGACGTAAACAAGAAGAAAATCATGCTGTGCAGTCGGAGGATACGTATTCGCGAGCTGGCTGACCAAAACCAGATATTATTATGTATATCAAATTCTAAATTTGAAAATTAAAATGTGCTCTAAGAACATTATAGTTATACTACTTGAATATAAGGCAAGAAGTAAAACCATAAAAACATCCTCATTAATTAGGGTTCCGTACCCAAAGGGTAAAAACGGAACCCTATTACTAAGACTCCGCGGTCCGTCTGTCTGTCACCAGGCTGTATCTCATGAACCGTGATAGCTAGACAGTTTAAATATTCACAGATGATGTATTTCTGTGTCCGCTATAACAACAAATACTAAAAACAGAATAAATTAAATATTTAAGTGGGGCTCCCGTACAACAAGCGCTTTTTTTACCGTTTTTGCGATAATGGTGCGGAACCCTTCGTGCGAGAGTCCGACTCGCACTTGGCCTGTTTTTTTTGTCTATGACTGGTGACATGTCAGTTACTTTCGTGGTTGGACTGATTCTAAATTACCGTAGACTTTTTTGGTAGTGGCAAAAGTTATGGATTCGCGTCAGTGCCATGCTAATGTCACAGCGTCATCAACATGCGAAGTTTTTCGGCAGTTCCCATTACTGCTTTTTTTTTACACAGCCAATCCTGGCCCACAGCTGGACAAAGACTTTAAATAGACAGAAAAATATTTTCAATTTGTTTTGATTAAACTTTAAAAACAAGTTGCAATAACCCCGAAAAACAAACTATCAAACGATTACAGATATATTTAAACTCATTTCATCTGTTCTTACTTGAAGGATCTGGTTTTAACGAAAACACCTAAAACCAAACTCAACCCTAACAAGCTAAAAATAGATCATAAACTCCTTTGTAGACCACACACTAGTCTACAACTTGTGAAACGCAAGCGAGAATCAACTTTATCATTCACAAAATAAAGTTCATATGAACAAAATATTTTTTGTCATTGTTTCTTTGCAATCTGAAATCTGAATACGACTCTATCGTTTACAAAATAAAATCCACATTCAATTGATGTAGCCATGGCAGTTGTTACGTTACAGCAATGCGGATGGCGTTGAAGTTCCGTACTTAGTACCGACTGATACGGCGTTCACTCACACATGCGCAGAATGCCGTTCATTCACACTTGTCATGAGTAATGATGGGACATGCTCGATAACTGACGATGATAGTTTTTAGGATTGAGCACGGTTTTTTGAAAAAAAAAAGAACGATTATTAAAATTAACTAAAATTTTAGAGAAATAGTAAATATTAGTTTTTCGGTTAAGGCAGTCTTAGCAAGTAGTACGGAAAAAAAAAAAACCCTATATTTACTTCGTCCACGAAAATCTTAATCATTTCTAGTTTCTGTGTATTTTTAGTGAAAATCACCAATATTTTTATAGATTAAAAAAGATCTGAATAAGGAAATTCTTGTAGTAGGAATAAAATCGAATTCGCCCATTTTAAATATAGAAAATAATTAGTATGAAATCAACCAATTACAATAATGTAAAAAGTCTGTTATCTCTGTAAAGGTCAAAATGTTAAAACTTGTTTTATATTTTTTATTCTAGTCCAGATCGACTTGATTTAAGCTAACAATAACCTTTGAATTCTAGAAATTTCACAGCTTTTTATTCAATCTTATGTAAACGTTCATCGACCTTTGTGTTATTGTATCTTTTCCTAAAACTCAACTCTTGTATTTTTTGTTGTAAATTTATCAAGTTTTATAGTTTTTTTATTAATACAATACAGTTGGCTAGCTTTGTAACTGTGTGTTTTATCGTTCATCGGGTCTGAATCACCAAGATTTCGGTACTTAATCAATTGAATATCATTTTACAGGTTAAAAACAAATATCAACACAAATAACATAAAAATCATAATCAATATATGTATTTTTCTTTATGTGTTTAGAGTGTACATAAATGAACAAATAAATAATAAAATTCAAGACAAAACTGGATAAATACAAAGATTTTTAAATACAATACAATCAACGCTGTTTTACAAAAATAATTAACACGAACGGAAAATAAAAATTAATCACAATCTCCCGACATTCAATCAAAAGAGTAATAAATGCCATAAAAATAAAAATAATGGCGGTGATTAACTTTGTTTTATTGAATGCCGAGCTACATAGTACTACATACTACTACATGTCTGCACTATGTGTGTTATGATTAATTTCTTTTACTTAATCATCCTTTCAGAACAATCGTAATTTAATTTTTTAGTCCGCTGCGAAAAAAGAAATTTATTGTGCCCGATAGGAAAGTAATACATGTATGAAAAGGAGAAGATTGTGTTAATTATGATATTATGGCTAAAAAAGTGATGAAGAGTGATAGAAAACTGACCCTGAATAAATTGCGAGAGGAGCAAGATGTTGATACTTATGCATAAGACTCTCCAGAAACTACGGCACAGGCAAGAGGAGCTACGGCACAGGAAAGAGAAGCTACGGCACAGTAAAGACAGTTATTTAATCGTAAAATTTTCATTTGTTTGGCGGAATGGTCGTTTTGCAGGTACTATGATGACGAAAACACTGACATGACGATTTATTGGAATGGATAGAAAAATATTTCTATTACTTAAATCCTCAAAATACAATGTAACCAAAAAGCTGTAGACAAAGTAACTTTCTATCAGAAAGAAGTCAAAACTGAGATTGATATGTCACGATATGTCACATGATTACATTTTGAACTTTCTTGAGCCAGATAAAGAAAATTACTTAGATTAATACAACGGTTCATAAACAAAAATAATTTTCCAAGGTCTGACCTTAACAAAATATATGCACTCGATCTCAAGTTACCCGCGACAATCGATAAAGGCACAACACTATAACTTGCATAACACATACACACACAGCCGCCGGACGCCGCGTAGACTAGGTTATTGCAAACTATCCTTTACTAAAGGAATACTGGAGATAAGCAGTTTTTAAAAGATACTGGTAGGCTTTAACATGCAAATCTTTTTAGAAAAAAAGTTGTATTGACAGCACTTTCTGAAGGCTTTACTTCTTCGTGTCTCTGGTCCGACAGTAAACAGAGGCCAAGTTTTTTAACGTACCTATTCAATCGCGTTAACGTAAATTTCGTTCTTTTATGTCAAATTGTATACAAAAAAGCGGTTTTACCCTCCTGTCATAAGAAGCCGCTTATCCAGTTTCAATACAAATTGACGTTTACGTTAACGCGATTGAGCACAATTAAAAACTCGCACGAAGCCCACAGATTTGTTTGGCTCAAAATTTTCTCACTTCGATCGTCGATGAAGGCACATAGATCACTTTGGCTGCATGTTTTGGGGTACAGAGGGAAGGATAAGGGCAGGAGAAGTCTATTCCCCGATAGCTTTACAACTATCGACTAACAGTGAATATTACTAGAAATAATCTTTGCAGCTGCATGTAATTAGGTCAAAAATCACAAACGAAATCGTGAAAGGTCTCCATTCTAACTACAAACAAATGAATTAATTCGTCTTAGTTCAGAGTATTTCTTTCCTCAATGTTATTCAAAACATTTTCTCTTTACAAATATCGAACATACTAAAACAAATGTAAAATTTTGACAGCTGTTTAAAATTAGAACATGTCATTGTCTTTCTAATAAGCAAGCGCGCCCAAACATCTGTCATCGTAAATTAACACTTGGGGGCTAATGCATACAAAATATATGAATATTATTTATTTAATTCTATAGGACTCATTTTAGATTGAATTGGCAAAACAGCCATAGAGAAAAATAGAATAGGATAGAGTAGAACTTTTTAGGATGTAATCGGTTTGACCATAAACGTGTTACAGATTACGTTTGACCTTACTATTCTAGGCTAGGTATCCTAGACTGCCTGTGACGTCAGGGCGATGTGTCACGTCTTCCTTTACGGTAATTGGTTGTACTAGCGATAACCTGTGTCGAGTTCACTGAAGCAGTTATCTTTGTGTTCGCCATTTTCCTTATTAGGTGACGAGAATAATATGGAGAATTATATTATAGGTAATTTGTTAGGATTAAGTGAGGTCTTAATGGGTGGTCTAAGGTTATGGATCGGTTTATCTTTTGTTAAGACAGTCAATCTTGATGAAGTAATGAACGAAGTAGAGATTCAATATTAGTAAGTAGGTGGGTAAGGGCCAGCCGGTCAATTCTGTGAAAATCTCACCGTGAAACTTGGGTGAAGTGAGCATTGATCCCTTGCATCATCGGTTTGAATGACGGCTTACTTCGACTTCATGTCACATATATGTATGTAATCGAATGAGGCGTCTACGAAATCGACTGGTACCTGTTCCATCCATAAGTGTGATACGGATATCTTCAATACCAGAAGCATTATGGAAACGTTTACATCCCAGAAAAAACGGTTTTTATTTTTTTGGGACTATCCCACCACACTATTCCCGAATCACTGCAACTCTTGAAAGCCAGAATGAACAGTGGCGACCACCGGAAAAGCGCCGAGGGAATGAAGCTCGACGAAGTCTCGGAGAACGAATTTAACTGCTTTGGATCCCGCAACGAAATTAATCAGAAAAGAATAAGGGAGAAGTAGGAAAAATACAAAATTCACTTCCCTCCATATCAAGCAGGAGACAGAACAAAAAAGGCCAATAGGCACAAAGGGTCGTTTACAACTGGGATAAGCCCAGTTGCCTAGCACCACGGATAAAAATTAGCATTAATATTAATGGGTCCTAACATTGTGAGCTGTTAAAGAGACAAGGGTTACAATAATGCTAGAAATATCTTCAGATCCATTGAAAATTTAGTTGACATTGCCTCCAAGATGTCAATATGTATATCAAGCACACCCAACAGGTTAGAAGATTATCTGTATTAGGCCCGGCGCAAACGGGCCACCTAACACTGCTACCGGTGGCCAGCGACAGCGACTTAACACACTTTTCCATACATTTTGTATAGACGCGCTGCAGACGTGTTGATGTTGGCGATGGCGGCCACTCGCTACAGCAGTCTGCGTGCTTCCCGAAATTACTTCCTACAAACAAAGAATTTATCTGTTTTCAACCGACTTCAAAAAGCAGAAGTTTCTCAATTGGACTGTATGTTTTTACATATTTGTTACGCGATTACTTTGCTAAAATTATGAACCGATTTTGTTGATTCCTGTTTTTATTTGAAAGCTTATGCTTCTCATGTGGTTCCATTTAAATTTGATCAAGATCTGAAGAGTAGATTTTAAGTTATCCTTAATAATGTTTTTTTCCTGGTAATATAAGGTCCAACCAAAACCATAAAGAGAAAAATAAAAAAACTGTCTTCCAAAAAAAAAACACTACAAAGCGAAAAAAAACTTTCTTTTCGGAAGTCGGTGTGAAAAAGAAAAAAAAATAGGTACCAAAGACACCGACTTCGCCGTGATAGGCGCTACAAGATGCGAGACGTACGGGATCGGTCAATGTGGCGACGCCTGGGGGAAGCCTTTGTCCAGCAGTGGACGTCTTTCGGCTGAAATGATGAAGTATCGGGAACAGGGTCCAAGCCGGCTTACCTGTTATTGTAATTAGTTTAGATATACACTAACACAGAATATTAGAAGATTATGTGAATTTTATACAACGGCGATACTCAATTTATAATTTCGTCGGCATTCAAACGGTTTATTAAGACACAAGTTTTTGTAAACAAGACGTACGTAAGCAAACAGGTTATATAATAAAAAGTAGATACCTTTGGCTATTGCTGAGCGTAAAACATCGATTGTTTTTGCTCATATGAGCTTCATATGAGGATAAAATCATGTTGTATTGATTTCGTTAATGTTTCTGGGCATATTATCATATGTATGTAATTTATTGAAGTAACTAAACGAGGAAGTTTTCGGATTCGTAATTATGGAAACAAAGATTATTGTCCTTATTTTTTTTCAACCTATATTGTCACACTGCATAATTGACAAAATGTAGGTACCTATTGAACCGCTATTTTCTTATATATTTAAATAAAGAAATGATTTTTTTATTTAAATTTAAAACGGGATTGCACAAACGGAACACCCTTATTATTCAAATTAAAAATTCGAATACATACACGATTTGCGCGCGTAACCACCGACACACATAACTATTTAAATATTGTTCTACCTACATACATTGCTTCATACATTTACAAGTCATTTCACTGTTTTAGTACTAAAACTGTATTTGTTTAAGAAACAATGCTAGATAATTGACTAAAATACTAAAATGGTTAAAAGGTGTGTTGACATAGTGACTCAGCCTTTAAATATGCATGGAACGGTTTAGGATCGTGAGATAAACCAATGCATGTTGTTTTCTGTCGCTGGAGCTGTGGCGGTTGCGACATGGCTGTATGGAATTGATACCTTTGGCTGTCTAGACAAATAAAATAGGAACCATAGAGCGCTCAATATTTCGACACGTACTGTCATTTTTGCAGCCAATCAGCGTTCTAATTATATACGCTATTGTAATTACAGACATTTCAGATAATTTCAGCACCTCTGTTACTGCAGATTTCAGATCAGTATGGTTACCTGCAAGCCGAACAATAAACTTATGCCTGAGATGCATTATAATTAAAATCATCACAATAATATTTCTGCTTGTAAAATATGTTAGTAACTATTTCAGTTATTCATTATAAAATACGTCGCGAAAACAACATTTTTAATTAGATACTAGTTTATTATGAAATCGCACACAGCCTTGTTATAGTATAAAGAATACCGCATATTTTGAATAACACATTAATTTTTAAATAAATATTTATTCTTTCCATAGACAATTTCACACGCAAAAGGCCATCGACAAACTCTATCAGCGATAGCGGTTGTCATCAATTCCAAAATGTGTGACATTGACGTGCGTTACCGAAATGTCACACGGTCAATCCTAAACCACAGATAATATAATATAATCGTTTCAGACTTTTATTCGAAAATCGTTATCGAGATCGTTGCCACTTTGTCTCGCTTCGTCTAGAGCTCCAGCCGACTGAACGACAAAGACGATCGCGACTTACGCATTTCAAAAAAAAAGTATTGGTTTCTCTATTTCTTCAAAACATTTATCCTTATTATTTTCCTGTCCGATTCTCATGAAATAAAAGTGACTATCAAATAAAAACTTGAACGTTTTTATTGCGAGGTATAGCATGTTTGTAGATACATACGTTTATTTATTTTAACTTCATGGTCCACAACACAAATGTACCAAGGCTTTGCTTGACTGACTCATCCTGACGGAATCCTTGCATCGAAGAAGGGGTGTACATTGTACAGTACCTACCCATTTCGACAAATGGTTAAGTCCTATGTAAATTACATAGGAATTAATTGATGGCAATTGGCGCGCCTCCTATAACATTATGTAATTGCAGTCAACGGTGCCTAAGATTTAATTATTGTAAAATTCTACAACTGTTAGTCCAACCTAGGGATTGAGCTCAGGACTTCATCATGTTCAGAAGTTTTCTTCCATGGAGGATGGTAGAAACTACAGAACGCCGCCTGGTATGATCCTTACATACTCGTAACATCTAGGAACATGTTCTAATTAGTTATTTCTTTCACTGACTTAAAACAAGCTTCCTACCATCACAGATTAGTACTAGAGCTGAGAATCAGATATCAATGCTCATTCCCACGCTATTTATAGAGCTGATGTTATTATAATTTATAGAACATGATCTAATATTTATTACTATTGTTATTGCCAGTATGCAGAGAAAATTGTGCTATTGCAAAATGCTTTTTTGCAATTGTGCACTCAGGGGCCTTACTCTGACGTGTCAAAAATATCAAGGTTTCACTGTGAGAGATAGAGACGGAGCTATACAGGACGAAAAGCACTGTCCCTTTTTTATAGCCGACTCAGGATTGCATTGGTGCGCTTACGTTAGACGAGCCGAGCTCTAATTCGTGTAGTGTGGACCGACTTACAAGTCTCGAACGAGCGCGCTTCGAGGATTTGGTTCGTGCTCGTTCTCCGCCAATTTTGACGAACACAAAGGGATTTGCATCGCGCTCGCAGTCGCCTGTCGCAGTGCGCACGTGGACGTGTTCAGTGATAGACGTTTAGCCAATCGCTTTAGCATCATGGAAACGTGGACAGAGAAGATCTTTGTTTGCAATTAATTGTTCTTGACCTCTCAAAGTGGTTACCAAATCTAAAATTTGTTGACTGGATCTGTCTTTATATGAATTTGTAGATCCCCTTGTCCCCCCGTCTTGACCTTTTAGCTTTTTACTGACTTCGGCTATAATAATAGCAGCAGCTGCAATAGCTCGTCCATATTCGCCAAGAGCAGCGAGCACACTGCGGCAAAGTGGTCGTTGTAAGTCCACACTTGAACTCGCGAACGACGACGCCCAGAACGGCTCCGCTCGTGCTCGGCTCCTCTAGCATAGTCGCACCTTTATAAGTACAGCCCTAGGACGGGACTTAAGCAAATATAATCGTCGCTCTACATCAAATCGAAAATTTTAAGACAACGTCGATCCAGCGTCGATCTTAGGCCCCATAGAGCAACACGGACGCACCGGCGGCTGTTCCGTGTTGCTCTATGTTAGAGCCTAATCATAATTTTAGTTGGGTGGTTTGGCTTTGGTTGGTAACTTTACTAACATGATTGATTGATATCAATCCACGTTTTTTGAGGCCTCGTCCATCCATAATTGAAGCTAGATCGATCGAACGTCAAAAAGTGAGAATCCAAGGCTTGTATTCCAAGTTCTTTGAAGGAAATGTACTCCACTTAAATTTTATCGACTCCGACGCCATGAGAACAGAAAAAACCTCGATTGAATTCAATAAATTAGCCAGCTTTAAATGTCAATTTGATGGAAACGAGGAAATGAGTATAGGAGAAACAGGTCGATACGATATTTTTTTACAAAAACCCAGACAAAACCGCAGCCATGCACTAGTCAACAAACCGCACTAGTGCAATCTGTTGCCTAATCTTCTAGTCTAAAACATATGACTTCGGTCTAACACGCAAAACACATTACCCTCCTTTAGCCAATGTAGGTAGATCAAGAAAAAGTTCACTTGAAGTTTTAGATCAACAAGATTCTCATAGCGTTTCGCTTTTGTTTGCACTCATTGAAGCAGAAATTACTACGAATGCTCTACTGTAACTATTTCTGTAAAAAGATCTTGCAACAAGCTAGATTTTTATTTAGTTCCAGAATGGATTTTTTGTAAGCGTCACTAGGAAGCTTATTATAGTGACCGCTCACAAATCGAAAGCGAACTCAATCATTTGATTTGAAGTAAACTTAATATTTTAGAAGCCCTAATTATTTTATTTGCAACCTAATAAAGTATGCAATATAAGAATGAAATATTATAATTTCGGAAATATTTACATAATTATGTCGTTGATAATAGCCGAATTATACAAGTTTTCAAAATAATAAAAACCGGCCAAGTGCGAGTCGGACTCGCGCACGAAGAGTTCCGTACCATTATCGCAAAAAACGGCAAAATAATAACGTTTTTTGTATGGGAGCCCCCCTTAAATATTAATTTTATCCTGTTTTTAGTATTTGTTGTTATAGCGGCAACAGACATACATCATCTGTGAAAATTTCAACTGTCTAGCTATCACGTTTCATGAGATACAGCCTGGTGACAGACAGACAGACAGACAGACAGATGGACCGCGGAGTCTCAGTAATAGGGTCCCGTTTTTACCCTTTGGGTACGGACACCTAAAAACGAAACAAGCCAAAGGATGCAACTGATGGTCATCGCTGCCTGTGGACACTGTATTAGAAAAACTATCACAGTCAATCACAGATGCGTTGCCATCCCAAAGACTAAGTTAAAATCTCATTAGTTCCGTTTCGAACTCTTCGAAACGGAACACAGCAACGGTGCTCAGAAACCTCTCAGAAAAAGAACTATTGAAAATTGCCTATTGTCAACACCATCGTCCTGCTCATGAGGGCAGGGCGATGGTGGACGACCTAATTTATTTAAGGACGGCGCAGAATGTTTTCTTCTTCCATTTTTATCTATTTCACATCGTCACCACAATAGTCACCTCCTTCCTTGTTCATATTTAGAGGAAACCGACATGACCTAACACATTATCAGTAACCCACCAACCTGCACAGCACAGAACTTGCGTGGTGGATTAAGGCCCATTCACTCAAACAAAGAGGATGCCTGAGTCCCAGCAGTGGGCATATAAAAAGGTTATCTGGTATTCATATTTCCCACCAGTTTCTGCGTACTGAATAAGGTATGCAGCCAAAATCATAGTGTAACGAATAAAAACACGCTTGACCGGTTCTATTCATAGAACTGCAATACGTTTTAGAGTTCGGACTTACTGTTTTTGTTGGCGAATAACTCGTTTTTATTTGAAGTAGGGAATCCCGAGATTGGAATCTTTATTTCTGCTCCTTTCCAAGAAAAACTCATATTTGATGTACTGTCTTAGTCTTTTGCGTTGTCTATCAGAAACATTTTTGTAAGAACAGTCTTATAGGGAATATTTTGGACTAGCTCGAAGAATTATCCAACTTAAGTGATAGTTGGCGAAGGACATATTTCTACAGAACGGATGGATGTTGCAGTCTGAAATGGTGACCGAGTACCAGAAGATACTGCGGGGTTAGATATCCTAGTGAAGAAAGAGGGAACCAAAGGATGCAAGAAGCATATGAGCAGACCTTGTGGCGATGTTTGGGAAAGACTGAAGCCACCAGAAGACGACTTTCAGGAGAGTTATCACCTTATTCAAGCAATAAAAGAAGCTCCTCTGTTCTAGATTATTCCTATTCTATTATTCCTATAATTATAATTATCGAAATGAAAAAAATCTGCCACCTTGGGCTGTCTGCCATATTAGATTTAGAATGACTTCACTTAGCACCACGCATTGTCATCCAAACTTAAAATGGATGCAAATTTTTATCTTACTCGGTGGAGGATACCTGCTTTAAAATTCAGTTGTAAGATTTGACCCGAACACACTTACGTACATACATACATTGCAAGTTAAATAAAAGCTTGTAAAAACCGCGCTGACTCACGTCAATAAAATACTAAACGGTTACATTTCGTATCGGTTAACTTTAACTGCTTCGGTTACGTGTCCTTACGTAATTCTTAACTAAGTTACATATTATAAACTTTACTTTTAACACGTAACACGTCGTTAAACTAGATTGAGTTTCCGTTCTGAGAATAGGAATGAGGGATACAGGAAATGTGGTAGGAGCAAATGTGGTAGGAGCAAATGTGGTAGGAGCAAATGTGGTAGGAGCAAATGTGGTAGGAGCAAATGTGGTAGGAGCAAATGTGGTAGGAGCAAATGTGGTAGGAGCAAATGTGGTAGGAGCAAATGTGGTAGGAGCAAATGTGGTAGGAGCAAATCTTGATAGATTTTCTAACAGACCTAAGAGTTTATGGATGAATTGCGTAGGAGAAGATACGGCTAGATTACTGAGTGACTGCTGAGATGACAGGGATGTATGAAATAAGAAGACACTTCTTCTTTTTCGTTTCGATGGTACATTTTATCAAACTATTTGAGCCCAGTAGGTAGCCACGTTTATTGCAGCGTCAGATGCATTATACAGGTAATCCAAGGTGCAAGTGAATGGACAGTCGGTACACTCCAGCAACTGAGCCATGGTCTGTACAGGAGCACCGCACTCGCACCCAGCGTGCAATGGACCAATAATCCCCCATTTTGCCAAATTAAATTTGCAGCGGCCTACCTGGGTGCGCAACCGATTCAGTGCCTTCCATACGGGCCACTGCAGTTCATGACCGAGGGGAAGATGCTCCTTGGGCTTAATGAAGTCACGAGGTGGTAGGTACTTCTCTAATCACAGTTTGCTCCTCTCCCTAGACGGCCTATCTATAAGAAGACACTCAAAATAAGTTGGGAGAGGGGCACGAGGCCGATCAAGTTTGCGGGAACAACTTGGCCAGAGATCGCAAAAGACAGAGGGGTTTGGAAGGAGAAACGAGAGGTCTTTGCTCAGTTTGAAGACACAATCTAGGATACCAAAAGGTATGAGGATAATGATGAAGTGTACCAAACTGGCAATGTCAACATAACATAGGCTCATGTCTGTATGCCTCAAAAACCTAGCCTTTTCCCCCTGAATTTCGCCAGTAGCGTAGACATTCTTAAACAGGCCATGGATTGGAATCCTTAAGGAAAAAGAAAGCGTGGCTGTCCTCGTCAAACCTGGCGATGTTTGATGTATCGTACTGGCAGAAGCGTTGAGCATCGAAATTACGCGGAGCGAGGTGAAGCGTGAAGCTAAAGACCTATTGCGATGGAGAACTACTGTGGGCCCTCAGCCCCAGCTCCTTGCTGATAGGACCTTAAGTCAAGTAGACATTACCAAGTAATAGTGGAAAGCATATAGCCATTAATCAGGCACAAATACAGACAAACTATCACATGACCTATTTTCAATCCTCGTGTCAAGCAGTTCTAATTTACATTATCTGCTGAACCCTCGTTTTGCGCATTGTCGGCATTATTTAAGAAAGAAAGGTTATCAACAGCTCTTGAACTAAACAGAAAAATTGGGTTATCTATCTGTTGAAAGTAATAAGAAATAATTAGTAGGTATAATAAATTGGTATTCTTTCGGGGCATGAACAATTTGATGTGCCATTTCTTTATTAGGTGCAAAGGTCGCGGCAATGCGTTTTAATAATGAAATCACGCCTGTGTTGCATGAATGTTTTGGTGGAACTGCCTATATCAACTAAATTTCACCAGTTTTGTTTAGGGGAATCATGACTTTCGGGCTACTGATCATGGGCTTATCTTTGTCTATCAAAGAGGCATCCTATCCGCAGGCTTATTACGTATCTTTTGCAAGAGCAAAACGATAGCGATCAAACGCTTTATGTCATAAAAGTCGGAATTACCTGCAGTGTAGGTATGGTAGGTCCTATACAATAGTTTGCTAATCGCTCGCTGTTTGTCAAATGCATTTATTAAAAAAAAAACCGCCAAAATCACTAAAACTTTTGTATTGAATAGCAATTATTGTGCAAAAATCGCTATCGTTTTGCTCTTGCAAAAGATATAATAAGCCTGCCGATCAAAGATGTTGATTGTCGAAAGTCTGGTCGATCAAGTGACAACAACAATTTAATTTAATTATGTATTTTTGTTTGAATAATGCTCTCTTCAAAACGCAAAGTAATGAACCAGAATGTTTTATTAATTATGTATAAATCAAGTATGGGAAAACCGTATCCATTAAAGTAACATTTTTCCACTAAGTTCCATTCTTCTACAACACGATCACAACACATGATCGCTACTAAAATCATCATAATTATTGTGAAGGTATGTACGACAGAGGTTATATCACAGGTAAATGCATTGATACGTAAGTAATTATTTATTTATGATGTTTAACATGCGACACGTGTGCTCGATTAGATATTCATGTTATGATATCGATAATGAGGCGGTGCATCTCTATTGCGCAGTGCGCTCAGCTGTTCGATTTGTGATCCGCCATCTTGGATGTTGCTTGATTGTTTATGATTATACTTTTACCACAGATAATAATAATCTTTTACTTAAAACTTGTTCGGTGTTTGTTTCCATCCTAGCCAAATTATGTCTTGTTTTACTCAGTTCCTTTTTTTATCCTTAACGTGGCGTATATTCCGTGTACATACTCACATTTAGGGACTCTAAACTTCCATAGTGGGTATTAGCACATTAGTCATAGTTCATTTATGCCTTTTTTACTAAGAATATGTTCTCATGCGAAACAGAATCGTGCTAGTTATCTAACAAAGAGAAATACATGAAAATTTCGACGTGCCCCAATTTTGCCTTCTACGAAATTCATTAGATTTTCATAACACATCGCATTTTCAACTCTATGTTTGTTGTGAAAGGTTTATTTTCCAGTGTGTGTTCAACTGGGTTGTGATTTAGGTTTTGCAATATACTTTATACAGTATTTTCGCGGTTAGTCGCAATTTGAAGATAGTTAAATCTAAGTATGGTTTGGTAACGTAAAATGAGGTTTGTATCAAAATGGATGTGAGTTCTGTAATTCGCTGTAGACACTTCTATTCTCAGAAGGGTTAGGCAGAACTCATCATCCTCATCAGCCTATTAATGTTCCCACTACTGGAACACAGGCCTCTTCTCTGAGAGAGGAAATGGGCCTAAATCCACCACGCGGGCCCAGTGCGGGTTGGTGGATGTCACATTATGCCTTCGAATTTTTGGTTCTTGGACATGCCGCAAGCTTATTACGTATCTTTTGCAAGAGCAAAACGATAGCGATGAAACTCTTTATGTCAGAAAAGTACGAATTACATGAAGTGTAGGTATGGTAGGTCCTACACAATCGTTTGCTAATCGCTCGCAGTTTGTCAAATGCACTTATTTAAAAAAAAACCGCCAACAACTCAGCAATTATTGCGCAAAAATCGCTATTGTTTCGCTCTTGCAAAAGATACGTAATAAGCCCGCCGGTCTCCTCACAATTCACGGATAAATCGGTGAATAAGCAATAAATAAGCAAAATCGAACATAGAACGTACTCCTTTATGGAATATCGGTTCACTATGCTTACTTGGTGGTGTGGCAGGCACATTTACTGAACATGGGATCCCGAGGCACTAGACAAACTGACTTTTAAAAACGATAACGATTGTCGAAATGCTAAAAGGTTTGAGATTGACCACGTAATATTTCAGAAGCGCACATAATCCCATACAATTAAGACCACAGACATAACTCTAACTAGATGACGCGATTGTATGTACTTCGCGTGCCAAAAAACTGAGTAAATTTACAATCAATGATCGTATTCTAAGCTTTTCATTTAGCATTATCGGCACCGGAAATCCACAGAAATCTAGAAAAATGCCTTTTTATGCCATATTGAGCTGTAAAGAATGTATAGAAAAAGTAGGCCGAGGCATTGGAAATGTTTTCTTTCATTGGTAAGTAAATTTGTTTTTAAATCGTTTGTGAAAAAGTGGCACGCTTGGTTTTCATACAGATGGAGGGACTTGCGTTATCTATTTAGATTTATATCTGTGATTCAGACTTTTCGACAATCGCTCTCGCTTCTTCTACTTCTTTTCGAGTCGATAGAAAACTCTTTAGATATTTTGGGACTAGTAGGCATGCACAACAATAGCAGTGTCAGTGGCGTTCATTCGGCCCTACAAAGTGCAAGTATGGGGCTCCAAAACGCCGCTGTCGCTGTGTGTGTGTGTGTGGGCGCTCTCGCTGACAGTAGTGACTTTATCTAGTCTAGAGGCTCTAAGTTCTAGATATTATAATGGTGTGAAGTTATAATATATTAACCCAACCTATCGGCATCCTATTTGATACAAATATACCTTCAATTCAATTCAGTTTCCTTAACTCCTTTTACTTTTATATTGTACTAGAGGACGCCTCGCGGTTTCACCCGCGTAGTGCCCGTTCCCGTGGGAATACAGAGATAAAAAGTAGCCTATGTCACCCGGGGATAGAGTAGCTTCCCAACGGTAAAAGATTTTTTTAAATCGGTCTAGTAGTTTTGGAGCCTATTCGGTACAAACAAACAAAAAAATCTTTCCTCTTTATAATATTGGTATAGATTTTGGCTGCATTTCGTCATCGTAGTAGCTGCATTGAAATTAAAAAGCTAACTCCTTTATAGATTTGTCTATACTGCTGTGGACCAGGGCACAAAAGTAACAAACTTAAGTATACTTTGATACTGGCTGGGTATAAGAAGCAGCAATGGATGAACTGTGTAAAAGATAATATGGCTTCAATATTCTAATAAGAATAATAACTACATTAAAAATTGCAACCAAGGAACAAAAAAACACACGAAAATACAAAAATTCTCTCCTTACGAACAATAGTGTTGGGACCAATTAAAATGCACAGATAATAAATAGTATTCACACGGCTTGGCTACTCTGTGACTGTGCCAAAGACAATGGTTCTCATTGGTGTGACGAAAAAACACATTTACGCAACCTCCTTTTTGTTTTGAGTCAAGTCTTAGACATACTAAAAACCTAATCACTGGATAAAACGACACGCCTGGGTATGACTGGTCAGGATTCTTGGCTTTCTGGCTACCCATTAAACTTGGCTTTCTTGCTTATTCTCTTGATTATTATTTTCCAATACTTTATCATTGGTCTTATTTGATCTTTCACCTACGCGACAGATGTTAATCAAGACATCGATACGGCGTCGATCTTATGTGGTGTATAATAGACCATCTTTTGGCGCCCATCTCACCGGGTCGGAGCGATTTCGTTTCTGTACCGAATCTGTTTAGATGTGCTGTACGTGTATGCGCTCGGTAAAGACTCTGTACCAAAACGATTCAGGAAACTTCCTGACCTTTACTGAGCTCGTGATTCTTTACAGATTCGGTGAGGAAGGCACCTTCAATCGGTTTTGCAAGCCATGGCACGATTTCTACTCCTAGCTTCTAGTAACATGTAGTAGATTTCTATCAATGGACCAAACTGACTATATCACAGTTCATTGTTATATTATCGTAGAGGATAATCTATTTTTAGTTCCATCGTGCGTCACAGCCACTACGACCTGTGACTTACGAGTTACCATCGGTTAAAAGTAACGGATCGTTACCGGTAAGTTTCACGACTGATAAGTTCTTTTGTCTTTGAAAATGATTAATTGTTAATAGGTGTGGGTAGTTGTCAGTTCGTCTTAATAGTACTACGTACAATTTCTCGTAAGAAATTATAAGGTTCGGTTTTTGAATTGAGAATTTAAAGTTATGTACATGTCCAAATATATATTAGTTCCATAGTTTGCGAGGTTTTCAGGGTAAGTTAGAGTTTGACAACTATAGTTCTCGCCAAACTTCATGGCCGCCCTGAATTTGGCTACAATGGCTGCGCAGTAGAAAATCTTATACAAAATTTCGTGCACATTTTCGTGCGTCGCGCATCCGGTAAACCAACTTCAGGGCGGCCAAGAAGTTTGGCGAGGACTATACTCATCTTCATGTTTTTATTAAGAAAATCTTCTTGCTCGTACATCAGATATCGTATCCCACTTCTGACACCATGTTATGATGCGGGGACAGATTTATAATAATCAACATACAAAACCGTTGTCATCCACCTGTCATGAGAATCATTATCCTTTTTAACATTCCCACTGCTGGGACACAGGGCCCAACGCGGGTTGGTGGATGCCACATGTCTTCTAATTTTTGTTTCTAGCGCACGCCGGTTTCCTCACGATGTTTTCCTTCACCGTTTTGAGAGCAGTGGTGATGAAATAATTTACACAAAGTAAAGCTCCTGCCTGGTTTTGAACCCACGAACTACAACTTATAATTCGTGGTCGATACCAATAGGCCACCACTGCACTCATGAGAATAAACGTATTTATATCGGTTGTAGCCTCCATCGTATCAAAATAGACAGATAATATCTAGACTTTTCTAGAAGTTACTAACTACGATCGGTTACCCTAACCATACGTTACTTACAGGAACCGGTCACAACTAATGTGAACGATCCAAGGCAATTTGTTCCCCTCTACAACGATGATCCTATTAGGGTCATCTGCGGGTCAGTTGTCCAAATATTATAGGGACAATTTGTGGCTCGTTACGTTCGAAGTTCAGTTCCGTTCGAGGCAGTGCCGGGTGTTTCGAAGGTCGGAGGTCCTTTCATTTATAACCTTAGTTATTTTTAGAATAGTGAGTAGTAGTATTTCTCCGTAGCAATCTGGAGTCGGATTTGTACCCGGTTGATAGCTATAGATTCGCCTCCTATTACATGACTTAATGTCTTATGTTCCCTGGATGGGGCAGAGGGCTTCCTTCAGAGGGACGTGTTCCACACGTCGGTCACCCTTCACACATCAGGACCCGAGGTGGCGGCGCGTAGTGTTCCACGCGCGGGGAGTCAAACACCTCACTCCCCCCCAACCCGAGATCGCAGAGGCTGGCCGGCACTAGCCGTGGGTTGCGGAAGTATCGTTGTTCCAGCGACGATCAGCGTAGATGTTAGATGAAAAATAGAGAGAAAAAAACAGTGCTTCCACAGTAATCCTCCATCGCGAGCAGTCTTGAGCTTCTCGCTTCACCTCGCTCCACATCATTCCGATGGCCGCTTAAGTCAACACTGTGCGACACCAGGATAGACAAGGACGGCCACGGTTTCTTTAGCCTTTGGGATTCTAATCCAACGTTTGCTTAGGTATGTGATTAGAATCCATCCACAGCGTGTGGTCAATCCCACTTCACCTGTGATGCCCCCTATTCTATTACATGGGACTGGCAAAATGGGGTTGTACCTACTATAGATACACGGGATACAACCCTACCTAACGCTTGTGGATGTACAGGCGGAATGTTGTGTATTTGTGAGCAGTACCTAGCCAAGTAGACAGTCTGTACTGGGGCCACGTGGAGGATGTCGGCCTATTCCCTCTCACAGAGAGGAGTCCTGCACGTACAACGACCTAAATGGGAGTCTAAGTTTGGAAAAGAGTGTCCATCTATCCTATCCTACTGAACATACAGTAGTTGAAACACTATCGGCTGATATAGGTAGAGAGAACCTGGGTTTGATCTCCAGGGATTAGAAGGTTTGGTTTTTCCATTTTTCAATATTAACGCCCCCTAATTTATGGGACTTAAAGATAACTGTTAGTCAATACAATATTATACAATACTGGTCTATAGAATCCATGTTGTTTTTGTTGTGGTAGGCTATGTGCCGTCATTTTAACGTTCGGCCTTGGTACGCCCATTCTCGTCCATTGTCAAATGCTACTAATACTTGGTTATTTAGTTTTTTGCGACAAACGTCATTGTATGGGAGTAGTAAGTACTTAACTACTTTGTTAGTACGTTTGCTTAGTTAACGTTATTGCGTTTGTAAATCACCCAATAGGTTCCTTTAAACTTTAAAGGCTGTTATTTTGAAAACGCATTATTCTTAACAATTTTGTCATTATGTTGTCACCTAAATAACATCATAATATACAAGGCTGTAATATCAATGTATAGACCTACAAACCTAGAACATTAATTTTTCGCCGCAAGTAACTTAATTTTCTATTTAGCGAGGACTGCGGAAGACTGAGATGAGCTGATTAAAATACGAATCTATTTAATTATTTTTATAAGAGAATTAAATCCGTTTATATTGCAAACACACTACACAGGTTTAGTCCACAAAAATATCCTATGCCAACTTTAAAAAAAGAAGAACGATCAATAAACAATCATTTTATTTTTTTTAACCACCGGCCGGCATTGGCATATGCGTATAATGCATTGTAAGGCATAGTACACACAAAGTGTGTCTAGGTCATCGCTCAGTATTCGCTAACTGAAGACGTATCAAAGGTGCTAACATTAAATATTAATATTAAGGCCATTTGTATAAAGACGTATGATTTTAATGGCATTACTGTTTATTGGTGTGAATTGCTGGGACGTTTTATTGGCATGACGGTGTTAGACGTTTTATGACTTTTGATTTAAAGATGGCGGCGAGATGGTTGTAGAAAATGCGATAAAATTAATACAAATTTTGATGTGTGAATGGGTAATTTTGTAAGCTAATCGAATCTTTTGTGAAGTAGTTAATAAACTGTCATATGATTAGTAGTAAGATTGGGCTCTCCTATTTTACTTTAGATATTGAATAAAAAAGACTAATCAGTAATCAAACACTGATAGACAGGACCAAAGATAGAATCTTCAGGCCAATCATAGTAGAAAGTAACGTCAGCTGCACCCTGCACCTGTAGCCAAGTTGACAATCTACAATAGATAACGCTTGTAGAAAACGAATCCATGTATGTGAAAGACACGTTTGAATGTTAAGTCACGTGGTCAGACCATACAAATAGAAGTCGTTAACGATTGTAGAAAGAGATTCGATACGAAACGTTTGTAACATGGCAAGGGGTCAAATTAAAAGACATTTTAATAAATGAAGCTGAGAGCCAGTACATCTTAACCAACTTTCCAAAAAGGTGAAGATTCTATGTTCGGTTATATGTATGTTTCTTTTTTTTTTTTGTATAATTTCATCGAATACTCAGTCAATTAGGGGGCGATTTTGAAAATATTTTTTTTGTTTGAAAGGGCTTATTCCCGAGGTGGTCTCATTGTCACCAAGTCAGGATCTGATGACGGGATCCCATGGAAATCGAGGGCACTCCTCAAATTGTATAGGCATTCATATAGCGATTTTGGTATTTTCATCAACATGATAAGCATTTGCATTCAAAAAGTTTTTATTGAATATCAAAGTTCTTCATAAACTCAGTCCTTAAAACGCATTTCATCATTTCTGATTGAACTTTGAACACTCACCCTAGGTATAGTTTTATCATAACTGAATCATCGTCCGCCCACTATTTTATTATAATGACAATATCCTACGATAAGGAGGCACTTAAAGCACTATTTTATGATATTATTTTACCCCAAACGATTATTATTTTCGCTCGGAAAAACATACTTGCTTTTCTAAGAGCTTGGCGAGATATAAATCTCGTCTCTCGGGTTTTCGAGGTTCCACAATCATGGCAATTAAATATCTGTCATTGTCATACACTTAAGATCAATGCCTGATGCCAATACATTTATAACATCAGCAATTATCATGTTGAACATCCAAAGTAAAAAGGGCATAAACAGTCATAATTAATTTTGCACGACTCAACTAAATCAATTAGTCGAATGAGTCTATCTGGCAGGCCCCAACGAGATTTATCAACAGGTGATAGCTTTTCATAAAGACATTATTTTGTACCTAAAGAAAATAAATAAGATATATTTCGTACCTCGACAGTTTTTGATTGAATGACGTTTTTATGAAGTGTCTAGCTAGCGGGCCCCTTATGATTATTTTTGTTGTTATTTTACTTTCAGAACGCCCAGTAGTGCTCGGAGTTAGAAACTATTATGTACCTTACAGATCCAAAATTTCGACTTTCTGTGAGCTACACTTCAGAAGATATTCGTTATTTAAACAAACGTCCAGCCAGCGGGCCCTTTTTAGAATACTATCTTTTTTATAACATACAATAGTGTTAGTAGCTTGATACTATTTTGTACCTTACAAATCCAAAATTTCGACTTTCTGTGAGCTACACTTTAGAAGATATTCGTTATTTAAACAAATGTCCAGCCAGCGGGCCCTTTTTAGAATACTACTCTTTTATAACATACAATAGTGTTAGTAGCATGATACTATTTTGTACCTTACAAATCCAAAATTTCGACTTTCTGTGAGCTACACTTCAGAAGATATTCGTTATTTAAACAAACGTCTAGCCAGCGGGCCCTTTTTAAAATACTACTCTTTTATAACATACAATAGCGTTAGTAGCTTGATACTATTTTGTACCTTACAAATCTAAAATTTCGACTTTCTGTAAGCTACACTTCAGAAGATATTCGTTATTTAAACAAACGTCCAGCCAGCGGGCCCTTTTTAAACTTTTTTGAGGTAGACTCACACAATAAGTATTCAACCAACAGATCTAGTTACACAAGTTATTCAAAAGTATCTACCCTCGTAATTTAATTATAAGTTGCCTCCAAAATTAACATAAACTAGACACACCTATGTTACTATACTTACTACTAGCTGACCCTCGGGGCTTCGCTCCCGTCAACTGCCTACCTACCCTGGCTCCCCTGCCTACCTTGCCTATCCTGCCTACCATGCCTACTCTGCCTACCCTGCCTACCCTGCCTTTCCTGCCTACCCTGCCTATCTTGCCTACCCTGCCTACCCTGCCTACCCTGCCTTTCCTGCCTACCCTGCCTACCCTGCCTTTCCTGCCTACCCTGCCTATCTTGCCTACCCTGCCTACCCCGCCTACTCTGCTTACCCTGCCTACCCTGCCTAACCTGCCTTTCCTGCCTTTCCTGCCTACCCTGCCTATCCTGCCTATCCTGCCTATCCTGCCTACCCTGCCTACTCTGCTTACCATGCCTACCCTGCCTATCCTGCCTATCCTGCCTTTCCTGCCTACCCTGCCTATCCTGCCTACCCTGCCTACCCTGCCTACCCTGCCTACCTTGCCTACCCTGCCTACCCTGCCTTTCCTGCCTACCCTGCCTATCTTGCCTGCCCTGCCTACCCTGCCTACTCTGCTTACCCTATCTACCCTACCTACCCAGCCCACCCTGCCTACCCTACCTATCCTGCCTACCCTGCCTTTCCTGCCTACCCTGCCTATCCTGCCTAACCTGCCTACCTTGCCTAGCCTGCCTACCCTGCCTACCCTGCCTTTCCTGCCTTTCCTGTCTACCCTGCCTACCCTGCCTACTCTGCTTACCCTGCCTACCCTGCCTACCCGGCCTACCCTGCCTACCCTGCCTTTCCTGCCTACCCTGCCTATCCTGCCTACCCTGCCTTCCCTGCCTACCCTGCCTACACTGCCTTTCCTGCCTACCCTGCCTATCTTGCCTACCCTGCCTACTCTGCTTACCCTGCCTACCCTGCCTAACCTGCCTATCCTGCCTACCCTGCCTACCCTGCCTATCCTGCCTACCCTGCCTACCCTGCCTACCCTGCCTACCCTGCCTACCCTGCCTACCCTGCCTACCCTGCCTACTCTGCTTACCATGCCTACCCTGCCTACCCTGCCTACTCTGCTTACCCTGCCTACCCTGCCTACTCTGCCTACCCTGCCTAACCTGCCTATCCTACCTACCCTGCCTACTAATTTGTATCTATCATCAATAGTTTTCTCAGCGCACGCCAAATAATGTATTTTACAGACAACATTTTGCTACCTTGGGTTACATTATTGCAATTTTCATAAGGATCTCTATTTTTTTTGAAAATATTTTATAGCCTATGACGCTCAGGAATAATGTAGCTTTCTACCGGTGCAAGAATTTTCAAAATCGGTTCAGTAGATCCTGAGATTACCCCTTACAACGTCACAAACTCACAAACTCACAAACTTTACCTCTTTATAATATTAGTATAGATTAAGCATTTATTATTGTAAGTACATTACAGAAAATAAATAGTTATTTGTCCTTTTCCTGTAAAACAATCAGCCAAGATAAAAATTATTTACTAATGCAAATGCTCCTAGAACTGTTGTATGTTACAAAATAGTAGTATTTTAAAAAGGGCCCGCTGGCTGGACGTTTGTTTAAATAACGAATATCTTCTAAAGTGTAGCTTACAGAAAGTCGAAATTTTGGATTTGTAAGGTACAAAATAGTATCAAGCTACTAACACTATTGTATGTTATAAAAGAGTAGTATTTTAAAAAGGGCCCGCTGGCTAGACGTTTGTTTAAATAACGAATATCTTCTGAAGTGTAGCTCACAGAAAGTCGAAATTTTGGATTTGTAAGGTACAAAATAGTATCAAGCTACTAACACTATTGTATGTTATAAAAGAGTAGTATTCTAAAAAGGGCCCGCTGGCTGGACGTTTGTTTAAATAACGAATATCTTCTGAAGTGTAGCTCACAGAAAGTCGAAATTTTGGATCTGTAAGGTACATAATAGTTTCTAACTCTGAGCACTATTAGGCGTTCTGAAAGCATAATAACAACAAATATAATCATAAGGGGCCCGCTAGCTAGACACTTCATAAAAACGTCATTCAATCAAAAACTGTCGAGGTACAAAATATATCTTATTTATTTTCTTTAGGTACAAAATAATGTCTTTATGAAAAGCTATCACCTGTTGATAAATCTCGTTGGGGCCTGCCAGATAGACTCACACCAATTAGTCGAGTCAAGACTTTGACAGTTCGCATGTGTGCACTAAGGCTAAACGCAAAGACAATGCGAAAGAAAAAAAAACAATGCGAAAACTGTGATCAGGAAGTTTTAAATTTAGAATTTTTGTTGATGTATGTGTTCTTCTTCTGTTTGTTATTAAAAGAGGTAATTAATTAATTCCTATGTAATTTACAGTCGTTCATTTTAATTGATACCACTGTAGGTAGTTATTGTGTCCTCTCGATTTTTATAAAAAATAGCGTGTACTGTGGTCGTTCCTTCTCTGTTTCAAATAGGCCTTTGCCCAGTAAGAGAATAACCGACTGATAAAAGTAGTTTTAGTTTTCGATAAAGTACTAGTATCAGCTGCATTCGGTAAGACTGGCAGCCGACCCCATATTTGGAATAAGGTGGTCATGTGTTTCCCATAAAATTCGAGTCGACGATTAATTTTAGTGACATTTTCAAAAATAAGTCAAGCTTTTTAATAAATAATGCGATTTTAAATCATTTTTAGGGTTCCTTACCCAAAGGATAAAAACGGGACCCTATTACTGAGACCCCGCGGTCCGTCTGTCTCCAGGCTTTATATCATGAACCGTGATATCTAGACAGTTGAAATTTTCACAGATGATGTATTTCTGTTGCCGCTATAACAACAAATACTAAAAACAGAATAAAATAAATATTTAAGAGGGGCTCCCATACAACAAACGCGATTTTTTTGCTGTTTTTTTGTGATAATGGTACGAAACACTTCGTTCGCGAGTCCGACTCGCACTTGGCCGGTTTTTTTTCGTCTTCAAAAAGTAGATAAAAAGTTTTCACGTTGACGGTACCTTTTTATAAAAGAAAAACTACTGTTTGACGGAGATTCATCACGGTACCATTCACATCAACACCCGTTGTGTTAAATTTAATTTCACTTACACAATGTTACTGACAAAATAAGTTCTGGATTCTCACAAACACACAAATATAAAATTGTATGTTGTTAAGATTTAATGATTCTGCAACTAATTGGTTTATATGAGTCATTTAATTTTACTGCAAATTGCAACAAATTGCTTGGGAATATCCTAGTTGGTAAGAAATACCTAGTAGGTACGTTTGACGTCAAATACCGATGAATAAGGCATTTTTTTAAACATCAATATTATCCTTTTACTTTTCAATAAAATGAAACAACTCTTACATGATTATCTTTTTACTTTTCAATAAAATAAAACAACTCTTACATGTAACCTCACCCTTATAGCTTGTCAAATGATCAACATCTTTTTGAACCATAGACAAGATAATGCAATTAAATCAAGACTTGATTTTTGTACTTTTTAAGAATTTACCGACAAAAATATTTTACCTAAACTAAATAGGTGTAACAAAGAGGTACAATTGTTTGTTTGTTCTAAAATGTAACATTTGGATTCGATTGCGAAAATCCTTTTACTGAGAAAGGTGCAATAACAAGGCTTTTTTTACCTGATAAATTGACAGTCAGACGCTCTTATTGCAAATTATATTACCTAGATACCTACTTACCTATTTATTAGACATTTTAAATCAATTAAAAACACAAGATCGTATCCCGGAACGCGGCAAAAGGTCACGTAAAACAAGATGGCGCTGGCGTTCGGAATGGTGCGAAAATGGCAATCGTTTGAGGTTAAAAGTGAAAGAGATCACGCCTTCTATTGTTGCCATGAGAATTAGTCAGACATTCTTGTGATAGTACTGGTGGAAAGGTTATTAAGTAAAGCAGGCTGTAAAGTATAATACTACACTCTGGGGTTAACAGCTTTCTTCCCCAAATCACAGATAATATATATATAGCCACTATCAAAAGTTTAATAAGTTCGGCAATGACATAATTAAGACTTTTTTAAACTGAGAGAAAGTCACTTTGTTTAAAACCGTGGCTTTTAATATGCATAAAATTCATTGGTCATATTTCTGGTGTTAAACGATGTCTTGAATGAGAATGGCAGACAGGGAGTGGCATTTCTTGCCGGAGTCTGTGTTTCCTAATGATGATGACAACCTGGGGGTGGTAAGTCAAGAATGAAAAAACCTTTTACAAATGGATTAAAATATTAAAGAAATCCGTCGAGTATGCAATATAAACATGTACTGAACAGCTGATTCTTTTCATGTCTCAGATTTAACATAAAAGGTGTTAATTATCATGAGTGTAATCCATTTTTAACATTTCTTACACTTTATCCCACCAGCCCCCTTCTACCATCGGACATCTAGACGCACTGCAAGTTACAATCCTTACCTTGTTGCCATTCCACCAATTCGCACCAAGCGCTTCCAAACATCCGTCATAATGCGCACAGCGAATGAATGGAACTCACTAACTGCTTATGTGTTTCCGAACGCATTCAACCCGAATCTCTTCAAAGTTAGAACGAATAGGCTTCTTCTGGGTAAGCTCACTCCATCGTCGACTCTGTCTCTGTCACCTCTGACCTAGACCTGCCTCTAGCAAGAGCAAACCCATCACAAAATTTTAAAAAGTACAAAGAAAGAGGTACAAAGATAATTTACAATTTTCTAAAGAGAACTAGAAAACATAATATCCTCGTCTTGTATTACTTTTAATAAAAGAAACGAAACACTTTAAACGTAAAGTATCCAATATCTACACGGCTGAATAAGCAAACGTATCTAGTTTTCTCTTACAATGAACTTTCAACCTTAAACGTTCCTTACAGAATTGAAATTTTAGTAAGCTCTTTGGTAAGGCGATGAATTTTAGTGCAGTGGAATTTTGGCAGTATAGTCTAGGAGACAAGGTCTAAAATTGATAGTACTGAGAATGTACATTCAGACAATTTTCGCTAGTAATCGCTTTAGTGTTGGATTACATAAAAGCTGTTGGTTTTAGTTCATTGTTGCAGAAATGGGGGTAGACAGATAATTATTTGCTATACATACATTTTTTACCTACCTACTTAGTATCTACGTATAAACAATACGTACCTAAACTGTGATTTTTAGGGTTCCGTACCCAAAGGGTAAAAACGGGACCCATACGATGGCATTTTTTTTATTTTATTTTTGTTTCAACAAAGCCTATTGCTCTTCGCCATGCGTGACATAAACTAAAGACTAAAGGTCACAATTGTGACCTTTTCGAGTCTTCACAATGCGCGCGCTCATAACATATCTGTTTATTTGAATATCATTGCAACCCCCCAAATGTCAGTTTAATGTTCGAAATTAAAAATCAGAGTATAGATAGTTCAGTCTGAACAAAAAAAAAACTTTTGGCGTGATTTTATGTTCGCAAGTAAAACGTAGGCATCACTGTTTACCATCAGTTTTTAATCATAACTATGACGCTGTATGACGCAGTCATACATTCAGGAGCCACATCCAGAGGATTTCCGTCCACAAATTCATGATAAGAATTCGGAAGTACGTGGTTTTGAACTGATACTGTGAATCATATTATACGGTATTCCGGTCATTCAATGAATCGGACTGACCTGTCAGATATGCTTCATCATCAGCAGATAAGCTTTGACAGGGAATAATTAATAAATTCATTGATAGACTAAAAGCGTTAATGTGAGTGACGTATTCTAAGAAGGATTTTTTAATTCATCTCTTGAAAGGATTTAATAGGAGATAAAAGTTTGTATGGATGTTCGTAATTATTGCCGATGGAAATCCCTATCGAGCACACGGCTTGTTGAAAATCCTAACTAATATTATAAAAAATAACTCTTCTGTCTATCTGTCTGTCTGTTACGTTTGCCCGCTTAAACCGCTGAACCGATTTAAATAAAATTTGGTATGGAGATAGTTTGAGACCCTGGCCACAGATAATATAATACTAGCATACAGATCCCTAATCCCATACAAAGAAACCGTGCCACGTAACTAGCGTTTTCCATCTGATTATACAGATTTTTTTGTAAATCGATCGCGTTCGCTTCCGTTCCACGGCGATTGATAGATCACCATCTAATAATCAACCGATATCTATAGATAAATCAAATAATCAGTACAGACAGTTTCTTTGTATGGGATGAGACCCCACGCCCTGGCAAGAACATAGAATAGTTTTTATCCCGGAAATTAACCTTAAGGGGGTGGAAAGGGGGGGTAGAACTTTGTATGGAAAACCTACAATAAACTATTTGTAGTACTAATGCTAAGCAAACGAAGTCGTGGGCAATAGCTAGTAACTAATACCGACTGAATGAAAACTTGCTCATAATGTTTTTGTCGTGACTTTTTGCTGTCATCATTATAAATTATTGTGCCTGAAACTACTATACAAGATGAATAATTTCAGTTATCAACTTCGTACTTGGTTTTCCCGGCCAAGTGCGTTCAAAGATAGATAGCAATCTGTAACTACTCATGGAATTTTTTCGCAGTTAGAGTTGTTGCTTATGGATGGGCATAGACAGTTTAGTTTAAGAGTAATTTTACATAGAAGTCATGAAAAGATAAAAACTGCAATATTTCCAGTCTCTTTACCATGTTCGTATCCAGCATTTGCTTAGGGGTGGGGCAAAAGTTAAGGCAACTCGAAAAATAGTAGAAGTTTCAGAGACGGACGAAGTCTGTCAGGAGCCAGGTCACCCAGAGTGACAAAAATAAACAAGGCCCTCGAACCGGTACGCAGACAATCAAAAATGTCAAGTGAAAGGACGATTCGCCCGCGTGATAGAAAATTTCTGTACCCATCTAGTAGTTTTTCTCTTAAACAGTAAACTTTTAGTTACGAGACATAGGGAAGGGTGTGGCAGGCTGCCCCATCTGCCCCACCGTGGTTACGCCACTACTCTTTACCCTTACGAAGCATCCAATAACTAAGAAAGGATGGCTTTGTCTTAATGTGTCACTTTTTTGGAAATTTGTCTTGGTTTTGGATTCTCTTAGAATTGTGAGCCGGTAAAGCCGGTATATGGCTAAGATTTACTTAAGAATAGATGGTTTCTGTGGTCTCTGAGAGAATATGGCGCCTTTCTTAGGACTTAAAGCATCTAAGAAACCTGTAAGTAAGCATTAAGTTTTTTGGTACACAGTTTGACGAGATTTCGCTCAATGCAGTAGCTAATAACATTCAGTAATTGTCTTACTAGATATTTTCTGTATCATTGAGGCCAATGTGACTTTAATTACTGTTACAGTTAAGGAAAAATTGTAAGAAAAACCTAGACGAGAGATTTCAGACCGGTAAGTCTGAAATCTTTAACAAACTGATGACCAAGCGTAGATGTGACAGTAAAAAAGTTTAGTAATTAGTTTCAGAGATTGAGACAAGAAGAAGAATTGCAAAACTTAAGTGGCAGTGGGCAGGGCACATTGCTCACAGAAAAGACAGTCGATGGGGGCGAAAAGTTCTAGAGCGGCGACCGTGTACCGTAAGACGCTGCGTTGGAAGTTGTCTCACTAGGTGGACCGATGATCTGGTTTAAGCAGTAGTCATCCGCTGGTTGCAAGAAAGGACCGAACGGTGTGGTGACGCTTGGGGGAGGCCTATATCCAACAGTGGACGGACGTCTTTCGGAAATGATGATTGAGCCAAAGACACAAATCAGCTAAGATTTTGATTTTAATTTTTATGTTTGCATAAAATATGCTTATTTGCAGTTGATCGTTTTCATCTGTTAAGCCTTCCCTAACTATGCTGGAGTCGGCTTCCAGTGTAACTGGAGCAGAACAATTTTTAACATGGAACGACTGCCTATCCGACCTCTACAGCACAATTACTGGGTAATAACTGGAAAGACTGGTATTGACAATTTGAAATAAACGTACATACGTATTGATACGAATTAGCATATTTATTTTTACCCGACTGCCAAAGGAGGGTAATGTGTTTATCAGGCTATGTAGGTATGTATGTTTAATTGTTTCTATGTGGAGTTCTAGAGACCAAACGCGTAGACCGATTCTGATGATTCTTACGTCAATCGATACAAATTAATTGAAAACAAAGGCGGCTTTTGGGCGCTGTATTGTTGGGCCCAATGTGTTTTCCAATTTTTTTTTACTAAAAAGTTAATTTAAAAAACCGAGAGAAGTGACTAAAAAGACGTAAACAAGAAGAAAGTGTGCAGTTGGAGGATACATAATCGCGAGCTGACTGATCAAAACCATAAGTTTAGCCACGTCTTAACGCTTAAAATCTAAAATTCTCCCAACAAAGCCTAAAAAGATGCTTATCACACTTATTTCTAAAAACAAGTTTTATATTCGCAACGCGACTAACACAAATATGGCCCGGCGACGCAAATGACACGGACTCAGAATAGAAATTGTTTTTAACGTAATGCGCGACCAACTTTCTTCACTAGGGACAGACGGACAGACAACTGGGTCGATGAGGTGTTTAAATATATACGTAACTCCTCGACTATGTTGTGACTAATGACGTAAGGATGTGTGTTCGAAAAAACCGGCCAAGTGCGAGTCGGACTCGCGCACGAACGGTTCCGTACCATTATCGCAAAAAACGGCTGAAAAATCACGCTTGTTGTATGGCAGCCCCACTTAAATATTTATTTTATTCTGTTTTTAGTATTTGTTGTTATAGCGGCAACAGAAATACGTCAACTGTGAAAATTCAACTGGTGACAGATGGATAGACAGACGGACAGCGGAGTCAGGAGTCGGATATAAATTGAAAAAGTCACATTGATTGGTACTTCTCCGGAGACCCACGAACTCAAGCACGAGAGGCGAGGCGAGCACCACAGCCACCACATCACAATGTATGAAGCAATAAATTTAAAACAATTACACACTAAGTAAAATTTTAGGGTTCCGTACCCAAAGGATAAACACGGGACCCTATTACTAATAAGACCCCACTATCCGTCGGTCTGTCACCAGGCTATATCCCATGAACCGTGATAGCTAGACAGTTGAAATTTTCACAGATGGTGTATTTCTGTGGCCGCTATAACAACAAATACTAAAAAGAGTATAAAATACATATTTAAGTGGGGCTCCCATACAACCAACGTGATTTTATTGCCGTTTTTTACGATAATGGTACGGAACCATTCGCGCGCGAGTCCGACTCGCACTTGGACGGTTTTTACCCGACTGCTGAAGGAGGGTAATGTGTTTATTAGTCTATGTATGTATTTTTGTTCCTATGTGGCGTTCTAGAGACCAAATGCGTTGGCCGATTTTGATGATTCTTACGTCAATCGATTCGTCTTAACCCTGCGAGTGTCATAGGCTACATAAAAATTGGAAAAGGAAAAATGGCGGCTTTTGGGCGCCATTTTGTAGAGTGGATTTTTTTTTCTTCCATACCCATCGTGTGGGGTATCAAAATAAAGGGTTTTAAGAGGTGATTTCAAAAATATATAACACTTATATGTTTAAATGTACCTAATAAAAAAAAAACTAAAAGTTGTAAATAAAAAAAACAAAAAACCCGACTGCTTAAAAAGCGAAATGAAAAAACGTAAACAAGGAGAACATCATGCTATGCAGGCGGAGGATACATCTGGTTTTGGTCAGCCAGCTCGCGAATATGTATCCTGCGACTGCACAGCATGATTTTCTCCTTGTTTACGTCCTTTTAGTTCGCTTTTTAAGCAGTCGGATTTTTTGATTTTTTTTATTACTTATATCTTATTTTATAAAATATTTTTTGAATTATACCATAATGAGTTGTTCACATTCATGAGTACTTTCACCCCCAGAAACATAGCCAATGAATTCAAATTCAGTCTGTGTAAGTTCAGACATACAATGTCACATAATATTGATTTACATGACACATTGTACACAAAACAAACCAAACAAACAATAAATACTTGTCTATATAACTATTATGACATTACAATAACATAATTTACAATGTAATTAAATGTTTCGTCATTCCAATGCAACAATATCGATGTCCGTAATCGATTTACGGCTGAATATATGTGTAATGTTTTTTTTTACAAGATCAAGTAGTCTGTGTACAAGATGCTGGTAGTCATTTAAAAAGTTACTCGCGTTCGATTTTCAAATGAGGTTTCATTGGGTTTATGGTCCACGCAATTATTTTATCGTTTTAGTTAAACCATGGAATTATTAAGTACTGTGATTTTATTTTAATGCCTAATCTACTAAATACTGACTATGATTTTATTTGAGTAGTCATTAAACGTAAAATGTCATTAATTAGTTTATTAGGTCAAATGTGTAGTCTTCCAAAATTAATTTGAAATTCTAATTACAACGAATTGTAAGAAAAAGCCGAATCGCAGTTTTGTGACAAGTGAGTAACTTGTTTTAATAAAAAGGCTGTGTAGGTAACCTATTTATATTAAAGTTACCTTCAAACCTCCTTTGCAACAGGTCAGCGTAGACTAAGAAATTACCTGCAAACAAACAGAAAAGACACATAAATAAAACGTTAAGAAGATGACGTTAATACTGAAAATAAAGAAAATAAATAAAGCAGATGGGTATTTGTATTTGGAAAACTTTTTCAATGAATTCAAATTGAATGAGGATATTCGATACCCTTGATGTAGGTACCTATGCAATTTGTTTTAGTTGACTTAAGACCCTGGGCAGCAGGGTAGACAACTTAACTAAAAAGAATTCAGTAGAGGCAATTGCATGGAATTAGTATGTTATGTAATATAATAAGGTCATCGGGCAACTACAATTTTTGGTTTCACATAACTGTTTCTACAATTTCTCGATGGTATTTATAGAAATGGTTTTCAACAATATCGAATAGCACTAAGTGACTACTTATTTTAATAAGTATTTAACAATCGCGTTGCATGTTACATGTAACAATATATACGTACCTATATTCTCATACCTTTCATCAGATAATTCATATTATAATAATACTCGATAAATTACCGACGCACGCACAATAACCGTTTCTTCCTCTTTCGTAATACCTCGACGTAAAGATTATGCATTAACAGTTGAAACTAATAAATCAGCTTAGTTGTAAATACGCATTTTACACGAGTGCGATTATGCTTAATTTCCGTATTTAGAACAGAAAAAAATGGTCTTGTGACAGAACTGAGACAGTTTCTGAGGCCTTCAGATTCTGCCTCCTCCTTGCGTTGTTTTTCCAATCCTGGGGGTTGTGGCCAAGTCATGGTTTAAAAACCTGCCAAGTGCGAGTCGGACTCGCGCACTGAGGGTTCCGTACTATTATCGCAAAAAACGGCAAAAAAATCACGTTTGTTGTATGGGAGACCCACTTAAATATTTATTTTATTCTATTTTCAGTATTTTTTGTTACAGTAGCAACAGAAATACATAATATGTGAAAATTTCAACTGTCTAGCTAACACGGTTCATGAGATACAGCCTGGTGACAGACAGACAGATAGACAGACAGACAGACGGACCGCGGAGTCTTAGTAATAGGGTCCCGTTTTTACCCCTTGGGTACGGAACCCTAAAAAGCTTCTCCTTGATTACGTTTCTCTACTTGCTCCACTTTTCAGCAACATGCAAGGCTTCTGAGGCTTAATCTTCAATGAGGTACACATTTGTCTTCAGATAAACTGACTTATAGGGTCGCATCTAAGGCTTTCCAAGTCCTCTTGAAGAAAACTTCTTCCACTTTCTCGACTCAGTATTCTTGACAACGGAAAATGTTGGAGTTTATCAAAAATAAATCAATACTATTCAACACTATAGCACCTTCTCTGTCTAAACCATAAATAATATACCTAGTTTATTATTTGAGCCCATGTCAACAATTGAAACTGAAATGCTAGCTGGTTACGGCACTGTATTCCGTCAACCTTAGTAGGGACCACATGTGCTAAACACACCTTTCCGAAATATAAAAAAAGGGTAATTAAACTGTTATTATTCAAACCTTTAAACCGTTATTTTACTACCTTATTAACCCCAACAGAAAAGAGCTAAAATTGTCCATTTGATTGAGGGAGGCTGAGTTGAGTGGAGGAAAGTACGTAGAAATCGTTAGCGTCTTAAAAAGACAAACCGTGATGAAAGTGAGGTTAAATATCTATTTTTTGTCTATAATTTTTTTTTACGAACATTTCCAAAATAAAATTGGCATAATTCTGAATAATTTCATTGTGAAACTTCCGTTTATACAGTCAAATATAAACAACGATTTAGTGTGCAACTTGGCATACAAACCAGTGGATAACTTAAACTAATATACGCTGAGACTATTCGACTAGCCTACTACTACTAGGTTATCTTACGCAAGAAGCTGTGAGACTGATTCAACGAGTATAAATAGCAAATTCCGCAGTATTATCCGCTTTAAATACTAATTTATAACAAAGAGATTTTAGAAGTTCTTTCGTGGCAAGCGTGCTTCACCGTCGACCACATCATCGCTTACCATCAGGTGACATAGTGGTTGAACGCGAGCCTACCAATTATAATAAAAGCATTTAAATCATCATAGTCTTCCTGACCTTATCTCAATTTATCTGAGGACAGACAACATGTTTTCTTCTTACATATATGTATATCAGTTGACACCTCAATATGTATAATATTGCCTGTTTGCTACAACCTAGGCGTCTTTAATTCAAGCGAGAATAAGCAAGCGTGCTTCACCGTCAACCACATCATCGCTTACCATCAGCTGAGATCAAATGACAGTGACAAGATACAAATTCATACATCGATTCTTTGATCTTCACCTACGCCCGTAATCATCCCTATTGCCTTATTTTTGGCTAATTGTCGAGATATGAGCTGCATTAAATGAGAAGAACACGATACTTAGGATATGTCTGGCGCGTTCTGGACAGTGATCTTCACCTTTTCACCAGGGGGTCTTATCATTCCCCAGGGATGTGCCCTAACAGGCGTTGCACAGAGGGGGTTCCGGAGTGGTCTTTTAAGAGGTAACGGGGTCCCTTCCAAGTGCTGACTGCTGATGGTGATCACCGGGGTGGTTTTAGTGAGGTAAAGTCCCACACTCCCTGGTCTTTTTCCCCAAAAGTCCAGGCGCCTTTTGAAGGTTTTCCCCCGAAAACAAAAAAAAAGTGGGATTTATGATACCCTCTTATAGCAGTGTGCTTATTCAGAGTTTTTAACGTACTCACTACTAACGATTGAGCATGAGTAAAAACTCGCACTAAAGCCTCTGGTCAATAGCATATGAAAAGTAAAGTATCATGCGATTTTGTACCATGCATATTATTATGGGCACCAGGGGCTCTCAAGTGACACTCTGCCAACGAAAGCTTCGCCAAAGCGATCGGAAAAAAGTAAATAACAATTATAGGCTAGCCAAGCGCTATTGAAATGTTATGTGCGTGATCAATCCCTTAGATTTTGAAATTTCTACAATAGCCATCATTGATTGAGTGGCAAATTGTTAAGAGCCTCAGCTATTGTAGTCACCTCGATCTGCCCTGCCATAAATTTGCCCGATTACAGCAAGAGAACTAACGAAGATGAACGGTTTACCTGTACCTCATATAGCATCTGTATTAGAACATGACTCATACAATTTGAACCAATAAGGATGCTCTCCGTTCAAGCAATCAAGGAGGTTGTAATTCAGACGAGGCAGCCGTTTCTGAGGTTAATTTGTGCACACAGATGGAGAGGTTGATTATGGAAGAATCAACTTTAGTCGGTTGAAACGATATATCATTTTCATCCATATATAAATATGGATGGTTGGATAGGGAGAGGAAGGTCAAAGAAAAGATTAATGGACTGTATGAGACATGATATGAAATATAGGGAGTAAATGATAGGACAGTATGGAAGAAGAAAACTTGTTGCACCGAGCCCAAGTAACATTGGACTAGGGCAGGATAATGATGATGAGGACGAGTGAGGACGAGTGGTGAAGCTGATTGGTACTGCTGTCACGTAAGGATGAAGCTTCGACCAATTCTCTTTAAAGATCTATCCACACATATCAGGGCCGTGCCCGGGACTCGGACGGACCGTGCCCCGTAAGGGGCTTAAAAAAAAAAAGAACTCGTTCACACACATCCGTGCACGGGCCAGTGACGTCCCTTGCACGGCCCTGATATGTGTGGATAGACCTTAAATGAATGTACACTTGACAACGTAAACGCGCGTTTGCTGATAAACGTTGGTACAGGAAAAAATGTATACCCCTTTTAGTCACCTACAATTTGGTGATCAAGTTTTAATTTTCTTCGAAAAAGTGAGTCAGAGTATCAGTCTAAAATTCTTTAGGATACACGGAAGCGGAACACTGGCAGATTCACTATCCTGATGGAACGATTCGATTGTGAACAGAACAAACCTATAAGTCGGTTTACAAATAAAGATGTCAACAGGGTCACGAAGTCACAACGCTTAGATTTCGACTTAACACAGATGTTTACAAGATGGCGCTGCAAGGGTCAACGCCCCGTTGACAGAACAATACCTGGCCGTATTTAATTCAAACGCAAATTCGCGCGCTTGCGTTGAGTGCAGTTATACCGACAGCCATTTAAAATGGGCCAGTTAGCTCAGATGGTTCTATTTTCAAATAAATATAAAATACATATCGGAAGTCGGTGTCGAAAAATAATAAAAACAAAAGGTACCAAAGACACCGAAATCCGAAACGAAAGTTATTTTGCACTTTTTAGTGTTTTGTAGTCTGCCATAAATAAATTGGAATTAGAGCAGGGGGATGATAGCATTTCTGAAACCAAGTGTCTTAGTGTGAATATTATCGCACTAGTTAAATAAAAGGTTCCATTGTTTCATCAATGCATCGTGTTGTCAAATGACCCCATCGTGAGTATCGTGCGTGACCCAATTCATTTGCTCTCGTTCGTTTTAATTCATGAATAGTTAAAATTGATAACACACTAACCTAAGTCTGTAACCTTTCCATTATATGTAAGTAAGTATGTTACTGTCTGTGTCTTATATTAGTAGTTTAGTTTCTGAATATAGCGTCACTAGTAAAAAAAAACTACTCAAAAGATACATCATAGACTAGACAAAGACATTATTATAATAGAAGTTGAGTACCACAGAGTATTTTTTGAAAATTCATCCTTTCTAGGGACGGGTTTCGTCGCCAAAGCAGATTTTGGGAACGATGTCGTAATGGCATAGAGACGTTTACGACGAATTGGAAGGTAAAGGCAACACGTCGGGCAGAGTGGAAGACTATGGGAAAGACCAGCAGTGGGCCAATATACGTTTGTGCCGAAGGGCGGCCCCATCGGGCATAATGGCTTTTTGAAAATAGAATATTAAAGAATCACGATCCAGCAAGATAGTTGTCGGTCAATACCACAACGTAATTATACTCGACGTTTGATACAACCTTAAACAGTTACAAATAAATTAATCTTGAGGAAAAACGACATTAACTACACCTATCAGACAGGATAAATTATTTACTTAGGTAGAATGTGGATTGAGGATCACTGTATTGTGTTACTTTGCTCACATCGACCGGAGACAACTAGACAACCTAGAAAACTGGTTGTACTGGGCAAAATGGAAAAACCACGCGGACGTTGTTCACCTAATCGCTGGTCAGATCAGATCAAGGCGACTACAGGACTCACGGTGACCACAGCCCTGAGAAGAGCCGAAGACAGAGTGGCCTGGAAGCAGCTCGTTGAGAATCCGTCAAAGCTTTTCAGGACAGGCACGACCTTCAGTAATGAAGTATACGTATAAGAAGAGTTCTATATGCTTGTGCTTCACCATTATCCGGCCTTCATCTGTTACGATCATCAGTCAGGTGGAGTATGGCTCTGATAAGATTAGTTCTCGCCAAACTTCTTGGCCGCCTGGGTACAATGGCTGAGCAGTAGCAGCCATTGTAGCCAGCTAAAGTGAGTGAGTATTAAATCTCATACAAAAACAGCACCGTTTCGTGCCTCGCGCTTCCGGTAAAACTTCAGGGCGGCCCAGAAGTTTGGCGAGGACTATAGCTCGAGATGCTCTGTTATTTGATTCGACCACCGTTGAGAGCTTCGGCCTTTATGTAAAATGTCTTTAAGTGCACGTAACTTCCCTGCCACTTACATCCTTCTTACGTTAAACGACAAGGTAAGATGAGTAGCTATTAATCTGTCGACCTCGCAGAACAGGCACCGTAACGACAACGCTGTAATAATGTGTGGAGTAAAATTTTTAATTAAACGTTATCGAAATGTTCATACAATAATTACAATTCTAAGTCACGTAAAGCAATATATCGGATTTGAAGATTGCATTGACAAGGTTACGTCGTGTGTACTCAATTATGTACCCCTATTCAAGGTTATGCAACTTACTCGCTGGTGTAGTGGTTGCAAGCGCTGCTGCTGAAAATGAGGTCCTGGGTTCGAATCCCTGGTCGGGCGAAGTGTTAATAGGGTTTTTCGATATATAATTTCACAGAGTTTGGACCCGTGCCCGGTTGATGACATAGTTAGTTATGACATGGGACATTAAAAATAACAGACAAAATGTGGGTGTACAATGTGCAGGTGCACTGGATGAGGATATTCGGCGATTACTTCCAACAAAAAAATACTTCTATAAGGTATAAGATTAAGATTTTTAAGCATTTAAATAAAGCAGTTTTACGAAAGATTTTAAACTATTACTTCACAAGCTAATTTATCTACCACAATGAAACCAATTCATATTAGCTATAATTATGCGTAGACCGTACTAAATAAGCGGGTTGCTGACCGCACCGAACGAATCCTTTCGCTCCGGTGACATTTCAATCAACGCCATTAAAATAGCGCGCGAAAATTAAATAAACATAACCTCTAAAACTAGGTCACCCTATACTTTGTAACTGTATGACATTCCGCGACACTAGCGCCATTGTCAACATCGAATTCTTAGAACGTCAATTCAAATTGAAGACATAAAGCGACCCATTCACGTACGATTCCGGAATAAGCGACTTCCGTATGATGCCGCCAACAAAGGCAATACGACAAAGGCGATTTGTCTTGGTTATAAGTGACATAACACCCTTTGTTTTTGTTGTCTTATTATCTATGCGGTTCTTTATGTGATAAAGGAATTTACAATCTTAATGTAAATCGTAATTGCGTGATCATTGGAGAGTGGAGACAGACAGAGGAATAATGTGGGTGGAGTTATTATAGTTATAATGTGAAGTACATAATGATTTATTGGACTTTAAGTTACGCCCGCGAGCATGCCTAAATAGCTCGCTGTAAAATTTTCAACTCTTGGCACTGAGAACGTGCAGTCGTAATGAAAAAGCCAACATTGTCGTAATTTTTGAGGTGTCGTCTAGTATAATTATGAAAACGGGCAATATTTCTGACAAATAGGTCAGACAAGGCATTATCATGCTGCATGCATTTCTTCATAGAAACAGAACACGATTTTTAGGGTTCCGTACCCAAAGGGTAAAAACGGGACTCTGTTACTAAGACACCGCGGTCCGTCTGTCTGTCTGTCACCAGGCTGTATCTGATGAACCGTGATAGCTAGACAGTTGAAATTTTCACAGTTGATGTATTTCTGTTGCCGCTATAATAACAAATCTCCCATACAAAAAACGTGTATTTTTGCCGTTTTTTTCGATAAAGGTACGGAAGCCGTGCGCGAGTCGGACTCGCACTTGGCCGGTTTTTTTTTTCAAAATTGCAGCTATTAGTCTAGTCATGACATTTGTCTAACCTATGAAATCAGCAGACACACACAAACACGATGATTAGCAAGTTACAAGCACTTATTATTTATTTACTTTACTCTTTACCAATTGACGTCATGCACTAGAAATTCTGCAATATATTTATGCAAATTATTCAAAAATAATATTAGTTGAAGTACATACCTCAAGCCAGTTGCTTACACTTTTGTCAGACAATGACAAAATATTAAAACAAATAGCAAAATCCTTTGTGCGGCAAATATTGTTCTATTGCAAATCTATTCTGTACCTACAATACATTTGAAGAGTGTGTTTTTTTCTATGTTGTTTGAACGTGCTTAACACTGAAAAATAAAATGATTTGATAGTCTAACACTCGAGCAAAGTTGTGGGTTTTTTAAAATCACACTGCAACCCTTATAAAAACGAAAAAAGGCAGAAAGAACGCTAAGAATAAATTTATTTTGGATATCAATTTCGCAATAAGCAATTGCATTATATCGAAGTAACAGCACGGACGGGTGAAACCGCGAGCCACAACTAGTGTGTTCATAATTGTGTTGCGAAGTCGCGCATTGTAACAATTAGAATCGTGAATACATATGAAACTTGCTCAACATTGCTTGCAATTGTAACAAATTGTAATTGTGACCTCGGTAAAGTCAATGTTTTGTGAAAAAATTATGTGTGCAATGTCAAAGTCGTAATTTGCTTTCAAGGAAACGAGGTATGAACAAATTTGGAGAAGATAAGCCAAGCGATCGGTATTTAATAGCTCAAAGAAAATTACAGAATATAACAACTAAGAAAAAGGAGTATATGATAGAAGTGACGGTTGACAGTGAAGGATAGAAAAAGGCAACCCAAATGATGCGTTACGGTGACCCAAAGTAAGTAATGACAATGAGATGAGGGTAAAAATTTAAGAGCTTCTATGGTAATGTTTGACTGCCATAAGTACTTAGCAGACCTCGTAAATGGAAACAACTTTTTTCTCATACACCAGCACATAGACTGCCTACAATAGTGGGCGCTACGAGACTATTCAGATCGCGTATCAAACATCATAAGATCTCACAAATATTTGTCTCAATCTCGATTCGAGAATTAAACTCGAGTCGAGCCAAAAGGACGCGCGTCAGACGCTGCGTAATTAAGGCAATTGGAGCAATCAAATTTCAACAGTGCATTTTCGATTAAATACAACATGAAAAGAACCGTGTTACATCTCTGTACACAAGATTAAATTGAAATATAAATTATGCCTTGTAATAATAATAAGTTATGCCTTGAGTAGGCATAATCTCAGTATTCAGTTTAATAAAAGGCCCCAAAGATCTAAAAGTCTATCCCAAATCCGAGCAAGTAACACAAAAGCAACAACTTGAATATAAAGGGAAAGCGTTGGCCCGAATCTAAAAACTAGATTACGCGGGACCAAGACAATGGGCGCTAAACCAAATGAACCCCTTGAAATAAATTACTTACAGAAAGATTCGAAAATTGGAGCTTACTTTTAGCGTATTAGAATGAGATTAAAAAGAAAATACAGACGAACAGTACCAACTCATCTAATAGAATAATACGGGATTTAATTTTTTTTTTTTGGGACAATCCCATCGCACTTTTCCCAAACCACTGCAACTCTTGAAAGCCAGAATCAACAGTGGCGACCATTAGAAAAGCGCCGAGGCAATGAAGCTCGACGAAGCCCCGGCGAATGAATTTAACTGTCTTGGATCCCGCAAAGAAATTAATCAGAAAAGAATAAAGGAGGAGAAGGAAAAAAAAATTGCCACTTCCCTCCATATCAAGCAGGAGACATATCAAAAAAGGCCAATAGGCACAAAGGGTCGTTTACAACTGGGTAAGCCCAGTTGCCTAGCACCATATAAAATTATTACCTAGACTAGATATACAGACCTAGAACAAAAGCCACTTATTACTGTCGCAGACACACAATATTACCCAGTTGCATTTACCTACAGCGAGGCGAGTATGAGTTGCAAAATTCTCTCGGATTCAGATAACAATCGCGTTGCAATAACGTTGTCTAGAGTTATTATAAATAATAACTTGATGCTTAGTCTTATCTGAGTGAGCATTTTTCCTATGAGAGATGGATTAGAAGTAGAAAAACATCACGTCTATAGCATCCACGTTTCGCCAGTTATGCTCAGATGAGCCTCGCTTGAGTAAGGTCACGTTTCCATCTGCAACCAGCTCGCTCGCAATTTTCTTTACATTGTGAACATTCTTATGTATATTGTGATCAATCGCTCGATCGTGCCCCGCAATGTAATTAAACTTCCATGCGAATTTGTCTGCAAGCATATTGTCATTAAATCAATTAATCTAATGTCATTGAAGGAGTAAACTATTTGCATTAGCAAAAGGCTTGTGAAATAGAGCATTGGTTATGGTCACGTTATAATTATTAGCGAATGAAAAAGGAGTCAGTAATGGCGTGACGGGGGACAGGACGGTATGGAGGCAGAAAACGTGTTCTGTCGACCCCAAGTAACATGGGACAAGGGCTGGAAGATGATGAATCGATTCGACGAAAAGAGGATTATGCGTACAGCTAAGGAGTAGAATGCCCTGCCGGAGTCTGTGCGTCCTGTGAATAGGTTACCTCTAGGCACAGCGAGACTCAGGGGAGACGCCTCGCAGTCTCCCCAGGGATGTGCCCTAACAGATGTCACACAGAGGGGGTTCCGGGTGGTCTTTTAAGAAGTAACGGGGTCCCTTCCATGTGCTGATGGTGATCACCGGGGTGGGTTTAGTGATGTAAAAATCCCACACTCAGTGGTCTTTTCTCCCAAAAGTACAGGCACCTTTTTAAGGATTTCCTCCGACATCCAAAAAAATGTTACTTCTAGGCAAGCGTGTCCCACCGACTACCACATCGTTGCTTACTATTAGGTGAGATAGTGGTTCAACGCGAGCCTATCATATATAAGCTTTCTAAAATTCTATAATATTTATTTGTTTATTTACTAATTCCATATAAATCTCATATGGATTTGGTTTAAAGATATTTGACATGTGAAAATAGTCTGTGGACGGACGACCACCCAGTTTCTGTAAAATATGCAGCTGCTGACAAATCGAATATTAAAAAATTACTAAGAATATACAATTATAATTAGCTTGTATCCAATGCGATTATACATTTTATATTATGAGTTTTAAAGTAAGCGTAAAATGTTATTATTCTCGGTGACTAAGTAATTAGGCTAATTTTCTAGCCCGATCAAATTAATTTTATTGTTCTCGTAACACTTTTTAATTGCAATTTTCTAGCAATACCTTTTGTTAACAAAAATGATAAATTCATCTTTATGGAAGCTATATATACTTGAGTACATACATATGCCTTTCTTCCCTAGGCAGTCATTCTACAGAAACTGCAGAATGCTACCTGCTACGACCCTCTGATTGATTGATTCCGCCCGCGTCTAAATATAAGCTATTTTGTAGTAAAATATATCAAAAACCGTTGAGCAGTTTTTGCGTGAAAGAGTAAAAACATCTATTTTCACAATCTTTCACATTCACAATATTATTAGGATTTTTTCAGCATTCGGTCGTGGTCCACCTGCTTAGTTGACCTGGGTGGACCACGGGCAATTTTTCTTGCCGGTGGATCACCTCAATCCACCTAAGTCGACCACGGGCAATTTTTCTTGCCGGTGGATCACCTCAGTCCACCTAGGTGGACCACGGGCACTTTTTCTTGCCGGTGGATCACCTTAATAATTTTCCTGTTGAACTTTGTTTAGTTATTAATTGAGGAATAATTATCCTCCTTGGTAAGATTTATTAATTTAGTTCGTTTTTGTTTTTATTGACATTACTTTGATTGAGCTGTGACTTTATCGTCCATTTTTCATTCATGTAATAGATTTAACAGAAAAAAATATGATGTCTCAAAATTGTGATAAAGATTATGGTGGAGAAACCCATGCAGATTCTAAGAACTAGTTAAACAAACGAACTAACGTTTACGTTAGAATAAATAGAGAACTAGTTAAACAAACGACTTTGATTACATAAATAAATAATTAAATAAATAACGCTACTAATACATTATTATAACAAAAGATACCTTTCAAAATCTCCAAAAGTGAACGGTACTTGAAAACTTTTGATAGACATTCAAGGATATTAGCAGTGAGCTGCAACGATTGTTTCAGACCGACTGATATTTGAGCCTTAAAATACTTTATTCATAATCTAATTTAAACCTTGATTGTTGCGAAAACAAAGTATTTAATAAGTGCTAAAAGGATTTGAAGAACACAAAACGATAAGTCTTTCAAAATGTTCAATATCTGGTTAATGATGAAATTAAACAAAAGATGAAATAATAATAATACCAGTTTTTTACTGTCACACTGCATGGCCTCTTCTCATACAGAGAAGGCATGAGCTTTGATAACCACGCTTGCTCAAGTCGGTTTGGCGATTCCAAATTTATATTAACTATAAGTCCAGCAGCCTTATAGCGTAATGAATTCGGTATAGGCCAATGATATTCAAATAAACAGATACGATATACACTCACAAAACAATTGAAAAAAGTGTTCCGCGCAGCAGCGGCACATACACACTTTTCATTCATCTGACATTTCACTACAAGTCGAAAGGGATGGCTTGATAAAACCAACAAGAACAAAAGAGACAGCTAGTGTTTGTCACTTGCGTGTGAATGTAAACAAACATTATTCTGACCACCAATATTGTTATCTTTTTCTAACCTACAAATATCAGAATAATAGGAAAAAAAATGAAATAATTTAGTAAATTGAGGCGTATTGAGTACTTACATATAGTATGAGATCCCTTCTGTTTTATGTACTTTGGTATCATAATTGGTACAATTTCTAAATACACACGATGGCATTTTATTAATTTTGTTTTTGTTTCAACAAAGCCTATCGCTCTTCGCCATACCTGACATAAACTAAAGGCTAAAGGTCACAATTGTGACCTATTTGAGTCTTCACAATGCGCGCGGTCATAACATATCTGTTTATTTGAATATCTTTGGTATAGGCAAAGAGAATAAAAAATCTACCAATCACATGCGAGATGCATGTTTAAAGCACAAATGAATTATTGAAAAAGTCTCAGTAATTCAGTCAAATCGTTGACTGCCAAACTGAAAAAATCAAATGTTAATAACACAATTTTATTAACTTAGATATCCAAGCAACGACTCTATATAGAAAATTACACAATACACAGGCAGGTCGAATACATACAACACTGAAACCCATAAAAATAAACTTTCACTTCACCCAACAATCATATTTTCTTATATATTCATCATATTTTTCAGTAGGGGTCTTATGGACTAGGCTTATGGTAGAGAATTCATGATTATGATAACAACCGAGAAAGTTGGTTACTCAATCGAGCTGCAACCGCAACTGTGTACCAAATGGTGGTGCTACTTACTGTTGAGGTAAACTGCAGTCAATAGAGGTTATATTTAATATCAAGCGTTGCTGGGGCGCTTGTTGCTTGCCAGTAACATTTGATATTGTTTCATTCAATAGGTTTTAAAGGCAGTGACTAAGCTGTAACTAGCAATTAGTACCTACCTTTTTATAAATAAAGGTGGTACTTAACACCACTATTTGTGGGTATACCTCATCTAGGCAAAAACTAGTTAACACTGTAGTCTAACATAGACAATATGTTGCCGAAATGTCAAACGCTCCACAAATGTCATTGGACTTTCGTAAGCAAATGAAGACAATCAAGATTGACAAGGCTGTATGGTTTTAGACCTTTACTTGTAAATACATTAAATTTTAAACAATGACTTTAGTGCGTATGTATTTCAGAAACGAATTTCATTTGCAGTCTTTGCATAACATAATAATACATCACGCCCTAATGTACATCCACATTTCGCATCCTTGAAATTGAAGAACATAAAAGGTATTTGAAGCTGAGGTAAAAGAAAATGTTTTCGTCTGACTCAACGACAATTTTCGACGTTTGAGCAATTTCATACTTAATTCATGCACAGGCAGGCAATTTGTCCAATTTGATAACGTCATTTTAGTTCCCACGGTAAGTCAAATATTGCGACACATTCAAGAAAGAACACAGTCATAGTAACCGGGTATTTAGTATCTACTTACTTACTAATTCCATGCCCGTGCGTAAATTTGACATGAAATATGAGGGGATCGAAAGTATGAAAGAGACTGTCACATAGGAACAAAGACTAACTTTTTTTTGAACTCGTGTACTTATTACAATTTATTTGGGCTCGGAGCAACATATTATCTTCTTCTTCAATACATCTCTATTCGAATCTCAATAGTCACGGATTCACGGGCCTTTTTTAATATCCAATATAAGCAGTCACCATTGCATAGGTATTAAAAATATCAGTTTGTTTTTGAATGAGCATAACATTTACCTAGTATTATTTTATTTGATCAAATGACCCGGTACATTGCGGTCACCATGATTTTCCTTTTGTGTCCGATTTCCATGTTTATTAATTAAAAGCAGGTAAAACACTTGTATCCTGCTTCTTGTGATAACAGTCTTGTCATAATATTATTAATTGACACACAACAAAATATGTTTATTCGGATGGTTTACGTCTTTTATAGATTAAAATATGTAGGCCTTAGGCCTTTATAGCTTTGGTCTATATAGAATACGGTTAAGGTAAATTAAAAAGTAAAATATTTATTACAACTTACGGTGTTATAAAGCATGCTCCAATGCTAAGCGAAGCTAGACTGGCAGGTAGCAAAAAAAAAAAGAAAAGCTATGTTTCGCAATACTCGCTCATTTCCATGTTCTGCGTTTGAATTCAGAACGTATATTTATGCAATCACTGTGACGCATAGGTAATTATCATGTTAGGTACAAACGCCCCCATAGTACAAAGGTTATAACGGAAATAGGAAACAGAGGGCATTTTACTTTTTGTAAAATTCCCACTGTACCCTATTGGGCATTTTGCGGTATATAATAACCGTAGGCAACCGTAGGCATGAAAAGGATAATGCTATCCTTCTTGCATACTCGTAGTTCGTGACAATACTTGAGTAGTAGACAGACACCTACAAACATTTTCAATGTTATTCCCTATTTGGCCTGCCTAGATATCCTAGACTCTTGTAAGATGCACTATGTATAAACACTTTAAAACCTACTTAATCAAGCTGTGCAAACAATATCCTTACTTCAAATCCTTCAATGAACTTTGAACTCTAAAACTTACATGGTAAAGTGTACATTCAAATGCACTTTTTTGCGCTAACAATGATTTTGTATATTTTAAGTTTAGATACTCGACATTGGATGACGTCACTATAGGATGTACTTTCGCTTTACAATTGACCTTACTACTTATTTTGGTAGTTTAATTTAATTATGCTTGTGAAAAATTACCGGATTTGAGGTAGAGATTTTTTTCTTTCTTTTTTATTGCGATAACCATCTTTAATCATAAATTAATTGTCTAACTTGCCAGTGGTTTCGGAACACTAATTTAGGCTTTAAATTAGGAAGTCTTGTCAGTTGATTATAACTAATATACAAGTTCAATGTCATCCATCATATCATACAGCCCTTCATTTTTCCACAACAAAACACAATCTGAAATTTTGCCCGACTGGCCCTATAAACCGGTGTTATGCCCGACTGGCCCTATAACACAAAGTTTTGCCCGACTGGTCCTATAACCCGAAGTTTTGCCCGACTGGTCCTATAACCCGAAGTTTTGGCCGACTGGCCCTATAACCCAAAGTTTTGCCCGACTGGCTCTATAACTCGAAGTTTTGCCCGACTGACCCTATAAAGCGGCGCCTTGTCCGACTCGCCCTAAACCCGACTTGCCTCATATTACATGGGACTCAAACCATAACTCGCTAAATATATGTGTAGTGTATACCTCTGCATATCGATTGGAAAAATACAAACGTGATTTTGGCATCACGCCTGTATTTCATTGGGCAAAGGGTTGGGCAGAGGTTCAACTTTAGTAAACCCACCAACCTGACCAATGTCAAATCAATTGTCACATTTAAATGTGCTTATGTTACGATCTTGAACTTTAGCAAGACGACACGTGCACATGACCCCAAGTGAAGCTTGAAGTGAGCACTTATAAAACATGTTCTAAATGACATCACTGACAATTCATGAGTGTTCGTTTTATTAGCACTTATGTCATTTATCATAATATGAGCGTTGAACAGGTGAGGTCGAACCAGTGTTGTGGTTTTTCCTAAGAAAAACTAAAGGAACTAGCGGATCCAGTGGCTTTGCGCGAAAGTCGCAAATTATCCCAAGGGGACGTATTCTCGGGATAAAAAGTATCCTTTGTCCTTAACTGAGGCCCAATCTATCACTAATAGTATACCAAAAAATTTATCAAATACTAGCGGACGCCTCGCGGTTTCACCCGCGTATTTCCCGTTCCCGTGGGAATACAGGGATAAGAAGTAGCCTATGTGACCCGGGGATAGTGTAGCTTCGCAACGGTGTTTTTTTTTTTAAATCGGTCCAGTAGTTTTTAATTTTATTCGTTACATACAAAAATACAAATCTTTCCTCTTTATAATATTAAGTATAGATAACGAGTTTTTAGAAGAAAGGTGATTTAAGTATTTTATGTTTGTCTTTTTTGCCAGGCAGCATGATTTGTTAATTTAGGGCTGTTGACCAGATTTCCCCATGTCTCTATGTATGTTTACTTTAAAGTTTGACCACTCGTGGAAGGATTATTATTTTATTTGTTCTACCCTTGTCATTATCTGGGGTCAAATGTCAGGGTCATGAAATGGCTCTTGACATTGAATTACAATAATACTGAATATTTACTACAGCTATCGATCGCTTAACTCGTTGCACGCCAATTAGCAGACAGAATAGAAATTTCATTGTCATCTCACATGGTGTGCAATCGACGTTTGACAGGTCACCCTTACAGACTTACATAAACATAAGTCCTCTCACACATACACACATCCATACATAGGTACATAATTAGGCCACATCATAGATGCATTAGTTAGTAAATTTGTTATAGTTTAGTAATGATAATTGTACTGTGTTCGTCTTACAACTGCTGTTACATATTCAAATTTCAGGCGAGGACGCTGGCACCCTAAACACAAGTTAAATCTTACATTGGGTGCCAGAGTTCATCGTAAACACTCTTTTCCCTAGTTGTAACGCAACGTGTTTATTATATAGGTGTCTTCGGTAGGTACCATTTTTTTGCGTTATAGACACCGACTTCAAAAAATAAAGTTATTTTACTCTTTGTAGTTTTGTATTTAGAAGTCGGTAGTATTTTTTTGCAAAAAAGTTTTTTATTTCAAGTGAAAACTTCTTGATACGTCCCAATGTTAACGCAGTACTGGCCGTGCGCCCGCTCGATGCCAAAATATCAATATTGAACCTCCTTTAGAACTTTGAACAGTTTTGTTTGCAAAATATTATTTGATTTACATATGCTATGTTAGTTATGAAGACATTCCAGCCATCAAATTTTCTGTGCTAATCACGTGTAAATTTTTAAATATCCAAGTCGTTTTGAAGGAGTTTCCAAAAGTTGCGAAAAAATATCGTGTTGTTGATTATTTTTTTAAAGCAAAACTATTAGTTACACGAAAAAAACCTTGTGTTCAAAATTATGTACATGAATCAATAATATATTTTTTTTCAAACCTTTTAACCTAGCCGTTACCTACTAAGGAGTATGCTTTAGAAAGTTACCGTTTTACGGAACAAAAGGGTAGGCCTGGCGGTTTGGCCAGAGCCAAAACTTATGACTTCGCGTCACTGACATGCTAAAGTTTAAGGTTTCACTTTTGTCGGCAGTCCATATTACTGCCTATTTTTTTAATTTGTACTACTTTATTTTACACAAAATAACGTCCGTGTTATCATACAATCAATTAAAAACATTTGACCCGCATATGTACCACTTAAAAATAACCTTGCATCGTCCGAAAATAACCTCAAAATCTTGCAAATTCAATGTTTTCGTGTGCAATTATCGGCAAAATATGCAAACTGTACATGTTAATCGTTTTAAATTATATCGAAACGCACTGTTTTTCGGATTTAAAGTTGGGTTCTGTAAATTAATAAAAGGTCACTTTTACGTAATATAACATCACGCCTGTTTGTCCCTGAAGGGTTGAGCAAAGGTTCACCTATAGCAGATACATCTGTCACCCACATTTCGCTTCACCACCAAATAAATTCGTTAAAACAAAAACAATGACAAATTGATTATTATTGAAATATCATACAAACAATCTGAATATTTATTAAAAAGTAACCCTTCCTCTAACTTTACACTAACAATATGGTCCTTTTTATTAACATAAAATGTTGAAAGGCTACGGGCAAAGCCGTTGAAAAAGCCAATATGTATTGTCTAATATTTAAAAAACTGCATAAATGACATTAAAATTACATCCTACCGTCAAAAATATGCAAAACACAGCGGAAATACAACCAAAACCAATCCATAATTTGTCAAACGCTCAACAATTTTATACAAGCATACGGAATCCTTGAATGATCGATTACATTCAGCTGCGTAATGTAACCTTCGTGTCGAATACATCGTATGTTACACGCGAGATTTGTAAATACATAACTAAATACATCTACAGTACATTAACAGAATAGTACACATATTTGCGGGCATGAAACCTGGGTGCTAATGACACATTGAGCTTTGAGAAGAGATTGTTGTACATGTGTGACAGTGTGATGACCACAGATATAAATCTAACTAGATATGCCGCGTTTGTATGTACTTCGCGTGCCAAAAATCTAAGTAAAATTACGATGAATCAATCTGCCTAGCCTTTTCTCAACTATGTTGGGGTCGGCTTCCAGTCTAACCGGATTCAGCTGAGTACAAGTGTTTTACATGGAGCGACTGCCTATCTGACCTCCACATCCCAGTAACTGGATAACACGATACCCCTTGGCTAGACTGGTGCCAGTTCTCAAGCAGACTACTCGTAACGACTGTCAAAGATCTGCAAATGACAGCCGGGACCAACGGCTTAACGTGCTTTCCGAGGTACGGAGGAACCTCAGTATGTTGTAAATGGTCACCCATCCACGGACCGACCTCGTCAAGCGTTGCTTAACCTTGATGATCGACCCGTGCGGCTGTTATTATTTAGCCACGAGCTCCTCCGAGTAAAATTACGATCAATGATCGTAATATGAGGTTTTCATTTGGCATTATAGGCACCGGCAATCTAGAAAAATGCCTTTTTATGCCACGTTGAGCTGGAAAGTGTGTAGAAAAAGTTGGCAGAGGCATTGGAAATGTTTTCTTTCATAAGTAAATTTTTTTTTTTTTTTTTTTTTTAATGTATAAGTAAATTTGTTTTTCAATTGTTTGTGAAAAAGTGGCACGCTTGGTTTTCATACAGATGGAGAAACTTGCGTTATCTAGTTAGATTTATGTCTGTGGTGATGACGCTTTACAACGGTGGTGGCGACCATATTGATATTCTTTATTAATTTAAAAGCATCTGCCAGCTGTTTCGCCCGCGTAATTTTTATCCCAAGGGCATAATATGAATGAGATGAAAAGCATTTATGTGCTATACCAAACTATAATCTATCTATGTGCCAAATTTCATCCAGATCCGTTCAGCCGTTCTGGCGTGATTGAGTAACAAACACATCCATTCAAACTTTTACTTTTATAATATTAGTAAGATTAAAAAACTATTTCAGTATTTCAGGCATTGCTTTAGCAGTTACTTATAATATTAGGACATTAGGTAAATAAAAAAAATATTTTAACATTTATTAAAATGTTTTTTTTTTCATTAACACAGGCCCATGTTAAAAGGTATCTCCTGTCAAAAACGAAAAATAAATATTTTGTTAAAATTTAGTAAAATAAAGACAAAACAAAACTAATTTACATCTATTTTTCAAGAATGAAAAAGAAAATGGTTTGGCTAGAAAATTAGTATATAAATAAACCCAAACGTTTTATATTATTTGCAATCAAGTTATCATATTTATTTACGACATAACATTAAAACAGATATATAATGTAATAAAAGTTTGGCTTTTCGAAATGAATCACTCAAGTCAGTTGTCAAACCACTTTTAAAATCGGGTCTAGCAACTTGCTAAAATCATATTGTGATTACGTAATTGTCTTTTTAAAAATAAACACAATATTGCGTAATATTGCCAACCTTTTGCCTTTTGCTGAATCATTCGATTTTATTCATTCTTTAACACTTTAGATCATGATAGTCAAATTTCGAAGCTGAATAAAAATGATTTACTGGCCAGAAGACATTCACAAAAAGTATCCAAAATTGTAAAAAAAGAAAAAAGTTAAGCAAAATTGCAAAAAAATATGTGGTTTTTTCCTCACCTCATATTTGGAACGCATAGACCAGATACGGCGGAACATCTGTGCCTAAACATTTTTTCCACTATCACATTAGGCGGGAAACAAAACCACAGACAACACTCGGAATCTAGACCACATACACAAATGAATAAATTTTCGGCCCAATCGTTCGAAGGAAAATAAAATAGGTACATTCAAATGACCATGCGTGTGTTTTTGAATATGAGGACAAATGTTTAGTTTAATTTCAGGTGAAATAGTTTATAAACACGAACATAGACAAATCTAAAAATATTGTGATTGAAAAACAATCAAAAGATCACGCAGAGTTCGATTATCAAATATCTACTATGATGTTCACTTGTAATAGAGTTCAGTCATCCCTTCCATTATATTCTAGAAAGAAACGGCACTTCCTTGTATCCACAGCACATAATGGGCAAAAACTCAGCCAAAATTAAGCTAGAAATTCAACATATTTTCACAATCTAACGTTATTCTATAGCCACTAGATAAACAACTTTAGAAAACACATGAAAAACAACAAATAAAATAGAAAAAAAAACCAGCAGAAATCATATAGATATTTTTAAATAACATATGGTTGATTGCGTCAAACGACCGAGACCTTACTGGATATGCTAATATTTCGACCGGTATCACATTAAAACCTTAGAATTCTTTGTTGCGTAGATTCTCACTGAACTATACCGTTAAATAACCGAAAATGTTGGCCCCCTTATATCTTTAAAACTTGAATAAAGACAGGCTTAATAAATTAACACCTTATTTTTTTTTACGCATTTATTGATGGGTCATCTTCCTGCTCTTGTACCTTGCTTCTTTGGGGTTAGAGCAACACGTATTCTTCCTCCATTCGGCAATCAATCGGGTCAAAACCCGATTATCAGGTTTAAACCATCACACGACGCAGCCGTATTTAAAATGTTATTGTTGTGTTTTGATATAAAATAATAATAACTCCATGATGAAATTCACTAGAAAACCAAGTAAATAAACACGACATCATCCGTTGAAAACACTACATAAACACACTTCCAGTAGTATTCATTCATTTTATTATAAACAAACAACATTTTTATCTAATTAAATACTTAACTCCGTATGTTAAATTCGTGGAATTAAATGATAAACATGGAACTTCCCATTTGATTCACACATGAGTACAACACATGTTAACTTTGTAATCCTTTAATTCCGGTCCTCTTAACCGTGGCCCGTGGGCCATAGCCATTGATAACCTACCTAAGCTCTATTATTCAATTTAGTTGATGTATTTGTAACTTCAGACGCACCACGGGATCTAAAGTTTGACAGCTGTCAGTAGTGTCAATATTTTTTTTTTCTGGGCAAATAGGGCGATTCGGGCAGGGCTTTTGCCCGATCTACCCTAAAAATGCCTAGGTATAAAACTCATCACTATTTTCATTTAGGTAACTATAACGGGAAAACTGCACAGAATACTTAGACGAACTTAAAATGCAAGGATAGTCTAAGGAAAAATGTTTTTATAGACGTCTCAGTCATGTAAAAGGTTGACTATCACAAATAGCCTTCTCCTAAATATGTTACGGACGTTTTCCAGTCTTGTTACATATGCATTTTACACTTCATAAGCGAAAATGCTGACACCCAAATTTTCTTTGTATTAATTTGTAGTTAGCATTCGTTCAGAAGTGGGACAGTGTAGGCTAATATACAAAATATTCAGTTATAATTGTCAACATTTGTACCTAATTGAAAAGAAATTTAAATGTATCAGTTTTATATTTGCAACAATATAAAAATAGACTGCAAAAGGGTTGTCGACTTTTTTATCAGAGGTCTGTAGCCTGCCACAATAATTATTTATTATATTTTTTTTTATCAATGAATTGTATAGTGTTCCTACACTATACAATTCATTGATAAAAAAAAATACCGTGCAGTTTTTAGGCATATACTCGTAAATTACTCACTACCATGTTTTTGATTCAGAAAGTTTCGAGTATGAATTTGGATGACAGATATTTATTTATTTATTCGCATAAGCTCGCACTGGAAAATCTTGCAGCAATTACATCAATGGAACACAAACTTATAATATACTTTATTGTACACCACAAAAAAAAACATACAGGACAAACGTTCAAATATACAAGTGTACAATGGGCGGTCTTATCGCACTAGGCAATCTCTTACAGACAACCTTTGGATGGACTGAATGATAGGAGAAGAATTTAGGGTTGTTTTTGTATGATATTTACTACTGTGCAGCCATTGTAGCCAACTTCAGGGCGGCCAAGAAGTTTGGCGAGAACTATACATAACTATAAGTCCATGAGACCTTAAGATTTTTTCTTCACCGCCCTTTGTCAGCGGTGTCCAAGAAAAACACAGAACTAGCACTATACCTGAGCACCCGAAATGTCAATGTCAATCTGAATCTGACGTTAGACTCTCGCTATTGGCTCACGAGGCGAACACAGGATTTTTTTTTACTTGTAGAAATCCTCCGTCAGCTGTTTCAGATAGTCTAAAGAAAAATTAAACCATATCTAGGTTTGTTATTTTTTTATTCGTATTGGCAATGAATATCGTTTTTATATTAATAAATCTTAGCGTCATCCAGTTAAGTAGGTAGGTAACTAGGTACATACCTACAAGGTTGTAGTATAAAGCAAATAATATGTTTAAATATTGCAATTTGCCAATAGTACCTACAACAAACTTTTGTCGCTGATAGTGGTTTCCCGTCGTTCGCGATCAGCTGATATCAGATAATATAATAATAATGTACCCACATTTTAATAAACTGACCATTTAAGTTTAATGAATGTAGCACATGGCACCAATTATTTGAGTCGTGGCACTAGACGCGGTATTTTAAATTTAAAATACGAATTACGAACTAGAAAAAAAATATTGTCTATCAATTTACGAAGGAGGTAGGATGGCATTATGTAAAAAGAACACCACTAAATCCAAAATCAAAGTTGAAGATTATTTTGTAAGGTTGGTATTTTTGTATTAAAATTAAAAGTCTGTGACTCTAGATGTATTGTTTATTTGCTGGTGCTAGCCGTTTTCATTATGCGCTCTTTGTTTTGATACTACTACATTGTCCTTTCATCTTAAAATGATTGTGCACGTCTGATGCTCGTATATTTACAAAACTTCCAATTGAATCTATGTAAATATCGATATCTTAGTTTTGATGATGTTCTTAAAGTCGAGAATCGTGTAAAAAAAGGTTCTACAGAAAAACAAAGATTTAGCATTGAACACAAAGTGAGAATAAAGTTTTGCTAAGTCAACTTATGATTAAGATTCAAGGTTTTTTCTTGCGTTGTCTTTTTACTTCATAATTATCATTGTATGAACACTGTGCTTAGAATAAAAAGTAATAATTGGGCAAATCCTAGACACAATTAATTTTCTGTTGTCACTATAAAAAAAAACACAATGACAGTACAGACCGAACCCAAAATACCACAGGCAAAAAAAACAAACCTTGAATTAGCCTTCGTCATTTTAGATCCGTTCCCGCCAAATTCAATTTCACTGCCGCCAAAACTTGCAACCAAAGGCATGTCGCCTTCCGCCATTTTTTAATAAACACTTTTTAAAACACGAAATTACTTTTTGTTGAGGTAAATAACGTAACTGTTTTTGCGCGCACGACCCGTCTCCGCGGCGTTCGGCGATGCACTGACGGTTTCTATTCCACGATTATTTTATTGATGTTAATATACCGATGGACGCTCATACACAGATAACGTGTGATGGTCGCTGGACGCTGTTGTGGTACTGATAATTGGATAGGTTTATGCAAAGCTGACGCATGCCACAGCATCATCAAATATTTCTCCTTTGTTGCGTTTCTTTATTTACAATTCATCATTCAGTGTGGGGCAAAGTTAAAAAAAACATTGTGTCTGGTTACGACAGTATTAATTGATAATATCATCTAAGGAGACATCTATGACCATTGTGCCTATAAGTCTTCTGGATAAAGCCAGGTCTCATACAATTTTTACCACTGCCCGACTAACCTATAAAAATGCACTTTATAAACATATCCTGCTTCCAAACCCCGTAAAACCAGTATCACCAGTAAAATCAAGTACAGATCAGTTTTTATTTCTTTAAACAATAGTTGGTCCACCTACTACTGGCCCACTTAACATATTACTTAATAAGCTAACCAAATATGTTTGGCGTATGCCCGAGTAAGTTCGATCACGTAATAATACACACACAAACGTATTATGCTTATTTCCGGATTTGATTTGACATTAGGAAAACAGTGAGGTGAGTTGAGCAGCTGGTTCTTAGTATTCACAACGAGTTGTCAAGTAGAAAACTATAGATAGTCGACTTACATTACAGCCAATCAGGCATAATGAATTGCAAATTCTTGTACAAAATGAAGTTTTGCCAACAGTAGTAGCCCAAATCACTAACTGCGTCTGTTTCCGAACACATTCAACCCGAATCTCTTCAAAGTGAGAGTGAACAGGCTTCTTCTGGGTAAGCTCACTCCATCGTCGACTTTGTCTCTGTCACCTCTGACCTAGACTAGAGTCAAGAGCAAACCCAAATCAAATAAACAAAACAAAAAAAAAAGCAAGCTGTTTCTCTTCAAAAAATGAGTTTTCTGAGGACACTTAAGGGAATGGTGTCTAGAAATTACAAAAATTCATTCTTCACAATAGGATGTTTTTCACAATCAGAAATTAGCAAAGGGCAAATCAAACAGTTTTGAATTTGATGCCACTACACAAGATTTTTTTAAAGATACACCAATCATATTAAGTTTCAAAACGCCAACCCGCATTGAGCAGACCTTCTCTGTATAAGAAGTCTTTGCCCTGCAGTGGAACAGTAACAGTCTGGTATTATTATTTACACCAATCGTCATTCTCTTGCTGTTATGTCAATTTTCACTACACTTTCTAAGTAACGACTTTCCTCACGAAATTTCCTTCATTCCTCCAATAATGGCCACAAAATACTGACCAAGGTAAGACTCTATGCACAAAGCGTTTTGGGAATACTTTCATTGTGCGTACAGCTAAGGAGTAGAATTCCATCCTAGGTGTCTTTAAGTCAAGGGTGAATAGGTTACTTCTAGGTAAGCGTGCTGCACCATCTACCACATCATCGCTTACCAGTGGAATTCCCTGCCGGAGTCGTTCGTTTCCCGATAGCTACAATCTAGGGATTTTTAAGTCAAGAGTGAATATGTTACTTCTAGGCGAGTAATTCACCGTCGCCCACAGCATCGCTAACTATCAGGTGACACAGTGGTCAAACGCGGGCCTATCGTTAATAAAAAATGACTACTACTACGACTATTACTACTAGTTTCAAAAGTGCAACAGCGGGTTTACCCGCACTCAATACAAGCAAGTGCGTCGCATCGATAGTTGGTTAATGTGCGCGACACTGCAGCTCTGTGTTAAGCAAAACAAAACAAATCGGTGATATCGCTTGGCGATACAACGATTGCACTACTCAGAAATCCACCTTTACAAGCGTAATCGTATGTACGTATATAATCTCATAACTTTTGCTTTTGCTAGGTTGTTAGCAGAAACTGTGGAACGTCACGTACTTACGAACCTACGTCCTTTTTATGATGCTAAGGCATTAATATCAATATTATCATTATCCTGATTTATTTGAGGTTCTTATAGTAGATACCTCTTTTCTATCCTTAACATCTCTGTCAGCCGTCAGTTTGTATTTCACTAGTAAGTGCGCAGCCATCTATTACAAAATTTATTCATATTTTCTTTGCCATAGATGCAAAGCCAGAAATCGCCTTAACTGCTCATGTTGTTGTTTGGATTAGCATCTATTCTTTCTGATCATTGATTCCGTGTTTCAAATTCCATTATCCAACTGCTGATTTCCTATTTTGTTTTCTCTCTATTCCCTCTCATTTGCTAGTAATTCTAGATTTTAGCAACGTCCTAGCAGCCAGTAAGTCCTTACAAAAGACCGTTGAGCTAAATTCTTTCAGGCAACTACGTGAAAATAGTACTTAAATTTTATTTCTACCGAAACAGTATGTTAGCATTACTTTCGATGCTCCAGTAACCAGTGTTTATAAATATGCACATACAAAAACAAAACGAAAGCGAAAATTATAAAAATACGCAACTTTTTATAGGAGTCATATTGACCAGCTGACGCGTGGGCTACAAACTTACTGTTTATTCATTTGGTACTCATTAATATTAATAAGATCATTTCGGTACTGATTTAACTAATTGTCGACACTATATATAACCACTGAAACACCTGTGAATGTTTTCATTTTACTACACAAACATTCTTCAATTTCGTTGACGTAAAACTGTGAATGGGCTGAACAAAATTCTTAGCGGCAAACCTGCGATAAATTGTGTTTGTTGACATTTTAACAAGATTTTACCTAGTTTTAATTAAATTAATCAATTAAAATGATTCTGCATATTGAGTTGTGTGTATCCTGAATTCAGACATCTGCCTCAATTGTTTCCCTGTAACGTTTACACCATGTAAAATAACGACAAAATTGATTTAAAACAACCCTTGATAATTATTATTAATATTTTTGCACGAGATCTCGTATACGTTTAGGGAAAAGGTACTTAAAACAAGATTTATTAAAGCAATAAAACGGACAGATTTGCCTAAAATGATTCACAGATCGCACCTACAAATCGTTCTATACATATACCGTTTTCCTGTTGTAACTATTGTAGTTTTTGATATGTAAGGTATTTTAAACAAGTTTATCTTCCTTAAAATAATTTAATGTATTCCAAAACTCTGCGTCGTTATTTATTACAAGTGGGTATTCCCTATCGGCAAAAATTACCAATTTACTATATAAACTTTTGTCAGTCTATTTACTCCTTTAGGGGATGCATTTTAAATATTTTTTCCTTAGTGTTCACCTTCGTCACATAAGGAAATCTTGTGTACAATTTCATGCTTCTTATTTCATGAACCTTACGGGTTAGGTTAGGCTGCGCGTTGTCTTTCAGTGAATGAGTTTAATATTTTTGCTACCTTAGTAGATCATTTGGAAAAAAAAAATGTTAAGCCTTGGAATTTATAAATAATCCTGTTTGGTCGGCAATGAATTAAATTCTCAAAAGGAAGTAGCCCATCAAAGCAGGAACGATTAGGCTTTTTTTTTGGTACACTTGTTCCATCTTAGCGAAGCCTTCATCGTAGCGAAGGCTTTTTAATTTAGAGTAGCTTCAATAATTCCGGAAATATTGTCTGCAAAGGTGAGAAGGGCTTTGTTCAGCAGTGGAAATTTATAGACTAATAACAATATCAACTAAATATTTTAATATATTTCTATCAATCTAGGGGTCTTTAAGTCAAGAGTGAATAGGTTTTTTCTAGGCAAGCGTCCTTCACCATCGACCACATCATCGCTTACCATCAGGTGATATAGTGGTCAAGCGCAAGCCTACAGAGGTTAAAAAAAAAACAAAAATACCGTCAAGATTGTTACCTTTTCCGAGTGTATTATTACAATTTCATTAAACCATTTATTTTTGTAAATAATTAAAACATAATTATTATATACTCAAATGAACAAAGAAAAAACTAAACAAAATAAAAATATTAAATACATTCTTGGCTCCATATCGTTTAAGCCCATCCGCTGCGTCAATAGTCATCTCGAGTGTTGTACCACGCCGTGTCATCCGCGTTTTCGGGTAAAACCTCGCAGTACATTTAGGGGGGCGGTGCTTTCCTAGAATTTTTGTCTATTGTGGGTAGAAAGGGGGCGTAATTAGGAAATTCTTTTTTAATAAGCCGGGCATTATTCATCATCATAATTTCAGCCGAAGGACACACATAAGCCTCCACCAAGTCCTACACACTGATCGTTCCTGTGCGTTTCACATCCACCGGGTTCCCGCAGTCTTGACCAGGTCATCGCAACACCTAGAGGGAGGCCTTCCAACGCTGCGTCTTCCATCTTGCGGGAATTATTGTCGGAACTCAATGGAGCGGGGCAGGAAACCTGACAAGGTTGGTGGCGATATGGCTTGATAAAAATAGTGAAATTGTGCTTTTACTTAAATGATCTGCCCCCGTACCCTGCCGTGTCAAAACTATCATAGTTCGACTGGAGAAAAGGGAAATATGTATACAAGTCATATACATCTGTCCCTTACGCACACTCAAAATAACCTTACTCTAAGAGTTTATGGTCACCCCCCTGAGTGACTAAAATAAAGTATCTATAACAAAGAAGGTAGGTGTATAGGCGTTTACGAAATTGGTTGTCGAAGGCAACAGACAAATTACAATGAAAAAAAAACATACACGAAGTCGAACATAGAACCTCCTCCTTTTTGGTAAGTCGGTTAAAAAAATATGGTTGTAGCTTTGTCCAGCAGAAGGGCAATAAAGGACAAAATTGCTTTTTTGCAGTTCTAAAACAGCTTAATTTAAAAAAAAGCATAAGGAGTACTATGTAAGGATCGTAGCAGGTGGTGTTCTATCGTTACTGCCTACCCCCCATGCAAAAACGGCGTGAATTTATGTATTTATGCTTAATTTAAAATAAGGCGCCGCAATGATCAAGTCTTTTAGGCATATGACCATTCGGTCAGAAATGCGGTTAGAAAGAAGTTTTCGACATCATAATTTATTTAATTTTTTGATTATTTTTATCCGACTTCAAAAAAGGAGGAGGTTTCTCAATTCGACCGTATATTTTATTTTATTTTTTATGTGTGTTCGCGGGCATCTTCGTCGTTTATGAAGCGATTTTGATGATTATTTTTTTGTTGGAAAGGAGATATCCCAAGGGTGGTCATGATAAGGAAACAGGATCTGATGATGGCATCCCAGAGAAATCGAGAGCACTCCTCAAATATTATAGACATACATATAGCGGTTTTGTTATACTTATATAGTGTCATTTGGTGAAATGGAACTGATGAAGAAGACCACAGATGGCCACTGGAACTCCTGTCACGGGTATAAGATATATCTAGTAGCTAACCGACTATGATGAAGCAAATACTTAAAAATAAATGGTACTCATGAAAATGGTAACGTCGAACTGATCTGATGATGACGCCGGAATGTAGGCACTGGAACTCCGAAATAAAACAATGGATCCTAGTTGTGTTTGGGCTTATTGGAATCGTCATGTGATTTACTTTATGATATTTGGAGGCACCTACCAAAACTAAAAAGAGATAAATAAAACTTTTTAACAAAAAAATCAAACCGATTCCAAAACAAAACACTACAAATTGAAAAATAACTTTCTTTTCCGAAGTCGGTGTCGAAAAACGTATAAAAATATGTACCAAAGACACCGACTTCGGCAAAGAAATTTATTTTTCGCTTTGTAGTGTTTTGTTTCGGAAGTCGGTTTGATACTTTTCCTCGATAATTATTCTCACGTAATAAAATAATGATCATCATTATCTATCTCCGTCGGGTTCAAAACAAAGATAAGAATTCCCATCTTTTTGTAATGAAAACAAAAACAAAATAACATCGGAAATACCTCTTCTCCATTTAAAAGAAAGGAAGAACAATAATATTATGTTTGGAACTGCTTATCATTGACCAAAATAAACCTGTTATGTATGTTCGTCGGTTTTTTCCCGCGGCTTTCCGCCAGTGATCTACGCCTGTCCCACGGCAACCGTGGATTTTCCCGGGAACAAACATACATACATACATAGACTTAACACATTACCCTCCTTTGCGACATTGCAAGAAAGGAGATGACTACTGAGATGGAATCTGATAGAGACGAATGAAAGAAGAAACATTTTGCTCCGACTCTAAATGAATTGGAATAAGGGGAAGAGATTGATGAAGTAAGTAAGTTGGATCTGCCAAGTACCAGTTGGATGCACTAGAGTCGATCGAAAAACGGGCCAAGAGGCTCATCGGCATTGAGATACTGGTCGAGTCTAGGCTCCAGAGCCTTGAACACCGGCGCCAAGTTGCCAGTCTGTCGGTTTTTTATCGGTTACATGTCGGGGAGTGTGCGATGGAATTGCATGAACCAATTCCTCCTAGCCCGTTACATCATCGGACTACAAGACGTACGGCGATGCATCATCGGTACATGGTGGACATCCCTACCAAACGCACCAAACGTTTTGGGAATACTTTTATTATGCGTACAGCTAAGGAGTGGAATTCCCTGCCGGAGTCTGTATTTCCTGATAGAGCCTATAACGGATAAAAAAATAAAAGAAAAAAGGTACTCTTCAAACGCTGCTTGGCTGCAGAAATAAGGATTGTAGTAGTTTTTCTTAAAATTCTTGATGACCCCGCTCTTGACTTCGATCCCGCTGTATGATTGAAGTCTACGATGGAGAGAGCGAACCCAGAAGATGCCTATTCACTCTTGCTTTGGAGCTCATAATAATCATCATCATTATCATTTCAGCCGAAAGATGTCCACTGCTGGACATAGGCTTCCCCCAGGCGTCGCCACATTGACCGATCCCGTGCATCTCGCATCCAGCGCATTCCCGCAACCTTAACCAGATCATCGGTCCACCTAGTGGGAGGCCTTCCAAAGCATGGTCTTCCGGTTCGCGGTCGCCATGCCAGTACTTTTCGACCCCATCGGCCATCCGTTCTGCTAACAATGTGCCCTGCCCAGTGCCATTTAAGTTTCGCAATTCTTCGGGCTATGTCGGTAACTTTGGTTCTCCTGCGGATATCCGCACTATACCAGCTCATAATGCCTGTCTGTTATTGCCCCAATGCAAGGCAAAGTCCTCTTCTTATAAAGAGAAGGCAGGAGAATTTATCACCATGCTTAGTCAATGAGGGTTGGCGATTTCAAACATGTTTTAACTGGTCATAAGTGGAAGCCGTGGCAGGTAACTCGGGGAGGTAACCATAAGCTCTTAGCAAGGTTATTTTGATTGTGCGTAAGGGACAGATGTATATAACTTGTATACATCTTTCCCTTTTTTACAGTCGTTTGATGATAGTTTTGACACGTCATGGTCCGGGGGCAGATGTCGGCAGAGAGTTCCAGATTTTGTCTATAGCAGGTACATCCCCTAACAAGCTTTTTCACAAAGAGATCTACAGCTGACGCAATTTTTTGGGCGTTTTAGGAAAGGCCGGTCTGGCAATAGGCAGATTTGAAAACGAGCATCGATAGCATTTCGCCCTATCTGTATTTCAACTGATAATAGGTAGCTATCTGTATTCGTAGCATAGGTCAAGGTTTTGGAAACGCAAGACGCAGTAATAATATTACTATCTATTGGGAATTATCTCGTCAGTTTTATCTATTGAGGTTATAACTACTTTTACCCAATGATATTCAAATAAACAGATATGTTATGAGCGTGCGCATTGTGAAGACTCGAATAGGTCACAATTGTGACCTTTTAGTCTTTAGTTTATGTCACTCATGGCGAAGAGCGATAGGCTTTGTTGAAACAAAAACAAAATAAAAAATGCCATCGTGTGTATTTGTAATTTATTTATTTATTGATTAAAATAAATCCTTTTTAATATCAGATTAATGAAAAGTGTGTATGTATGCTGCCGCTGCTGGGCGGAACACTTTTTTCAATTGTTTTGTGAGTGTATAACGTATCTGTTTATTTGAATATCATTGCTTTTACCCAACAGCCAATGAGTCAAAAAGAGCATTAACTTTGTAGTAAAAGCCCAAAACTTTTTGGATAGATTTTGTATCTGCAAAAATTGTCATTTGGCGTTTGTCGAAATGCCAAAATGTTAGGGATTGATCACGTAACATTTCGAAAGCGCTTCTCAATCCCTTACATCAGTATCAGTATCCTGGATTGTCATTGACTGCAATTCTTTTGTTTTATTTAGCAGATAAGACTTTGATGCTGTCTGTACCTTTGGATGACTCCGACGACTCCCTGCATTAGGTACCTAGTTCACTCCAAGAATTAAAATATGAACATGACTTCTGTTATTCTGAGACAATTGTTTTTATCTCTCTCTTTTAAGTTAAGCTCATGGTATGTTCAAAATATCAGCCACATTCTAAGTGTCTCCAATCATAAATACAAACAAATCTTATGAATCTTGTCCAATAAGATATTATCTACATCTATCTAACAAAGCTGCATATTCACAATTTCGAAATCTAAGCGTTAATGCGTCGTTAGATTACACGTCCACCATAGATTATTATACACTTTCATTCATAGAGATATCAAGTGTCAATCATAGAGTATAGAAGCTTGATAGTCTATGCACGTACTATAGATATAATAGTAAGTCTGTGACACGTAAAAGTTTCACTAGTCTATATCCGTTGTTGCTGCTTTATGGTACATTTACTTTCATCATTAGATAGTGTGTTCAGTTCATTATGTACTTTTATATCCAATGCCAGGATAAATAAACAAGCCCATGGTGTACTACCTGGGACTCTGGACAACGTTCTATCGGCGACCCCAACTGTCAAAAATCCATTGTATAGACCAAGTGACATTTCGTAGCGCATGTGAATCCCATACTCTTTGGTCTTCTGATAATCGTTGTCCGTGTTAACATGTGACTTTGTCTGAGCCGTCTGGCCGTTAAGGAGTGGTCACACGTCATCTGCAGTATCAGAGACAACGTTAGTGCCTTACCGCTTGCCATTTCAAAGAGATGTCGTGGAATCGTGGTGGCCCAGTGCCTAAGACCTCACCTCATTATTTGAGTTCGTGGGTCCAAATCCGGGCAAGTACCAATGTGACATTTTCAAATTCATATGTACTTTCTAAGTTTATCTTGGATATCACAGGCAAGGGTGAAGGAAAACATCGTGAGAAATCCTGGACTTTTATATAGTTAATGTAAGTCTGAAATAGCCAAGTCAGAGTGTGGGGTTCCCAGAGGCGGCTTAATTTTACTCTGACAGCAGAGGTGGCCACCTCCTCACACGAATGTTAAATAAATAATCTCAAAGACATAACTTCTTCTTTTCGAGACGATGGTGATTTAACCCTTAGTCAATTCAGTACCCCTGTCCAGACCATGACCGACTTGTAAGTAGGCTCCATGTGCTCACACACCCGCACTTTGTGAGGAATTGATGAACGCTACTGATGCCGCTACAAACGTGGTCACCTATTGGGCCCAAAGACATAGATCTAACATGTCACATATGTCGTAATAACTCCAGTACCCACACTCCTTAACCCGAAACAGCTATGTTGCTTAGCGGTAGAAAATGGTTCAGTGGGACTCAGTCACGAAGGATTAGCTTCAGATCAATGCCCGATGTCAGTCTGATCGTGACGATGTGCAGAATGATCAGCCCAAGTCCCGTATTTATGGGTAGTGCGGATCTAAAGTTGCAAGGTGCAAAACAAGATACAAAATAATATCACGCCTCGAAGGGTTAGCAGAGATGCATCTATGGCACACCCATATTTCACCAGTTTTATTTAAGTCTCATTTAAGGATGAGCCTATTAACCGACCAACGAGGCAGTTACAAAACCCAAGTAGCAATTAATACAGAGCTGCCAAACATTTTAGCGAGAACCATAACAAAGAAATAACAATCGGGCACAGTCCCATAACGGATGCATTTAAAAAACGTTCCCACAATTAAAACTTCAAAAAAAGAATAGAAATTCAAATTCGCAACGCGCCACCCAATCAGCGGCCGCCAATTTTGGCGCTGAACACTTTCGACGCACGTGATTGGCTTCACAAACTAACTCTGACCCGTAATTGGTCAAAGCGTAATGGCGGACGACAATCGTTTGCTTTCTCTACTTGTCTATGACTTTGACTTTCGCTGGTTTCGCTAGGTCGGTTCTTTTTTTTTGTTTTCTAAACAGTTAGACAAAATTGTCATGACGCGACCTAGTTTGTGATTTTATTACTAGAACATAAGCCTTGGTGGTCGCAAGTATGGTTGCTGAGTTATTAAGCGTTCTGTGTTCCCTTTTCATTCACAGGCCGGGAAAGGTGCTATTGAGTTTTTCAATCATACCCTCATTTCGAGCAGTGGTGGCCCAGTGGTAACGACCCCGACTTACGTGTCCTAGGTCGTGGATTCGGACACAGGCAGGCGATTTACTTTGTGTAAATTATTTCATCACCACTGCTCTAACAAGTAAAATTTCAATATTTTAAAAACCCCCGACACATTTATCTTGCGAAAACAGCCCGATTCAAACAGTAAAACGCCCATAACTTTTGAACAGCTGAACCGATTTTATTCAAACATAGCTAAGAACACCCTCGATACAATCACCTTTAAAAAAAACTAAATCAAAATCGGTTCATCCGTTGAGGCGCTATGATGCCACAGACAGACACACAGATACACAGACACACAGCAACACACGTCAAACTTAACCCTCTTTTTCCGTCGGGGGTTAAAAACGATTAAGGAAAACATCGTGAGGAAACTGGCACGTCCTAGAACTAAACATTCGAATACGTGTGATATCCACCAATCCGCATTGTGGATTCTCTCTCTCAGGTCCGGTCGAAAGATGTCCACTTCTGGACATAGGCGTTCTCTAAGCGGTGACCGGTCCTGTGCTTCTCACATCTAGCATAATATTAAGGGTCCTATCTTTTTGACATATCTGTCCTAAAAATGTCATCAAAGGTGCTGTTTATAGAAATATTGGAAATTTCATTAATTTGTTTTTTACTCGACTGCCGTGTGTTTATCAGTATATTTATGTGTGTATGTTTGTTCCTATGTGGCGTTCTAGAGACTAAACGTGTTGGTCGATTTTGATGATTCCTACGTCAATCGATTCGAACCCTGCGAGTGTCACTGGCTACATTAAAATTGGCAAATAGAAAAATGGACATTGTGGGGCCCAAATTTTTTTATTCTTGAAACATCGTGTGGGGTATCAAAATAAAGGGTTTTAAGAGGTGATTTCAAAAATGATAACACTTATATATTTAAATTTACCTAATTCTAAAAAAAAAATACAAAAAAGTTATACCTAAATAAAAAAAGTTAATGGAAAAAAATCAAAAAACCCGACTGCTTAAAAAGCCAACTAAAAAGACGTAAACAAAAAGAAAATCATGCTGTGCAGTCGGAGTATACATCTGGTTTTGGTCAGCCAGCTCGCTATCCTCCGACTGCACAGCATGGTTTTCTTCTTGTTTACGTCTTTTAGTTGGCTTTTTTATTACATATTTGGATAATGCCTCGTTTACACGGGACTTCAACACAACCATTGAAATTCCTATCTAACTACCCCTTCAAAAGAATGCAAGCGTCATATGCTAATCAGTCGTGATATAACACCGCTAAGCAATATGCATTATCTTGAAAATAGTATGCTAGAACATTAAATGCTGTGTCGAGTAGGTCGTGAATTGCATGCTAAATCATCTTCATGGCATTTCAAGACATAGATTTTAAATCATAATGTTTGTCTGTACATCACATGTTTCATATTTTGTTTAGGCCGTCTTTGATCCAATGATGTGATTTTGTTGACTGAGCGCGTATACCGATTTTTGATTTATTTATTTTACCTATGCTGGCCCCACAGCTGGGCAAAGGCCTCCCCCATATTTTTCTAGTCAACTTTGTCTCCTGCCTTCGCCGGCCAATCTGGCAGGAACGAGTCCAGATCGTCACGCCTGCGTTTAGGGAGGATTAGGGTTCATTAACCAAAGGGTAAAAACGGGACCCTATTAGTAAGACTCCACGGTCCGTCTGTCTGTCACCAGGCTGTATCTCATGAACTGTTATAGCTAGCTTGCCGCTATAACAACAAATACTAAAATCATAATAAAATAAATATTTAAGTGGGGCTCCCATACAACAAACGTGTTTTTTTGCCGTTTTGTTGCAATAATGGTACGGAAACCTTCGTGGGCAACTCCGACTCGCACTTGACCGGTATTTTTAAGGCCGGCCTCGGCTCTATTATATTTATTAAATAGAAATACCGATGGGCCTATTTCCAGCAATGGACGTCTTCCTTCTGAACGATTATGAAGTGAAAATATTGTTGTTTGTTAAGTGATTAAGTCATTTGATGTGGAGGAATGAGAAAAGTGTTGTGAGGAAAGTTAAGAATATGTATCACAAGCACAAAGAAACGATGGATTGAGTGTTTGAAAGATAAAAAACTTTTAAACATAATAAATCAAACCGACTTCCAAAACATAACACTACAAAGCGAAAAATTGCTTTCTTTTCCGAATTTGGTGTCGAAAAACGAAAAAAAAAAATAACTTTCTTTACCGAAGACACCGACTTCGGAAAAGAAAGTTATTTTTATTCATCGAAAGTTTTTTATTCATCTCTTTTTTGTTTATTTTATTTACCGTCAGCAAATAATCACCAAATTTAAAGTTCCATAGCTCAATGGGAAGTTAGAAAATTCGTCGGAACAAAATTTTGTAAGAGAAGCTGACTTTGGTGGCTTCTCATTCTTTTGTTGTCCAATATTTTTTTAAATAAAAACACAGGATTTTTTTCAGTGTATTAGTATCCAAATTTGTCAATTTCCAACCGTTTGGCTGTAAAACCTGTGTGACAGACAACGGACAGACAGACGGACACGAGAGCAACAGCAATAGGGCTCCGTTTGCACCCTTCGGTTACGAAACCCTAAAAGTCTAGTATCCGTTACCGAAACTATCAGAAACTAAAGGCTTTTCTGAAATAATTTCATATCTGTAACCGTATCCGGAACCGGTATAATATTATTTCTATATCCGTATCCTGATCATATATTTCATACCCATAACATCGCTGGTAAAAAGGCAGGTGAACGTTGGTGATGAAACGGCCAAAAATAGCGACATTTTTTTAACCGACTTCGCAAAAAGGAGGAGGTTATCAATTCGACTGTATATTTTTTTTATGTGTGTTACCTCAGAACTTGTTACTGGATGAACCGATTTCGTGATTCTTTTTTTATTTGAAATCTGGTGCTTGTCATGTGTTCCCATTTAAATTTCATCAAGATCTGATGAAGAACTTCGGAGATATACATCAGAAATGACTGAAAAATGACGGCAAATCACTCGGGATAGCTGCAATCGATGTCTGTTTATTATTTATATCATTTCATAACATAACATCACACTAGCACGCTCTAAAGGGATAGGCAGGTGTGAACAGTTCACCCTGGTATATATACTCTAATTCCACCGTTTTTGTTTAAGTTTCATGTTTCTGGGTTAATTTATTCTGGATTCACTTTGCAGAATTGGTCTATTATGTACCCACAACTAAAAAGTGAAATATAAAAAAATCCAAAGCCATCTCCGCGATCAAAGCTAGTCAACACATTATATTACAAATAATTTACTACTCAAGTAATAAAGGTAGATACAATGCACAATAACAGTCTTAGGTCAATGCCTGAGCATCACAACATGATCTAGGTTATCGAGGCCTTGTCTAAGAAATAAGTGGGCATAATTAAAAGAGGTCAGAACTCCGAACACGTAGCTAAATTGCATGCGAGCACATTGTAATTATTTTAAATTATTTATCGGTACCGTCATCGACTTGTAAATTGGTATCTCTATCAATCAATCGACTCGATTCTTGTTGAAAATATTCGTCTCGTGGCTCTAGTGCAAAGGCTACTATTGGAATCAAATAACAGCTCACAATGTTAGGACCCATTAATATTAATGCTAATTTTTATCCGTGGTGCTAGGCAACTGCGCTTATCCCAGTTGTAAACGACCCTTTGTGCGTATTGGTCTTGTTTGTTCTGTCTCCTGCTTGATATGGAGGGAAGTGGAAATTTGTGTTTTTCTTACTCCTCCATTATTCTTTTCTGATTAATTTCGTTGCGGGATCCAAGACAGTTAAATTCATTCTCCGGGACTTCGTCGAGCTTCATTGCCTCGGCGCTTTTCTGGTGGTCGCCACTATTGATTCTGGCTTTCAGGAGTTGCAGTGGTTTGGGAATAGTGCGGTGGGATTGTCCCAAAAAAAAAAGGCTACTACCGAGCTTGAGATCCTGGGTTTGATTTCCGGGCCGGGGCAAATTAAATTTATTGCATTTCGTGGGCTCCGAGTGCTAACGTTTTATTAAAAGGTATTTCCAATCGCCTAGTTGACACTTCGCGTGACCCAAGAGCTGGCTTTTACTTTATTCAGAGGATAAGCATTGCCATACAACGTGGCAAATGTGGCAATGCTGCCAATGGCACAATACTAGTGGACAACGATGTGGAGGAGTTTTTCGACGCCGTATTTTAAATAAGTTTATTTTTTAGGCTTAGTTAGTAGTTTTTGATTTAAGTGTTTATATTATTTTATGAACTTTCTACAGACCTATATGTTTATCTATGTAAATAAAACTCCATTTATTTTATCCATATACAGGCAGGGTTGGGCAGTATTTGAATTACCTGTAATTAAAATACGTAAATGAAATACAAATACTCATAAAATACCTGACGCTGAGGTATATTGTAGTTAGTATTTCAAATACTTATGGCTTCAAAATACATTTGTTCATAAATACATTTAGCGATCTTATAGGTAATTAGGCGCGTTCTGCAGAAAATAGCGCACATAGTTTTCGTAAGCAAAATGGCACCCGCGTACGTTATTTATTAAGTTATCAAGTATCTTGTCAATTGTCATTTCATTTTCAGGAAACATGTGTATTATTATATTTATTAGTACGAATGTGACGACGGTTGATCAATTGTATTTTGTATTTTAAATACACAACTTACTTCAAAGGCCACTTGATCAATCCCTTACATTTTGGCTATCGCTGATAAAATGACACTTTGTCCAGTTGTTCGGCATTCCCTCCGGCAGGTGATGACGAAGACTATGAAACTAACCCTTATACAGTACTGATATAAATACCAAAATGGTTTAATCTCTCAATGTGTGCCGTGAGCACCTACAATTTAAAACCTTTGTACCTAGCACAAAGCCTGCTCGGTGACTCATAGCACAGGTATGTAAGTGCAGTGCAGGTCTCAGATCGCTGATGACGTCAGCTGGCTGCTCGGCGACTTATTGTTTGTTGACTTAAAAGCTCGCGATTTTTGAGCTTTGTGGTTAAAAGTAGATTATTTGGGGAGCATAGTTTCATTTTATGGGCTTGGGAACAAATACTTCTCTCAGACATACATTCCAAGTTAGGTCCTCAAAGGCGATTGTTATTTATTGTCACTAATCGAGGGCATGGCGACTAAGTCTAGTGGAGATCCTTCAAACTAACTTGGAATTGGAATATGGGCCTGTCTTCAAGTTTATCGTACACAACTGAACTTACCTCGTATAGGTCTCATGTCCGGAGCCTATAAGGACAATCTTATTGTTTGTCGAATTTAAGGTCGCTTTTGTAAAAAATAGGACACTTTAAGTTCATATTTTTTCCTCAAGAGACGGGAATCCCGAACCCGTGCATTGCTGGAACGTGGATATTGTACAAACAAGGGTTAGGTTAATGGCAAGTGCATTAAGGGAGCATAAAATGATTTTTTGTGTGCACTACGAGTATCTGGACATTGTTAGAAAATAGTGAATAAGACGAATTCGCTATCAGCTAAAAGATCAACTTTTAATTTACACTAATATTATACAGAGGTAATATTTGTTTGTAGTGGATAAACTCCAAAACTAACTAACTACTTACATAATTAGTTAATGTAAAACTGAAATAGCCAATTCAGAGACCTGTAGGGTTCCCAAAGGTGGCTTTATTAACTCTGACACAGAGGTGGCCACATCCTCATACGAAAACAAAAAAGAAGCATAACAGTTGACAGGGAAGAATAGAAGAACTGTGCCTAGCCCAAGTAAATTGAGTCAGGAACTGGAAGATAATGACTATACACGTCTGCCTATCTCTTTTGAAAACACAGGGGTAAAGTTATGAAGATCATTCACCAGTGTTGTAGGTAGTTACAGCAACGTCAACACAGCTGTTCTTAGCACATAGCCAAGTTTCGCAGTTATGAGGTCGAATGGGTCAAAACCGAACATAAAATAAGTATTGTTATTGCCAGTTCATACCGCCATCTATATGAGTACCATAAACCTAAAATGACGTTTTATAATGGTAGCAAAATATCTTATTATTATGGCTTAAGTTATGATGACATAAAGTGGCCGTAAATTTGAGTCGTAGGTCAAAAATAGGGCCACCGAAGTATGTTAGTGTATTCACTGTGAATTGACGATTTCAGGGGGTTGACCACAAGCTCTTAGAGTAAGGTTATTTTGAGATCGAGTAAGTGACAGATGTATACACGTCATATACATCTGTCCCTTACACGATCTCAAAATAACCTTACTCTAAGAGCTTGTGGTCACCCCCCTGATTAATATTACCCGGTTTTGCGATCCGTCACAGTAAACTAGTCATATTCAGGAATAACTAAGCCAGTCTTTTGGTGGAAAAGTTTATATTTGGTCTAGCCTGGTTTTGGTTTCAGCCCATTTTTTTTTTTTTTGCAATGTCCATTTTTCCTGGTAGCTGCAATCTAAGGAGTTTTGAATAGGTTACGTCCTTCCGTGTCGACCACATCATCGCTTACCATCAGGTAATATAGTGGTTAAACGGAGCCTATCAATAATAAATCTAAGGACTAGCACAGCATTGAAGAAATCTGAGACTTATATCTTGATCTTTTGATAGTAATTTAATCAATGCGCGTAACTTCTCTGTATTTATAATGTCTGTAGAGATCAGCAACAGGCATCATTCAAAATTCTGAAATTCTTTGAGCCACTATTGAAGCTTCAAAAAGTCCCCTTTCTTAGCCCTGAACTTTTAAAAGAACTTTCTATTAATATACCTACTACCTGCAAGTATAAAATTCGTCCAAATCCTCGCAAACTAGCTTCCAACCTAAGTGGTCCACACCGTTTTGTCCTAATCTAAATTGTCTAGCTAATGACATCAGCGAAACAGTACCGGAGACAACAATTTTAAGCCCGTTCTGAGTCGCGACAACCGTCTTACCGTCTCCTTTACTCTTGTGGAAATTGTTCTATACATCTCTGTCACACGTTCGTGGTAAGCTGCGTTTACCGTTAACTGAATTCTAGCTATTTTGTTGTTCGTACCAGCTGATTCTATTCATCGAGTTGGTGTGTTAGTGGGGTTAGTAGGAATGGTCGTTATGATAGATGTTGACTTTATTTTTAGATTTCCTGTAACTTGGTCTTTGTAGGAATATGCAAGTGTTTCCTTATCTTGGGTTTAACTTTCGCTATTGATGTGTCCCCAGTTTCTGGAGACCTTATCGAGTTCCAGATCGATATAGGTCAGCAATTTAAATTGAATATATGCACTCGGCATATCCATTTATTAGGATATGATATTCAGATAGCTAGAATATACTTTATTATAGATTATTTTTGAGAAGCAACGTACACACAACATTGTAGATAGACCAAAGCAGAGGTCGCGAATTATTTTCATATGTCCGTAAGGTTTAAAGGCACAATCCTATCCCTATCCCGACCTCAACATCGTCACGTATATTTACTTTGTTAAAATTGATTGAAATAATAAACTTAAACATGTAAATATACATAAGGTATACAATATTAGAATATACTTAAGGTCCACACAAACTAGGTCGGCGGTACGGATCCGGACCGCGGTCCGCCATTTGATGACTCCTGGACCAAAGAATACAAAGATTTTATACTACGTATATTTACCGGATAACATAATTGGGTAGGTAAATTAGATAAATCCCAGACAAGATAAGTAAAAACTAGAGCCACATGAAGGCAATCTTCATCTAAGCCAAATTATAACCAACATCTCTAATTTGACTTTCACAGGATACTCAATCACTTAGTTTGTGGTAATTAAGCAATTTTTGGAGATGGCATAAGTTAATAGACTGCCCCAAGTTGTTAAGTAAATTTAATTTTAACCTACCCTACAATTATCCGCGTCACTCTATCAAATTATTACGTTCTCCATTCCGCAAAAATGTATCGGGATCCAACTACCCCATCCCCAGACTTTGCAGGCTTCTTAACAATTGCGATGAATCTATAGATCTTTATTCCCTAACACTTCAAAACTTCAAGCGCCAAGTCCATCAAAAGTAATTACAATTTTTATTTTGTTGTCATCTTTGTACCTATTGTGTTTCTAAAACTACCCACAAGTTGTTGCAAGTGTTATTTCTGCACTATTGCATGGTGTGTCTTTCGCATCATATGTATACTAATGCTTGTATCATATTGCTTGTATAATTAGAATAAACAGTGTAACAATTGTAGATAGGCCACTAAATAAATATTAATTCAAAAATAAGTCTATCTTGTTACCTTTTTACGTCTCAACGGTTGAGCGGATTTTTATGGAACTTGGCAGACGAGTAAACTATGCCCTGGACACAGTTTCCTTGGGTTAGTGTTTTTATAATTTTTATCCCGTAAGTATGCACCCTTGTGAATAGCTCGTGGCTAAATAATAACAGCCGCACGGGCCGATCTTCAAGGTTAAGCAACGCTTGACGAGTTCGGTCCGTGGATGGGTGACCTTTTGAACATACCGAGTTTCCTCCGTGCCTCGGAAAGCACGTTAAGCCGTTGGTCCCAGCTGTCATTTAAAGATCTTTGACAGTCGTTACGGGTAGTCAGAAGCCTGAGATCTGACACCAGTCTTGCCAAGGGGTATCATGTTACCCAGTTACTGGGTTGTGGAGGTCAGATAGGCAGTCGCTTCATGTAAAACACTGGTACTCAGCTGAATCCGGTAAGACTGGAAGCCGACCCCAACATAATTGGGAAAAGGCTAGGCTGATGATGAAGTATGTCCTCTTGCGACCTACGTCATTTCAGACTTTCACGCAGGCGAAGCCAGTGGCAGAAGCTAGTGAATATTATTTATAGAATTAAGTGGAACAACTAATGATATCGGTTAATTTAGAGAAATGAATGCCTCTATTAGGTGTTTCCTGAGCTCAAAAACCTGCTAATTAGACTAAAAAACGGTGTTTCAATATAATTAGAGTGTAAAACTGGTTTGCTAAACAATATCTGGTTAGTTTGTTTGTTTGTTCTTTGTTTGTTCTTCTTCTTCTTTATGAGTCGATCGGCAACTATTTAGATATTTTGGGACCAGTAGATAACACCACGCCAATAGCAACGTCAGTAGCGTTCCTTAAGTCCCCTAAATTGCAGGTGTTTGGCCCCTTGGGGCACTCCAACATGTGTGTCATATTCTGAACAGGGGAACCTCACTCACATTGTGTGTCAGACGGGTTTATCACTCCCTAATTTTCCGAATTGGAATTAGAACAAGAGATTAATGAGAAATATATAGATAATGAGAATTTCAAAACTAACAAAAATTCTTCTTTCTTTTTTTACTTTTCTTTTTTTTTAAATACGTTGGCCCACAAAAAATCAAATCGTTTTAGACAGACACAATTTTAATTCCAAAGCACAATATTATCACAGTATGGCAAAAGGAGCTTAAGTTTAAAATCAGATTTAGTTAAGACTTCTGACGCGACTTCGACGCGGCTTTTCTTCAGCAAACTGAGGAATCTAAATATATAGGTAACTACATCTCTTTACATCTCTCTCTCTATAGAAAAAGTCGTTATCTAGGATATCAAAGACAAAAAAGGTAAATAGGTACCTGTTATTCTTATGAAACGCTACAGAAGTAAAGAAAATCTTGAAAATAAAAAGATATCCATAATAAGATCATTTTAATGGCTGTGTCAGTTATAGAAAAGAATCATGGAGCCTATCAAGAATTGAATTGGTTTGTGTGAGATCATGATGAATGTGGCTAGCAAACGACTGAATATATGCCTACCCTACAGAGATTACGACTGGCTTAAATCTAGAAGAACAAGACAATCAATTCATTAGGAAAAGAGCTGCAAGAGATTGATAATCACAGATAAACAGCTTAAAATTGGTCTGCTTATAAATTATCGCCAATTCAACAAGGTCGTTACGAAATAGGTTAACCCTGAAGTTAAGACCTCATTTTAATAATGATCAATATCAATAAGAAATCAACTGGTTCGAAAACAGCTGATTATTACAGATTTCTGAATAATAAATCTGTTATCAAATGTCGTGAGAAATGTTTTGAGTATGAATATGGATGGATGGCTCTCGGAATAGGGGGACACCAAAGAAATGATGGATGAACTCTTTGAAATATGATATCGCTAGAAAGGAGCAGAGCTGTATAAAATACATAGTTTGCTTAATTAAAATACAAATTATAAAATACTATCTCGCATGTATTTAAAATACAGGTACAAAATATTTGTAATTCGTGTATTTGAAATATAAACTAAAAAATACAGTACATATTTACATATTTTTTATTTAAAATACAATAGATCATCCATTGTGACATTAATACTAATAAATACACATAAGTTTCGTGAAAATAACCGTAACCGTTTGAAATGAAAATGATTATTGTCAAGATACTTGAGAATTTGACCCCCTGTCGCCATTTTACTTACGAAAGCAATCGAGCGCTATTTTCTGCAAAAACTTACCCATTAATAAGATCGCTAAATGTATTTATGTTCAAATGTATTTTGAAGACATAAGTATTTGAAATACTAACTACAAAATACCTCAGCGTCATAATAATTTGAAATACCAATTACAAATTATTTTTTTAAGAATCCGTATTTGTATTTTAATTACAAGTAATTCAAATAATGCCCAACACTCTCCATCTGTTGTCATCACCCCCTTTGGAAAGGGGGTAATGACAACAGAGATGGAGACTGTCGAGAAGTATGGAAGAAGAAAACAAGTTGCGCCGAGGGCAACACATTGATGATAACAAAATCAAAGACTTCGATAGTAACTCAGTTTTGTACGTCTTATGACTGAACGGATTTGTATCAAACTTAGCACTCTGGTGTATCTTGACATGGACTAGAATATGCAACATTAACCCAATGATATCTCACCTTGGAATATTAAAATACATTACACGCAGGCGAAGCTGCAGACAGAAGCTAGGATGCTATAAAGTTCAAAACCAGTAAAGAAAAGCAAGTTATAAAGAGCAAGAAAACAGAGAAACAAGGAAATGATTACGTCTGTAATTAATTGCATTAATGGTATGCAAACACATGCATTCACTTTATGATGTATTCAATTATTCGCAGTGTAAGTTCTTCTGGTTTTGCTGTTGTTCAGTAAGTGGGACTTAAATTGGCAGAAGTAATAGTGGGGACGAAACGTTCTTACACGAGAGGCTCAACACAAAATTACATTTTATCGGCGAGTAGTGGCCTGCCCCGGCTTTGGCTTTCAAATGGTGGAAGAGTTTTTCAAACAAATAGGTGTAGTTATTCCAGAGATTATCTTAAACGTGGGGACAAACGCACAATTTCGGGCTATCTCTTTATAATATTAGTTAACAAGCTGTCCCGGCGAACTTCGTACCACCTCAAACAAATGTATGGACAACTCTTGGGAAAATGGTATAACTAACCCAACTTTGTTTTGAATTTCAGAATAATCGACAGCGCCATCTACTGACATTACCGGAATAGTATACAATGTTATGTTTATTTTGGTCCGTGTTTTGTTTCTGTCAGGTATCAGAGATGGCGCTTGGTTCGCAAAACGTATGAAATTTCTTCATAATTTTTTTTCGTTAATATTTTAATAGTTAGTTTTTTATTCGGGCCGGAGATAAATCCAACAAATCAAAGATCAGGAAAATCGATCCTGACGTTCTCGATTTATAAATGTTGTAACTAACACGATTTTGTTTTATACCTATATAAAATAAGATGGAATGTTTGGGATTGACCGACCACGCGCCATTTCGGGAGCGGAGGTCGATCTCAAACATTTTAGACAATCAACAATCTTTGTCGCTGATAGGATGGCAGTGATGACACTTTGTCTAAATTCACGTACTGGTGAAGGTCGCGGGAGTCCACTGGATGCGAGAGGTACATGACTGGTCGATGCTGCGACGCTTGGCTTGGTGTGGGTCTAGCATTAGACAATCTTTCGGCTGAAATTATATTGATGATGAACTAAGAGGTGCCTTTGACTTTTAGACTTTGGCTCTCTGAAAATGTCATCCGTGTCTTTAACACCTGCTTCCTAAAAGTGTTCATCAATACAAAAACTGACTGACATAATATTGTCAAACTTATGTGTTTGTAAAAAGATTTGAAAAAGATGGATCTTCGAAGTAGCTAGGTCATTGTGTGAGGAATGATAAAAAGAAGAGAGAGTGGGCGTAGGGCCGAATGGAAGAAGACACATGTTGCGCCGTCTCCAAGTAACATGGGACAAGAGCAGGAACATATTGATAAATAGTTTTGAGGCCAGTTTTAGCAGTAGACAGTCTTTCGGCTGAAATTATGTTGACGATGAACTAAGAGGTGCCTTTGACTTTTAGACTTTGGCTCTCTGAAAATGTCACCCGTGTCTTTAACACCCGCTTTCTAAAATTGTTCATCAACACAAAAACTGACTGACATATTGTCAAACTTATGTGTTTGTCAAAAGATTTGGAAAAGATGGATCTTCGAAGTAGCTAATTCATTGTGTGAGGAATTATATAAAATAAGAGAGAGTTAATAATAGCGTGACGGTTGATAGGGCCGAATGGAAGTAGGACACATGTTGCGCCGTCCCCAAGTAACATAGGATAAGGGCAGGAAACAGGAATTAATCACCGCTGTTAAATATCTTGACATTGCAGAGGTCACTTGGGTTTAGTTTATGCGGGTACTATTGTATCATTCATATGTCACCCGTGTCTTTAACACCCACTTTCTAAAATTGTTCAACACAAAAACTGACTGACATATTGTCAAACTTATGTGTTTGTCAAAAGATTTGGAAAAGATGGATCTTCGAAGTAGCTAATTCATTGTGTGAGGAATTATATAAAATAAGAGAGAGTTAATAATAGCGTGACGGTTGATAGGGCCGAATGGAAGAAGGACACATGTTGCGCCGTCCCCAAGTAACATAGGATAAGGGCAGGAAACAGGAATTAATCACCGCTGTTAAATATCTTGACATTGTAGAGGTCAGTTGGGTTTAGTTTATGCGGGTACTATTGTATCATTCATATGTATTGGGTCATAATTCCTGAGCAGTGCAAAGCACGTCTCGATGCGTACTTCGCGCTGGCGATCATTGAGTTCGTGGGGCACCTATTTGTCAAGCATTTTTACCTTGCCAATTTGACGCAAATGGACCAATATTGTTTTGATGCTAACGTCGAATGCTGCTGCCGATTCTTTCATTCTTCACAATCGGCTTTAAATATTCAATGTCGACTCCGTAAACATCGTTGATGTTGCGAGCCGCTTGTGTCGCGTTGCTGTCACGACGGTACTTATATTCCCTAATTTCTCGAATTTTTGACTCTAAAATTCATAGATTCATAGCCAAACAAAAATATTTTGATTTGAAATGGCCAGTACTGCAGAACGGCAATTTCATAGGTTGGACCTATTATTAAACTAAAGTTTGCTTAAATATAAAGTTACAAAAATGTTTGGTTATCCCTTTTTCAGTCAGTGGGTTCGTCTTAGTTTCCGTGCGGTAGGAGTGCAACATAAGCCTTCGTTCTCCCCAGAGGAAAGGCATCCATGGGGATTCTAATCTTAATCACCTTCCCTATATTGTCAAACTTTTGGGCAAAGACCTACCCTTTCACCTCAAAACTTTTTTTAGTTCGTGCCAGAGGATTAAGGCCGTGAGAGTAATTCATTAAATTTTTATTTTGTCTTTTGTTCGGTTTGGTATGGTACGTGTATGGTTCATACTTGCCATAAACAATCTCTTTTTTTTCTTTGTGTTCTATCTGATTTAGTGAAGAAAATCAACCACAAATAAGACGTCTAAGATGTAGACAACTGGCGACCAATAAGTTTATGAATCTCGAAAAAGCCGTCAATTAATCGAAACGGATGGAATGTAGAGGTTCCAAGCTATTTATAATACAGAGTCAATCATAAATCAACAGGGAAAAGTAACCGCGCAGCCAGTAACCGATGGGTTGACAACCACTCATTACACAGCTGAGTCCTATTTAAGTTTTCACCGCAAAATTACAGTATGACTCAGAAAATGGCGCCGACGAAAATAAAAACTTTAGAATGGCGCGCGATTTGAAAAAAGAACTGTCTGGTTGATGCGAGTTTTCTAGAACTTTTCGAACCACACAATGACACAATGGCGTGGACTTGTGTAATTTTTATGAAATAAAAAATCTAGGTACCTATTTGAAATAGAAAGACTGTCGACAGCTTTTTCCAACTATGTTGAAGTCGCTTCCAGTATAATCAGATGCAGCTGTGAAATACAGAGATAGGTACCTATTTATACAAAAAACTAAGTACCCACATATTTCGTTGAATTCTTTTTTAAGTTTTCTGTTTAAAAAAATGGAATTGCAACGGCTTCCAATTTAGCCATTATACAAACTATAAACAGAAGATTGTACTAAAATCAATAAATTACTGACACAGCAACTGTAAACACGTAATACTGTTAGGATTTCGAGAAACCGTTTCCAACGAATAATTTAGCGTTATTTGTCCATCAAATTTTAAGATTATTGTTAACAGTAATCTGAAATTTAATTGGCAATCGCGGCTTTCCTACGGTTTTCAAAAATTTTTGCAGGCCATTTTTGGGGGGATATTGATCTATTTTATTTTTATTGGAAGCACGTAGGTGACGTAGGCAAATTTTATTTCATGTCCTGCCTAGTATGGAAGTAGGTGTCCATTCTCTATAAACAAAACAATGTAACTTCGCCTACGAATGAGTAGTCACTACTCACGTCTTTACATTGGATATTTTTTGTGTCATGAATTCAAGATAGAACATTCGTGTTGTTTTTGTGCTGTTTTATGGCCGTTTGTGGGCCCCACTCAGCCGGAAGCGATGCCTTCTAAATATAATTAAACACACGCGGCAATCTCTAGTGCGAAAACAATCTTATTTGATTACATTAAAAACCGGTATATTACACAAGCTATTACTTAATATTTATACACAGGACTCAGTGAGTAAACACGAACAAAGTCAGTTTGCCAGTTAAAAGTAACAGATAATTATTCAACCCTGCAACTAACAAGAGAAAGCGTTCGGAACACTGCTCTAGATAAAAAAAAACTCACCTGTATCAGTAGTCGTTGGTTCCACAGACAAAACGTCTCAAATGCACTTCAGAACAACAATAAAAAACTGTTCTTTTTATAAAAAATCACAAACAAAAACTGGCCGTAGGTAAACCGTATACTTGCATAAGAAAACTAACTTTATATAACTGTTACTTCCTATACTTACAACCGGTTTTAACGAGTTTAGATATTAGAATATTATTTGCGAAACTCTCAGTTATGTTTATTAATAGAATTAGTATGTCAATATTATTTATTTGTTTTCCAATGAGATTTTTGATGGCGTGTTGGAATATAAAATGGAGAAACACACAACGCGCGATCGCATCGACCCCCCGCACTCAACTGACTTCCAGCTCAAGTGGTGTTACCAGTGCACGAAGAAGGTTTTGCTTCGACACCACCTTAGAATTCCGATTCGAAAAATGTATTACTTCCTTATTGTAACGACATACGATACAATATCATTTGGTTTTTCTATTTTACATGAAAACAACAGGTGGTTTCCAATCATAATCGTGATAGAACGCATACAAAGAGTATTTTATCGTTTTAAAAACGAATAAAAAATATCATGATTGAGTGACATTAAAGGAAGAAAAAAGTACGAAGATTTCACACGTTCAGTTTGCTCCTATATGTTGATAACTTAATAATTATTCATTATTTGTTGTTTTAGTACAGGGAACTGATAGTAATTCTCGATAATTAGTACTTAGTTCTGATTTAATGACCGTTTTGATATGATTTAGATGCAAGAAGGCTATCTAATCTTGATTCCTTAATAACATGTTTTTGCCACTGTCTGCGGGCTTTTAATTAGTAAATCGGCTATTAACTATAGCCTTTTTTGCTTGCATCTGATAACATACAATTCTATTACTGCCCAAGTCAAATCACTACCTAGACTCATATGACTGAGCTATTAAAAAACCTGTTTTGAATTTCTTGAGTGACTACAAAACTTTAATGTAGTTATGTAGGTACTTATTTCCAAATTTTTTGCTTGTTCTTTTTGCGGGTTCCGTATCCAAAGGTTAAAAACGAGACCCTATTACTAAGACTCCACTGTCCGTCTGTCTGTGACCAGGCTGTATCTCATGAACCGTGATAGCTACTTAAGACAGATGAAATGTTCAAAGATGATGTATTTCTGCTGCCGCTATAACAACAAATACTAAAAACAGAATAAAATAAATATTTAAGTGGAGCTCCCATACAACAAACGTGATTTGACTGCTGTTTTTGCGATAATGGTACGGAACCCTTCGTACGCGAGTCCGACTCGCACTTGGCCGGTTTTCTAAATTGGTCACTTAGAAACTTAGAAATCGTTGCGGACTGACTCAAAAGCAATTTGGACGCAAAAAACTATAGATTTTGTTAAAGCATTTTATATCTAAGCATTGGAAATATTTGGCTTAAATAGTCATATAAACCTAAGTAAATTCGCGATTTGATTTAGTAATGCTGCACAGTTCTGTAATTTTCACAGAGCAATTTTTTTTTTAGAGTCAGACTAGACAAACGAATATTGACAACCAGCCTTACAAAAGAGTAGGTACTCGTGTTACCTAAATATAACTGTAAATATACTGGTCAAATGCATCCAGTAAGCCAGAAAACCAACCACAACTGGCTGCACACAGTTTTAAAGACTCAAAGCTGCCTACTCATCACTTAGAAGCAGCGTAGTCACCAAGTAGACTCTTTGGGCTGTGCCAATGCCTCCTTTACGCTATTGGATTAACTTAAATTAACCAGTTGTATGACGCAATTAGCGAAACAATTAAAAAAGCCATTCTGTCTCACGTGGATCCACGTTTCGTGCAATTAAGGGGTTAAAATTATTATTATTACTCACTGCAGCTGTGTTCCAAACCAAATTATCAAATAATAACATGCCAAACCCATTTTTCATCCACTATAAAAACAAAGAAAATAAATACAAAACACATCAAGCAGTAAATAATTACTATTCACAACCGTACTTTATAACATAACCACATTACCCATAAAACAAGCAAACATTATAACATGGCAACACCGAAAACAGGTGGTAAACGGTGACCCGCAGGTAGCTTCGTTCCCAGTTGCATTGCATAAATACTAAAGACATGTAACGGATACAGTCAGTGCGAAACACAACGATTTAAAACACATTTTGTACCTATTCCAATTTAGAATAGGTACAGTACCTATTATTTGTTTATTTTAACGTTATAGGTACGCGATATTTCATATAGGATAGGGACGTGGTACCTAATAAATACGTTATCCATCCTCATTGTCTGTGTCCATAATTTACATCTGTACGTTTGGATTTTAGATGTTTGTTAAACAATCACGCCTCAACGGTTGAATGGATTTAGATGAGTTATGGAACACAGGTAAACAATGTCCTGAATTAGAATATAGGATACTTTTTATCCTCATACTAACATGTTCTATTGAGATTTCACGCGGGCGAATACGCTGGCAAAAGCACTTTGTACTTCAATAAAAAAAACGAATGCATTATTTTGTACAACAGTTTCTTGAAGAACGATAAGTATTTCAATAAAGTTCTTTAGTTACCCTCAAAAACTTAATAAATACCTAAAAAACAGTAACGGTTATTTATTAACAAGTTATTCTTAATTGGTATATCCGTTTCGCATTAAAGGGTTAGAAAGTTACGCTGGAAATGTTGATGGAACTTGGTATAGTTAATGGATAAGTTTCAATACTTTAAATTAATTTATTTTAGACTAAACAATTGTTCAAAAGCTTTATACGCTATTTTAAGAGCAATAAATCGTTAAGGACTACTTATGTAAGGTAAAGATCGTGAAGTGCTCGCCAAGGGGGGAGGGAGGCAGGTAGGGGCAGTTGCCCCCCCTAGAGATTAATTTTTTTTATAACAAATAATACAACCGACTTCCAAATAAAAACACTACAAAGTGAAAAATAACTTGAATTTCGGAAGTCGGTGTTCCTGTTTTGGGATCTTCGTTTTTTGACACCGACTGCCGAAATTGAAGTTATTTTTCACTTTGTTGTGTTTTTATTTGGAAGTCGGTTGTATTTTTTGTTAAAAAGTTTTTTATTTTTCACTTTTTAGTTGTGGGTACATAACGGACCAATTCTCCAAAGTGAAGCCAGAATAGATTAATCCAGAAACATGAAACTTAAACAAAAACGGTGGATTTAGAGTATACCAGGGTGAACTGTTCACACCTGGCGTATCCCTTTAAAGCGTGCTAGTGTGATGTTATGTTATGAAATGATGTAAACAATAAACAGACATCCGATTGCAGCTATCCCGAGTGATCTGCTGTCTTTTATTGAAGAGTTCTGATGTATATCTCCGAAGTTCTTCATCAGATCTTGACCAAATTTAAATGGAACCACATGACAAGCACCAGCTTTCAAATAAAAAAAAAATCATCAAAATCGGTTCACCCAGTAACAAGTTCTGAGGTAACACACAAACCAACAAAAAAAAATACAGTCGAATTGAGAACCGCCTCCTTTTTTGCGAAGTGGGTTAAAAATAAGTAGCCAAATGGAAAGAAATCAAAGTCCTAAGTCAACATAAACCCAACCCATCAAATCTAGCCATTTGTTGATGTCCTAAAAGCATTGAAAATTTTGGTCGGTCAACAAAAATCAATCGTTAATTAACCTCACGGGACTAAAAACCTGGTTAAGAAGTACTATCGAGGAAAATCGCCTCAATGGTCTGGCCATGGTGAATGTGCACAGAAAACTTATTAATGAAAACTTATAAGATTTACATAATTAAGTGGTCGAGAAGTTTACCCTAAACCCCCGATGATTGAGCTCGTGGAACGTTACCCATTGGACTTTATACCGTTCCTACTACTTAACGTATAACGTATTTAAAATTCATAGTTTTCCCATCATCCATATATCAACTTGCCCCTCCCCCTGGACCATCGGCTGGCGACGCCCTTGGTGCTCGCCAAACTTCTGGGCCGCCCTGAAGTTGGTTTTCCGATGCGCAAGCCATGAAACAGTGCTGTTTTTACCCGACTGCCGAAGGAGTGTAATGTGTTTATCAGTCTATGTATGTATGTTTGTTCCCATGTGGCGTTCCAGAGATCAAACGCGTTGGCCGATTTTGATGATTCTTACGTCAATCGATTCGTCTTAAGTCCCTGTGAGTGTCATAGGCTACATAAAAATTGGCAAAGAAAAATGACTGATTTTGGACGCCATTTTGTAGGATGGAATTTTTTTTCTTCCAAACCCATCGTATGGGGTATCAAAAAAAAAGGGTTTTAAGAGGTGATTTCAAAAATATATAACACTTAAATGTTAAAATGTACCTAATTTAAAAAAAAAAACTAAAAAGTTGTAAATAAAAAAGTTAATAAAAAAAATCAAGAGACCCGACTGCTTAAAAAGCGAACTAAAAAGACGTAAACAAGGAGAAAATCATGCTGTGCAGGCGGAGGATACATCTGGTTTTGGTCAGCCAGCTCGCTCCTACTGCACATCATGGTTTTCTCCTTGTTTACGTCTTTTTAGTTCGCTTTTTAAGCAGTCGGGTCTCTTGATTTTATTTTTATTTTTTTGTATGAGATTAACTACTACGCAGCCATTGTATTCAACTTCAGGGCGGCCAAGAAATTTGGCGAGAACTATAGCATTCGTAGCGTGTCTGCTGAACGGTCCTGCGTTCGATGCCATGACTGGGTAAGTCCGCCACACTATTCGCAACCATTGTAACTGCTGAAAGCCAGAATCAACATTATATATCTAGTAAAATGTCGGTGTAGGTACACACCTAGCGGTATTTTGGTGTCAATGCACTTTGTATTATCATAGGATTTAGTGTTAGTTCATCCTATACTGTAGGTAATTACAGTGTACAAGATAAGATAAAAAAGGCTTAACGTTAAATTTAATTTTAAGCTCACATTTTGATAAGAGGCTAGACCCTGACTATAGTCACATGCATGAAAGATTGCTTAGGATTTATGGGTATAGTATATTCTATCTCACGACGGAAAGTTGGTCTTAGTCGTATGTGTAGAGGACACAAATGCATATTTTTTTCTGTGTGCTCAGGCGATAGGTACTGAGCGCTCCCGAACTTACGCACACATAAACAATGTATAAAAAAACTTTTTACAAAAAATACAACCGACTTCCATATAAAAAAACAAAAAAGTGAAAAATAACTTCAATTTCGGAAGTCGGTGTTCTTGTTTTATTTTCTTCGTTTTTTACACCGACTGCCGAAATTGAAGTTATTTTTCACTTTTTTGTTTTTTTATTTGGAAGTCGGTTGTATTTTTTGTAAAAAGTTTTTTTATTTTTCACTTTTTAGTTGTGCTACACAATTCATATAGGCTAGGTACCAATAATGCCCATAGTGAAACCAGAATAGATTTACCCAATAACATGAAACTTAAACAAATTCAGTCGAATAAGGGTATACCAAGGTGAACTGTTTACACCTGCGTACCCCTTTAGAGCGTACTAGTGTGATGTTATGTTATGAAATGGTGTAAACAATAAACATAAATGCGATTGCAGCTATCCCGAGTGATTTGCCGTCATTTATTGAAGAGTTCTGATGTGTATCTCCGAAGTTCTTTATCAGATCTTGATGAAAATCAAAATCGGTTCACCCAGTAACAAGTTCTGAGGTAACACACATAAAAAAAAAAAAAAAATACAGTCGAATTGAGAACCTCCTCCTTTTTTTGAAGTCGGTTAAAAATGCATCTACACACACGACTAAGACCAACCCGCCGTCGTCTTCTTCTTTTCGTGTGAGGATGTGGCCACCTCTGGTGTCAGAGCTGGGAACCCCACAGGCCAATACCGCCGTCGTGAGATAGAACAATTGTACAGTGCGTGCCACGAAAGATGAGACTTGACTGCGCCTCCCGCGCACTGTCCGCCGCGCTCCGCTCCGCAGGCTTTTTATGTATCCTCCAAGAGCAAAACGATAGCGATTTTTGCGCAATAATTGCTCTTCAATACAGAAGTTTTAGTTTTTTGGCGGTTTTTTTATATACGTGCATTTGATAAACAGCGAGCGAGTAGCAACGATTGTCTAGAACCTACCATACCTACAATGTAGGTAATTCGGACTTTTATGACTTAAAGCAATTGATTGATTGATCGCGCGATGATTGCTGATGACTGTTTCTTACGTCATAAGCCTGCCTGTCCTTTCCCGCACTCAGACCTCATACCGCCAGGGCCGGATTTAAGGGAGGGCAATCGGGGCAACTGCCCGGGGCCTCCACAAGAGAGGGGCCCCCACATAAATTGTATTTATTAAAAAAAAAACTTACACAACTATAGGGTATCTATAGTGGAATCTCTAACTCGAATGTCAAGGGAAATGCAAAAAAAATCGAGACAAAAAGTTTTTGACTTAACAAGAACTTCGAGATACATATGATTTAACTGCTGAAATTTCGAGCGACTAAGTCGCGATTTCTAAGTATATTTTTCGATTTGTAGAGTCAAACCCAACCTAAAAATTGAATTGAACTTAGAAAATTTAATGAATTCATTAATTGCACGTGTACAAGACAAAAACAATAGCTTAGAAGCCCCTAACCCGAACATTCATTTTGGATTTTATTGCAATTATTTCGGAGAATTCCAAGTAAGACGTCAGATGTCATTGTATTTTACTAAGACTTTTGGAAACTCCTTTTTGAAATTCGAGATATAGAGTATAAATATGTATTATCAATACTCCGTAGGGAAATAACATTTTGTTCGAGTTACAAAGTTTAAATAATTCGACTTACTGAGGATTTTGACTAAACGAGCTTCGAGTTATAGAGATTCCACTGTATTACTATTTGAAAACTTATCTAGTAATTTTTATTTTATATGATTTTAACATTATTTATTATATCTTAATTTTACTTGCGGCAGCGTATTGTTTTACTGTGTTTGCGACGGATGGTCGATCCGTGATCTCGTCTCGTTAGAGCTATCGCTCTGGGAACACAATGCGGGGTGTTGCAGTGCGCAGGGTTCACGCCGCCCGCTTGCCTGTCTCCCCTCCCATACGATTATATATATAAATTATTGAAACACTTGCAAGAAAAATATGATTTAACCTATTTGAAAAATAATTAGGGTCCTCCACTCCCCTGTTGCCCTAGGGCCTCCACACCTCTAAATCCGGCCCTGCATACCGCTGAAGAGAACTAAAATCGTCTACTGCGCAAGTTAAACCACGTGGTGTGTCAAGTCTCATCTTTCGTGGCACGTCCTGTACGAATCGTGACCATCTATGGCCTAAACCTTTACAACATAACATCACGCCTATATTCTCATTTCTCGACATTTAAATAAACCCATTTTACAGCCCGTTCAACCGATTTTTACTTCTATTGCGTTGGTGATATGACAAATAGCAGCTGCATTAAAGAGTTGGTTTTGGTAACAGATTTATGCTTTTTATGCCATCCTTATATTTACGGGATAGAACTCAAGATCGGTTGATCGAACTGTAAAAAGGGGTTGTAAAAATTTCTTAATGTTATTTCAAATGGAGTATAGTACACCCACATTTCTCCAGTTATGTTTAAGTCGCATGTAATAGGGGTAGGGGGAGAGCCTATTGCCATTAACCGGGCACAATTCCAGCCTCCGGGCTGCTACTGAGAAATTCCAGATGGAACAACCCACAGACATAAATCTAACTAGATAACGCAAGTCCCTCCATCTGTATGAAACCAAGCGTGCCACTTTTTCACACACAACTTAAAAACAAATTAGCTTGCCAATGAAAGAAAACATTTCCAATGCCTCTGTCAACTTTTTTTCTATACAGTCTTTAGAGCTCAATAAAAAGGCTTAAAAAGGCATTTTTCTAGATTTCCGTTGGATATCCGGTGTCGATAATGCTAAATGAAAAGCTAAAATTACGATAATTTATCGTAACTTTACTCCGTTTTTTGACACGCGAAGTACATACAATCGCGTCATCTAGTTACATTTATATCTGTGGATCAACCCAATAATACTTTGCCCACCGGGAATCGAACCCAGGACCTTAGGCGTTACCAAAAAAGTTAATTCAGAAATCTTAGATTTATTGAATGAACTTTTTTTATTTATATTTTTTTATGTACCTACATCAAACATATGTCTTATATATTTTTGAAATCATCTCTTAAAACCCTTTGTTTTCATATCCCAACGATGGGTTTGTTGGGCCTCCACAATATGGCTCCCAAATAGCCGCCATTTTTTTTCCAATTTGTATGTAGCCAGAGACACTCACAAATTTAAGACGATTCGATTGACGTAAGAATCATCAAAATCGGCTAACGCGTTTGGTCTCTAGTACGCCACATAGGAACAAACATACATACATAGACTGATCAACAAATTACCCTCCTTCGGCAGTCGGGTAAAAAGAGATATTTACACACAGGCATAATAACTTCCTACATGACAATACGTTTGGTGCCGTAGTTCTCGGGTCAGTCGGGTGGTATTATATTATCTGTGGTCGGGTAAAATGTCACGGCTAACAGCAAAAAGAAAGGAGTCGCATGATACGACACTTTTATAACAATTGATTTTGTTACCTCTACATTCCGTCGTAGTGAGTAGTTGGTATTTGGAACCAGCCAAGACTCTACCTACCTGGAAAAGTGAACATTGAATAAGTTTAAAATGGAAGGCAGAAATGTACAGTACCTATAATTCATACAATATGTCAAGCAGACGTATACGTTGTTACGTTATTGTTAGTGTTTCATGGGCTATTGTTACTGTATTGATACTGACAACTGTCACAGAGATCAAGCTATCTTTTATGACTTATAATATAAAGAACCTACAGATTTAGCCATGGCGTGGCCGCACATGAAACAACAATAGTTATTTCTGGTGTTGCCGTGTTGATAAATTTCCCCAAACCAAGGTAATAGTACATTATGATACAAGTGTGTCAAGTTCGTTTGTTCTAGACGACGGACGCTGAGTTCGCTCGCTTTGCTCGCTCACCTCAGCTCCCGTCATCTCCTTCGAACCTAACCTATCCGTGTCGGGGTACCCTAAGCTCCCGAGCTCGCTACGCTCGCTCTTAGACTAATTCTCATTTTTTTACCTCACTAATAATTATATTTTAGTAAAATGGAAATTTTTACTCTAACCTGAAAACTTTAACCATGGATATCTTCATACCCTCCCCGCGCCAAAAATCGACGGCCCATAATGGAAAGTTTATCCAAGGGTTAAAATTACCTTTATGGGCCGCTGATTCAACCCCCCTTTACCATCCCCACCACTCGCAGCCCCATGGTTATGGAGATATCCATGGTTAAAGTTTTTAGGTTACAATAAAAATTCCTATCAAAGTCCATCGATTTATGGGGCGGGAAGGAGGGTAGAGAAGTAGGGTTATAGTGGGGCTACCCCACTGTACCATCCCCACCCCGCGGAACCCCATGGTTAAGGAGATATCCATCGTTAAAGTTTTTACAATTACTATTTAACAACAATGTCGACGCGCAGCTGGGCTCCTATTTCTGTCTGAAGGGTCTAAAGTAACCTAACACGAAGAAGATGACGGGAGCTGAAGTGAGCGAGTAAAGCGAGCGAACTCAGCTCCCGTCTCTTCGAACCTAACCTGTCCGTGTCGGGGTGCCCTAATATCCCGAGTTCGCTTCGCTCGCTCTTGGACTAATTCTCATACTTTTACCTCACGAAAAACATATACAAAAACATAAAATTTCCGAGTCTTGAAAATTTGTAAAAAGCTTTCTATTTATGAGTACTACCTACAAAAAAAAAATAACTTCCAAATCAACGGCCCATAATGGAAATTTTATCCCCGGCATGTCTTAGAACCAAAAAATTGAAGACATCTGACATCTACCAACATGCACTGGTCCCGCGTGGTGGATTACGGCCCATTACCTCTCACAGAGAGGAGGCCTGCACGTACAACGGACCAAATGGGCGACTAAGTGCGGCAAAGGAGTCCATCTATCCTATCCTTATCGTCTTTTTTCTTTATTTATTTATGGGGTATTTTACGCATAGCATATGTAGAAGAAGAAGAAGAAAGAAAGAAAAGAAAGAAAAAGTGTTTATTTGTCACAAAACGACATACATTATAATAACATGCTTATGCTAAACCCTTAACAATAGTATTAGTAGTTCTTAAATTAAGTTAGTAAAGACGAGAAATAAATCAAACAACAATAACATATACTACCTACATTTTTTTATAACAGAAAATAAATAGGGTGAAAAAGATACTAGGCAAATGCATGTCGTAATTGTGGCAAGAAGATGGGCCTTCTTGCCACAATTACGACATGCATGCGTATTCTTAAAAAATGTAGTAACAACACGTGGGTAAACCCTTTGCATCGTCGTCATTTGGTTGGCATAGAATTGTATGGAACATGCCTACATCAGTTTTGTTCAAATTCAGGTCTGTTTGTCGTATTCATGCCTAAACCGCTCAGCCGATTCTGATGAATTAACGAATAGCGATAGAATGGCCTTAGAGAAGATGAAACTTTACCCCGAGAGTACCTACCCTTGGGATACTTGCCGATTGCCACGCGGGTGAAGTCGCTTTAGAAGCTACAGCAAAATAAGTATAGTCAAACTTCTATATATTTTTTATAACTTTTTATCTACATTTACCAATTTATACAAGCTTTTAAGAGCAGTGGTGGCTCAGTGGTAACGGCCCCGACTTACGTGCATGTCATAGGTCGTGGATTCGAACCCAGCCAGGCGATTTACTTTGTGTAAATTGCTCTAAAAACGGCGAAGGAAACATCGTGAGGAAACCGGCATGTCATAGAACCAAAAATTCGAAGACATGGGACCACCTATCCGCACTGGGCCCGCGTGGTGACTAAGGCCCATTCCCTCTCTGATAGAGAGGAGTCCTGTGTCCCAACAGTGAACATATTAAAAGACTGATGATGACGAGAAGCATTTATATACTTTCACCTGTCCCGGTGTCTTTAATCAAATCTTGCAAGCTAAATTTGACCTTCTTCCCAGTGTCCCATTGAGTTGAAATTTTGGACACAGGTTTGTTTCTTGTGACAATACAATTTTGAATATAAAATTTCTTTAAAAATCATTAATTAATACTAGCTTCTGCCCGCGGCTTCGCCCGCGTTCATGGTGCAAAAAAAATGCTCCGATTGCCACCAAACTTATCCGCAGGGTCAATCTTAAGATTGTGTGAAAATTTCATTATAATCGGTCCAGCCGTTTCGCCTTTCTCTTTTATATATATAGACTAGCTTCTGCCAGCGGCTTCGTCCGCGTTTATTATACATATAAACCTTCCTCTTGAATCCCTCTAACTATTAAAAAAAAACCGCATCAAAATCCGTTGCGCAGTTTTAAAGATCTAAGCATACATAGAGACAGACAGCGGGAAGCTACTTGGTTTTATGCTATGTAAGGATAAGGATGTAAGGATAGAAGAACGTTTGTTTAATCCAAACCGAATCTTAATTCAAACTTCTTGGAAACAAAGAGTAACGTCTTAGTTTTTAATCTGCTCTTCTCTATAATTTTCGTTGATTTGACACTAAATTTGACATAACATCCCAAACTGTCATAGTAAAACCATTAAAACATTTACAAATATTTGCACTATTCTAGTTTTAGTTTATAATGACCCATTCGTAAGTAATTCACAGTTTTCAAATTCGATTTTATTGACCGAAAGATTATTAGCCAAAATACCAACACCGCTGGACATAGGCCTTCCCTAAGCGTCGCCACATCAACCGTATCAGTACGATTTTATTTATTCATACATAGTATATGTGTATGTATGAATGAAGAGGCAGAGAAAGGCTAAAAAAGATGGATGGGTTGTGTGAGGAGGACATGGAAGAAAAGGGAGTAAATCGTATCAAGTAGAGAAGTAGTTAGGTTTTCCATCGATATTTTTTAGGAGCAGCCTGGATTCTGACTTTGTGCCCGGTTACAGGCTCGGCCTCTATTACAAATAATCACAGGTGGAAGGTGACTGTACTAAGTATATTTTCATCTCTGCTTAACTTTTCCGAGAATAGGTTTAAGCGTGTAATAGCTATTTATGCAACTGTTACGTTATGGACGGTCTTTTAATACGAGTGCCATTTTTCGGTACAAGCGTAGCGCGTACCGAAATAGGTGGGCACGAGTTATTAAAAGACCAATAACGTACAGTTGCATACAAGATTTTATCTACGAAGGAAGGAATAAAACATATATAGACAAATAAGTATTTCAGGAAGTGTGTTTAAGTATTTCATTTCTCATATACATGTTTTGGTTTTTTTGGTAGTAAATTATTTGTAGCCGCAACTGGTCTATTTGTTATATCTGGTGGAGTATTTTCAATATCACTTGATGTTGAAAACATTTTTAATAAAATTTGGAATAAAATTTCACTCAAAAACTTTTTCCCGCGTCCACTTTTTATTTTATTTTTTTATTTAGTCTTTATTAGGTATAAGGCAATGATCTTGTAGCCGCAACAGCCAAATAGTATACGATACTTTTGTCCTAAACTTGTTCCATTTTTAAAAACATCATTTACATTTTCTCGATTTCGAAGTAATATTCTAGGTACCTGGCTGTATGTTCAGAATGTCTTTGCTTGTGTTTTAGAATTTATGACGATTCGCATAATGCAACCCGATGTCGTTATGCGTATCATAATGAAACCGCTGTCAATTTTATAATTCGAATATAATGAAACCGAAGTAGATAAATAATTTTTCAACACACTTGCTCATAAAGTGGCTCTAATTTCACCGCAATTAGGCACATAATGACACCTGTTATCAAACTGCGACTTTTTCATTACTATTATTCACAAGTGAGTTATAGAGTTTTTTTTTTAATTTATTGATTGAGTTGCTTTGTTCTTAAAAAAGTTTCGATACAAAAAAGGTCGTGCTCAATAGTACAAAAACAACACATTTCATGCAACTTCGTATTTAAATAGATAATTTCAACTTGTACGTGTTTAATAAATAAAACTTTCACTCAAATATAAATTTTGTTTATGTCTGTAATAAAGAAAACGTGAAAGTCCCCATTTTATACGTGGCTATGGCTAAAACGCAATCCGCAAAAAGCCATAAAAAAACATTATTTTAAGTCTATGGCCGATTGCCATAGACTAAAAATAATGTTTTTTTTATTGTTAGATGCGCGCGCATAGGAAAACTGAATAATTTTGCCCGCCATTGCGAAAAAAAATTCCCAACTCGTTTTCACTGTTGGAAATGATTTTTTAGTATTATTTTCTTCACAAGTGTGTTGAAAAACGTCGTATGATACACGTGTGTATTGATGATTACCGTCCTCGGCTCTCTTAAGACCCTCACCTAACGGCTCGGGTCTCAATAGCGCCTCAGCGGTAATCACCAACATTACACACTTGTACCATAATGTACTATTGTCAGCTTGTTTGCCATCCAATACCATCGCAAAAGGTTGCTAAGTGCCTGCTACAATATGATAGCACAACGCAGCACAAAATATCGAAGCATCTTTTTGAAAAGGCGCTTTAAACAAGCTTTTATTTAACGTGCAATGTATGTATGTACGTTTAGTTTGGATGACAATGCAGGGTTAGCTAAGTGACGTCATTCTAAATCCAATATGGCGGACTGTATAAGATGGCGGATTAGTTATTTTTTATACACTGCCATGATATGGATATCAAATGAAAGGCTTTACTGAGAAGAATATGAAAAAGCTTGTTTTAAAAAAAGATTTCTCAATGAATAATTTTCTACTAGGAAGTTCTTCTGTGTTTCTGTCAGACAGAAGTACTGATCCGATTACAAAAAATATTTCACTGATAGAGAGCCACACTGTATGATTGAGATATAGGCTTTTTATTCCGGCGAAATACACGGCTTCTGCGAGTTAAGCGCGAGCCACTGTTTTTCCTGTTAACATAAAATAATAATAAATATTTGCCGCAAGCTCTACAGCTCATGATAATGGGACTCCCCTTTCCGCACTAAGACTCTCATTTGATACGTTGTGCTTGGAGGTTCTGGCGATATTGCCAGCTTAGCTCCAGAAGCTCGAAGCTTCCTGGGGGTTCCACAAGCTTCGCGGATTGACCTCACCGTCCTGAGGATATCTGCATGTTGAGAAGCCACAGCCCAGTTGTAGTGTATCTATCTCACTCACACGTTCACTATGTCATCCCCACTTTCCCCCACACAGCAGACACAGTTGTGCGCACCTCGTCATTATTAGGAGAGTCGTTGGCGAGAGTAGACGTGTTGAAGTGTGGTGATTTAATGCGTGTACAGACCTGTAGATTGCCCCACAATAGAACCGGTCACTACACCCGCATTCCAGGATGACGTGGGCGGTATTAAAGCAGCTGAACATGAAGTACTGGGTTCGTTTGCCTGACCCTTCGATGCCTTTGCTTGAATTGATTTCAGTTGCTCACACTGCACGTTCACTGCTCAATTCGAAAGCGCTCTCAAGATGCACCGTCAGCTTCATCACGACACTAAAGATACCGGTTCGGTGTTAAGCAAGCCAATCAGACTGATTGCGGTAAGACTTTTAGAAAAAATGCCGCCATACTGTCGTGAAAATTGTCGTTGTGGCCCAGCCTCTCGTGCTCAAGGGCAAGCACCAATGTGATTTATTTAATTCAAATGTTGTTTCAACTAAATAACTAGCCTGAATTGTCACCCTGCAGAACTAATTATTTATTTTACAGAAGGCCAAAACAATTCCGCGGTCCCCGTCGCTGAGCCCAACCTATTCTGTACAGTCTAATATTCAAGAAACGAAATGTAAGTACTTTATCCAACAATAAATATTTTTTTTGAGGTATAAATACGTTCTAGACAGGACATCAAGGAAAATACTGGCCAGCATAAATGGTAGGCTGCGTCAAAATTCATCATCGGACTATAGTTCTCGCCAAAATTCTGCTGTGGATTTCCGATACATGCGAAACGGTGCTGTTTTTATATGAGATTTAGCCAACTTCAGGGCGGCCAAGAAGTTTGTTGAGAACTATACACGAGGCACGGCGATGCGCCATCGGTACATAGTAGACATCCCACTCAGATGCACTAAACGTTTTGGGAATCCTTTCATTATGCGTACAGCTAAGGAGTGGCCTGCCGGAGTCTGTGTTTCCTGGTAGCTACTACCTGGGAGTCTAGTGAATAGGTTAGTAATGGGCAAGCGTGCTTCACTGTCAACCACATCGTCGCTTACCATTGGTGAGAAAGAGGTCAAATACTAGCCTAACAATAAAAAAACTTTTTCACACAAATAAACCGACTTCAAAACTTCGGATGTCTGTGTCTTTGGTACCTCTTGTTTTTATCATTTTTCGACACTGACTTCCGGAACAAAAGTAATTTTTTGCACTTTTTAGTGTTTTGCTTTTGTAGTCGGTTTATTTTTTGTGAAAAAGTTTTATTTCTTTTTTTTTAGTTTAGTACACCATCAGTAAAAATGAGCAATTTCTATAGTAAGGTACCTAAAGGATTGACAAAATACCCATAATAACTCAATTTACACATTCGTGCCGTTTAGCGACTAAGCAGATTGGTTGTATGCTCCTTAACTTGAAAACTGCTGGACCGATTTTGATGAAACTTGCACTATTCCCCAACATTGACTTGTTGTTTAGGTATCAAAAAATGATGATGGCCCAGGCACAGACATTTCCTAGCATGAGGGTCATTAAACGTGTATTTTGTACCTCACCAAATGCATCCTAAAAAAAAACAGTAACTTTACCGCGTTTATCTCCAAACCGCCATTTCGCAAGTACTGCGTTTGCAATTCGGAAGGCAGATTTAGGCTTCGTATGTCAACATTGGCAACACACACTGGTCATAGACTTGAGACGCAATGGTATGGGCAAAAGGACAATGTAGAAGACTTTGCTCGGCGTTTCCTTGTGTGATCGAATAAGAAATGGAGACATCCGCAGGAGAACTAAGGTTACCGACAGAGAACATTGCTCGCAGAACGGATGGTCGATGGAGCCAAAAAGTTCTGGAGTGGTGACCGCGTACCGGAAGACGCAGCGTTAGAAAGTCATCGCTCCACTTAGGTGCAGGCCTCTAGATATTTGCAGCCTAATAGTGTAAATGAATTCGGAAAAGCGAAGGATTTGTCCCCTTCAATCGACCAATACATAGACGGAAAACCACAACACGTCTCATCTCGCACATGATTAGGTGATTGATGGGATCAAATTCTTCGCCTTTTCGTATTTACTTACGCAATTAAGCGGCTGTGGGAATCCGCTGGAGGCGAGGCGCACAGGACCGATTTATGTGATATCTATATCTTATGTCCACCAGAGCAGTAGACGTGTTTCTGCTCAAATAATGGATGATGATGGCTTATTAATCTCCGTTGATGTGGGCCACATTAGCCGAAATTAAGTCGGCTTATTTCGAATTACATTTTGTTAACAAACCAATTTCCAAAACCCGCTACTTGCCCACAGCCCTTTTTCGCGCATCATCAGCGACGCGTCTGCTAGACAAGCTGCGCACACGCATCTGCAAGAGCAGGTTACTGTTCTCACACCCGGAGGAGGACTTGAATACTTCTACAACTACTGTTAACGATCATGGTGGAGTTGTGAGTACTTTTAAATTATATTTTAAGAGCTTCTTGGTTCAGCGGTCTTTGTGTGAAAACGTAACAGACAGACAGTAAGAGTTACTTTGAAATATATAATACATATTAGTTTACGCACGCGGCTTAGCTTGCGTGCTGTTTTATTATCCAAGGATACACACTATCGGGACACAAATATCCACACATACATGTTCATAAATAATTATGTTTATGTGTATATGTAACTTTGAGAAGAAAGGCCGAAACAAACTCAGCGGTCACAGTCACTTTTAAAGTCCAAACATAATCTTGGTTAGATCATGTGAAGACCATGTAGACTGATGTCTGAAATGGTCTAATAAGGAAAGACATCCAATTTGAGAGGATCTTTGCAGTCAGTGCACGCATTTGTCAGTAACTGTGCAGCTCAATTCAGAATTTAAGGAGCTCAACTTGCACAGCGTTACGTTATGTGTGTGTGACTTTGGATATTTTTGTCCCGGCAAATCAAGCGATCTAACCTTGTGCCAAGAAATTACAGATAGACAGACAGAATTACTTTCGAATATAACTAATATTATAAATAGGAAAGCTTGGACGGATGTATGTTTGTTACTTAATCACGCCAGAACGGCTGCATGTATCTGGATGAAATATGGCACAGAGATGAATAATAATAGTCTGGAATAGCACATAGGCTACTTTTTATCCCGGCAACATGTACGGATTCCATGGGACAATTTCCGACTTTGACGCAGGCGGAGCCGCTGGAAGAAGCTAATTTATAATATTAGTATGGTATGTAGTATTGACCTATTGAGGAGAGCAGTGGTGGCCTAGTGGTAACGGCCGCGACTTACAAGTTTTAGGTCGTGGGTTCGAATCCTACTTTGTGTAAATTATTTCATCACCACTGTTCTCAAAACGGTGAGGAAACCGGTATGTCTTAGAACCAAAAATTCGAAGACATGTGACAGCTCGTGGTTAAATAATAACAGCCTTACGGGTCGATCTTCAAGGTTAAGCAACGCATGCCGAGGTCGGTCCGTGGATGGGTGACCATCTTTACATAACAAGTTTCTTCCGTGCCTCGAAAAGCACATTAAGTAATTGGTTCCGGCTGTCATTTGAAGATCTTTGACAGTCGTTATGGGTAGTCAGAAGCATGATATCTGACACCAGTCTAACCAAGAGGTATCCTGTTACCCAGTTACTGTGTTGTGGAGGTCAGATAGTCAGTCGCTCCATGTAAAACACTGGTACTCAGCTGAATCCGGCTAGACTGGAAGCCGACCCCAACATAGTTGGGAAAAGGCTAGGCAGATGATGAGGTAGTATTGAGCTACACCCCGTTACAATGCAGTTGAATGCCAAGATCTTACATGGAGCGACTACCAAAACCTATACGCCTGATCTCCCCAATCGTGACGGATGACCGTCCCATGCCGTGGTCCCATGAGATGTGTGGGAGTAAAGGAACACAGACTGTGCCTGAGTGTGTGTGGGTAGGTACACATTTTGCATATATCTCCCGCGTACTTGGCTAATAACTGTTAAGATTTGCCTCAGTGACCTTAATTGGGTCTGGAGGATTACACAGAATCCTGGGTAAAACAAGATCGCTTCAGTTCTTAATACTTTTGTACTCCTTTCAGGAGACGATAGCGGCCGAATGTTCTCCAAAACCTGTAAGAGTAGAACCCTCAATATCTCGCATGACTGATGTCAATGTCAACCAGTTGCTAAATGATTGTAAGCTGATAGATGATAAAGAGACTTTCGGATGTCATCTATGCTCTTTTGATGCTGATAGGTAATAAGTTTCATAATTTTTATTTTCGTTGTAAAAAATATGACAAATTTGAGTTGCTAGCGACCATGGACTTATTATCTAGCGAATAAACAGTAAGATCGAAAACGCACTGTCACCTGACAGCTTGCTTAGCGCCTAGATCCAAAACGAGTCATCTGGTGAGTAGCGAAGTGAAACGAAGGTTTAAAATGTTCCTAACCGGCAGTTCATTCAAACCTGCGCGCTAGGGCCTTTGCTAATTACGTGTATCAATACAGCTGGCTCCCAATTCACTATCCCCACAAACTATTGTTGATTAAGGTTGTAATATAATACCTAATATTGAATCACATCCACAAAATACTTTGAAAGAAACGATTTTACACTTTTAAATAATTCTTTACAGAATAACAGCCCTAGACAGGCATCTTCTAAACGACCACAAGATAGGTCTCGAGAACCTTCTCAAGCTGGTCATGGCTAAAACAAAAGACGGTCTCTCTGAAGACGCGCCCAACATGTCTTTATACGGCATAAGGCAACCTTACTATAAGCTACAAGACGAAATCATAGAAGACGGCGAGTTTGTAATAGAAACTGTGACTCCGAAAATAAAGATTTTGAAACACGCATCAACGAATACTGAAATACAATGGTCAGATATTCCAGATTTGAAGAACAATTGTCGTATGATAACGGCAGAGCTAGAGAAATTAATCAAGTACCCGTTAGAGAAATGTGATAAAGATGATTTTATGGTCAAAATGCAGACTTTAAATGAGTGTATGTGTAAGTTCGTGGATTCTTCAAATACCCTGAAAAAGGTTCTGGCCAAAGAGTTTGATATGAAGCATACTGTTCGTGAGCATTTTGTTTCGGAGCAGCCTTTCTTCGATTTGTGTTTAGGAGAGTAAGTATTTATCCAATGATACCATTTCAGTATTCATCAAGTTGGTGTCTTAGACAATCTCATCACACTTACATCGGCGTCCATACCCTTCAAACAGGAACATAGCAACGGTATTTTCCAGTAGTTTGTCTGATTGTCAACGTGATTGGTTAGCTGCTGCATGGGGTCTCAGCGCTAACAAAGGAAATTTGGTTCAAAGTCGCGATTTGCATCGATTTCTTATTGAATTATGTGTAAAATTAACATTATCGAAGAATTGATCATTATAAAAATTGTATGTTCTTGTTTTTAACTCTTTCAAGCACAAAATTAAGAAATATTGTGCGCGTTATTCACATTTCAAAGATCATTTGAACGGATCATTTAAAATTGATTCCAAAAGATGGCGCCGTTTTATATTTCTGAGGCATGCCACTCGGTTTCTTAAATTTGTATTGTAACACATTTTGGTACAATGAAACTGTTTTGCAAAAAAATACTATAAAAAAATAGTCACTGTATTTAAAGAGCAAAATTGACACGAACCGAAAAAACCCTTTTACTTGCAAGTCGCTGCTAACACAATTTATAGCCGTAGAACGGAACCGAACGCGATCGAAGTATATAAAAAAATAATCAGACGAATAAGGATAGTTACGTCAGCACGGTTTCTTTGTATAGGATGAGGCATCTGTACGCTAGTATTATGTTATCTGTGGCCGCAACATGGCTTCTTTTTTCATACATCCATCATTGCCTTCATCTCAATATTCTTTTTTCAAGCCACATAATCTTTCACGGAATTCGTCCATAGTTTTTTGGTCTTCCTCTACTCTTTTAACCGTCCATATGGAAACTGAAAAAAAAAACAGAAGCTCCGGTTTAGCGGATACGATCCTGCCATCGTCAGTCTTCAGGTTCGTGAGCTCGCTCTGCCCAGATCCCTTGAAAACACCTTGGAGCCTTTATTTCGCTCAATCGCATCTTTAATACGCTCGGTATTAGAGCGGCGGAGGTCTCTTTTCAAGGATTTAGAGATACGTCTTTTGAGCTTCCGGTAGTTAAGTGCACGCCTCATCTGCAGACTGCAGGATCATCTCACGCCTCTCCTTCATAAGCTTGGGAGTAGGATCAAAGAGCTTTTTGTTTCTATTTGTACGTCGGATCTTGAAGAACTTAGACCCAACCGTATCGACTGTTTCCACGAAACCATCGTTGTAATCGTCCACGGAGTGTCTAGCACTCGAAACGATTCTTGAGTTCGAGCTGAAAGCTCTCGGGGTTTTGGACCTGGATCTATGCTGGACGGAGCGTGGACTTCATCAGTCGAGACCTTTCAAGCTTGATATTAATGTTCAATGTGCCTCTTACCATGCGGTGATCGCATCCGGTTTTCACCGAATTTATCACAGAGACATCATTGAACATTTGCTTCCTGGTTAACATGATGAAGTCGATCTCATTTTTCATTGCACCATCGCGACTCTGCCAGGTCCACTTCCTGTGTTCACGCTTTCTGAAGAAGGAGTTCATCATATAGAGGCCCTCCTTTTCCATAAAACTGACCAGTAGGTGACCCCGGTGGTTCCGACATCCAACTCCAAATTACCCCACTTGCAACTCATCATCGTCATCGTCATCGTCTCGTTTGCCCAGTTTCGCGTTGAAGTCCCCCATGACAACGGTGAAGTGAGTTTTGAAACCATGCATGGCTCTAGAAATATCCTCATAGATGGTCTCCACCTCGTCGTCGGGGTGTACCGAGGTCGGGGCGTAGACCTGTACGACCTTCAGCGAATATATCGAGGATATTCTGAGTATAATGTACGCCATCCTAGTCGAAACACTCTCGATCTTTACTGCGATTTTCACAAGGGATCTGTGGACTATAAACCCGACACCACCCTGGGATTGCCGGTCACCCTCTCGGAAATAGAGCGGATTTGAGGATCATCGAGTCCTCCCCCTCTCTTCGGACTTCAGATAACCCTATAATACTCCATCGTAACTTGCTCAATTCCTCTTCGAGTTCGTTGATCTTCTCGTCGGTCCGGATTCTTTACGTCCGACACTATACGGTACATACATACTCAAACGATGTATAATTATACATACTCAGACTTTTATAAGAACATGTTCTTCATTTCACAACGCAACCGATTTTAGTCTTGCCTTTTATGCTCATTTTACACCTGGTTTTATTTATAATAATTTTATTTGTTTCAAGCAGTAGAAACACGCCACGGATGTGGGACCGACCTCGCAGCGAGCAAATGGACAGCCGTAGAAGCAAGTATGGTGAAAATCATAAGTATGTTCATATTCAAATAAAATAAAACAACTAGTCTTAGTCCCTCAGCGTGATTTACGAGCCCGCAGCTAGACTGGGTCGCGACAGACCGAGGAGAAAATGGGGGAACGCCTCGGATGGCTCCCTCGAGAATTGACGTGAGAGAAATGAAAGGAATGGGGGACCACAGTAAAAGAAAGATTTATTAATTTAGCCCAAACCAGATGCACATTAGGTACACATACAAGTTTTCGGTGCAATAAAAAAAAAAACAAAATTGAAAAAATGAGAAAAAGTGTGCTCGTGGATACCGATAGTTCAGGCTGATACAAAAAAACAACCAGACAAGTCAATCAACGGTTATTATACCTTTCAATGTCGGTCCATGGATAGATTACCGTCCAATAAATACCTACCGAGACTCCTTCTAGCCTCGGCAGTACGGTAAGGCGTTGGTCCCGACTGTCAAGTGTAGATCTTTTGACAAGCTTACCAAGTTGTATTGGTAACTGGATTGTTGAAGTAAGGATAGGCTGTTGCATACTGGTATTCAGTACTGGAAGCCGACATAGTTTGGAAAACGCTGAACAACTTATCCCAGTTGTAAATTACCCTTTATGGCTATTTGCCTTGTTTGTTCTGTCTCCTACTTGATATGGAGGGAAGTAGAAATTATGTTTTTTTTCCTACTCCTCCGTTATTCTTTTCTGATTAATTTTATTGCAATGTCCAAGACAGTTAATTTCATTCTCCGGGACCTCGTCGAGCTTCATTGCTTTGGCACTTTTCTGGTGGAATTGTCCCAAATTTAAAAGCTAAACATATCGTGATGAATTTTCTGAACTCTTAATTTCATGTACATAGACTAGAACCAAAATTGAGCCCTCATTAGTGCGACGCGTTGCGTTGCGTCGATCGACGAACGAGAGACGAAGCGGCGGTAGGTTGATGCGCTACTCTGCCGGAGCTTCGGTGCGACGACGGAGAGTGTTTGTTCCGATTCATTGTCAAATCTGAAATCCACACGCTGCGCTGCGACGACGTGCGTCGCCCTCTTGCGTTGCGACGTTGTGCGTCGTCGCAACGCAGGTGTGGCTAAGGCCAGGAGCACACGATGCGTTGCGGCGCCGCACCGCAAAGATTTCACCGTATGTGTTTAGGCCCTTAGTAAAAATGGATCGGTGCGGAGCACAACTGAGCGGCACACGATGCGTTGCGGCTACTCCGGAGTCGCAACGCATTCATTCCATCCTGCCTCGTCTCGGTGGTTGCAAGTCCGGTGCGGCGCCGCAGCGCATCGTGTGACATGTTACAGATACGACGCAGCGACACCGTTCCGGCGCCGCACCGCCGCCGCAACGCATCGTGTGCCTCAACACTAGCCTTATCCATTTTTTTGCTCTGTTTCAGGGGCGACAAGAAGTTTTCATCAGAGAGTTATTACTTCTAATTTATAATAGTTTGTGAACAGATTTAAGATGCTTTAACATTAAATTATTTATATTTTTTTAATTTAAAGTGGGTTTTATTTTATTCGTTGGTGTAGTGGTAGCAAGCGCTACTTTAGTGCATGAGGTACGGAGTTCGATTCACGGGTCCCCGAGATACACATAACCGATGGTTTTGTTTGCTGACGATAGCACGGTCGTTTTTAGTGGTAATAATGATGCGACGACACTACTTGAAGGAGAGATAAACCACTGTATCCAAGTACAAATAGAATGGATAGGCACGAATAATTTAAAAATTAATATTGACAAAACTAAAATAATTACTTTTGAGCAAAGCACAAATCATAAAATACCTGACATAAAATATGGAGACAAGATACCTAATTTTGAAAATATAAAAAAGTACACTGTGACGACAACTACAACATTTGCGTCGGGGATCCCCGACAGAAAAAAGAGGGGTATTACAAGTTTGACGTGTGTTGCGGTGTATCTGTGTATGTGTGTCTGTATGTGGCATCATAGCTCCTAAACGAGTGAACCGATTTTGATTTAGTTTTTTTTGTTTGAAAGGTGATTTTATCGAGAGTGTTCTTAGCTATGTTTGAATAAAATCTGTTCAGCCGTTCAAAAGTTATGGACCTTTTACTGTTTGAATCGGGGTATATCGTGTCATAATTAAGTGTTCAATCGATTGCCGATCGAAGCGTATCTACTATGTACTAGATAAATTATGTAGCATAAATAAAAATGTGTCGGAGGTTATTTAAATTTAGAAATTTTAGTTTTTAGGGCTTGAACTGGATAGACACAAGTCGTGGAAAACTTATACTGACAGTTTATGTAAATGCCTGAGACAACGTTCATTATACTTTACGTAATCTTGCAAAGGAGGTAAATCTAAAAGTTTTGGTCACGGTGTTTATTTATGCATATTTTTAGGTTACGGCTACATTACGATACGGGATCGTGTATTGTGGTAACTCCACGAACATGGAGACAAGAGCGCAAAAAAGATGTGTTAGGGCGTTATGCGGTATAAAAAACACGGAGAGCTGCAAACCGTTCTTTGCGATTCGTATCTTAATCTTAACAGTACCCTGCCTATACATAATATGTATAGGCAGGGTACTGTATACACTGTACTGTATACATATTATGTGAGGTGGCTGTATTTGTTAACACAAACTTCCACTTATTTGTGTGTGTGTATATTATTAATACATATGGTGAATACTTTAGTCCGATTTATATTATTAACATTATTATTGTGTATTGTTAATTATGTGTTAACTATATTAGATTTACATTTTATTTTTGTAAATCTTTTGAGAAAATAAATGTCTAAAACCGTATTATATACTCTGACCATTGAGGTAATAATGTACATTCTGACTTGAAATTATTGACTTGAATCTATGACATTACTTTCCTATTAATTAGTATTTATGATATTGTATAACTTAAGCGGTTTTCAGACTACGCTATACTATTGTGCTATAAAGTATAGCAAAGCAGGACCTAATGTTATACTATATAGCATGGCGTTCACATTACACGATATTATCGCAAGCATTTATAGTATACAGCAAGCTCAGTTGACTGCGATCTTTGTAGAGTTTTGCGAGAGTTCCGTTTCGCTTGCGGGACGGCCGGGGCAAAGGGGGGAGGAAGAGGGCGGCGCGTGATATAGCACAGCATGAACTCAGCGCATCGCACCAATTTTATAGCGTATAGTAAGCCAATAATATATAGTACAGTACAGTGTGAGAATGGTTAGTATGGAGGCAGTAAGAATAGCAGTAAATGAAATGAATGGTAAGGCAGTTGGTCCGGACGGAATACTAGTTGAAGTGTGGTAGATATTGCGCGTCGATGGATGGACGTGGTTAGCTTTATTCTTCAATAAGTTGTTACGGGAAGAAACCATACCTGATGAATGGTGCAATAGTTCGCTGGTGCCCATCTTTAAAAACAACGGTGAAGTGCTGGAATGCAGCAAATATAGAGGAATAAAGCTGATGTCACATAGTATGAAAGCTTGGGTGAAAGTTATTGAAGTGCGGCTGAGAGAAGAGAGTGAAATATCGCAGAACCAATTCGGTTTTATCCCTGGTCGGGGTACAACGGATGCCATTTTCGCAATCTGCCAGTTGTGCGAGAAATACAGAGATGCGCAGAAAAAATTGCACATGGTGTTCATTGACCTCGAGAGGGCATACGATCGGGTGCCCCGTGAAGTTTTGTGGTGGGCCCTTAAGAAGAAAGGTGTGCCTGGGATTTACAGTTGGTCCGAGCGATGTACAGTCGATGCAGTACCCAAGTCCAATCGGACTTGGGTAATGGCACTGTACTATTGGCAGCTTCAGTGTGGCAGTCTGCTTGCACCAAGGGTCGGCCTTCAGTCCTTACCTCTTCCTGATGATAATGGACGCTCTGACGTCGGACATACAGGAAGAAGCACCCTGGTGTATGCTGTTTGCCGATGACATCGTGCTGGTTGCCGAGAGTGGCCTAGAGGTCCAGAGCAGTTTGGAGGTGTGGTGGCACAGACTGGAGAGTGTAGGCTTGAAATTGAGCAGAATTAAATCCGAATACTTGTTCTGCGATTTTGTCTCTTATAGCTCTCGCTGGAACACCCATACCGATGTAATCCGACTTCCGGTACCTAGGGTCGCTTGTCCAAGGGGATGGCGAGGTAGACAGAGACGTAACACACCGGATCAACTCGGGATGGATGAAATGGCGACAGGTCACTGGAACAACTTGCGACCCACGGATGTTTAAGGTCATGTTAAAGGGGAAAATTTACAAGTCCGTGACACGTCTTACATACAGTACGGATCAGAATGTTGGGCTGTGAAAAAGATGGATGAAAAGAGATTGCATGTAGCAGAGATGAGAATGTTGAGATGGATGTGCGGAGTAATGAGATTAGATAAAGTGAGAAATGAGTATATTAGAGGAAGTTTGAACGTGGCGCCAGTGACAGAAAAGTTGAAAGGAAACCGTTTGTCCTGGTATGGTCATGTGATGAGGAGGGATGAAATGAAACGCATGTTACTAATAGAGTTATGAATATAAATGTGGATGGATGGAGAGGGTGGGGATGGCCAAAGAAAAGATAGATGGACTGTGAGGAGTGATATGAAAGAAAAGGGAGTCAGTGATTGCGTTACGGGGGACAGGACGGTATGGAAGAAGAAAACATGTTGCGCCGACCCCAAGTAATATGAGACAAGGGCACAATGTATGTTGCGCGATATTGTTTTGCTCTGAGCAAAATACCCGCTACTATTTATAGCGTAGTCTGAAAGCCGCTTTATTAATTTGAAATTATGACATTGTACAGGGTATTATTTTGAATTTATGAAATTTTAGAACGTATCAATATTTTATTTATCCTTGTATAGGGTATAAATTTGAATTTGTGATATTATATAATTTTAATGATATTTTTTGCATACCTGAATTTGTACAACACAATGGACTGAGCATTCACTTGACATTTGGAAACGTATGATTATCTACTATATTGAGAAAGTAAAAAATCTACAAATGACAACCAATAAATAAGGTTTTGAAATAAATATCCAGTTTTCTTTCAAATAACTTTATTAAAAACATAATTATAAACAAATAAAAAATAACGTTAGCCAACACTATCAATATAAAATACTGTTGAAACTGAAGTCTGTCACCTCGAGGTCTGTGTTGTAAAGGAACTATCCACTATCATTCATACAATTCTGGCAACACTGTTCCTCATTCAAATCCCTACAGTGCTCGCAAATTAACACCCCAGTCTGCAATTTGTGTGCCTTCTCATAATGGCAACACAGCATATAGACACATTTGTCACATTTCTCCTTCTCCGCAGTGCAACACTCGGGTTTCACGAAGGAGTCTCCACTGGACATGCAAGTCTGACAACATTTGCAGCTGTCAGTGTTTTCGGAGCCGAAATCTTTTTTATTTTTTTCAGGAGACCTGACTAAAGGCAACACTCTTGGCCCATTTCTGACCATGGGACGGTTAGAATTTTCTGTTTTGTTACTACATTTTCTAACAGTGGCAAACATCCTGTTTACTTCTTCTATAGCATCTTTAGACCTCGATTTTTCTTTCAAAGAATACTTCAATTCTTCTAATTTCATTTGAGGTATGGAAGAAGACTTATGCTTGATCAAGTCTAGTGAATTCTGTGCCTTGAGATAAACTGGTTGGCTACAATTTACGACAGTGAAGTTCCCGTTTCCAATAACATTCTTCTTGTCATCAATTGAATATTGGAAGGTACTAACGGACAATCTTGATTTGTCTTTCGGAATTTTATCATCGATTTCGTTAACCGTGGAAACTGCGACATCTTTCACAAGTCCTGACTTAGCTTTCTCTTTGTTGATATCAACTTTTTTGTTTTGGAAGACTGTTAACACTTCGTTTAGGAGAGACAAACCTTGGGCAACGTCTGTGTCTGAAGTTTGCACCGTCTTTACATTTGGACCTCCTTTTGGACTTTCGTTTTCTGTTACCACTCTTCCGTTCATGTTCCCACTGCAATCTACAATCTTGTCTCTTGTGACAGGACTCTTTTCTCTGTTATCTCTAGTCTTATATCTCATCGAACAAAAAGTTTCTTTTTCTGCTACAAGTCTCTCCTTTTCTTTAATTTTTTCACCGGTTATTTTTGACTTCTGACAAATAGGGCAACTTCTTGGTATTTTTTTACAACATTCGCAGTTCCTGTCTTCCGGTTTTGGATTCAGGCATATAGCACATACAAACTTGTTATGGCACGGTTTGTTGCAACATTTTTTGTTTGCTTTCACATCCATTTCGTAGTCTGGGTACTCTCGAGTTTTATAAGTTGTTATGTTTATACGAATGCGTCTTCCTCTGGCTCTAGATATCATATGAAACTCTAAAATATAGAAGAATTTTAATAAGTTAATCTCTATAAATGGTACCCTTATTAATATCCTATCAATGCCACAAAGGAACAGTATAAGAAAGGTTAGAGATAGTTTAAGAATTTTTTGATTGCAAATTGCATCACCTCTTTTGGAAACGTGCATATATCAAATGATGGAGCTCATATATGAATCAAACTTAGGTAATTACGTCCTTGTTTGATAAGAATTAGGCGTCGTCCTAATTGGTCACGATCGTTCGAGGAAACGATGCGATTTCGTTGCACATTGAGATTAAAAAAGTACATGGTTTTTTAAGTCTCCTAACTGAAGCTTGCAAGTCACCACGCGAGCACTGGAACAAATTTTCATCGCGCGACGGAATCACATCGTTAAATCGTAAGATCATTAGCCAATAATGACGACCGCCTTCCAGCACCATTGTATGCCCGGCGATTTAGCCAGATCCAAATTTATAACCGTGAATATAGGGCCTCATGAAAATGTTGTAACAATTTTATAAGAACCTGAAGAAATCTGTAAAAAGATCTTACTTCACGAGTACGAACGATTATTTTCCTTTTCATACTTCGTTCGAGCAAATGTTCTTGAATAAATTCATAAAAAATCTATAAAATTATGAAAATCACATTAAAAAATTAAATGCTTTTGGCTAATGTCAAAAAAAAATATATTTGAATTTGACAGAAGAATATTTTTATTAAAGTCAGTCTTGTCTCTATAGCTTCGGTAACTTGTAAGCAGGTTTTTGCAGGTACCGAAGGAGTATGGAGATGCAAGAGAGAGGAAAAGGCACTGGAATTTTGTAGTACCACATATCGGAGGAAAGAGAAAGTTTATTTTGCCCATCCATATCAAAATACACACAGGACCGATCAGTGTTGCGATGCTTGGGGGAGGCCAATGTCCGGCATTGGACATCTTTTGGCTGAAATGATGATGATGATACCTAAATTTCGACCTATCGAAAAGGGTTTTAAATCTAAGAAAAAGTAGGATACAAGAGCGAGCGCTCAAATGTTTTGGCATACTGTGATTTGCATACGTAGGGCCAAAAGACTAGGCCTTAAGCCCCCGTTTTGGGTTTTATAACTTCTCAAGATTGGGCTCCTCTCAAAATCTTGAGAACCGGGGTCGCGGGACGCATTCGCTCCCCACCAGTCTAGGGTGTAATAGACTAACCAACCTTTTCAAAAGTCTATGCATAGATTCTTCTTTTTCAAAACCTGGAAGCCACGAAACCTGTCAACTAGAAAACTATAAGGCATATGTCAATAAAATAAAAGCGAATTCGTAAGTGAAAGATTCGGAAAAAAATTCTATGTAAAATTTTAAATTTACAGTTCAAGTTTTTAAATGTTATGAAATATATCAAAAAATTTAAAGCTTTTAGCTAAAAGTTTGTGAGCACAAGAAGATTGCAAAATAAGTAAGTATTCAGAGGAGTTGAAATGAAATTACCGTAACGCATTGGGAGTTTGGGTGTACAACGTCAATACGAAACTTCATTGTTGGAATTTCATCACTCTGAACACTGCCCGATACGATACTGCGTGAATTTGACGCACTATAATTCGATTTAGCATTCTCTTCGTAGCCTTTTCCCAACTATGTTACGGTCGGTTTCCAGTTTAACGGGATGCAGAAAAGTACCAGTATTTTACATAGAACGACTGCCTATCTGACCTCCACAGCCCAGTAACTGAGTAACACGACACCCGTAGGCAAGACAGGCGTCAGATTGCCTGGGTTCTGTCTTACCTGTAAGGACTGTCAAAGATTTACAAATGACAGCCGGGATTAACGGCATCTCGTGTTTTCCGAGGCACGGCGGCGCGAACCTTGAAGACCGACTTGCACTTGGCCGGTTGTTTGGTCATAACTAACGAATTTTTTGTTGTTCCTACTCCTCTTTATGTGTGGATAGTAAAATCCGCATAGTGGAAGTTGGTTAAAGTGCTTTGAACCAAATTGCCCTTACTATATAGCTATATTCCACTTTAAGTGGGTTCGCCTCTCCTAATTTTATTGCCCCAGGAAAATCTATCCTGGGTTGTCGGGTCGTACAGTTCTTTCTCCAATAGGAGTTTAGTCATGCTATTCCACCACGCAGGCGGAGGTTGTCCTCTACCTCTCATGTTCAGGTAGTTGCAATGATTTCTTCACTACGTGTTCCTCGTCTCTTCGCAGTACGCGACCATACCATCTGAGACGGCTATCGTTTAGTATTTATGATATAGGGGCGACTTTGGAACTACCGTGGATAATTATGCTAGTTTCATACTTCGTCTAGTCACGTCACACCTCCAGTCTCCAGACCACCTCAGCATAATCATTCACCTCAACAGTTTGAAGCTTTTGTTTTTGTCCATTACTAAGTTCAAAAGTAGCGGGCTAAGGGCACAGCCCTGATGAATTCCCAGTTCAACCTTGAACTATAATATGAAATATAATAAGGAATATGTCAATAAAATAAAAAGTAGCGGGCTAAGAGCAGAGCCCTGATGAATTCCCAGTTCATCCTTGAACTCCTCCGACAGCCATGCAGGACTTTTGAGTCTAGTACGAACGTGACTGTACATATCTCGGACTAGTTATATGTAGATATCTGCCAGGTTTTGGGCCCTGAGAGCTTGCCAAACACTTTAGAAAAGTCGTTCGATAGGTGCGTGACTACCACGATTTGATATATTTGTTTGCCACTGTTAGAAAATGTAGTAACAAATTCTAACCGTCCCATGGTCAGAAATGACCAAGAGTGTTGCCTTTAGTCAAAAACCCATAAAAAATAATAAGTTTCGGGTTTCGGCTCCGAAAACACTGACATATACAGCTGCAATTGTTGTCAGACTTGCATGTCCAGTGGAGACACCTTCGTGAAACACGAGTGTTGCCATGCGAAAAAGGAGAAATATGACAAATGTGTGTACATCCTGTGTTGCTGTTATAAGAAGACTATTGCGTGGCACCCTGTCGAACGGCTTTTCTAAATATATAATGATAAAAGGTGCAGATCAACTTTAGTGAGCCAGAGAGGCACAACTCTAACCACCTGAATAGTATATGTTGTGGATGTTGAGAGGTAAAACCAGGTATAACCGTTCTCGGCTCATAGAGCTCATCAAGGCACATACAAATTAGATGGGATATTCGGTTATTCACTACTCCTTCCTAGATTTATAATGTATGTGATGTAAACTTGCCCCTGCAGTTACCGCATTCCGTTACTTCGCCTTTATTTTTTTAAAAGGAATCGGGTAACTGAGGCGCCAAACGTTTGGGATCTTCTCACTATCGAAGATAATGTTAAGAGTCTCCTAATCCAATCTTATAGTTGCTGCCGTAGTGATTTAAATACTGTGACCGGCATTTCATTTGGGCCGACAGCTTTTCCGTTCTTTATTCTCTCCACTGCATTCTTTACCTCATCTCGGGTTATGGCTTGTACCGGTCCTTCCACTGGTGGCAGGGGTTTCAGATCTTGGCTGGCGAATTTTTCATTCTAATGAATGAAAGACCTTAATGGTCTTTGTAGTATTCCTACCATCTTTTATTTATGTCCTCATTACTTGTAAGTGTTTCCTGTCCCTATTTTTAATAAATTTACTTGCTTTAACATCTTGTGTTGATTTGTTTTCTAAACATTGCAACTTTTAAACTTTTTGATTTGGTTTAATTGCCATTCTATATATTGTAAACTCCCTCTTGCTCGAGTCTGTGCAAAGATGCAGAATTTGGATACCAGTTGAATACTCGTAATTTTTAGGAACTTGACAGGGTATAAGCAAAACTGATAATTTTGAATTTAATGAATTCAAAATCTCCCTTAATTAATTAAAGAGGAGTAAAGTGCCTATCAATATAATCTCTAGATTTCCTGTAGGTACGTTTGTTTAAATTTGGCATAATTTTACATACTTAACTTAAAGCACAATGACACAGAGTTGAGTCGAAGCAAGTCGTCATTTTTTTTGGGATGTGCATGATTTCGCGCGTCTCACGCGTATTTAGGTATAAGTATTAGTGATGGATTTGTAGCTGACAGTTGACTGTTTGTCACTTTGATTCGGCACTCTGCGTGCTCCAATGGAAGCTTTCTATTCGAAGACCACTTTTCGTTTGTTTCATCATCATTTCAGCCGATACTCGTCGACTGCGGGTCATATGCTGGCATATCGAAGTGGCTACACTTGGGTGAGCCAAGCGCTGTGCGTCTTTCATCTAGCGGATTCGCGCGGCCATAACCAGGTCATCGTTCCACCCAGAGGGAGGCCTTTCAATGCTGCGTATTCCGGTTCGCAGTCGACACGCCAGGACTTTTCGGCCCCAATGACACTGTTCTGCGAGCAATGTGCCCCGCCCAGTGCCACTTAAGTTTGGCAATTCTTCGGGCTATGTCCGTAACTGTGATTATTAATCTTGATACAAATGTTTGCATTACGTTGCGGATTAGTCAACAACAACTTACATAGCATCAATATAACGCGTCATTTCGACTCTTATATTTAAGCAGAAGTGTACCTTCAGATTTCGCCAGTTATCAAATTTAATGTTCTCATAAATCTTCATTGCAGATCAAATTCAGATCATAACGAAAACTCGACTAAAAGTGAAGATAAATACAACCGCACAAAACAAATTATGATATATAAGAAGAAATGAAAGAAAGTAAAGCTGTCTACGTGAGAAACCGTGATTTCAACACAGAATTAAATAAAGAATATCAATTTTACGCCACCAAGATCGTGAGTAACGGAGAATATTTGCCCGTGCCCTCGAGATATGATCAGAAAACCCAGGAAGTCGGTTGTCAATACGACTGTAAAAGGGATAACGTGATATGCACTTGTAGGTACCTGGCACCGCCTAGAAGAAGGCAGGAAATCAAATACTACGGCTTGCCAAAACAAATTCACTTGTACCAAGGTTCAAGGAGCTTCACAGACATAGGTGTAGGTAGTGTTAAGGCACTGCAAAGGAAGAAAGTTAAAAGGATATATTTGCCGGAAACAATCGATAAAGGCGTCGGCAGTTCCGATTTGTCTGCTTTACGTAAGTAATAATTGAAACTAGAACCAGCGTTCGTCAGACGACCCCGTGTATGGCACCCTTAGTCCCCCTGTGACGGGTCAAGGTCAATGGCCCCGCCACCTACCATTTTTCGGATGACGGGGATAGGAAGTGCGGCTAACGCAACACCGACACTCCACTCCCTGCGGCCCCACCACGTCCATCAGTCGGTGGCGACCCCGTCCAGGCCGAGGAAGATAGGGAGAGCGGCGCACCGCAATACCGGTACTCCTCTCCCGGCGCGGCCTCCAACCCTCAGCCACGAAATCGTATAGGACCTGGACCGCTCCATAAGACGTATGCTACACACATATACTAGTTGGCCGCTACGTCGTCGGCTTAATCGGCAATAGCTCTGACAAGCGGCCCCTCCTCGGGTTCCTCTTCGCTTCACCGTGGGTGACCAAGCCCTCGGTACTGAGCCCCCCCGCCTCGACAATACAGGAACCCACCGGGGGGTACCTACCCTACCCTACCTTATCTACCTATGCTACATTCATACCTACCCTATCTACCTACCCTACCCACCCAATCTACCTGCCCTATCCTACCTACCCTAACCTACCTACCTACAAACCTACCCTACCTACATACCTACCCTACCTACCTACAATATTTTTTCTATCTAAGTGCCTTCTCCTAACAATAACAAACACAACGAAAAAGTATTAGCGAAATTGGTAAAGCCGTTCTTAAGTTATAGCGTGACCGAGAAATAGGGGTTCATTTTTATATACACCGTGAAATTTAATTGGTTGTTTTCCCGCGGCAGAACGACTTGCCTTAAGGAGTACTTTCGAAGCATAGAGTTAAAGTAAAAAAATAACGATGTTTTTGTTTTAAAATAATTTAAAAAATATTCATCAACTCGAAAACGTGAGTTACAATAGTAACTTGTAGGTACTAGGTACTACTCGCGTCACCACCGGCAAAGAAAAACGATGCACAAGATAATGTTCAAACCAAAATAAACTCTCGCACGTAGTGATACGTCATAAAATAGTATGCAAGGAACAATACCACCGCTAAGCCGACAAAGCAAATACCGATTTATTAAATGTTTAAAGTAAAATAAGCTCTCGCGTGTAGTAATACGGCATAAACTAGCCCGCGCGCAACATTATCAAACGGAGCCGCCTTCGAACCTAATCCTTTTGACAGTGATCCTGACCTACTTAGCACCCGGGTCAACGCCCCGCTGTCGTTCGGCCGTAGATATCGGGAGGTATTACTATTGGTTCGTGATCGCTTTCGAGTTAAGTTTTTCACAATGTTAAATATGCCAGTTTTTGTTTCTAATATTTTACATAACTACGAAACGATTGTATTACATAGAAAAAACCATTTCGCTGCGGGAAAACAACCATTTAAATTTCACGGTGTATATAGATATAACGTTAGTATTCCTTGAAGAATTAGGCAGAAGTGCACCCATAGTTCACCCACATTTCGCAAGTTATGTTTAAGTCCTATATAACAGAAAGGACGAGTCTTTTGACCTCAACCGGTCACAAAATTCAGATTACGGGCTGCTACTGATAAATTCCAGATGGAACAACCCAATACAGCTTGCGAACACTACACCAATGAGGCTATAATTATAAATAGAAATGATTAACAGGTTCACTGTCTACATAGCAAAACAATCATAAATGTCATATGTGCGTCGTGGGACTGCGAACCTGTTAAAAAACTTTTTAACAAAAATAAAACCGACTTTCAAAACAAAACACTACAAAGCGAAAAATAAATTCTTTTCGGAAGCCGGTGTCACAGACAAACGAGAGTAAAATAGGTAGGTACCAAAGATACCGACTTCCGAAAAGTAAGTTATTTTTCGCTTTGTAGTGTTTTGTTTTGGAAGTCGGTTTAGTTTTTTTTTTTAAGGTTTTTAAAACAATCACAAATGTTCATATGTGCGTCGTGGGGCTGTGAACCTGTTGAAAAATTAACAAAAACAAACCGGCCAAGTGCGAGGGTTCCGTACAAACCTCAGCTAAGGTATTATAGACCTGAGTATTTGATATGAATTTCAATTTAATACCTCTACGCGTTCATTAGTAATTTTAAAATAATTAAAAATATTTTTATTATATGATGTGACAAAAAAAAACGGTTACGGTTTTTCGCAATTATTCTTTTATCTGTGCTACAAGACGTTGCTTCGTACCAAATTTCAAGATTCTGAGCTCTCGGGAAGTATATTTATCGGCACGTAACTTGGCAAGAGTCGTTAGATGCGGAGAAGCCGTTTTTTAGGTCTCCTTGGTAGTGAAGCGGGACGCGGGTCCAAGGTCGCGCCGATCCGAGCGTGCGATTGGTGGCTCTGTCGATCCTTGCCTCCCGCACCCCGTCCTCGCTCCCGTTTACATTTGCGTGCACGAAAGTTGTACACTTTGTTTTTGTTATATTACGATTGTTACCGTTTTATTTTGATAACAATGCCATAATATTTACTATCTTTTTGTTTTGGAAGGCTGTTTAGTTTTTTAGTTAAAAAGTTTTTTATTTGAAGTTGGTTAAAAACATAACTGGCGAAATGTGGGTGTAGTGTACTATAGGTACACCTCTGCCTGACCGTTCGGGAAACACAATCGTGAAGTTATGGTTATACTGTCAATTCATGGAAGATTTTCACCGAGCGAATCGTGTCAGAGCGCATTTTGCAACGTATTGAAAGAAATAAACTCAATTTTTAGGGTTCCGTACCCAATGGGTAAAAACGGGACCCTATTACTAAGACTCCGCGGTCCGTCTGTCTGTCACCAGGCTGTACCTCATGAGCCGTGATAGCTAGACAGTTGAAATTTTCACAGATAATGTATTTATGTTGCCGCTATAACAACAAATACTAAAAACAGAATAAAATAGATATTTAAGGCGGGCTCCCATACAACAAACGTGTTTTTTTTTGCCGTTTTTCGCGAATATGGTACGGAACCTTTGGTGCGCGAGTCCGACTCGCACTTGGCTGGTTTTTAATTTCGTAGACATTAATTTCATTTGGTCCCACTTTAGCGAAACATAAAAATCGTTTTGTATCCTGACTTGAGTGATGGAAATTCAATCGTTAACCGAACATCATCGAAAATGGTAGTATTTTACGGATAAAATAATACAGCGTGTAAATCCTAAAATAATGGGTTCGATGCCTGTCTAAGAATAATGATTTTTCAAAAATCCAATGATGCAGTTTTATTAGTATTATTTTATACTAGCTGACCCCCGCGACTTCGCTCCCGTTAACTGGGCTATCTATCTACCTACCCTTCAAACAAACTCTTCAGCTTTATAATATTAGTATAGATTGTGCATTTCTAACGATATTTTTTTACACATATTAGTCAGGTTGAATTTTACAAGGGAGTGTGGATGTCCAAATCAGAAACTATGAGGAATAGCGAAAAACACTCAACCGAGTCACACACATATGAAGTATGTTATTGTTTAATTTAGAGTCACTAAAAATATATGTTACAAATGTGTAAGATTCATCAGTTACATAAAAAATATAATTATAAAGATTTATAAGTTGTGCTGTATTATTAAAGTTGTCAGGTACTGTGGCCCTCGAGGTTTGATTTCTGATTTTAGCAGAGTGACCCGGCATGATGACTACCCTTAGATATGTGTGTGTGTGTTTACTAAAACAAGACAGACTGGAGAAACAGTTCCGCAAGGAGAATTTGAAAATGGTGTTAGAATCATGAGGTTATAGATGGTAGAGGTATAGATAAGTGAAATTCATTATTTAATTCAGGTAGATAACTTTATTTTATTTCTTTTCACAAACTAAATTGTATTATTGTTGTCAAGTTCCACTTAATAATTTGTTATAGACTTAGAATCTAAGCAGTTGTTGTTTAAGAGACCTCTCAGAAGTAGTTTGATGATTTTAAAATTTGACTAATATATTGTAAGCCAGCGGTAAAGTAGTTCAGTTTAACGTAGCTTATTCTGAGGTCAGAAATAACAGAGTTGTAGAATGTTAATTCTGAACGCATATAATAAATAACGCGGTGGCTCATGGGCTCAAATACAATACCAATAAGAGTGAATGGTTAGTTTTTAAATCAGGTACGTTAACCTACGAACAGCTGCCTGACCTCTCACTCTCTGGGTCTCCCTTAGCTCGAGTTTCGAAGTTCAAGTATTTGGGCCACTGGGTCACTGAGGACTTAAAAGACAATGTAGATTTAGACAGGGAGCGCAGGTCGCTGGCTGTCCGTTGCAACATGCTGGCCCGCAGGTTTGCACGTTGTACTGATTCAGTCAAGATAACGCTTTTTAAGGCCTTCTGCCAGTCGTTTTACACGTGCAGCCTGTGGACCGAGTACACCCAGCGGGCATACAGCGACCTGCGCGTGCAGTACAATAACGCATTCAGGGTGCTTTTGGGGTTGCCTTGGCGATGTAGCGCGTCAGGGATGTTCGCGGAAGCATGCGTCGACGGGTTCGCCGCAATCATGCGGAAGCGATGCGCTTCCATGATGGCGCGTTTGCGCTCCTCCTCCAATGGCATCCTGAATGTGTTCTCAGACCGGTGGGACTCTCCCCTCTTACGAAGGTGGGTAAGTGTACAGACACACTGACCCAGTTAAATTCGCTGAACATGGAACAAGCAGTTCAATGTTCATTACCAACAATAATGAGCCATGGAACTGTGTGTATTGTTGTTATACATTATTGTAATTTTAATACTAACATTAGGCTAAGTTTTACTACTACTAACATTATATGGATGTTTATCTGAAATAAAATATTTGAATTTGAATTTGAATTTGAAATATAGTTTTAAGAAATTATTAGCAATAAAGAACGCAGCGATGAGTGAAAGAGTATGTGTGGGAGAGAGATAGAGAAGGAATGGCGAACAGAGAAAAACTAAGATAAGACGCTAGGAAGTAAAGTTTTGTAGTTTGTGTTGAACGAGCCAAAATAACGAAGTAAACAGAAGAAGTGTTTCTAAAACTGCATCATTGGATTTTTTTTAAATCATTGTTCTTAATCGGTACCTTTAATAAAAAATAAATACGCTGTATTATTACACCATTCGATAGTATTGCTAATATGGATCAAATTCTGGGTAATAAATAATAATGGCATACGACAAATTTAATTTAGTTCAACAAGTTCGTGCGAGCAGCTGACGCATATTCCCCCCTCTACATTTTTTTCAGGTCATGTGTGATGTCAACTATTTATGAAAGAAGTTTCAGCTATATTTGCGGCTTCGCCTGTGTGTATTATACATATAAACCTTCCTCTTGAATCACTCTATCTATTATAAAAAGCCTTATCAAAATCCGTTGCGTAGTTTTAAAGATCTAAGCATACATAGGGACAGACAGCGGAAACCGACTTTGTTTTATACTATGTAAGGATTGTACACCACAAAAATATACAAACAATCATAAAAGCAAGTACAGTGTAGCAAGTGTGTGTGTATTATTACTTTTTATCCTTTTTTTACCACTCACTTTCTTAACCCCCCACACCGCGCGTGGGTCTGCTGAGACTTGGTTCATTTATTAATCATTCAAGATCAATTGAATAATATGGCAATTGATCGGCATAAAAACACTACCTAAAATGCAATTCTACCGCCCGGACCACGAATTTTTTACAACATGGAACCAGTTCGGATCTGCTCGAGCGCCGTGATAGAAAGTCGGCTAATAAGCAATTATGATATTTATCTGCTTCATGGTCGCTTAATATTGTTATCGACCCGCTTGGTGAAAATGGTACATTCAGCTTTTTTTTGTTGGCCATTTCTGTCCCACTCCTAGGCAGAGACCTCCCTTCACTCCTTCCACTTTTCATGCCTTATTACTTAATTCTATTCAACAGTAATACGCTCATCTCACAATAGGGACACTTGCCTAGAATAAAATAAATGACTAAACATTATTGTTTTTTTAGAAAGAACCAGGCAACACTGGCCTAATTCTTATTATGAAAATAAAAGAACATCATCAAAGTGCGTAGGTGGCATATTTGAATATAATACAGGTTGCGCCATTAACGAGAAACTGTCCCCGATAGTACAGACTAAATCAGGATCGACGAGCTACACTGAAATTTATTTTAATAAAAACATTGAAATAGGAAGCAGCGCCGTTGTAAAAAGTTTAACAAATACAACAACACAAGTCGAAAATTCAAGCATGAAAGAAGTTGAAATGAAATCTGAAATGAAAGACGTTGAGAAAGTTGAACCAATCGAAATAGTCGAACCAATTGAAATTGTCCAACCAATAGAAATTGTCAAAACAATAGAATTTGTCCAACCAATAGAATTTGTCCAATCAATACAAATGGGTCAAGCAGAACCGAGAGAGATGATAACTGTAACCGTAAATTCACGGCAAGCTGCGGGAACAAAAGAGAACCCACCAAACCAAGGGTCCTCCTCAGATTCATTGCTGCAACATGTCCATAACCTTGAGAATGCGAGTGAACGAAATAGCCATACTACCTTAGAGCCCGAAGAACTTATGATGACTGATGAGAATAAACTTAAGATGGAGTACCGAAACATATTTGCCGCCAACTCTAAGTCCAAAGAATCGAAATATAGTTCACACACATCTAACATAAAGAGTACTTCTACATTGAAGCGAAGGTTTGAAGCTCTACGGCGAGGTTTAGCTAAGAAAGATGATTCCAAGAAGAACGCTGTTATTGTCAATAAAGTTTCAAGTCAAAGTAGCGCTCAGAACTGTAAGGATGTCTCCATAAATTCTGATCCACCGTCATTAGAAGGAAGATCCTTTTCCAACATCTCAAAACCTTACAATCCGTTCGCGACGAGATACAGTCGAGACAAAACTATGTATAATCAAAGAGATTCACACTATAGGAGGTCTGTAATCAGTAACAAAAAGGAATTAGGTAGCGCTGATTGGTCCTCAAAAGCAGCTGATGACAGCGAGACCCAAAGCGTCAAAGGCATGTTTAAGTTATGGGGTAAAAAATTCAACTTGGAAGAAGAACATTATAAGAGACGCTGCACTCCGAAAACTTCATATCATTCATCAAAAAAAGACGCTACGAAGAAAATCGAGGCACCCAAAGTACAAGTAAAGCCGTGTAGTAAACCAGAACCAGATGAGAAGAAAGAGCGCAGAAAGTTCTTTTTCTTTAATAAAAATAAAAAGAAGACCAAAGATAAACCTTACAAAGATAAGAAAGGCGTCACAGCAGGTCGTTGTGAATTAAAGGATGGCCTGGTGATTAATATACTTGGCGGTAATGTTTATGAAGCAGTAGATATTGAAATAGAGCCAAAGATAAAGCCTCCTGATGATTATGAAGAAATTGTTAGAAAAGCGTGGCTAAAGAAATTCCTTACACCTACGATTGATTCACGGAACAGCGTTAAGGTTCGGTGGAACAACAATACGTATGCCCCTAGCAGTAGTACTGTCTTCGAACTTATGGACAATATCTACAAAGATACCAGCGTAGTTTTTAGATCAAAAAGTCAAGTGACAGTTCAATCTTCATACAAATCTTACACAAGACAACATGTAAACTTTGTGCGACAAAATATAGAAGCCTGGATGATCCCAAAAACTATTACAGATAGACCGAAGCCAGTTAAGCAGCGAAAACCACAACTAACTTGTAAGTCAGAAAAAGATAGGAACGAAAACATGGAAGTTCGAATTTCAGATCAGAAATGGTTTATAGACAAATCTAAGGCTTTCTCGCATAAAATAGAGGTTGTATTGCATTCGAAGAATTTCCGCAAAGCAAATAAAGAAGAAAGTTCTGAATATCTAAGGATCGACATACCGAAAGGGTTCTTTATCGATTCTAGTTGCGATGAAATCAACAAACGTGCTAATCAATCGAGTGATGAAGAGGTTTTTAAAGTTGTCGAATATGAAACTGGCAGTGACTTAAAGAAGGATAAAGCAACTCGTAACTTAAACATAGATCACAAACAAAATAAGATAAAAGTAACTGTCAGTGTGAAGGAAAGTAAGAAAAGTGTTTTGAAAGTTTTGGAGTCAACGGTCAAGAAACCAACGCGTCGAGACGTAGTGGTACAAGGCAGTAATGTGTACATACCCAAAAAATGCGATGTGATCGGAGTTGGGATCATTACGCATCGAGATATGAGCCAAATACGTAAACCAATGTAAGTACACAAATTTACACCCATATTTATAAAAAACTCTGTACTGTATAAACAGATCCGGACTTCAAATTCTCTATAGAAAATTTTAATTAAGAATCTGCAATCTCAGTTGCCAAACAGCTTCAAGATTTTTATAAATAATGCCATTACTTACTTTATGTTGGCGAATGAGAAGTTTTGTGTGATTGGTTAAACATGAACTTATTAAAGCCGTTGCTGCATTGTCTCTTAACAGAACCGTTTTCGGCTATATAATTTGGAGAGGATGTTTATTATAATATATATGTTAAGCCCAAAGATAGAAAACGCTCATTGAGCGCAAAAAAATCTCAACCGGCTACAACGCATTGTAGCAGTGAATAAATGCCAGTAAGCTAAGAGCCTTAGCTGATGCAACAACAACGAAAAAAGGCGGCGACGAGATTTTGATAACTTTTCGTTACGGGTATCGTTTTCATGTTTTTCGGGGTCGCTAATAACAAATACGAGGTCAAAACCGCAGTCCAAGATAGCGCCGACGAAAATTTGACAACTTTTTGTCATGGGTGTAATTGTCATGGTTTGTGGGAACGCTAATAACAAATATGAGGTTAAATCAAAATCCAAAATGGCGCCGACAAAATTTTACAACATTTCAACATGGGTATCATTTTCGTGGTTTTTGGGGTCGCTAATAACGAATATGGCGTAAAAGCCGAAATCCAAGAGGGCGCGGACGAAAATCTGGCAACTTTTCATCATGGGTGAGGTTTTCATGATGAAAAGTTTTTTCAATTTTTCGCTCAATGACCGTTTTCGAACTTTGCAGCTACAAACAACTCGTATCTTTACTATTTGCAGTTTGAAGATCCAAGATGACTTTTCCGACGAAGAATCAGAACATAACATTCTCAGGCCCCACACGAAGAAATGTGAATTTGCTGAGAGCTACTTACAAGAATACTATCGGCACTGGACGCCTCTGGGCATCGACTTATACTCGTGGTGCGTCAGCGATTCACAGCTTAAAAAGTGCACGAAATCCTGCCCAAACATTTTCGAAGAATTCCAAACGTCGGCTATGGTCTCTTCATGCGGCGCGTCTTCTTGCAGTCAATGCCAATATAGACAAGATAAAAGTAAAACAACGAAAGACCAAGAAAAGTCTAACCCTGATAGAAGAATACTACCCAAAGATTCCATCGAAGTTTTTAAAAGAAGAAGGATTTATGCATTGAGTAATAAGTCTAAATGGTGTGGTCCGGAATTCGAATTGCCATTAGCTACACAGAGTTTTGAGAACGGAAAGAGTGAGTGTAGAGGTCCTGAGAATTCGCCGGAAACAGAGTGCCCGAAGCTAGTTCGGTCTTGCTGCAAGCCAATAAAGTTTAGGCCAAGCAAACGCAAAGGGAGAGAGAAGCATGTGTCCCTGCCTGACTGTGATACAATGAACGAGTATCTAGCGAGGCAGTTAAACGATCAGATGCCCGATAGTATTCTGGCATTTAAAGGCGGTGGTAGTAGTGGTTGTGAGGCATGTAAGAAGAAGGGCTGCTGTGCTAAGCATGCGAAAGTGAATCCGTACCCGTCATGTGAGATCCCGCCCCGCCCTTGCAGGGAGTCGTGTGAGAAGCTGAAGAGGCCGGCTTGCGAGAGTTCTATAGAATCTTGCGAGAAGCCGCCGTCGTGTCCGGCTACGCCAAACTCCTGTTTATCGGATGAGCTGAGGCCACCTGCCTCGTGCCCCCCAACTCCTCCGAAGTGTCCACCTTCTCCGAAGTGCCCGCCAACTCCTCCAAAGTGCCCACCAAGTCCTCCGAAGTGCCCCCCAAGTCCTCCAAAGTGCCCCCCAAATCCTCCAAAGTGCCCACCAAGTCCTCCAAAGTGCCCACCAAGTCCTCCAAAGTGCCCACCAATTCCGCCGAAGTGCCCACCACCAACCTCACCTCCTCGCCATCTTTCAACTTGTCTTCCATGCCCTTCGTCACCACCGTGTCCTCCGAAAAAACCACTAACTTGCCCTCAATCTCCACCGTGTCCTCCGAAAAAGCCTTCAACCTGCCCTCCGCCGCCACCGGGTCCGCCGCAAAAGCCATCAACCTGCCCTCCGCCACCACCGTGTCCTGGGAAAAAGCCACCAACCTGCCCCAGTTCTCCACCGTGTCCTCCGAAAAAGCCACCTACGTGTCCCCATTCTCCTCCGTGTCCTCCGAAAAAGCCACCAAACTGCCCCCATTCTCCACCGTGTCCTCCGAAAAAGCCACCAACCTGCCCTCGTACACCACAGTATCTTCCGAAAAATCCACCGTCTGGCCCAGCTAGTTCTCCACCCCCTGAAGTTTGCTGCGGTAGGCAGCCGTCATATCCACCACCTTCTGAGCCTAAGAAGCCGCCAACAGCAACTCCACCACCTCCACCTTGCTACTTCATGAAGCCAATCCATTGTTCTTCAATTCCGCCATGCCCACACATCCACATCGTTTCGTGTCCCCACACGCCGCCTTGCGCACCAACTTCACCACCGCCACCACGGTCCCCACCCCAACAACGCCCAAACCCACCACCATCTTTCCCATCAGGACCCTCACAAACTTATCCACCACCCCCACGTCATTGTCCTGTACCCCCAAGTCCTTGTCCACCACCCCCACCTTCTTGTCTACCAGCATCAAGTCTCTGCAGCTGTCCGCCATTACCGTGTCCTCCAAAAAAGTCTCCTACGAGTCCACCCTCACCACCTTGTCCACACTCACCACTTTTTCCATCCACAACACCTTACTCGAAACCACCACCTTTCTTAAATCCGCCACCGTGTCCTTGCGGATCAAATTCCTCTCCATGTCCCCCACCGAAGCCAAAGCCGCAAGCACCACATCGTGCTCCGACTAGTAAACCTATCAGTCCACCACCAAGTCGAGCTGGTTGTCTCAAGCATCCTCCACCGTGCCCAGACACACCCCCGAGCACTCCACCACCCAGAGGTAAGCCTTGCCCTAAGCCTCCCCCGAGCTGTCCTATATCACCTCAGTTATGTTGCTCAGACCCTAATAGATGCCCTTCTCTTCCCCCACCTTGCCAAAAGCCATCAAGTATCTTTAAGAAACTATTCTCGCCCAAAAAACCGTCAACCCCAATATGCGCAGGTTCATCCCCGAGCAAACCCTGTGAGCTACCTTACTGTAATTCACTACCGTGCCAGCATTCTTTGACATCGATTTCGTATAACACACTCCGTCCTGAAGCACCCTTATATTACTCACCAATCCATCCCTGTCCGCCGACACCTGAACCTACGTATAAGAAGCCAGATCCCTGCCAAACATCACCATGTAATGACCGTAATGATGACTTCCCATGGCCAACCAAAAACCAGGTGTCCAATCAATCGTCAAGAACATCGCTGTTTAATAATGAAAATGTATATGGCAAATGTAAAAAAGAGTGTCCAATGATGCCTAAACTATCATGTGAAACGGTAGCCTCAGAAAAAAAAATTGATTGCAAGACAAGTTGTCCAAATTATCAGGGGTCGCCACGGCTACCCTGTTTGTCTAAGATACCTGGGATGCAGTGTCCCCCGCCACCCCGTTGTCCACCGCCCGCAGAACCTATCAAACCGTGTAGCCCATGTCCAGCCCCAGCCAAAAGTAAATCAAGAATAGCCGGGCTTTTCCTCAAAATGAGGCCTAAGAAATCTACGTGTTCTAAAGATTGTCTAGCTTGGGATAAGCAAAGAAATGATGACGGTTGCATAAGTCTCAATTCTCATGAAAGAATTACCATACGACTGAAAAAAGAAACACCAAGCACAGAAGAGATAAGAGAAGGCCTTAATATAAAAGTGCAAGATGAAGACGGTTTGACTTTATTTGAGAGAAAAGATTACAGACTGCAACATGCAGCCTGCAGTAGTCGGCCTTCTTTATTAGGTGAAATGTACAAGGCATCAGAAGTTCGCAGAGTAACCACAAATAACTCTACTCAAGCCATAGGAGCAGACAAAGAGAAACATGAAGAAGTAAAGGAAGTTGCAAGCGATGCTAGTATAGCAAATCTGATAGAAATCCAATTTAAACTCAAAGTCACACAAGGAGAAAAAACTACTGAAATTGATATAGCGAACGATGGTGAAAAAAACAATAAAGGAAATAAGGAGAAAAAAGAACCAGTAATAAAATCGAAACAAGATGTTTTCGTAGTCAATGATGAAGGCGAAAAAGCTGCCGAGCCTTCTGATCAAAAGAACGATATTAACATACGTATAGTAATAAAGAACTTTAAATCTAAATCCAGGAAGAAAAAATACCTGAACGCACAAAACGCGGACTACGATGACTTTTCTAAGAAGATATCTGCTAAGTTCCACACAGTATCCACTGGGTACAGTGACATTTTCCACGATGAAAATGCTTTTTCAGTTCATAGAGCTACTGTGGACCTTACAACTTCATTCGATAATACTATGACAAACAGCGCGAGTATGCAAAGCAACAAAATCGTGCCCAACAATAGAAGCATGCATAACAGAAGCATACACACCAGCAGAAGTATGTACATTGACAGAAGCGTGCACAGCAACAGAAGTGCGCACACCAACCAAAGTGTGCACACTAATAAAAGCGTGCACACCAATAAAAACGTGCACAGCAACAAAAGCATAGACATACAAAGAAGCATGCAAAGTAACAAGAGCGTGCAAATAATGAGCGAACCAGTAAAGGAAATCGGTCGGGCAATTTTAATGGGGTCCTCCGAACCTTCCGTATGTAGATGCATTACGGAGGATGAGAAGAGTGAAGATACCGAAGCAAAGTCGAATCCAAGTCAAAAATACGTTAGTATTAAAGAAATTCACGATAACACAGAAGAAACAACGGATACACAATTGACAGATCACAAATATGAATATAATGAGGACACAGATACGGAAAGACTAATTAAATACGACACGGAAGAAACAGACACTGACAAACAAGTTGATCCGCCGAAGTATGATACCGAGACAGACACGGAGAGAAGATCGAGTAAAAAATATGATCCATTCGTGTCTACTACAGATACTGACGAACCAGATACGCTACCAGAAATAAAAAGATCATTAAGTTTAAACGCGTTAGTCAAACCTCAGACTATAGAAGAAAAGAAAGAAATGTTAAAACACGTCATGGAAGAAGTACACGATACTAAATTCAAGAACAAGACACGAATGAAAAAACTTAAACATATGCTTAAAGTAATATTAACTTCTGATAGCAGTGATCACGAGGATAATTTAAAGACAAGTGAATTGGTTAAAGATGTAACTTACGCATCCTTAAAACCCAATTATTTTAGAGACACTGAAAGTATGAATAATTACTATAAAATGGAAAGCAGAGAAGTGCTTTCCGAAGTAGCAATCAACAGGCAAGTTGTGTACCCCTCAGCAGAGAACAATAGTGATTGCAGTAACAGCGTCCGCAGCGTAGACGTGTTATCATCGGAGAACGAATGCAAACCAGGAGGAGGATGCATGTGCAGCACTCTTGCTGCGAGATTAAAACTAGCTTCAAGAATAGGCGACGGAGGCGGCTGCTGCTGCGGCACTAAGCCAACATACAAGAAAAGCGAAGAAACCACATGCGACTTGAAGATGGAATCAGATTACCACACGCAAATTGATTACAAAACAACTGAATTTGTAGACGTGCATACGCAAAATTCTAGATACTTGACGAGCAAAATAAATAGCACCAACTTATCAGTGCACAGCACTATTAGATCTAATATACGCAGCAGCTTTGACTTTGGGGACGAAATAAAAGCAGATTCAGGAGTTCTGAATGTAGATTCTAGACAGTTCTTGAAGCAGACGTTCTCTCCTGAAAGGAGCCATGTTAGAGAATGCGAAATGAGAAAACGTAACAGAAATGCAATTTTGGGTATATCAGACGAAGAAAAAATCGTATTACTCAGTGGTCACTCCACTCGATTACCAACTGGCAATAATAAAGCGAAGGACGAGAAGAAAGATATGCCAAGGCAGAACCCCTCAGATGTTTTGCAGTCTTATGAAGCGAAGAAAGCCGTTTTGGAGATTTATGCCGAGAAAAATATTTCAGACAAAGGTCAGCATTTGGTGGCGAAATTACCTAAGTTTGTGTATGACAGAGAGCAAGAAATTCAGGCGAACTACGAAGCTATGGCGAATAACACTTACAAATCTGTTTGTAAAAAAAATATTATTATGATGGCTATCAAGAAATAATTCGACTGATGATTTTTATTGTCTTAAATGGGAATCAGTGTAGATTGTTTAGGTTTTTATTTTTGGAAAATAAACGTTTTTGTTTTTAATGTGTTGCTTTATTTCGTTCCTGACTCGTAGTCACACCAGATTATAACACCAGTGTGACAAACAGGATTTTTTTCTCGTTTGTCACACCACTGATTTTTCCTTATTGTCATAATCATTACCATCATTTCAGCCGAAATACGTCCACTGCTGGACATCAAACGTAAACGGAAACTACATTAACAACCTATAGCACTCCTAAATAAAACCAGATAGCTAGTCAATAACATCCGCTAAAGCGTTTTTGCCATGCATATTGTAGGAATCAAATATATAACAGCTCACAATGTTAAGACCACAGATATAAATAAAAATAGATAACGTCTTTCCATTTGTGTGAAAACCAAGCGTTTTTTTCACAAATAATTTAAAAACAAATTTAAACACGAAAGAAAACATTTCCAATGCCTCTGCCACAACTTTGTCTATACATTCTTTACAGCTCAATATGGCATAAAAAGGCATTATTCTCTAGATTTCGGTGGATTTCCGGTGCCGATAATGCTATATGAAAATCTCAGATTACGATCATTGATCGTAACTGTAGTCAGTTTTTTGGCACGCGAAGTACATACAATCGCATCATCTAGTTAGATTTATGTCTGTGGTGAGGACCAATTAATATTAATGCAAATGTTTATATCCGTGATGCTAGGCAACTGGGCTAATCCCAGTTGTAAACGACCCTTTGTGCCCATTGGCCTTGTTTGTTCTGTCTCCTGCTTGTTATGGAAGGAAGTGGAAATTTGTGATTTTTCCTTTTCGTTGCGGGATCCAAGACAATTAAATTCATTCTCCGGGACTTCGTCGAGCTTCATTGCCTCTGCGCTTTTCTGGTGGTCGCCACTGTTGATTCTGGCTTTCAGGAGTTGTAGTGGTTTGAGAATAGTGCGGAGAGATTGTCCCAAAAAAAAAAAGCCATTCTAACTTTTGAACCACTGACCGACTAATTCTGATATTTGGCGAGTTATTTAGACTAATTAGCTACTAAATCTGGAAGAAAACAGATCTTCGCTAGGTGCCCTCTAGTTTTTAGGGTTCCGAAATCAACAATAGGAACCCTTATAGTTTCGCTGTGTCCGTCCGCAGCTTAGCTCAGAGACTTTGTACTAGAAAGCTATATTTGGAGTGGATATACTTAATAATGCCGACAAAGTGGTAAAACAAAATAATAAAAATAAAATAAAAATACGGTTGCTTCCAATAGATGTAAAGTGGTGATGTTTTTTTTTCCTCGTCTATCCCATGGTGTGATATTATGGGATAGATACACACAGACATGTTGGATAGGCCATTCAAAAATATTATGGGTCTCTTAATAGCTATTTATGCAACTGTTACGTTATGGACGTTCTTTTAATACGAGTGCCATTTTTCTGTACAAGCGTAGCGCGTACCGAAATAGGTGGGCACGAGTTATTAAAAGACCAATAACGTACAGTTGCATACAAGATTTTATCTACGAAGGAAGGAATAAAACAATAGACAAATACGTATTTCAGGAAGTGTGTTTAAGTATTTCATTTCTCATACACATGTCTTGATTTTTCTGGTAGTAAATTATTTGTAGCCGCAACTGCTCTATTTGATATATCTGGTGGTGTATTTTCAATATCACTTGATGTTGAAGACATTTTTAATAAAATTTGGAATAAAATTTCACTCAGAAATTTTGCCCGCGTCCTCTTTTTATTTAGTCTTTATTAGGTATAAGGCAATGATCTTGTAGCCGCAACAGCCAAATAGTATACAATAGTTTTGTTCTAAACTTGTTCCATTTTTAAAAACATCATTTACATTGTCTCATTTCGAAGTAATATTATAGGTATTACAGGTATTGTAGGCTGTATGTTCAGAATGTCTTTTCATAATTTATGACGATTCGCATAATGCAACCCGATGTCGTTATGGGTATCATAATGAAACCGCTGTCAATTTTATAATTCGAATATAACGAAACCGAAGTAGATAAAACCATTTTTGGATTCAGAGATCCGTTTGCGTAAAATTAAGCTTTAAATTGAAATTTTTTGTTAGTCTAGTGTGCGCCCCCCCCTCTACCAGCGAAATGGTTGCTTTTGGATATGTGAAAAAAATCAAGGCAGTAGTATATATAACGAAATTAAAAGGAAAACTATCATAAGTTTACGAGTAATAGTCGAACAACTTAAAAAATATACTTGGGACAGTAAACATTTTGTACACGTGCCATTAAAAATTACTTAAATAACAAACTTTCGGGAACGAAATAGTGAAAACATTAAAAAAATAATTTGCAGAGTCTCTCCAGATCGGTCACCTATAAACCCTTCTAACTTTTGAACCAGTGACGACCAATTCTGATATTTGGCGACTAATTATTAAGGTTATCAAAATTAAAATCCCTGATGGCGTCCAAGCTATAGTGGACCACACAAAAACTACGCAATAATCACCACAGAGTCCTTTTTTACTGAGACTCCGCGGTCCGACTGTCTGTCACCAGGCTGTATCTCGTGAACCGTGATAGCTAGACAGTTGAAATTTTCACAGATGGTGTATTTCTGTTGCCGCTATAACAACAAATACTAAAAACAGAATAAAATAAATATCTGAGTGGGGCTTCCATACAACAAACGTAAATTTTTTGCCGTTTTGTGTGATAATGGTACGGAACCCTTCGTGTGCGAGTCCAACTCGCACTTGGTCGGTTTTTACATTGTTTTAATAAATTAAGGGCTTATATTATAATCCCTTAATTTATAAAAAGAATGGTCGAAAGCCGATAAGTAGTTTCGGAGAAATGCGTGGCCAAACATACATATAATACTCACAACGGATCTTTGTGTCTCTGAATTGGCTGCAAGACCCTGCGCACTAGCTATTTTTGTGTCAATGTTTAAGGTGAAAATAGCATTGTATACCTGTCTCTTTCACTCGCTTACGTTTGTCATCGTCCTATCTCGCTTACTCTATGAAGTGACAAACTGTTTCTTACGCAAGCCCACATAGAGTAACAAATTGTGAATATTCTGCAATTCCAACTATATTACATACATACGTGTCGAAAGGATTACCTCCGTTTTTCTGAATTCGGTAAATACAGGCTGAAAGCAGAAATGACGGATAGCAGGAAATTTGTAGGTGTATAGTTACAGATGGCGTCAGCAACATCAATCTTTTTCATTCTGAACCCATCGAGTAAAGCCTCTATCATCATAGGTATATGCAGAGTGGGAATAAAATCCCTGGCTGGTGCAGGACATGGAGACAAAACACATTGGGCTTTGGGTTTAGGAGGTTTCGTGGATCGATTACCTAATACTATGGAAGGACTATTGATCATTGTTGATCTACACGGTTATGAAATGGCAGAGGATGACCTGCAGTGACCTGCACACTCAAAAATTGCGAATCTCCACACAAGCCAGCCACTTAAGGCAAGGGGGAGGTGAGAGCTCTGTTCCCCGTCATTGTTAACTCCGACCGGCCATTAAGGCAAGCCGGAGTTGAGGGACAAGACTTCTCCCTGGAGATCAGGTCCGTGGGTGGTGGTAGTAACAAGGGCAAATTGTAATTTCTTCTAACAACTTACTAGGTTCTTACAGCAGTAGTAAGAAAGAAGATCCAATTAACAGTGTTACTACTGGTAGTAAGACGGGCAAGAAAGGCCCTCAATTACGCATTAGGCATAAAAAGATTTGAAAGACAAGCGCCTTTTGGGAGCAAGAGGCGTCTAATACATTAGCCTCTGTCAAATTTTATTGATCATATTGCGCCAGTGCACCTGTGGTCAAAAATGACCACAGGTGGAGCAATGCTATTAATATTGCAAAATATTAATAGCATTGCTCCACTTCCTTCCTCCGAGCACGTTTGCTCTTGCGAATCTCCACACAAGCCAGCGAATAAAGGCAAGAGAGAGGTGGGAGCTCTGTACCCGTCAATGTTAACTCCGACCGCCCAATAAAGGCAAGCCGGAGTTGAGGGACAAGTGAGATCTGGAGATCTCACTTGTCCATCTCGTTTTTTTTTCGTTATATCTATAAATATCAATGGGACCGCGTCTCAGCGTTGCCAGAACGTAACTTTTGTTACATTTTACGTAACTTTTGACAATCTCACGTAACCTCCATGTAACACGACTCAAAATGTAACTTTTAGGTCTTACTAATAATATTAAAATAAAAATGCATCTAAAAAGCTTTTGTTCGTCATGTTGTCGCGCCTAACTCATTCACTCACTTGTATTTCTAAATCATCTATCCCGCTTACTCCGGCGAGCGAGCGAGCATCGTGTTTTGTTTGCTAAAGTTTTAATATCTCTAAAGAAGAGTAAATAAATACGAAAGTTAATGTCTGTGGATGTAATTTTATTTATTAAATTTATTTCGTCAATAATGTAATGATTGGTTTGTTTTCAACTTGTTTGTGCTAACAATACTTGGTTAGTAAATTTTATATTTATTGTGGTTTAATTTAATAAATAATTATTTAGGGAATCAGTAAATCAACAACAAAGTCGTAATTGCAACTGAAGTAAGTTTATTGTCATTTAATATCAAGATTATCTAGTCAAAAGCATAATATATGTGTGCCATGCACTGCACATAGCTTCAAGATGTTAGTGTAGCTATTTATTACTCATTGTTAAGTAACTTTGGTTTCGTTTACAAGAACTACAGTGGGCTGAGTACCTACCGGCCGGCGCAACCTGGACTGATTTTGTTTATCGATCTATTCGCTAATGCAACCAAGTAGGTACCCATATAGTTATTTCTCGTTGTAATTTAAATTTTCCAAACTAAATGCAATAGATTTACCCGTGGTAGTCGCGGGGGAGGGCCCGTCCATGCGAAAATTCGAATAGTGGGCGCGTTCCGCTACCTACAGAGCAAATTATTTTTTTACAAATTGTAGTTTTTTATTATTTTAGTGTCGTTTTCCATATAAAATAAGGTAATGTAACTTTTGTCATGAAAATGTAACTTTTTGGGATGTCCAATGTAACATTTGACTGTGTGCCACTGGCAACACTGCCGCGTCTAACGTCAGTGATATATGGACTGGCAGAGGCGGCTCGTCCTAAAGAGCGCTGGTGCAGTGCACTCCCACAAAAACTGAATAGCCGGGTCCACACCGGACGATCCATCGCGCTCCAATCGCGCGCGGCAGGAGCGCGATCCAAATGTGCGGGCGGTGTGGACGTGCCGCGCGCGATCCATGCGCAAGTATTGGAGCGCGCGATCCCTGCTGCGCCCGATCCGTGCGTTGTCGGTTTTTTTGCCAGCCTCAAAGGTGCCTCAGTTGCGTGCCGCGCGCGGTGTGGACAGTTGTGTGTGGTTCGCGCGATCCTTCACGCCATGGACACTGGAATCTGAATCATGGATCGCCTATGGATCGCTAGGAGCGTAGGTTCAGGATCGCAGTTCAATTAAACTGGATCGGCCTAGTACGATCCACGAACCACACTCCGTGATCCTGGATCGCGGATCGCGCGATCGCTGATGCAGGTTGGATCGTCCGGTGTGGACCCGGCTATTAATCTATATTTCCATAAAATCCTATACATACATTATTTCTACAATGCCTATACAATACACTCAGTTACTAGCAGTTTACTAGAAACGTAGTAGAAACTAACTATTACCTACGCGCACATTTGGCGTCAAGTTGTATGTGCGTAACGTGTGGAGTGGAGCGCCAGCGATTGCGCTCATATGAAACAAAATTCAGTACAATTTCTAGCACTGTATTCAATGAGTGCGAAAGAGAAACATCGACACGGTCCGACGCGTGAAACAGAAGATTTTGTATGGGAAATTAGCCTAATCTGGACCGCCGCTCACGCGCGACGTTGCCAAATCGCGCAAGGCGGCGCGGGAGACTTATGCCTGTGCGCCGTTGTCAAACTTATGTAAACAATAAAACAAACACTCGAAATCAGTTACTTTACGGTAGAATGTAGATTCTTCGCAGTTTTTCTTTTAATTATGTATTAAATATAGTTTTGCGCGATATTTGTGTTAAATATGGAACAATACAGTGTGCCTTTTATAAAAAAAATATGAAAAGACTCTTGAAATGCGTCTCGAACTTAAAGCTCCGGGCCACCACGTCCTGAATTTTTTTAATGAATTTTTATGGCCTGGTTGCTAGGGTCCTAAAATTGCTCTTTCTCAAAATTTCGCTCGATTCTGCGTATCGAAAATCAAAAATTAGAGTTCAATGAACGCGTTGATGAAATATATTTTACGGCGTTTAATAGATTGTGTGGTATTTTGTGGTGCATTTCAAGTTGCTTTACGAGGTTAGGATGAATCTACGGCATCTATAGAGGTTTGGAAGATTTCGTGTCAGAGATTGATTTGGCTATGAAACAGCATTTATCCAGCAGGTCCGTTTTTAAAAGTACGTCTAAAACCATTCAGATTGACATTTTAGATGCTATTTATGAAGTTTCCAGAACAGAAATACTGAACAGAACAGATCAGAATGAATTTTCTGTACAAAAAAAAAATGGTTTTTTGTGAACTCCCATAAATAAATGTCACGAGCCGCCTCTGGCTGATAGGAACTGCAAATAAAATGCATGCTCTGTAAAACATATTTTAATAAATCCACAATAAAAATCATATAAAAATTACAAAATAAAAGTACCTAGTTACATTGGATCACTAGAAAATGTAAGATCAAAGAATATTATAACAAAGATTCATACTATTTCCCACATTTTTATTTTCTTTTTCTCACAGATCAGCGGCTAGAGACATCAATAGTACATTACTGCAGCGGCCAGCAAAAGAGGCATTAATGGACGAAAGTGTAAATGTGGGCCGAGGCGAAGCCGAGGCACACATACGTAAGTCCATCAATGCCTAGTTGTGGCCAAGGCTTGTATAGTGCTTTTCTCAAATAATGCGCGGAAATTAAAACTAAGTAGTGCCTAGAACTCATTTTGTCAAATACAATTACTTTTCAAAATCAATGACGAACAACAATAATTATTCCTGCTTTAGGCTTAGCACGCACTTCGATTTTCATTCGCGCGTTTTTTTTTCCCGCCCTTTTTGCGGCCTATGGAATTGTACGATTAGATGCTGCACGCATTGCGGTAAAAAAATCACGCGGAATAATACCACAAAAATCCGCGCAAATAAAAATCGCAGTGCGTCTTAAAGTGTTCATTTGTTTTTTTTCAATAAACAGCTTTCTATTTGCAAGCCAGTTCGAAATTTAAATAAAACCTTTGATAAGTTACCTCCTTGGTTGCCATGTTTCGGAGTAAAAGATCATTCCATTTTTAAATTACACGACAGATATGAGTTTACTATGTAATTTATTTGGCCGCTACACACGACAGATATGGATTTTCATACAACTTTTGCCGGCCGCTGCTCGCATGTATTTGGCCTGTACAGCAATTTCGATTTATCTCGAAGAAGGTTGTCAAAATAATGCTCAAATTTCCAAGCATGTTTGAGAAATAACTAATTAACACTAGGTACTTAATCTATATGTCGGGTTTAGTCAATAGTACGGACGTCAAAACAAATCGCAAGCACGCCACCTGGCGGCAATTCAAGAACAACTACGCTTTGGCGCGGTTTCTCTAACCATTTGCGTGGTGCGACAGCAGAATATAGCAGTTGAGTACTGACCACCTTGGAGCGAAGACGTCGTAGAATCAGTGTCGATCCGTAATATTAGTAAGCAAGATAGTAACTGTGAATATTAGAATAAACCCAGTGTATCGAGTAATTTGTGTGATTTCATTTTCACGATTGTACCTAATGACCTGCCCACACACGATGTCTTAACTTAAGGGAATACATCCTGACTTCCCGATGGTTTGCATCTATCAGCCAGCCTTGATGCGACATATACCTAAATAGTATAAAACAACGTCGCCGTCCGCGTCTGTCGACGTCAATTCTGTTTCTCCGCTAACTTTTTCTAAACAACAGAATGGATTTTGATCTGGATTTGAAGGAACAAGTCGAGCAAACAAAGGCACAGCCGTACGATCCTTTTCTCAAAGCCATTCAGGACATTTTCGTCGCCTCTCCCCGTCACTTCTTTGTGGATAAACCTAGAAGCCTGAGTTTTCATTGACTAAGAGAACATAAACTTTAAATTATAATCATAATCCCGAATTACATTCAATTTGAACTTGTGTTCAGGAAATAATGCAAGTCAAAATTCCTTAATTTCGTCACTGACCATCAAAATTCTAAGGTACTTCTAGTAGACTCACAAGCTTCAAATTTTAACACAATTTGTGTTTAGCCAATAAAGCAAGGACAAACTAAAACATCCTGCAATTTCCTAGATATACAAACTGCATAAGTAACTTTGTAATCCTATCTAAATAGTCATCCAATATATGGTATTACAAAGTTTCTTTTACAGTTCATACAATTTTCGACATCTAACTGCTTATCTAGGTAGGGTAGGTAAATATTGAATATAGGTAGGTAAATATTGAATATAGGTAGGTACAGTTAGTTATAGATGATATCTCCTTTAATATACCTAATACCTATACCATACTTATTAGCCGGCAGCGCAACATGTCGAAGGCAAATGATGAGATTGTGATCTTAACGATCTTATAGCAGACTTTATTATTTAGGTTAGTATTTGAATTTCATAAACAAATTGTTTGTTAAATTATTCATCACCTGCGCTACCTACATTTACAGTACAGAAGGACTAGGTACCAAGTGTAGGTACCTACCTAATGGAATGTAGCGGACGCATCAGAAATAGTAAGCCCCAAAAGAAATAAAGGAGGGCTGCGTACAAAAATAAATGTAAGCATACACAGGGACAGACAGCGGGAAGTGAAGTGAAGTTTTATACTATATAAGGAGGATAAAAATTTAACCGAATTGATTTTACTTTTACAATATTGTGTTCTACCAACAAATTAACCGACTTGGTGTAAGTTTGAAACCTAATTAATAAGGTACCTACTGTATAAATTATCCACTTTGGTTTTACATTCGATTCGACTTTTTGCGGTAGAGAACTGCGCCGCGAGACTTGTGTGTTTTACATATTATGTTTTTGATGGGATCTCATTTCTTTTTGTACACAGTCCTCCTTCATTTCTTTTCGGGTACCATTTCCGGTGCGTCAGCTACGGTCCATGTTCCATTAGGTAGGTACCTACACTAGTTACCTAGTCTTTCTGTAATGGGTATACTAACATAGGTATACTTAATATTATCATTCAGTTTCTATAAGATATTCGATTATATTTTTACAATGACTTAATCCACATTAAAACATCGATATCGCTTTAATATCGGTGCAATGTCTCATTTCAAAAGAACTTGCTTTACTACTATATGTATAGTCATAGTACAGTGTGGAAAGTTGAAGGCCAATCGTATATCATCTCGGCAACAGTTTTTAGCTATGGTACCTAGTGGGCAAATTCTATATTAATTTACAATAAATAGACATGCGATTGTAAAAATCTCGAGAGATTTGCTAGCATTTTGTTTTTTGATAGGCTTGCGCTTGACCACTATCTCACCTGATGGTAAGCGATGATGTGGTCGACGATGAAGCACGCTTGCCAAGAAGAAACCTATTCACTCTTGTCTTAAAGACTCCCAGGTTGTAGCTATCAGGAAATACAGACTCCGGCAGGGAATTCCACTCCTTTGCTGTACGCATAATAAAAGTATTCCGAAAACGATTACTAGTATGACTTACTATGACGATTTATTGAAGGGTTATATCGTATGCCTCCAAAGTTCTTCATCAGATTTTGACCACCTTGGGCAAAGAAATAGAGGCCCGCAAAAATCGCTAATTATCATCATCATCATTTCAGCCGCTGGATTGAGGCCTCCCCCAGGCGTTGCCACAATGACCGATCCCGTAACCTTAACCAGGTCATCGGTCCACCTAGTGGGAGGCCTTCCAACGCATCGTCTTCCGGTTCGCGGTCGCCATTCCAGAACTTTTCGGCCCATCGGCCATCCGTTCAGCGAGACATGTGCCCTGCCCACTGTCACTTAAGTTTGGCAATTATTTGGGCTATGTCGGTAACTTTGGTTCTCCTGCGGAATCGCTAATACTCTGGCAATATTAAAGATAATGTTTTTAACTTTTTAATTTGTAGATAAAAAACCAAAGTACCGGCCAGTATGAAAAATAAAGTATTTTGCTTTTTATACAAAGATATATAGTGATTTCAAAAAGTGTGGCAACTATCCAGCTTTCACATGTCTAAACCTGTCTGGATAAGGTGTTCTGAACCAAACATTTCGTTCACTATTTGATATTTAATTGCAACACCATGCCAGTTAGCTGTCAGGGATTTGACAGCTTTTGATTGACAGCTGACACTTGAGAAGAGTCGGAAAAGAAAATGTGTAACGGACACACGGTGAATTCGGGTTCTTGTGGAAACATATCTAATCGAGATGTGTTTCGCCCATTGTAATTGGTAATTGCGCCCGCCGTTCGCAATCGGCGTTGTGGGACGCCCGCGCAGTCGGTTTTGAATATATTTCACGCACATCGAAGTGCTTTTGCGGGAAACGTGCTGCCTGGTGGACGCCGGAGCCTTCGGTCCAGACATCCAGGTTCGGTCCAGGCAGAAACTGACGTTTATCCCTTATCGTCCTAATATTATATATATTCTCCTATCCCTAATCTCCCGGCACGGCATGGTATTGATCGACCCCCAGGAGCCTACCGCAGGAATCCCAGGTAAGTGACTATAATATTACCGGCCAACCCTTGTGACACCTTACACCAGTAGTAGGAACCAGTATAGCTCCCAATAAGGAACGAACCCCCTAGCTTTCCACTGCTGCGTTACGGCAGTTTCGTGGGATACAGGTTCAGACAGGGTCCAGGAGTCCCAACGCTGCTATGGGCCCCAGTGATGAGCTCCTGGCTTGGGACCCGCAGACCTGTATTTAACATAAGGTTATCAGACTATGGCGCAAAACAAGTGTATGTGGACGGAATTAATAAAATCTCCTCAATTTCCCTAATAGTTTAGCTAACGAGCGCGTAAAACGCCTTACTTAGACTCCTACCCTACCGTTTCCTTCTCCATTTAATTTTCTATCATTTTATAACTAAACAAAATGACGAAAATGTAACAAACAAAACGTAAAGACTATTATAAATAAATATTAAATATGATTAAATTCTTAATAATACTAAAGTACTAACGACAAATAGGTAATTAGGTAGGCACAGTACGCGACAAACTTAATGGCGCCTGACACAGTACCCGTCTCTCCGCTGTCACAAGAATTTGCTACTATCATGAAGGTATAAGCTGGTACAACTGTAGCATTATCTGGCAAAGCCCTGACTAACTAAAATAAACTCAAATCTAAAAGACGTAAGAATTAATACAAGTAAAAATTTAAAAAAAAAATACTACTAAGACTCACTGGATATTCCCTTCGTTCCCAAAATGCCATTTTCCCGAAATGACAACTTCCCAAAAAGCACAAGTACAGTAGCGTCAATATTTTTAAATGTATTCAGCACAGATATAAATCTAACTAAATGACGCGATTGTATGTACTTCGCGTGCCACAAAACGGAGTAAAGTTACGATCAATGATCGTAATCTGAGCTTTTCATTTAGCATTATCCGCACCGGAAATCCACCGAACTCCAGAAAAATGCCTGTTTATGCCATATTGAGCTGTAAAGAATGTATAGAAAAAGTTGGCCGAGGCATTGGAAATGTTTTCTTTCATTGGTAAGTAAATTTGTATTTAAATTGATTGTGAAAAAGTGGCACGCTTGGTTTTCATACAGATGGAGGGACTTGCGTTATCTAGTTAGATTCATGTCTGTGGTCTTAATTTTATAAAGGCCAAGTGTGTTAGTAGTTCGTCAAACAAATATTAAATTATTACTATTTATTTTATGTGTTTGTCCCTTTCAAACAATACAAATGATATTCAACCAATCAACCATTATTAGAAAGCGACGCGTGCTTTTTCAGAGCTCCTCTTTTGGATCGCGTTTTGATAACAGCAAACCTAGCTATATAACGCCAGAAACATAGCTATGTAACCAAGGGCACCGCAGCAAAAAATAAATTGCCTTATTTCAACTAAACTAAATTATTTAAAGGTGGTAATGTAGGTACTTATCGCCCAATGCAAGACAAAAACCAAAGCAGTACTTAGAAGTATTACTAATTAACTAGAAAGCACTACTAATAACTAATGCAACAGTCGTTCATGGAAGTAGAAGGGCCCCTTAAGCATGGGGCCCTCGGGGCACTGGCCCACCTAGCCCTACCGTAGCTACGCCACTGTTCATGGCAACTACGCAGTGAGAGACTCGCATCGTGTTCTAAGCCACCGCTAAGTTTGAATCGTAGGTACATACAATACATTTACACAAGTGTTCAGAGTCATTTTTGGTATACATAATTGCGTATATAAGTGTAAAATTGAGCTAAAATATAAATGCTAAGAATAGGAGCCGCATTTAATAAAATGCTTTAAATAGTATAAAATAAGAGATAATTTCCTTTGGCATGAAGTTTAGGACAGCATCCGCCTTCTTACAGCCGAGTCTGAAAGTATAAAGTTTTATGTATTAAAGAATTGCAAATAACAAACATTTATTAATAGTAAAGCGTACTTATTATATCTTACTTAGGTACTATGAAAATATAAATACGTATTATTTATTTTTTCATAGTATCTTTCTATCTTTACAAATCTATCTACAACATCTTTTCTAGACATTTCATCTTGTACACAGTCCAACCGTAGTTTCCTTGGTCTTCATCTATTTATAAACATCCACGTTCATACTCCAAACCTTCCTCACAACTTATTGCCCCATTCCTTTGCAACACATGTCTCCGAATCACTCAAAGGTTGGCTGATAGAAAATGCCTAAAGCATTAAAGCCGTTTCTATTGTGTGCATAAAGTATTAAATAAATAAACACGTTTTGGCTGATTTTTATATTTCTATTTAATATGATCTTCATATTTAATTGAGCACACAAAGTGATTTTTCTGTGTTGGCAATAATTGTGTACGTTACCCCAGCAAGAAAGTCGCTCCTAGAGTGATTTGAGTGGAACGTATAATTAGTGTAATGTGAGTAATGTGCACCACATATACAAATAGCGCGTGTTGCCTTTTTGCAAAAAAACGGAAATCGATTCCTGCTGCAGTAACGTTGTTCCAACATGAAAATTCTAAACGAATGATCGGTGAGTGAAATATAGTGCATGGGCAGAGGTCTTATATGTGTGCGTAAATGTGCGCTGAGAATGTAATTAGTGCGTCTTCAGGTTTTCGAGATATTGCATTTCCTGCTGGAGTCCTGTTGCAGAATCGTGTATCTCTAAAACTATTGTAAGAGCGCCTGTAGAATAAACATACACGAGTAGCTCTGACTACCCGGATGTCCGGTGTCTCTGTTCCGGATGTTTTGACAGAATTAGATATAAGAAAATATTTAAAATTTTCAAACGACCGCACTTTTTTGAAAACCCAAAAAAAAATATATTGCAGTGCCTAAATGAGAAAACGTATAAGCTCGCTGAAAACTGTATTCGGTCCTAATACCTAGTCCTTGACGCTTATAATAACCATAAAAAGACTCAAAAGTGTAGTTATATGCATTATGCATGCGTTATTGAATAATTTTGCCAAGTCATAACTTTGACGGCAAGAAACCGGCTCAACCCAAGATGAGTAGGTGAAAAACCACAGGTTAGTACGTTTATTCAAAAATCTACAGTGAAAATATTCAGCTTGAATGTTTCGCATTAAGTAGATTTAAACAAAAAACAAAACATATAAACAACGGCTTGTTATCCGACCTAATTCGAATCACTACAAAAAAGCGACGGATTCGTACATATCGATGACCTTCTTTAATGGACGTATTAAACCTAAGCTGGTGTCAGGGCCGGATTTAAGGCAGGGCAATCGGGGCGACCGCCCGGGGCCTCCACAAGAGAGGGGCCCCCAAATAAATTATATTAATTAAAAAACAAACTTACACAACTTATATTGGAGGATCGATGCCAAAGGAAAGATTTCTGACCTTCTTACCAAATTGTGGCCATACTAGTGAAGCCACAGCAAACGCTTTACTAAAATTTTTAGGCGACCATCCAATTAACATTTTCGATTGTCGCCAATCATACGATAATGCTGCAAATATAAGCGGCAAATACAAAGGCCTGCAAGTTCTGATTTTCCTTTATCAGCTTTTGTACCATGTTGTGGTCATTCTCTTAATTTAGTTGGAAAGGCTGCTGCTAATACTTGCACATCGGCTGTTCAATTATTTAGTTTCGTTCAGAATTTATATACATTTTTCACATTGAAAGATACCGAATTCTAACTGTAAAATTATCGTACAAAACAAACAAACAGTTCTACGTGTTGAAAAGGCTTAGCGAATGTACACTGGTCTTGACGATCTGACGCCACAAAAGCTATTGTCAACGATTATTCTGAAATCAAAGAAGCTCTTACCAGCATATCGCACATCAGCAACGAGAATGTCACAACACAATAAATGCAGTTTTTAGGAAATCACGATTTCCTTTTTTTTGAACTTATAATTCCAACAAAAATTTGTTGAATCCAAAAGAGACGAGTTTGACAATTACGCAGAAGCTGCTAAAGGAATATCAAGTAATGACCAGTACGTACAATCTCGCACTAGAACTAGAAATGTGAGGTTGGATCCATGAGAGGCTTTAAATTAAAGATTATTTACTTATTGTGTGACTTGATTTGTGATTGCCTGTTCTATCTTTTTGTGCCATACGATTTTATAAATAAATTATTGAAATACTCGCAAGAAAAATATTATTTAACCTATTTATAAAATAATTAGGGGTCTTGTTCTTTGTTTTGTCACTCCCTTGTTGCCCCAGGGCCACCACACCTCTAAATCCGGCCCTGGCTGGTGTCCGTATAGTTGCGTTCAAACGTTTGTTGGTATGATCTAATTTTAGGGCCTAATTAAAAAATATATTAAATGCAACTAGTGATCATATCAAATGAAAGAGCTTGTTGATGTGGAAACCCGTTAATCAATGTCCGAATATGATTAATTAAAGCAACTTCAAAAATTCTCTCTCTGTTCATTCGTTTAGAATTTTCCTGCTGGAACTACGTTACCTCAGCAGGATAAATGTTTCGTTTTTTTTTTCAAAACGACAACATGCACTAATTATACGTTCCGTTCACTCTAGGAGCCACTTTCTTGCTAGGGTAACGTACGCAATAATTATGTTCTATTAATTGTGTTCTATATCTGTTTTTTGTGTAACTGTGTATTTGATATGAAAATACACGCGGAGTGATTACCCCCAGTTTAAGATTTTTATTTACATCGCTATTCACACACACATTTAGTTACAAGATAACACATGGTCATACCATGAAAAACGATTTTCAATCACCGGCGCCACTTTCAGGCTGCCTCATCGAACATAATATGTTATTGCTTATTCTATTCATTCGCGTAACAACTTTGGAAGTTCCTCTCAGAACTATTATATCTTCGTGTCACACCACACGTCCCTCTCAGCTTTCATTCATATCACAGCTGTCATTAATTACTGTTGTGTTGTGGCCCTACATACTCACTTATACAAGACTGCTAAGATCTTAATACTAGGTGCGACAGCCATCATGGCTTTTGTTTGAGCGATACGGAGCTAGACAGGACGTATAGCATTATCCTTTTTTAACGGCCCCTGGTTTTACTGATTTAAATATTATAATGTAGGTATACCAAATAATAACGTTACCTGAATACAAACTGAATAGCCTGGCTTCTTATAAAAAAAACTCATAGAAGTTGATTTTTAAATAGTGCTCCAAAAAAATCATTAAATGAATAGGGATGATGAGTAATTGATGACTTAAACATTATATTTAGTCCACCCGATTTGATAAATACGTGTCCAATATTTTTTTGATAATTTAACCGCTGACGGACTCAATAGAATTTGCTTTTTTGTATCCGCGCCATCATCCCTATTGTATAAATAGGTAAAACATAAACATAAAAAAAACATGCAACATAAAAACTCCCAGCTTACCTTAGGTCACCAATCACCAGTGGTTAACACAAAAAGACAAAAGTGCCGAACATATTATGTGAATACAATAGTAGATTTTCGTGCCGAGTGTCTAAGGTTCACATTGCTTTGAGCCCGAAGTGTATATCTGTAGAATTTTTTCGCAGTGTATTTTATGCAAAACGGAAAATTGTGATATTATGTTTTAAACCCATATTTTTTCTGAAGAAATATTGAAAAAAAATCTAGGGCACGAAGTGTTCCTTGTGAATTGTTTTTTCTAAAAGTGTAGGTAGTGTTGGTGCCTGCGGTACGTTCTTGATTAGGATGCTTTTATCAGTTCTTGCATTTTTTATAATTGAGTATATTTATTTTAAAAACATATCTGGTTTGTTGTAAACGCATCACTTGGTATTAGGAACTTCTGGACCGATTTGTTATTTTTTTTTGGTGTTTTCTTAGGACAAGAAAAATTGGAAAAATGCCTTTCTTAATGGGATTTTTGTATGAACTAATTTGCGCAGGATAACATCTATTGGGTTAGCTAGCTTAAAAAAAACACACAGATTGGAAATACGCATTTAATTCAAATATCTCTCGCGATATACAGATAAGTACACAGGATAATACAAATACATTTATCGATAAACAAGGTACAGCACTAGCAAAGTTCAACAAGATACAAAAGTTTTGTACATTTACATTATTCAACAACAATTTATGAAGATATCAATTTTAGCTTACAAAATTTAAAGATATAAGTAAAATAATCAGGGGCCGCATTACTACGTGTCAACGCCTTCATTATTCCGCTATGAAAAAGAGAACTTTCATGGTTCCACTCTCTCTCACCGTGGAACCATGAATAATTCTAGTTCTAACTCGTCAGAGTAAGGCCTCAGTTGAGTATTTCATCAATATGACTGAAAATGTTAGAGATGATATTACACTATTGTAATAATAATGGTAAAAACTTAAGGATAGAATGGAGGTGAGTCCTGAGATGATTGAAAATTGAGATGTATGGGAGAAGACAATTTCCAAAAAAAATTGAGGATAGGACAACAGGAGGACGGACTGAAAAACATAATGCTTATGACGCAAATTCATATTTTTTTAAGCTCTTAAAAAACAGTTACAGTGGCAAAAAACGTAATAAGTCGAACAAGTCGGCTGAGCGACCAAAGTCGCTCTAACATTTCTGAGCTTTTTAAAAAAAACTCACTAAAAATAAGCCTAAAAAAGATCAATAATATTCGGTTACATTCAAATATTTAAGTAAGCTAAATATGATGACATCTTCCTTAATTCTATTAAACATTGATTATATCGGTGGAGTAACTGGGTAAGGCCGCCAAAATTGTCAAATATATCACAAAAGTAACACAACAGATTTTGTGTTACCGTTACACAAATGTAACCCAAAAGTAACACATCTTTTGGGTAAAGATGGTTTCATAATGGTGAAATAAATAACCTAAAATAATAAAAGATAAAATTTTTGATTGGGCGAACTGCAGTGCTATTGGAGTAATGAAATACGATTTTTAAACGATTTACTTGCGTACCTTTAATAATAAAATAAAAAATAAAAAAAAATAATAACAACAGAAATCTATGAGTTAAATAATAAAAAGAATACAGAATTAGTTCTATATCTTTTGAAATTTTATCAATAAATTTTCTGAGACAATTCGAATAAGGAAAAAACAAAATAAAATGAAATAGGTATTGCACCTGAATAGGCATTAGCGAAAGCCTCCTAAATCTAATATTTATACGTATACCTAAATAACTTGACTTTGTTTCTTCTCTTTTTATATATTTTTTTTACTTTTTTGCAGACATTATTGTAATTAGATAAAATAAAAAACACTAAATATAACCTAAAGGAGGTAACTAAAGCGTCATGGTTATAAATTTATTTTATATTATTATTTTTATATTGAAGTGATGTCTTTTCACTTTTTTTATTTTGGTCTTGAAATTTTTCAGGATTTAACTTTTAACGATATCTTCTCTATCGTTCTGCGACAGTTAACAGCATGGTCTATTAAAAAAATGGACAGTTACTATACGCACATAAATAGATTTTAATTGAATGGAAGAAAACAATTGACTGCTGATTACATTAGTAAAACATAATAAATTAGTTCGGTGCTAAAGAGCCTTTCGTGCAAGTTTAAGAGGAAATGCGGTCACAGACATCCGACTGAATTTCCTAAGTAGAAAGTCATAATTCGAGGTTTGGGGCTCGCCTATTTCCTCCTCAAATATTGGACCATTTTAAAAGAATATAAAGATATATATACTGTTCTTTTGTTTTCCTTTTTGATTATTGCACTTTTGAGCCTTTTTTTGAAGATTCTAAAGATATATACTGTTCTTTTGCTTTCCTTTTTGATTATATCACAATTTTGAGCATTTTTTTGAGGATTCTAAACATAATGATCTTAAGAATCCTCAAAAAATGCTCAAAATTGCGCTGTCAACAGAGACCTAGTGTACAAATGTGAAAACTATAATGAAGAAAGGAAAAATAGAGGCACAGTAAATATCTTTCTTTTTCAGTTTATGGAATATTTTTTTATATTGTTCCAATATTGGATGAGGAAAAGCGCGAGAGCCAAACCTCAAATTATGACTTTTACGAAATTCATTCGGAGGTCTGCGACCGCATTTCCTCTTAACTTACACTTGGCTGGTTTTCACTATTAAAAAGAATGCGTTTGTCATACCTACAAAATCACACTCAGATACATACTTTCAAAATTCAGTTCAAATACCATTATGAATGCGGCTTTATAGATCTACTGTGTTACGTAACACATACTTTTGTGTTACAATAACACAAATGCAACACAAAAGCGACACAAATGTAACACAATCGTAATACAAATGCAACACAAAAGCAAAATTTCTACAACAATTTTCGGTTATATTTCGGTTATTTATTACAATTAGGTACTAATGGGCGATTTAAAATATACTTTTGACCTCATCTCAAACAAATATAATACAACAACATTAAAATAACAGTTTCTTACCTCAGAAATCACATTAAATCATTTTTTTTTACCACACGAACAATAACGTGACGCGCACCTTAGGCTCCTTCACTGGCGAATAAATATGCCTACCTTTTTTTTTGAATTTTTTTCGATAACTGTGTTGCCATATTAATAATGCGTTTTGCACTTTGTCTCTTTAAATAGTAGCTTTGGGGTACAAAATCATCACACAAATGAATCGTAACACAAAAGCAAAAGCCATTGTTTTATTTTAAAATATCGATAAAACTATTCAGTTACAGGTTTTTCGCAAATATCTTATTATTTTAGCAGGGGCATATCATCTACTTCTTCGACGGTAATCATATAATTTAGATATACTCTACAATTTATTGAATATTTTAACCATAAGATACTGCACAAAAAAACGACAAAAAAGTCACACAAAAAATTGTCAATTTTGGCGGCCTTACCCAACTGAAATGGATTGTTAATTTATATTAATGATGACATACGACATTTGATTAATTGATCTAATGTCGTATACCGTTTCTGTCGTATAGATTTACTATTTTGTAAAGAATATAAATTACAGTTTACAAGGATATTGTAAATAAGTATTATGTAAATTATTTTTGATTATTTTGAGTTTTTATTTATGCACGAAATTAACATATTTTTTTTATGGATAGTTCGTTTCGAAATAATAGGTATTATTTTATATAAATTTAAAAACATTATAATAATTGTGTAGACATTAATTTATAGATTTGGTATTCACTACAGTATAGCACATTAATAAAAGTTTTTTTTTTATAAATCTGGTGTGGTATTGATCATTAGTCATAACGCACTGGTTAACTATATGTGACACATTATCCAATAAGCTTACCTGTTTTGTGTTAATATAGTATATGTACAATGACAGTAATTAAGATCTCTTTAATATGCTACACTGAAGTGGATAGATTAGGACAGACAGGAACACTTAAATCTAGCTTAAGTTACGCTGAGCTGGAGTACATGCATTTGGGATTCAATACGATCACACGTTCAATTTTCAAATGATGCATCATTATTATATTCTGGTATTATTTGACCTCTTTTCGAAAGCTGAAACGGTACTTGAAATCGTAAAACTATAATTACTCTATGCAAATCACTGGTATTCATTTGCTTCAAGTTATATTGGAACCCGACACTAACATTGTTGGGCTAAGGCTAGGCAAGTGATGATGAATCGTAAATCTGGTAATGAAAGGAAATGCCCTTTAATTACCAGGTTTACGATTCATCAATGCTTTTTATTACGTTTGACATCAAAGTATTAAAGCCACAGTTGACTTTCGTTTTATTCGGCTTCATTCATTTAACTTAGGGTGTATGCGGCAGATTTACAAGACAGTTATCTTATCTTGTGGAGGGGCCGAGAGACAACTCGGACACTTCGACCCATTGGGATCTATTGTGGTAGGTTAGATAGATACTAGAAGTTAGTTACTCGTCCCTATAGGTGACATTTCAACAAACTTCGGTTACAAAATACGCATGGCAATATTAATCAATAGTCATACAGTGTTTCAATCCTCTTGAGAAAAACACAAATAATGTATCGACGGACACATTAGGCGTAGCTTAGTACCTTGCATTCTCATGGAATGATTTCTATTGAATAGTCACAAATGAGAACGCTGTATTAGTACCAGCGAACACTTCCAACCCTGACTAAACGATATCGAATCCATTGATGTGCATGTGAAAGTTTATTGTGTGACTGCGCATAATTTGTGACTTGTCAAAATGTCAAATCTGCATACATTATGCAGTTTTATAATATTACTCTTTTAGCGAGCTTTATGCCTATAAATTATGTGCCAAAATTTTAATTAGACCAGATTAGACGGTGGAAGTTTTCGGTATTAGAATGGTGGTGTTTTAAACGACTCATGTTGCCTTACTTAAAATGGCGGATCAAACTGAATAGGTTCCGTCTAAAATGGAAGGAAGACGCGGGTTCTTGCTATAGATAGAAGGACTGGAGAAAGGTCTTTCTTTGTTCTATCTTGGGACGTTGATGTTTAAATGGACTAACGTTTCCTTACAGATCGAAATGGAGGTTTCGTCTAAACTGGAAGGAAGTTGCCAGGATTCGCGGTAGATTGAAATAGTGGTAATAGAGAGAATTTTTGTAGTTTAGAGGTTCATATGAAAGCCCAAGCATGGACACTACCACAAGTAGCTATAAGCATCAAAACACGATAACATACACATCCGAATATATTTACATATTTTGTACCATACATTTATGTGTTATTCAATTAAATATTCCACATAAATTATTTAATTTGATATTATATTTTTAGAATGATTAAAAAACTGAAAGCAATAAAATGAGCATGATTATAATTATTTACTAAAGATGAATTAAGATTGGTCTACTTAAAAATTAATTGAATTTTACCCTTATCATATAAGATATTAAAAGATTTTCATGGTATAAGTTATAAAAAAAACAGATCTAAGATATAATCAGTCTATCAAAAGAACTAAAAATGAAAATAAAAAGCAGAACGTAAAAGCTGACGAAATTAGAGAAAATAAAATATTGTACATATATTAACTTTTGACTGAGCTAAATGGAATTTATTACCAACTTATTCCTAAAAATCTCGAAATAATTCTTCTTTAAACACTGTTTGTTTTTTATGTTATTTCGTTTTCTCAACCTGAGTTAAAAAACTGAATTCTGTATTTGAATGCGTTATAATTGGCGCTTATTAACAATTTTAAAGAAAATGTCTTTATTAATAATAAAATAGATCTTTATAAATAAGAGGAGAATAATAGCTCCATTCATAAGTTTGAAATACGGAAATATTTGAGCAGGAAATACATCCATCTGACCAATATAAATAGTTAATAGAAAATTCATAACATTTTATTGTAATAATAACTTAACACCTTATAAAACCAACATACCAAATTAAACTACATTATAGCTAAAATAACACAATATCGGCTAGGAAATATTCATAATATATGAAATTAATTATAAGGTAAAATTAAGCGTCAATGGAGGTGCTGGCGCGCCCTTAGCAGACAGTTCCTCGCTGATTAATTCATATATTTAACTACCTTATGAGCTGCCTGCGAGGAATAAGTCTAAGTATCCAAAAACTGCACATTTATGCTTGTTCTAAGTCTGATGGATAGACATCTTCGACTGATGGATCAGAATTGGCCTTAAATTGTCAACAAGCAGTGAGTAAGCTTGGTGACCAATGCCCGTTCCTTTTCACAGGCTGATATTTAATTCATTGGCAATCTATCAGGTGATGAAAGTGTTTATGTATGCGACAACACTTTTACTATGCCTGAAATGGAGAAAAAGAACAGCTGTCCCTTACATTGTGAGTTATTTGAAAATAATTGTACTAATCAACAGATTTCTTCGTTTAAAATTATTTAGTACTTTCATCCCCTGAAATATTGCCAATGTATTGGACACATCCTGTAAAAAGAAAAGTCACCCTTATATGGCAACAAGTATTAGCCTTGCAATAAAACAATAAAATACGGATGTCGGGTTTTACAGGATATATAGGAAAGAAGACATATATTTGATTTCATACGAACCTAGTTCCCTAGTGTGTTATGTAACATAGGCAAGAAAATATAGTTGCCTACAATATGAGATAAAAAATACTGAAATGGAGCTACACATAATACATACAGAGTAAAAACAAGGTTTTTGCACCTTCAACATTATAATAATAAATTTACTGTATTTTATTCTACCTAACGTAAATTAATTTAGGCATTTATGAATGGCACCTTTTATAAGTTTTAAATCGAATCTGAATTTTATTCCACTAGTGAATAAAATTAATTGATTTTAAAATTAATTTATTAAGATTTTTCAATAGAACAAAATTATTTTCAGTGTCATTTAATTTTATTTATTTAACCGTCTGTAGTTTTCATTCACTGTTATATTTATAAACTGTCATATCAGATATTATACTAATTTTTGGATGCCATTCATAATGTATTTTATTTAATATTAAAATTAACAACAATGGCAGTGGGTAGATTCTTAATCTAATAATATTATATCGTATAAATAATTTTATTGATACAATTAGTATAAAGATGGCAACATTAGTATGTTTTCAGAACTTTTAGCTACATGGAGTTTTAAGAAAAGTTTTAAGTTGGCTTTTTACTAAATTAAATAAATATAATGGTCTCCACCATTGTATTTATTTTATTTTATAGGTAGTCTAATTTTCAGAAATCGTGTTGCTAAAAATATCTTACACTGTGAACACAGTGGTCGCTATAGTATATTTTATTAATACAAAGAGATTCATTTAAGTACATTTACCGTTTAGATCTCCTCTCCTGAAGCCATCTTTTATTGGTAAAGCACCAATTATAAAATACTGATTTGAACGTTTACAATAAATAAGCTTCGTAACAGTTACATTTAATCGCAAGGATATAGGTTTTTTTGTAGGCATTTATTGCAATATATCAATAGTAAAAAACAAAGATTGTTTTCTTAAGAGCCATTTGTTATCGCTTTCATATGCATCATTTTATTACATTGCAATAAACATACAAACATCGCTGCTTAACGTTATATCTAACAAGGTTCTTCATCGTCTGCATCTGTGTGTATTTCATAACTTGATATTGTTATTCTTGAAGTTTCAGATCTTAAGTGTGTAATTTCCACCTGTTATGAAAAGTTATAATCAGTTTTTATTCATAATTTTTAAAGACTTAATGCAAATGTTATTTTTTTCTAAAGGCCCATCAAAATGTGTGCATGTGACCTTAAGTTCATAGATTCATTCTGAGGTCACAGATGACAGAGATATTGCAAAATAGCTTATCTTATTGACTGCAAATATATTGAAATATAAGGGTCAGTTTAGTCCTATGTTTGGGGTCGGCACTCGCCGAATAAAATATATGTACAAGTACCTGTAGCAACTTACGACATTTTGATGGTACCTTTTTATTTGAGCTATAAAAACGAGGCAATCAAGTGCAAGTCAATAAATTTTAATGTTTTCATCAATACCTAACTTTACTAAAATATTAATGCATTTTAATTGATGTTAATTCCATGTTAGTGAAGTCGTAGGGTAATTATAAACTTGAAAACTTAAAACTAAAACATTTTATCATACATCGAGATGGATTTAATTAGCCTTCATAGGTGGCGCGATTCTTAATATTTATGTTTTAAGCTTTTTATTAATAATTTACCTTCGACTTATAATCCATATTTATAATATAAAATCGTACAGTATAAAATTCTTACCTTTTGCAAGCAGTTATCCATATCAAACTAAATTTAAAAATATCCGGTTTAAGCCAGTCATGGGTAAGCTTCAAGCATGATTTCTACTATTTTAGTAGGTATTTCAAATAATGGTAAGACTAAATGGTAGAAATATCAGAACAGGCAATTAATTTAACGAAAAGGTCACTATTGTTTATCTAAAAATAATTGCAATGGATATTCATACGCTACTGGGGGATACAAGGCACTTTTAAAATATTATTACATATATTATTTAGTGCGCATTACATACTACCCATCTAAAATGGTTAATTTTCTGCTTACTAGATGAAATGATCACTTGAACACTAAGTTAGGGCATAGTAAGTCGCACGTCAATGGTAACAAACAACACCTGTATAAGTAAGCTGGCCTATAATTCTATAGCAGTTCTTAATGACGATGGGGCAGCTAAAGGTCAAAGTGTTACCCCCAACGTGCGGTAAACTGCACCAACTGTAAAATGTTTAAGTTTAGTTTTGTTACGGTTAATTAATGAAGTTTGCTGTTAAATTGTCTGTAGCTGAGCTTATTCTACAATAGTATTAGATAATTATAAGGCGCCCAAGAATGTTTGGAAAGTATTGTTTTCCAATGCTTTTTTTTATGTGTTTAAAGGAAAGCCAAGAAGATATTTTTAAGATTACTAATGTCTATCTATATCCGTGTTGGGTAAATACTTTATGGCTTTTTTTTCCTTTACTGCAGAACTAGGGACTTAAAGGGTTAAAATATTCAGCAAGATTTTTTCTCAAATGTTTATTCTACATGTCGGTCGTTTTAAATAGTTAACAACAACAAAATATACATTATATTGATATATAGTAACAACGACGAGAAACGTAACAGTTTATACACACCAGAGTACGTTTTTGTAAGGGTGACCGGTGGAGAAAAAACATTTTAATCTGTATTGTATTATCATAGTCACTTTTATGACAATGACATAATTTTCGTATTGCAATAACTAACACGACTTCGTCCATTTCGACAACCATCATTCTGAAGAAGTTCCTTCCTGTTTACTGTTTACTTTTTCGCATTTTTACTTGTTATCTTAAGTTTTTATTGATACTGCGTGCCAATCAAACTGTTAGGCGTCGTCCTAATACAAAGCGAAAATCGCGCGAATACGCGACCGCCGCGTTCATTTGTATGGCAAACCGGCATAATTCGTCGCACCGGTGTAGGGCGATTTCCAAATTTGCCTTACAAATATACGCGACCGTCGCATATTCTCGCGATGATCGCTTTGTATATTGGATATTGGGTTCTGCTATACGCAGATGGCCATCCGTCGATAGGCAATCTGAATCACTTTCGAAAAATTGTTAGTTTCCAAAAAGCATATGTGAATATCACATATTTATGTCCTAATCAAAATAAAGTTCACTACGTAAGTTGGTAATGCATTTAAGTCAATTTTAACATTAAATTAGGTGTATTTAAATTGATATACTACTACAATAATCGATATACAATTTGTACTGTACCAGTGATCCTACAATGAACACATTTATTTTTAATTATCGTTTAATTAATTCTTATCAAGGAAAGGTCACCACTTACAAAAAAGTTTTAATTTAGTTTTTGATCTGTAAGCACTTTTACAATATTTGAATATAACGAACAAATCTATTCTACACATTAGAATGGTCAGTTTTATAATTACAATTTTGTTTATTTTCGATTAAGACATAATATGTATTTTTGCGAATATTTGTATATAGAAAATGCTTGCATTTGACCTTAGCCTTGCCTATAAGCTGTTCAAATAAATGTTAAGTTTTTAAAGCCGTCGGAAATGTAGTAACATTAATATTTTATAACTTTAGTTTTGTTAAAAATACTTACAGATCTCATACAGTTTCATAAATATTATTACACTCACATGAAAGCGGATTATATGTATTTCAAAAGCGAACAACGAATTGCTTTTGTAAACTGACAACCTTTATTTTTATTAATAGCAATACATTAAACGGAAGTTACAAGTACGAAAGTGGTAGTTTTTGGTCAACTTAGTGTTGGCAACACTGGATCTCGTGGCAGTTATATTTTAAAAAAGGAAGTCCTGATTTCAATTGTCTTTTTAATTTTGTACTTTAGCAACGAGTTGATATGACTTCTTAAGAACGATTGGACGCGCATACTCTAGTCTGCAGACAGATAATAAAATTACAAAAAACTAAATTGTTAGACTATCAGCAGTTGAAATAACTACGGTTGCAATACCGGCTTTATTCTCTTTGAATGGAAATTACGATCTTTTTAACGCATCGATTTTATTTAAGACCATTAATCTTTGAAGGAGACCAAAATTCAACGAATTTCTTTTTGCAGTGTGGTTCATTAATTTAATACCAGTTTAATCGACTGTCGTATTGAATATGACATACGACAACTGATCAAACCGAACATTTTTTTAAATTGTTGGTAAGCCGGTATTTAAATACAGGGTGTGCAAAATGGTGATAAATAGATATTCGTATATTCACGTTATTCACACATATTTGTTCATCATAACACCCTGTTAATCTCTAACTCCACTAAAATGTGTCGAGATCAGTCGATTGCTGAATATGATTAGATGAAGTCAGTCGAAACCTTTATTTTGGGACTTATTTAATGGGTTCACTGTAATTTTCTAAATTATAAACATAGAAATAGCTGATTTTATTTGATTGAAAAACAATGTCTTGAATTTGGTACAAACGTTTTTGGAACAAAATAATTACAAAATTAATATGACTAGTTGCACACACGACTTTGCTGTTGTGATTGATTAAATTAGTTTTCAATACCAAATTGTGCCGCGTCGACAATATCTTACCCGAAACGGAAGATAAAAATATCGATGAAAAATATAAAATATTTGCTATTTTTTACAGATATTGTTATGTTTTCAGAAATTACTATCAAATAAGTCCCAAAGTACAAAAAATATATTAAAATTATTACTTACTACACAATAGCTAAGTTACATAGTCTAAAAACATTTTTTGTTTAAAAAAATGGGTCCGTTCTTTTTGGCAATTATTAAATATTTCAAAAACTGCATACAACATACATTTCATCTAGCGTTTTATTTACGATATTTTTTTCAACAATAAAACGGCAACACTTAGTTTAAAGTTAAGTTACCGCGATATGCACGCGACAGTTATTATTGCTTAATTTTATTTAAAAAAAAAGAGAAATTCCGGCGCCATTTTTTCAAAAAAAGCTTTTATTTTTACGCATTCCTTAAAATGGAAGCACCCAATTTTATGTTTTATTATTTTTTATTAATATATTGAGATTGCCATGACAAAAAATGTTCCTAAAAAGCTAGCGTCGTAAAAACAGAGTTTTTAAGCGTTTTAAATATGTTTATTGATATTTAATCATTTGTAATCCTTTTCTACTCTCTCTTTTAGATGCAACTAGAACCCACCGTAAGCAGCAGCAGCGTCCAAAGAAAAGGGGGCATTCATTAATACGGCTTATGCACTAAGATAAATAAGTAATGCATAGTATAACATGACGTAAGGATACAAAGTAGTAGGTATATGTAAGCGTGTTGCGTCTTGTTCCAGAAATTGTTACGACAAAAAAATGCCACGTAACATCGTTGACTGGATTTGTCTCATAAATCCTCAAAACTATCAGAATAATATTTATGAGATACTGTCAAGATATTACAGAATTGTGATTGATATAATTATTTTTAAAGATAGAAGTTACAATTTCTGGCAACACCATTTGAGTCCATATGAAAGGTAAAAATAAAAATTCAATAAAATACAATAAACAATATTACCAATTTAATATTTCAAGAAAAAGAAAATCACATTATCAAATTGATTTTTTTTCGCTTCCAAAATTGAAAAAAGCTTGTGTGCGCGGTAGCGCCACCGCCAAGTTCGGTACTAGATAAATTTTTACCGTTCATTTTCGCATCGGACAAGAAGCTGCAGCGTGTAAAATGTTTGTCAGTATTGTTAGTATAATATTAAATCCATTACCAAATATTGTGATATTATTTACTTACCCGTGCCCTTAAATAATTAGTCAAAAGTACTAGAATTTTGGAGAGACAGACGATTTTATTTATATGAGAACCATAAAATTAATTTATTAAAACATGGGTTACTATTACTATTTGCTGTGTATAAAAAGTAAGAGATACTGCAACTGTATCAAATAAAAATACGATAGTAACCCAGTCTCTCGATCTAAAATTATCGCAAAATTAATATAAAAAATTGTCCTTGTAAAGTACTGTGATTGGTTAAACAAATCTTACTAAACGTAACACGCAATCACAGCAGCTTACACGCCCTTGACAATTCTTCAAATTTACTTTGAGATACAAAACAAAACAGCTAGAATTTAAGCTACAACTAAAATTGTTTAATCAATCAATCCGTCTCTCTAAAATCAAACTAAACACCCTTGAATCAATCAGACAGCTCAACAATAACTCACCACTTCGCTGGTAAGACAGTTGATGGTGGTGGGAGGGAGAGAGCGCGCGGGCGGCAGAGGGGCGCGCGGGGAGCGCCGCCCCTCGCGACTGTCGCACGGCGTGGCACCTCGGGCTGGAGTTATTGGGTAGCCTGTGTAAAAAATCATTTGAGTGACTCTTGAAAAGAAAAAGTAATACTACTTTTCAAGAAGGCCTGCTCGGCAAGGCGTTTGTTTTAGCTTATTGTAACGGGATAATTGGCTTCAAAATGTAAGGATTAATTCGAAAACGCTTATTATTTTTGCTTTCGATTTTCTATTGGTCAAACCAATATAAAAACAGGATAATAAAATAAAAATAAAACAGCGTATTCTTCAACAGATATGGGAAACATTGAAATTGAAGCTTCATATCAAAGCGGTACAATAGATATATTAAAAAAAAACAAGATATCTTAGGTTTTATCGGTAGGATTTACCGATAAAACCTAAGATTTACCAAGACCTACTGGTAAAATTCAGAAATGATCGATGATAATGGCTAATTTCGGCATTTTACCAGCAATCACATGGTACTCGTAAATATTAAGATTTACCTCAGAAACTAGTAAATTTAGAAAAAATAATAATGAATATACAAACTATGATACGAAATGATGATAACAAATTAAATACTGATTGATTAGCTTCACCAAAGTGACTTAAATCTTAGGTTTTACCTGCAAATCCCAGGTTTTAAATATAGTTAAAAACCCAATCACTTTATTCAAATATCGGTTACATACCTTGTTCACTACTACTGGACTCTGTAAAGCTGGGCGTGCCCTCCGTCCACGTTGGAGTGGAGCCTTCCACAGACATGGGTGGCGTCCAGCACACACTGGAAAATATATCAAAATAACTTTTAAGAATTCTGACCACAATAGACCGGCGACATCGGGCGAGTCTATTGTTATTAACGGATTCTAGGTTAAAAATAGAAAATAAAAATATTCCTGTCTTGAGGATCGAACCCAGGCCCGTGCCCTGTTCAGCAGATGCAGCCGGGCTTGCGACCACCGCTTGCTAAATTAAACAAATTGGTTCTATGCGTTTTAGCGTGTTTAATGGTTTCTGTATAATAAGTAACACAAGTTAGTTTTTCATTAGTGGCGCTAACAGCTTCCCGCCGACATAAGGGGGCATGGTAGTGCCCCCGCAAAGTTATTGTCACGTTTTTATTTATTTTATTAAAGAGTTACACTCTAATCAATAATAAAAAAAAAATGTTACATATGATTTAAAATGTCTTTACCTGGCATCATTACTGCGCGCACTACTCAACGCCGCCGGCGTCAACGCCAAAGACGACGCTGATGACGTAGTCATGACGCTAGCAGCACTGGAAGCGCCCCTACGTCTCCCAGACGCACTTGACGACGTCGTGGACGAAGAGTTCGTGCGGCTCGTCCGCGGCGGTGGCGCCTCTTCGAAAGGTGGTGGGGGCGTCGAACAACACGATAGCGGAGCGCCGCCTGGTGGTAAGCTAGCGTTACTACTTGGACTAGCAAGAAAACATGTCTTAGGGGTGAGGGACTATATGTGGTTATGGCGTGACGGGTGTGGAGGTAACAATAATGATGATGAACACAGGCGCGGATTTCTGAATTGGTTTTGTTAGTGTACCTACACATTTAGTAACTTTTCAACGTACAAAACTTTATAACAATGCAGTACGTAATTTTTTCCTGCCGAAAAAACTAACGCAAAATTACTGAGGGTAATGTAATTTGCGACGTGTTGATTTCTAGAAACCAGCATGGCATGAAGAGGGAAGAGACATTAGGTCATTAGAGTTTGTTTCACGACACGTTAAGGTTACCGTGTTAATCCGTTGAAATGTCACACAAACATGGAGAGAGCTTTATATTACTTTTGACGTAATTTGGTCATTTCAGCGTTCCAATACAAGATTATCTACGCCTGTGGGCTTAGTCAAATGGTAATCCAAAAATATTGAAGCTATTTCTACATTCAGGCGAATTATAGGCAATGCAGTGATACTAAATCCTAGATGGTTCTATTTCTATATAGTGAGACATGAAAAAGGATCTATTTCTGCAAGTACTAAGTGATATATTAAAAAAATAATCGACAAATGTTTTCTATCTTACTAAAATAATACTAAAATGCCGTGGAATTCCAAATCTACTAATAAAGTATGGATTAATGAGAGGCATTTTAGTTTTACTATAGAAAATACTTTTTGTTTGTTAAGCGTATTCAGAATTGTACAGTCTAACTTTTTGAAGTATTTACTGAATTAAAAAGAAATAGGAGTAAGGATAATATATTAAATAAAGTCAGGATGAAAGAACGATTTTTCTTCTGTCATAGTTAACAAAGCATCAAAGAATGAAAATATCTACTGTTTAGATATCATTTGAAGCTTCGCCCAGCTAGTATTGCAAATATTCCGGACCTCTGTATTAATAAAAATTCTAGAAGTCGACAAAATGAGATGTATATTATTTACTCACTGAAGTTTGTTTATTTATGCGAGTTAGTATAGTCAATAATGGTCTTCAAAATGTTATCATTAAAAACGAGAGAAAACCAGTTTTTCCGATTTATTCCATACAAAAGGAATATACATGAAAAAGGGTATGTAATTTACATACAGTGACCGATAAAGTAGCAACTAAATACATACAAATAGATACAGTTAACGAGTTATTTAAAAAGGTTGCACTATGTTAAGGAGAAAAGGAGTTTAATAAAATATAAAAATTCAACGACCGAGCAAATACAACGGTAGGTAAATATAGAAAAATGGCAGTAATTACGGATCACAACACAATCTAGAAACATGTACATGCTTGTCTAAGAACAACAGTGTTTACTATGGCTTCGAGCCTCAACGAAATAAATCTTCAATCCATCTTTGATATATATCTTCAATCCTTTCTACATTATTGTCTTGTAATTTTAATTTGTTCTTTCTTTTCCATTTTTTAGGGCTCATTACTTCCTTCTTCCTTATTTTTTACTTTTGCGTCAGTTTCTTGTCATAATTCTTAAGTTTCGTCTACAACTTCTCTTCAAATTCTTTCTTCATTCTGATGATCATCTTTCTCTTATCCGATTTCCTCTTAAAGCTCCCTTTCTTTTTCTGTCTCGGTATCTTATTTGGCGTTTTCATTAGAGGAGTCTCTGAAAATTGTTTGATTTTCTCGTGGACATTACCACTTATTGATGTTGAAACTACTGGATTTATACCCGTTGTTGCTAAGGAGAAATGCTTTTTGTCAATCGAAGTCAGACTACCGTGAGTATATTCAATAGGCTCAAACATTTTCTTAGTTTCTTTGACTAATCTCTGCGTGTCAATGTGCTTTTCTGATTGTTTACTGTCCTGTGATGAAGATATGGAGCTTCTTCTTGAACTGTCTGAGTCGGTTTGGGCTTTAAAAATATGTTTTTGAAACATATCGATTTTAGTTTTAGCTTTCTTGTGACATATAGCTTCGTCTTTCGTCATTCCGCGTTGATAAGTTCTAATTTCTACTTTTGGTTTAGGTTTCTTCTCTTGTAAACGGTTCTTGTCTCTTTTTGATTGAGTAAAGTTGAGTTTTTTCGATATACCCGATATTATTCCTGGCTTGGAGCCGTTCTTTTCTACTTTAGCTTCTAACTGCTTTTCTTCGGCTTTAGGAATTTGTTCCACCTTCATTGACTCAGCTGGAGCTACTTTTCTCAATGATCTGGCCGCTGATATCAGATCTGAAGATTTCACATTGTGAACGCTTACTTTTTCATTCGAAGAATTTAAGGTTATTTGAGTTTTGCCCGTCAATTTATCACCTATCTGTGTGACAACTTCTTTGACAAATTGTGATGGACTTTTTGACTGTTTAACTCTTGCATCTTCAACAGTCTCGCGAATTTCTTGAATAACAATACGTTCTTCACTACTAGATTCAGTTAGCGACGTGTCATCATAATCTCCTGAATCCAAATGTTCTCTCAATGCTTTATCGATATTGAATTTAGCCATCATTGAAGTTTGAGCAATCAAATCTTTACCAGGATAAGATCTCTCCGTGATACTATCAGCTTCTTCTACGAAGTCTAGGAAAGAGTTCGAAGCAACTAATTTTGTGATCTTAACAGAACTTTCGGATACAGACGGTGGGATGCGACATGCAGTGGGTTCTTTAAACTTAAAATCATGCCCGTAAAAGCAGAAATCATCATCACTGCTAGTGATGGGTGTCTGCGGAGGGATGTCACTCACAGAAATGCTTAAATTCGGATAATCACCTTTCGTATCGATGCTAGACGCTTGGGAGGTGGCGCCTCCACGTTTAGCTTTAGGGGACCCTCTCGGAGGGACCGGAGGAGGGACTCTCTGCTTTTGGGAGCCTTTCAAGACGGCGGGGAACGCGATGTCGGGCTCTGACACGGCGATGGTCGTCTTAGCCGACGACATAGTGACTTTAGCGGCGGTCGACACCGGCGAGGTCACCGATATCGGCGTAATATGCGCTGTCACATCCGATAAAGAAACTGGCGATCGACAAAAACGCTCAAAATTTTGTATAGGTTTATTAATAATCAAAATACACAATAATAAAATGTATAAACGAAAAATTTGGCACATTAGAAAAACAGATAATAACAATAGAAAATATTAAAAGATTTGTGTATCATTGGAAGCGTAGTTACAGTTACAGACGGGTTTTACGTAAAATCATTAAATATCCAAAATGGCGTGTTTGTATTTATATTTTTTAGATGGAGCTTGACCGTTTAAATAACGTATTTTTTATTGGTGCATCAAGTTTATGAATTAGATATTAAAAATAAATTACAGCATGCAGATTTATATAGACAGGGAGTAAAAAGAAAAGCGAAGATTGATGGTATACCCAATAAGAAAAAAGTTCCAATAAGGCCACAGCAGCATGAAAAAGGAGATAACATGACCATAAGTTTCTTTATATATTTTTTAGGATTTATTTACGGCTACAATTTAATTACTTACCAAAAATGTACAATTATTTCGACAAAAAGGATTGATCTCCAAAACATTATTTTTGATATTTTGTTTTAAGAGCAACTTAATCTTTTTTGTAGTTGAAAAACAACATTTCTGGTAAGAATTTAAACAGCCTCTGTTTACGAAGCAAAAAGCGTAGCAAGGGGTTCAGACCTGTCAAAGGTCACTAAATTGATTGTGGTCAAAAGAAAATTTTGAAAAAAATGTGGTAATCGTTTTGACTCGCGAGTAATCCAATTTACAAACTCGACAGTTAAAGCTGAAGCAACAGTGACTTTATTTATGAAGTATACAAAATTTGGCACCGACGACAAAGCAGCAAATAAATTTAAAACTACATTTAGCCAATTGGTTGATTTAATGTATTCTGAAAATTTAATTTGATTGATCCAAGCGATTAATGGGTGAACAAGTTTTATACAATTTTGATTAAATATTAAATAGTTTATTATCATTTTGAGGTTTAAAAGTGTACTCCTTGCTACACTTTTTGTTTATATTAAAATGTATTGTAGATAGTATATTCTTCATACGAGTTGAACTTTATTGTTTGTTTGTGGTTTGTGAAAGTACAGAACAGTTTTATAACAAGACAATATTTTTCTAACCTCACACATCATCATTATGAATTTTGTGTCATTCTAATATAACATGACACCTGAATTTGCCTGAAGAAAAAGGCAGACGTGTAAATTTAGTTTTAACCCATAGTGCGTCTTATTAGCAGACAAAATAGATAAACAATAGCTTACGCACTAACGGCGTGCAAAATACGCGTTCCATATAAAGATGGCAACGTTTTACCAACAACGCAGCAATTGATAAATTCCTGAAGGAAAAACACAATAGCACTTTCCATCCAAGCTCAGCAGCTGCGCTTGCTGCCACCGGACCAACGACATAGTATTTTATCCCATTCTGTACTTTCGTAACCCAACAAAACATTTTGTCTTCCAAAAAATACTTTTGAATTTTCACATATAACTTTGACAGTTGTCATAATGACAGAACACAATACGACATTCAGTCTCACCTGCTTTGACGCTCGCGACCCCACTCGATCCTGCTCCTATCCGTTTGGTAGCGTGAAAATATTACGTCATATTTGTGAGCAATATAATAATTATTTATTTAATCAGATAACCAATATTTCATAAAAAAAATTGTTTTGTAAAAGAGGTTGCAAACTTGGCTGATGCACTGCCGTACCTCCAAAATTAAACAAAGTTGTTTATATTTTTGTCATATTTTGCAAAATAAATTAGTTCTAATAATAATTACATAGCATCTAAATAATTTTGCCTATATTAGCTAGCTACTGGGAATAGATATTTCGCGTATGAATAAAACCCCTAAAAAGCTTCCAGTCGTGTAATATTTTGAAATAACAAGCAAAATTATTAAACTTTTGTTTGTAAAGGCTCTTCCATACAGGTGCGACGCGACAATGCGACAGTTTTCATACAAATGGTTCTAACTGTAAAGCAATTTAGAAATTGTTATTACATATTAAAAAAGCGTGGTAGCAATGTCGTGTCACGCCTGTTTTCGGGTACCTCATAAATCTCGAATATGACATATTTTTAAATTGCAGAGATAGTAAATAAAACGAATATGTTCCAGCCAACAAAAAATCACATTTATTACCATTGTATATACATAAAATTTTGGTCAAACAGCTCAAGCGATATACATTAAACCTAACAGTCTACCACACAAGTATACTATAACTTACACTGGTTCAGTTTAGAATTCCCGACAAAACTTTTTTTCGCAACAGCCAAAATAACAAAACTAATTTTTTTTTGTAATTTTTCCATCGTAACTCCTAAAAATGCAATTGGAATTGTAGTACTTTTAGAAGTTTTCGTATTTTTCTTTCTTTAAAAAAAAATATACAGTCGCAAACAAAAAGTTTAATCAGTCATTTAAAAACTAAATCTTTAATTAAACTAACATTCATTCATTTAATCTCATAATATTGTGAAGGGTGACTTAATAATTTCTACGGAATATTGTCTTCTCGTCTTGTTTAAATAAAATTATTTTAATCAAAATAAATGGTAGTTTACAATGAAAATAAAATATGAAATGAGTTTTATTGGCATTTTGATTGTGACAATATGTAAATACTTAATTTTTGATTACAGCGGCCTTGTCAACGCCATCATGATTCCACTGTGAAGAAGGTACAGTGCTCCCGTCCGGTATAATGCCGTCCCGCTCATACAGTGGAACCATGATAGTTTTGATATGTCAGTGTAAGGACCCAGGAATGTGACTACTAAAATAGGTTTGTTGATTATGGACTATTTGAAATAATTAAAAGTACCATTAATTTACAATTTTGGAAGACAAGTTCAAATATAACTCAAACTGCAGACATAAATAAGAAATATCAATTTATGAAATAATTAGTTTAAAAACTCAGTTCTATTATACTTTGTGACGTTATATTTTTGGACGAGAAATACCATAAACTAAGGGATTCTATTCACATTCTGTCATTCGTTAATTGAATGTCAGCCTGAATAATACCTGATTACATTTATTTTTCTACTCCTAAACCAAATAGGAAAAGACCTAACGCATCAAAAACAAAAAAAATAAAAATAAATACAGACACCACAAGTAAATTACGATAAAACAATAAAAATAATATTTTTCTAATAAATAATCAATTCATACAATTTTTTTCATATCCCAATACATTCAATCAGTTCGAGTTGTTGTTTTAAAATACTGCACTAGAAGTAATTTTATTATAACATCTGTTCTTATTATTTTTATGAATCAAAAGTGATGTCGTTCCTCACAATATAATTTTATTCTCGACTGTACTGTTTCATATTATCATACCTAAATGTCACATTAAATTAAATTTGCCATTTATACATATTTTTAACTCACAGTGCAGCCTTTTAAAAATAGTTATCATTGGGGCATTTCTTTTTGATGAACTTTCATCAAAACATACGTTACATTAAAATACAAAACACTGTTCAGAAAAGTATTGTACTACTTTTAAAGCAAACTTATTTTGAAAATAACTGAAGTGTGTTCGAAATTCAACGCATTCAATTGTTTTTCGACATATTTGGTACTTCAGACAAAACCATTGTATTATGTACAAAACTTTCAATATATAGGTAGTTTAAAATGAGTGTCGATAGCACAGACATAAAGCTAACTAGATGACATGAATGTATGTACTTCGCGTGCCACAAAACGGAGTGAAGTTAGGATCAATTATCTCAATCTGAGCTTTTAAGTTAGCACTATCGGCACCGGCAATCCACCGAAATCTAGAAAAATGCCTTTTTATGCCATATTAAGCTGTAAAGAATGTATAGAAAAAGTTGGCCGAGGCATTGGAAATTGGAATTGGAAAGGCTTCTGGGTAAGCTCACTCCATCGTCGACTCTGTCTCTGTCACCTATGACTTAGACTAGAGTCAAGAGCAAACCCATCTCAAATAAAACAAAATAAAAAATTGGTATTGGTAAGTAAATTTGTTTTTAAAATTGTTTGTGTAAAAGTGGCACGCTTGGTTTTCATAGAGATGGAGGGACTTCCGTTATCTAGTTAGATTTTATGTCTGTGGTCGATAGTTTTAAAGTACGTCCAGCGCACATTAGAATATCAGCACCTTTCTCATTAGCTAATATTTTAATTAAATCCTCAACCAGTTATGGCTTCTGTTTAATTGTTTTTATTGTGTCTGTAATTACGCCAGATGAGTGACTAAGGCAGATATTTTCATGCTGATCCGATATAACAACTTATTTTTTACACCACGTTATTTGTAAGTAAGTAATTTGGCAATAGGCTCACATGACCAAAATGTAGACGTACAATAGTTGCACTTCTATCTAACTCATTGGGGATAAAAAATTATTTGTAAGTGGTACAATAACTTCTCCTGACCAGTGTATTTAACTTTATATTCTTCTAATAAATAGTAAAACGGTGCACCAGAAACTTGTGTTAGAACCTGCTTTAACTTCAAAAAGAAAACGTACACACAAACATTCGTTCGTAATAAAAATACTGCATAATATATTACATCTTTTAAAATTATAAGTTAACATACGAATAAGTGTAGGTAACAAATCGACTAATCCCGACGTCTGAATTAAGAATTTGAGTGTTTGTCAAACTCTATTTTGGCCTAAAAACCTTACGACGTTAAGGTAGGGTTTAAACCATTCACTTCAAATACTCAATTCAGAAACTGTCCTATGAATTTAGTTTTAATTTAGCTTTAGCAAGTCGAATAGGTCATTTTTTTTTTAAAGTTGTTTTACCATACAAGTATGGTACTAAAAAACCCCATATTTATTTAATATCTGAAATAGATTTATATTAAAATCTCGATCTGGAAAATGTATAAGCATTGTATACATTTTAAGGACTCAAATCTTATATCATTTATTTTTATCTATATCAAAATAAGGCCTTTTTATTTAGTTTAAATATTGACATTTATTAAAATGTATATATTGGCAATATTTAATGCTTTATATTTACTAAAATGTCGACATATTATTATATATCGATAAAAAACGATGTCAAATAGGAAAAGTTGTCTTTGCAAATGCTAGCCAAGTTACAAAAGATTACACACCCCTAGATATATAATAAGGCATTAAAAACACAAAGATACTATGAATATGTCTTTTAACAGAACTACTTCGAAAATTGTAACCATCGATACACAAATACACTTCACTACATTCATCGACTAACATTACATCACTAATTCACAAAACACACTTTCTAACAAAACTTAGGACAGTAATTTGTCTATCGACAATATAATACCGATAGACGTAAGTGACGATATATTTGAGACGGTCGATAAAAGTATCGATTTTTGTATAACACCAAATTATCGACTTTTAAACCTCAATCCGCTGGAGGTACGACTATAATGGTACTCCCGCTGTCTTTACCAGAATATATTTCAGCTTTCTCTATACTCCTGATGTAGACAACTTCTTTGATATACTCTTCTTTCGATTGTGAATCCTGTATATGTTCATCCCCATTCAGTTGTACAACGGACACATGTTCAGATACAGATTGTACACTCTTTTCCATCATAATAGGGGAATCCGGTTTGATATAAACCGTTTGGGTGGACCTTACTTTACGAAATCTCATGTCTTTGGGCAAAGTCGATGTTTCTCTTGCCTCTAAGCTGGGTGTTAATGATTTTCTATAGCTGGAACTCAAGCTTTTCGGTAAAGTGTTCGACGTTTCAGCGTCTAAAATGCTGTCTGTCTTCACCAAGCCTATATCTATGAAGAATTTCTTGAATTTCTCTACGAATGTAGGAGATTTTGCTCTGTTAAGACTGTTGGTTAATCTCTCATTCGAATCTTCTTTGATTTCATCGATTCTAGCGGGTATGTTCGAAGTGCTTTTATGTTTTTCTAGAATGTTCGATCGTCGTTTCCATTTAGCATCTTCGTCTTCGTCATCTATAAAGGGTATGTCTTGTAGGTTGTTCTCATTTCTCGTGTCTACGGCGGCGTCTTTTTTCTTAGGGAAGTTGGTGGTTGAATCAACGTAGATTTGAGGTACGCTGGTACTTGTATTGTCGGTTTGTATTCCACTGTCGGCTAGACTGCCGTTTATATGGGAGCTTCCCGCTCCTGTGCTTAAGACCTTGGTCAATTGGTCGGAGAGAGTATCCATTCTATCTTGAATTGATGCTCTGTAGACATTGTTACTATACGACGGACCTGGATCTCTGGTCAGGTTTGACGTATCGAATTCTATACGTCTAGGGAACGTTCTATCTCTGTCTATCTTTAGTCTGTCAGATAGTACGGAGGGGTACTCAGTAGGCGGCTGTATACTTGGATGCCTCTGATTCCAAGTAGATATGGTGGTGTCAGTAAAATCGCTCATACTGGATCTTATTGAAGACCTAGGCGATAGTCTCGACTGCCTCAAGAGGTCAGGGTTGTAATCTTTAATCGGTCTGCCGATGTAGATACGTCCTGAATAAAAAACGTCTTTGTCAAAATGGTTGTCGAGATGTTTTGGACGTTTTTTTTGGTACATTTCAGTTTATTTCGCTCCCCCGTCGGCAAACCATGCTTTGAACATGTTGACCACCAACACCGTTAGCACAAAAACACATCACATTTCTTTTTTTTTTTTTTTTTTTGTAAAAACGCCAAACGCGGGTAGATATAAAAAATTTGAAAAAAGATACTACAAAGAAAAGAAACGAAAAATAGGACGGTTCACAACAGCGGGGGTAACAAACACCGGAAAAGGAAGGGAGGGGGATAAAATAAACTGAAATGTATAATAATATATAGGTACCAACATAATTCGCATTCAATGTTAGGATAAGTTGGGGTGAAACTACTTTGTTTAAAATAATTGTAATGGTTAATAAATTAAACTAATATTAGTTTGTAATCGAGCATTCAGTTGAAGCGGGTTGACGATTAACAGTAAAAATCATTTGTAAAAAAAATAAGTTTTTATGATAATTTTATGTAAGATTAATAATTAATCGATTCAAATTATTTTATTTTTGGATCGATTTATTAAAAATTAAAAAAGAACTTGAACATGTGTAGATAATTATGTAGTTGTGTTCACTGATCTACTATGCAAAAATATCAGCAATATATGGTTTTGGGCTGATTTTTAAATAGTAATTTTTACTATTCAGACAAAAGGGTAAAAAAAAATCCTAACTGAACCCAAAAACGTCCACAATTTTCACGTATACGAATCGTCAAATCGCTTCAAAAAAAAAATCATCTAAGAAAAAAAATACAGCAAGAGTAGTAAAATCAACGGCATCATACCTGGTGTATCAATCTCCTCCTGCGGTCTCGACGGTTTGGCGATGCTCTTCCTCTTCGACGGCGAGTGTTTCAGGGCTGTAGGCACGAAGATACAAAGGTTAGATGGAGAAGTGACGGCAGGAGACAGGAATATTACTGTGGTTTGAGATTTAAATATGTTTTTGCTTGACTTGGCGGAGGCACTGCCATGCCTCCAGATCAATTATTCTGTTTAGCTTTTTTCCAATTCCGTTGGGATCGGCTTTCAGTGCAATTGTATAAAGCTGAATATCATATTTTTTTATTTAGCGATTCTATCTGAACTCCAAATATTGTTTTCTAATTATTATTATTATTTTTGGATTAACCTGTATCCCGCAATGGGTCAGTTACAGGCTTTTTTATGAATTAAAATGTTACAAGGTTTAAACAAAATACCTGGCACAACTATTATTTACACGTTTATAAAAGTGAACAATTTCTGATGAAAAAGTCAATGTTTTAGATTCACAAGAATGAATTAAAAGTTTTTTTTTTTACTTTATTTTACTCAGACCACAATAACATTCCCAACTATTTACAAAACGTAAAATAAAAACAGTTAAATTTCAAAAAAAAACATCAGCTCACTAATTGAAAAAAAAAAGCTAACTTCAAAAAAAAAAAAATCAGCGTGAACGCTTAATTTCGCAAAATAACTGACAAAATGTTCTCAAAAAGCATTCTAATAAAGTGAAGAATTTTGTGAAAATATGTTAGCCGGGATAGTAACATCAGATATTTTTAATAAAACTATGTATTTGAGAATAGAAAAAATCATAAATTGATATATTACAAGCAATAAATGTTATATAACAACATTAATTTCCGATGTTACCATCCTCAATAGTAGAAAAAGAAATTAAATAAAAACAAACTCGATTATATTTATAACCAATAACGTCATCATAAAACTCCAAGTGACATCATTTCGCATTCGCCATTTAAAAATAAAAACAAAACACGTTAGAAATTGAAATTCAATCCAGAGAATGAAAAAAAGAACAGCGAGCGAAATGACATCTGTCAAACGGAAAAAAAAAGAAGTAGAAACATAGACAAGAAACACGTGCTTCGTCGAAAGTCGAAAGAAACCACAGAGAGGTAGCTAACTACATTAGGGAATTAATGATAGTGAGCTCGGTAGATGGAGCCACTAGCGATGTCAGGTACTACTGTACAAGACCACAACACATTCGCGGGTCGTTGTCGTAAATAATGATTATTTTCATAGACTATTTGTAGGAAAACTACAAGTCAAAGCTCATTGAAGCAGAGTCGAAGCGTCAACCCAAAATGTTCTATATGATATTGACGCCTATCTGCACAACGTTTCTATCGTGATAAAAAAAGACGAGTGTATTCGGCCAAATGCGCTCGTCTTTTGTTAGCCTCTGCGTGAATGTGCTTTGATCCTAAGTTCGAAAACAGTTAAACCACTTTCTCCGAAGTTTATTTATTTGTGGAAACTACCACAATTTTTTATTGCATTGATAATTTTCCTGCAACTCCAATAAATTACACAAATCAATTTTAAATGTGCTTAAACTCTTTTAAAATCATATTTACAACAACACCACGCACAAAATACTGGAAACAATCCAAAAAAACATCGAGGGGTCATTCAACGGTCATGAAATGGGGGAGCAGGGTCACAAGGTCACATCATCATGCTTTGGGACCCCCAAAACAACTGGGACTTACTCAGACCTCCACGGACCCGCGTGAGAATCCGATTACGGACAATTGTCGGGAAAAAAATGGAAAAAACACAGATATTATTTTCAGCTGGCAACATTATTGAAGGGCGTGCATGATCACCGTTATATCATCATGCTATAATGCTATTTGCATCCAATTATATTTTTTAAATAAAATATATATTATATTTAAAAGAAAAAATAAAAGTGCCTAAATACATGCCTGATTATATTGCTCCGAACGAAAAATTAACAATTGAAATAAAAACGAAATTAAATATTTAGTTTAAATAAAAACCACGTTATTCAGCTAGTACCTACAAATATGGGGTTTAGGTGTTGGTGTATGTTTCCCTCTCTAACTTCTAAAATACACTTTCTACTGAAAACATGATACGACTAGGAAGAATATACTGCATAAGCAAATCAATGTTAAATCAATATACTTCTCATAAATAAATGTATACTTGAGCTTAACTTATATTTAAATACACTATATAAATAAATTAATTAATAATATAAATTTATCAAACGAATATGTTGTCTAAGACAAGAAATAAATACATAAAATAAACTTGACTTTAGTGTTGTCAATACCACGTTTTTAGTCACAAAGGAGATATTATATATAATGTATACTTGAGCTTAACTTATATTTAAATACACTATATAAATAAATTAATTAATAATATAAATTTATCAAACGAATATGTTGTCTAAGACAAGAAATAAATACATAAAATAAACTTGACTTTAGTGTTGTCAATACCACGTTTTTAGTCACAAAGGAGATATTATATTTTAACACACCATGCTTTTTATCTAATTAACACCACACTAATACTTAAACTACCGTACTTCCTATGTTGTTTTTACTATAGTATATAGTATCCCAATAAAAACTTTTTGATGCAACCTTTTCTGTTTTGCATGTTTTAACTGGCTGGTAACTGGTAAAATTATTATTTTTACTGCATTTGCTAAATCGAATTTTAAACTGATGGTTTGTAGGTCCATCTTCAATGCTAGAGACATCTTATTTGTGTAGCACATACACCCATATGTTATTTGAATTCCTCTGATTGCCGGCAGTGATAGTCTAACACTAACTATACCAGACATAACAAAAGCTTTTTGGAAAACCAAGATAAGAGCATTGTTTCAGCAACATGTTTCTGTGACGTGGAAACCATGTTTCATTTGACACACAGTTGCTAGCAACACAAACGAATGTTGCAGCAAAAATGTTGAGCAACTTTTGTTAATCAAAATATCGGTTTTAACTGAATGGTTGTTTTGTATCAATTCAGCCTAGCCTTTTCCCAACTATGTTGAGGTCTTTATATACTGATGTTACAGCAACAATTTTGCACAACTTTTGTTAACGGTGAAAACATGATTTTACTAAACTGTGGTTTTCTATCAATCTTTTAGACTTTTCCCAACTATGTTGGGATCGGCATTTAATCGGTTCAGATAAATATCAATATTTTACATGAGGCATGAGGCCTATCTAACTCTCACGACCCAGGAACTGGTTTACACGATACCTCTAAGCAAGACTGGCGTCAAATTAGCCGTCTTTGGCTGACATACGGTTGTTCTCTACAATTACATTTTCTTTCTACTATATATTCCACCAACACCCGCCCCCCTAATCACATCCACACACACGTAAGTACAAGTAAACACAGTAATCCCTACGGTACCTATGTAAGAGGTGACTAGCGTTCGGAACTTGCGATGGTTCCCCTTGATCTCTGGTAGGTCCACTGATGCAACATATACATTGATTGTTTAGTAAGTTTGTTATATTGGTACGCGTGGCCTGGAGATTGGAGTTGGTTTAAAGTTTTACGTGATGCAGCGTTTATTTAATCAATCAAGATTCAGAGTCTTACAAATCTTACTCGACTTGGCGGGGGCACTACCATGCCCCCAGATTGTAACTTGTAATTACATATTTAACATTTACGTTGATACATGTTCTTTTGCTGTGGCACAAAGTAAAGATTCCTTCCAAAACTAAATAAACATGATTTGAGTTAAAAAAAATGTAGCAATTTCTTTTTTATATTGAGGTCTCTTGTTGCAACAGATATTTATAAGTTGAATGTCTATTTCAGTTACATTTTGTTAAAAAGCTGTATATTGTATTTACGTTCAAACTCGAGACCAATTCCTTGATTACAATCTCAAGACCACGCACCAGAACAAGAATGTAATTTTGTAAAAAAAGGGGAATTTTCTTCCGTTTCTTTTAAAACACACAAGGCTACAATATTTTTAGTAGCATATTGTTTAACATAGTTTTAAGACTCCATTTAAGCACATTAAATATAAAAGTAATGACTAGATTTACTTTACTCCTTGAATTTAAATGCAAGAGCACTGTTTAAAATACAACAACGTTGTTTAGTAGCAGGTATGTATGAGAAGTATCTGGAAAACTTTCATAAAACGAAATCTCCCCGGGACGAACTTTTTACAGAACGAAGTTTGACCGGGACGGATTTTTGATAAATCGAACAGTTCTCGGGACGAACTTTTTCAAAACGAACTTTTCACGGGACCAACATTTTTCAGAACACTCTTTTTAAGCCCTTTTAAAAAAAAAACTGTTTGGAGTGTTAAAACTATGTTCAAACACCGCCCCGTACGAATTAGACAACATTAACACGTTAGACACAATGTTAGCATTTAAGAATTGGAGATCAATTGTACTGTGAAAGTTTGAACTGGCATGAAATTACGGTAATGTGAAATTCTATTTGTCTCTGAAGTAAGAAATCAGTCTGCTGACCACTGAACAGTATAAGGATTTAAATCTTCGTCTTTTTTATCCTATTTCGTGTTCAAACTTTCATAGTAACTGTGGATCTACTTATGGGACCTTTTTCAGTATAAGGTTCAATTGGAGATGGGAAGACAATTTAACATCGACAGTTTACAAAATGGATTTTTCTTTTTATGGAAAAGAATAGGTTTATCTTAATTTCAATAATAAAATATGTTGTTTATTATTTTGGGTAGATATATAAAACAATCTTTATCAGAACTTTATTCACCACTAACCCACACTAGGCCAGCGTGGTGAATAGGATAGTTGACTGAAAATTTATTTTTCAACACACTTGCTCATAAAGTGGCTCTAATTTCACCGCAATTAGGCACATAATGAGACCTGTTATCAAACTGTGACTTTTTCATTACTATTATTCACAAGTGAGATAAAGAGATTTTTTTTTTATTTATTGGTTGAGTTGCTTTGTTCTTAAAAAAGTTTCGATACAAAAAAGATCGTGCTCAATAGTACAAATGCAACATATTTCATGCAACTTCGTATTTAAATAGATAATTTCAACTTGTACGTGTTTAATAAATAAAACTTTCACTTAAATATAGCTTTTGTTTTTGTCTGTAATAAAGAAAACTTGCAATTCCCCATTTTGTACGTGGCTAAAACGCTATCCGCGAAAAGCCAAAAAAAAAGTTAACTCATTCTTTTTAGTCTGTGGCCGATCGCTAGAGTAAAAATGTTCTGTGGTGGCCGATCGCCATTGTTAGATGCGCGCGCATAGGAAAACAGATTAATTTTGCCCGCCATTGCGTAAAAAAATTTCAACTCATTTTCACTGTTGGAAATGATTTTTTAGTATTATTTTCTTCTCAAGTGTGTTGAAAAACGTCGTATGATACACGTGTGTATTGATGATTACCGTCCTCGGCTCTCTTAAGACCCTCACCTGACGGCTCGGGTCTCAATGGCGCCTCAGCGGTAATCACCAACGTTACACACTTGTACCATAATGTACTATTTTGTCCGTCAGGTAGAATAAAATATTATATTGGGCACGTATTTATTCTTTTGACACGTAAACATAAAATGACGACGATATAATGCGTTGAAATATCGTGTGACGTCACGCCGTTAGTACACTTTATACTGACATAGTGACGTCACAAGCCCCCACTCCTGAACTTTCTTTTTTGTCTCACTGACAGACTAAATAATATAATAATCATTTTTATACCCAGGAAAGATCCTATTGCCCGCTCCCTCTCATAGTGAGGGTTCCTGTGTCCCAGCAGTGGGAACGCAATATGCTGATTATATTATCAAAATTTATTCATGATTGCATAAACCAAATATACTCTTAATTTAAAAAGGCTTTGCAGCCAACCCATCTCCAAATTAACCTCAAAACACATAAGTTCTATGACATTAGGACTTACTATTTGGTAATTATCTATAAGAGATTAGCGACATGATTAAGAGCTTAACTAATGACAGGATTTTAATAGAAAAAGAGTAAATTTAAATACTTGAAATTATTCAGACTGGTAACCCTGACTTGTAGATGGCAACATTTTAATACCAAAGTGAAAGGAACCTCTTTGGTCATAGAGTTGATAGGCTTTATGGAAAGCATAGAGTAATACTTACACGAAGGTATTTTCTTGAACACGGTCTTAGCCATGAAATCTAAAAATCTCTGCGCGTAGAAACTCGGTCTGTGCACGGAAACTGTGTCCTGAAATTATAGAAAGAAAAAACATTTATAAAAACACCACAAATATGGTATTTAGTCACAAAACTATAGTTATCGGCACCTAACTTGGCAAGGTTTTGGCTTAGTGGGGGTAAGTTCGCGCATAGTACGCGAACTGACCAACCACCGTATAGAGCAAACGGAACGTGGATGCGACGCGATTGGTCAGTCGATCCTTGTGTCAAATGTCTAAACTTTCCCCGCGTCCCGCTAGGTAACCAAAGAGACATTTTTTTTTACCTTGGGCTGTTCTCCAGCTCTGGATGAAGCGGGAGGGCGTGTCAGACTTTTACTGACTAAAATCCACCCTTGTTCCTTCAGTTGCTTGTGCCAGAGCCGCGGTAACTCTCTTTCAAATTTATCCGCGACCCAGAAAAAATGACTTTCACGCATCTAACGACTCATGCCAAGTTACGTGCCGACAACTATACCCTGTGATCATATAGATATTATCATTTATAGCCAATGGTACAACCAAGGCGCAAATAAGCCTTAAACCTTATAGCATGCCAGTATTTTCGGCTTCCCTCATTTGTTCGCAAACATTACAGTTATCATCATCATCATTTCAGCCGAAAGACGTCGACAGTTGGTCATAAGTGCTGCCCACTGAAGGACCGATGACCAGCAGCCTTATTGAGTAATGGATTCGGTAAGGCGAAGGGCAAAGAGTAAGAAGAATCGACCAATCACATGCAAGATGAAAGACGCGATGTGGATTTCCGTCTATGTGATTGGTTGATTCTTTGCCCTTTGCCTTGCTGAGAGGCAAGTTTGTGAGCTTGTAGGGGGTAATCTCTCTATCTACTGAACCGATTTAGATGAAATTTGGCTTGAAGATAGTTTGAGACCCTGGGAAGGACATATGATAGTTTGTATTCTCTTGGGATGTTAAAACACTTTTTACGCGGGCGAAGCCGCGGGCAGAAGCTAGTTACGCAATAAGGCTGATGGCTGCTTTTTAGAAAGCAGTCATCATTATAATTTCAGGCGAAAGACGTCCACTGCTGGACATAGGCCTCCCCCAGACGTCGCCACATTGACCGATCCCGTGCGTCTCGCATCCAGCGTATTCCCGCAACCTTAACCTGGTCATCGGTCCACCTAATGGGATTTCTTCCAAAGCATCATCTTCCGGTTCGCGGTCGCCATTCCAGAACTTTTCGGCCCCATCGGCCATCCGTTCTGCGAGCAATGTGCCCTGCCCACTGCCTGTTTCGGTTGAAATGATGATGACCCTCGCGAGAACTTACCCCATCGTGTATCATGCTCTTCCACGTGTGCTCCAGCTTCTTGCGCAGACGGTACGACTGTAGGATGTCGATGATACCCAGGAACAGGAGGAGACGCTCGCCGCGCGCGTTCCTTGCAGGAATGCCGCCAGGACTGGGGAGTAAAATTTAAGGATTAATTTTATTAAACTAATACTTTAATACCCATTAAAGTCCGAGCACTGCTGATGCTTAATTTTATATGAATTATTACGATAGAGTTGAAAATTGCATACACAAGCATATGGAATTATCTCTTGCATAGCGTTTAGATAAAGAGGTAGACCATGGAAATACTGTTCTACATGTGATATTAAGGTTGCACTAGTCTTTCGTTCTTCTATACAAACGTAGTCTGGCGATTAGTCCACAATACTCTCTTACTTCAAAATAAAAAATGATATCAATTTGTCTCATCATTATCTAGCCCTAGATGGAAACAATAAAGTAAAATCATCTTTGGATGGAAATAAATACCATGAGAAGAAGGAAAATTACAAAACAGCCACCATACAGGGACAGATTAGTAGTTCTACAATGCAAATAATTTTATTATGAAAATATACATTTAGTAGTTTTTTCATGATATCCATACTCCCGAAGGGTCTGTTTATAAAATTTCGCGCGCTTGTTTTAGTCCTAAATCATCATCCATTTCGATACAAATTTGCAAAAGTGCTAATTCGTACGCGAACTAGCTTCTTACTGCTCATCACATCATCTATATCGTTCGCACGTGTTGTAGGATGAGATGGCATGCATTTTAACCTCGCGCACAAAATAGTTCTTGCCGTCGACTAGTTGAACCTAAAGGCCGTTTAGATAAAGAGGTATTAAGAGCGTTTAGATAAAGAGCTCTAAAGAGCGTTTAGATAAAGAGGAAGACGAAGGGAGTACTGTTCTACATGTGATACTAAGCAACAATTTTGTGTCCCGGTTCGAATGGTATGGATACCTGTTTGCAGGCAAGTGAGACATTTCAGCTTTTCGTCCAAAAGCGTCTGCGATGCCTCTGGTATTATGTCATGTCGGCTTGTTCGCCTCATAACTAAAATAGGATCTCCCCTTTTGGAAGTCAGATAAAAAAGATCTACTCACGGCACATCCTCCTCTTCATCGATAGGCTCACTTTCAGCCTGTATGCTTTCCATCGCAGTGGAGTGGGCCACCAGTCGCTGACGATTGATAGATCTGGAACAGACAGCATTTTATTTAGTACGAGGGAAAGGTAAAAAGCTGATTGTATGCACAAGAGATTAAAGAGTTAAAAAGCTACTAAAAGTGTTTGCCGAACCATGACCCAGTCTAAATAGTTCTGAAATATACATTCGACCCTCATGATGAAGACTAACTGTCTAGTTACTAAACTATTCAAATACTAACATTCATCATCATAATCATCAGCCTTTTAATGTGCCAACTGGTGGGACACAGGCCTCCACTCTGCGAGAGGGAATGGGCCGTTATCCACCACGCGGGTCCAGTGCGTCTTCGAATTTTCAATTCCACGATATGACGGTTTTCTCACGATGTTTTCCTTCACCACTTTGAGAGTAGTGGTGATGAAATAATTTACAGAAAGTAAGCTGCCTGCCTGGGTTCAAACCCACGACCTACAGCTTGTAAGTCGCGGCCGTTACCACTGGGTCACCATTGCTCCCCTTTTTTTGCCTTTGGTCATTACTGGCAACTAATATCTCGGTACCTAGCTTAAGGCGGTCTAACTTTATCATGTCATCTATCTATCTCAACTATTTTATTCACTTCGTTTACGTATCTATTTACTGCATTAGTTTTCTAGCTTTACAACAAAATATGATGATAGGTCTCAAGTTTTTAAATGGAACTTGTGCATACAAACAGCATGTTTCTGACACAGAAATAGTTGCAACACACGTCAATGGCAGTGCAACCAACGATTGATCCCAAGGTGTGATATACAACTTTATATTTATTATTAAGCCTTTGCAAGAAGTATTGGCGGCTTAAAACGTCGTATTTTTTGTACTTAACAAAAACCATGCTAAAAACAAACTTGTTCCAATCAAAAGTGTTGTATTTCACACTCTCAGTACATTAGAAAACCTTGAACGAACGATTGAATGAGCGAATGCATTCAATTACAAGTCGATGCATGCTTTTAGATTTCCATACACATTCACATTTTGAGGCTCCAAAGTAAGGATGTTTTCGATCTTAAATATCCACAAATAAAACACTTGATGCGGGAAACTGCTGAGCGTATGTTTCCAGCTACGTACCCCAGGACAAGTAGTGTTATTGCGATTTTTCTCAAATAGTAATCTGGGCTTACGCCCAGTAGATGTCATTAAGTTTTTCCATTACTACACACACTAAAACAACACTGGTGCGTACACATCTTCTTTGAGGAATACAGGCCTTATTTTTTTTGTTTTCTTCCTGCTCCACCACGGGGAGATAGTGCAGTTATGTGGCACTCCTGTCCACTAAAATACGGTGAACTACGGTGTCCTCCTCCCTCCGTAAGCACTCATCCGCAAACCCGCCGCGGCTGTCCAGCAACGGACCCACCTCTGAGGAGTACCCCAGGGACCAAACCAGCACATGGGCGCCAGACGACCCTGAGTATGGCACCCGTGGTCCCCCTGATGTTAGAACTTATTTCATAGCCAACTTAATGGGATAGGTAGTTGTCGTTACTTCGCCTTTAACTCAATTTATTTGACATCATCGTGGCCATCAATTAATCTGACCAGCAGTTTGCTATGTTGGAGTCAGATTCCAGTCTAACCGGATGCAGATGAATACCAGAATTATACATGGAACGACTGCCAATCTGACCTCCAAAACCCAGCATGCAGGAAGTCGGTGGAGTATGTCCTCATAATAACATGAGTTTGTACAATGGAGCCTCAATATAGTTGTTAGAACATGCATAACAAATTAATAGATAGTACATAATAACATACAGTTACTGAGAGAGTTTCTCTCCAGTTATTCGAGTTAATAATACCTAACTAATAGATCACATGACGTTAGAGAAGTGGTGAGTCGATTATCTTTTGTTTGGAGTTCATACGATTTGGAGTGGAAGTTTTTTTATTATATTACTCATTTCAGTCCGAAGTAGGGTTATTAGCTATTACAGTGGAATGCTTCATCTAATGCAGGGTCTATAGTGCTTGAATTGTTTCAACATATTGCTAAGACTGGTATTATATTGCAAATAGATACTTAATAATATAAATTCGAAAGTAACTCTATCTATCTGTTACCTTTTCACGCCTAAACCACTGAACGGAATTCAAAGATTTTTGGTATGGAGATAGATGGCATCCCGAAGAAGGACATACGCTACTTTTGGCTAGCGTAGGTGTGATATGGAACACCGGGGTGGTTTTGAAGTCTGACAGACACCTCGCCCCCCCTCCCTCCCGGTGGACATCCAATGAGGATTTAACACAAAGAAAAAAAAAATGGTAGGTAGTTAGGAAGATAGGTTAGGATAGGTAGGTAGCCAGTTGACGGGAGCTACGCCGCAGGGGTCAGCTAGATTCTATATATATTGCAAAGACAGCTTTCTAACATATAAACAGTGTTTGTCTAGTTCTTGTTACCAAAGAAGTCTTATAGTGCATGTGGCTCGAACTTTTGCTGTTTGTTTAAAAACGGTTTGCAGCATCTTTTTTCCGTATATTAAGTTCGTACGTTTGATTTTAAACTAAAACCTTAGGCGTTTCATTAGCATCAGTCCAAGTAGTAGTAGCCAAACGCGCGTACAACGCATTTATTAATATCACCGATACTTGCACATACAAATAATATTTTCGTCGAACAACCCCACCAAACCGATAACCAACACCCACCACAAAGAAAAAGGTAATAAAATACATAATAAATATGTTAGACGATACTAATAGTAAATATTAATACGTATTATTAATAAAAAAAAACATTCAAAAACATATAAAACTCAATCGTACTGCGTTCGTTTGACTTGCGCGGTGAAATCCTCTCTGCCTTGTTCCGATCTGAAATGGTTTTTAATAAAAAAATAGAGATACAGTACCGCCGCCACCCATAGAAGAAATTTGGAATACATCGAATAATTTATTGTTTTTGGTAAAAAAAATAATATCATTAATAGGCCAATAGGTTCGTCCCCTTTTACATGAGACGACAGACTAATTTTTTTTTTTTTTTTATTTGGTATATTTAAAACACTTCAGAATCGAAAACATTGATCAAAGCAATTAAAAATAAATTTAATATGAATAATATTATAGTGTTTATAATAGTTCCTAATCTTAATATAGTATTATAAAAAGGAAAAAAATCTTCAAATTAATTTATGCACTATGATCAAAAAAGAACTTAAACGATTTTGTCTAGCAATTTTTTATCCTACCGGATTCATAATTTTCAATGTTGACTAAAAAAACTGGTACAATTAAAAAAAACAGATTTACAATACACACTGGCACAGATAATATAGTACTAGCATACAGATGCCTCATCCCATACAAAGAAACCGTGCCGACGTAACCAGCGTTTTTCATCTGATTATACCGATAATTTATTGTAAATCGATCGCGTTCGGTTCCGTTCTACGGCGATAGATAGATCACCATCCAATAATCAATCGATAGGTACATCAAATAATCAGTATAATCAGTACAGTAAGTCGGGACAGTTTCTTTGTATGGGATGAGACCCCACGACACGACATTTTGTGTACTCTGTGGCTTATTTTGAGTACACTTTTCTCTCTCTCTAATATATGGCATAAAAACTTTTTTATATAGCAATTTTATAGATTGTTTTATTATTTCATCTATGTATTAATTAAAATTCAATGTTGTTTAGTCTAAACACAGAAATTCGAACAGACCGTTTTTTTTTATACTGTAGTCTTACAAGAACAGCAGTACAATACACACTGGTATTAATTTATTTTCTATTTTGAGTACTCTGTGTCATATTTTGACCACACATCTTTCTCTCTCTCTAATCTATGGCATATTCTAAACACATAACTTTAATAACCAACCTCGTTCTATTAAGTCCCTTCCGTGGTTCTCCTTCGGCGTCATCGCCGTCGCTTTGGCCGGAGTCCGTACGTTTTCGAGCCTCTGTCTTCTCCCTTTGAGCTTCGTCGAGGTTGTGTATGCCGACTAGGAGAGAGTAATCCATGATCTGGGGATGATAAAAATAATCTTTGAGTTATTATAATCGAAAAGAAATCTCTTACACCTTATGGGTTATTGAGAAAATAAGTAAAATTTAAAAACCCCTAACACATTTTTATTTCATGCTACATAATTTATCTAGTAGTAGACACGCTTCGATCGACAATCATTGAACACGTAATTATAACACGATATCTTGCGAAAACACCCCGATTCAAACAGTAAAACGCCCATAACTTTAGAACGGCTGAGCCGATTTTCATCAAAACATCTAGTCACATCTTCCTAAAAAAAAAAAACAAAATTGGTGCAGCCGTTTACGAGCTATAATGCCAGACAGATATACAAACACACAGATACACACGTCAAACTTATAACACCCCTCTTTTTACGTCGGGGTTAAATAGACATATCAATATACAAAGAGGGTAAGTTCACAAGTTTCTTTCCGAAAACGGGTATCCCAAATAGGCAGATGTTGCCTTTAAGTGCAAATTTTAGTTTTAGTTTGCTTTTTTTATTGTTACCTATATATCTGTAGAAAAGCAGCTTAGCCTAGACCTTAGAAATGAACAATGTAATTACAGGTACACATACTTGACACACATGCACATGGTACATAACACAGATATTTTAGCTTTGTTTCTTTGATTGGGAACGTATTTGCAATATCCTCGGTATGCAGATATCAACAGTTTCTATACATACAATATTTTTTATAACCCGGTATAGATAGTTCAAGTCATCTTTGCGCGCGGGTCTATGTGTGAGTAAGCATGTGTGGGTGGTTGTTTGCACTGCCGCGTCACTGTCACACATATTAAAGCTGTGTATTAACAAGCGTACGCACACATGGCGCCGCGCGCAAAGATGAGTTGAACTATCTATAACGACAAACGATGCGAACAGGAGGGTGACCATAAGCTCTTAGAGTAAGGTTATTTTGAGATAAGAGTAAGTGACAGATATATTCACGTCATATACATGTCCCTTACACACACTCAAAATAACCTTACTCTAAGAGCTTATGGTCACCCCCCAGCTCAGGCCATGTCGGGTGACAATGATGATGAGGAGGTTACCTTAAAGCTCTCCAGCACCCGACAGTCACGCTGCATGGTCTTGATGAGCGCGTTGTACGTGTCCGCCTCCAGGAACAGACCCTCGGTGTGATGCTCCATAAAGTCCAGGTCCTTGTACGTGGGCGACGTCTTTTGACGTTCGCCTTTGTTTGCCTAGAAAGGTGAAAATACGGGTGTTTATAAAGATGTATCACAGATGTATAATACCCAAATATTTTATTTCCCATTTAATAGGGGGCGGGTCCATTGCATTGTTCAAACCGTGCCAATCTGACTCTCAGCACATACTGAGACATCTTTAAGTAACACTTTGTCTGACCCGCGATTTTAAACTTTTTTTTTATTTTATTACTGGGGTAACCTTTAAAAGGCGCCTGGGATTTTGGGTAAAACACAGGGAATGTGGGCTTTCTACCTCACTCAAACCACCCCGGTGATCACCCCGTGACCTCTCAAAAGACCACCCCGGAACCCCCTCTGTGCAACGCCTGTTAGGGCACATCCCTGGGGAGATTAATAAAGCACCTCCCCTGAGCCTCACTGTGCACGGCAGTACATGATCAGCTGTAACACACGGGTCACGCTAAATATTTGGGTGAGAAAGCAGAAATTCCAGAATTCCACATTCTAGATAGCCGGTTTTTAGAGATACAGGTATGACGACGCTCTTTAAAGACGAACATTCTTCTTAAACTCGATGCACTTTATTATAGACAAATGCTGTTGGGAATCTACCAAGTATATTTTAAACACATACCTTCCTCTTATAAGTGGACCCTTTGAGATCGTACTTCTGATGCAGCTTGATGAATGAGGGCAGTAAGTTGTTCATAGCGACCAGTCGCACGTTCTTACTGTTGCATTGGTAGCAATATAGACCGAAGAATTTTGGCAATAATGTGCGTGGGTTCTGGAAAATGAAACACATATTTGTTATTAGTCTGAGAAGCGTTTAGTAGTCCCACTATTATTTCTGGCACCCTGGTATAATCCCCGGCACGTAAGTTGGCAAGAGACGTTAGATGCGCAGAAGTTGTTTTTAGGGTATCTTTGGTAGTAAAGCGGGGCGGGGGAAACGTTTAGGACCGTTCCAAGCGCGCGATTTCTTGGTCAGTTGACACAAGGATCGACTATCCAATCGTGTGGCGTCCACGATCCGTTCGCTCTATAATATGGTGGTTGGTCAGTTTGCGGAATATGCGCAAACTTACCCAAACTACGCCAAAGACTTGCCAACTTACGTGCCGGGCACTATTACTGGACAAAATCCAGACTCCAAGCTGTTGCTAAGAATTTTCTAATGCCTTTATACTTTGTGTGGATCGGGCATCGGACCCAGGACGATCAATAGTTACTCTTGCATCTACTAGACGAGCTAGACATTTATTTTCGACTTGGATGGTCTTGTTCCACGCACTACTGAGCAAAGGCTTCCTCTCTTTGGTCTGTGCGATTCTCATTCAAGGCTATTATAATTTGCTAGGCAGTTTAAGTGCAGGGCATCTCAAGATCAAAGTTCATAGCAAAAGGTTCAAAATCGCTTGAGATTTCGCGTGACACTACTTTTTAGCCGACTTTAGAAGTTTCTTAATTCGACTTTATGTATGTTCACCGATATCTCCGTCAACTGAGGACCGATTAAAAAAAATATTTTATCGTTTGGAAGACTATTTTCCCATATTGGTCCCATTTTAATTTGTTGAAGATCTGATGAAGTAATTTGGAGATATATAATAGAACTCTTCAATTAATGACGGCAAATCTCTCGGGATTACTGCAATCGCATCTCTGTTTATTGTTTATACCATATCATAACATAACATCACACCAGTACGCTCTAAAGGGGTACGCAGATGTGTACCGTTCACCTTGGTACTCCCTCATTTCACCGGTTATGTTAAAGTTTCATGATATTAGGTACCTAACTAAAGAAGTTGCCTATTAGGTACAACAAAAAAGTGAAAAAAAAGAAGGTTTTTACAAAAAAATACTATCGAACCGACTTCCTTTAAAAATAACTTTCTTTTTGTTGGAAGTCGATGTCTTTGATAGGTACCATTTTTTTTCCGTTATGGACACCGACTTCCAAAAAGAAAGTTATTTTCACTTTGTAGTATTTTTTTGTAAAAAAGTTTTTTGGTCTAATACTGTCATGCTTTAAAAGCGTATAGCCAATCCTTAGATCCTTTACAAAGAAGAGATATTGTATCAAGGAATTGTAGGATCTATTAATAAGGTGATAAGGTCCAAAGTCTTACCTGATCAAGGTTCAAGTAGTATCCAGGCAGTAGTTTCTGCAGAAACTCCCCCTCTTTATGCTGCACCGTCTTGATAATGAACTCATCGTCGTTAGTCAAGTAGAAGATGCTGCCACTAGCCCCCGGGTTGCTGAGCTCACGCAGCGGGGCACTGCACATTGACATCTGGTAGAAATCGATTAACATAATATGGTTTGGAGTGGCGCTATGGGAATCAGAGATGGCGTTAGTGTGTTTTGTTGTGATGTTCTTCTGTAGGTTCGACACTTTTATCTGTGATAGTTTTCTGTCGCTTTTATTTTAGCAACCAACCCTAATTTATAATCTTACTGTCCCTAATTGATGGTCAATGGAAGTTACACAGAATCGTTGCAGCAACATGCTCTTCCGTTGCTGGCTACATGTTTCTAGTAACGCTTAAATTTTGTATCTGTAATCTTACTGTCCCTAATTGATTGTAATCAGAAGTTACATATAATTGTTGCAGCAACATGCTGGTCCGTTGCGGTTCGACACTTTTATCTGTGATAGTTCTCTATCGTTTTTATTTTAGCAACTAACCCTAATTTGTAATCTTACTGTACTCCTAATTGATGGTCAATGGAAGTTACACAGAATTGTTGCAGCAACATACTCTGCCGTTGCCAGCAACATGTTTCTACTAACACTAACATTTTATATCTGTAATCTTACTATCCCTAATTGATTGTAATCAGAAGTAACACATAATTGTTGCAGCAACATGCTCTTCCGTTGCTGGCTACATGGTTCTAGTAACACGTATTTATGCTGGTGCAACATGATTTTGTATTACATTGCACACATAGTGTATGCAACAATGCTGGTGACATGTTCCTAGCAACACGGCCGCATGTTGCTGTAACAAAGTAACGCAGCCTTTTGTTAACCACGTCTTCAACGCTTTCCTAAACTTTTAAGTTATGAATGTATTATTCTGAAACCATACCTTATATAAAACGGTTCTGCCTATATTAATACTAGGTACTAGTAACGGTGAACTGATAAAGCCTTATTTAAAATACCGCTTTGCATTAGATTTACAAAAATACCTTTTACAATCCCTACATAGAGACGTCGTCGTTTTCCCTATTGTAATCACTACCGATCACAAATACATAAGATTAATTAGAATTTACCTTGTTTGTGTAAATGAAAACGTGTTTATCAAAAAATAAACCTACGTTTAGACAAAAATAAATAATTCTCTAATACACCTATGAGGAAAAATCGTGACTGATGATGATTGCCATATTACCTATTATGTATACGTTATGTATACGTTGTGTATACGTTGTGTATACGTTATGTATACGATATGTATACGTTATGTATACGTTATGTATACGTTATGTATGTATGATATTGTAAATTAAACACGGCAGATATACCAATATGTCATCTTTAGCACGACTCTTAGAAAAAGATGCACGCAAAACAAATATTTTTAAGTGTTGTGTCAACTTGATCAGTAAGCAAATATGTTATGATCAGTATAGATGCACTATTATTCGCTTTAATTCCTATAAATATATTGATGGAAGAGCAATTGTGTGTGGGCGTAATGTATCTTTTCGTTTTCATGCACGAAATTATTAAAATAGGCTACGTTTCTGTAAAGCTATAAGTTTTTAGACATACCTTGGGCTTGAAGAGATAATGGCGACTAGACAAAATGACTTTCTATCAGATACCGATTGTCAAAAAGTTTAAAATGGTTGGAATTCGTGTTTGGATTTGCCGCTAGGGGCGCTGGTGTAGAGTGAGGTCTTCTAAATGTCAAATTTCATAGTTTTTTGGCTTTACGCGTGTATTTATTCATTACTTTTTAATTGTTTTTTATTTTGTATTATAGCAGATTAAGATAGGTACGGGTTTACCAACCACTGCTTTAATAAAGTTTTATGTTTTGGAAAAATATATACTTTTATTTCTGAAAAAAAGGGGCTGCGGTAAATTGCAGCATACTCGATTTAATCGCACTTTTGCGGTATTGGAAATGATTTTAGTTCTAACATTGCTTCCGTGCGCGTAATTCCAACGTTTAATAGCTATATTTAAGGACCTTACTCGGCAGTGGCGCCAACTGGCGAGCACAAAAACGGAAGCCATCATTGGCGTGCGCTACCGAAATACCACTTGGTCTATCTCAAACATTTTGCAATCGTCACCGCTGATAGAATTACCCGATGACTGAATTAAGAATTTAACGTTGAGTATTTCTCAAACTCCAGTCTGAAGACTTTTGGTATTCAAGTAGGGTTTGACTCGTTCTTAACTCCAAATACATATACACTTTGTCTATACTCCGTATTTGAAATAACTAGTTCTAACTAGTTCTTCTAGTTTGAACAATCCTTTTTACACACTTTTTAATAAATTTTGACTTTTATTGCATTGGTGACATGACAAATGGCAGCTGTAATTAAATTTTGGTTTTGGTAACAGGTTTATGCTTTATGTGCTATCCTTATGTTTACGGAATAGAACTCAATATCGGTTAAACGGGCTGTAACAAGGGAGTGATTTTTCTAATGTTATTTCAAATGGAGTCTTATCCTCATCAACAAACGATCACAAGGAACTACTAGGCTGATCTTTCTATTAACTCATACAATGTGGGTACTTTTAGCAATACGAAGTGCTGAAACACATTTCATTATATTCTACATGCAACGTGCTAAAAACATCTAAAGCTACATAAATACGTGAGTTTGATTAAAATCAGGACATTCTAAGAAAACTATCAAAATCGGTACTAAAACGAATCTCTTCTACGTTTTAGGCCGTGGCTTGCGGTACTGCTGAAGCGGAACGGAACGAAAAGGAGCGTAGCGTAACGAAGCTAGGATATGGTTCCAGAACTGCCTCCCTGAAAGGGTAGGCAAGCTCGTAACACAATTTCCAACAAATGCAACTATAATTCAGAATCAATAGTGACGATCACCAGAAAAGCGCCGAAGCAATGAAGCTTGACGAGTCCGAAGAAACGGTTCCTCTTTCTTATTATGAATCCTGTCTTGATTCTGAAGGGATATGCAGCTGTGAGTAGGCCACACAGTAAAGGGGGAATTAATCACCATTTAGCGAAATAAATCCAGGCTTCCTAACCCAGGCCCAGGAGTCGAACCCGGGACTATAGATATTGACACAGACTGATATAATAGCCCTGTGGACGTGTTACTCCCTGAGACAAATTAGACCCGTGGACACATTAGCCCGGTGGACACATTGGCCAATTGGATACCTTGTACCGGTGAATACATAAGCCTCATGGATACTTTAGGGGCGGGACACACAGAAAAGATGTCTCGCATACAAAAAAGACCGCGTCTCGTCCGCGCCCTGTCTTTTCTGTGTTGCTACGCTTCTATATATTTTGTATGAAAATTTATTGAAGGGGCGCCGCGACTGCGTCCTCGTCTTACGTCTTTTCTGTGTATCCCGCCCCGTAGATCGCTGGATATAGTAACCCCTGGACAATTTAGCCTCTTTTGGTCTAGTTAAGTAGGTCCGTGCTAGTGATGAGTTAGCACTCTCATTGATTAGCCCTTGGACAGTTTAGCCTCTTTTGGTCTAGTTAAGTAGGTCCCTGCTAGTGATGTTTTAGCACTCTCATTTATTAATTGCTTTCCGCTCTGTTCTATAATATCACAAGCCACAGCCTCCAGCGTGAAGACTCGTCTTCGTTAAGCGATTATTGTTCTGGCCTTATTACGTGAAGAATTCGGCAAGGGAAAGAATATCAAAATCGACCAATCACATGCAAGATGAAAGACGCGATGTAGATTTCCGTCTATCTGATTGGTCGACTTTTCATGTTCTTTGCCTTGCCGAATTCATTACCCAATAAGGTTGCTATGAACTCGCAGAGCTGCGACATGGCGCAATGTCAATTGGTATCTTAGCCCATTTTGGGCTTTCAACATGAATTGTTCAAGACAAGTAAGGAGTTCACCAATAAAAAAACACCGTATCAAAAAAAGCAATTCAATTTGGTGTTTATTTTCCTCGCTCGTCGCTCAGATTTCTCGCACATTTCATGTGGAAACCCAACCTGTGGCCGGACAAGGATTATTTGCGTCACTCAAATTGAGTTTAACGTTGATTATGACGAAAGTTTCAGTGATATCATTTTGAGCGAGCAGCGTTTACCTGTCATGGACAGGCTTATATAATTTGAACCGGTATTTCAATACCATCTGTTTTTAACCCCCGACGGAAAAAGAGGGGTGTTATAAGTTTGACGTGTGTTGCTGTTTATCTGTGTGTCTGTCTATGGCATCATAGCTCCTAAACGGATGACTCGATTTTGATTTAGTTTTTTTTTGTTTGAAAGGTGATATTGTCGAATGTTCATAGCTATGTTTGAATAAAATCGGTTCAGCCGTTCAAAAGTTATGGGCGTTTTACTGTTTCAATCGGGGTGTTTTCGCAAGATATCGTATCGTACTACTATTCGTAATATGATTATCACGTTATCCGACCTAGGACCCCATTCTCATTAGTAGCGACTGCTCGACAAACATGGTAGGACTGAAATAGTGCACCCGCTAATTTCTATCCAATGCTACGACTTTCAGATACTGGATTGAAATACTGGATCAATTCATAAAGGCCAGCTTGTATTTTTCTATGACATTACGCAATGTTGCAGCCATCCGAATCCCAGGACCATATCGTTAGGCCGAAAACGCACTCGCAGGAGGCTTACTTAGCGCTTAGAACCAAGCGAGGCACCATGCGAGTAGCGAAGTGGAACGAACCTACTAAAATGTTCGTAACCCGCTGCTGGCGCGAGGTGACTCGCAAGTCTCTAACCAAGCCACATGTTAGTACGTTTTCGGTCTTACAAAAAAACGAGCCTTCAACTCTACAATTACCAAACAGAAGAACATCTACTAAAGCTGCAGAAGGATTAATACAGTAATCTTACTAAGAAGTCATCGGGCTGTATCCCGAATAGGTCGCGGAAGTATCTGAACGCTATGGGCGCGTAGGTCTTGAATTTGAACTCGGAGTAGTGATGCGCTGGCGTGTGATTGGATCCTTCGTGGGGGAAGTTCGTCGTTTCCACGGTCATGAAATCCTGCATGAGGAGATCACGCTCCGGTTTCGATGCTAGCCCGCCGATTGCATGCTGGATTCCTGTGGAAGAAGAAAAAAGTCGTCGTTAGATGTTGTTTCGGTTTAAAACTGATTATTGTCTTTAAAACCGTCTGAAAACAAAACATAAACCTATATGTTGTTCCGACCTCAAATTAGTTGGGATATGGAAAGCGAATGATTCTTGAAAAAGTTGGAAAGTTGAAAGTTGGGTCCATAGCACACCCAAATGGCGCCAATTCTGTATAATAAGAGGTAAATCTATGCCCATCAACCGAGCACAAATGTAGAATAGAAATTGCTGCTCAAAATATCTTAACGGGTACCCGATATCATATTGCCAAACTTGGGAATCAAAGCAAGGGCTTCAGGCTCAATGGTCATTAGATTGATTTGAGATAACTAGACTATCATACATACAACAATCATACATAAAATCACGCCTTTTTTCCCATGGGGGTAGGCAGAAACTAAGGGCGGTTACGCACTACATCCGATCGGAGTCCGTGATTTGAGTGCCGAGTTCTATCCGAATCCGAATTGAAAATGACGAATAGAGTACGGATGCAGTGCGTAAGCTTCTCTACAAGAAGTACTACGGATACTTCGGAAACAAAATTTCTCGGATTCGGATCGGATGCAGTGCGTAATCGCTCTAGTATAGTCATAGAGGCAAAAAGAAAACACAAATGTGCAAATGAGCACATAGAATAGATTGAAGATTCAGAGACATTACTGCTATGGAGCAATCAGCAAATTCAGCAATCTTTCGTTTCAAATCTCGGCAAGTACCACTGTGAATATTGACTTTTATTATTAACTATTTATTATTAACTTTTTTCAAATTAATATGTCCAAGATAAACTTACTCGTAGAAAGAAAGTTTATCTTGGACATCGCTAACATCATCATCATTTTCCTCTTGTCGGCGCAACACATTTCTTTCTCCATACGTAACCGCCCTTGCCCCCGCCACGCTATCACTGACTCCTTTTTCATTCATAGCACTCCTCACACAGTCCATCCACCTTTTCTTTGGTCTCTCTACATATATTCATAATTTTCTTAGTAACATGCGTTTCATCCCTTCTCATCACATGAGTTTGAGTCACACATTTTTATCACAGTTTGGGAGCAATAACCGCGCAAAAAGCGTGACTAAAGTCTATCACAGAGGCCGTGCTCGCCGCTCTGGACAAACGGTTTCCTTTCAACTTTTCTGTCACTGGTGCCACTTTCAAACTTCCTCTAATATAAATACTCATTGTTCACCGTATCCATTCTCGTCACTCCGCACATGCATCTCAACATTCTCAAATCTGCTACATGTAATCTCTTTTCATATATCTTTTTCACAGCCGACATTCTGATCCTGACTTCGCTTACAACGGTGAGGGAAGAACATCGTAAGTCTGTAATCGCCAACCGTCCTTGAGCAAGCATGGTGATCAATACTAATGCCTTCTCTGAATGAAAAGAAGCCTTTGCCCTGGAGTAAGACAGTTACAGGCTAGTATTATTATTTATATCTTCCGTAGCAAAAAAAAACTCTTGATAAAAAAGTGTTCATTAATTCCATTTGTCTAGCTGAAGCAACAAGCAATATGTAATGGTTGACAAGCTAATTAAATTATTACTAAGCTAAGTCATTAGCGACACCACGGTCAAAGGCTACTCTTGAGAAATCGACCTTGAAAATAAATGAATATTGGATGAATAATGTTGAAGAGATTTGTACTTTGTCTCTATTCCTTGTGTAGTTAGTATTCTAGCATAAAACAGGTTTTAATATTAAAAAAAAAACTAAACCGACTTCCAAAACTAAACATTAAAAAGTGGAAAATAACTTTATTTTCGAAAGTCGGTGTCAAAAACGAAAAAAAAAATTGGTAGTTACCAAAGACACCGACTGCCGAAAAAAAGTTATTTTTCACTTTGTAGTGTTTAGTTTTGGATATGTCGGTTTAGTGTTTTTGTTAAAAAGATTTTTGTTTATGTTTTTTGTTTTGGTACCTTATATTACTATGCAAATCATTTATAGCCGGAGGGCTTCTCATGGCGATTCCAATAAGCCCAAATACGACTAGGGCACATTGTTTAATAATGGCGTTCCAGTGCCTACCTTCCAGCTTCCTCATCAGGTCAGTTCGATGGTACCATTTTCACCAGTATCATTTATTTAAAAGTAAGTTTGTGAGGATGGATGGATGTTTGTTACTGTTTCACGCCAGAACGGCTGAACGGATCTGGATGAATTTGGCACAGAGATAGACTATAGTCTGGCATAGCACATAGGCTAGAGTTCTTTATTTTAAGTTCCGATTATCACGCGGGCGAAGCCGCTGGCAGAAAGAAGCTAGTTCGATGTAAAATATTCAGGCAAAGACGTTTCAAGAACTTCCGTACTTCAAAAAATGGCTTTGTTCCGTTTAGTGCCGATCGAAACTTCGAATAAAATATTCAGTGACTTCACTAGGAACCTTGTTTATGTAGTTTTATTCAGCGTTACCGTTGTAAAGGGACTCGTAGATTGTGAAAAGAGGTAATAGCCTAGGATTCCACAGCAAAAATCTGCAGGTACAATATTTATTAATGATTAAACTTAATTTTCATGAAGTTGCGGCCAGGCAACCCCTGCAGTAATCTATTCTACTATCAAGAATCATTCATAAAAATAAAATTTTATCAAAAACCAAATATCTGCAGATTTTTGCAGTAGGATCTCATACTATTGGTACTTATATTTAATAAGGTTTGCCAGTGGTGGCCCAGTGTAGCATCTTCGAAGACGATTTGAATGTCGTGGATTCGACCCAAGCAGTCACATGACTTCGTGAAGAAACCGGCATATCCTACAACCAATACTTCGTAGACATGTACCACCAACTAGTTCTAGGCCCACGTATTTGATTGGCCCAACCTTCTCAAAGAGAGGTGATCTGTGTGAGAAAGTTATTGGCTGATACCAATCCCAAAAGATAGACCGTTATAGAAAGTAGTGTGAATCAGCTGGATTCGAGAAACGCAGGATTGGTCGATATGGCAACGTCTAGGGCAGACCTATGTCCAGTTACGCCAACCACTGAAGTTGCCACTGAAGTTCGGACAGGGTTTGGACAAACCAAAAAGAATTACGTATGCAGGTACCATCGAAACGAAAAAGAGGTGAATTAAGTTAGCTATAAATAAACGAAGTTTTCAATAGGTGGATAGATAGAATATAGGTAATTCATTGTAGGTCGACACCAAAATGAGAGCAACCGTTTTCATGCCCACCAGTTGGCGCTACTGGTAAAAAGAGTAAGGCCCTTATTAAATATAGCTTATAAACGTTGTTATTACGAGCACGGAAACAAAGTTTGAACTAAAATAATTTCTAATGCCGTAAAATTGCGATTTAATATAACATCGAATAAGCTACAGTTTTGCTCAGCCTCAATTTTTTTTTTATAAGATAAAATTTTCCGAAACATAAAACTATTAAAGCATTGGTTGGTAAAACCCGTACCTATCTTAATCTGCCATATTTGGGAAATATCCACAATAATAAAAAGTAGTACATAAACTCGCGCTACACACCCAAAAAACGGTGACGTTTGACATTTTTAATACCTCACTCTACAGAAGCGCCCCTAGCGGCATTCAAACGCGGTAACCCTCATTGTTGCAGGGAACTATTAATTATTTTAGTTTCTAAGCGTTTTATAATCACAAAAGGTTTGTACTGGGTAAACTTTGTACTAAATTAATGCTGTTATCAAAATAGTATGATGTAACGTTTCTATCAATTATTGATTTAGGTAACGACGATAAAAAGTTTTCAGTTGAAAAACAGTGAAATATGGAGGCCCCAGTGAATAGGAAATAATTGTTCCGGTTATAACAAAAAGTTTTAAACGAATTTGATTGATTGTTCTATTGCTGGGTAGTTCAGGGTTTTTGTGTCAGACTGGTGTATTTTTTACCCGACTGCCGATGGAACCCTCCTTTGTGTTTATCAGTCTATGTATGTAGGTATGTTTGTTCCTATGTGGCGTTCCAGAGACCAAACGAGTTGGCCGATTTTAATGATTCGTACGTCAATCGATTCGTCTTAATCTTGCGAGTGTCACTGGCTACATTAAAATTGGAAAATAGAAAAATGGCGGCTTTTAGGCGCCATATTGTGCGGGCCTAATTTATTTGTCTTCCAATCCCATCCTGTGGGGTATCAAAATAAAGGGTTTTAAGAGGCGATTTCAAAAATATATAACACTTATATGTGACATAATTCGAAAAAAATGTTAACTAAAATGAGATGCAAATATGCCTGCGTCTGTGTTTCCGAACGCATTCAACCCGAATCTCTTCAAAGTTAGAGTGAACAGGCTTCTTCTGGATAACCTCACTCCATCGTCGACTCTGTCTCTGTTACCTATGACTTAGACTAGAGTCAAGAGCAAACCCATCACAAATAAAATAAAATAAAAGATAAATAAAAAAAATATTCATAAAATCAAAAAATCCGACTGCTTAAGAAGCGAACTAAAAAGACGTAAATGCAAATGTTTAAATGTACATTATTAATCAAAAAAATCAAAATCCCGACTGCTTGAAAAGCGAACTAAAAAGACGTAAACAAGAAAAAAATCATGCTGTGCAGTCAGAGGATACATCTGGTTTTGGCCAGCCAGCTCACGAATATTTATCCTCCGACTGAACAGCATGATTTTTTCTTGTTTACGTCTTTTTAGTTCGCTTTTTAAGAAGTCGGGTCTTTTGATTGTTATGTTTCATTTTGACGTACGTTTTCTAGATTTGGCTTCGACTAGAACTAGAAAAAATGGGTAATTAGGCAGTTAGTCTGGTTTTAGAGTCATGCTGACCGCCGGCGCTGATAGGTCAATATGTATTGACCGCTCGGCGCCCGCTGTCAGCACAGACGGCCGTCTGAACGAACTACGCGCCGAGCGCCAGCGCCGACGGTCAAAGTGACTCTAAAACCACTAAACCAGCCTGAGACCTGCTATCGCCTCCTTATTCAATTCGTACTCAGGGTATTAACTTACTACTACATTATATTTGCATCATACTTTTCACATTAGGAGGCAAAGGAATCAATGTCATACATCCAAATTATGGCGCAAATTCTTTTATTTTATTTAAAGTCTTTTAATGTTGCTTTAAAATATTTTTAACAACATTAAGGTGTTATGATTTGCTTTAAAAATATATTCTTTGTTTCAATGTTCAAAAATAATAATACGATGAAAATAACTGGCTTTAAAATATTTATTTACTAGCACTCCGCCCGCGACTTCGTTCGCATGATTTCGTATTTTATTCAACTAAATTATGTGCAGTTAGTGAAGGCGAACAAAAATAAGCTATTGTTAAAACAAAATAATAAATGGGATAATAATATAAGGAATCGTAGATATCTACGGTTCAAGTTATGATTTCGAGGACATATAACCTCCTTCTTTTTGGAAAGTCGGTTAAAAATCTTATTCCTTGGGCAATAATAAATTGCCATCATTAGTTTTTCAGAATTACCCCCAGAAGATGTTTTAGGTGTGTCGACGGTTTTTTTAAGAATCTTACGGCACTAAGACGACCACTTCCTCGATTTGGAACTACAAACACAGTGTTGTTTGACGGAGATATCGGCGAACATACACAAAAAACAATTAAGTGCCAAAAGGCAAATTGCCTATTAGGTACACCTAAAAAGTTTAAAGGTTGAATTTCCAAAAATCCCTCCTTAGTGCTCCCCTACATCATAAAAAGAAGCTATGTGCAATAAAATACTTCAAAAATCTTGAACACCCTCTAAATGGTATTTTGGGAATAGTTCCGAAAAACTAATAACAACCTACATTTTTTAATAAGGTTAGTATTTGTACCAAATTTCAAGTTTATTAACCTAAGATCTTCAACACCCCCCTAATCATCTTTAAGGGGTAGTTTCGAAAAACTAATAATGATATCCTTTATTATTTACTTAGGTTAGTATTTGTCCCAAGTTTCAAGTTAATTCATCCAAGAAATGAGATTTTCCAAACAAACTTTAACATCCCTTAAATCGTCTTTTGGGGGTAGTTCCGAAAAATTAACGTTACCTTTATTATTTTGCCCAAGGAATTAGAATTCATTCCAAAAAATACCTCTCGTTTGCTTTCCTACATCAAAAAAAGAAGCCTTGTGCAATAAAATTCTAGTAGGGAGTAGTTTTGAAAAACTTGTAATGACAACCTTTACTTTAAAAACAATAAAAAAATATAAAATATCAGCTGTTAGTATTTATGCCAAGTTTCAAATATATAAGCCTAACAAATTGCCACCTTTAACCTCCATTAGGGGTAGAATTTCCGGAAATCAATAAACTCGTTACTTTTTTTATTAATCAAGAGCGTAAACCACCTATTTTAGATATTTTTCCTTCCAAACCGAATAAATTTCATATAAAGTTTCAACCCCTATTTTATCCCCATAGGGGTAGAATTTCCAAAAACTAATAAATACATAATTGTTTTTTAACTACCTAGAGATTAAATCTAAAATTTCACGAGTCCGGCTTTCAAACTATAGAAATTACATACAAAATTTTAACCCCTTATTTATCCCCGTCAGGGGTGGCATTTCCGGAAATTATTAAACTCATTGTTTTTTTTTTTAATCAGCAGCATAAACCTACAATTTTAAATGTTTTACCTTCCAAACCGAAGAAATTTCGTATAAAGTTTCAATCCCTATTTTATCCCCATAGGAGTAGAATTTCCAAAAACGAATATATACATAATTTGAAAGAAAGAAAAATATTTATTTGTGATCCGCACAGGAGACACGAGATAAGCAACACAAACAATAATAAAAAATTAAAATAAATGACCCCGTGCGAGACCAAAAAGGCTCCTATCTCAGCATGTGCAACGATATTAAAAAGAAAATAACGCTGTGCTGATATTCTGATAGGGCCCACTGTTGATGCCACGGACACATTCACGGAAACGGAACATACAATATTTAAAGCAATAAAATAGAATAAGATAAATAATAACAAAATAGTATAAACACAGAAGGTGAGTCACAGTATGTATGTGTATAACGTAGACAAATATATGAATAAAACACAATAAATATACGACCAAAATCCTGACGGCTCAATGATCATTTGTCGAAACCGTAGACAAACGACAGAGCGCGCCAATCTCTATCTGTGGTCAGCGTCGGCTGTCAAAATAAAAAACGAAATAATGGTGAAAAGATTACTATTATGTAAGACATTTCTGTAAATAAACAAAGTGAAAAGGTTGCTAGTATTCGATAAAACAGAGTTGTGTAAATATTACTGTGTGGTGTAGTGTTCGCCAGAGTGTTTAAAAATTTGTTTTATCTACCTAGAGATTAAATCTAAAATTTCACTTTCAAACTATGGAAATTACATACAAACTTTCAACCCCCTTTTTAACCCCTTAGGGGTCAAATTTCCAGAAACCAATAAGTATGTTCATTCTTTTTATGAACCAAAAGCGTGAATCTAAAATTTCACGTGCCTAACTTACAAACTGTAGAAATTACATGCAAACTTTCAACCCTCTTTTTACCCCATTAGGGGTGGAATTTTCGAAAACCAGTGAATACATTATTTCTTTTTATCAACTAAGAAAATATATGTAAAATTTCAAGTGTCCAATTTACAAACTGTAAAAATTTCATACAAACTTTCAACCCCCTTTTTACCCCCTTAGGGGTCGAATTTCCAAAAACTAATAAATACATTACTTCTTTTTATCAACCAAGAGCGTAAATCTAAAATTTCACGTGTTCGTCTTACAGACCGTAGAAATTACATACAAACTTTCAACCCCCTTTTTACCCCCTAAGGGTTGGAATTTTCAAAAACCAATAAATACATTAATTGCTTTTATCAACCAAGAGCGTAATGTAAAACTTCATGTGCCCAATTTACAAACTGTAAAAACTTCATACAAACTTTCAACTCCCTTTTTACCCCCTTAGGGGTCGATTATCAAAAAACTAATAAATAAATTAATTCTTTTTATCAAGCAAGAGCGTAAATCTAAAATTTCAGGTGCCCAACTTACAAACTGTAGAAATTACATACAAACTTTCAACTCCCTTTTTACCCCCCCCCCCCTTAGGGGACGAATTACCAAAAACCAATAAATATATTAATTTTTTTATGAACCTGAAGCGTAAATCTAAAATTTCACGTGTCCAACTTACAAACTGAAGAAATTACATACAAACTTTCAACCCTCTTTTTACCCCCTTAGGGGTGTAATTTCCATAAACCAACAAATACATTAATTCTTTTTATGAAACAAAAGCGTAAATCTAAAATATCACGTGTCCAACTTACAAACTGTAAAAATTTCATACAAACTTTCTACCCCCTTTTTACCCCCTTACTGGTCGAATTTCCAAAAACCAATATATGAATTAATTTCTTTTATCAACCTAGAGCGTAATTCTAAAATTTCAAATGTTCATCTTACAAATTGTAGAAATTACATCCAAACTTTCAACCCCCTTTTTACCCCCTTAGGGTTGGAATTTAGAAAAACCAATAAAGACATTAATTATTTTTATCAACCAAGAGCGTAATGTAAAATTTCATGTGTCCAATTTGCAAACTTCATACAAACTTTCAACCCCCTTTTTACCCCCTTAGGGGTCGAATATCCAAAAACAAATAAATACATTAATTCTTTTTATCAACCAAGAGCGTAAATCTAAAATTTCACGTGCCCAACTTACAAACTGTAGAAATTACATACAAACTTTCAACCCCCTTTTTACCCCCTTTGGGGTGGAATTTCCAAAAATCCTTTCTTAGTGCTCACTTACGCGACATGAGCAACCTTTCTGCCAAATTTCATTCTTCTAGGCCTAGCGGTTTAGGCTGTGCGTTGATCGATCAGTCAATCAGTCAGTCAGTCAGTCAGTCAGTCAGTTTCTTCTTTTATATATATAGATTAAATAATGGTGCTTTTTATTATTTACTAGCGGACGCCTCGCGGTTTCACCCGCGTAGTTCCTGTTCCCGTGGGAATACAGGGATAAAAAGTAGCCTATGTCACCCGGGGATAGTGTGGCTACCCAACGGTGAAAGAATTTTTGAACCGATGTCCAGTGGTTTTTAAGTTTATTCGTTACATACAAAATACAAATCTTTCCTCTTTATAATATTAGTATAGAAGTATAAATTTGTTTTTATAAATCCATCCTAGATAATTTTCCCTATGAGAAAAACCGCAAATGATAGTGGTTCTAAAACAAAATTATTTTAAGCCCTTTGAAGACTGTAGCTCCAACCGTTTGGCTGTAAAACCTGTCTGACAGACGACGGCGACGGACAGACAGACAGACAGACGGACAGATAGACAGCAATAGGGCTCCGTTTGGACCTTATTATTTTTTATTTTTTTCATTTTTTTTTTTTTTTTTTATCACACGCAAGTTGTTACAAAAGCAATACACACAATTGAATAAAATAAAAATAAGTACTCTAACACAAAGGAAATGGCCATGGGCCCGAAACTTCGACAAAATTAGGAATAAGCAGATTGAAAGTTCTGTGTGACACAGCACAATGTTATCAGTTAATTAAATAGCATTAAAAATTAAATAATGAAACACATAAACAATAATCCAAACCAATAATTACAATAGTATTCGTATACGGCACCCTAAAAAGTATGGCAGAAGAAAACATGTTGTGCCGAACTGCCGACACCAAATAAAATGGGATGAGTACAAAAGAACGATTATAACATCTTTAAAGCGGATTTTCCCTATCTTATTAAATTTGACCCTGTATAGTTCATGCCGATACTAGAAAGCGCGGCAGATTTTAACAAATGTCATGTAAAAACCAACTTCAAAAGAAAAGTTAATTAAATCAAAAAACCCGACTGCAAAGAAAAAAATCATAAAAACAAGAAGAAAATCATGCTGTGCAGTCGGAGGATACATATTCGCGAGCTGGCTGACCAAAACTATAAATATCCTACGAATTCACAGCATGATTTTCTTCTTGTTTACATCTTTGCAGTCGGGTTTTTTGATTTAATTAGTTTTTTTTTTTACAACTTTTTAGTTATATTTTTTTTTTCAATGGCTTTTAAACATATAAGTGGAATATATTTTTGTATATATATATATTTATATAATTGCGCTTTATTACCATGCATTTTGTATGAAATTCGAATGGAATAGGATGCCGCCACCGACATTCTATGTGGTTCGCCATGTCCGCGACCGACGCCATTTCTATGTGGACTGCACCTTAAGTTTCTTAAGTCGGTGTCATAAACGAAAAAAAAAATAGGTGCCAAAGACAGTGTTTTTTTTGGAAGACGATTGTATGTTTACTGCGGTTTCTCAGTAACATACAATAATGTAATTGTTTCCCTTAAAAAGTATATCCCCCACGACCACGAGACAGGCAAAATCGTTTTCGTTATGACAATTCTGATGATGACACACATAAACAAAACAAAGAATAAGGAAAAATATTGCAATAATTACGGCGAATCTGACCTTTTATAGTCAAATAAACTTTGCAAACAGCATTTTTCCTAACAATACATATCCTTCATGTCTTTTCTTTTATAATAAGCACCATCTATGTACTCTTCTATACACCATTTGCGATAACATTAGACGTTTAAATTAGCCCATTTTACAGCCCGGTCAACCGATTTTGACTTCTATTGCGTTGGTGATACGACAAATGTTAGATGTAGTAAACAGTTGGTTTTGGTAACAGGTTTATGCTTTTTATGTCATCCTTATGTTTACGGGATAGAACACAAAATCGGTTGAACGGACTGTAAAAAGATTTGGAAACATATCTAATTTTATTTCAAATGGAGTATAGTATATTCTTCTCTAAGTGTTTGATGTGTAAGTACCTACATACATGAATAATTAATTAAATTACCATGATCATCTCCCTGCCCTTATTTTTTGGGGTCGGTGCACACACCTTCACGCTATCCCCTTTACTCTCCCTTCTTTTTGGGGTTCCGTACGCAAAGGGTAAAAACGGGACCCTATTACTAAGACTCCACTGTCTGTCTGTCACCGGGCTGTATCTCGTGAACCGTGATAGGTAGACAGTTGAAATTTTCACAGATGATGTATTTCCGTTGCCGCTATAACCACGAATCAAATAATTAATCAATTAAATGTCTGGACTTTTAAAGAGACTGTGACCTCGTGAGTTTTTTTAGGCCTTTCTTCTCAGAGTAGTCAGATAGGAAACGCCGACCTCGTCTAGTTTTAATAAATATGATCGACACGTAAAAGTGTTTGTACAAACCAAAAAATAATTTCCAATCTCTTAATTACAAGTTCAACAGCTGATGATTTATGGTTTCAACATCAATTACAAGCTTAAGAATGAATTGCTAATATGATGTTTACGCCCCCTCTTTCACTAACTAGTGAAATGTGGGTGAACTAAACACTACTGCCTACCCGTTCGTTGAATACAGCCGTGATATAATGCGACTGTAACACACTTGGCACTGGCTGATAGCACGCCCTTGGATGTATATCAGCTTCCTATGCGCCACAGGAAACACTGTTGTTGACGATTTTCCTCTGTTTTAGAGTTATTTATAAGCATAAATATATACCTAAGTTTGTTTCATGTAGAACTGAAGTCACAAATTGTTTTACGAGGCCTTTTTTAGGGTTCCGTACCCTAATGTTAAAAACGGGACCCTATTACTAAGACTCCGCGATCTGTCTGTCACCAAGCTGTATCTCATGAACCGTGATAGCTAGACAGTTGAAATTTCACAGATGATGTATTTCTGTTGCCGCTATAACAACAAATACTAAAAGCAGAATAAAATAAATATTTAAGTGGGGCTCCAATACAACAATCGTGATTTTTTTGCCGTTTTTGCGATAATGGTACGGAACCCTTCGTGCGCGAGTCCGACTCGCACTTGGCCGGTTTTCTTTGAAATCCTGAAGCCAAATGCAGGGTTTTGATGTGGTCAAAATCTTCTCCTTCGTCTTTTATTCATGTCGAATTGATAAAAAATTTGTCGGACCAATATTTTCATGTAGCCATCAGAATGTCTTTGTCATTGTCTTAGATCAACATCAAAACATTATCATCATTTATTGATATTAGGCTGAGAATTAGAAGTTTCTGAACTTCAATATTTACTTATATCAGTGGTGTCTCATCCCATACAAAGAAATTGTACCGACGACTTTCTGTACTGATTTATTTTGATTATACTGATTATTATTTGTACATCGATCGCATTCGGTTCCGTTCCACGGATATAGACGGTGATCTATCTATCACCGTGGAACGGAACCGAACGCGATCGATTTACAAAAAAAGTAATCGGTATAATCAGATGAAAAACGCTAGTTACGTGGGCACGGTTTCTTTGTATGGGATGAGGCATCTGTATGCTAGTATTATATTATCTGTGCATACAAGGCCACCTTCTTCCTATTGTTTTAGCAGGGAAGAAGAGGCGTGATTAAACATCTTTATCTGTTTGTGTCTAACTGTGGGTAGCATGGCAACTCCAAAACTGATGGACCTAATTCTGTGACATTTTAATATTGTTATTTCTCGTATTTGCCAAATTGAGTCTAGCTTGGTAACGTAACCGGTCTGATAAGTTCTGTTTCAAGTTTTGAATATCCTAAGTTGCAACTATCTCGAATTAGTTTTATTATACAAAATCATACGCAATACCTAGCCACACCTATACATCATTCATTAGCTATTAATAAATCTGATTTAAAATAATGAATAAAACAATTATTCCGAAAAACAATTCTTACCCCACACAATATCATGCATTAACTTCTTAGCATCCATTTTGAGCACTTAATTCACAGTAAAAGCACAAAAGAACACCATGAAAGCACAGATTTCCGCACAAAACACTTGGGATAAGTCCATTACGTGGCAGGACGGGCACAGAACTGCTAATTTACACACATTATTTCCTTAAAACTGCCAGCTGGATAATAGTGTATTTTCCTGTTTAATTCCAATATTTATATATAATGTTGGTATAGACCGGTCTAATTGGCAGTTGGCTGTTGACTGATTTCGATATCTGTTTCAACGGGAAGCAGGGCCTGAATATCAGTTTTATTATTGCGTATTCCAGTGTTTCGTATTGGTCGACAGTTAGTCATTTTTATAAGGTTATAATAATAATAATAATAATAATCTTTATTTCAACAAAACATATTTTACAAAATGTGTGTGTACGGAAATGGCTGCATTAGTTAAAAACTGTGTCGCAGCCATTAACGCCCATCCAACCAAGAGGGAGACAATAATGCTCCAACAGTATGAAAGAAACGAAATCAATCACAATAATCAATAAGAAATGTCAGAATTTACTTAACCTACATTTAAAATCAAATCATTAATTAAAAGCAAGACAACAATTAAAATCAGAAGTAATAAAAAATAATACAAATAAAATAAAAATATAATTTAAAATTAGACTTATAATTAATTATCATTGTCTTTTGCCGATTCGGCGAACTAAAATCAGAATATTAATTAAATCAAAATAATAATTTAAATCCAAATAAATAATTAAGATCAGAACAATAATATAAATTAATTAAAAAAAAGAAAAACTAATCTAAATAAAAAAGAATTTGAAATTAGGAAATAAATTACGATTAAAACAATAACAAAAATCAGAATAATAATTAAATCAAAAATTCAAATAAAAACGAAAAAACAACGCTTAAATTCCAATTCCAAATTAAAATAGGTGAAGAGTGCGATGTGTGTGTGTGTGTAGTGCATGTACGTGAGGTGTATGTATAGATTGGGCCTGTGTGGTACCTCCACACATCCCCAATCCACGATACATGTATGTGTTGTGCATGTTTACGGAAGGAAGATTTTTAGGGTTTTACTAAACTCTCCAATTCTTCGTATGTGTGGGTGCGGAGCCATTCGTCCAAGAGCCCTTTACATACCCGCAACGGACACGGATAAATGTTAAGTACTTTGTTAACTTTATTGTAAAGCACAGGACTACAGAAAGCGAACTGCCGACGGACCACCTCCAATTTAGCCACGGTTGTGGAACAGACTCTGTCAGTTCTACGCTTACGTCTACCTAAATCCGGGTCAAACGTCATGTTAGAGTGTTTTCTTAACACCGTATTCATAACGAAAGAGTGTCTTACCGTAGGCAGATTCCACAGCTCATACAATTCGCTAGTAGGGAAACGAATGGGTTTGTAAGCCATGACTTTTAAGACAGCCCGCTGTGCCCTCTCCAAGCGTAACAGTAGACTTTTACCAGCACCTCCCCAGGCCGAAATACAGTACGTTAAAATGGAATGAGCAAGAGCAAAATAGACAGTTCTCAGGGTAGAGAAATTGGCGGAGGTCCGAAGATTTTTAAAAACATAGATTAATTTTCTCACCCTAGAGACAAGCTTATTGATTTGCTCACTCCATGTCAACGTGCTATCAACCCAGACTCCAAGATATTTTATGGAGTGCGTGCGCATAACATCAGAACAGCCACAGTTGGCACCTCTTATTGCATGGCACGCATGAGCTGTCAGACAGAAGGGAGGGGCTGGCTGTGAAGCTTTCTTTGGACTAAATGTGATGAATTTAGTTTTATCCAAGTTAAGGGTTAGCAGATTCTGGGTGAGCCATCTCATAGTAGCCTGCAAGGCCGACTCCGCATTCAGGCGAGTCTCGCTCCAGTCACTGCCACGAACCAGGATGACAGTATCGTCAGCGTAGGCCATAACTTTGGAGTTCGTAAGGTCGAGTTTACAAAGCTCGTTTATGTAAACGAGGAAAAGGGTAGGTCCTAAGACACTACCCTGCGGAACTCCGTAGGTAAGAAATGCTTCCTTACTAGTGTAGTTACCTATTCTGACGACTTGGGAACGATCGCTAAGATAACTCCCAAAGATATCCAGCGGTAGACCTCTTATACCAATCCTCTCCAGTTTGAGAAGTAGGAGTGGGACAGAGACAGTGTCGAAAGCTTTAGATAGATCAAGAAATATAGCCATAGACTTATCTTTGTTGTTCAAATTTTGGGCTATTGAATCTACTAATTCTAATATCGCATCCTCTGTGTTTTTGCCCGATCTGAACCCATATTGGTTACTGGCAAGTATATTTTGGGAACTAAGGTAATCCAGCAGACGTTTGTTTATTACTTTCTCCAGGAGTTTGGATAGTATAGATAATACCGATATGGGTCTGTAATTGCTGACACTATCTCTATCCCCACTCTTGTGAATGGGGTGCACAACCGCTTTTTTGAATACTCTTGGGAATATACCAGAGTTAAGTGCTAGGTTGAATACGTGGCAAATAACTGGGACAAGAATGTTTCTAGCACTGTAGATTACAGTTGCGGGGATACCATCCCAACCCATGGCACTGTCTAGACGTAGGCCAGAAATAAGACGTTCAATCTCCTCATTGTCCGTGTCCAACATGGCCATAGAATTAGGGTGAACTCCCAGATTATATGAGTCAGAAGTGATGGTAGAGGTATAATTTGATGAGTTAATGATTTTAGATGCCAGTTGTGCTCCTACATTTGCGAAATAATCGTTGACAGAATCAAGCGATTGTGTTGGATCTGGTGTAATGGTCAGCAACTCACTGGCAGAAGCCTTGCTTTTTTGAAGGTTGGAAATGGTTTTAATGAGATTCCAGGTAGCCTTCGGATTCCTACGGTGCTTTTCAAATTCGTCATGTTCATATTGTCGTTTTAATTTTTTCAAAAGGTTATTACAGAAATTTCTATATCGTGTATAAGTCACTTTAAGGATATAATTATCGGGATCACTTTTTGATCTACGGCACATTGAGTCCCGGTTACGGATGCACCTCAAAAGCCCACGCGTTATCCACGGTTTAATAACTCGGTTTTTGCTAGAGATTACAGAAAAACGTGTATTATTATTGACCACAGTTGAAATCAAAGTAACTAGTTTTGATGCAGCATAGTCAGCATCATTGCTGTCAAAAATGCATGATAAATTGGTTCGCTCAAGTTCGGTCACGCAAGCATCTACGTCAACGCGACGTGAGGTTATAGCTGCTTTGGGAAAAGTCATTTTAAGTTCGCAGAACACTACAACTGGAGCATGGTCTGTAATGAACGAGTCAACTACCAATGTGATAGCGGGTTTGTTGGACTTAATAATTGCGTGATCTAGGCAGCTAGTTTTCCGAGTGGCAAAGCGATGACCAGGCAGCATTCCATGCGATGCAACGGTGTTCAGGTAAATATCCGAAATTGCGTCAGCATTATTGGGTGATAAGTCTATGTTAATGTCTCCCAGAATAACGATAGTTTTAAATGTTTTGAGTGAATTTAATGTTAAGTCTAGGCTGTCAATAAAGTTTTGAATATTTCTGTGCGATGGAGATCGATAAATAGATACTAATGCAGCATCTGAACCAAATTTGAGAATCAGGCAATTAGCACCATGCAAAACTGGTGTCTCAACCGTGAAACTTGTGTTACGTCTTGAATATATGACAATCCCTTCATTTTGGTTAGTATATTCGGACCTGAATGATTCAAATCCAGGAATTTCGGGCAGAAGGGGACATTTGCTTAACCAACACTCCGACAAAACAATGACATCAAATTGTACTTTAGTCCTATCCAATAAGATTAGGAGGTTATTAAAGTTTGCGGTATTGCCCAGACTTCTTATATTTAGGTGGAACATTTTTAGACCACTTGTGGTATTATTAAGGTATGAACCACATTGTTCCGGGGCACACATATACGATTTCGAGCCCGAGAGATTTTCTATTTTATCTATATCATCAGTAATGTCTGAGTTGTCGTCATTCATTTGGCGATCATAATAATAAACAAATTCATTACAATTCGATGACGTACTTGCTGAACCGAACAACTCAACAAAGAGGTTCCGCTAATTACTGGATGGCTAATAGAAAAGAGTGTGACAGCGTAACGCGGCCCGGTTGTGTCATCCCTTCCGTACAAAGGTCCGCATGTGTGTGTGGGTGTTATTGTGGGTTTGTGTAGTGTCAGTACAAATAACAACTTAGCTACTAGTACAACATAAATAAAATTGAGTAAGATAAATACAAAAAATTGCCTAAATGAACACGGTGCAAAAGATAACATACAAGACTCAAAGAGAAGGTACAAAATGCGTAAACTGTTATTGGCTTCCAGACAAACGATACCAAATGAATCAAGATCCTGAGATTTTCCGACGTAACGTGTAGCAGGGCTGGCTATTAGTCACTTTGATTTGGCAGGTTTTGGTAGGTCCAATTCAGTCTTGATCATTATATGTGGATCACCTTCTACTTTACGAAGGAAAATTTTTCCGTTGGCTACCCAGCAGAAACGATAATCATTACTGCTGGCAAAGTCTTTTGCCAAAAACAGAAGTCGCTTCATTTTCGGTGTAAGATTTTCTGACACGAATATGGGTTTAGCCGGTCCATTTATGTTAAGATGTTCAGTAGAAAGTTTACTATGTTTTTTATTATAGTCTTTAAACATACGTAGAAATTTTTCCTTGCCAAGGTTGGTAGTAAAGTCCACGATGATAGTTCTAGTGTTTGAGTTATTCGGTGTTAACTTCTCGTAGAGGTTTTTCCGCGAATGCAATCAAAGAATTGAAGAACTTGTACACCGGATATATTGTAAAATAAAATCACATAGAAAATACATGAGCGCAGCCATCAGGCGATCACATTAGCGAATACAAAAGTCATTCTCCATTCAAAACCTATGACAGAAGTATAGAATAAAGAACCATGAATCAAACAGTGACTGCACAAAGAAGGTCAACATTCAACACTTCCCCTCAATCGCTGTTTGAACTCAGACATCACCGCTGGCTCAACTGGCTTAAAAACCTAAGCCCAAGTTCACAACACAGAACTTATGTTTAGGAGCACACAAAGATTTCGTTAATACATCAGCCACCATTTCTTCAGTAGACAAATAACTCAACGTAATTATATGATTATTCACAGCCTCCCTAACATAGTGGTACCTGATATCTATGTGCTTAGTCCTCCTATGAAACACTGGATTGACACTTAGTTTTTGAGCAGACTGATTGTCATTGTACAAATCAACCACTAACCCAGAAATACCAGTCAATTCAGTCACCAAGTCCCTAAGCCAACGTGCCTCCTTAGCAGACTCACTAAGAGCAACATACTCAGCCTCAGTACTTGATAAACTAACACATGTTTGTTTTCTGCATTCCCAGGAGATGGTGTTTCCCCCATACTTGAAAACAAACCCCGAAAATGACTTTCGGTCTCGTACGTCACCACCCCAGTCCGCGTCTACAAACCCCTCAACCTTAGCATGACCCGACCTACTAAACACAAGGCTAACGCTTTGAGTCCCCTTAAGATATCTCAATAAACGTTTCGCTGTCCTCCAGTGTTCCATAGTATGACACGTATTAAACTGGCTTAAGTACGAAACTGCATACGTAATGTCCGGCCGTGTAAATACACTCAGATACATAAGAGAACCTATCAATTCCCTATATGGAACAGTACCTTCGTCTAACACAATCGTATCAGTAAACTTAACTTTTGGGTCCAAAGGAGTCTGGACTGGTTTGCATTCCGACATACCGAAAATGTCGAGCAAGCGCTCAACATACCGCGCTTGACAAAGCTTAAGAGTTTTATTCGTCCTGTCACGCTCTACCGCGACCCCGAGAATATGCCGCACCGCACCCAAATGTTTAATCTTAAACAGTTTTCGCAAACTCTCTTTCAGCTCTTCAGCCATGCGTGCATCATTGTAACAGACAATGAAATCGTCCACGTACAAAGCAATGTAAATAACCGACTTACCATTTCGTTTGTAGAAGATACATTGTTCAAGTTGGCATTGAACAAAATCTATCGACAGAAGCACGTCCTTCACCCTCTGATACCAAGCTCGCGAAGCTTGTTTCAGTCCGTAGACTGCCTTTTTCAATCTGTAGACTTTATTTTCTCCACCAGGTGAAATGAACCCCTCCGGTTGATACATAAATATCTCCTCATCTAAATTACCATTGAGGAACGCCGTCTGTACGTCTAGGTGGTCTATATGTAGATCCATATCTACAGAGATCGCCATCAACAGTCGCATTGAACTGTACCGTACTACCGGTGAAAACGTTTCAAAATAATCTTCACCATACTTTTGGGTGAACCCCTTGGCTACTAACCTGGCCTTATACCGGGCTATCTTCCCCTCGGCGTCACACTTAATTTTGAAGATCCATTTATTCCGAACCACATTTTTTTCAAAAGGCGGATCCACCAACTCCCAAGCCTGATGTTGATTGAATGAGTCAATCTCTTCCTGCATAGCTTGCCGCCACAAGTCGCTCTGCCCAGAACACAGAGCTTCCTTAACAGTGCGCGGTTCAGCTGGGATCGCATCTTGTGTGTACAAACCCTTAGGTTGTCTAGATCTAAGATTGTACCTCGGTTCCGGAGGCTCCATCACCTCCTCAACGCTATCTTCAAAAAATAAAGTGTCATCGCCGCCATCATCACCGCTCGCTGACACAACCGGCTCAACATTCACCGTTACCGGCTCATCAGTGACAGGCCCCCGAGCTGCATCACCAACCACCTCACTCTCAGGCAAGCTTGACTTCCTCTCACTAGTGGAATCATCAGCTTCTTCCCCTGAAAGAAAGATTTCTATAGAAGCTGATCCGTGTCCAGTTCCTAGCTCTTTGGCTGGGAACACACTTTCATAAAATATGACATCACGGCTTCTCTTTATAGCATGTGTCTTAGAGTCATACAACCTGTAAGATCTCCCATTGTCTTCATAACCGACAAATATATACTTCTTACTCTTAGGTTGTAACTTATTCCGCTTAAAGTCATCAATATGTACATAGGCCTCGCAACCGAAAACCCGCAAGTGGTCATACTTTACCCTATTACCCGACCAAACCTCCTCGGGCGTCTTGCCACCTAATTTACTAGACGGCGACCGATTAATAAGGTACCCGGCAGTGTTAGCCGCCTCAGCCCACAACTTGTGATCCAAACCCGCGTGATATAACATACAACGTACCCGTTCCAAAAGAGTTCTGTTTAACCTCTCCGCCGCACCATTCATTTGGGGCGAATACGGAACAGTGACCTGATGCACAATACCCTTCTGTCTGAAGAATGCGCTCAGCTCTTTGTTTACGTACTCCGTACCGTTATCACTGCGTATAGCCTTTACCTTGGATTCACATTGATTTTCCACGAGCCTAACAAAGTCTTTGGTGACACTAGCTACTTCGCTCTTATTCTTCAAGAAGTACAAGAATACTTTCCGCGAGTGGTCATCTAGAAACGTTAAAATGTACTGCTTACCTGAGTGGGACGCAACAGGAATCGAACACAAGTCCGTGTGCACCAGATCCAAGCACTTAGCCGCTACATCACGCCCAGATTTCTTGAACGGAAACCTTATTTGTTTTCCAAGAATGCAAATATCGCAATTATTTGCAATTTCTGTTTTCTGAAAATCAATAACGTGTGACAGTGACTTCAAGCTGTCATAACTTAAATGACCCAATCTATGGTGCCAAGACTCCTTTGAAACCTCTTTATTTACACTACTTAAAGCTACCGCGTTAGTATGCAGTTTATATACCCCGCCAACAGACCTAACACTAGCTATACAAGATTTATTTTTAAAAATCTTACAAGTAGACTCAATAAATTCCACTCTAAACCCTTTAACCGTTAAACAATTCACAGAAAGTAAATTTACACTCAGTCCCGGAACGTACATCACTTCTTTAAGAGTCAAATCATAATTGCTGAGTTTTAAACACACGTTACCGATACCCACGCATTTCAAAGTCTGTCCACTCGCCACATTTACTTCTACACTTTTTGTAGTAAAATCATGTAACCAGTCTCGCTGTCCCGTCATGTGACTCGATGCACCCGAGTCTACGTACCACGTGTCAGCCAAGAACCGAGACGCGACCATTGCCGCCGCTTTCTGGGTACACTCCTTCTTAACGTGACCAGACTTTCCACAGTTCCAACACCTCGGCTTCTTGTCTTGGCGTCTCTTACCAGACTTATTCGCCGACTTATCAGCAATCAGGCAATCTCCACCTTTGCAATTGTCAGACCACTTTGTATCCTGAAGCAATTTAGCCTTCACAAAATCACTGGTCAGGTTGCTCACACTACTCTCCAAGGCCATGATCATTGGATCAAACCTAGAAGGTAATCCCTGAAGAATAATCGCCGCCAGGAACTCATCGTCAATCGGTTTATTTACAGCCGCCAACTGTTGCGACAGCGACAAACATTCGCTAACATATTTATCCATATCGCCACCTAAGTCGTCCAACTTTACGGAACACAGCATCCGCAAAAGTTTTAATCTTCTGCCTATGCCCTTATCGTCGTACGCTTTCTCTAGGCTCAGCCAGGCATCCTTACTCGTCTTTGCAGTCATCACGTGGGACACGCACGAAGCGTCCACTGACAGGCAGATCTTAGCCAACGCCCTTTCGTCCTTACGCCGTTTCAGTTCTGGACTGGACTTATCGTCCTCCGGATACCCGTCGATCGAACACCAAAGGTCGTCATGGATAAGCAGGTTTCTCATATTAAACTTCCAGAGGAGATAATTCTCTCGCCCCCTCAATCGCTCTATAGAAAAACCACTCACGCTTCCGCCTCCTGCAGACATGGATACCATCTCTCGTTCGCTCATTGTATCTTAATACAATTCTTCTTCTTTAAGCGTTCTGGGCCCATAACCCTTGTTAACTTCTCGTAGAGGTTTTTCCGCGAATGCAATCAAAGAATTGAAGAACTTGTACACCGGATATATTGTAAAATAAAATCACATAGAAAATACATGAGCGCAGCCATCAGGCGATCACATTAGCGAATACAAAAGTCATTCTCCATTCAAAACCTATGACAGAAGTATAGAATAAAGAACCATGAATCAAACAGTGACTGCACAAAGAAGGTCAACATTCAACATTCGGTCCTATGCGATACAAGTCTTTCACCTCGTGGGACTGTATAGGAGCATTTAGGACAGAACCGACCCTCTTCACGGTTTTCAATAAGCATTCCTTGGTCTCAGGCTTAGTCATAGGTATGTTTCTGATCTCCACGCATGTTGATCTCGCACCGCGCTCCATCCGTTCGAGCTTATCTTCCAATGTTGTTATATATTGAGAATTACTTCTCCGTTCTGCATCCAGCTGGGCCTCCAGTTGGTCGATCTGTAATTTCAAGCCATCGTAATTTTCGGATAAAGAGGCGACAGAGTCTTGAATCTTAGTATTTTGCATTCTAATCTCCTCAATGGATTCATAGATTTTGCCTATTTTAGTGATCTGCTCTTCCTTAAATGCTTGGAACATGGATTTCATTTCGGACATAAAATTAGACAGTTCATTTCCGTTAGGTGTTGACGGTTCCTCCTGTTCAGGTTGTCACATTATATAAATAAACATATAAATAATCAGTGATTGATTTGTGAATTCCGAATTATGTAATATTATAAAGCTGAAGAGTTTGTTTGTTTGTTTGAACGCGCTAATCTCAGGAATTACTGGTTGGAATTGAAAATTTATTTTTGTGTTGGATAGCCCATTTATCGAGGAAGGTTAAAAGGCTACATTACATCAAGCTACGACCAATAGGAACGGAGCATAAATAAAAAAAATGCAAAAATGGGAAAAGAAACATTTTTAAGAGCTTCCGTTGCGTGCGCTGCGTAAATGGTTTAAGTTACGCAACAATCATGTATGTAGGGTTGAGACCCTGGGAAGGACATAGGATAGTTAGTATTCCCTTTAGATGATAAAACACTTTTTACGCGGGCGAAGCCGCGGGCATAAGCTAGTCTATACTAATATTATAAACAGGAAAGATTTGTATTTCTGTATGTAACGAATACACTTAAAAATAACTGGACCGATTTCAAAAAATATTTCTCCTTTGGGAAGCTACACTACACCCGGGTGACATAAGCTACTTTTTATCCCTGTATTCCCACGGGAACTACACGGGTGAAACCGCGAGGCGTCCGCTAGTCTTACATAATCACAACGAATGACAAAACAAATTGGAGCTTTAATGAGCTATTTTTCTGTGAGGTACCTACTCGTAACCGGCACGGAGTGTGTGTAAGTGTATGGCCAGATTAATGAAAGTAAACGCCTCAAAAAGATTATCTCAAGATCGTAGGAGATTATGTTCTGAAATTTCTGCCTCTCCCCAAATCCCCACGTGAAAGGAGCTGAGAGTTCGTGTATTTATGAAAAAAAAAACGCAGACATACAAACAACATACGGGTCGAATAGAGAACCTTCTTTTTTTGAAGTCGTTTAAAATCTTGAAAGGTCCCGCAATTTTGTAGCATGTTCGTTTCAACCATTAACGGTCACAACTGTTTAGGCCAGCCGGGCAAGCACGGCCTCTGTGACAGGCTTTAGTCACGCATTTTACCACGGTTTCTGCTCTCAAACTGTGATAAAAATGTGTGACACACTATTCACAGTAGGCCGTGCTCGCCCGGCATCTCTGCACATTATTTGACCTGCTAAAGATCATTTTAAACCCGGGAAATACAGATCGGCGATAGACAGATCACCATCTATATCCGTTCCACGGATATAGATGGTGATCTATCTATCGCCGTGGAACGGAACCGAACGCGATCGATTTACAAAAAATAATCGGTGTAATCAGATGAAAAACGCTAGTTACGTCGGCACGGTTTCTTTGTATAGGATGTGGCAGATACTATAACCAGAATAATAATAAAAAAAACGAATATTCAACAACTGCTTTATTTATTGTTATGGCTTTCAATGAATTTATTCTGACGTTTATGCGCTATTGCGGGATGCGTCACATGACAATAAAAGTGCAATAGTGAACGTAGTTTATTGACGCAAGCGGTGACCGCAAAATTTGCGCGTCTCATTTGTTTTGGGGTCAAGCTTCCTAAGAGCGTCATCGGTCACATACAGCGTCCTTTTTTCGTCCAGATGGTTATTATGACAAAGATACCTACTGATGCCAAATATTTAACACGTGTAATGTTGCATAAAAAGTTCTGACAAATGTCACCAGGAGTAACAGACGCCAACAAGTTAAATTGTTTGGTTTGGGAAGAGATCATTTCTGGAAGAACGGCAGCCTAATTGCGTAAGTGAATTCGGCGGTTTTGACCCCATCAATCGACCAAACACATGCGAGACGAAAGACGCGATGTGATTGGTCGATTTATGGGGTCAAACCTTTTGCCTTGCCGAATTCACTTACGCAATTAAACTGCTGGTCCCTATTTAAAAGTTGAAGATAAAATGCAACATGTTTGCCAAAAATTATATAACGGTAAAATTTTCGCTACAAGAAAATAAAAAGAAAAAAAAATCGCTCTAAAAAGTATGCAACTAGAAAATTTACCGTGGTCGTACCCGTAGAAAAACAATACATTCTGCGACGAAACCCCTATAACCAGCGGACAAACAAGACGCTTCCAACGACACCTCATTTGTCAAATTATGTTTAAATTATGAGTTAAGAAGTTATGAGGGCACAGATGAACATACATAAATACACACATACTGGTCAAAAACATAACCCTCCCTTTTGCTTCGCCGTAGTTGGGAAAAAATTGATAAATGAAACATCAAAATTGTCGGATAGTCAGACTGTCACATGTCGCCTGTCGGTGCTATTAAACAGGCCACTGATTAAGAAATCTCTTCCTGATAAAAAAACTTTTTTGCATAAAAATACTACCGACTTCCAAATACAAAATTCAAAGTGAAAAATTACTTTATTTTTTAAAGTCGGTGTCTTTCGTAGGTACCAATTTGTTTGCGTTTTGGACACCGACTTCAAAAAATTAAGTTATTTTTCATTTTGTAGTTTTGTATTTGGAAGTCGGTAGTATTTTTTTGCAAAAACGTTTTTTTATTTTCACTTTTTAGTAGTTCCTACCTAATAGGCAAGTTAGTACGGTAACTATAACGATAGAATAGATTTCATGAAACTTGAACATAACCGGTGAAATGAGAGATCTGCTTACCCCTTAAGAGCGTACTGGCGTGATGTTATGTTATGAAATGATATAAACAATAAACAGACATGCAATTGCAGCAATCCCGAGAGATTTGCCGTTATTTATTGAAGAGTTCTGTTGTATATCTCCGAAGTTCTTCATCAGATCTTCACCAAATTAAAATGGGACTAATTTCGGAACATACTTTTCAAACAAAAAAAGATTTTTTTAAATCGGTCCACAATTGACGGAGATATCGGTGAACATACACAAAAAAAAAAAAACAATGTCGAACATAGAACCTCCGCCTTTTTAGGAAGTCGGTTAAAAATACAATAGGGCTAAGTGCCAAGCCTACCAAAGGCTACTTCGGTAAAATGCACATATCCTGTACACGTGTACAAGCTATGTAGCTTTTAGCATATAAGAGTTATATCGTATCAGTCACTTCATCAATCTATAAATACCAAGTGCCAACCCTTATCCCAATTCAAAGGAAATACAACCACACAAATAATAATAATAATTTGTCGTTTATTTCGAACCGGCGATAATTACAATAATATACACATGAAAACGAGCTCACTGCCTTAGGGAAACCTTGAACTGCGAACGAATGCTGATAATTGTACGGTTCACACAATTTGTTGGGTTTGTAGCTAAATTAACTAAATGTTGCGGTTACTTGTTAATTGATAGTTTGTATATTCATTATTTTTAGAATCATCATGGCAATATCAGCCTAGTAGCTTCTAACAGCGGAAGTCAGTATTTTTTTCAAGGGAAATGTACTCCTGGGATAATCAACATTGGTTCAGCTGTTCAAGAGTTAATACGTAACAAACAAACTGAGTTACAATGCTGCCATGGCCGGAACACAGGCTTCCTCTACTTGCTCCATGTAGGCCCCTCTTATAAGGATTGTATAGTCAGTCTATAATGTTGCCACTGCTTGGACTCATGCCTCTCTGCGAGAGGGTGAAGGCCGCACTCAGCACTTTTGTGTTTGCGGATGTCACATGTCTTAGATTTTTAAGCTATTGCATAGCTTCTATCGCGGGCCTTGAGCGCGGGGACCGAATCCAGAAATTCCGTAACGAAAACACCTCACGCTCCCCACTCCGACGGGCACGGCGGTGATACTTTGACTTTTAATAAGGTTTTTGAATTCTGTGGAATCTGAGTGGTGAGGGGCAGGGGGGCGGGGGAGTGGGAGGTTTGTTGCACGTGTTTTCGATTTCCATGTTGGTATTTTTAGAATAAAAATTTTTTTGCGGCGGGAGGTAAACGGTTAAGGGGAGGGGGGGGGGGGGGGGGAATCCTATCTTGTTCTCCTGGATGAAGTAGCTGAGGGCAAGGGGGGCAAATTTTTGTCAGAAATGCGCTAACTCCAACCGTTTCTGAGATATGAGGGTTTTAAAATTTTTGTTGGTCGTAAATTTTTTGCCTTTTATCGGTCTCTCTGAGCTGTTTCTGTGACAATGGTGATCAATGTGGACCTTATGATAATGAGAATAAGGGTCACTTTTGCTTGTCAAAGAAAAGCGACCTTATTTCAATGTGAATAAGGGTATTTTTGTTTTGTTTTTTAGAGTTTTATTAATCGTAAATAAATGCGGGTTTGGCTCGCTACGTTTTCGAGTTTTTAACGTTTTTAATTTTTTTGACGCATTTTCCAGGACTGGATCTAGAATAAATGCTATGCAATAGCTTTACCGCGGCAGTCCCCGAGTGCCACACGACTTTTTTTTGGTTGTAGGACATGTCCATCTCCTCACAATGTTACACTTCACCGTTTTGAGGGCAATGGTTTTGAAATTAACTTGTCTGGGTTCAACTAATAAGTCGAAACTCTTACCACCATAAGTAACAAAGCTTCTGATGATGTATTGCAACTTAGGAAAGGTTACATCTATTCTAATATTATAAAGAGGTAGTTGGTGCGGTTGTAGGGGGCTGTAAGAGGGAGACGGCCTTACACTGCACTATTGCGAGTTTGCGGATGTCACATGTCTTAGATGTTTTGGTTTGAGGACATGTCCATTTCCTCACGATGTTATACTTCACCGTTTTGAGGGCAATGGTTTTCAAATTGTGCCACTGCTTGGACACAGGCCTCTCTGTAAGAGGGAGAAGGCCGCACACTGTACTATTGTGAGTTTGCGGATGTCATTTGTCTTAGATATTTTGGTTGTAGGACATGTCCATTTCCTCATGATGTTGTACTTCACCGTTTTGAGGGCAATGGTTTTGTAATTGTGCCACTGCTTGGACACAGGCCTCTGTGTAAGAGGGAGAAGGCCGCACACTGCACTATTGCGAGATTGCGGATGTCACATGTTAGATTTTTTGGTTGTAGGACATATCCATTACGTCACGATGTTGAGAGCACATCAATCTGCCTAGCCTTTTCCCAACTATGTTGGGGTCGGCTAGCCGCACTGGTCGATCATGGTTAAACAACGCTTGACGAGGTCGGTCCGTAGATGGGTGACCATTTCAACATACCGAGTCTCCTCCGTGCCTCGGAAAGCACGTTAAGCCGTTGGTCCCGGCTGTCATTTAAAGATCTTTTACGGGTAGTCAGAAGCCTTAGATCTGACACCAGTCTAGCCAAGAGTTATCGTGTTACCCAGTTACTGGGTTGTGGAGGTCAGATAGGCAGTCGCTGCATGTAAAACTCTGGTACTTAGCTGAATACGGTGAGACTGGAAGCCGATATCAATGAAGTTGGGAAAAGGCTAGGCAGAATGATTGTTTACGTATATTTTACTAACTAATACATTGCTAAATTAGTTTATTACACAATTTATCGATATTTTTGTACGGAACCTTAAATATATCCGACACGCACTTGGTCGGTTTTTCTCATTGGCTGTCGGATTTCCCCCGACGATTTTTTACGGGACTTCTGTCTGATAAAATATCGAACTAACCTGTTCCATTCTGACATTCCTCATCTACATTTAACGATCGTTTGTGTTTCCCTGATGCTTAAATAATTTTGGCAGCTTTAGCTACATTGTTCCGGGTCAGGGACGTCCGGTCGTCCGGAAACGGGCGAACAAGTTCATATAAAATGTATGCTACGTTGAAATTTATGTATGTATTTCCCTATCCCTGAAGGGGACAGTGAAGCATGAAGGTTATCTTATATATGTAGATACTCGTAAATTAACTGAAAGAGAGGGTGCTTTCATCAAAATCAATACATATAATAAATCTGTAGAAAAGTCGTTTTTGTACATCAAAAATATTTCCAAAAAAAATTGGGTGTTAAAGGATAACCAACAGAGCCCATTGCCAGCATTTTCTGATTTAATGTCTGTTTATTTGTGCACGCATCACGTAAAATGTACGAAACCATTGTAGATAACTGTTATAAATAAAAAATGTGCGTAACTTGAAGTATTACTTAGTTTTTAGGGTTCCGTACCCAAAGGGTAAAAACGGGACCCTATAACTAAGACTCCGCGGTCCGTCTGGCTGTCACCAGGCTGTATCTCATGAACCGTGATAGCTAGACAGTTGAAATTTTCACACATGATGTATTTCTGTTACCGCTATAACAACAAATACTAAAAACATAATAAAATAAATATTTAAGTGGGGCACCCATACAACAAACGCGTTATTTTTTGCTGTTTTTTGCGATAATGATACGGAACCCTTCGTGCGCGAGTCCGACTCGCACTTAGCCGGTTTTTGTTTCATCGCAATCAGTTCACTCTATCAAAAGTTATATTAATTTAAAGTGTTTAAGAAATAAAATGATCACACCACACACAATTCAGATACTCGGACAGTTGAACTCCATATTCGATAGATGGCGTTGTGCTTTTGAAGTTATTTTCTGAATGGCGGTGTTAAGATTCTCCGCGAAAGAATGACCCTAGAAAAAAATTGGTGATGCGTGCACAACTAAACAGACAATGGGACAGATATATTTATTTTAATTTTAAATAAATTAATTATGTATTGATTTTCGTTACCAACAGAAGTAAGTATAGTGTTACTATAACACGAAAGAAAATAGTTTTCAAGCTTTAATAATGAAAGTAGCTGATCAAAAATTAACATTAATTTAGTCATTGATTACAATCGGAATCGGACATTAGAGATGGGTAGCTGGCCGTAATTTCAATAACCTAGCTAGGTGGCTATTAGGCATGAAATAGCCAGCTATTTAGCTATTTGGCTATAGGATTTAGTTCGGCTACCCCGCCAAGGGGCTTTCCTCAGCTACCCCGCTATCCCGGTTATCGGCTACGGCGGCTAAGGTGGCTATCGCGACCACGGCTACTTTGTGCGGCTATCCCGCTACGGCAGCTACTCGTTGTATCTTAAACCAGAAGGATATAGTTAGGTGTCGTTACGTGATTTTTAAGTAACACAACAAAACGCGGTTTGCGTTTTGACAACGTTTTACAAACGATCTATTTCACAACTATCTATTCACAGAATAAATTATAACATAATATTATTAAAACTATTTTACGACGCGAAACAACACACACAACCATTATACTCTGGATATTGCTAGCCAATAGCTAGCTATCGTATTCTCGAATACCGTAGCCGTGGCTATTTTTTGAATAGCCGTTATTTAGCTAGTTATTAGAATAGCTACCCATCTTTATCGGACATACCCGATGCATCTCGTGAATTTGGCTGGCAAATACACCAATCACATGATCGTTCTGACTCAGAGTATAATCAGGAAAGAATTCCTTTTATTGAGTCATCGGTGCACCGAAAATAATACAAAAAGTTCTTGAACTGTGACTCGTTTTCGTAGAATGAAATTAAGAGATGATTACGTCATTAATGTGGCCAAAAGTGTGGCGGAGACCTAGTATGGCGACGCTGAATGAATAAAAAAAGAAAACTTCAAAAATACGGAAACAAACCTTTTTACAAAAAAATACGACCGACTTCCAAATAAAAACACCACAAAGTGAAAAAACCGGCCAAGTGCGAGTCGCACTCGCGCACGTAGGGTTCCGTACCGATATCGCAAAAAAACGGCAAAAATATCACGTTTGTTGTATGGAATGGAGCTCCCATACAACAAACGTGATTTTTTGCCGTCAAATATTTATTTTATTCTGTTTTTAGTATTTGTTGTTATAGCGGCAACAGAAATACATCATCTGTGAAAATTTCAACTGTCTAACTATCACAGATCATGAGATACAGCCTGGTGACAGACGGACAGACAGACAGACAGACGGACCGCGGAGTCTTAGTAATAGGGCCCTGTTATTACCCTTTCGGTACGGAACCCTAAAAAATAACTTCAATTTCGGCAGTCGGTGTTATTGTTTTAGTTTTTTGATAGTTGTATTTTTTTGTAAAAAAGTTTTTCTGTGTTAATAACTACCGCAAGATACCCGGAATCCACATTACGCACTTTTTGCATGTCCGAACTATTACATTTCCCACGTCATCACCTGACTTCTGTATCGAAACCTGACCAATGACGTAGATCAACAAAAGATTACAAAAGTGACGTAGATTGTTCAAAAACTCGTGACGTCATGACGTTTGCAGATAAGGTTTAGCAATGTTTAGTGACAGTATTTCACTACTCATATTTCTACAAATAAATATTATCTCTGGTACGTGATAAGTGTATCTGGCTAATCGGTACCGTGTTTTGATTGGTTAGCCGGCTAGCGGAATCGGTGTCTGATTTGAAGGACAGATTAATACTGTCTGTAGTGAAATAATAGTATTACATGCATTATAAAAGAACTTGTAGGTATGCGACATCTAAAGGGCAATGGAGTGTTGCACTGAATTTTTTTTTTTTTTTTTTTAATTCGATTTACTTTTTTTGTTAAAAAAGGTTTTTTTTATTTTTCTCTTTTAAGTTATGGTACCCTAAATTTTCATGAAAATCATTGATATTGATAGCCATAGTACATCTCAAAAAGATTCTAATAAGCCCAAACACGACTAGAATACAATCATTACGGAGTTCCAGTGCCTATCTTCCGGCTTCATCATCAGAGAAGGGGCCACCACGGGAGTATACCCTTTCAAACACAAAAAGAATTTTCAAAATCGATCCACAGTTGAAAGCGAAATCGGTGAAAATACATAAAAAAAAATAAAAATACATACATTCCAACTTAGAATTTCCTCCTTTTTGGGAAAGCGGTTAAGGTGCAGATACTCCTGAGTAGCTGAGTTTAAAATGAGAATCGCATCTAAACTGCTAGTCGTAATTTTTTGGAAAATATGTGTTACATTAGACCATTTTCTTAATAATTTGATCTGAGAAAATTTTGAGTTTTTCGGTACAACATGGTGTAATTAATTTGTAAAGTTATGTCTAAAACGGACAAAAACACGAAATATCAAAAACCACTTGAATTTCTATAGGTTGTAAGTTGGACACGTGAAATTTTAGATTTACGCTGTTGGTTTATAAAAAGAAATTATGTATAAATTGGTTTTTGGAAATTCCTCGCCTAAAGTGGTAAAAAAGGGTTGAAATTTTGTATGAAATTTTTTACAGTTTGAATATTGGGCACGTGAAATTTTAGATTTTCGCTCTTGGTTGATAAAAAAATACATGTATTTATTTATTGTTTTTTTTAGAAATTCTACAAGCGAAAGGTCACTCATATACTCAACAGAATAAACGAAATATATAGATAATATATTTAAACATTAGTAATAATAGATTAATAATTGAAAAACAAAACATTAGCACTGTGACGATACTACTGCCAACTTTTTGCGAATGTCCTCGCGAACTTTTAACTTTGAAGGTTAACCGGTTGATTGCCATCCTGATTTCCAGAAATATCAAGTGATCATATAGGACATTTTGGCATTTATACCATCGCCGTCGCTGTTCGAATGACACTTGGTTAATAGTCTTTGATTGAACTTGGGCAGTCAATCCACTCAGAATATGGTGAAATTTTTGTTAGCAGATCAATCAATCTGCCTAGCCTTTTTCCTAACTATATTGGGGTCGGCTTCCAGTCTAACCGGATTCAGCTGAGTACCAGCATTTTACATGGACCAACTGCCTATCTGACCTCCACAACCCAGTACCTGGGTAACACGATGCCTCTTGGCTAGACTGGTTCAGAACTCAAGCTTCTGACTTCTCGTTACGACTGTCAAAGATCTTCAAATGACAGCCGGGACCAACGGCTTAACGTGCTTACCGAGGCAAGGAGGAAACTCGGTATGTTGAAATGGTCACCCATCCATGCACCGACCTCGTCAAGCGTTGCTTAACCTTGATGATCGACCCGTGCGGCTGTTATTATTTAGCCACGAGCTATATAGCAAACTAGCTGACCCCCGGGGGATAGTAGTATGCGCTGCCTACCCTGCCTACCCTACCTACCACACCAAGTTTACTCAACGCACGCCAAAGAATGAATTTTACAGACAACATTTTGCTACCTTGGGTTACATTATTACAATTTTCATAAGGATCACTACTTTTTTTGAAAATATTTTATGGCCTATGACACTCAGGAATAATGCAGCTTTCTACTGGTGAAAGAATTTTCAAAATCGGTTCAGTAGATCCAGAGATTTCCCCTTACAACGTCACAAACCCACAAACTTGACCTCTTTATAATATTAGTATAGATGACATACAAAATTAAAACAACGATAAAAACAACTGTTAAACACGATAATATTCACAAGGAGTTATCAGTGTACACACAATGAGTAATATAGTTATGTGTATATATTTTGTGGTTGGTGATGAATCATTCAATATCTGCATATGTTTTGTTTTGTCCGATGAGCCATGATTTAGATACTATATATATACTATACTACAATGATATTCAAATAAACAGATACGTTATACACTCACAAAACAATTGAAAAAAGTGTTCCGCGCAGCAGCGGCAGCACACACACACTTTTCTTTCATCTAACATTAAAAAATATTTATTTTAATCAATAAATGAATAAATTACAAATACACACGACGGCATTTTTTTTAGACCTATTCGAGTCTTCAAAATGCGCGCGCTCATAACATATCTGTTTATTTGAATATCATTGCTATACTATATAGCATTCCTCATTTTCTATATTTACTTTTTAAGGACAATGGGGTTAATATATGCACTGCGCAGGTTACCTTGATATGATACATTTGAGTTTCAATTTCACACGAGGCAGTTTCGCACTCATTTTTTTATTGACCTATTATTGGTTCACGTTTCACCAATTTCTCGCCTGATGGTAAGCGATGATGTGGTCGACGATGAAGCACGCTTGCCTAGAAGTATAGTTATTACAAAATTTCTTGGCCGCCCTGAAGTTGGCTTTCCAATGCGCAAGTCACGGATCGGAGTGCAGCTGTTGCTGTGTGAGATTTACTACTGCGCAGCCATTGTAGACAACTTCAGGGCAGCCAAGAAGTTTGGTGAGAACTATAACCTATTGCCTCTTGACTTAAAGACCCCCAGATTGTAGGTTTCGGGCAACGCAGACTCCGGCAGGTCAATTCCACTCCTTAATTGTATCCACAATAAAAGTATTCCCGTAATGTTTGGTGCGTATACACAAGGCTGGGGATATTATCATTGTAGGACGAAATTCAGGCTAGATATCTATCAAGCCTATTTTGCCCAAATGCAGCTTAAAGGCCTCTGTATTCTGCTTCGGGACTTCTTCTATAAAATAAATACTTTCTTCCAAATGACTAACAAATCCATACATTTTTGACCTCAGCCAGAATATGCATTGCCTACCACCTATGTCATGTCAGTCTTCAAAGTGAGCAGGTATCTTCTAGGCACGCTCGCTCAATTTTGAAAACCTGTTCCGCCCTGCATTGTAATATCAGACCAAATAAGAAACATTGTAATTAGACTTGCATCTGTCCACATCGTCGCTTAACATCAGGTGAGATATTGGTCAAAACCGAGCTTATAACCAATAAAAAAATGCGAGTTGCTAGCAAATGGACATAGAGACAGACACCGGCAGGCGTTTATTTTTTACTTCTTATAGTCATGGGCTTGACCACTATCTCACCTGATGGGGGCGATGATGTATTCGACGGTCAAGCACGCTTGCCTAGAAGAAACCTATTCACTCTTGACTTAAAGACTCCCAGGTTGTAGCTATCAGGCAATACAGAATTCGGCAGGGCATTCCACTCTTTTGCTGTGCGCATAATAAAAGTATACCCAAAACGTTTGGTGCTTATGGATGGGATACCCACCATGTACCGATGACGCATCGCCGTACTTCTAGTAGTTTGATGATGGAACGGGCTAGGAGGAATCAGTTCATGCAATTCCAACGCACATTCCCCGAAATGCAACCGATAAAATACCGACAGGCTGGCCATTCGGCGCTGATGTTCAAGGCTCTTGGAGCCTAGACCCAACCAGTATCTCATCATCGATTAGCCTCTTGGCCCGTTTTTCGATCGACTCAAGTGCATCCAGGTGGTATTTGGAAGAACCGTCCCAGAGATGAGAGCAGTATTCCATGCATGATATAACTTGCGCTTGATACAAATCGAGCAGCTTATTACGTAAGAAACAGCAATGATCGCGCGATCAAACTCTTTATGTCAGAAAATTCGGCATTAAGTACAGTGTAGGTAAGATAGGTCCTACACAATCGTTTGCTCATCGCTCGCTGTTTGTCAAAAGAACTTATTTAAAAAAAAACTGGCTAAGTGCGAGTCGGACTCGCGCACGAGGGGTTCCGTACCATTATTGCAAAAAAACGGCAAAAAAACACGTTTTTGTATGGGAGCCCCACTTAAATATTAATTTTATCCTGATTTTAGTATTTGTTGTTATAGCGGCAACAGACATACATCATCTGTGAAAATTTCAACTGTCTAGCTATCACGGTTCATGAAATACAGCCTGGTGACAGACAGACAGACAGACAGACGGACCGCGGAGTCTCAGTAATAGGGTCCCGTTTTTACCCTTTGGGTACGGAACCCTAAAAAAGCGCCTAGAACTTTAAAACTTCTATATTGAAGTGCAATTATTGCGCAAAAATCACTATCATTTTGCTCTTGGAAAAGATACATAATAAGCCTGCAGGACAGGTGAAAAGCTTGTAACAAAATAAAAAACAAAAATTTACTTTGAGTGAACTTTTATTAAAATACCCTTTCTTTCATTCAATATATTGCCTGTGTTCGATCACCCTACCTCAATGTATCCTTGAGGCGGATCGAAGCAGCTATAAATAACCGTTGTATTGTAAACACAGTTCATTTCCTTGGTAGATTGGTACTTGGTTCGGCAGATGTAACAAATGCATGACTGATAGGCATCAGTAATGAGTAATGAGCATCCGCTGATGTATGGCCTTCGTAGTGCCATGTTGTTACTATAATGGTGTATTCAGATAGCTGCTTCGTTGTCTAGCGGCTAGCTTTAGATACTATACTGGCCTTCAAAACTTAGTACCACGCTTCCAAAATACAACTTCTCCAGCCGGGCGAGCACGGCTTCTGTTAGACTTGAGTTACGCATTTTAGTACGGATTTTGCGCTCAAACTGTGATAAAAATGTGTGACTTAAGCCTGTCACAGTAGGCCGTGCTTGCCCGTCTGAACTATAGGAGTCAGTTTTGATATATAAAACGTTTTATAGAAAATGCATACTTATAGAAAATTTCATCATACTTTGAAATTATAATTAAAACAAAAAAAAATATTAATTCTCATATTTTCATACATTAGTAACGTTTTTAACTTGAAACAAGTAAAAATTAAAAATTAAAAAAAACCCCCGACACATTTATCTTGCGAAAACATCCCGATTCAAACAGTAAAACGCCCATAAGTTTTGAACGGCTTAACCAATTTTATTCAAACATAGCTAAGAACACTCGACACAATCACCTTTTAAACAACTAAATCAAAATCGGTTCATCCGTTGAGGCGCTATGATGCCACAGACAGACACACAGATACACAGCAACACACGTCAAACTTATAACACCCCTCTTTTTCCGTCGGGGGTTAAAAAGATAGAAACCAAAAAATAACCATGTGTAACTTACTGACAAAACAAACAACATTTTTATAAGTATGTTTTACGCCATTACATTTTTTTACTGGTATTGCCTACTCGGGCTCTGAAAACAGCTTTGAGACAATTTAGCATACTGAAGACGAGGTTTCGGAGGCTATGTTGGCCACATCTTTTTATATATATAAATTTACTATAAAACGTTTTTTATTTCAAAACTCTGACTTCCTTAGCTTAGGAGAAATTGCAATTTCAAAAGTGTGGTACTAAGTTATGAAGGCCAGTGTATTTGGTCAGAAACCCAAATCGAGCCAAAAACAAATTTGGTTGCAGCACGGATCACAGAATCACCGTGTGTGACGCCTACTTAAAATTTTCGTGTGTACGCTGGGCACAAGTTTTGACTGCCAACGGCTGCCAACTTCTATGTGTAAACAGTGGCATTCAATGACACATTTGTATGGGCAGTTTTGACAATGCCGTCTCTAGCAATAACAACCGAGGCGTCTCAGTGCTGTGTCATCTGCCCCATACGTATTCAAGCCGTACATCGCTTCAAGACTATTGCTATGAATATGAAAAACTACAATTCTGGTCTCTTGAAAAGACTCACTGTAGTTTAAAAAAATGTTCTGCGTTGTTTACGCTAACGTCAGACGTCATTGATATAGCATTTAATGCTTTGTTTTTCAGCCCGGAGCATGTAATTGTAAAGCCGTCGGTCCTGTGCAAAGATATAAATCTAACTAGATGATTGTATGTACTTCGAGTGTCAAAAAACCGGCCAAGTGAGAGTCGGACTCGCGCACGAAGTGTTCCGTATCACTATCCCTAAAAAACGTCAAAGAAATCACATTTGTTGTATGGAAGTCCCACTTAAATATTTATTTTATTCTGTTTTTAGTATTTCTTGTTATAGCGGCAACGGAAATACATCATCTGTGAAAATTTCAACTGCCTAGCTATCACGGTTCATGAGATACAGCCTGGTGACAGACAGACAGACGGATTGTGGAGTCTTAGTAATAGGGTCCCTTTGGGTACGGAACCCTAAAAACGGATTTTGAGCTTTTCATTTAGCATTCTCGGAACCGGAAATTCACCAAAATCTATAAAAAAAATCCCAATTATGCCATATTGAGCTGTAAATACTGTATAGAAAAAGTTGGCCGAGGCATTGGAAATATTTTCTTTCACTGGTAAGTAAATTTGTTTTTAAATTGTGTTTGAAAAAGTGGCACGCTTGGTTTTCATACAGATGCATCTGTATGAAAACCAAGCGTGCCACTTTTTCAAACACAATTTAAAAACAAATATGGAGGGATTTGCGTTATCTAGTTAGATTTATGTCTGTGGTCCTGTGCCTCGTCCCTTGCCTATCGGACTATGAATGTGTGCACCTGTTTTTGCACAAACCTACGTAGTTGGCAATATAGTCTCCGTGAAGATTTTTGCTTCTGTTTTTTGTCTTTTGCCAAGCTGCACTTCAGCTGGATGCGATAAGAGTAGAGTAGGTTTAAGTAGGCTCATCCGCCAATTAAATCAACCTTGTGCAATACAGATGACCCATAACATTACGATTCGGGTTAGTGCTATTACTGGGACATGGAGGGATATTGAATGGATATGACATAGGCCTAAAATGCATATACCAGTAGCCCGCACAAAATGGACAAGTACATACATAGCTTGTATAAAATGTTGCAAGTATAGTTCTCGCCAAACTTCTTGGCGGCCCTGAAGTGAAGGAGTGGAATGCTGTACCGGAGTTTCCCGATTGGTACAATCTATGGGTCTTTAAGTCAAGAGTGAATAGGTTTTTTCTAGGCAAGCGTGCTTCACCGTCGACCACATCTTCGCTTACCATCAGGTGGTCAAGCGCGAGCTAATAAAAAAAAGAAAAATTACTTCTGACTCAGACGAATCAAGGTAATCGACATAACCAAAGAATTGCCAAACATAAGTGGCAGTGGCCAGTGGTTGACTGATGGAGCCTAAATGTTCTGAAGTTGCGACCGCGTACTGAAAGACGCAGCGTTGAAAGACTTCCAAGAAGTTGTACTGATGACCTGGTGAGGACCACGAGTGTCCGCTAGATACAAGAGGCAGAAATCAAGTCAATATGCGGACGTTTGGGGGAGGCCCCTGATCAGTGGACATCTTTAAGCAATAAATATGATAATAATGACACAAAAACAACTTGCATAGTACTGTGCCATAACAATGCAATAACAAATCCTAATAGCATTTCAAGTTACAATCCATCTTTTTCTAGAATCATAACAAGCAAAAGTCATAATCTTCTTCAAGAACTTAGCTTTATAAAACATTGACCTTTGACCCAAGGCTAGACATGAGGAAAACCGACCATAAAAGGTATAATTTTAAATTGCTAGAACATTACAAAACAGTTGTTATCGTAAACTATATAATTTCCTATTACAAGAATGTTATGAAAATATTTACCATAGTGAATGTGACTCATCAATTCATCATTGTTTTTTAGTATTTGTTCCAATACCTTTTTATCTTTTAATGTGTGTGTAGCTTCATAAATAACCACTGTACACAATAACACAACATTATCAGTATACAATAACGATCCCACTTATGATGCACAGGCCGATGCAAGGCCTGTGCATCAGAAGTGGGATCGCGAGTCCTTCAGTCTTTTCTATGTGAAAAGAAGTGGATAATCCAACACTCACGCCCAGTGCGGGTTGGTGGATTTCAGACCGACACATTTTTCTGTTATTTTTAAAAACAGTCCAGTAACTGGGTTGTGTAGATTAGATAATCAGTCAGATACTGGTTATTCAGCTGCAACCGGATATACTGAAACTGACCCCAACATAATTGGTATAAGGCTATGCGGATCGGAGCCTGTGTTTCCTGATAGTTATAAGCTTGGGGCCCTTAGACAAGACTGAATAAGTTTTTTCTAAGGAAGCGAGCTCAAACATCGACCATATCATCGCTTACCATCAGGTAATGGTCGTAATGGAGGTAGTGGTCAAACACGAGCGTATCAATAATAATTTTAAAAAATCTAAAAATAATCTCCAAAAACATTACCACATCCATTTTCTTCTTTATGCCTAGCTCAACCCACAACTGCGATCTAAATTTAACCATTACACAAGCAACATCCTACGGGTTTGTTTACAAAATAAAACTGTATAGTAACGGTAGTGGATAATTATCTGTGTTACACGTAGCAGTGTTAAGGTTAACATAACATCACGCGTGTATTCGTCGAAGAGGTAGACAGAAGTAAAGAGCAGACACATTAATTCTTTGTTACTTTGTGATTCTTGCTGTTGTGTCGTGTTTCTAATCACCATCAGCCTTATAATGTTCCCACTGTTGGGACACAGACATCCTCTCTGTGAGAGAGGTATTAAGCCTTAATCCACCACGCGGGCCCAGTGCGGGTTGGTACGGTTCTAGGACATGCCAGTTTCCTCACGATGTTTTCCTTCACCGTTTTAAGAGCAGCGATGAGGAAATAACTCACGACCTACGATACGTAAGTCAGGGCTGTTAGCTCTGGGCCACCACTGCTCAATTAAAATATTGCGTAGATTGTCTACGCAAGACTGTTCTCTCTCTTGCTTTGAACTTGCACTTTGTTCAATCCGAAAGGAAATCTAAAATAGAGTTGTTTTGTAGAAAGCAAGGAGTTGGCCCACATGATGTATAAGGGTCATCTACGTCTGTAGAGATCTACCATACCAGAGGAATCGAAAGTGCTTAACCAACCCAGAGACGAAACTGGAATCCCTGAGAATAAGCTGAAATATCTTATTTGCCTATAAATACACCGATACCCTGTCCCTTCAAACCGGAACGCTGCTTGACGGCAGAAATAGGTAATACATATTCCTTGGACGAGGTTTTCCACAAAAAGTTCTACAATTGCAAATGACAATATCAAGACCATCATCACCATTTCAGCCGAAAGATGTCCACTGCTGGACATAGGACTCCCAAGTGTCGCCACATTGATCGGTCCCGTACGTCTCGCATCCAACGGAAACCCGCAACCTTCACCAGGTCAACGGTCCGTCTAGTAAGAGGCCTTCCAAGATAGAAGATAAAGATAAAATTAAACTTTTCCTTCATAAAGGAGAAAGTGCAAGTAGAGAAACATTAATATATTCTAATTTCACTTGTTACTTTTTAGAGTAAAAAAAGTCAATAAAAAATAATTTTATTTTATATTACAAAATTCTCAACAGGATACAAGCTGTCACAAAATGGAGCGATGCTAACTAGATCAAGTTCAATGCTACTAAGACCCAGAAGTTTTTGCCCGCTAAACGGAGCCAATTTAATCCGGCTGCATCTTTCCTCATTGAGCAACCTTCAACGTTTTGAGTTTCTTGGCGTTACTTTCACATCTCAATCTGTCCAAACATGGAGGCAAAATCTCAACTGGCTGCGAAAAATTTGGCATCTAAGAAAATACTAGTAACTTTGATATTGTAGATGAAGCTGGCATAACAAAAAACTTTCGTACGTTGTACCTAATAGGCAACTTGCCTTTAGTAAGGTACCTATAATGCCAGAATAGATTACCCGAACACCATGAAACTCGAACATAACCGGTGAAATGAGAGTGTACCAAGGTGAACTGCACACATCTGCGTATCCTTTTAGAGCGTACTGGCGTGATGTTATGTTATGAAATGGTATAAACAATAAACAGACATGCGATTGCAGCAATCCCGAGAGATTTGCCGTCATTTATTGAAGATTTCTATTGTATATGTCCGAAGTTGAAGATCTTTTCCAAATTAATATGGGACCAATTTCGGAACATACCACTTCAAACAAAAATAAAGAATTTTCAAAATCGGTTCACAATTGACGGAGAAATCGGTGAACATACAAAAACAAACAAAGTCGAACATAGAACCTCATCCTTTTTGGAAAGTCGGTTAAAAAGTTGGGGTCATGACTATCCAAAAAAATCATTTAACACATCACGCCACTTTTCTCGAAGGATTAAGCTGATGCAGATCCACATATCGCATATATAATTTTGTATAAGTCCCGTGTTCATATTACAGATACAGACTTAGACCGTTCTAAGAATCGAACTCTGCTCAACAGTAGCGCATCCGATCACCAGACCCCCTGCTCAACAGTAGCGCTTCCGATCACCAGACCCCCTGCTCAACAGCAGCGCTACAGCTCACCAGACCAATGAGGTAGGCAAACTGATTCAATAAATGTATACTTCTATAATTAATTACCAGAGCCGTATCAGCATTATGAACATTAGACGATACGAACTATTAATTGCACGTCCTTGATCAACACAAGTGTCGTTTGATCGGCGAATCGAGTAAATAAACTCTGTAATGGCTTCAAACGTTGGTTTGTTGACATTCGACTGTGTTTGTAATACTAGCATAGAAAATACTAGAACATTGTTTGAGGATATGTAGGGACAAGCGACATTTATTGAGATGGACCGTTGTAATGAATGAGGATATCCGCAGGCGGATCAAAGTTGCCGACATAAACCCAAGATTTGCAAAACGTAAGTGGCCCCTGACATGCTCGCAGAACGGATGGTCGATGGGGCCGAAAAGTTCTGGAGTGTCGATCGCGTATGAGCCGATAACTTGGTTAAGTTTGCGGGGATCCAATGGATTCGAGACACACTGGATAGGTCGATATGGTGACACTTGGGGGAGGGCGATGTTCAGCAGTGGACGTCTTTCGATTGAAACGATGATGATTGGTGGTGTCTGTCACCCAAAGACAACATTCAATCACCTACACAAACTACACCGAAACCAAATAACTCAGGATTAGGACAGGTCTGCACGATTAACCGGCAATCGGCGTCCAAAGACAGAAAAAAAACGTCTTTTCCAGCAGCAAGATGGGCAAACGACACTTGTTGCCATCGCTGGTAGAACCTGGATGAGCCTCGCATAGGAACCTGGGGATTGGCACCAGGAAATAGGAGGTCTAAGATCAGCAGTGGGGAATGTCGGGCTGTGGGTGATCATGATGATATAAGGCATGTGGTTAATAATGATGACACATACACAGCACACATACGCCCACTTTCTGATGAAACAAGTATCTACAGAACACCACGTGGATAAGTCCCAAGATTTTTAAGGACTTAATAATATTGCCCGACCTGAGTAACACAAAATCCTAGCAGGACCCCACGCTGAGAAGTCGAGGTTACGAATAGACCAAGGAAGCTGCGAAGATTAGAAGATTTTAATAGAGATTTCATATTAAATGACAACGTAGACCTCAGCTAAATTGTCATAACATTAAAGTAACTAATTTTCATAGTTGCCCGACCTGAGTAACACAAAATCCCAGCAGGACTCCATGCTGAGAAGTCGAGGTTACGAATAGACCAAGGAAGCTGCGAAGATTAGTAGATTTTAATAGAGATTTCATATTAAATGACAACGTAGACCTCAGCTAAATTGACATAACATTAAAGTAGCTAATTCTCATAGTAAAGTCCCACGAGTGCGTGTGAAAATAATTTTAAATGTCTCAGGTCAACTCATAACCGTTGGAATATTATAAAAAATACTGTTTGGACTGTCAACATCCGGCTAGAACGGTTCATTTTAAATATGGGTTACGATATTAATACCGCGAAATGAAAAAGTATATCAACTGGTATTACGTCTTGCGGTTATTGACGAGGCGACCAGTGGTTTAAGGCCTTTATTTTATTATTATTGGCCTATCTCGAACGACCTTTTAAAAATACTCTGTCATCATCTTAAATACGACTAATCACAGCCGAAAGACGTCCACTGTTGAACGTAAGCCTCAGCCTCAAGTACACTGTCACCTAGAAAAATTGTGTCAATTTCCCTTGTAAAGATATAAGGTATATGCCTATAGGACTCCTTCGAACATGGCACGCTTCTAGTTTACCACGAACGACGTATATCGTCTGCCATCTTTGACGAGGGTCGTGGAGGCCAGACAATATAACAAGGACAACACACCTTTCTTTATCTGAAAATAACACTGGCATTTTTTCGATCCCCACACATATATATTAGTGTATACTAATTTTAGTGTACGCTTTGGGAAACATTAAAAGAAACTAGACAAACTTTCTAGGATCAAGGTATCCGTCAAGACTTCCTCGTGTGTAATTCGAGAAAAATGCCAAAATGTAACCGTTGAATCTCTTGAAATTTCGATAGCACTTGCCAATTCCATACATTTTTGGCAATCGCTATCGCTGAAAGAATATAGTTTGCCTAGAGCCTCTCCTCTTTCCATTCCTCATTCAATTGCTAGCTTTCGACTAAATGTATTTCTAAAATCGAAGGTTTCAAAATTCATTTGAACACAAACAAAATGTTATGGTTATAAAAATAATACAAAGTGAAAAATTACTTTCTTTTCGGAAGTCGGTGTCTTTGGTACCTATTTTTTTCGTTTTTCACTCCGACTTCCGATAAGAAAGTTTTTAGGATTATTAAAAAGTTCTTATTTTTCTCTTTTTAGTTTTGGTACCTTTTTGGTATTATCTAATATCTTTAAACGAGAAATTCTTTTATATATGTATGTTTATATATATATAATCTGAATCTCGGAAATGGCTCTAACGTCTTGTATGAAATTTAGTATGCACGGGGTTTCGGGGGCGATAAATCGATCTAGCCAGGTTTCATTTTAAGAAAACGTCGTTTTCGTCCAGGTACTTACCATTAAAATACGCATTATAACTTAAAAACTACACGTCAGATCTTGATCAAATTTAACTAGTATCCCACGAGAAGCACCAGCTTTCAAACAAAATAAAAAAGCATTATCGAAATCGGTTCATGATTGGCGGAGTAATCGCTTAACAAACATACATTCGAATTGAGAAACTTGACCTTTTTGAAGTCCGTTGAAAAAAGAGTTTGCTCAGAAAAACGCTACCAACTCCAATTCTCGGCGTACCGTCACGTAATAACCCACTCAATTAAAGGATACATTATAAAGTACATAATGGTCTCCATTAGCATGTAAATACAAACTACATAACACGTTATCCGTACGTGGATGTCACATGTGGTAGATGACGCTATGCCATTATCATTAGAATTTAGTTAAGTTGAAATGTGTAGTTACTGATCATTTACATAATATAAAGACGTATTGCGGTGAGACTGAAGAAACCGCTGTTAATTTCTTTTTTTTTACTATATTATTATATAGGTTCGCGCTTGACCACTATCTCACCTGATAGTATGCGATGATATGGTCGACGGTGAAGCACACGTGCCTAGAAATAACCTATTCACTCTAACTTAATGATCCCTAGGGTCTGTTATATTGCCAATTTGCTCATTATCATGAACAGCTTCTTAGCTTACTGGATACAGCAGAATATCAGTACATGTCTGAAGTGGAGCGACAGCATTTAATATTTGTTTCTCCTGTACTGTCCCACACTGTCAGCTCTCATGCAACACTCATGCAAGGAACTGTCTACTGTAGACAATCTGGTCGGTACATCGCATCGGCGACTTGCCGCGGGGTCTCGTGGTCCACTCTAACCTGAACCTCGAGTCGCTCAATGAAGTATTCGGAAAAGAGAAGCCTATGTCCATGACTGGGCGAATTCAGATTACGGATGATGATGAAGACCAGGACTGTTTGGCCCAAAAGCCATTCTTAAAATATAGACTTACCGAGCTGTATAGATCCCATAATCTGCGAGGACTGAATCTTCTTATAGGTGATCTCGCCACCCTCGCCGACTCGCCGATGCCCGATCTTTCTGTCTGATTTGTGCACCTTGCTGATGGCCCCCGAGGGGCCCACGGCCGGCTGCAAGGAAAAAAGGTCCATTAGATTTTTACAAAAGACATTATTTTTTTAAATCACGCGGTTGTTGAGGTGTTTAACACACACACCTACATATCGTCAGATAACCTATGTTACAGGGGGCGGGCCAATTGCCACTAAGACTGTTCTGCACGTTTTTTTGCAGAATAATGCTGGGACCACATTTAACACTCTTCACAGGGCATTATTTATTTATTTATTTATATACACTTTATTGTACACCATAATAAACAAGAAAAAGAAACTTAATACTAAAACAAAATACAATAGGCGGCCTTATCGCTTTCCGCGATCACTTCCAGGCAACCTGGAATGGACAGAGATTACCTGGACATGACATGGGGTTGTCAGTGGTGCGACAATACCAACAATGAACATAATAAACATACAACAATACTCACTAGTAGCAGAAATACATATTCTTAATAATATAAACATAAATATATACATAATATATAAGCAATGAAAAAAAAAAAGAAAAATATAATTACGACATTCATAGCACATTATATAAAAAAAAAACCAAGAGCACAATCACAGCGATAGGTAATGTTCTTTGACGAGTTTTTTAAATACCGGCAACGACTGAGCACGTTTTATTGGGCATTATTAGATCGTACTTTTTTGTATCAACAGCGGGATGTTGCTGTTTCATCCCAGCATTATACTCCAAAAAAACATGCAGTACAATGCCGTGTGAACCACAGCTCTCCGGGCATAAATTTAGTATTCTGGCTGCTCCTAAAAACATCCTGGTGGAAATAATCTTTGCCCTACCCAGGACCCCATGTTCGGCAGATTCGCCTGCGACCAATAAGACTAAGAGCGGTTACGCATTGCATCCAATCCGAATCCGAGAAATTTCGGTCCGAAGTAGCCGTAGTTCTTCTTGGTGAGGTTACGCACTGTATCCGAAATCAGTCCGTCTGAAATCAGTACATTACCAATTCGGATGGAACTGGGATCTCGGATTCGGATAAAGATCGGAGAATGAATTGTATGTATTCATATTAAGTGATATTTTGTCAGCGGAGCACCAGAGCAACCGGTGGCTTTTAAAGAAATATTATTGTCTGGCAACAGCCACAAAACATTAGTGTTTATAAACACAATTAAAATATTGATGATGTGGTAAAATGTGGTTTTGACAGACAGACATGTAGTAAAATGTCTCATACTCATGGTTAAATTCGAGTGACATAGATTCTGTATTCGATTTTTACCATTTTTGGTGTTCATTCGAAATGCCATTGTACTCGTCTGCATTCACTTACGGATTTTATACTGGATTGAAATACTCTTAAACTAGACATTTTACGGCAACATTAAACCCATACAGAGCATCTAGACTACTCGGCGGCTACTGCTAGATATGGTATTGCCAAAACTTACTTTCGATGCGAAGTGCGAACCAAACGCTATTTCTATGAGTAAACGGTGACACTTACTGATTTAAGTGTCACCGTTTACTCATAGAAATTGACGGCCCGTCGCAATTCTATGGCTATGACAGATGATCCTTGTGCTCAATGCACATTGCACAGGTCCATTTGAAGATCGTTGACAGTCGCAAAGGGTAGTCAGAAGCCAAGGTATCTGACATCGTCTTGGCTTGGGCACAGTTAATATAATACTATTACTAGCATACAGATGCCTCATCCCATACAAAGAAATCGTGCCGACTTAACTAGCGTTTTTCGTCTGATTAAGTTGATTATTTTTACAAGTAGGTACTTCGATCGCGTTCGGTTCTGTTCCACGGCTATAAATGGTGTTAGTAGCGACTTGCAAGTAAAAGCGTTTTCATGGTTCGTGACAATTTCTTTCTTTAAATACAGTGATGATTTGTTTTATAGTATTTTTTTTTTGTAAGTTTTTTACATTTTCATTGTACAAATTTAAAAAAATCGAGAGGTATGCCTTAGAAATTTAAAATATTTGAAATATGAATTAAGAGCCCAATATTCCATAATTTTGTGCTTAGGAGAGATGATTAAAAAGGAAAATACTATTTTTATTAACAATTCTAGAAAATGTTAATTTTACACACAGTTCAATAACAAATCAATGCATATCGCGCCATCTAGTGACATTTATTTGAACCTTTATTTCTTTGTTAGCGCTGGGACCCAGTGCCACGGGTATCGTGTTACTCAGTTACTGGGTTTTTGAGGTCAGTTCGATAGACGCTCCATGTAAAATACTGGCACTCAGCTGCATACGGTTAGACTGGAACCGATTAGCCGACACCTAACCTAAGCCACCTAAGTAGTTGGGAAAAGGCTAGGCAGATTGTTTGGCATATCTAGTCTCAGATTATAGATCTCTATGTGCTCATACACATTCAGCCCCTGTACCAAGATGACGTGTCAAAACTATCATGGTGCGACTGCAAAAAAGGGACAGATGTATACAAGTCATATACATCTGTCCTTTACGCATACTCGAAAAAACCTTGCTCTCAATGCTCACCATAAGCATTGAGAGCAAGGTTTTTTAGAGTATGCCCCTTAGCTTCCCTTGACTTCTCCTCCTTGCGTCGATTCCCCAATGTTGGGTCTGGGGAATCGACGATCTGGGCTGGTCGTGAGATTTGAAACCACATCATGGTGTCAAAACCTTCTCTTTCTAACGATAGCGGAGCTAGAGGGGTAAATAATCCTATAAAGAATTTGAACATAACCTTTATTAATTCTTATGAATAAAAGAAATTGTTATCAAAGCCTAGATTAATAAACGAGTTTATTTCGTTACTAAGTAGAGAAAGAGGACATAAATGAAGTAATCAATTCGACTTCAGCCTCGATTGATCGCGTTTTGCATAACGAGTTATTTTCGGAGTGACTTTGGTGTTCAGAATTGAATTCTAGGTTCTCAAAACGGTTTTATTTTTGCAGTGACTGAAATCAGCTTATGATGTTGGAAACATCATAGGCTGCAGCATATACTGTGTAGGGCATGCATTTCGAAATTACATAGTTTCGAAATTTCGGACCATATTTGCCTGCTTAGATGTTTGCTGGGCATTCCATATTTTCTTGCTATCGGAGGGAACTTTCAAGAGGCGCCTGAAATTTTCGGGAAAAAATCTAGGAGTGTAGCACAGTGGCCGCCTTTCCTGAGATCACTCCGTGGACGGACAGCGTCCCAACTCTGAGCGCCCGAAACAGCGGGGCCGGCCTGCCATAAATGTTCCAGGCGGGGTTTCACCGTGTTAGGCGCCGAGGCGGTAGCATCCACGATGCCTCCTTCTCGAAGTGGGATCGGCCCTCTCACGTTCCCACTCAGTGGCCCCCTTCTGGGCCATCACGGTCTCATAAAAGGAGGCCATTTCCCTCCAGTTTTCTGCCACCGCCAGCATAGCCCTCACTAGTACTGGCAGAGAAAGTCCTAGAAAGCCCTAACAACGCGGGGGACCAGGCGCTCGAAATACTCTCCGAAGCCCCACCGTCCATGGTTAGGCCAAGATACTGGACTTGTGCATCCCCCAACTGTCTCTCACGAGCTGCTCCTCTGCAGTTTATATACCTATAGCGCCTCAGTTTTATGAGCCGCTATCTGTAAACCCGGCTCGCGGAACGATGCCGCCTCCGCATAAACGACTCTTGCCACTCCGAGCTCGGAATAGCTAGCGAGATGGTAGCAGTAGCAGTCCCGCAGTAGTGTCGGAGGGGATTTAGTGTATTTTTTGATAATGTGGATTTAATTAAGTTAAAAAAAAATTGCCCAGGTACCTATCCAGACCACCAATTTTCCATTTTCAGTTAAGTTTAAATATTATTCTGATTGGCCATTATATTTGGCCCACCTGTTTCGAAATTTCGAAACTGAGTCGCCCAATTTCGTAAGCTAATTTCGAGATTGAAAATGTTCGAAATTGCATGCCCTAATACTGTGAGACAGTGCTCGTCTCTGTGATAATATACTCGGCCATAATCTAACACACGTGTTCCTTCACTGGCTTTTTTTTTGGGGTGGTAAATCATCCAATGACTTCTCCCGCTCTGGTTGGAGCGGGCGGGCGTTTCAGACTTATACTAACTAAAATCCACCCGTGTTCCTTCAGTTGCCAGTGCCAGACCTTTCCCTCACTGGCCACCAGTGGTGACAAAATATTACACAATAATCTTTAAAATAGTTACTGTTAGTAATTTATCGAGTATTAGGTTGCAACTTCAGGCTCGTATCACATATATTTCATAATTTCAACAGCTGTTCTTTCACGACGCCCGTAAAATAGCACTGCGACTCCCTGAGGCGACGCGACGCTCTGTTTGGGAACCACCGGTCTTATAAAAATTAACCCTATTTCCCTTGGTCACGCCATAACTGGAGAACGACTTTACCGAACTCATTTTTTTTTGTTTGGTTCGCCAGAAGCCCAGAATACAGGGAAACTTAAAAAAAAAGAACAAAAAAACATGGTAGGTAGAGTAGGTAGGGAAAGATAGGCTAAACTGGCTACCTACCTACCTAAGATAGATAGCCAGTTGACGGGAGCAAAGCCGCGGATGACAGCCAGTAATACACCTATATAAAACCCTGTTATAAGTCCCGCACGCTTGGACGTTGAGTTGCGGATACCAGCCCGAGATACATAAAATACAATACCTATCAGCCAGTATTCTTCAGCATAATACTTTTCTTCTTGAATCCGCAGTAAGGTAAAGTGTGACTAATACAGGTAAACATTGCGTAAGCGTATTTACAACGTTATTCTTGATAAAAAAAGATTTCATCTTATCATAAATAAAAACTGAAGTATTGGTATGCATCATGTTTTTAATGTACCTAAGTGTAAACATAGTGAGGAAACTGGCATGTCATAGAACCAAAAATTCGAAGACATGTGACATCCACCAACCCGCACTAGGCCCGCGTGGTGGATTACGGCCCATTCTCTCTATCACAGAGAGGAGGCCTGTGTCCCAGCATTGGGAACGTTAAGAGGCTGATGATGATGAATCATTAGCTTGATCCTGCGGCTTCGCTTCCGTGGCGAATCCTGCAGGCACCGCGAGTTTTTGAGAATTTTCGAAATCGGATCACCAATTGCAAAGTTTTATTTTTAACCCCCGACGGAAAAAGAGGGGTGTTATAAGTTTGAGGTGTGTTGCTGTGTATCTGTGTTTCTGTCTGTGGCATCATAGCGCCTCAACTGATGAACCGATTTTGATTTAGTTTTTTTTTTTGAAAGGTGATTGTATCGAGAGTGTTTTTCGCTATTTTTGAATAAAATCGGTTCAGCCGTTCAAAAGTTATGCGCGTTTTACTGTTTAGATCGTGATGTTTTCGCAAGATAAATGTGTCAGGGGTTTTTTAAATTTTGAAATTTTACTTGTTAATAGACAACGGATTAATTTGATCCTTTAGTATATTACCTATAGTACCTGGGCGAACGAGCTCTGCTCGGGTGAAAATAGAGAAAACGACGTTTTCTAAGAATTAAACCTAGCTAGATCGATTTATCGCCCCCAAAACCCCCTGCATACTAAATTGCATGAAAATCGTTGGAACCGTTTCCGAGATTCAGATCATAATATATATACCTACAAGAATTGCTCGTTTAAAGGGTTTTTTTTTTTTGATGTGTTTGCTCTTGACTCTAGTCTAGGTCATAGATGACAGAGACAGAGTCGACGATGGACTGAGCTTACCCAGAAGAAGCCTGTTCACTCTAACTTTGAAGAGATTCGGGTTGAATGCGTTCGGAAACACAGACGCAGATAGTGAGTTCCATTTGATTTCATTCCAAGGATGTTTGGAAGCGCTTGGTGCGAATTGGTGGAATGGCAACAAGGTAAGGATGGTAATTGCAGTTCGTCTAGATGTCCGAGGGTAGAAGGGGGCTGGTGGGATGAGGTCGTGGAGTTCTTGTGCACACTCACCGAAATACAGTCTGTAGAAGACCGACAAGCATATACGTATTAGATAGGTTAGGGAAAAGTTGGCTGGAAAGATATGGGGAGGGGCCTTGGCCTGCAGTGACACATATAGTGCAACATAGGCCAAATAAAATAAGATTCGATGTTTGTCAAGTTCTGGCTTGTTTGTCTTTGGTATAAGTTGGCAAGCGCGAATGCTGATGCTGCGTTGCTGCTTTTGTAACTATTTACTGATTTAAAAGTCTCCTTGGAGTTTCTTGCACGTTTTCTCCATAGAGATCTACGCTTTGGAACGTGCACGAGTTTCATATTTTTAACTGACCGACCTTGACAATTCTAGAGTTCCTGTAAATGATTTTGTTTGAGTTTTGAGGACGGCATCCTGGGCTCGACCGAGGTTATAGAATGATTCGATTAGGAAATTCTCAGTAGCTGCCCCGAATTTGTACCGGTTGGCAACAAACTTCTCTCCCAATAAATGAGACTTTAAAACAAATCGCGACTTCGCGGAAAACTTGTTACTTCTTTACGAGTGAGTATGTTTGTTTACCAAATCAACATTAAATCCTCACAATTTTATGTGTTTAGACTTGGGGGAGAATAACACAGGCGGCGGGATGAGCTATGGTGAAAAATTTTGTATGTAATCCCACTGCAAAATTTAAGCTTAATAAAAAACAAATAAACCTGCACATTTGTGCATTGGGATCTTAGGCCAGTTAGTAAAGTTGGTATCGGGACTGACTGTCCAAGATGGCTGGAGGTAAAATCAACATCAGGGCAATACATCGTTAAATTTGATCGTTTAAATCCCTTAGTGGATCAATCCGGTGCATGAAACAGTATCGATAATTCGATATTTAAAGATAAAATAACACAAAATAATAAACCGACTTCCAAAAAAAAACACTAAAGAGTGCAAAAATAACTTTCGTTTCGGAAGTCGGTGTTGCAAAATGATAAAACATTACGTACCAAAGACACCGACAAGAGGTACCATAGTTATTTTTGCACTTTTTTGTGTTTTTTTTTAATAATTTTTCAATAAAAATCAATGATTTAATCAAACGTGTTAAATTTTAACTTTTTATTCATATATATTAACATAAAAACAGATTTAGAGATTATATTTTAAAGACTGCACGTCTTTTACATCTGAGAAATTATTACCATTATTATAATATGCTTAAACAAAAAAACTAGTTTTCCAGCCTTATCAATTCCCAGACGGTTTTTTAATTTACTATGAATAATTCCAAAGGTGGAAAACATTTTTTCCACAGCAGGTGAAGAAGCTATCGCCCCAAAAAATTGCTTAACCACTAGGTAAATCTAAAAATAGAGTTAAACTGTATGACAATTTGAAAAAAAAAAAAACACAAATAATCTTGACTAATTAGGATGTTTTTTTTTAAATCGACTAGTGTTTCTAACCCTGATTCGTAACATTACGGGAGGTTCTACGTTTGGGGGAGGCCTACGTTCAGCTTTTAACGTCTTTCGGCTGTTATGATGATGATGTAGGGATGTTCCTAGTTCAGTTTTACAAATCTCAAATCGCGTCCGTTTGACAATCCAGAGTGACGGAATTTTTCGAGATCTATCCAGGCATTTTCCAGCCAGGAATTTTTAACTTTTTCCTCAAACTATGACTCAATTTTTAAACACGGTAGGTATTTTTTATCATAAGGAAAACGATAGTCTATATATATAAATAGAAAGACAGCTCACTGGAAGGAAATAAAATACTAAACAATCGAAAGATTGGTTTTTTTACCCGACTGTCTAAGGAGGGTAATGTGTTTATCAGTCTATGTATGTATGTATGTTTGTTCCTATGTGGCGTTCTAGAGACCAAACGCGTTAGCCGATTTTGATGATTCTTACGTCAATCGATTCGTCTTAACCATGCGAGTGTCACTGGCTACATTAAAATAGGATAAAAAAAACCTTTTTGGGAAGTCGGTTAAAAATAGGAAAATGGCGGTTTTTGGGCGCGACATTGTGGGGCTCAATTTTTTTTTGTTTCCACACCCATCGTGTGGCGTATCGAAATAAAGGATTTTAAAAGGTGATTTCAAAAATACATAATACTTTTATGTTAATAAAAAATATTAACTACAAAGCTATAAATAATAATTAAAAAACAAAAAATAACCAGACTGCATAAGATACGAACTAAAAAGACGTACTTACACAAGTAGAAAATCATGCTGTGCAGTCAGAGGATACATCCGGTTTTGGCTAGCCAGCTCGCGAATATGTATGCTTAACTTTTTTTATAATTAAAGATATTTGTGACATCCACAAATCCGTAAAGGGCCCGGAATGGCCCGAAACAAGCCTCACCGATGCAGTCATAAGGACCGTGAGGTCCTGACTTGTAGGTACAGGTTAGAGAGCATGCAGTACAGGACGAAAGGTAAGCCATGCATGGTCTTGGTCCCCCACCTATGTAGGTATTTGCTGCGGCCGACCTGAGTGCGAAATCTATTTAGAGTTTTTAGAGTTACCGTAGCGATACTGTGCAACGGTGTGTAACTGAGTGGGTGGTCTATAGCGGACCCTCTCTCACTCTTTTCTAGGAAAATTTGAAGTGCTCTCATTGGTGCATTATTTGCTTGCATATCTCTTGTTGAAAAGCACACTAACTGACCGGTTCTTTTATAAATTCAATAATGCCAATCATCAGAGAGCAGTGGTGGCACAGTGGCAACGGCCGCGACTTACAAGTTGTAGGTTGTGAGTTCGAACCCAGACAGGTGCTTTACTTTGTGTAAATTATTTCATCAACACTGCTCTCAAAACGGTGAAGGAAAACATCGTGAGGAAACCGGCATGTCTTAGAACCAAAAATTGAAAGACATGTGACATCCACCAAAATGCACTGGACCCGCGTGATGGATTACGGCACATTCTCTCTCACAGAGAAGAGGCCTGCACGCACAACAGACCAAATGAGAGTCTAATTGCGGAAAAGAGGTCCATCTATCCTATCCTAGTGCCTGTCATCAAAAGCCTGTTAATTTCCTCACTTCTGGGACACCGGCCTCCTCTATGTAAGAGGGGGAATAGGCCTTAATCGTTTATCTTAAAAAACGGTTTTCAGTATCTCTGCGATTCCCACACAAAATATCTTAGGTCATCAGATAACTTACGACTTCAAATTCCAATGCATTCCACGAGTTTTCTGGATAAATCCTTTACTGTCCAGGCTATTCGTCTGTGGAATGCGTTGCCAGACCCAATCGTTGCCTGTGTTCAAAAGACTCGTGAGGGAGCATTACCTGTCGCTGAGATTATGAATTGACTGCCATAATTTTGTTTATTGCCTTTATATTTAGTATGTATGTATTTATGTATATATTAAATAGCATATGTATGTATCTGCATATCTTTAATAATATATTTTTTTCTTTTAACACTGGTATTGTCACACCAATAACAGCCCTACTTCGTGTCCAGCAATTATTGTCCATACCTGGTTGCCTGGCAGAGATCGCGGACGCGATAAGGCCGCCCATTGTATGTGTTTTTAGTTTTAAGTTTCCTTTATTATTGTAAATTATGGTGTACAATAAAGTATATAATAAATAATAATTAATAAATAATCCATCACGCGGGCTCAGTGCGGGTTAATTGATGTTTTCGATTTTTTGGATCTAGGATATGCTGGCTTTCCTTACGATGTTTTTCTTTACCGTTTATTTTTTGAGTTTGGTACTGACAGATTTAAAAAAACAAAATTGCATTTAAATGGTTCTAGTTGAAATAAATAGTTTAGAGTTGATGCTACACGATTGGCGATGGTGTAACGAAATTGGCACAGACTAGGGAAGCGCGTCAAGTGCGACAACGCAATGACCTCGTCTTGGCAGTCTGTGACCTTTCGCTTCCGGTGTTAGTTCGTGCATGCAAACTGTTTTGCGGCAACTTTTAGTTTGGCTACTGGACTTTTGAAACCGTTATGTTAATGCAGTTCGATGCAAGTTTTTGTTACAGAAACTTCAGAAATGGAAGTTTCTTTTAAGGTTCGTATTGAGAAGTACAGAATCACACTAATATTATAAAGGCGAAAGTTTGTGAGTGTGTTTGCGTTTGTGTTTGTTACTTTTTCACGCCAGAACGGCGGAACGAATCTGGGTGTAATTTGGCACAGAGATAGATTATAGCCATACTTTTGATCCCGTGCATATATGTCCTCGGGATAATTTTCCGACTTTCACGCGGTCGAAGCCGCAGGCAGAAGCTAGTATTTTCATAGTTTCTAATACGTCCGATCGTGTATCGTGGTCGAGGTTGACTGTTTACCTACGGCAGTGGTGTCTCATCCCATGCAAAAAAACTGTCCCGTCGTACTATACTGATTATTTTTGTACATCGATCGCATTCGGTTCCATTCCACGGATATAGACGGTAATCTATCTATCGCCGTGGAACGGAACCTAACGCGATCGATTTACATAAAATAATCGGTATAATCAGATGAAAAACGCTAGTTACGTTAGTTAATGTAGTTTACAAAAAATTATCGGTATAATCAGATAAAAAACGCTAGTTACGTTAGTTAACGTAGTTTACAAAAAATAATCGGTATAATCAGATGAAAAACGCTAGTTACGTTAGTTAACGTAGTTTACAAAAAATAATCGGTATAATCAGATGAAAAACGCTAGTTACGTTAGTTAACGTAGTTTACAAAAAATTATCGGTATAATCAGATAAAAAACGCTAGTTACGTTAGTTAACGTAGTTTACAAAAAATAATCGGTATAATCAGATGAAAAACACCGTGGAACGGAATCTAACGCTAGTTAGTCGACACGGTTTCTTTGTATGGAATGAGACATCTGTATGCAAGTCTACGGTCTTCCCACAGAATACTCTTAAAATAAAAAAGGCAAGGTATACCTTTTTAAAATTGTATTAGATTGCGTAAAACGCAGAACAAACAATTTCAGTTAGCATTTCCAAATAAATGTGTCACAAACTTTTAGACATCCATTCTACCTCCCAACTTGGCAGCCTGTGGTTCCCCCTACCACCTTTCTTTCACCTACATTCAGTTATTTATAGACATCCACCCACCATCGTCGCGGTAACCATAGGGAGAGAGAAATCAGAAGATCTACTTCCAACATTTTCTAACGAATAGCACCTAGTTTTTTACGAGCTCGTACTGTGCCGCAGCAGTTTAAAAGTCGCCCTTAATTTTTTACGAGCCTGTACTGTTCCGCAGCAATGTAAAAGTCACTCTTCCTTTTTTACGAGCCTGTACTGTTCCGCAGCAGTGTAAAAGTCGCCCTTCCTTTTTTGAGCCTGTACTGTTCCGCAGCAGTGTAAAAGTCGCCCTTCCTTTTTTGAGCCTGTACTGTTCCGCAGCAGTGTAAAAGTCGCCCTTCCTTTTTTGAGCCTGTACTGTTCCGCAGCAGTTTAAGTCGCCCTTCCTTTTTTACGAGCCTGTACTGTTCCGCAGCAGTGTAAAAGTCGCCCTTCCTTTTTTATGAGCCTGTACTGTTCCACAGCAGTGTAAAAGTCGACCTTCCTTTTTTACGAGCCTGTACTGTTCCGCAGCAGTGTAAAAGTCGCCCTTACTTTTTTACGAGCCTGTACTGTTCCGCAGCAGTGTAAAAGTCGCCCTTCCTTTTTTACGAGCCTGTACTGTTCCGCAGCAGTGTAAAAGTCGCCCTTACTTTTTTACGAGCCTGTACTGTTCCGCAGCAGTGTAAAAGTCGCCCTTACGTTTTTACGAGCCTGTACTGTTCCGCAGCAGTGTAAAAGTCGCCCTTCCTTTTTTCCACTTTTCCCAGTCTTCTGTCATAGTATCTAATTAGTTAATTGCATTACAGAAAATATCAAGGTTTACTTATTGAACTAAGACCGGGCAGCAAATAATGTATACTGCAATAATAATTGAATCACTGGACTGGAAGTAAATATTAATAATAATATAATCCTAACTAATATTATAAATGCGAAAGTAACTCTGTCTGTCTGTTATCTTTACGCTAAACCGCTGTACCGATTTAGATGAAATTTATTATGAAGATAGTCTGAGACCCTGGAAAGGACATAGGATAGTTTTTATCCCGGAAATCATCTTTAAGGGGGTGGAAAGGAGGTTGGAAGTTTTTATGGAAACTTACAATATTATAGCGCGATATAAACAAATAGGCTATCAGAAGTACTAATGCTACGCAGACAAAGTCGCGTCAACAGCTAGTCTATACTAATATTATAAAGAGGAAAGATTTCTATTTTTGAATTTTTGTATGTAACGAATAAACTTAAAAACTACTGGACCGATTTCAAAAAATGTTTCACCGTTGTGAAGCTTCACTATCCCCGGGTGACATAGGCTATACTTTTAATCCCTTTATCTCCACGGGAACGGGAACTACGCGGGTGAAACCGCGATGCGACCGCTAGTTAATTATTAATATCTGCCTCCCTAGAACATTGGTCGTCACTGCTCAACATGGGATCCCTACTAAGTCGTTAAATTTTTCAAACGAATTTTGTCGTGTAAGCCCGTACTATTCTTACTTCAATAGTCAAGTAACCTGACGAGACAACCAAACCGACTACTAATTATCAGCAAAAACGATATATCAATATAACGATTGTGCATGAGTTGTCACCATATATTCAAGTGGTATTTCTGCCACTAACTGTCACACGGCTACACCACCTAAATTGGTAAGGTCAATGGTCCCAAACAACGATGGGTTAGCCGTAATGAGTCTGAGGCGTTATATTCTGATACATTTTAATGCTCGTTGTGTTCTAATCTGGTAAATGGAAACGTAATATTTTCAGTTATTGTAGTTTTTAGAATGCAAATTGCCGATGTAGCTGAAAAAGAGTGGATCGAGGCAGGCCAAGTTTGCCGGATGCCGTGAGATCCCTATATTGGAAGACTGGTTCCCTGACTCGCGGGGCCCCGTCGCGATAGACCGAGGAAAAGATGACGGGACACCTTGCTTTGACTCCTCAATTTCGCGAAGAAACACATCACAAAGAGTAATGGAAGGAATGGACCTTACTCAGGAGCGGGACAGTGTAGGCTGATAAATATTTTTTTTTTGTTTAAGAAGTTGTAGTATTCTTCATCTTCGTGTCGATGGTACAATGAAGATTTTCCGGCAAATACACGCTACCAGTTGCCACCGCTTTGGCAAGAGGTCCTTTCCTTTAAAAACGCAACTTATATTGTCAACGTGACGTCAATTTAACAAATTACAGAACTCTTAAGAGTTTTGACACGTGCCTGGACCTGACGTCTCGGTCCTGCTTCTAGTGCACATAATTTTAGAAAGCCCTCTTTAAATATTATTTGCCCAATACTTCACCAATAGGGTTGTTAACTGAAAATTAGTTTATGTCCGTCAGGAACATTAATAAAAAATATTTAACAAGTATTTTTTTCTTTTGACACGTAAACATAAAGTGACGACGATATAATGCGTTAAAATATCGTGTGACGACGTTAGTACACTTTATACTGACATAGTGACGTCACAAGCCTATTGAACTTTGATACGCTTTATCTTTGTAATTTTGTATTGATTTGGTAAAGCATAAAATACGTGTCCAGCATTATTTGCAATAATCTCACTGACGGACTAAATACAATTATAATTTTTCTACCCAGAAAACATCCCTATTCCAAGACGTCAGTGGCAGCGGATAGGTCGCTTTGTCTGCAGGTTTTAGGCCACAGACGGCAGGAAATATGAGCGATATAGTCTGCGATGCAGTTCCGTAGGTACCTGCACCCTTCAGCATTTTCAGTCGAAGTGACAAACATAAAAATTAAGTGTGCTTAAATGGTTTGGTCATATTTTTTTTTGTCCTCTATAGGCTTGCGCTTGTTCACTATCTCACCTGATAGTAAACGATGATGTGGTCGACGGTGAAGCACGCTTGCCTAGAAAAAACCTATAACAAACTAACCCATATAATAAATATGAATCTGTCAAACATTTCTTGTTGGATTCGGCTTCTAGTGAATATTTTTCAGTCCGATAACACGTTCCACAGCGTACCACAGTGTATCAAGGCGAAAGTATATTACCAGTGTGTGTTGCCAGTGAAGACATATAGCTCTGAGATGTGGTCGCTCACAGTGGGCCTTATCAGAAAGCTTACAGTCACCCATAGGGCAATGGAGAAGTGGGCTATGCTCAGAGTTTCCTTGCGTGATCGAATCAGAAATGTAGAGATCCGCAAGAGAACCAGGGTTACCGACATAGCCCGAAGAATTGCCAAACTTAAGTGGCAGTGGGCAGGGCATATTGCTCGCAGAACAGATGGCCGATGGGGCAGAAAGGTTCTGGAGTAGCGACTGCGAACCGGAAGACTTTGCGTTGGAAGGCCTCCCACCAGGTGGACCGATGACCTGGTGAAGGCTGCGAGGACCCGCTGGACGTGAGACGCACGGGACCGATCAATGTAGCGACGCTTAGGGGAGGCTTATGTCCAGCAGTGGACGTCTTTCGGCTGATATGATGATGATGAACACGTTCCCGTGAAATAATTTCCGACTTTAACGCAAACGAAGCCGGTTCCTGTGAAATAATTTTCGAACCCGCTGGCAAAACCGAGATAAGACGAACACCGTCAAACTTGACGAAAGCCTAGTTATTATAACTTCGTATTATCCCTAAAAGGGTTTAGTTTACATACTAACTTTACTATAACAACTAAAAGCTTTTAGGCCATATTCTGCCATAACTTGTGAGCCTAAATACATTGTCCTTTGCCAAAACCACAGCCATATTTCAAGGATGACATAATATCCTGGAGTTCGTACGCTGTTACAGCCAAGTAGGCAGTTTATTAAGAGAACTGTCTACTTCGCTTGTAGTCGTTCTGTCCAGACAAATGTAAGGCGGATTATATACTGGGCAGCAAGACAACATTAGTGCTGTCGGTTTTTAAAATCCGGATTAAATATTTTCTACTTATGTATATGTATGTGCGGTATGTTTGTTTGTTACGACTTGACACGTAAACCACTGAACCAATTTTGATATAGAGATGAAATTGGGCCTTGGAGAAGGGTATAGGTTATTTTTTTCCGGGAGTGTGTTACCTTGGGACGATTTCAGACTTTTACGTAGACAAAGCCGCTGACAAGAGCCATTATTACCTATTATAAACTAGCGGACGCCTCACGGTTTCACGCCCGTATTTCCCGTTCCCGTAGAAATACAGGGATAAAAAGCTTCCCAAGGGTGAAAGAATTTTTGAAATCGGGCCAGTAGTTTTTAAGTTTAATCTTTACATACAATAAAAAAAGTTAATTAAAAAAATCATAAAAACCCGACTGCTTAAAAAGCGAACTAAAAAGACGTAAACAAGAAGAAAATCATGCTGTGCAGTCGGAGGATACATATTCGCGAGCTGGCTGACCAAAATCAGATGTATCCTCCGACTGCACAGCATGATTTTGATTCCACAAAATGACGCCCAAAATCCGCCATTATTTTTCTTTTCCAATTTTTATGTAGCCTGTGACATTCGCAGGGTTAAGACGAATCGATTGACGTAAGAATCATCAAAATCGGCTAACGCGTTTGGTCTCTAGAACGCCATATAGGAACAAACATACATACATACATACATATACTGATAAACACATTACCCTCCTTCGGCAGGCGGGTAAAAATACGAATCTTTCCTCTTTATAATATTAGTATAAAAGTATAGATAGGTGTTCATGTGTTGATATCTGTTAATCAATCATGCGTCAATGGCTGGAAGAATTTAGATGACATTTGAAACACAGATACACCAAAGCCTCCATCCATTAGAACATAGGATAATTTTCATTCCGGTCATATGTTCCCGTTGTATAACTTTCGACTTTGCTGACAAAATAATGAATTTCTAAATCTGTCTTTTACAATACATCGAGGTCCCATACGCATAGTGGTTGACTCAGAACCAACAATGGGTTGTACGTTTCCCACAGTTTATGAAGGACTTAACAAGCCATTATGTGAAGAGTTTTACTTTACAATTGTGAGTGTTTGTCAATGTCTTAACATTTTTTCCCTAAGACGTATTATTCCCCAATGTTAACGCAGTGTAACCGGAAGCAGCTGAATGCGTGCGAATTCTAGTGCGTTAATAGCTTCTTTGCCACTAATACCCTTTATAGTTCCATGATGGCACTACTGATGATTTTTTAATCACTACCCCCCTCCAATTTTTTTTTACTGAAAATACTTGAATTTCGATATCACTAGTGCCACAGTATTATTTTAGGCACTTGTGAAATTATTTAAGTGTTTAAAAACACTACAGGTAAAAACACAACATAGGCCTCCCTAAGTGTCGCCACAAGGCTTTGCGACACTAGATGCGTTCCTCGCCCTGCGGCCCGCAGGCTTATTACGTATCTTTTGCAAGAGCAAAACGATAGCGATTTTTGCGCAATAATTGCTCTTCAATAAAGAATTTTTAGATTTGTTGGCGGTGTCTTATTAAAATAAGTGCATTTGACAAACAGCAAGCGATTAGCAAATGATTATGTAGGACCTACCATAACTACACTGCAGGTAATGCCGACTTTTATGACACAAAACATTTGAGCGCTATCGTTTTGCTCTTGCAAAAGATACGTAATAAGCCTGCCGGTCAACTCGAACATAGGGTGCGAAAAGTGTTCGAGTGACCGGACCGCAGGACGCAGAACGCATCCAATGTGACAACTAGTGACAAGTCTTACATTGACCGGTCCCGAGCATCTCGCATACAGCGGATGCCCGCTATATTCAGCAGATCATCGATCCACCTTTCAACCAACGTCTGCCGGTTCGCGGTCGCCACTTCAGAAATTTCGGTCCCATCGACCATCCGCGTTCTGCGAGCAATGTCTTGCCACTGCCACTAAGTTTAGCGATTCCTCTGCTTCTACTTTCTGTCTACCTCGTTGGATAAAAGTGTATGTATGTGTGCGATTCTGACAAAGCCTCATCGAATAAATGAGTTCTAGGGGCTTCAAATAAGCGCTTGATTTGCTAACCGTACTCTTGAGTGTGTTATACAATCGTGCTGTTTTGACGATAAATAAAACTGTTTGGAATAAGTCTGGGCACAGCCATAAAACCGTGAAGAAAAATCCACGCAGTAGCAAAGAGAACGACTCTTTATTTTTCTTCATCCATAGTCTCTGGCCGTATGCCAGCTTTGTATTGCTTTTTCCCCATAGACAAAATGTATAAAGGCTGAATACTAATTTCTTAGGCTGCGCGGTAGGCGCCTTAGTCTGTCTGATACTAGATTTTGACCTACAAGAACCGTCCATTTTGCCGGGGTAGCCTAGGCCGTTAGCCATAATTAACGTTGTATTATTGAAAGTTTTTTTTTTTATTTATTCTTAGAAATAAACAATTTAACCTATCCATAATATTAGTTTAAAAAGAATAATACGTATGATTGTTGAGTGAAGCATGCCATCATAGATGTGTTAAACTTCAAAATTCTAGTTATTTCTTAAATCACGTTGTTTTTAAAATAACACTATTACGGACATACCAGTGCGAGAGGAAACACAATTTTTATTTAAACAATTTAAGAAATTGCTAAAACATAATTATTTAGACTTTTTGCTAGCATAGAATAGGTGGACCCACTTTTCGGCATTTAAGACGCCCATTTGGTCCGCTGTGCATGTACGCCTCCTCTCTGTAAGAGAGAATGGGCCGTAATCTACCATGTGGGCCCCGTGCGGGTTGGTGAAGCTCACATGTTTTCGAATTGTTGGTTCTGAAACATGGCAGTTTCCTCAGCCTGCCTGGGTTCGAACCGACGACCTATAACTTGTAAATCGCGGCTGTTACCAATGGGCCACCACTGCTCCATGAAATTTGCATATTTTCTGGCAAATACCCACGCTACGCCACTGAGACACAGATGCAATCTTATGAATATAGGTAATTCCATTTTCCATACATTTAAATACAGAACGCTGACTAACCATAGGCAATGCAAAAAAAAAGACAAAAAAAAAACTCGTGACATTTTTATAGACAGTATGACATTAAATGTTGTGCAATGAAAGTACCGACATACAAACTGGTAAATCGTGAACTTGAGTAATTTTGACAATTATTATTTTCACAATCATTGCCCGCACCTCAGGCCTACTCTTCTAAGGACTAAGCGTGATGTTACATTTTATTGGATTTTTGTGGGGGATCATAGGACATAACCCTCTCACAGAGAGGAAGCCTGTGATCCAGCAGTGGGAAAATCAAAAGGGGTTATTATGCTATGCTTATCCATATGATATACAACTTCGGACCTAAACTCCACAGTTCGTACCGCTACAATGAGTAGGAGGCCCAGGAAACAATTAAGTTCGCGCGGACCATCCATCCTCAATCGGTAATCATTGGGTGCCTTTAGAGTAATACGCGTGATGTTATGTTCTCAAACCGTTGATTTCGTAGACGCGAGCTCTTTAGCTGAACATAAGGAATTTTCAGCCTAGAGTCTGGATTTGTGCCCAATAGATGGGTATAGGTACGCCCCTTATCACACGAGACTTAAACATAACTGAACTACCAAAAAAAAAAATTAAAAAAAAACCTCCGACAAAAATACCTCTTCAAACTACATATAATTTATCTAGTAGTACGCTTCGATCGACAATCCATCGAAACACGTAATTATAACACGATATCATGCAAAAATACCCCGACAAAGAGTAAAATTTGGGTCACTTTTAAACCGCTTAACCGATTTTCATCAAACATAGCTAAGAACACTCTCGATAAAGTCGTCTTTCAAACAAAAAAACTTAATCTAATTCGGTCCATCCGTTTAGGAGCTATGAATGTTATGATGCCACAGATAGATAAACAGTACACAAAGACACAGATACACACGTCAACTTATAACAACCCTCTTTTTCCGTGGGGGGTTAAAAATATGGGTGTACATGTATAATGAATAATTTATAACTTTTTGGTCTCACATTTTTTTTTTTCTATTACATCTTTCTTTTCTTTCCTTACCTAACCCTTCGGGGAACCGGCGTGATGTTACGTTTATTTAGTTTGTTGTCCCAAAAAGTTTTCCCACGGGACTGATAAAGAGCTGTCTTATCACAGAAGTTCATTGAACTGTGATAACATTGTAATTTAGACGTCTTCATTCTATTGGTGATTAGCTTTTGAGGGATTTCCTGTTAGTCACTAATTACGACGATATAGTGCGTTGACATATCGTGTGACGTCACGGTGTGCTACACTTTATACTGACAAAGTGACGTCAGACGCCCCCACTCCTGAACTTTGATGCGCTTTAACTTTCATCATCATCAAATCAGCCGAAAGACGTCCACTGCTGGACATAGGCCTCCCCCAAGCGTCGCCACTTGGACCGGTCCCGTGCGTCTCGTCGCAACCAGCGTATCCCTGCAACCTTCACCAGGTCATTGGTCCACCTGGTGGGAGGCCTTCCAACGCAACGTCTTCCGGTTCGCGGTCGCCACTCCAGAACCTTTCTGCCCCATCGGCCATCCGTTCTGCGAGCAATGTGCCCTGCCCACTGCCACTTAAGTTTGGTAATTCTTCGGGCTATGTCGGTAACCCTGGTTCTCTTGCGGATCTCTACATTTCTGATTCGATCACGCAAGGAAACTCCGAGCATAGCCCTCTCCATTGCTCTTTGGGTGACTGTAAGCTTTCTGACTTTACGCTTTAACTTTGTCAGTTTATATTTATTTGATAAAGTTACAAATACGGGTCCAATGCTATTCGATAATCTCACTGACGGACTAAATAGAATTATCATTTTTCTGTCCCGGAAACACCTCTATTCATACCAAATTATGTTATTTTTTTTTTCTAGGAATACCATTATTACAATAATATTATTTAATCTCATTAAAAATAATAATTACTCACGTCTAGGTAGATAACAAAATGTTATCAACACATTAGTTATCATGAAAATGTAATAAAAATAAACTAGAACCTACACTGATCAATCACTATTATTGCAAACTATGATTTACCTACTTTTTAACCGACTTCCCAAAAAGGAGGAGATTCTATGTTCGACTTCGATTGTTTTTTTGTGTATGTTCACCGATATCTCCGTCAATTGTGGCCCGATTTTGAAATTTTTTTTTTTGTTTTAAAACGTATCTTCCGAAATTGGTCCCATTTTTTTTTGGTGGAGATCTGATGAAGATCTTTGGAGATATACAACAGAATTTTTCAATAAACAACGGCAAATCTCTCAGGATTGCTGAAATTGCATGTCTGTTTATTGTTTATACCATTTCATAACATAACATCACGCCAGTACGCTCTTAAGGGGTACGCAGATCTCTCATTTCACCGGTTAAGTTCAAGTTTCATGAAATCATTTGGCGTTATAGCTAAAAAGTCAAAAATAAAAAAACTTTTTTGCAAAAAAATACTACCGACTTCCAAATACAAAACTACAAAGAGTAAAATAACTTTATTTTTTGAAGTCGGTGTCCATAACGCAAAAAAATGGTACCTACGAAAGACACCGACTTCAAAAAATAAAGTTATTTTACTCTTTGTAGTTTTGTATTTGGAAGTCGGTAGTTAGTATTTTTTTGCAAACAAGTTTTTTTATTTAGTCAACATTACCAATGTGAAATATAGAGGTGATGTTATGTTGGAATTAAAATCATATCCCTCCTTTTGGCTACGTCATAGACTAGTAAAAAACTGGCCAAATGCGAGTCGGACTCGCGCACGAAGGGTTCCGTACCAATATCGCAAAAAAATGCAAAAAAAATACGTTTGCTTTATGGGAGCCCAACTTAAATATTCATTTTATTCTGTTTTCAGTATTTGTTGTTATAGCGGCAACATAAATACATCATCTGTGAAAATTTCAACTGTCTAGCTATCACGTTTCATGAGATACAGCCTGGTGATAGACAGACGGATTGTGGAGTCTTAGTAATAGGGTCCCGTTTTTACCCTTTGGGTACAGAACCCTAAAAAGTAGGCAAAGGCACTATGCCAGTGATGTTTAAGTCTCACAAAACAATGGGCGAACACGATACACCTCAAAATAGGCATCGCCAATCTCAAGTGGGCGGGTTATGTAGAATACATCAGGATTAGGACCGATGAGCCAGAATCGTTAAACCCTGAAAGCCGTCGTCGCCGAAGGAGGCCTAGAAACAACGTCTGGCGTGACAACGTGAGGCTTTAGAGAATGAAACCCACCAGGAACAGAGGCAGGACATGGGGGAGACCCTAGGGTTTTATCCAGTAGTGAGGACAATTCAGGCCAGAAAAAAAATTGGGGCAAGCCTATTGCTGACAAATCCAGACACTGCTGTGCTATTGAGATACCTATTTGAATGTTATCTGTGGCTTCGCACATATTATAGAGTATTACTACCACAGACATAAATCTAACTAGATAACGCAAGTCCCTCCATCTGTATGAAAACCAAGCGTGCTACTTTTTCACATACAATTTAAAAACAAATTAAGATACCAATGAAAGAAAACATTATTATTTTATCTACATAGTAATGTTATCATTAATCACTACAAAACCGATCACAAAGGACGAATTTTTTGCTTAAAAACAAAACAGTGCAAAAATGTTAGGTTAATCTCATTGTTGCACAGTTTTTCATTAAAGCACTGTTTTTTATTTAGTTACACATTTCTCCCATTAAGTTTGATATAAAATGTATGCGTTCGATCAATAAATTATTAGCTGAAATAAAATCGGCTGAATAAAATCGATTTGATGAAAAAATAAAACAAATATTTAGCAAGAAAAGTTAAAAAATATGGAAATAGACAGCGACAGGGATATGAATTCAACTCCAGAAAGTATAAATACAGCTGCAAATTTAATTGTTAATAACCTTTTGCCGCAAAAGTCGCGGGATATGTATTTTTTATTAACGTGAGTATTTATTTTGAGTAGGTATATTTTATCACGGTAGTTTGGTAGTTTAAAGAAAAGTAGATTACGCATCTCGCTAAAGTAAGTAATGAATGCACTCGTGTTAATTTAGTGCCAACATAACACTCATGCATTAATTAATTCACTTTGCGCTCGATGCAACAATCTACTATTCTATACAGTCTTTACAGCTCAGTATGGCATAACAAGGCATTTTTCTAGATTTCAGTGGATTTTCGGTGCCGATAATGCTAAATTAAAAGCTCAAATTACGATCATTGATTGTAATTTTACCCCGTTTTTGGCACGCGAAGTACATACTATCGCGTCATCTAGTTATATTTATATCTGTGACTACAACAATCATCATGATTATGGTAGATAAAAATTGTACTGTTAATCTAAGTCGCCTTCCTCACCAACTCGGTGCGTTTTCTTAGTACCTAAATATGTAGAGATGAATCTACATGTATGCTTATTATCAAATCAGTGCAACTGTTTAAGCATGGTTGAGTAGGTAGGCAGTATGTAAACCTTCAGTAGAACTAGAAAGTAAGATAAAGTTGTACAGCAGACATGAAAAGAACAAAGATACAACTTATGAAAGCCACATGAAATGGTTCATCATAAATGATGACAATTTTTCTCAACTTTTAGGGCAGTTATGCACTACATCCGATCTGAGTCCGTGATTTGAGATCAGAGTTCTATCCGAATTGTAAATGTTCTAAATTATGATGGATAGAGATTGGATGTAGTGCATTAGCTTCCCTGCATGAAGTAATACGGCTACTTCGGAACCGAAATTTCTCGGATTCAGATTGGATGCTGTGCGTAACCGTTAGGGGTTGGCTTCTAGTCTTAACGGATGCACCAGAATATCAGTATTTTACATGGAGCAAATGCCTATTAGACCTCCAAAATGTAATACAAATGGATAGTGGTTACAACAAAAAATTTGCTTCACATGCTTTTAGTGATAAAGATTCAATCAGTGTGTTTGTTGATGCATTTGGCAAATTAGTATTAATTTTAAGTAGGTACTAATAACATATTAGTTGGTATAGGAAGTTACATGACGGTAGGAAAACAAAATAAAATAACTGCAGCTTTAATTATAAGGAAATATTATTGCATAATTTAAGTATTTAAGAGTTCTATTTATGTCCGTAAATACTTCCTGTATGGGTGGCGTTTTTACCTAAACTTTTATGATGTATTTTAAATATTTACTTAAACATATCTATATGACAATTTAATCATCATCATATTATGCTTAGCTTTTTCTCAATTTTGCTAGGGTCAGCAGTCTTAACAACACGCAGCTGAGATCCAGTATTTAACATAGTCTACTGCCTTTCAGATGTGATGCTATTAAATTATTTAGGTACATAAGGAATAAACTTATCCTAACTTTTCTAATTAAATATTTGTTATTATTATTCTGACTGAATAGATATCATTTTTCATATCAAATCCATATACGAAAAACAATAAATTTAGTAGAAACAAGTACAGGTAGAGTAAGATTGAATAGTGACAAAAAAAGAATTACAGATAAAAAAACACTTTTTGTTAGCATAGAAGTAAGCCTATTGTTGATAACAATGGGTTTGAAGCACTGGTTGTTGAACATTCTTTTTTTTACATTTTTTAATTTAGCAGGAAGGTATCTTTTTTTTTACTATGTTTGGACAGAGATATTTTGTTAAAATAAATTATTGTTTATATTTTCATTTCTTCCATATACTATAATTTTCGGGGCAAACTCTGTCCTGAAAAAACTGTAAGGTAGAAAAATGGAGTGTATAGATAAATTATGAGTATGAAAGTCCCTTCAAAAAGGAGAAACGGCCTCTATGTTAACACAAAAATTAGTCCTTGACTATAAACAATTCACAGAAACATTTTGTGATTATTTGCAATTTATAAAGATTACATTAAATCTGGCAATGATGTAACACACCTTATCTTTATTTCATTACAATAAAAACAAATTTGTACAGACATTACCCAAAAACTGCTTGACATATTATTTTCACGAGAATTTCACCCCAATTGAAGTTCTAGAAAAATTGAATGGTGTTTTTGAATTTTTAGTCATTATTTTAACTTTGCATAATTATACATTAAACTGAATATGTGTCTGTTATGAAGATAATATTGTTCGCAAGTATGTGATACTTAGCAGTTTCTCACCGCGTAATTGTTAATGAATCTTGAATGCTAATTACATGTACAATTCATTTAGACAATCTCTACAACACTTTCTCCACAATTAGTTTGACTTTACACACAGTTATGAATGAAATAGTTAAAATAATAACAAATAAAACTATCACTTACATCGTACGGTACATTTTTCTCAGCGATTGAACTCTTGTCGCGATCTGAAAAGAAGAAAAATGGGCCGATGAGCATTGTGAAAATCGTCCCAGTTGACAACGTTATTATCTTGTTACAATGGGATTACAACAACGGAATGCGCTGTAGTATTATTAGATTTAGCAATGCACTACCATCTTCGTCAGCACCAGAAGGTCCAGTCGCGCTATCAGGCTTTTTAGAAGCCGAAGTGTCCATCACTTCGATATGATCAGTATCTCCTGAAGCCATTTTTATTTTTCTATTACATCCCCTATTTTGAAGTCTCTCGGTTGTATATTTGCACAATATTAATTCGCATGGCTCACATCACACTTGCATCGCTTACACAATGATTCACTATAATTTAATTAAAAGAAATCAATTAGTTTACGCGAAAATGCTCGCCCGAAGCATCCGTCTGACACGACCACTCATAGTAACTGGGTTGCCAATTAAAATATTAATGTTATTGCGTATAGACAATAGAGTTATGTAGGTGGATGGGACTGTTATCGGCACAAAATTGGGGATATAGTTTGGGTTTATGTTATTGGTTAGAAATGTAAGAAATAAATCTTAAAGTTGCATAAGTGGAAAAATAATGATTGGAGAAAATGCTACGAAAGCATCAAGCAATAAGCATACAATACAGTATACAACCAATTCACGCATTACGATTTTTATTCGCGCGAATATTTGTAGTATTATTTCTCCCCCAATTATTTCCGCAATGTACGCAGCTTCATACAATTCCATAGGTCGCAGAATGGGCGGAAAAAATCGCGCCTTTAAAAATCTCAGTGCGTGCTAAGCCTTACTCCGCGACAAGCATTTATATTGAATTGGAGTGCATGTTTTGAAATAGTGGGCGCCAAGGGTGGATTTAGGGGGGGGGGGCACGGGGGCACGTGCCCCCTCCAGACAATATTTTATGTACTGTGGAGATTCCATCACAGTACACACTTAGAAGTAAATCAAAATATCAGAGTTGTTAAAATATATGAATAAAATAACAGAAAGAAACTATTCACCGCTGCACTGGAGGATGTCTTCAAGGTTCTGGACTGGAGAGGACTAGGCATCAACATCAACGGTTAACACATCACTCACCTTAGGCTTTAAAGCTTACAGTCACCCGAAGGCTCGGAGTGTACTTGCGTGATTGAATCAGAAATATAGAAATCCGCAAGAGAACCAGGTTTACCGTCATAGCCCGAAGAATTGCCAAACTTAAGTGGTAGTGGGCCGAGCACATTGCTCGCAGAACAGATGGTCGATGGGGCAGAAAAGTTTTGGAGTGGCGACCGCGAACAGGATAACGTTGAGTTGGAAGGCCTCCCACCAGGTGGACCAATGACCTGGTGAAGGTTGCGGGGATACGCTGGATGCGGGACGCACGGGACCGATCAATGTGGTGACGCTTGGGGGAGGCCTATGTCTAGCAGTGGACGTCTTTCGGCTGATGATGATGATGAACAGAAAGAACATGAGTGAAACTCTTGTCTTTCATAAACATTCCTATACATACTTGAACTTGTAGAAATAAACATGAAGAATGTTACTTCAAGTTTATTTCTTACAGTTATTGTTGATTTTTTTGCCCGTCCGCCCCTTGTGGCCCTCCCAAAAATAAATCCTAGATTCGCCCTTGGTGAGCGCCAAGTGTATCCACTTGATATCTTAATCAAAATGAGAGCTAATGAAGCAGTAGAACAATAAGCGGATTTTTACGGCTATGAACATGTTTCAAATTCTTCAACTTGTCTGCATTAATCAAATAAACATTCCTATTTCTTGACGAAACCAAGACACAGAGCTCTTGGTTGTACCATTTTTGTGCAGTCTGCTCCTACTTCGTTCAGAATGTCTTAAAGAAAATCAATCGGTATTGAAATTTTTTCGAGCTTGCCTCAGATGCAAGAGGCATCTGAGTATTCCTAACAAATATCACTCAAACCATCAATATAAGTTTCTACAAAAGTGCTACCTAATAATTAGTACCTTTTTACCTGACCGCCGAAGGAGGGTAATGTGTTTGTCAGTCTATGTATGTATGTTTGTTCCTATGTGGCGTTCTAGAGACCAAATGCGTTGACCGATTTTGGTGATTTTTACGTCAATCGATTCGTCTTAACCTTGCGAGTGACACTGGCAGCGGCTACATTAAAATTGGAAAATAGAAAAATGGCGAAATCCAGCGTACTTGTATAATAGAGGTCAGTGGAATCAAGTCAACTAAAAGCGGGCAATGTACACATACATGAGTTCTTATTTAAATTTCTTTATTTATCACATTGTCTGGTCATTATAAATATTGCTTCGTAGCGGTTGGGAAATTCGATAATTATGGTCAATGAATTAGACCAAGAGCGTGCGAAACGAGCTCGGGAGCTGAGGCAAAGCTTAGAGCACTCTGACATAGATAGGTTAGGTTCGCTCCCGCCATCCCCTTCATGTCAGGTTACTTTAGACCTCTTTAGACCCTGCAGACCAAAGAGTATGTAACACTACGTTTACTGCTGCAGACCACTGACCTCAATCACAAGTACGCTGGACTAAATATACTCTATGAAATGACAGTTGATTTTTATGCTGATTCAAAGCGTCCCGCTCGAGCGTCTCAGGAACTAAAACTGACACATTTAGAGATAAGTTAATACCGATATTTCTCAAGATTAGGTTATACTTATATATACGCTTGGAAAAATTATAATTTTGTAAATAATATAACAGTATCAGTGATATTTTTAAATTACGGGAGTGATATTTTAGGCGTATCACTCATCTACTGTATTGACTTCTCGTAGTACATCACATCAACAGCCTATTAATGATCCCACTGCTGGAACACAGGCCTCCTCTCTGTGATAGGGGATGGGCCATAATCCACCACGCGGGCCCAGTGCGCGTTGGTGGATGTCACATGTCTTCAAATTTTTCGTTCTAAGACATGCCGCACAATGTTTTCCTTCACCGTTTTTGAGAGCAGTGGTGATGAAATAATTTACACAAAGTAAAGCGCCTGCCTGGGTTCGAACCCACGACCTACAACTTGTAAGTCGCGGCCGATACCACTGGGCCACCACTGCTCTCAGTACTATGTTGCAACTAAATAGCTCATATTGGTATTGGTGATGAATGTTATATGAAAGCCTAATAATCAGTAATAATATTTTCAAAAGCAATGTGTAATACTAAATTCTGGAATCATCATCATGACCATTCACAGCCCGACGCCCACTGCTGGCCTCTCTCTTCTTGTACCAATCACCACGTTCCTGTGCCTGGAATTAATTCTGGAATAATACCATGATAATTATAATTTTATTAACAAATGTTTTGAAGTCAAACAATTTTTATCTGCATATGAAATAGAGTTGAAAACTATTTCAGATGCAGATAAGTCTTCACCTCGCTGGAATGCGATGCCGCTTTTATTTGCACTAGCGATGGGCGATTGTTGCAAATATAACAATCGACTGAATCGAAAATGATTTATTGCTCATTCGATTGTCGATTTAGTAGTTCCTCACAATTATTATTCGAATAACAATGGACAAACTACTAACGCGGGTTGAACTGCGTTAGACCGCGCGCGGCGGTGCATGCGGGACGGTGTTGCGTCAATTGCGTTTATAAGTATTAGTACTTGAATTCGTTTACTTTATTAGTTGGTCTTGTGGAGAAACAATTTTAATAAATAAAACTTTTTTACCTAGTTTTTATTTTAGTCATTCGTAATTTCGTAATAGATGTTCCCGCAACTGAAGGAGAATTGGAGATTACTAGATAGATTGTATAATATATTAGCTACAATCGCTTATTAGCTGCAGTCGTACGTAATTAGTATCGCACAGACTTTAAACTATTGATTTGTAGCGCACGTGTATAGTAATGGGTGAGCTGCGCTACAAATTAGTAGTTTAAGTTGACGCGTCACGCGGTAGTAACCGTATCAGTCATTGTCACTCGACGCACGCCGTTGGTCGATAACAATCGACTTTAATCGACTAACCTGAACAAACGACTAATACAATTACTTTCAGTAGTAATCGCCCATCACTAATTTGCACCTTAACACTCTGATACAGGATCTGAGCGATGCGAGCGAGAAATACGTCCGTTGTAAATTATTATCCATCTCATTCATAGGCAAATATTTGTATGAATGATGTTCCCTTCACGAATCCGATGGGCGCCAACGAAGTGAATCCGAACTATTGTGAGTATTAACTAACTAGTGTACTTGAGCTAGGATATACTTGCTCAAATATACTAGTTTTAAGGATAAGTTGTTAGCCTATCCCCATATTTAAATCTCACTGATCTGACAGTAATGCACTGTAACGTCGACGTTTTATAAGTGCCCATGTAGGCTTATGTAAAATAAAAATAAATTAATTTTGATAACTTTACTATCCCGCTATCCACTAGTTTGACTTGTTCTAACTGAAAATATTTTTTAGTTAACCTTTACAGCAATTATTCTATTACTTAAAAATGAATCATAATAAAAAAACAAATAAGTTTTTTTTTTCTTACGTATTAAATTATGCCCACGATCGATAAAGTCCATAAAAGTATTTTTTTACCAAAGGCTGTGTCCCATCTCTAATATTAGTTTCATGGACGCTCACTTTAAGTCACGTTGCTATCAGCGCCAAAATGGCGAAAATCAAATGTCTTCATTTTGTTAGCGATAATATGAAGTCCAGCGTGGCAGCGTACTTGTATGTAAGAGGGCAGTACTGCAGACCGAAATAGGAGCCACGCTACCAAAGTGCACAAAATCAAAATTATGCATGCAAACGAAGTTTTCAGGTTTATATAGAATATCGTCGCAATATAAGAGACAGTGTGGCTTCGGCTTAATTGTAGATTTATGTGGTAGTTTCACTATTTTATTTATATGGTAACTCCAACAAACGCCATGTTTATTTCTTTACCGTCAATTCGTTGCCGCGGTAAGAATTTTTTTATAGGTTATTTATTACTTATCTTGGCGTCTTTCTGAATAAGCTAAATAATTACAGATTGTTCAGGACAAACGCGTTGATAAACAAGCAAAAATTACCGGTGCAATAACGTTTCAATTTCAGTTTCTGTGTAAAGGCAGTGAGCAGTTGGGAATTTCAAGAATACATTAGAGTATTGCAGCGGCGTTCGTTGAAAATGGGCAAAAAAGTAAAGGAATATAAAGCTGGCGACTTTATTTTCGCCAAAGTAAAAGGATATCCAGCATGGCCGGCCAGAGTGAGTGTTAAATATAAGTGATTCTGTTGGTATTGTGTGTTAAAATGAAAAAGCTGCAGCCTTTGTGTTCTAATTGGATGTTAGCGCGGGAAGACATGTTGTATCGCGGCCCCGACGCCTTCGCAATGCCCCAAGGTCTCAGAAAGCAAATAGAGACAAAATTAGCCACATAATTTACATTTTTATATTGACACTGCAACAGCTCTCAAAATATCTGTTAACATTGTTTTAATAACATTATTTTAGTGATTTCAACGACGCTTTTTATCTTACGGAGCTAGTTTCGCATTATAATCACGTTTCCCCTTGCCTATTTATCGAATTCTTCATGAATCTGACAAAATCGGGCTACTAAAGATAAAATATTGTCACCCTTTTGTGGGTGAATGACACTTGTAAAATAGAATCAAATTATTTTGCTTAACATATTTTTAAGCGATTTTAATTTACATAAAATATCCAAGCATGATGTATTGGAATCCTAATGGATTTGGTTTTGATGTAGTTCTAATACATAATAAATAAATTAAAAATATTTACACTAACACACATGGTATTGATAAGACTTATCTGTCACTTTAATTTAGCTGGATTCTGTACATACTTGGTCAAACAGATGTTTGATATGATTTCAAAGATGGGAGTTTTGAATAGCGCTTAAATTCACTTTTTCATGTTCAGAAATTACTGCACTTTTTATTTTATTAAGATAATAAATAATGGCATGATTTTTCTATTTGTCTTTAGAGGTAAATACCTACTCTGAGCTCTGATAACGCAGCATTGTTAAAATATAAATTATATTATGAGGAAAAATTAAAGCAAAAAAATAAAAAAACATTACTGCTAAATTTTTGATAGCATTTTGATTTCATACTATGAATTACTGTTATGAGTACGAAGAGTATTTAAAATCAATAATATTTCCCACTGTTATTATAATTTGTATTTATATAATTTAGTGATTAAGCGAGGTTATTGACCTGTCAAACACCTATTGTGAGTGCAGTGCTAGTTCCAGTATGATTTAGATACAAAAAGAAGATAATGAGTTTGCAAATAAATAGGCAGTAAATTATCTTTATTTGAAACATTATAAAGGAATTATTTAATTTCAGGTGCAAAAGCCAAATGGAAAGAAATATTTTGTATATTTCTATGGAACGGGAGAAACGTAAGTGTACAGTATTTTTGATTTATCAAATATTTGATGACCTGGTTAAGGTACGGAAATACGCTGGTTGCAATACACATAGGAACGGTTTATCTGGCAACACTTGGGTGAGGTAGATGTTCAGCAGTAGAGTTTCGGGCGATAAGAGGAATGTTGGAATTCTTGCTTTGAACAAATTCTGCTGGATATGGACTTTAAACAAAGTGAATCCGACTGCTGTCTGTATACCAAGCAAGTTAATGGCAAAAAGCTACTCATCACCCTTTATGTTGATGACGGTTTGACTGTATTAAGGATTATAGCAACCAAACACAATTTTTTTTTGGATTTTTGTCAATTTACATAAAAAAGCAGTTTTCAAATTAAAATAAGTAACCTACCTACTTTTCACAATTTATGTTAACCTAAATTATTCTATAACAGTATTCCTTATCAAAATGATTACATTGAAAACATACAATTTATCAATTAATAATAAATATCTTATCACAGTCAATTTAACTGACACAACAATTTTTGTAAAAGGATTTAGAGTTAAACCAGTATGGAGACTTAGAAAAATAGAATGGATTATTTGAACAGCGAAATGTATTAATTATAAACTAGAATATCAAGGGCAGTAAGATGTGCAGATACCATTGTAGCCATCGAAAGAGCCATGATAAAGGTGGCACTAGAAAATGGGAATTGGCACATAATGAGCCTTTCTTGCTCGGCAGTGGGCGAAATTGGGCTGTGGGTGAAGATAATGATGGAGAATATAACAAAATGATATTATTTATATATTAAAAATCAAATCGCATACAAAATAAAACAATCTCAATTTTTTTCCAGTGCAAACCTCTCTCCGAACATGATATTCGACTATGCGGACAACAAAGACAAGTTCCTCACTAAAACTGTGAAGCGACGAGACTTCAACGATGGTGTGAAGCAGATTGAACATGACTTCACTAACAATGTACCGCTGGAGCAAGTGATAGGAGTTCCTATTGAGGTAAGATACATGCAGTTCCTATATATTTTTCTTAAATTAAAACTTAACTTGCTAAAGCGCCCAAAGTGCCTACATTTTTGGAGGATCTAACGAATGCCACCTGCTGGCCTCAAAATATTTGGAAAGTTTTCCATCTACTCGAAAAGAATAATACAAAATTAAAACATCATGCAACACAAAAGCAAATAGGCAAACTTAATACGTTAGGCATTCTCCACCAATCAACTAAGGGTGGTGGAGAAATAACATGGCTGATACTTAATTTTTCAAACAAAAGGAAACCAGGACAAGCGATCCTGTCTTTAACATAGTACATCATGTTTTTACTGGGTACCAAGACAGGTTTGTGTCACAAAAATAAAGATCTACTAAGTGCAAGTAGCACTTAAAAAAATATATCTAGCCTGTTTTCCTCGCAGGGTTAGACAGAGACATTTCTCAAGTTATGTTCAAGTCCCATGTAATAAAATAGTCATCAACTGGGCACATAAAGAAAAAAGATATAAATATAAAGAAATATTAATTGGAAAATTGTTGTCAACAGGTACCACCAGCTGAATCTTCAACCAACGACTCCGCCAATGATTCAGCAACAAATGACACACTGGATGACACCGGTGTTGATACTACTGTTGCTGATGAGACCATGGCTGACGATGTGAGTGCCAAAACGTTTTTATTTTCTTACTAGCCTACGAAGCCAAGTGGCCCCCTGTAGGTATTGAACCTAGTCAGATGAGGGTATTCTGATCAGCTAGAATGCACCTGTGGAACCAACAAACAATGTCCTATGTATTTTCCTGCTCCTTGTGCGATCTTTGCGACGCCAGCATTAGGGTTGTCGACGTGGCTGAGTTCTGGTTAAAGTACAAGATAATAATATAAATTAAGAATTGAACATGGAATCATCAACAAGAAGAATAAGACTACCTCTTTGCTCCTGTATTTTTGCGTGTGGATTTCCTCATGGATGTGCTTAACCTAGGGTTTCCATCTGTCCGGGTTTCCGGATTTGTCCTAGTTTAGAAGGCGTCTGGGTAGCGTCCGGGCGGGGTTTTATTTGTAGTCCGGGTTTTAAGTCTTCAAATCACCAACGGCAATTTTTCACAGATTTCGCCGCCAATTGTAGACCGATTTTGATAATTCTTTTTTGTTTGGAAAGTTATGCTCCCGAATTTGTCCCATTTGAATTATGTGAAGATCTGATAAAGAAGTTCGGAGATATTGAACGGAACTCTTAAAAAATTACGGCAAATCACTCGGGATTACATGTCTGTTTATTGTACACTAGCTTCTGCCAGCGGCTTCGATCGCGTCAAAATTGTTTGTCCGTTTAGCCGTTCTGGCTTGATTGAGTAACAAACATGCATCCAAGAAGTAAGATTACTATAGAAATTGACCACTATATAACTAAGTGCCACAACAAAAAACAGAAAAACCTAAATTCCAATTAAAGACAAAGTGAAAAATAACTTAAGATATTGGAAGTCAGTGTCAAAAAACGAAGAAACGAAACCATAGATACCAACTTCCGGAATTGAAATTATTTTCCACTTTGTAGTGTTTTAAATTCGTAATTGGTTGTATTTTATTGTAAAAAAGAATATGTTAAAACAACATTTAGTTTAAAAAAGTTATGAAAATAAAATCTGTTTAAATGTCCAGTTTGTAAGCTCCAAAATCCGGGGTTTTCACGCTCCTTGTCCTGGTTGGCAGATTTTAGAGATGGCACCCTATCTTAACATAAGGTGGGCAGAAGGGTCTGTCAGTCTCTTACTGACTTATGCCACAGGGTGTTCTGCATCTACATGTGTCCAGGGTGCTGGAGAGCTTGCGCAATTTGTCGTTTTATCTTCTGGGGCCTATCCCTACAACAAAATTTTCTGGGCTAAAAACTGGTCAATGACACTTTGAGCAATAGTGTAGCCTTTTCACAATTTCTGTAATGAGGGCATCCGTTTTGTGGCCACCAGTTGGCGCCACTGGCGCGTAAAGGTCTTAAATATAGCTGTTAAACGTTGTTATAACGCGCACGGAAGCAAAGTTTGAAATAAAATAATTTCTAATGACTTAGTAGTTATATTAAATATAAAATTGAGTATGCCGCCGTTTTGAATAGACGGTAATATCAATTATTATTACTTTGAAATTTTTACATTGAAAAGTGCCGCTTAGGCCGAGTTTCTCACCTCTAAATTATCGCATAATTAATGTGACTAATGGTCAAGCACGCGTTATCTGCTGTGATTGGCTGTTGAAGATTATTTATTTATTTATTAAAACTTCATGCAACATAAAAGGACAAAAAAAAGGGGAAAAACGAAAAAAAAAAAAAGGGGGTCGAAACGCTTGGGTCATGGGGCCCGAGTGCAAGTCTTCTTTTTAAGGAGATCTCTCGCCGACTGATCGACACTGTGCGTGACCAGAGGGCTGGCTCTTTCTTTGCGCAAAGAATTAGCATTGCCATTCAACGTGGCAATGCTGCCAGTCTTCTGGGCACGTTCTCGGATGACAGCGATGTGGAGGAGTACTTCGACGCCTAAGTGTACCTGTATTTTGTATATAGTGTAAGTAGTTTGGTTTAATATAAGTTTATATAGTTTTATATTTGTTTAGTGTTTAAGTATTTACTAAGTCAATTTTAAAGAGTAACATATAATGGGTATTAAAGCACATAAAAGTACAAAGGCGGACTTAATGAGATTAATTCAACCAATCACAGTAGATAACGCGTAATGGCCAAAATTAATGGTTTAATTCGAATAAAAATTTGACTTTGACTTGCGCAGCCCCTTTTTTTTCGAATAAAAAGGAGTATAAATTTTTCCGAAACATAAAACTCTATTGAAGCAGTGGTTGATAAAACACGTAAGAAAATATTCACACCAATAAAAAAGTAGTAAATAAACTCGCGCTAAAAGCTATGTAATTTGAAATTTTGAAGACATCACTCGCGATAGCCCTCATTGGTTCACTTGTTACCTCCAACAAATGGACAATTTTACCTCTATCTATATCTATACTAATATTATAAAGAGGAAAGATTTGTATTTTTGTATGTAACGAATAAACTTAAATACTACTGGACCAATTTCAAAAATTCTTTTACCGTTGGGAAGCCACACTTTCCCCGGGTGACATAGGCTACTTTTTATCCCTGTATTCCCACGGGAACGGGAACTACGCGTGTGAAACCGCGAGGCGTCCGTTAGTAACATATAAAAATATTCAATTGGATGGCAAAGAAACCATTGTTCTACATATTAGTTACCGCTGCCTCTATAGGCAGGTGATGTCTGCAATACTAGAAGCATCATTATCACCGTCATCATCTCATATGTGTTGCCTCCCAGAGACAAAGCTGAAATTTCTCATGTGTAGAAGCACTATCATCACAATATAATTATGTCTTGCCTCCCAGAGACAAAGCTAAAATGTCCCATGTCTCATGTGTCTATAATTACAACAGCACAGCATTTAAGGTAATTTATTATTTGTTTTATTTTGCAGACTACCCTCAATGCAACTCAGAATGACGCCGCAGTTGAAGATTCAGATGACACTGGAAACCTGGTCATCGATGAAGGAAAAGTAAGTTGAAAATAATATTACATGGTTATTCCTGAAAGGTACGGTAAAGGACAGAAGAAGAATAAAGTATGGGACAAGCCTTGAATCATGCACAAATCCAGACAAAGACAAAAAATTAAAGCAAAATTGTAATTTAGAACTTGAGGACCACCCCCATATGTAAGCAGTCACCCTTGTGACCATTAATCTAATAAGATACTAGTTACTTAAAATAAAAAGGATTTTTTTTTTGTTTTATCTTCAAAACTTTATTATTTTACGCAACTTGTATGCAAACCGCCGATAAACGTTAAGAAAACAATATAATATTTTTTTCAACACACTTGCTCATAAAGTGGCTCTAATTTCACCGCAATTAGGCACATAATGACACCTGTTATCAAACTGTGACTTTTTCATTACTATTATTCACAAGTGAGATAAAGAGTTTTTTTTTAATTTATTGGTTGAGTTGCTTTGTTCTTAAAAAAGTTTCGATACAAAAAAGATCGTGCTCAATAATACAAATGCAACACATTTCATGCAACTTCGTATTTAAATAGATAATTTCAACTTGTACGTGTACAAGTAAAAATAAAACTTTCACTTAAATATACCTTTTGTTTTTGTCTGTAATAAAGAAAACTTGAAATTCCCCATTTTTTACGTGGCTAAATCGCTATCCGCAAAAAGCCAAAAAAAAGATAACTCATTATTTTTAGTCTATGGCCGATCGCCATTGTTGGCAGATGCCCGCGCATAGGAAAACTGATTAATTTTGCCCGCCAATGCGAAAAAAAAATCACAACTCGTTTTCACTGTTGGAAATGATTTTCTAGTATTATTTTCTTCACAAGTGTGTTGAAAAACGTCGTATGATACACGTGTGTATTGATGATTACCGTCCTCGGCTCTCTTAAGACCCTCACCTAACGGCTCGGGTCTCAATGGCGCCTCATCGGTAATCACCAACATTACACACTTGTACCATAATGTACTATTTACTGTCTAAATTTTTTTGGATCACCAATAATATAATTGTTGCACTTGTCATGTTGCCAGAACTTGTTATCCGGCTGTAAGGAAATGGTTATGTTTTTTACAAGCTTTTATTTAACTTGCAATGTGTGTATGTAAGTGTGTTCAGGTCAAATCTTGCAAATTAATTTTAAAGCAGTTATCCTCCACCGATTAAGATGAAATTTTGCATACATGTTTAGTTTGGATGATAATGCATGGTTAGGTAAGTGACGTCATTCTAAATCCAATATGGCGGACTAGTATTTTTTTGTGCACTGCCATGATATGGGCATCAAATGAAAGGGTTTGCTGAGAAGAATACGAAAAAAGCTTGTTTTGAAAAAAAAAAAAAAAAAAATATTATTACAAGCATTATATTACCCTGCTTTCGTATGTGTGTCCGACAACTAGTAATGGATTTTTCAAGCACTTCCTGGTGTCCGATTAAGGTGTAAATTGGCTTACTTTGGAAACATTGAAATAATTTAGTTCCATGGAGCTGGTTTCATGATGGAGCCGGAAGCATTTCCTCAACCAGACAGGATAGCTCTATCGTGTTTGTGTTCATTGGTTGTGTATTGACAAATGATATTAAATTTAGTAGGTACCTTTAAGTTCAATAAGCTTATTAAAAATAAATAAAAAGTTAATTCACAAAATCAAACCTGAACCTGAACCTGACTGCTTAAGAACCGAACTAAAAAGAAGTAAACAAGAAGAAAATCTTGCTGTGCATTCGGAGGATACATCTGGTTTTGGTCAGCCAGCTCGCGAATATGTATCAAGATTGAAAAAAAAAAATTAGGCCCCCACAATATGGCGCCCAAAAGCCGCCATTTTTCCAATTTTAATGTAGCCAGTGACACTCGTAAGGTTAAGACGAATCGATTGACGTAAGAATCATCAAAATCGGCTAACGCGTTTGGTGTCTAGAACGCCACATAGGAACAAACATACATACATAGACTGATAAACACATTATCCTCCTTCGGCAGTCGGGTAAAAAACTTATTCGTTACTGTGTCTGCACTAACACTGCGTTTCGACGTCAACTAGTAGAAAATGTGACATTTAATGCAACTTTTGTTTTTTTTTTTGTGCATAAAGTGTAAATAAATAACAATATAGTTGTATGTCTTTTAGTTTTAAGCTTCTTTGTTTTAACCTGGTGTACCTACAATGAAGTATATATAAATAAATAAATAATACAATTATTATTTTCACAGCAAAAGCAAACCAAAAAGAATAAAATCGAAGTGAAAGCTAAAGAAAAAGAAACTCCAGTCAAGCCAATCAAGGAGCCGAAGACTCCTCGCGGCAAAGGCAAGAAGGAGGAACCTGCTGCCAAAGAAGATGAGTCAGAAGAGAAGAAAGAAGAAGAAATAGTCAGCAGAAGCGGACGGAAGATACGACCAAAAAGGTATGTATTTATTGTGTACATTTTTCTGCTACATTTTATTATTGGGTATCTTTTCTGACTTAAATTGAGTATACAGTACAATACTACGATTTAAATTTTGCACTTCATTACTTATTTAGAATAGAATAGAATTATCTTGTAGTGTGTCATGGTGTCCCAGTGGCAAGGCCTTGCCTCTTGTGCTTCAAGTTCGTGGGTTCAAATCCGGGCAAGTATCAATGTGACTTTTACAAATTCATATGTACTTTCTAAGTTTATCTCGGACATCACAGGCAAAGGTGAGGAAAACATCGTGAGGCAACCTGGACTTATATAGTTAATGTAAAACTGAAATAGCCAAATCAGGGGCCTGTTAAGTTCCCAGATGTAGCTTAATTAACTCTGACACCAGAGGTGGTCACATCCTTACACGAAAAGATGAAGATTAAGTACTTAGTTCTGAATTCAAATTAGTATACACGATAAATCTAATAATTGATGGACATGGAAATAAAGACGGAAACACACTTACGTGTCGTGGTGCCTTCTGACACATTTGATTGGCTACAAAACTCGTTGTGTTATGACGTAGGCTGGAACCGAGTCGTTTGATTGGTGGATCCCGCGCCACGCCACGACACGACACGTAAGTGTGGTTCCGCCTTTAGCATTCGTTTGTATTCGGCAATGCGATGATTACCGAGGGACATTAAGAAAGTAGTTGTACTGTATTTATTTTACATATGCTTTTTTATTTTATAAATACATTGGATGGATCTATGGACATTTTGTAAAGACCTATCAATTTGTCTCCTATACATCCATAGATTAAATAAAATTAATTTTAATAATATATTAATTTAAGCGTCACGTGCCGAAATGCAGTTACTGAGTTTTGAACTGTGTTTGCGATTGTGACGTACATTCTTATTATAATATACAATAATAACGCCGGCTCCACACGTTGGCCCCAACTTAGGTCCCAACACTCGTCCAACGTGTTGATCTAGAAAATTACATTGGCGCCAACAATTGGGCGAGCGTTGGTAGTTGGCCGGCGCGTGTCAGTTTTATCAAAGGAATATGTGCCAACATTCGCTATCCGTCCATACGTTGGTGATTTGCTCAGTCCTGTTGCAACACGTATCTCGATGATCATCCACCATTTTCTGGGACCAACGTGTGGGGCCGGGTTAAGGAAAGTTTATTGTTTAGAAGGTACTATTTTAAGGATCCACTATTCAACGGCACGAACTATTTTGTGCGCCGGGTTAAAATACATGCTGTCTCATCCGACAACACGTGCGAAAGAGATTGATGCTGTGATGAGCAGTAACAAGCTAGTTCTCGTACGAATTAGTAGTGAAATGGATGATGATTTAGGACGAAAACGAGCGCGCGAAATTTTATGAACAGACCTTTGGGAGTCTAGATATCATGAAAAAACCACCAAATGTATATTTTCAAAATAAAATTATTTGCGTTGTTGAATTACTTATCTATCCCTGTATGGAGGCCTTTTTGCAATTTTCCTTCTTCTTATGGTATTTATTTCCGCCTAAAGATGCGTTAAAATTAGTGTTGAAATATGGAACTTTCGACGCTCATAACTTTCAAATATTGTATTTTTTTACTTTTCTTTTTCCATACAGGGCTAGATAATGATGAGACAAATTGATATCATTTTTTATTTTGAACGTAAACCGTCATACAGTGGAATAATCGCCAGACTACGTTTGTATGGAAGAATTTCCGACTAGTGTAACCTTTATTTTGTCGTGATATACCCAAATTATACGACTGTCTAAATTCATAGACATTTAACTAGGCAATTTATTTCATTTACTGACTATAATTTACCATCAACATCACTATAATATTGTCAAGCCATTTCTTAAATTAATATATTAAAACAGAATACTTATTAATGAAATATCAGGTTCGCAAGAGTGCTTCACCGTCGACCAGATCATCGCTTACCATCAGGCGGGATAGTGGTCCAACGCGAACCTATCGTGAATAAATAATAATAAAAAAGAACTGCAGGTACATGGACGAACAAACAGAAGACAATGCAACACTACCGTCCCCGGCTCCCAAGAAGCGACGTGGCGCATCCCCTACTTCGGACAAAGAGAAGGAAAAGACTGAACCCAAAGAGAAAGAGAAGCTTCCCGACAAAAATATCAAGCAGTTCAATGCCGTCACACAGGTCTGTTCATACATTTATTTGTGATTTATGGAGTTCTGGATTCTGCCAGCGGCTTTGCCTAATTATCCCCGGGATACAAAGTATCCTATGTGCTATTCCAGACTATAATCTATCTCTCTGCCAAATTGCATCCAGATCCGTCCAGCCGTTTGAGCGTGAAGAAGCAAGAAACATACAAACACACTCACAAACTTTCGCTTTTATAATATTAGTTTGAAGTGTGATACTCCTTAAGAATCGATTTCATATAAGGCCCTCGGTATGGAAATTTTATGTAGCAGTAAAATTAATACAAGCATTGACTCAAAACATTATATTTTCTGTGCAACATACCTTGCGCACCTTTCATATTGAAATCATGTATGAAAACAACAGGAACCATCAGATTTTCACATGATCTAATCAAGATTTTGTCTGGACTTTAAAAGAGACTGTGACCTCTGAGTTTGTTTCGGCCTTTCTTCTCAGAGTAGTCAGATAGGAAAAGCCGAACTCATCTATTTTTAAAAAATATGATCGACATGTATAAGTGTTTGTACAAACCAACATACAGAAATAAAATCATTTATTTGCTTTTTATCGAATCATTTTTGTGTGAATTATGAGAATAGAATAAAAATACACACATGCTTTAAGTATTATAAGAGATGCTTTTAATTACCCTGTTGTCGATTGCATATTTAAAGACAATCATACTTTTTTACTTTTATCGTAGAACCGATGACCGGTTGGGGTAGAAAACGTGTCCTTGAAAAGAAATATATACATGACATGTTTATTTGGCACACACAATGGATACGCACAATGTAAGCACAGGTATAAGAAAACTTAATTATAGGATAATACCATTGTGCGCCTCACGGCTCCGCCAAATAGTGACCGTGAATCGCTAAACGGGTGTTGGGACGCCCTCAGTCTGGATGAAAATTGCCGTAAATCTCGATTTTCAATCAAGAATAGTTAAAAAGATTGGTTCATTACGAAGATCAAAATAGATGTATAGGAAGGGGACACTGAAATGACGACTAATATAAATTTATTTTGTTTACAGTCTGAACTTGAAGATTTGAAAGAGCCGTTTAAACCAGGTAAGATAATCTTTATTTTTAACAACATCACACGAGGCCTGTTTTCTTCGAAGGAGTAGACAAATGTACTCTCACATAATTATGTTTAGATCCTATGTAATGGAGAGCGAGTCTATTACTAATTATTCTATCGGTCACAAATCCAGATCCCAGGCTGCTACTGAATATTATTATGCTAAATGACAGGGCTAAGAAGAAATTTTGTTAAAGCGCTATATACGCCCCAATGTTAACGTAGTACTGGCCGTGCGCCCGCTCGATGCCAAAATATCAACATTGAACCTCCCTTAGAACAGTTTTGTTTGCAAAATATTATTAGATTTACATATGCTATGTTAGTTATAAAGAAATTCCAGCCATCAATTTTTCTGTGTAAAAATATTTTTAAACATCCAAGTTGTGTTGGAGGAGTTGCCAAAAGTTGCGAAAAAATATCGTGTTGTTAATTATTTTTTAAAGCAAAACTATTAGTTACACGAAAAAACCTTGTGTTCAAAATTATGTACATGAATCAATATTAATAAAAAAAAATCAAACCTTTTAACCTAGCCGTTACTGAGTAGGAGTATGCTTTAGAAAGTTACCGTTCTACGGCATTAAAGGATATGTAGGCCCTTAAAATGCGCCATAAAAAAATAAAACTATAATTTTTCAAAAGTACCTAAGTAATTCACCCAGGACAGAAAAAATATGTTAATATTTCCATAGAATAAAACCGCAAGTAAACATAGGCTGAACGCAGGATCACCATTGCAAAAAAAAAAGTTGCGGTTTGATTGAGTTCGAATTTCGAATGGTATTATTTTACCGCGAATGTTAATATAATTTTTTCAAAAACTAAGTACGTTTATCAATTATTTTTATTAAAATTACTTCAAGAATGGACGATAAAAGTAACGAAAATAGTCAATTTAGTTTCAAAGATGACATATTTAGCCAATATGACGATAATTTCGCTACGGAAGATTGTTTGAAGAGCTATGAGAAAAACATTGGAACCCATGACGATAAAATGCGTGAAGGTAATTTTAACTTATTATTTATTGCTAGTTGCATCAATAATATTGGTGTTACGTTATACTATAAACTTGAAAAAATATAAGCTCATTACCTATCCATGGTGTTAATTATAAAACCCAAAAAATTACAGGTTAGTTTCGTCTTAAGAATTCATAATCAAAATCTTGTTTTGATGCAACCTGTTAATCAATGTCGAATTTTTAATACACCTTTTTGTAGAAATTAGACAATAAGTTATATCACGATTTAATAATTTCTTCTTGAAGAGCTACAGTTAGTACCTACAGTGGAACAATTTTCTTAAAGCCGCGTTTCCACTAGGCAATATTTGGCGCGCGACACGTGACGCTCGACATGTACGGCAACGCTGCACAAAAGCGCGCGACGTTGCCAGCTGGCGCGCAACAAGACGCGCGGCTTGTTGTGTGTTTAAAGAGCATCGTTAGTTGAGCATCAATTGTTGTCGAGTGGAGACGTGACGCGCAACAATGTCCGTAGTGTGGTGTAACGAACAAAAACTATGAATGTTTATGGGATACTGCTCACAGAGACTATAAAATCAACACAAGTTCCTCTGGCGACATGTTGGCGACGACTGACGTAAAGTGGTAGATGCGTAGACAGACAACGTTGTTCAACAAAAGTTCCGCGCTGACTTTCAACATGTTGCGCTACAATTGTTGCCTAGTGGAAACGCGGCTTTATGTCCCTCGGCAAACTTCGTGTTTTGTCAGTCGTCTGATTTCTATCAGTTGCCCTTTGCACTTAGTGCAGACCGGACGCTCTCAATTAACTTGTAAGAATATAGAGTTGTTAATACTCTTTTAACTTAATATAATTTATTTAAAAAATGGGAGGAAAGCTGCTTGAGACGATGATTGCCGAGGTATATTATGAAAATAGTTGTACTGTAGATAAATTATGGTTGTTTGAAATATAATTGTTATGTTTTTGTTTCGGTTCTATTCTATCTATTGAAATAACCTACCACTTTTAACCAACTTCAAAAGAACTGGAGGTTGTGTATTCGACTTGTTTTTGACTTTGAATTCATGTTTTATAAATATTTCTAGATTCGAAATCAAACAAAGAAAAGATAGAACCGAGTGTTAATCAAACTAAAATGGTACCGAAATTCGGTAAAAAGAAGAATTTGAAGAAAGATGATAAAAAACCCGTGGCAAAAGCGAAGAAATTCGTTGCACCAGTTAAAAAAACTTCGAATAATGGAACAAAGCCCACAAATAAGGGATCAATTCAGAAATGTTTGCAACCAACACCCAATACCAACCAAAACCAAGTCAATCTTGACCTAAGTCAAGATTTTGAAAGTTTAAATTCTCAAGTACAGTTCATGCAAAATATGGATACTGTGAATATTAATATGTCGCAGTTTACTCAATGTTCAAATAATACTGACACTTATTCTAATATACTGACTACCTTAGATGATTCTCTAAATATAGGAAGTATGGACTTATTTAACACACATCAAGGTATTGAAAAAGTAGATAATACATTAGAAAATCTATCAAATACACTTACTCAAGAAAAAAGTAAACCTATAAACAAAATGGCTTCACTACCACAGAGAATTAAATCGAACATACTTGGCAGTATAATTTCTAGTTCCCTAAACATATTAGATGATGAAGACATAATTCCAACTGAAAATCTTTCTCTAGAAGCACATTCTGATCAGTCAAGCATAAAAAACTTATCACAGACTGAAAATCAATCTTTTTGCTCTGTAACCTCTTTGAGTAAGACTTATAAAAACTTAGATTGTAAAAGTTTTAAAAATGAAGCCCATAAAATTCCAGAAGGCAATGAGTTTTTGGATTTATTTAAAAATAATGTCTGTGAAAAAGTGCAACCAGTGGCAATGAGTACAGAGTTCGGTGATATAGGTTTTAATACGAAATATTCTGATTATATGAAGGATTTTGGATTAATTGAAGAGCAAACTGAAGAGGAGAAAGAAACTAGCTTGATGATAATAAATATGTATCCTAAAGAAAACAGCATTTTGAAGAAAAAGTTGGCCAAGTAGAATTTTTAGGAATAAATTGTTGATCGTTCTTGTGTTTTTCATTTCGTAGATTTTATAAATTCTTTTCCTGAAAAAAGTAAGTTTTGTAGTTTTTCTATTAGATAGATCTCAAGCTCTTAGTACTAGTCTGGTGTGTAGATTTGTGAATCAGAAATGGTAATGAAAATAGATGAATTCCTTATTACATGGCGAAATATTTGTGTACTTAATGCCTCAACCTATTACTTTGGAGAATACAATCGTGGTTTTATTTAAAGATTCATGGATATGGTGGTATGGAAATTTAGTGTACCTACGTATATATTTCAATATTATTTCGTACTAGCGGACGCCTCGCGGTTTCACCCGCATAGTTCCGGTTCCCGTAAGAATACAGGGATAAAAAGTAGCCTATGTCACCCGGGGGTAGTGTAGATTCCCAACGGTGAAAGATTTTTTGAAATAGGTTCAGTAGTTTTTAAGTTTACTTGTTACATACAAAAGTACAAATCTTTTCTCTTTATTATATTAGTATAGATATAGATTTGTATGTAGATGTCATTCTTTTATTTACAACCTAACATTTTATATTCACAGAAGACCCAGAGAAGGAGAATATTCTAATAGCTTACTTGCCTTCTGGGCAGTACATTGGTGTCAAGCTGTTCCAGTCACGACCTAACAGCTTCAAGAACGAATCATCCAGGCTACAGTGGGATAAGCAAGCTGCTTTGAATGCTATAACACTTAAAATGCAGCTAGGTAAGTTTTTACCTGACTGCCGAAGGAGGGTAATGTGTTTATCAGTCTATGTATGTAAGTATGTATGTATGTATGTTTGTTCCGATGCGTCTTAATCCTGCGAGTGTCACTGGCTACATTAAAATTGAAAATAGAAAAATGGCGACTTTCGGGCGCCATATTGTGGGGGCCCAATTTAATTTTTCCCTCCAATCCCATCGTGTGGGATATCGAATTAAAGGGTTTTAAGAGGCGATTTCAAAAATATATAACACTTATATGTTTAAATGTATCTTATTCGAATAAAATGTTAACTAAAAAGTGTTAAATAAAAAAAAATATTCTAAAAATAAAACACCCGACTGCTTAAAAAGCGAACTAAAAAGACGTAAACAAGAAAAAAATCATGCTGTGCAGTCGGAGGATACATCTGGTTTTGGTCAGCCAGCTCGCGAATATGTATCCTCCGACTAGTTCGCTTTTTAAGCAGTCGGGTGTTTTGATTTTTGTAATTACTTTTTGTAACAATATTTTATTGTATGTGTCACATTAGGCATTTTATACACCTACATTATTATTGCGCAATACATTTGATCGTCTAGTGGCAGTATTGAAATGTTTCACAGTGATTGAACACATAAAGCTTTCTTTATTGAGCAATAATATTTAAAATGTAAACATAATAAACATATTTTCTGTCCTTCCTTTCACTTGCTAGTGTTATAACCAGAGATCGGATAGAGTATATTTACCTAAAGTTTTAGGATGTAAGTGACATACGAGTTGATAAAACCACCTCTAAAATCGCCCGTTTTTAGAAATTGCAAATGCTTTAAATAAATTTGAACTAAATTATTATATTGAAGAATATTATTATGTTTTAGAGTGCCTTACTAATGCTGTTAAATTAAAGAGTTTTGTTTTACATACAAAATTAATTCTTCTAAACTCTTTAGAGGAGGTATTATCAACTTTATGTTACTTACTACCTCGAACTATAGGTAAATATAGGTACTCTACCTATCCCGATTTCTGGTTATAACAGGCAGGGAGTGGAGCAACAAACTGGCAGGTAATAACAAAAAAATATTTTGTCAACAGAAAAAGGACAAATAACTTCAAAATCTGTTCAAGCGCAGCTGGTGACAGACCTTAACCTCACTGACGAAGAGAAAGCGACGCTCGATAAAGAAAGAGAAACCGGTATGTATCATCATTATCCTCCTGCCCTTATCCTATTTGGGGTCGACAGCATGTCTGAGTTCTTTTTACCCTACTTAGTACAAAGCCAAAAGGAAGGTTTATGACTTTAGCAGTCTATTTATGTTAGTATTTACGTATGTTCCTCCGTAGCGCCTAAAATATTTATCCGATTTTGATGAAGAAGGTGTCAATCTATTCGTTATTAAGGCCCGCGTAACAAAGGCTAAAAAAACTGGACTAGTGCGAGTCGGACTCGCGCACTGTGGGTTCCGTACGTACAAACAGCTACATTCACCAAAAGAATTAAGTAACATTACTGATGTTCATAAACTTTGAGGGCACCGAACATTGATCTAAGGGACAGAGGAAGGGACAGAGACAATAAGCAATTATAGACCCATCTCAGTCCTACCAACTTTGTCTAAAATTCTAGAAAAGATTTTAAATAACCATTTGCTTAGCTATCTAACAGCCAATAATCTTTTGTCGGAAAATCAATACGGCTTTAGAGCCGGTATTTCGACGGAAGATGCGGTGGATAAAAAAGAGAAGTGTCTCGGTATCTTTCTAGATATATCCAAAGCTTTCGACACTGTTTCTGTCCCAATACTTTTATCAAAACTTGAGCGCATCGGTATACGTGGCATTGCACTGGATATCTTCACGAGTTACCTTACAAACTGATATCAGCATGTTAAAATCGGTGAAGTCGTGAGTGATAGGGCAAAAATTTAATACGGCGTCCCTCAAGGTAGCATTTTGGGCCCGACACTTTTCCTCGTCTATATTAATGACTTGAGTTCACTTCCTCTCACAAACTGCTTCTTGTTTACCTATGCTGATGATACAGCCTTACTAATAAATGGCAAGGATTGGAAAGAAGCTGAACAAAATGCTCAAATAGCGATAGATGAGGTTATGGATTGGCTCGCGAGAAATCTACTAACACTCAATGCAAATAAAACAAAAATATTGGCCTTCTCGATTAGCAGTCAGACTCAACCAAAACAACGTCTTAGTGTCAAAGCCCATAACTGTCTACGGCGCCTTAACAATGGTTCATGTATGTGTCCATCTCTAACATTCACATCAAACATAAGGTACTTAGGCGTGTTGATCGACAAACACTTGAGTTGGTACAAACATATTGACAACTTAGTGGCCAGAACGCGGAAACTCATATATATCTTCAAAAAACTACGTCACTCGGCTGACTCAGATACCATAATGACAGTGTACTTTTCGCTATGTCAATCACTGCTTACATACTGTCTGTCAGTATGGGGTGGCACATACAAGACATACTTTCTTAAATTGGAAAGAGCTCAGAGAGCTGTTCTGAAGGTTATGTATTGCAAGCCCTACAGATACCCCACAGCAGAGCTCTACAGAGAAAGCAAAGTATTGTCAGTGAGAAGACTTTTTGTGCTTCAGTGTATTCTTAGGAAACATAGATGCCCAATAAAAAAATTACACAAACGCCGTGCTGATATTGTTTTCCCACCAATTCAGCACCATACTACCTTTATCAGACATCAATTTGTCTACCTCAGTGGAAATTTATATAATAGAGTAAATAGATTGCTCAAAATACACACACTTAACCATCACCAGTGCAGAAATAAACTAAAGGTTTGGTTGATGGAACAAAACTATGAAGAAATAGAAAAACTATTAATTGCCACAACTTAGCAAGATTATTACACTTATATTTCTCCACACTTACTCACACAACTATACAAAACACTCATATACGCACCATCACATACACACACACTATAATACGCATACGCACACTATTATAATTGCAGCCATCTATAATTTATAATTTCTAAACATACTTAATGTGAATACTTATTGGAGGAACTGACTCCCAAGTCACAGACAATAAGTCTAGTTTGGGAGCCAGGGAACTTGTTACTATGTATAATGTAATGTATATTATGAATAAAGATAAAGTTATCTAACGAAAAAGATAAACAGAATTGAGGGACAGTATTATCTTTGCCGTTGAAAAACTGTAGTCGCCATACATCGACATAATCTTTTTTTTAAATTAAGTATAAATTTACGTCCTTTGGATTTTTTCCTTTTCTTGGGCTACAAGACATTGGTTCTTTGCAAATTTCATAATTCTAGGTCAACGGGAAGTACTCTGTAGATTTTGATGCCCTTGCGAGTGTAAAATATGCGTCTTACAGATTTTTTTCACAGCTGCGAGGGTTTGCAAACTTGAGTATACGATATTAATTTCAACTCGATACTTCCACGCGTCCCCGAGATAAAGGGTCTTGACAGACAGACGGACAACAAATTATCCTATAGGAGTTCCGTTTTCTCAAACGGAACTCCTATAGGATAATTTCCAGGGTGGCAAAAAATCAACTATTAATAAAAAAATTGGTACTTTAGGATCTACTGCAATTAAGTATGTAACAATATTATTACCGCAGCTCAAAAAACTCTAAAAAGCCAAACCAGATAAATAGTTACTTACTTAATATAATAGTCGCTCATTCAGTATATTTTTCGCCCGGTTAATAATTTCCTCTTTATATACATCTATACACCTATTTCTATAAAGCCATTTTTTGACGAATTACAGAAGAGAAAAAGTCCCGCGTACAATTCCTGAAGACGGAAATGAAGCTGATAGAACTAGATGCTAAAATTAAAACGTGCTTGTCGCTCGAGAAAGCAGACACTGATATGTGTTTAAAACTATTGGATGATTTAATGGGTAAGTTTGCTTCATAAACATATCACACACAGAACGCCATAATAATGATAATATTTCCAAAAATATTTGTTCAGATGTTAACAATTTTTTTTTTATTTCGACAGAATCGGTTCGTTTAGTTAAGTCGGTTTTAATCCTTGTTTTCAATGCACTTCATTCTTGTGTAAATTAAGTTCGATTTTATAATGATATTCATAATTATTATGTAACTACACTCCTCTCGACTGATTTTACGTTATTTATGGCACCCTATGTAACATGGCTTTTGACGCCATATTCATTATATTTGTGTTTTTGTTGTGATTAGATAAATAAGTGTAAGAAACTGCATAGGTATTAAAACATTCCTGTGATACTAATATAAACCTCTACACGCATATTTTATTTTTTTCAAATCTCCTGGTCACAACATTCTGGTCACACTGAATGCAGAAGACATTCAGTGTGACCAGAATGTTGTAGGATATGGTGATTTTAATTATATAATCTTTTTTATGTCATAAACTACTATATACTATCTTTCAATTACAGATCTAGACATAAAGCCGTTAATGCTGCTAAAACACCCGACATGCTTGGAGACGATCAAACGCATGCGCGCCTACGTCGGCAACACTCCGTCCTGGGAGCTCTCGGAGAGCGCCGCGCTCGTGTTCACAAAGCAAGCGCACCGCATCAGGAAGCAGGCTGACGCCGTCTACAAGAAGATGAAGGTAACAACTAATGTTTCTACTTGATATCATCGCCGACATGCTTGGAGACGATCAAACGCATGCGCGCCTACGTCGGCAACACTCCGTCCTGGGAGCTCTCGGAGAGCGCCGCGCTCGTGTTCACAAAGCAAGCGCACCGCATCAGGAAGCAGGCTGACGCCGTCTACAAGAAGATGAAGGTAACAACTAATGTTTCTACTTGATATCATCGCCGACATGCTTGGAGACGATCAAACGCATGCGCGCCTACGTCGGCAACACTCCGTCCTGGGAGCTCTCGGAGAGCGCCGCGCTCGTGTTCACAAAGCAAGCGCACCGCATCAGGAAGCAGGCTGACGCCGTCTACAAGAAGATGAAGGTAACAACTAATGTTTCTACTTGATATCATCGCCGACATGCTTGGAGACGATCAAACGCATGCGCGCCTACGTCGGCAACACTCCGTCCTGGGAGCTCTCGGAGAGCGCCGCGCTCGTGTTCACAAAGCAAGCGCACCGCATCAGGAAGCAGGCTGACGCCGTCTACAAGAAGATGAAGGTAACAACTAATGTTTCTACTTGATATCATCGCCGACATGCTTGGAGACGATCAAACGCATGCGCGCCTACGTCGGCAACACTCCGTCCTGGGAGCTCTCGGAGAGCGCCGCGCTCGTGTTCACAAAGCAAGCGCACCGCATCAGGAAGCAGGCTGACGCCGTCTACAAGAAGATGAAGGTAACAACTAATGTTTCTACTTGATATCATCGCCGACATGCTTGGAGACGATCAAACGCATGCGCGCCTACGTCGGCAACACTCCGTCCTGGGAGCTCTCGGAGAGCGCCGCGCTCGTGTTCACAAAGCAAGCGCACCGCATCAGGAAGCAGGCTGACGCCGTCTACAAGAAGATGAAGGTAACAACTAATGTTTCTACTTGATATCATCGCCGACATGCTTGGAGACGATCAAACGCATGCGCGCCTACGTCGGCAACACTCCGTCCTGGGAGCTCTCGGAGAGCGCCGCGCTCGTGTTCACAAAGCAAGCGCACCGCATCAGGAAGCAGGCTGACGCCGTCTACAAGAAGATGAAGGTAACAACTAATGTTTCTACTTGATATCATCGCCGACATGCTTGGAGACGATCAAACGCGTGCACACCTGCGTTGGCAACACACATCATCTAGCAACATAATATGTCATGTCATCATGCACACCATTTCATGAAATGGTCAGCCACATCATGAAGTGATCAATTCTATGATGTGGCGACGACATACATTTCGTAGAATTATTCGATAATTCGTATTTTCGCAAAAACGCTAGGGATATTGTGCAAACACGGATAATTGGACAATGGTGAAAATGTTTATCAATCTTACTGGAAAAGACAGGGTTTAACCCTGTTCGAGTTTTGTTAAAAATGAGCCCCTCGATTTTGATCCTTGTTAGCAATACTGTTAAATGATGGAAAAATACAGCTAGTTTGTTTTTTCTTTTTTCAATATCAACGGGTTCGATTCCCGGCCCGTAATATTTATTGATTTTTCGAAAATCTAATGATGCAGTTTTAGTTTTCATGGCAATTGGCCCCGTGACAAATTTGAGTGTTTTTTTGCTATTCCTCATAGTTTTGGATTTGGCCACCCACGCCAATTTGAAAAATTCTCTCTGTATATGTTTGGTTTGGTTTCGTTGCCAGTAACTACTAACATCTGGTTTGGTTGCCAGCATCGACCACATAGCCACTAGACGCCTAATGCTTGATCTAATACATCAAAACAATTCTGTCAACTAGCTGAGGTATGAGGGACGGGACGACTGCGCCATGATTGGTCCTTTACCAAGGTCATATGTCTCATTAAGGATGGGACAGGTTTAAATAAAACCAGACAGGTATCGATATTTTTAGATAAATAATATTTGTACTTATTTTTTTTTATTAATATTACATTTTTTATTATTTATTATACGGCGTTTTAACATTTTAGTAATAACATAAAATGTTAAAACTAAAATGTAAAAAAATATCAAAATTCTAAAGGTAACATACATTTTTCGGTTGTTGGTTCTTAAATATAGTAATATTAAATCTTAGTAAAAAACCGTAATCAAAAAATCGTTTCACAATTAACAAACTATTCAATTTAATGTCTTTATTTGTAAGGTATCTAGTTCTATCGATAACAGATTTGATCATAGGCTAAGGTGCATCACTAGTTGTGTTTACGAAATTATAGAGGAGAAGAGATAGCGAAAAAAAAACTTTAAAAAGAAAGAGACGCAAACATGCGGTGGGCGTTTTCACCTACAAACGTGACCAGTATAATATGAACTCCGATAAATAATATCAGAAAATAAATCTAATTATGTTTATATGTAACTATTAACTTATCAATGAAATGTTATGCCATTTTTTCGGAAACTCGAAGTCTGGCTGTTATTAGCATAGCAACTTATTGTACAAGAGGCCATTATAATATTTATTTCATCAATTTATTTTTGACTGACGCGGAAGTGTTTACGGCTCACAGAAGTGGTCGCTACTAATTCGAAATTGTCGAGTGGCGACCTGTATTACCTGTATATGATCTTTTTAGTCATATGTGTTGACAGACATCACTCGCCTGTTATGAGGCGTCTAGGGGTTGTGTGGTCGCTGGTTGCCAGTAACTACTAACATTATGGTTTTGTTACAGGATCTATTCACAATACTAGAAGGATTATCGTTCTGGGAATACTTCACGAACCGAGTGCTCAGGTTCAAGAAGGTGACGTCTACACTCAGCGCCGACGAGCTATTAGAAATGATACATGAACCAGCCGGTAAGTAGACACATACTCAGATTACTTTTAGTTGGGACGTTGTACTATTTTAACCAAACTGCTTCAGATGAAGGGTTATTGTTTGATATCAAGCAGTATGTTCGTTTTGGGATTAATTTAATTGTGCTTGCTTAGTAGTGGAATTCTCTGCTGGAGTCTGTGATTCCTTGTAGCTACAACCTAATAGGTTAGTTTTAGGCGTGTGTGAATTGCGAAACTTAAGTGGCTCACAGAACTGATGGGCGGTGGGGCTGAAAATTGGCGACCGCCAAGTCACACTAAGTGTACAAATGACCTGGTGAGGCTGGTGAGAGTCCGCTGGATGCGAGACGCACGGGACCGGTCATTGTGGTGATGCTTGTGGAAGGTCTATGTTCAGCAGTGGACAGGTGGCTAGCCTAAAAATGATAAATAAGTAAAAATGAAAATGGTATAGGAGTGATTTATTTATTTACTCATTTCTTCACGCACTGGAACGCCTTACACCAATTACACCAATGGAGTACAAACTTACAATAAACTAAATGTAAGTGGTGGTATCTAACCACGCAGACAGTTCCGAAATTGTAAATATATATTGTTTGTTGTAATTGAATCCAGGTTGGCCAGTTGGTTTTATGCGGGATTGATGGCAATAGACTTCCTTTAGTACATAAGACTGATCTGACGATATCTGTATATCTATATACTTCTCCCTATTCTATTCATCTATACTAATATTATATATATGAAAGTAACTTTGTTTGTACCTTTTCACAACAAAAGGCCTCAACTGATGTAGATATAATTTGGTATGTAGATAGGTTGAGGCCCTGGGCAGGACATAGGATAGTATTTATGCCCGTAGTGTGTTCCCTTTGAATGACAGAAGCTTGTAGGAAATGTAATAAAATGCCATTGCCTTCAGGAATACAAGAGTGAACTTCATTTTGTTTATTGATGTTTCAGCGATGTCAGCCACCACACCGTATGAGTCGAAAGAGGCTGTGAATGTTGCCAATGAAAGGGAACAACTCGCACTGATGAGTCCAGAGAAAGAAAAGCAGGACGAGGAGAAGGAGGGAGAAGAATCTTCAGAAAAAGCCAAGAAGAAATCTACGCCAGGTATGTACAATACCTTCTTATATGTCCGGCAACTAGTTATCCGTTTTTCAAGCATTTCCTACTATTTGATTAAGCTGAATCTGAGTGTACTTATGTAACTTTGGAAACATTGAAGTAGTATGGTTCTTAGGGGCTAGTTTCCTGATGGGGCTGGAAGTGCCCTTAAGAACTCCTCAACCAGACATGACACCAATGGAGTTTGACAAGAGATATTACATTAAGTATCTTTCAGTTAAAAAGTGGTTTTAAAAATAAAATCTTTCCTTATTCATAAAAAGAAAATATGTCATTATGTAATTTACACACGTGAGACATTTAAAGTTAGTGTCTGGGATGGCAATGCACTTGCCAGCTGGGACCATATGACTTCTAAATGCCATGATGGTTCCATTGTCAATAACTCTTTCCTTGCAGCTGGGTCATAAGAGATAGTGTCATTCGTTCTACATTCGTTCTATATAGTTTCGTCTCTCTCTCACCCAAGAGACATGGTGGATTTATGACGTCATAGTACCTGGACTGTTTCCATAGGATTAATTTAAATAAAACTACTGTGAGCGAGAGTAACGTATCAAAATCAAATCAAAATTTCTTTATTCAATTAGGCCATTAAGCGGCACTTTCGAACGTCAAAAAAATAATTAAATTTAATAATAATTGATTCTAGTGTCCATTCGGAAATGTAGCTTGTTATGGAGAAAAATGGACAAGAAACTTCACAACCCTTTTTGAAGATTTGCTTCAAAAAGCGTTCATATTGTATACGTTAGTATGGCTCAGGAATACAGTTTCCAATTTCAATTCTCTCTGACTCTGTAGCGTCACATACTTAATTGAGTCTGTCTCATTATTTCTGTGATTAAAATTGTTCCTGAAATTTATTGCATTTAATATTGGTTGGTGTACTGGTTGCAAGCGCCATTGCAGAGCATTAGGTTCTGGGTTTGATCCCTGGGTCGGGCAGAGTGTTATTGGATTTTCCATTTGGATTGTATTTGTCAGTAGCAGCTCCGAGTCTGGATTTGTGCCCGGTTGATGTCAATAGGATTGCCCCCTATTACATGGGGCTTAAACATAACTAGCGAAATGTGGGTTTACTCTAGGTGTTACTTAAATATTTATCTATCCACAGCAAAATCAAAGAAAGATAAAAAAGAAGCGAACAGCACATCAAAAACACCAGTCAAACGGCAATCCTCTAGAAAACTACAACAAGAAGAGAAAGAGAAGGAAACCACAGAAGAACCCCCCCAACCAGAGCCAATAGCAGAGGAGGCAGAAGCGACAAAACCTGACGAGGAGACGCCAGAAAAAGTAGACGAGACTCGAGAAAAGACGCCAGAGAAAACACCAGAGCCGGAGAAAGAGGCAGAGAGTGCACCAGAAGAAAAGGAACCTGAGAAAGAAGAAAATGGAGATGTTGAGAAGAATGAAGAAGAAAAGGAGGTCGAGAAGGCTGTGGAGAATGACACTGATAAAGTGGAGAAAACTAAAGAGAAGGAATCTAAGGAAGAAGTTGGAGAACCCAGAGCGAAACGATCGAGAGAGGTAAGTTTCTGTCATTTATTTTAACTATCGATGCTCTTTGAATGCTTACTAGAAATATACCTATTCTATTATAAAAAATGACCAAACGTCGGCCTTGGCTGCTCCAAACGATGTGGGTAGGCCTAAAGTGCGACATCAGCGCGCGACCGCGACGCGAGACCGAGATGTGAGACCAAGACACGTGTTGCACGCAAACTCTTCTCGAAAAACGAGTCGTTAAAATCAGTTATATTGTTGAAAATTATTATTCCAAATTGCAATAGCCAAGTTGCCAAATTAATATTGGAGGAAGAAGAATACAACTATATGATAATATATTATTAGTATAAAAATAAACAAAGGCTATTAACGAACTATACATACACAACTAGTGGCCGAAAAATATCGTTTTCAATATGGAAGTCAAAAATGGTTATTTAATTGTTAAATGACAAAATGTTCGGGCATTTCGAGCGTGACGCGCGACTTCATTCGTCCGTGAGCGAGACCGGCTAACAGTCTTCTGTCTCGCGTCGCGGTCTCGCGCGCACTTTTACATTCCAACCCACAGACATAAATCTAACTAGATAACACAACACCAGTATGAAAACCAAGCGTGCCATTTTTTCACACACAATTTAAAAACAAATTTACTTACCAATCATAGAAAACAATTTCCTAACCCTCAGTTTCCCACCTTAAAATTATCGCAGAATTAATGTGACAAATTGTCAAGCGCGAGTTATCTGCTGTGATTGGTTGAAAGAATTTTCAACAGCCAATCACAGAAGATAACGCCTGCTGCAGGGTAAGCCTCGGCCAACTTTTTCTATACATTCTTTACAGCTCAATATGGCATAAAAAATCCGGGGTCGATAATGCTAAATGAAAAGCTCAGAATACGATCATTGATCGTAACTTTACTCCGTTTTTTGGCACGCGAATTACATACAATCGCATTCATCTATTTAAATTTATATCTGTGGTCCAACTGGACGCAGCTAAATACCAGTATTTAACATGGAGCGACTGCCTTTCTTGTCTTCACAACCCAGTAACTGAGGTATATGATTCTTCTGTAAGACTTGGTGAGAACCACTGACCAATATAAAATCATAATGAAATACTTAATAGAAAATACAAGTACATTTCTAGTAAGCATTTAAAGTGGTTACTTTTAATATTGGGTACTTGACTATTTTTTTTTAGAAGCTAGATAGTGTATACTCTTTTTGCACACATAATAAACAAAAAAAGAGTGGTACAATGGGTCTTAACGCAATCGGCGATTTCTGATAAACAACTTTAGGATGAACAGAAATTGTACATAGTATAGGCGTAAGCCTCTTGCCTTCTTTATATAAGAAGAGGCCTTTGCCCTGCAGTGGGACAGTTACACGTTAGTATTATTATAGGTGTAAGGTCGAAAATGCACTGGCAGGCTTGCCAAGTGTCTAGAATCTAGCGAGTCACCTGGCGGATAGTGAAGTGTACCCAACATACAAAATGTTCGTAACCAGCCACACTGATTCATGCTAGGAAACTCGCGAAAGTGCCTAGCAGTCAGTACGGCCTAAGACTGTTTATAAGCCGATGATGGAAGGGTCATGATAGCGAGTTATGTTCATTCGCGTTAAGAAAATAGTGAGTCATCGTTGTCAGCCGGTCCCTCGAACAATCGGGTCACAAGCTTTCAAATTTTTTGTGTCCAGAGTTCGGCTGATCACAATTTTCTTAACGCGAATGAACTATAGCGAATACAGATAGTAATTATTGCTGTGTGAAACCCAATGTCACGTACTTTTGTAGAAACAGTCTAACATGAGCTAAAAATCGACTTTGTAGTAGCAGCACATTCATGTTTTGCTATCTTTTAAAACTACGATGCAGTATCCATCGCCAGGTGAATTCAATTCTATCGCGGTATCTTACTAACTTCTCCCAAAGTATTTTTATTTCCTACTAGCTGACCCGGCAAACTTTGTTTTGCCATAAAAACACCAAACATTCAGCTACCCTATCTACCCTACCCTACGTATTTCCTATTTCTTGAAAACGTTTCATTCATTATTTTCTTTGTCTTTATTAACACTAAACTGGGTCAAATTGAAAGTAACCGAAGTTTTGCAGATGTGATATCTATATCTTAGAAATGCATTTGATAAAGATAAAATTTTTTTATCAAAATCCTTCTAATAATTTCAAGTAATAGTGTCTGGCAAACGAAAGTAGATACTCGAATTACTTGCAAACTTTTTATATGGCAATGCTATACTAATGTAAACATAAATTTTCGGTGATTTGTTGTGGTCTTGATAATAGCATTTACTATGTGAAAAATTTATTTAAAAAAAAAGTGGAGTACGGGCGATGTCGTTTCGCATAATGTCTAAATATCAAGAAAAACAACAGGAGAAAGACGTCGAATTCAAACAATAACAAGATTGTTTACCTGTGGCGTTAGATTCCATAAGTTATTATGACTCTAATAAGTTGATACTTTGTTTTAATTCGTAATCACTATTCATCTTTGATATATAATATCTAAAGTATTACCTACCTAAAGTACCTATAGTATTTTTATTCAGACGAAGTAAAATAAATAATTCTCAAGTATCAAATTAGGTTATTCCAGGTATTTCATACTAGTTTTGGGGTTGCTATGCCGATATTTTTTTAATTTGCCGCGCTTTTTCAGTCTCTACTTTCGTTTGCCAGACTCTTTAACTACCAGCTGCCGTAGCACTTTGTAGTTATTGAAATTTTGGTGTATTTTTGTTTAAAAGTCGATTCTCATCACGTTTACGGAGTTTCGCCCTGAACTTGTGGAATTAACCCAAATATGTGCATGCATAATACGCCAATTTTCTGTAGTCTTCAAAATTGTACTGCCAATCAAAAGCATGATAAAAATGTACCTACCTTCAAAAAGTAAAAAAAATATTTTAATTTTTCCAGATTAGAAGGCGACGAATCCATGTTATATGAAAAAATAAACAATTCAATACTATCGCGGAAAGGGTCAGAAAAGTTTTTTTTTAATATCGATTTTCTATGCACGAAGTATTTAAAAAGTAATCAAGTACCCAATTTTTCGAGTAATGCATTCGCGAATTTAGTTTAGCTAACTATTTTTTTCTTGAAATTTCTTACATGCTGCTTTTGGGACTCGGATTTTACAGCTTGATATTAGTAGCTTGTCTATAGAAGATTCAAGCTAAATTATTCGGCTAGAATAGCATGAAATGGGACTAGACAGAGTTGTATTGTATCAGCGATAACGATTGTTGAAAGTCCAAAATGTTCGGGATTGACCATTTGGCATTTCGGTAGCGCATGCCAATCCCGTATGGTCCCAGATCGCAGAGCCCCCAGAAGATTCTTACTTCTTACCGCACTTCCTGCAAGAATAAAGTCTGGGGACTTTAGGATTTTGCTCTATTAGGCATACACCTACAATATTATCAATTTTAAGCTTCCTCAAGCATGTGTTCGATCTTTCAATACTCCTAGACGTTCAGTTGTATTGCGCAAACGCCAATATTACACAATAATATTGTAGGTGTATGGAACACCTAACATTTTATACAATAAGTATGATGACGATCGAAAAAGCAAATTCTATTTAGTCACAGTTACATTATCAAAAAATATTAGACACGTAATTATGCTATATCAAATCAATAAAATTTCGCCAGGATAAAGCGCATCAAAGATCGGGAGTCCGGCTAGTGACGGTAACTCCCCAGTAAAAATTGTACCAAGCTTTGGCTTTGACGTTACACGAAATTTCAACGCACTGTGTCGTAATTTTTTGGTTACGTGGCAAAAGAAAAATACACTTGTGCAATATTTTTAGGTAATCTAACTTACGGACTAAATATATTTTTTAGTCATCCCTATTGTTATCGCAGATATAAAAGCACATTGTCTAGGCCCTAAACCTATGGATTTGTTCACAATAATCGATTTTCACAATTGATAAATTGATTTAGTTTTGTGCTTGGTAGGAGCAAATCTGTAGGTTCTATTATGAATAGAGTTTTTTTTATAAAATTATTACACAACACCTAATAATAAGTTTAATATTTAAGCTAAAACATAATGAAACAATCGCGGCGACATATTAGCGATTTGAAACTTATGTACGAAAAAGTCATATGACGCGATATGCTCAAAATAATAACTAACATAGAAAAAGCCATAAAATAAATATATTGTTACGGCGAATGCGTCCCTTTCTTTTTTATGAAATAACGTATGAGTTAGAAAGAGTCGCTCTTGAATATTTCCTCCGTGCCTTAGTCGTAAATATTTTGGTCACAAGGGGGACCAAGAAATGGTCTTCATTTTAAAAGGTCAGAAGTACTGTGAACTGGTATCCTACTTGTGTATGGTGACATACACAGTGTAATGGTACTGGGCACTCATATTTTAACAAGCTGTAATATTAGCATTTTTTAGATTTGATTACAGACACCAGTACAGGTGAAAGTAATAAAAGCTTGTAAAAATTGCTTCTACCCATGGAAATAAACAATTATCTTCTAGGAAGCTATAGTGAACTACTTTTGATCAGCTGTTGAACTTTGTATAAAGGAACTTCCTCACTGAGAGCATTCAAGTGTAATGAGCATTCGACGTCGAATATTCGAGTGGTGTGGATGTCGCAACGATTTTCGCGGAAACGGCTCGCATTCGAATGTTCACACAAATAAAACGCTCGAAAGCGAGTACTCAGATAATGAAATCAATGAGTATGTATGTAGGAATATTACTGGACACTTTTAAAGCAAGGAACAGTTCCTTGATCTTAAGCCCCGTTTCACACGCTCCGGTTGTCAGGTAGCCGGTGCTGGGTAACCGGCGGCGAATGTATGGCCATGTGCACCGGTACGTGTGAAAGCTAACATGCATGCCTATACACTTCGCCGCCGGTTACCCGGCACCGGCTACTCGGAAACCGGGGCGTGTGAAAAGGGACTAAGTGTTTGTTGACATTCTTGGTCAATCATATTATCGAATGAATGACATTTAAGGAGATCATATTCGAATGCTTCAAGCTCGCAAGGGAATGTTCGACTCGAACGTTCACAGTTTTGCTCGAAAGTGGATGCTCGCTGGGAAGCATTTGTTGCTCGCTTACGATTGCTTGTTTACACATGCTTACGAAAGAATGCTCCCAGTGAGGACGCTCCGTATGAGCTCTAAAAACGGCGAAGGAAAATATCGTGAGGAAACCTGTATAATTGGCCGGTTTCTATGCTAGTTATTTCATTGAGTAGTTTATAAATATTACGTCGGATTAGTACACTAAAATTGTATCGTACAAAATAAGCTTATATTTTAAATAATTTTAAATTTTTGGGAGGCTTATTTATTGATTAAATTTTAAAATTAATTTATTTTATAATATTTAGTTAGTTTAGTGTTGCTAGCATGCACAAAAAATATGTTGCTATTGACAAAAAAAACAACTGTCTAAAATTATTAAGTATGTTTTTAAAGTTACATTTTATAATGTAAATGGTACCTTAGGTATCATTTAGCACAGTTAGGCATAAAAAAAATAATCATTTAAAATCCCATTCCCTGTCACAGTAAGGACTAAGTCCGGACAGTAGGGATATTTAGACTTATTATGTGTGCAAAGAATAATGGGTAGGTTATATTGATCTCGAATAAAAAGGTCTTTAAAAAAGACTAAAGGCTTTGGCTTGAAAAGTTGGATGTAGTAAAAAATTATATGGAGAGGTATAACTAAAAATTTTTAATAAAAATTGACGAATTTTGCGTATAACTTTACAAATATGCGTTTGTTCTCGACTAAAAGGGTCTTTAAAAAAGAATAAAGAGTGCTTGAAAAGTTGGATATAGTATCGGATCTCGGAAATCAAGTGATAAAATGACTGTCATATTTATTAGCTTTATAACGATTGCGTATAACTCTAAATTTTGGACATAAAAAAAAGATTGCGTATACCTTTAAAGATAGCGTTATTGTAGGCAATTTTCATTTAACATTTTTATTTAGATTATAATGAAGTAAACAATATAAAATACATCAATTTAGTCTTAGTAGTTTATGAGTAATATTAAGACATAAGTACTAACACTATGTATTGTATTCCTAACTCAAACGTTGCAACTGAAGTAATTATAGACTATAGTCGCCATTAAGGCTTGATAGTGGCATGCAATATAATTTAGTCAATATGATCGGTTTCTGAGGTATGCAGAGTAAATTTATTTGATAGTACCGTTGGTTTGTAGATTGCGGTCTAGATAAGCATTCTGTCATCATCATCACCATAACTTCAGCCCAAAGACGTACGGCCTCCCCCAAGCGTCGCCACATTGACCGATCCCGTGCGTCTTGCATCCAGCGGATCATGCGGACATTCTATCGTTGTTAAGAGGAAATATGGGCAGAGAGCGCCGACTGAATTTCCTTAAATAGTAAAAAGTCATAATTCGAAGTTTGGCTCTCGTCTATTTCCTTCTCCAATATTGGACCAATTTAAAAGATATTCCATAAACTGGAAAAGTAAGATATATACTATGCCCCCTTTCCTTTTTTTATTTATATTTGTTAATTTTGTACAATAAGCCTTTGTTGACAGCGCAATTTTGAATTTTTTTGAGGTTTATAGTGCTTCTAAAGATAATGTATCATCAAAAAGGAAAACATAGGGGCATAGTAAATATCTTGAATTTTCAGTTTCAGCAATATCTTGTAAATTGGTCCAATATTGGAGGAGGAAATAGGCGAGAGCGAAACCTCGAATAATGACTTTTTACTTAGGAAATTCAGTCGGCGCTATCTGCCCATATTGACTCATAATGACAGTCGAAATGCCAAAATGTTTGCGGGTAGACAACGTGATATTCCGATAACGCATTTTTTACTTTTTATTAATCTTTTTCACTGTCAGAATGCCACTTTGTCTAAAGGCTCTTGACTCTCTTTTGTGATTTATCTATCACTCCAAAGGTTTGCTTGAAAAAAACTCAACTATGATCGCTCGCCTTTGTTCATGTACTGTATTTTCATTATGTTTTAAATATTATTTTTGATGTGCAAAATTGAATTAAGATATTTTCGTCACCGAGCAGCGTTGCTGTATGCCGTTTGGAAAAGAATCATAGGTGATTGGGTGGTTGAATAAGTTTAGACGCATAAGAAACTCCAGCTTTGTGTCTAAGAGCTTAGTCACTGCCTGCTAACCGATTACAGACACTGGGACAGTTCAAAGTAAATAAATGCTTGTAATAAACATTGCGTATTTGATCAGGAAGAACAGGGAACCTTGTCGAACCAATAGCTAACAATTGATAACCTCAGAAACCGGGCATTTAAGTCTCCACCAGATAACAAAAAAATAAAAGTCATTGATCTGATTTGTACCTTAATGTATAATTACGTAACTTTTGATAATTTTGACCTCAAATGAAAGGTATGGACTTAAAACAATTTTATCGTTTTAAATCGTGTAAATCGATCCACGCGTTTATGAGATATTAACTCATTAGGTACTGAATGCCAAGTGATAGGGTCGGTCGCCCCTTACCACGATACGTTTGTTTTGATCGTGTTAGCGATACTGCCTTTACATTTTATCGTATCGTTTTGATATATTGGAATACATTGGTAGAAAGGCTTTTATTTTTTTGTTATCTGGCGTTGACTTTAGTACAATACTATTAGAATAGTTATTATTACTATAATAATGATGAATAACTTACGATGAGGAATTGTTCCTGCTGTGTTTACGATGTGACCAGTAATACTAGCATACTATAAGTTTATCCAAACTTGGGTTTGTTGTCTCTGGGCAACATGCTCTGATACACACAAACACTGAGTCTTGGACCCCTAAGGCTCAGTCAGTACATACCGAGACGAGATACGCACGATTTAAGATAGTTATAAAAAAATAGAACTCTATTTATAATACCAAAAGGCATACATTTCAGTGACCCTGGGCAAGCCAACCCATAGTCTAATATAGAGTATTGTACTCTATTTCGCTTAGGTGTACTTTATAATAATAAAAAAACAATAAAGTACCCTAAAATACTCAATTTAAATGACTCTGGTTTGTATTGTATTGAATGAATTGCTGTCATTTCACTGAAACAGTCCTTTATGGTCATAATTTTAGAATTATTTTCAAAACAACAAGAATTGCTTAATATAACTGATATCTTCACCGTCGCGTCGCGTCTCTCTGTGAGCTAGCCCATACTATATTGTTTAAAAGAATTTTGTATTGACAAAATTATAATTATTTACAGAGCAAGAAGACTGAACCCCCGCCACCAAGGTCACCAGCTAAGCGAAAGTCGAAATTTTAAACTATTTTGTTTCTTAAAACAAATATTGGACTTTATTTTTATACGAATGGCCTCGCGGTCCGGCCTTTGTTACGTGATGTGGGTGCATTTTTTGTATTGGATTTAAAAATTATAAATTTTAATACCCGTATTATATGGGATTTGTAACACAAATGGCGAAATTGGTGCATTCCCAGTACTCTTTGTTGATCCTATCTCATATCTCTCATATTCTTTATGTACCTCTGTAATTATTTAAGAAAATTGATTGTATATTGGAACTCTTAATAAAATGTATTTATCTCTTTTGAAATGAATTTATCACTTTTGGAAACAATTTTCATAAAATTGAAGTTTGAAACTGTCTGTCAAATTGACAATGTGCAAAAGCTATTTGATTTTATTGTATGTTTTAAACTGACGGTGTATGGAAATATCTGAAATGAGTAAATTAATTAATAAAAAAAGGTAAAACGAGAAAATAAATTCAAAATGCTAAAATGGGCTTTTGGTCGAAGTCGATGTCAAATCATTTATTAAATTTGGCCATTATAAGGCACTTTGGAATGTCAACTTTAAATAATAATAATTGATTCTAGTTAGGTAAACAGGTGCTTGGACCTATAACGTTTATTTTTAAGATTTTTAAATCTGAATTCTTTTAAAGAGTTTTTAATTGTATTTAGAGCATGTTTTTTTTTCAAATACAGTATAAAAGTGCATCCACAAAGAAAGAGCGGTGAATATGCGATTTTGTATGTAAAAAATTTAACGTAAACCAGTTTCTTAGAAATATCTACAAAAGATAGTAGTTTCATAGTTTAGTATGACTTGTATGAAGACAACTTTAAAGTTTCCAAAGCGAATCTTTAAAAACATTAAATAATTTATGATACATAAGTTATGTATGTATGCAAATTTTTATAGAAGTTTTTTCGTTCCCAAGTTCCTAAATAATGAGTTATTATTTAAACAGCTCTGTGTTAACACTAAGCCCGATTATGAAAATTGTGGGTTCAGTAAATTATTCATATCAAATTTGTTCTGGTTGTTGCTATTGATTCTAGATCAAACAGTGTCTTTTTGAAAGTTCAATATGTATATGTGACTTTTCTCGAAGTAAATATCATTATAAGGTCCCTTTTTGCTAATTCTATCAATAATATAATATTTCTTAGTTTCGCAGTTCCATCCATATAATGTATTATGTTCGTCTGGACAGTCTTTATACTACCTTATTTGTTTCTACAAATTGTATAAGAACTGGTTAATTTGGCAACCAATGACACAAAATTGTTTCACCGTTTGTTAGAAAATAGGGCAGGTTTAATTGTGGGAAGGTTTTAGAAGGCGACGAACGTAACAAATTATATGGACAGTAGTAATAAACCTTTGATTGAATAGCTACCTAGATTTAAACATCCAGCGAACATTTGAAATAAAAATTTGTTCATGTGGAATAAATGAACTAATATGGTTCATTATTGTGGTTTCTTCACTAGTGAACAAGTGAAGCTATGTAAATACAATTCAAGTAGGTTGTGTAATAGCTTTTGCAAGATTTAACATGTTTTTTGGGTGATTCAGTCGACATATAAGGTAGTTCGTTCTTCAAGAATAAATTAAGTCTATGGTTACTAGAAACACAGCACATATTGGGAACGTTTAAAAATGCATGTAGGTATATGAATGTATAACAAAAAGTATACTTTTGTCAACTTCATCTGTTCGAAACAAATATCTTTATGGTTAAAGTACATTTTTTATTGTATTAGAATTATAATAAAGATAAATGTTAGTTATAATTTACATTGTAAATACTTACAATAAATATACCTACTTATATGAATCTTTGGTTTTATTTGGTAAAATGTGTTAAACCTCTAATGTTAGGTGTTTTTATCGATAAAATTAAGTGTATTTTACGGCCTTAAAGTTTTATTACTACATGTCCGGAGACATTGTAGATAGATCTTCGGTGGATACTGAGTTTAGAGCTAGACCTACTTCATCTCACCTGATGGTAAGAGCTAGATTTTTCTTTTCGTTTTGGGGTGGGCAATCATCCAATGACTCTCCTCTCCCGCTCTGGGTGAAGCGGAAGGGCGTGTCAGACTTTTAGTGACTAAATCCCACCCGTAATCCTTCAGTTGGAGCCTTCGCGAGCATTACTGCTTCGCAGAAGGAGATGCCAGCTTCCCATACCTTCTCGCTCCGTACCATGACTTGAACCAGGGCCGGACGCGAGAAGTCGCCTCCACGAGAACACGGTGGAGCTCCGCCCAAGCGGGGCAGACCACCGTGTCTCCGATCCACACAAAGGTGACACGCGGGCGTTTCCTCCCGCCTTTCCTGAACAGGAACGTCCCGAAACAGCCGTGTCCGGTGAGGACCTGCGTCCGGCGGTAGGTGACTCACTCCTGAAAGAGGAGCCTTATCGCCGCAATTGTGGCGTGTCCATGATGGTAAGTGATTGTGCGACCAACGAAGGAGCCAGCTTGCCTATAAAGTGTGATTTTCCATTTATCACCTAATATTTTCAGGTAAACAATTTGTTCTAATTTCTTATTTAGTTATAGACGCTGCTGGGTTACCTTAATTGACTATTGATGTCTAGTCTCATTTAGTTGCCTACATTTTCTGATAGTGGGAAAGGTAAGGTTATGTTTTTCTCGGTAAAATTAGGCCGTTAGCATTTTTTTTTTATCGTGGAGAAATGCTCATGCATACTGCGCTAACACGGAGAGATAGCGCAGTTATATGGCACTCTAACCCACTAAAACTCCACGTTATCTTGTGCCGGTTATGGCGGGAACACGGGCACGCGTTAGCACTCACTGCGAACCTGCCGCGGCTGTCCGTCTCCGGACCATCCTCTGGGGTTTACCCCCTATCACCGGCGCACCAGAACACACTGTACGCCGTGACCACCCCAGGGACCAAACCAGCACATGGGCCCTACCACCTTTGGTCCCTCTGTGACGGTTCACGGTCAATGGCCCCGCCACCTACCATTTTTCGGCCGCAGGGAATAGGACGAGCATCGTCGTCGAGCACCGAATTAGCAACTGTAGGTATATCCAACTCCATCCAGGACTGGCTTGTGTCCAACTAGATAACATGCTCAGACCATAGATGGATCCGTTAAACAATTAACTTCAACTTAACTAAACCATAGCCAAGAAGGTTTCCTCGCAACACAGACCAATCCAAGTTCGTTAGACTTATCGGGACTAAACTGGGTCTCTTCCGGCTAAAATACCAGTAACTAATATAGACTAACACGTAAACAACATCACATCCATCATCGTATCTAGCTATGAATAGTCGTGTCTTTTCACCCTCCCCTCACAGAATTAACACTTAAATAAGAGGTCAAGTACCTGGGGGAATTTTCCAAAGATTACTCTGTGGCTATACACAGCGGTGATCAGGCCAATGTTGGCTTATGGTGCTCTGGTTTGGTGGACGAGGGCAGAACTCTCGACTACCATCACCCGACTCCAACGGTTCCAGCGACAGGCCTGCTCAGCTATCACCGGCTGCATGAGAACCACCCCAACAGCAGCCATGGAGGGATATAGCTCCACAAATAACTCCCCTGGACCTGTACATACAGCAAGAGATGGCGCTAGCTGCCATCAGGCTAATGCATCTAGGCACATGGGGCAAAAACCTCACCAGTCCACACTCCAAAATCCTGGACCGGGCAATTGAGTATCAACCTCTCATCGCTGCCCCGTGTGGCAAAATACAAAAACTATAACATACAAACAATAGGGGAAGAAAGGGATCAGTCAGGAGCCAATGAAGTACGAATTTACACAGATGGCTCGAAAACAAATAACGGTTCAGGTGCTGGCGTACACTCCCTTGACCTATACATTAACTTTCACATACCGCTAGGCACACAGTTCGTTATTTCAATGTGAATGTGTCGCCTTAACACAAGCACAAGTGAATGTGTCGCCTTAACACAAGCACAAGTGAATGTGTCGCTTTAAATAACAAAAATACGTAAAGTTAGACAAAAATCTTAAAATAGCATGCTAGTGTTTTAATGATTTTTGATAGTAAACTGTTGAATTTTTTCACAATCTTTAATTCATATTAATCTCTAATGGTCATACCACAATTTAGTGTTTTAACATTTTCGAAACATCATTTGGTTATTTTTGTGTTCTTTTTTTTCTTAACTGTCGCGCTGTTTTGAATCATACGCAACGTGCACCTGTCGTCAATTCAGTCGTCCACGAGAGCTCGGAGAGAGGTCACGTCTCATCGTGGAGCGACGCGCCGATAACGATAATTCGCGATCTATTGTGTACGTATACATTGCCGCAAATAGTTGAATAAGGTAAGTTATATTTTTTGATTTTTGTGTAGGAATTTTTATGCATACCTAACATTTACTTTTTATGTTTTTACTATTCAATACATATTTCTGTTTTTGTTTTTAAATATTATTTTTAGTAAAAATAATGCTGTTCTCATAAAAAGTATGCATTTCTATTTTTTTATTTTATTTCCTTTTTAACCGATTTTCAAAAATGAGGCGGTTTTATGTTCAGCTGTATGTTTGTTTTTTTGTGTATGTTTATCGATTTCATAAATTGTGGACCGATTTTGGAAATTCTTTTTTTGTTCGGAAGAGTACGTTCCATTTAAATTTGGTGAAGATCTGTTGAAGAATTCTGGAGATTTGCAACAAACTTCTCAAATAATTACGGCTGATCTTTCAGGATTGTTGCAATCGCATGTCTGTTTATTGTCATATGTTCATAACATAACATCACGCCGCCGCACAGACTGGTATTTGGTCCTAAAAGTTGGCCAAACATATTTTGTTCGCCTAATGGCTGCCTAACAATGTTTTATTTCAGTTTTAGCTTAAAAACGGTGAAAAAAAAGGCATAAGTAATATATACGAGCATTTATTCGTCATTTTCGTCGTCATCTTCAAAACTTACATTAAAAAAATCACTTTCTAGTAATAATTTTTGTACATCAGCCGAAAGTGAGAGATTTTTTTTATTCTTCCTCTTCCTCATGCCCGTCAGGACAGGGTCAGAGGTTAAGAGGAGCCTGTTAAAAACATCTGCGTTGCAGGCTACTCGGGAAAATTTTCGGGCGTAGTTGAGTCGGAACATTCTTATATGTTTATTACGAGCTTCTGCCGCTTCTTCGGACAGTTGTCCAATGGGAAGAATTACTTCCCTTATCACTTCAGCCCCATGACGCAACACTTTATGTAATGTAGGAGACATTGGGTAAAAGTTGTACAAGGAAACGTATAACTTTGCCGTTTCTTGGCAATATGTTTCAAACACCTCCACGTTTATTTTTAAACCACAGCACAATGTGTCCAAAATCACTTTCAGTCTATAGATTAAATTTACGTCTATCCCCGTTATTTCCGCCGATATTTCAAAGTTCTCAAAAAAACGTCTACTGGTGTTTCCATCATTGGTATTGCCAAAGTTGGATTTTGGTATATCCACCAGCAGACCGAGTTTCTCCCGGAACGTATCTTGGATTTCTTTTTTTTTCTTTTCCACTGCTTGCTTTTCCTCGGCAGTAAGGCGAACGTTCCATTTTTTTACGGGTAATCTATATGCAACATGTAAAATGCTCTCAAAAAATCTTATCCGAGCATGCAACAAAGATAAGCCGAATTCCAAGTTTTCTTTTTTGCATGGCCTCTCCTTCTCCAAATCATTAAACTGTAATGACGTAGCTCCGCATAAGTAGCATCTCATTGTTGATTTAGTATGCGTAGCAGCATTGCATACTTTTCCATCGATCATAGTGAAAATCATTTTATGCTTGATGGAAATGCAGTTGACTTCGCTTTTAGTGAGCGCTGTTATTTGAGATTTTATGTAATCAATCTCATCATTTGTCACATCTGTGGTTTCTTTAATGAATCTTATTCTTATTGGCCGACAATACCGTGGTGAAGATGGGGTAGGATTTTGCCACAGTATTTTTCTTTCCGGTCCGTAAACCAACTGAAGCGGTACCACGGAACTTTGGAAAATGTTTGCGTCAGAATCGGCTTCATTTTCAAATTTCATTTTGTACTGCATCTGTTGAGATCCATCGCAGCCCCATTTACTTATTAAAACTAATGATTGTTTTTCTGCTCCACTCAATTGTTCCACTGCCTCACCAAGATGTAAAATCAGTCGCTGTGCCGTGTGATCCATGAGATTTTGAACTTTTACTTCAGCGCACGTTTCTGTAACTCTGTGAATTTCAGGATAGCACTCTTTCTTTAACTTCTGCAAAATCGAATAGGACGGATAAAAGCTTGGATTAGTTTCTCGCACTACTTCATACTGCGCCTGTGTTAGTCCCGCTTCAACAAACATAAACAATGCACGTGAATGTGTCAATTTGTTTGATTTCTCCTGTTCTTCTTCAGAGATATTTTTTTTCATTGCTACTGCATATTTCCTTGCTCTTCTGGGACTTTTTGTTAAATCTTTTACAATTTTTGACGCATCTAATTTGCCCGTCTCCCGTAATTTCATCTGTGTTGCATACGTCAATTCATCTGTGTCAGATGATCTAAGTTCTTTAGTCTTACGTCTTTTGCTTCTTTCACTGAAGTCTAAGAACGACTTTTGAGGTCGGCCGGGACTTTCTCCTACAACAAAAAGACAATAGTTGTACTCAAAAAAATATGTTAAGTTCTAAACTACAATATTGTGCGGGTAAACAAAATGCTTCAAAGCATAACAGAACAATAGAGGTAATGAAATTTGGGTATCACTTACCTGCTTTCGGTAGCGATATGCATCCTTTAAGCCACTCGGCATTGTTTTCTAGGAATCTGGCCTTTGTATTGCGAGCAGCTGACCATTTTTGTTTAAATTGATGTCTGATGATCGACAGTTTTTGCTTTACATCAGCAATATTTTGGTCATTTTCTGCATATTGATTAAGCAGTTCCCGCTCCATAAATTGCAACTTTTCATTAAAAGTTGAGGTATTTGAGCGTTCCATTATATTAAACAAATCATTTCGAGTCATAATTCTCATTCCAGAAGAGCCTATAAAAAAAAGACACAAAATATAAGTAAAGCTTCATTTACTGAGTATCGAATATGCCTACGGAAGAAATTCACCAAAAAAAGAGGGGTACTTTGGGGTAGCTGTTTTGCACTTAATTACATCCTCAAAGGTCTACTCTATAACTAACCATTACAATTTTGGCTTAGAAATGATGAGAAATATATTAAAACTCCCTTTAATCTTCCAAAGCGTGTTTTTTTATAGCAGTTTCTTGGTCTTTACTTCTCAAGGATATAAATGAAGAAAAGCTTTAGATTAGATATTAAAAGTAAGTGCCAAATAAAATACATACCTGGTTGTGCAGAATCCATAGTGAAAACTAACACAAAATCGTTCAGTCACAAGATGGCAAATATTTTAAAACAGCGAAATCTGAGCGCATCGAACAATCACACGAACACTTTTGGCGAACGGTAACTTTCGACTGAGCCCACTGCGTTCTGGAAGGGGCTGGCGCTTTGTGTTTTTTGCTGTTGTTTGGAGCGGTTATCCTAGTTTTTGAAAACAATGGCTTAGAGGGAGTAGAACTAATATAAAAAAAAACGATTTTGGCCAACTTTTAGGGCCAAATACCAGTCTGTGCGCCGGTACGCTCTAAAGAGAGAGGTATGAAGATGTGTACAGTAAACCCTGGTACACTCATTTCACCGGTTATGTTCAAGTTTTATGTTAGATTTTTTTGGAAAAACGTTTTATCTACACATGTAGGTAATCGATTTTTTCAATTGTTTCTCAAAAATTCGATATGGGTAGTGTGTAATGGGTTTTTAGGGATGCCGATTGCAAATCTGATATTCTTTTTAAAATTCAAGATGGCGGATGCAACTTTTTCTCAAACATTCGTTATGGGTATCGTGTAATGGGTTTTTAGAGATGCCGATTGCAAATCTGACATTCTTTTTAAAATCCAAGATGGCGGTTGCAACTTTTTCTCAAACATTCGATATGGGTATTGTGTAATGGGTTTTTAGGGATGCCGATTGCAAATCTGACATGGAAGGAAATATTTAAAACTTTTTATTTTTATTGCTTACTGCCGGAAATCCTTGTTCTCAGTTAGATAGGCAAATGAAACTCAGGGAATGAAATCTCAATGAAAGATCAATGAAAAGGAGAAAAAAGATTCGAAACGAACACTTGCAACTGAAGAAACGACAAAACGCAAAAGAAAAGCGCAGTAAATCGCATGGGCACGTTATTCCGTTATGCACCAGTGGTGGAAAATAACAATCATGTTTTTAAATGTGATTGATATTACACTTCGTCTCTTTTCCAGTTATTTTTATAATCTTTTTTATCTTATCCCCACACAAATTTTGGTCATCTGGTGACAACTTTGTATGAAAAATATAAATTCTTTTTTGAAAAATGTCTTTGACTTCCCTGGAGAAAGTTGTTCATTTACAGAAGCAAAAGCAATTTTTAAAATATGATCTTTGCGTTACATCCTGTATAATAAATATACTAAGTTTCCCTGGGCTTTTTGTAAATGGTATAACACGCATTAGGTAATTATAGTTTTTTTATTACGGTCTGGTTTTATTATAAAATATACCTACCCATCTACAGCTACTCCCCTAGCTTACCTACAAACCCAGTAAAATTCCCGGGTCTACAATCCACAACGCCAAAATTTTATCGCAATCGGACGAATAGTAAGGGAACGGTTATTGTATTACTATAGTACAATACAACCAAACATTATTTTTTATATAATATAGTCTATAAGATTTAATTATGGGCTTTATGTACATATAAAACCATCTAAATAATAAATATTCGTCATTTCAAGTCACTCAACACAACGATCCAAATTTAAAAAATCTTTAGTTACCAACTTTTGTCATGCAACTGCAAGCGGGCTCGAGCGAACTTGTCATTGTGTGCGTGACGACGCACACGACTAGCGCGCTGCAGTAAATACCTATTTGCCGCGCGCATCTTTTGCTCGGCGCAGTCTTAACTAATAAAAATATGACGCACAAGTTATCGCTGATATAACGTCACCTTACATACAGTCGGAGCCAGTCGGAGGTCAGAGTTTATAGACTAGGGCTGAAGCCTTTGAAAATGGTAAAAAGTGAAAAAAATAGTAGGATGAAACCCATTGATGATAAAACACATTTCTTTTTTTAAAAGAGTAAGTGTGGAGTTTCTTGTCCGTTCTTCTCCATAACAAGCTACATTTCCGAATGGACGGTATAATCAATTATTATTACATTTAATTTTTTTTGACGTTCGAAAGTGCCGCTTAATGGCCTAATTGAATAAAGAAATTTTGATTGATTGATTGATTGGAAAAAAAAGAGAATATAACATAAATGAAAGGAAAAATAATTTACGGACGATCTGATTAGAGTAGACCCGGAACTTGGTGGTAATTTGGGGAAAAAGTTTCATAGAAGCTCTGGCTATCTGGATTGTTGAACAAAAGTTAGTCGTAAACATTTGATTTCTTAGTTAATTCTAGGAGTCGTTAATGCCAATTATCTCTAAACAGACTATATTTCGGTGAGTGTGCTCAAGAACTCCACGACCTCATCCCACCAGCCCCCTTCTACCATCGGACATCTAGACGCACTGCAAGTTACCATCCTTACCTTGTTGCCATTCCACCAATTCGCACCAAGCGCTTCCAAACATCCTTCATAATGCGCACAGCGAATGAATGGAACTCACTACCTGCATCTGTGTTTCCGAACGCATTCAACCCGAATCTCTTCAAAGTTTGAGTAAACAGGCTCCTTCTGGGTAAGCTCACTCCATCGTCGACTCTGTCTCTGTCACCTATGACTTAGACTAGAGTCAAGAGCAAACCCATATCAAATAAAAAAAACAAACACATAAACTCACACATACAGGTAAAACATTAAAAGTGATAAAAATAACTTCTTGGAACACAGAATATATGCCGATTATCTAAAGGAAACTCCATTTTCAAAAACCCGGACCGTAAGCAACGTAGTCTTGGATTTTCACCACGTGTATAACCAATTATAGATTTGTATTACCTGCATTTAACTAAACAACGTAACTATTTTTGCGTGACAGAAGCGCCAGCATACACCCTGGTGATGTTCTATTCTTTTTTCGCTCATGAGAACTGTATACCACCCCTAATAACCAGTTGTTAGCAAACTGACATCTGTCGACGCATTTTGGTGTCAATCTAAAGTGCAGCTTGGTAGCAAACTGACCACAAAAGTTGGAACTTGGAACGCCACTTTTTCCTGCTAACTGCATGCAGATTAACAGCAAATACCGATTTTCCTGTTTTATCATAGAAGTATGAATAATTTAGGTCAGCTAGAACGCCGGGCTGAGCGGGTGAAACGGTAGAATAATTAACTCGCCTATCTCGTAGCGCCATCTACCACCCTTGTCTTCAAGTAAATGCTCACGCCGCACTTCACGATCGTCTACCCGCTACCTAGTCCACATCACACTAATATTATAAAGGCGAAAGTTTGTGAGTGTGTGTGTGTGTTTGTATGTTTGTTAGGTACTTCTTCACGCTCAAACGGCTGAACGGAGCTGGATGAAATTGGCACAGAGATAGATTATAGTCTGGAATAGCACATATAATGTTTTTTTATCCCGGGCATATATGTTCCCTTGGGATAATTTTCGACATTCACGCGGGCGAAGCCGCTGGCAGAAGCTAGTGTAACATAAACGACTAAATATTTTTGTGTGTCTTATATTTACTGCATTGATATTACAAATCCTGATTGATTCATCATCATCATATCAGCCGAAAGACGTCCACTGCTGGACATAGGCCTCCCCCAAGTGTCGCCACTTTGACCGGTCCCGTGCGTCTCGCAACCAGAGGATCCCCGCAACCTACATCAGGTCATCGGTCCACCTGGTGGGAGGCCTTCCAATGCAACGTCTTCCGGTTTGCGGTCGCCACTCCAGAACCTTTGTGCCCCATCGGCCATCCGTTCTGCGAGAAATGTGCCCTGCCCACTGCCATTTAAGTTTGGCAATTCTTCGGGCTATGTCGGTAACCCTGGTTTTCTTGCGGATCTCTACATTTCTGATTCGATCACACAAGGAAACTCCGAGCATAGCCCTCTCCATTGCCCTTTGAGTGACTTTAAGCTTTCTGATGAGGCCCATTGTAAGCGACCACGTCTCAGAGCCATATGTCATCATTGGCAATACACACTGGTCATAATTAGAGTTTCGTCTTGAGACACTGTGGAAGGACGAGAAGATACCGCGCAACTTCCCGAACGCTGCCCAGCCGAGTCAGATTCGACGGTTGACCTCTTTCTCGAAGTTGGCCTTACCCATCTGGATCGCTTGTCCTAGGTAGACATAGTCGCCCACAACTTTGAGTGTAGAGTTTCCGACTTTAATAGGAGTGGTTGTAACATTGGCATTCAGCATCACCTTGGTTTTTCCATGTTCATTTTAAGACCCACTCTTTCGGAAGCGCTACTGAGGTCATCGAGCATGTCTTTCGGAAAACCGAAGGTGAGTGATGTAGTTACTCGTACATTGACGTTGATACCTAGCCCTCTCCAGTCCAGAACCTTGAAGACGTCCTCCAGTGCAGCGGTAACAGCTTCGGAGATATTACTCCCTGTCTCACACCTCGCTGCAAAAGTACGGGTTCAAGATGGATTTAAAGCTAATAAATCGATTATACTAAATATTTGTAGCTATTGTTCAATAATATGAACATTACTGGCCAGGTATACTTGTTTTTAGTTGTGTGAATATTATCATCTGGATATATATCTATGTATGTGTAAAGGGAAGGGGGGTGGGGGTCAGTTTGAATTCAGTATAAAAGCCGACTGCGTTCATCAGGATGTCACAGAAAGACCCCAAAGCCCCCGCCAATATTTCTCCACGACAAAAATAAGTGGACCGATGTCTCAAAATCCTGCGCTGATCGCAAGATTAGCTATGTAAATGCGTTCGCCTGTCAGATGGGCATCAAAATCCAGGTTCCGACCTCTACCGACTTCAGAAACCTTACAAGGTTTCTTAAAGATAGTATAATATCATTACATACATATACGTTACCTGAGGAGGCGCCCACCCGCGTTGTTATCCGGCGCATACCAAAGGAAATCTTGGTCAATGATATTCGTGCAGATTTAATCGCACAGAAAGTCTCGGTTGCTGACCAGCCACTGGTTCGAGACCCAGCGGTTGCTGAGATACTTTTTCCTACAGCTATCTGTACGACATGGGTTTTCTGCGGTTGCCCCTTGTCACTGTCCCAAGGGGGACACATGCAAATGCAGTACAGTAATCAAGTCGGCCGCAGCCGCAACTCTGTGAAAATGTCACGATTGAGCAAACCATAATAAAGAGAGTGTATAATTTAGGATTGTTAGAGTTGTAAGATACCTTTTATAAAACAGTAACAAATATGAATGAAATAAAAAGCTTTTACTAAGTACTTCGTTTTATTGGAGAATGCGTTGTATCTTACAGCATTTAGTTGGCTCTTCACCTATTTCGTTGAAATGGAAAACCAGCTTCACTAGCTACCATTGCTGACTCGAAATATGATCTTGCATAAGTGGCTGAGAGATATAGGTACTCCGGATATCCGACATTTTGTGCGGAGGGTGATTAGATAGGAAACATGTGTTCCTGGCTGGTCATCCTCGATACGCACTGTTTATAATTTAGACTTTTATTTCTTCTAAATCAATGATTTTGAATTTGAATAAGTATTTCATTGAAACATTTTTTTTTGGGTGGGAATTCATCCAATGACTTCTCCCGCTCTGGGTGAAGCAGGAGGGTGTGTCAGACTTTTACTGACTAAAACCCACCCGTGTTCCTTCATTTGCTTAAGCCAGGGCCGCGGTAACTCTTTTTGAAATTTATCCGCGACCCAGACATGATTGAGGATTTCATTGAAACCTGATAGTAGTAATCTAAGTTCAATTAAGAAAGTGAGTGAATGTCATCTTGGTGCTTAATGACAAAGTTTCTAATAGTAGAACATACATGCTAATCATTATAAAATACTAGTTGACCCGGTAAACTTTGTTTTGCCATAAAAACACCAAACATTCATTACCCTACCTTACCCTACCTACACTACCTAATGTAGGTAAGGTACCTTTATTTTTCTTATTTTTTTTTTCATAAGAACCTTCTCCTAACAATAACAAACAATAAAAAGTATTAGTGAAATCGGTCCAGCCGTTCACGCGTGATGCCGTGACCAAGGGAAATAGGGATTCATTTTTATATCTATACTAATATTATAAAGAGGTAAAGTTTGTGGGTTTGTGACGTTGTAAGGGGTAATCTCTGGATCTACTAAAGCGATTTTGAAAATTCTTTTACCAGTAGAAAGCTACATTATGCCTGAGTGTCATAGGCAATAATAAATTTTCAAAAAAAATAGAGATCCTTTTGAAAATTGCAATAATGTAACCCAAGGTAGGAAAATGTTGCCTATAAAATTCATTCTTTGGCGTGCGCTGAGAAAACAGGGTAGGCGCGGCAGGCAGGGTAGGCAGAGAAAGCAGGATAGGCAGGGTAGGCAGGATAGGCATGGTTGGCAGGGTTGGCAGGGTAGGCGCGGCAGGCAGGGTAGGCATGGTAGGCAGGGTTAGCAGGATAGGCAGGGTAGGCAGGGATGGCAGGGCAGGCAGGGTGGGCATGGTAGGCAGGGTAAGCAGGGTAGGCATGGCAGTCGGGGTTGGCAGAGAAAGCAGGATAGGCAGGGAAGGCAGGGTAGGCAGGATAGGCATGGTTGGCAGGGTAGGCAGAGTAGGCAGGGTTGGCAGGATAGGCAGGGTAGGCGCGGCAGGCAGGGTAGGCAGAGTAGGCATGATAGGCAGGGTAGGCAGGGTTAGCAGGATTGGCAGGGTTGGCAGGGCAGGCAGGGTGGGCATGGTAGGCAGGGTTAGCAGGATAGGCAGGGTAGGCAGGGTTAGCAGGATTGGCAGGGTAGGCGCGGCAGGCAGGGTAGGCAGGCTAGGCAGGGTAGGCATGGTAGTCAGGGTAAGCAGGGTAGGCATGGTTGGCAGGGTAGGCAGGGTGGGCAGGGTAGGTAGGTAGATAGCCAGTTGACGGGAGCGAAGCCCCGGGGGTCAGCTAGTATATAGATATTTTCATTGTTTTCACATCCTATTGTCAGCATCATATCTAACTAGATGACGCGATTGTATGTACTTCGCGTGCCAAAAAACGGAGTAAAGTTAGGTACGATCAATGATCGTAATCTGAGCTTTTCATCTAGCATTATCAGCACCGGAAATCTAGAAAAATGCCTTTTTATTATGTATAGAAAAAGTTGGCCGAGGCATAGGAAATGTTTTCTTTCGTTGGTAAGTAAATTTGTTTTTAAGTTGTTTGTGAAAAAGTGGCACGCTTGGTTTTCATACAGATGGAGGGACTTGCATTATCTTGTTAGATTAGATTTATGTCTGTGGTCAGCATCACATGCATAGTGATACTTAATATTCCTAGATAAGATATATTGGCAGAAATAAAACACGAATAATAAAAATAAATCTATAATTTACTCAGCAAGCACATTAAAAATACTATAAAAAACGCCGCTTTCTCTTTCTGTTTTCCCCAGGATACATGTTGAGTATCTTTTTGGCAGTTTCCTTGGCTTCATCTTCGACTAAACAATACAAAGATTAATAAAACTAATGTTTATTAAAAGTTTGAAATCGCCAATTCGCCTTAAGCAAGCGTGGTGCCTTCTGTACATGAGAAGGGCCTTCGCTCTCAGTCTGATATTAATATAACAAAAATAAGAAATCGGTTGTCGTGGTCAAGTGAATTGCGATTCGGAGGAATGTGTCGTAAGAAAAACTACAAAAATGTTAATAAAAAAAAAAGCACCCGACTGCTTATGAAGCGAACTAAAAAGACGTAGGCCAACAAGAAGAAAAACATGCTGTGCATTCAGAGGATATATATTCGCGAGCTGGCTGACGAAAACCAGATATATCTATCCTCCGATTAACAACAACCACAGACCACACACAAAATCATAATAACAATGACCTATAACCTCCGAGACAACACACAAAATCATAATTAAATTATTTCAATTTACATGTTTGTGTACATACATAGACTGATAAACACATTAACCTCCTTCGGCAGGCGGGTAAAAAGGTAACTGGGTTAGTTCTGACAGACAGTCGCAGTGAGCCGCTCCATGTAAAATACTGGTAGCTACTTATTCTTTTGCAACCGGTTAGATAGGAAGTGGAACCCCAACCATAAGAATTGTTATGCAAATGATGTTAAAATTTAGATTTTTAGAAATGAGGTCAAAATGAGGAGTTGAAAGTGCAAAAGGAGTTGCAGTTATCTCCCAGTGTTTTTTGATAGAGTTAAGTAAGAAGAATAGGTAGGTATCTACCCGACCAAATAAATTGGGTAACAGGACAAGAGAGACTTTAAAAAAGCATAAATATTAAAATAGTAGTTTATGAAACTGTTGCATAATGATGAGTGTGTGTTTAAAAACCGAGCCGTAGGCGTGGTTTTTATTATTTTTCACACGAATGTTTTAATACCTAGTTATGTGCAGTTTCATACAATACTTTATCTACACTCATAAATTGGGATTGAACCTACTAAATACCTCTTTTTGCATTTTATATGCCATAAAATCGTGATAGCATTTGTCATATACTTTTCTCGATTTTGCTGGTAATAAATTAAGAGTAATTTCCTTCACCGCATCTAAAATATCGGGCGGAGTCAAATTTTCTTCACATTCACTGATATCAGACATCTTTAAACAATAATTTAAATAACTCATGAAATTCAGTACAGCAAAACTTGCAAAAGGTATAAATGGCGCCAAAAAAACCCAGCACATCACCGCATTAACCGCACCGCGCATGCGCTAAGGCTTAGCACGCACTGCGATCTTTATTCGCGTTTTTTTTTTCTGCCCATTCTGCGACCTATGGAATTGTATGAAGTTGTTCGCATTGCGGTAGAGAAATCGTGCGAAAATAATACCGCAAGAAATCCGTGTTTTGCCACAGAATCCACCGCACCACGGTGCGAATTTTATTCGCCCGAATATTTAGAGCTCTATGTACAGGTAGAAGGAAACAAAATTCGCGCGAATAAAAATAGCAGTGCATGCAAAGTCTAAAGCGGGCATTGTCATAGACAATTTAAAAATTCGAATCAAATCTTTTTATAATAGGTACTATAAAACGGCATTACAAAATAATTTTGATGGAAACTCCTTAGTGATTAACTTCTTGGATTTGTCCTGTATCGTAATAGAAAAAAATTGTTTTATAGCATTATTTTGTTAGAGAAATAGTGTTATAATAAGATTCTATTTTTAAATTTCGGTATTGTGTTTATAAAGTATGCCAATATAAACTCGTTTTGAATTTTATAATTCGAATATTACGATATGAGAGTAGATAAAGCTTTTTTTAAACAATCAGCTCATATAATTATTAAGATTGCATTGTCACGAGAACCAAACGTGTGTGCTAAATTTCACCTCGGTAGGACACTGGGATAAAAAAAAACCGGCCAAGTGCGAGTCAGACTCGCGCATGAAGGGTTCCGTACCATTATAGCAAAAAACGACATAAAAATGACGTGTGTTGTATGCGAGCCCCCCTTAAATATTTATTTTATTCTGTTTTTAGTATTTGTTGTTATAGCGGCAACAGAAATACATCATCTATGAAAATGTCAACTCTTTAGCTATCACGGTTCTTGAGATACAGCCTGGTGACAGACAGACAGACAGACAGACGGACCGCGGAGTCTTAGTAATAGGGTCCCGTTTTTACCCTTTGGGTACGGAACCCTAAAAAGGAACTGCATATTCAACTTACATTCATCTTCAGAGCTATCCGGCTGATGTCTCCTCATTGCCAACTGTTTATCGAATCCAATCCCATCGTATTGCATATTCATTGCCGAAGCTCTGACAGACTTGTTCTCTAAGAAAAGTATGTCCGACATAGGCAACAGCGGGTTATAAATCCCTTGAAACAACCCCAAATAGTCATCCCCTATAGGGATATGATGATCGTTCCTGTAACTTCTGTCCTCAAATTCATTTCTTGGCCTGTTTTGTCTACTAGGGCCTTCGCCAGGATCATAACCTACACTTTCTTGATGATTCTCTTCACCGAAACAACAAATGATTGCTTCAGAACTAGCTCCGGATAGGTTCTGGAGGTTTTCGAGCCCGTAATTAATAACAAAGCCAGCCATGTTCGCCTCAGTTTCAGATATGAACTCAAAATCTGATGAATTGTAGCCATCATCGGAGTCTGATTCATCAGGAACTGCATTAATGGAATTGGTGTATTTTATACCTTCTGTTTGACATTCCTCGTCTTCGGTAGAAGAGTTAATTGAAATAATATCGGTGTATTCTTTCAAAATTGAAATTATTTCATTATTGACATCTGTTATGTTTTCTTTAAAACAAGTTCCGTACTCATTATTCTCAATATTACTTTCAACAGAAATTAAATCTTCATTTACAGCATCCAGTTCATTAAATATCTCGTTAAAGTCGTCTAAATTTATAAATTCTATTCCGAAATCATCAGTTAAAACAGGATTTTCTATATTATTTAAAGCTGCTTCAAAATCTTTAAGACCTTGCATAGTTTCATCGTCTTTAATATTGTTGTATGTATAGCGTTCAGTATTATTGATATCATTAGAAACCTCTGCGTCTGCATCATATCGAATTTGAGTTTCTTCGATATCATTATTACTATTATTTATCACAGTATTATCTTCGATATCGTTAACTATTAAACTTTCTCCAGTATCATTATTTAAAATTCTAGCATCTTTAATTAAACTTATTTCATTTGACTTATATTCTTGTTCAATATTATCATTTGTTGTAATTTCAATAGGAGTAACATTTTCTAGATTATAAAAAGTCTTAGTTACACCGAACTCGTCAATACTGACAATAGAAGAATCGATGTTTGTAATATTACTATTTACTGTAATATTACTTTCAGTTTCAAGTTTATTTGAATTATCAACTTCTGCATGACATTGATCAATAGACCAAGCACTAGTTACATTGTCTTTCGTTTCTGAAGCCATAGTCTCTTTTTGTGGGAATATTTTTTCGAAAAGTTGAAAGAAGTCCATAATGTTAGCTGGAATATAAAGATTTTATTTGAGTATGGCATTGAAGGTGAATCGTAGAATTAAAGGAGAAATCGTTTTGCGCCGACCCCAAGTAACATGGGACAAGGGCAGAAAGATGATATGAGCTAAAATTTCGATTGTGTAGCTGGAGAGCGATAAGTAGGTACATATGTACACATCCTCCGTTTATGAGATAAGTAAAACTTTCGCCACAATTATCTATAACATTGAGTCGGCGGAACTATTAACAAACTAATAAAAACATGTTAAAAAGAATAAAATGACATGTAAAATGCTTTTATCTAATATGAGTAGTATTTTGTCGGTTTAAGGTTCATTTTTGGAAATAAATATAAAAAAGGAATTTGGGGTAAATGGATCATAGTAACGGTGGTCAGGGTTATTAAACAATTGCTAAATCAAACTAGATTTATAATTTCTTAATCTACACTCATATTATGCAAAGAAAAGATTTTTTAGTAATGGCTAGACTCAAAAATATTAACCGACTAGCTGACCCGGCAAACGTTGTTTTGCAATACAAATTATTTCAAAAATTCCCAAAAATTTTGCACGCACTGACCCTCAATTTCCAACCTTAAAATTATCGGAGAATTAATGTGACAAATTGTCAAGCACGCGTTATCTGCTGTGATTGGTTGAATGAATTTTCGACAGCCAATCACAGAAGATAACGTGTGTTTGACAATTTGTCACATTAATTCTCCGATAATTTTAAGGTGGGAAACTGAGGGTGAGTATTATAGTATTTTTAACTCACAATGGCTGTTGTTGGCGGTAGCTCTTGACACGTGTTGAGTACTATTGATTTATATTAGATCACTTAATTAACTATACATGAGAACTATCTTGAGTAAAATGGCACCTATCTACCCTACCTTACATACCCGCCAATTTTTTTTTTGTTCTTAAGCCATCTTCGCATTGCCTTTCTAATGAAACCGTTTTAGGGTATATCGGTTGGATGGTTTCAAAGGTAGAAACATTATTTGTTTTATATTAGAATTAACTAAAGAATGAACATCAGAAAAATCGACATCGTCATCTACTGGCTATACCGGAACCAGCATAGAACGCTATCGCTATGTTCACTTTTGTGTGTGCTTTGTTTCTATTATGTATCAGAGATGGCGCTGATTTCGCAAAATGTATGATAAAATGATTTTTTTAATCGTAAATTGTTTCGATATTTTATTACTTAATAACCTGTTCCGCACAAAGATAAATCCAAAAACACAAAAATCATAAAAATTGGTCTAGCCGTTCTTGAGTGGTGTAACTAACACGACTTTGTTTTATTTAAATAGAATAAGAAAATTCTTTCATCAGTAGAAAGTTACAATATTCCTGAGTAGTGCCGCCAAAATCCTACGCAGAGGCCTTAAATTACACCCACAGTCACAACCTCATCGTGGAGTCAGTGGACCCCCGACACACCAGCGACGACGTTATAAAGACTATCAAGTCTAAAGTCGACGTCCGCGTCGTTGCTCGGGGTAAGCAGCATACGGAGACTGCGAAATCAGAAGGTATCGTTTGGATGCGTCTCGGATCGTGATAGGGTGGCACTTGGTGATGCAATAAAGGGTGCAGAACAAGGGTTCACTGTCGTGACCCCGCAACCGAAGAATCCTCTAATTCGTTTGGTGGGAGTCGCTAACGACCTGAACAACCTTGCCATCAAAAAGGCCCTGATTAATCAGAACGCCAAATTAATTGAAGGCCTGTCCTCGGACGATACGCGGGTCAGAACCATAAGGCGTACCAAGAGAAGAACTTCGTCCACCACCAATGTGGTCCTGGAGGTTGGCGCGGGTCTATGGCGGCGCATTAACGGCCAGAAGATAAAATTGGGATACCAAGTGGTACTTGCCTTGGATCAATCCCCAGTGGTCCAATGTTACAATTGCCTTGGCTTCGGGCACATGGCTAGGGACTGCCTGTCGGGCCAAAGATGCGGGCAATGCGCCGACGCTAGGGAGTGCCCCAACCGCTCCAAGCACCCTCAGTGCATAAACTGCTCAAAAACCAATAGAACTGGCACCTGCCCAGAGTGGATTTAGTGGGACCGAATATCCAGTGCCGTTTTTAGCCGTAGTTTGCACAGGTGAACCTCGGCCGCGGCCTCGCGGCAACCAAGGAGTCGCTTCTCGATGCTGTCAGAGCCGCACGGACATCTTGTTAGTTCAAGAACCCTACGTGGGCAATAAGGCCACCATGTCTGCACCTCACGCTATCATACAGGACCCCTGCGGCTCCAAAGACTCTCCTGTGAAGGCGGCAATCGTCGTCATTAACCCGAATGTATGAGTCATCTGTAACCAAATGTTGGTCACTAAAAATGTAAGCTCAGTTGTACTACTCATTGGCCACCTTAAGATCGGCCTAATAACTGTATAACTAGAAGGCAATAAAGAGATAGACGGGTACCTAAACGACATTCAGGACGTAATAAATAATATCAGCAAACAAGACATCGTCATCGCCACATATCGCATAGTTTAGGAGCCCGGAAAGCTGACAATAATTATAACTTGGTAGTACAACCCACTGTTTCTATATGCCATGTAATGTGTTGTTGTTCTTTATGTACTAAATAAATAAATAATAATAATAATCGCCGGCTACGTGAACGCTTCAAGCCCCTGGTGGGGCTGCGATGCTGAGGACAGTAGGGGTGGGGCGGTGATGGACCTCCTTGCACTCAATAATATGAACGTGCTGAACTCTGGAGCTACTCCAACCTTCCACACTTTTAGGGGTGGAAGGCTCTTTTCCAGTATTGTTGACGTAACGGCCTGCAGCGACTCGTTGCTGGCAAGGCTTTCGGACTGGGGAGTTGATACGGACACAGCAATTTTGACCGACCATAGAACCATTCGGTCGCCCTCCAGACATGCTTCCACCAGAATCTACAACACCACAAAGGCGAAATGGACAAACTTTGCCAATACCCTAAAAATGGAAATGGCACACTTGAATCTTACCACCAACGGAATCGATGACATCGAAGACTCTGAATCCTTGGAGAACCTCGTTCGCAACCACCATATAGCTATCTCCAAGGCGTGCGATGAGGCGATTCCAAAGATTGCCCACAGGAAAAGCTCAATGCCTCAATGGTAGACGGCCGACCTGGACTCGCAGCGTAAGTCAGTAAAGACCCTTCGAAGGAGAATTCACTCGGCAAACCCTAATAGAAGGCCCAACTGCGTAGCAGAGTACATCAAAGCTAGGGATGAATTCAAGAAGAATGCCGAGCTGACCCTTACTTAGAGTTGGAAGGAGTTCTGCACCAAACAGAAAGAGGAATACGTCTGGTCCTGCGCGCAGCGCATAATTACTCGATGCGCTAACACAAACAGAATAGAGTCAAGTCTGCTTAGGGATCCACTGACCGGTGCGACTATAATACCTGACAAATCGGCTGAACATCTTGCCAATACCTTCTTCCCTCCAAATGATCCGGATTCAGACTCCCCAACCCAAAAGACCATTAGAGAGAGCGTCCGACTCGCGGCGAGGGATCTGGATCAGCCCCTGCACACCCTGTTCGACGTTACCCCCCCGTTCACTCACATGGAAATACAACAAGTGTATTCTGGAACTCACCCCAAGAAGGCTCCCGGTGGTAATGGCTTCACTGCAGACATTTGCTGCGAGGCTTACAAGCACGATCGCGAATTCCAGCTGGCGCTTTATAATAAATACCTAGCAATTGGTCACTTCCCCATTGAGTGGAAGAGAGCCTGGATTTGCGTGATCCCAAAGCCCGGCAAATCTGACTACATGACGGCGAAATCTTACCGTCCAATAGGACTTCTTCCGGTCTTAGGCAAGGTGCTGGAGAAGTTGATCGTCAACCGGCTCACTTGGAAGATGGAAAGGGAACACCTTCTGAGTCGAAGACAGTACGGCTTCCGCCCGCAGTGCGGAACTGAAGATGCACTTTACGATGCTGTCCAGTACATCCGGGATGGAATCCGCAAGAAGAAAATTGTTGCTGTAGTATCGCTGGACATCGAGGGCGCGTTTGATAACGCCTGGTGGCCAGCGATCCTGCAGCAACTGGACAAGAAAGAACCGAACGGCAGATGCTCAGGCTCCTACATAGTTACCATCGGGATAGGAGCATCACCTTAGAGTACCTGGGCACCACGGTATCCAAGTCCACTTCGAAAGGCTGCATCCAGGGGTCTATAGGTGGTTCCACTTTCTGGAACGTTCAGCTTGATCCCCTAATGGTGGAAACTGACAATATTAAAGCGCATGTCCAGGCTTACGCTGATGATATTCTTATCCTAGCACAGGCCGACATAGGAACAGAACTTGAGGCTACCGTCAATGAGGCTCTCGCGGTTGTTGAGAGGTGGAGTAAGGAGCATAAAATGAAGTTTGCCCCCAAAAAATCCAAGCAATGATATGCATGAAAAAACTAAAATACGACCAGCCCAATTTCTACCTTAATGGGTCTCGAATAAAGATTTCAAACCGCCTTAAGTTGCTTGGCTCACTCTGGATTCTGGCCTTAATTTCCGCCCACATTTGGAGGAGATCACTAAGAAAACTGCGAGCATCTTCAAAATGGTAGCAAGAGCAGCACGGGCACAATGGGGACTGAATGCAAGCATCCTGAGGACAATTTACATCGGCGTGGTCGAGCCTGTAGTGACATACGCGGCGAGTTCCTGGGCACAAGTCGCCGACAAGGTATATGCCAGGAAGAAACTAAACTCTTTTACCAGGATGTTTGCAATCAAGATCCACAGAACAACATCACTGTCTGCCGCAGCCGTGGTCGCAAGAGTGATCCTCCTGGACACGCGTGCGATCGAGTAACTAAAGATCTATGAGATCAAGCGAGGAAAGCCCCTGGATGAGCTTCCAGGCAGAACCCTCGAAAGACGCGCACATTCCTCCGAGCTGGCGCATCCCGCCCTTCGGCTGATGCTGGAGTTCCGTCACATAGATACGCCCGGAGACCTGTCCAAAGTAGGAAACGATTTTCTCCGGCTTTATACAGATGGAAGTAAAATAGAGGGTAAGGTTGGGGCCGCAGTCTCGTGCTGGGAACGGGACAAAGAAGTTGCCAAGCTGACCCTTAAGTTGGGAAGTCACTGCTCAGTGTTTCAGGCGGAGATGGTCGCGATCAGAAGGGCAATAAAATATGCCAACGACAGGAAACCACCCATCTCCGTAAATATCATCTCGGACTCCAGATCATCACTGGAGTCCATAGCAGACCCAAAAACCCTGAACGGTATTGCCATAGGGATCCAGCGTGCAATTGCTGCGGCAAAGTTGTAGGGAAGGAGCATCCACCTGTTCTCGGTGAAGGCCCACGTCGGAGTACCCGGCAACGAAAGGTCGGACGACCTAGCCATGAAGGCTGCACTTCATCGTAAGACCAGCCCTGTCTACGATGACTTCCCCCTGTCTTTTGCAAAGCACTCTATCAGGGAGGCTACACTTACCAGATATGGCAGGAGAGATTCATCGCCGACACACACCACGACAGAGGTATCCGTCTCTTCTTTGAAGACGTGAAACTAGCATAAGTTACTGAAAATGATGGGTCCACCCAACAACCTTAGAGCCCAACTACTCACCGTAGACCCCCTACGGGAATACTTGTATAGGTTTAAGCTGACGAGTGCCCCAGTACGTATGCGACGACAATGCCGTGGAAACCGTTAGACACGTTCTATTAGACTGTCCCCGATTTATTCGAGCAAGATTTGACTGCGAACAAAGGCTGGGACGCTCGCTGGACGATTTCCGATATCTGATTTGTGACGACGATTGCCGGCCCATTTGCCTGGCTTTCGCTGATAATATTATGTATAGAACAGCTAAGGCAAATGGCCAACCCTGCCTTAGCAATATTTTTGAACCCACGCTGCTGCATCGCCTGTTCAATATTCGTCATAGTTTTTAGTAAATAAAAAATAGTTTTTATTTTTTATTTTAGTCAATCTTTTATTTTATGATGTAAGTTCTTTTCACACTAAAATACTATGTAGTCTGTAAGTCCTTTAAGATATAGCGCATAGTTACAAGTAATTTTATAGAAATAGTTTAATAATTTATAGTTATGTTAATGGCACTAGTTCCTAAGTAAGCTGCAGGACAGGCTGTAATTTCCATTATAAGTATGCAAAAGTAATTTAATTCCTATTTTATAGTACCTATATGTTTAAGTTTAATTTTTAGTTCTAGTTCTATTTGTCTTTAATTGTGATTATATTAGTTATCCGTTTAGTTTACTCTGGTTTAAGGGGCGTGCAACAGCGAGGAAAAATTGTAGTAATTTATTATATTCTCTAGTTTTATTAACTTAAGTATTATAATTAGTTGTAGTATAGATGATAAGCCTTAGACCAAGCAAAAGAAAAAAAAAATTGTAATTGCTAACCTTTACTAACACAATTAACCACACCCAGACTCATTCTTCGGCCCACTTGCACGAGAGGCTTGGCTCGGAAAGTTGTCATGTAAGACTGACCGAGTTGAGTCTTTCATGCAAAGTGGGCCTAAGTAAAGTATTTAATGCTGAATTGACATCGGCAATAAAACTTGGAGGCAGGTGTGGTGTTTAGTCGGTAGGCACCTTAAGTGAGTCCGACACTGCCCAGGCTGGCTCGTTCTGGGCGAGGCAGTTTGGGGCGTCCTAAGAGGATTTTCCACAACTGCCAAAACGAAAAAAAAAAGAAAAACCTGGATTTTTTCAGGCTATTTTTATCCTAAAAACGGGTCCTGTGGGTTGAGCGCATCCGCGGGGAAAAGCTAGTGATTGATAAAAATTAAATTGCGAAGATTTTTCGCTCCATCGTCGACTCTGTCTCTGTCACCTTAACCTAGACTAGAGACTCAAGAGCAAACCCATCACAAAAACAAATTAATGGCTTTAGTTAGGTAGATTAATACTTTACAAAATTATTGTCTATAATAGTAGTTTTATTTTATTTTTGTCTGTTTGTTCGGATTTCTTGCAAAAACTGTCTATCGGATATTGGTAGTAACTAATGGTCGACCAATCAGAAAGTGGATCGAAGAAATGTGACATCCACCAACCCGCACTGGGCCCGCGTGGTGGCCTATTCCTTCCCACAGAGAGGAAGCCTGTGTACCAGCAGTGGGGTAATAAGATGCTGATGATGAAGTCTTCGAGGTAGGCGCTTGTCTGTTACGAAGGTGAAAGGCGCACAACTGCTTTTTTGAAGGATTAGGTTTGATAGCGTTCTCAGCATAATAACGGTGGAGATCGGAAAGGGCGGCCAGGTCGTCTGCATACAGGAAGCGAGCCGTGCTGGAGTTTGCCGGTTGGCCATTAAGAATAATAATGAATTTATTTTGTTACGATTACATTCAAGTGGAGTGAATTCCTAGACCTCACACTAGGATCCCCTGTGTTGTGAGATCCAGGCTCCATCGTTCAGATTTTTTTTTAATTAAAGGTACAATTTTAAATCTTAAAATAGGTTTTTGACTGCCGTGTATATTTGTGAATTATCAATGTGTGTACTGTGAGTTTTTATTACTTAGCCAAGAGACCTGTCATGTCGTAGTCCAATGTAAGAAGCCAGTTTATTACCGCAACTCTGCATTTGTTTGTGTTAGTTTTTTGTAAAGATTATTCACTTTCACCTGTAGATATGTGTGGTCCCCTATAACCGAAAGACCTGCCAATATTGTTGCGGCATTGGATTTTATTCCAATATACCCTTCGACTTAAAATGACAGGTGCTCAAGGCAAAGTTTTATGAATTCTGAGTATGATAGAAAGTACCTATGTACCTAAAGATGTCTTACCATAAGAACACCCACCTATATAGATTATTCATTGGTATACCTAAATGTTGAACAGTAAGGGAGCCGTAGGTACACTACCTTGAGGCAGCCCATTCTTTTGAACTCACCACCTACTAATATCCAGGAGGCTAACTTGGAATCGATGGTTACTGAGGAGTAATCTGTGAGTTTGGAGCGACCACGAGTTAGCCGTGAAGTTATCCGAACGTCAATTCACGAAAACCGAGTTTCAGTGCGGATTGACCGAAACGGAACCTTCGGTCAGTCATTAGAGATAATAAAGGTTTTAGATTGTACCTACTATTAAATTACTTATATAAGTAGGTAGTTACCACATGTCTGTCTACCTACTATTCTACCAGAATATAGGTGTCTATTAAAAACACTGCCATAAAATATACTGAATGTTCCTAGCACAATGTGATTCGGTATTAGTTATCTAACCTAGAGAGATGATGCTTTAGAAAGCCATTACTTCCTTCAAAATAGTCATTAAGGAACCTACTCGTAGCTGCATAGAATAAAATTGACACATTGATTAAGGATTCAATCGTATTCACGATTGAATCCTTAATCAATGTTCATTTTTCCATTTTATATTCTTGTTGTTCTAGTGACATACCTTTTTATCCTATTTAATTAAGCGACTTGCCAAAAAGGAGGAGGTTCTTTGTTCGACTATATTAACACTGTAATACTCACTTTGTTTAGAGAAGCACCTATAATAAGTTCACTGTTCTGTGAAAACTAAATTCTAAATTATTCTAAAGCATTTTAGCATAACAACAACCGGTTAATGTATTGTCAAAATTGAAAACGCGGGAAATGAGCGTGCAGGCAAAGGTCAAAATTCATAGAGCCTATTCAATAAAAACAAAATCCAGTTAATAAATGCTTTTTTATTTATATAAAATCCGTGTTACAAGTTTGGTATGCATGTTAAAACTTTTAAATGAGCCAAATTATGGCAGTTATGCATGATAATAGAGAACAACCATGGTCTATTCTGTATTCATCAAATAAAAACAACAAAGATCTTTTAATAATTCTTACATTAGAATTTTTAGCCTATAATTAAATTACAAAGTAAGTTGTGTCACTTTTTGCCCGACTTTTTGATGCCTCCTGATGCCAAAGGACCCTTTTGTGAGGCCTTAGCTTTCGCCTCCTGAAAAATAAAGAAATATTACCCCATTACAAGACATCGCTTATTAAGACGACGTCTAACGCCAACGACCTTGAGGAAACAAAACGCACACTTCACACCCGCGCGACCCAAAATTCAGTTTTTTGTACTTTCCTTATAAGAATATTAGAATTAAAAAAAAAGCCTCAGATCAAAACGTAGATAATTAAATTGTCTTTGAGAAAATCTCGATTTCATTAAAATACGCCCAGCGGTTTTGGTGCGATTGTCGTGTTTTTGTCTGTTTTAGACATACCTTTATAAATTAACTAGCTTTTGCCCGCGACTTCGTTCGCGTGGAATAGTGACTTCTACTCTTGACCAATAGATGTATGTCCGGAATAAATTTTATTTTATATTTTACTAGCTGACCCCCGGGGCTTCGCACCCGTCAAGTGGCTACCCTGCCTACGCTGTCTACCATGCCTACCCTGCTTACACTACCTACCCTACCTACCTAATAGTACCTAATCATTTGTTATCTATCATCAATAGTTTCCTCAGCGCACGCCATAGAATGAATTTTATAGGCAACATTTTGCTACCTTGGGTTACATTATTGCAATTTTTATAATGATCTCTATTTTATTTCTAGCTTTTGCCCGCGACTTCATTCGCGTGGAATAGTGACTTCCGGCAGATTTTTGGTTTTACCCACATAGTTAACGATCTCGCGGGATCTCTTCAAAAATGAAATGTGGAAGATATTCTAGGGAACTCTTCAAAAATCAACTAAATAATTTAAAAGGAACGATCTAATTAATTTAAAAATTAAAACGAATTTAGACATACAATTTTAGTATCTACTAATAATGGAGATCAAACTAAACTTACATTATACAACAACCAGACAACCCAACAAATAAACCTTTTAATCGACAAATATAACGGAGCCAATTTTAAATTTACGAAACGATCAATCCACAATTCCACGACAGTACCGAAGCGCTCGGCCGATACCCAACCAAATGCGTGTAACGAAACCATATCGCGATCTATTTCGATCCCACCGCCATCTATCGAGCATAGTGACAACTCGGATTATTTATCTATACTCCGTTCGGGCATTTTCTTTGTACTAAAAGTTTTATTATGTTGATATTATTTTTTCATACCTTTTTACTATTTATTTACTTTTTTCCGATGAATTAAAACAATAACATGAACCGAACTCGTGTAACGATCGACACCATTGCGCGATCACCAACTCGACATATAGTACTAATAGAATTATCTATACTCCGTTAGAGCATTTTCTTTGTACTAAAAGTTGTATTATATTATATTATATTTTCATACCTTTTTACTATCTATTTACATTTTTCCGATGAATGTACTGAAAAGTACTGAATTGATGCCGACTCTTGACCAATAGATGGCGCTGTATGTCCGGAATAAATTTTATTTTATATTTTATTTTTTGTAATAAAAACTATCCTATGTCCATTCTCAAGTACCAAACTATGTCTGTACCAAATTTCACACAAATCGGTTCAGTAGTTTAGGCGTGAAGCAAAGACAGACAGACAGACAGACAGACAGAAAGACAGACAGACAGACAGACAGAGTTACTTTCGCATTTATAATATTAGTTTGGATTTGGATTTTTTGTAATAAAAACTATCCTATGTCCATTCTCAAGTTCCAAACTATGTCTGTACCAAATTTCACACAAATCGGTTCAGTAGTTTAGGCGTGAAGCAAAGACAGACAGACAGACAGACCGACAGAAAGACAGACAGACAGACAGAGTTACTTTCGCATTTATAATATTAGTTTGGATTACACCATTTTATACAAATTATTAAGAAAATGGTCCAATGTAACGTAATATATTATTTCCAAAAAATTACAACTAGCCGTTTAGACGTGATTCTCATTTTAACATCAGCTACTCAGGGGTATCTGCGATTTAAAGGCAGAATGAACTCTTATATTCTCGATAGATCATGCAACATTGAGTTAAATGTACCACGTACTAGAGGAGACTCCTCAACTCAATTGTTTGTAACACGCGTTAGAGCACGCGTACTCCAACTCACTTAGTCTGTGGCAAGCGCTCGCTGCAACGTGATACGTTTGAGTACTACGTTTTGTTTCTTATAAAATGCCTTCGTGTATATTGAGATACTGTTTAAACAACTCGAGAAATATAAATAAAATTCAAGGAATGAGTTTTCAACAGTAAGTTGAAAACACGCATAATTTAATTATATTTTATCAATTTATTGTATCTCGTGACGTCGCGTCACCGCGGAGGCGGGAGGGCGGCCATGTTTGCGTAAATGTCAAAGAGTAAGAAAAAGTTGAGAACAAACACCCCCCCCCCTGCTTGCCCCGCTGTCACGGAATTACGCGCAATCTTTTGTTTGAAATAGCTTCTCTAGTAAGCTTTTAACTCAATGTAATGCAATTGTTTTTTTTTTATCGATCACGTGTCATTTTATTAGCGCACCATAATGCGAAATACTTTTGGTACAAACCTGTAATGCCTTCTGTTGTTCCTTTAATTTTGCCTTATGGGCTAGATCATCCTCGTCGAGGTCCTTGGTGTCTTTCTTAGGCGCCTTCAGCGGCTTCTTCTTACCACCTTCACGGCCCGACATCTGGAAATATTTTAGTTTAGTTTCTTTCTGCAGATCAGTCAAATCATGAGGCAGCGAGGCACCCATTTTTTATATTATTGATTTGACGCAAATGAGTCAATATTGTTGGTAAGTTAACGTTAAACCATGGCGCTAATTCCTGGATAGTTTGGCTCGGATCGGCTTCTACCATCCCTTTCAATTCATTGTTATTCACATGTGTGAGCGGTCTTCCACGTGATTCGTTCTTCAAATCAAAGTTTCCATCACGAAAGCGTTTAAATCAAAATTGCATGCTGCATTCATTAGCAGTCCCCCTCTCCAAACGCAAAATTGATATTGTGAGCTGTTTCTGCCGCGTTCGTTCCGCGCCAGAACTCATATTAAAAAATCATTAGAATTTCCGAAGTATCCATCTTTCTTCTCTAAGCTGAATAAAAAAACAACTGAAAGTCGATAATCGAATGTTGCATATTTTTTTTAAAAGAAGAACTTCATCGGTACCATGTGAAAAAAGTTTCACTCAAAAATCTCAAACCATGAAGGTTCTATGTCAATTCAAAGTACCTATTACAATAATACGGCAATTTCATACTTTAACCCCTATTACTTTATGCCCACAAATGTATGGAAGCTGGTTTAATGCCATAGACATTCTCTACTAGCCCAATGTTGTGTGATGCAAAAACAAAAATATATCTTATTCAATCTCATGCTTTTCTCATAATATGACCTACAAGGTTGTCTTACTCATTGGTTTACAAAACTATTATATCAATGGATGTCACAGCTAATATTGACCAATTTACAATACACGGCTTCGGACTGTGAGTCACAAATTAGTGTGTTTAAAGGTTATTCACTTCTTTAAGATATTTCCAGATTGGAACCTGAAAACAGCTTTATCTGCCTGTCTTACATACTCTTTGACCATTCAAAAGTGCTTGAAATTTCTGAGCCGATCACAAACCTAAATTTCTTTTTTGCTCAAGAAAAATGTCTAAAACTATCAAATATAAAGAAGTCAGTAAAAAAAAGATTTATTTCAGTGCAAAAAGGCTCCTATCTCAGCAGATGACAAAGAATTGACAGTAATATGAATAAGAGTGGAGTTCATTGATAAATGCTTGTTTGATTTTCACAAAATAGTCTTAAAAAATTAAGTTGAATTGTGAAGTGAAAAATCACTTTATTATAGCAACCCGCTTTAAACGAAGGACAAAGCTTGTAATCCATCGCTCTGAAAGAGTGCTTTATGATAAATATGCAGCCGTGAACATGCAAAGTAGCCAATTACCAACAGGTGGGGTATCTACTGCACCATGCATAGCGCACTTCAAGACCCCCCTGATGTTTGATTCTTACTGCATATGCAACAAGTCTATGAGACTATAGGCCTTCCTAATTAAGAAACAAAGAGTTTTAAATGGCTTGTAAACAGTATTACGTGGAACAGTTGAGGTAAAAGTTAGGCCAGTTTCCTTATCATAGGATATTATGTGTTAAAATTGTTTTTGAAAAATAGGCTTATGAACTTAGTGAAAAACTTAACAAGCAGGTATGATTAAGCACAATATGCTTAGGGCTCGAAAATAGAAAAGTCCTGACAAAAAGCCAGACTTTTATAGACCAGTCTGGACATTTTAGTTACAGAATCATTTCAAGTAGCAATTAGGTACATACAGTATAGGTAAGTATAGACACATTGCATAGGTTTCGTTTATAGTGTAGGTAAATAAACGCCATTTATAACTTTAAATAAAATAAAGTTTTGCCATCCAAGCAAATAATCTGGACAAATTAGAAGGCCGGACAAAGCCCGTACTGGACGCCAAATGTCCGGACTTATCCGGACGAATGGTAACCCTAAATACGCTCTAGAAGTTAAACAATAATTATGTCTGAAAGATGTACATATTTTAGACAACTAGTTACGTACTTTTCAATTATTGTTATTGAATTTGTGAAAGTAAAACAAGAAACACCTTCTTTTTATTAGAATATAATGCGTCATTGGCACGTATTTTACTTTTTGTACTAACCTCACCGTCCAAATAGACAAATCTATGAAAAAACCACATGATACATTTTTATTTACGCACTAACCGCTTTAAAGAGATACAAAAAGATAAATACTTACATTCAGAAGTGGTACTGGAGATGTACTACGAATGAATTCAACTTGATTAAGAAATACACGTTTTTCTTCCCAAATTAAAATGAAGAATTAATTGCCGTTCTGGGAATTTTGCTTTTGCTGTCTATCGTATTGACAAATGACCACAGATACACTATTATTAGTCTGTTCCAGAGACAAGTGACAGAAAGTGAACTTGCATTTCGTTCAGAAATGGTAATTTTTCAATTTCCTTGTTGTACAATCATTATAACTTTAGATTGTAATAAAATTCTTTTAATATGTACTATTTTTTTTTTTTTTTTTAGTAAACCGTTGCCCCACACTAGGAATTTCTTCCTGTATCGTGGGTGCGTTTACAAACATATAAACTCATATACACAAACACCCAGAGCCGGAACAACTATCTGTAGGTCATACAAATATTTGTTCCGTACGGGAATCGAACCCGCGACACGCAGCGCAGCAGTCAATCGCTCAACCACTGCGCCAACCGTGCGCCCAAAAGCGACTATTTATTAAATGTTGCAAGAATGATCAGTTATACTGGCAACATTAAGCATGCCACCCGTCGGCCGCTGCGCGCATACTACCCTAAAATGTACTCTGTGGCGCAGATAATAAGTCTGACTTATCTTGAAAATTAAATACGAGAGTGCGCCTCTCGTATTTAATTTTTGCTCAATATTTTGTACCTATTGTTTTTTATACATATGACGTTTAAATCAATCAATCAATCAAAATTTCTTTATTCAATTAGGCCATTAAGCGGCACTTTCGAACGTCAAATAAAATAATTAAATGTAATAATAATTGATTCTACCGTCCATTCGGAAATGTAGCTTGATATGGAGAAGAACGGACAAGAAACTACACACTTAGGGCCGGTTTCTGAAGTAGACGTCACATCTCAAATTAGCTGACAATTTGTCACAAATTAACCAGCCGTCAGTTGTCAGTGAGTTTCTCAACACTTCATCATCGAGAAATTACGTAATCGCTTGTTACAATAAATAATCGGCATTAATTTATTTCGGTTGGCTATCCTAGCTGGTATTCATTCCTTCATTCGCTACTATAACGTAAACAGTAACTTTAAATAGTATTTTATCTTGAGCGGCAGCGTTGGTTTAGCCGCTAAGTTAAGCAAACCTTACCAAGGACGATTTTTGGATGGGTAACCACTTTTTTTTGGTTTTCTTTTTTTGGATAGGTGACCCAACACAGGTAAGCAACACTTAGCAAGGTTAGTCTATGGATGGGTGACCACTTTTTTTTTTTGGTTCCTTTGTTTTGGATGGCTGACCCCACCAGCCCCTCTTTAAACTACTAAGATTTTCTATAGTGGCTACCTTCACCAACTTTACGTTATATAAGTTGGCACACTATACCAGGCAACCCCTTACGAGGCGTCTGGGACCATCTTCGGTAGGTCACGCCTCCAGAGTACTCGCCCCTGGTACTCAAGAAAAAATGTGAGTCACATCGTGATTACTCACTACCATTTATCCAGAATGGTACCGGAGCTGTAAAGCCGCTCACAACACGCACCCCAGCACGCCAGCACTAGCGCAAGCACCGGCACCAGCGCACCTTGTTGGTGCTAGCGGATTCAATCCCCGCTAGGGACGCCAGAGAACCACTTTTTTGAGTTCGCTTGTTTTTGGATGGGTGACCTTGGTAGATGTTGTTTAATCTAGCGGGGTGACTTTAGGATGGGTGATCAAAATTTTTGTGGTGATGGTCACCCATCCAAAGACTGACCTTGGTTAGTGTTGCTTAACCTGGCGGGGTCACCTATCCATAAAAAAGCGATCCAAAAAAAAAATTGGTCACCCATCCCAAGACTGACCTTGGTAAGTGTTGCTTACCCTGGCGCGGTCACCACCCCAGCCGCTTCAAGTTAAACACAAACCTATACAGAATCTGATCTTGTAAGTACTAAGTACAGGCACGTACAGGATACAGTCAAAATGACAATCGAACCTTCCTCACGCGCATTGGTGTGAGGTAGGTTCGATACCCAGGTCAGTAACAGTTTGTTTTTTTTTTATTTTTATTTACATAAATACTAAAAACTATTTTGATAATTGTGTCAAGTTTTTATACTGTAATTAATTTAAAAAGTTTTTAATATCCTATTTTTTTTAAATCTGTGTAATTAAATAATTGCTCTAAATTAACATAATATTTTTTATAACTCAACCCATACCATAGTTTAAGCCGACCCCTATTACCTTTTTATCGTAATATAAGCCTTTAAAATCATAATATTAATTTTAATCTGCAAATAAAAAAAATAAAAATAAAAAAATAAAAAAAAAAAATAATCGACCAATTTCCAACAATTATAAATTAGGCTCGTTGACAAGAGATTAACATCGGAAATAGTTCTCAGAAACCCAAAACTGCTGTAACATGTGGTTAATTCGAGATTTTTCTCAAATGTGACAAATTGTTAAACGCCTGTCACATTTGGGTGTTGAGAAACTGAAAATAGAATTAACAGGCGATTAATCGTCGATTACGTTAACAGCCCGATAATGGAGACCTGGGAAACTGGCAGTTACTCTTTTAAAAATAAAATGTGTTTTACAAGTATTTGGTTACAATAATATTGTTGGAAAAATACATATATGTGAGAACAATGTAAAAAAAAAGGCACTTAAAAAGCGTCTAGAGTAAAACAAACAATTAAAAATACAATAAATAGGTAATTAAAAACAGGCGGAGGCAGCTAAGATATGACCAATCCCAACTGATGGCGCCCGTTCACGAACATGACACATGGATCGGCACCACTCAGCTCAACCATCATGAAGGGAACCGAATAATCCAATACATGTGCCACCATCAGAGAGACATTAAACAGAGCATGACACACTCAACTGCCATGGCACACTGAAGTCAACGACCGACACATAGGCACAGTAAATTGTAGATTTACAGTTGGTACATAGTACTCACACATGTGCTGTGCAGTTATACACATATCAACACGGTCTAGGGATATTTCATACTCAATTAAATAACTCGAAAAGTACTGGCCGCATTGGAATCTTTTATACACCGATTTGTTTGTAATTTATCTCAGACTAATTCGAAATTCAAATTTTTGAAAATTCTTTTGTTTCGGTGGCATAAAAATGTCTTGATGTGTAGGAGAGGGAATTTTCATTTGTGCGAAATTTAGAAAACTATACGAATTACGTTTAGTTACAGTTTTTTAAAGTTAAAATTGAGGTATTGTAGCCATGCAACGCCAACATTTGACGAGGGCGGAGATGTTACGAGCTGTGGAAATGCTGGCAGCTGGGTCTGTTCAGCGTAATGTTGCTGAGGCCATAGGGACCCACCAAAATGTAATTTCAAGATTGTGGACAGGCTATCGTGCCACAGGTGAAGTAGCGGAGAGGCACCGGGGGCCAAGTCGCATCACTACCACCAGACAAGACCGATTTTTGCAAATTACTGCGCGAGCTCAACCAAATGCAACGGCGACTCAATTGGTCCAAAGGCTGCGAGTGGAACACCAAGTGCTTGTGAGTGACCAAATTGTAAGAAGGCGACTGTATGAAAGCAATCTACGCTCTCGTAGACCACTCCGGGTCCCACCTTTACGGAGAGGCAATCGTGGACGACGATTATAATGGGTTCGGAACCACGTGGACTGGGGCCGTGAGCAATGGTCCAATGTGCTGTTCACGGATGAATCCAGGTTCGGCTTCCATCCAGATTCACGAAGGACGCGTGTTTGGCGAGTTCCTGGACGATGGAGCCGTCTTAAGAACCCTCAGGAAGTTCACCCATACCAAGGAGGAACAATTATGGTTTGGGCAGGAATTCGTCTTGGAGGACGGACGGATCTCGTTTGGGTGCGGGGCAATATGACGGCAGAACGATACGTCCAACAGGTGCTGGGGCCAGTAATCTTGCCCCACAGAACACAAATGGGGCAAGATTTCCTGCTCATGCACGACAATGCCCGGGCACACACGGCGAGAACGGTAGCAGCTTGGTTACATACACACAATGTTAGGGCCTTAGACTGGCCTGCTCAATCGCCAGATCTAAATCCCATTGAGCATGCGTGGGATATGCTGCAAAGAAGAGCTCTGAAGGAAGTTCCTGAAAATCTGGCTACAGAAGATCAACTTTTTGCGCACCTCAGAAGGACATGGGACAATATTCTGCAGCAAGACATTGACAACCTTGTTCTGAGCATGCCGAATCGTTGCCGATGTGTTATGAACATCATGGGCGCTTTCTCAGACTACTAACTTCAAGTTTATAAACACAAATTAAATGATTTTTCTCATAAATTAAAAGTTAATTCATATACGGTTTCCGTCTATGCTTCATTTTTTTTCCATAAAATCCTGAAATTTTAATCGAAGTACCTTAACCATTATTAAAAAATGGTAGAATATTAAATAACGTATCTTTTAAATATATACATGTCATATAAATAATTAACACATTGATAGTAATTCGCTTTTTTAAAAATATCCCTAGACCGTGTTGATGTGTTTATAATCCAAAAATAAATTGGGTTTTCAACACACTTGCTCATAAAGTGGCTCTAATTTCACCGCAATTAGGCACATAATGACACCTGTTATCAAACTGTGACTTTTTCATTACTATTATTCACAAGTGAGTTATAGAGTTTTTTATTTTTATTTATTGATTGAGTTGCTTTGTTCTTAAAAAAGATTCGATACAAAAAAGGTCGTGCTCAATAGTACAAATGCAACACATTTCATGCAACTTCGTATTTAAATAGATAATTTCAACTTGTACGTGCTTAATAAATAAAACTTTCACTCAAATATAAATTTTATACCATTCCCCCTCTAAAAAGCTCATTTTATTCACTGAAAACAGTGAATAAAAAGCACTTTTAATCACTGTTTTGGTGTTTGAATTTAGAACACGCCAATATAATATTCAAACTCCATCTCAATTCTATACAACCTCCTTGCGCGTAAAATATTCGATAAAAACTTAGATAGATATAGAGTTAGAGATAGAGTTAGAGTTAGAGTAAGAGTTAGAGATAGAGTTAGAGTAAGAGTTAGAGATAGAGTAAGAGATAGAGTTAGAGCTAGAGATAGAGCTAGAGTTATAGATAGATTAAGAGATAGAGTTAGAGATAGAGTTAGAGATAGAGTTAGAGATAGAGTTAGAGATAGAGTTAGAGATAGAGTTAGAGATAGAGTTAGAGATAGAGATAGAGATAGAAATGGAGTTAGAGATAGAGATTGAAACACAAGTGCATCTTTCTTTTTCTCGTAGTCATGGTATAAAATATAGTATGCAACTCTTGAATAAAACGGATTTATATCGAGGGCCATGAATCACTCGCGTCGCTCATGATTCTAACACTTGAATCACTCGCTATGCTCGTGATTCAATCATCATGAATCACTCCCTACGGTCGTGATTCAGTCGTTAGAATCCTTCACTTACTTGTGATTCATCTACGGCCCTCGCATTAAATCCGTCTTTTATTCACTAGTTGCATAATATACTATTGTTTATGTCTGTAGTAAAGAAAAGAAAACTTGAAATTCCCCATTTTGTACGTGGCTAACTTCGATGAAGAATACACTAGATATAGGATCCCATACAAAACTTATCTTTAAAACTGACGCCAATTGTGTTTAGGTAATTCTAAGAATTCTACTTGAAATAAATATACATTAATGCAAATTCAGCCTTAAACGCAATGTTTAAAGTTGCATTCACAAAACTGTTGTGAAAGCAATAAAAATTTGATGAGCTCACTACAAATTTAGTCTTACTCGCAAGTATTAAAGACTAAATTACAATGTGCCACAAAAAGCAGTTCGAAATTTGAATTTTTCAAAATTTTGTGTTTTAGTTTTGAATTTTGTTCGAGCTCGCTGCTTGGAAAAGGAATGAGTGGAGTCGAAACGTTCAATTATTTTTTATATCATCGATCTATAAAAATACTAGATTAAGAATCAGGAACGAAAATAAGTCGCTCAAATGGCCACACACACTTATCTACCTATCTTTCTATATTATAAAAATCATTTGCTGTTCGTTGGTCTCGCTAAAACTCATAAACGGCGATTTGAATAATATTTTCTTTTGTTTTGTTCGCTCGAATAAAGAGACAGTTAATAGTATATACTGCAGCGGGCAGCAAAACAGGCATTGATGGACGTCCGTGTAAATATGGGCCGAGGCGAAGCCGAGGCACACCTAAGTAAGTCCATCAATGCGTAGTTGTGGCCAAGGCTTGTATAGTGCTTTTCTCAAATAATGCGCAGAAATTAAAACTAAGTAGCACCTAGAACTCATTTTGTCAAATACAATTACTTTTCGAAATCAATGACGAACAACGAACAACAATAATTATTCCCGCGTTAGGCTTAGCACGCACTGCGATTTTTATTCGTACGATTTTTTTCCACCCATTCTGCGGTCTATGAAATTGTATGAAGCCCACGCATTGCGGTAAAAAATCACCCGGGCATAATACTACAAAAATCCGCGCAAATAAAAATCGCAGTGCGTGCTAAGCCTTAAAGTGTTAATTTGTTTTTAATATAACAGCTTTCTATTTGCAAGCCAGTTCTAAATTTAAATAAAACCTTTGATAAGTTACCTCCTTGGTTGCCATGTTTCGGAGTAAAAGATCGTTACATTTTTAAAATACGCGACAGATATGAGTTTACTATGTAATTTATTTGGCCGCTACACACGACAGATATGGATTTTCTTACAACTTTTGCCGGCCGCTGCTCGCATGTATTTGGCCCGTACTGCAATTTCGATTTATCTCGAAGAAAGTTGTCAAAATAATGCTCAAATTTCCAAGAATGTTTGAGAAAATAAAAATATATATACGTGGGCGGGTAGGTGGGTAGGGTTTGCTTAAAAATTTAAAATTACAAGTCAGTTATTTGTAGGTACAAAAATATTTATAAAATGAAACTCAAAATTTCAGCAATAAGGTTAAAAACACTAAGTAGGAAATTTTAGGGTTACTTTATTTCGTTTTCTATGGATCATTAGGAAAGTTAAAAAAAAAGCTTTACAAACTACTCCATGCATTCTCTGTTCCAGAATAGTCAATGTTTGTTACAATAGTTGGCGCGTTCGCTTTTTCGACGCAAACGTTGGTCAAACAATCATAATATTTGGTAATTGATTCATATTTACTATTTAATTCGGTTTTTACTTTATGAATAACACTTAATGATAAAAACTTACCGAAAAAAAGATATTCCTTCCAAAATCAAGTTGTTACGGTGGTTATTTGCACAGTTTTTGAACGCACATTGCGGCTTTTTAACCCCCGACGGAAAAAGAGGGGTGTTATAAGTTTGAGGTGTGTTACTGTGTATCTGTGTGTCTGTGTATCTGTGTATTTGTATGTCTGTCTGTGGCATCATAGCGCCTCAACGGATGAACCGATTTTGAATTAGTTTTTTTTTGTTTGAAAGGTGATTGTATCGAGAGTGTTCTTAGCTATGTTTGAATAAAATCGGTTCAGCCGTTCAAAAGTTATGCGCGTTTTACTGTTTAGATCGTGATCTTTTCGCAAGATAAATGTATCAGGGTTTTTTAAATTTTGAAATTTTACTTGTTTAACTTATTAATGTTGGCTATGGTTGGGGCATAGGTACTAATTTGAAATAGTGCCACAACCGTATTTGTGGCCATATTTTTCGGCCCGTTTTTGAAGAGCTGACCGGGAATCTAGTGTATTCTTCATCGAAGGTGGCTAAAACGCAATCCGCAAAAAACCATGAAAATAATGTTTTTTTATTGCTAGATGCGCGCGCATAGGAAAACTGATTAATTTTGCCCGCCATTGCGAAAAAAATTTCACAACTCGTTTTCACTGTTGGAAATTATTTTTTAGTATTATTTTCTTCACAAGTGTGTTGAAAAACGTCGTATGATACACGTGTGTATTGTTGATTACCGTCCTCGGCTCTCTTAAGACCCTCACCTAACGGCTCGGGTCTCAATGGCGCCTCAGCGGTAATCACCAACATTACACACTTGTACCATACTGTACTATTATACAACACAAATATATTCATACAGTCTTCAGCAGGTCCAACAATACTTCAGAACTTTTCTGCTAATCACTTGTTTTTGTGCCCTAGTGGCTGTGGAGCTGGAATAGCGTTGGGCCAAGCATTTTTATCAGCGATGTAATCCCCCAACCTATAATATGCCTGCCTGCATAGTGTGCGTTTTATACAAGTTTTAAGTTTCGTCTCATTCAATTCTAGAATGTGTGGCGATATTTTAAAGATGACTTTGACTTTAGCCAGCCTGAAACCTGGTTGAATTAATTGGTCCCTATTTCTAGTAACATAACTATGTCTATCGCTGTTTTGTAACGTAACGTACATGATGTTTTCGTAAATATATTGACAAGGTACCGTCATGATGTTAATGTCCTTAAACAGTTCCCTTAGAGAATCGCGCCGGCGAAGATTGTATATCGCTCTGATGGCTCGTTTTTGCAGAACAAAAATTGACTGAATGTCTGCAGCCCTTCCCCATAGTAATATGCCGTAAGACATTATACTATGAAAGTAACTAAAATAGACCAGCCTCGCGGTATCTACATGAGTAAATTGACGAATTTTTCTAACAGCATAAGCTGCCGAACTTAACCGCCCCGCAAGTGATATTAAATGAGGACCCCATTGTAACCTTGAGTCTAGCGTGATACCCAGGAAAACCCGACGAATTCTAGCTTCTCGTTGTTTAATATAATGTCACAATCATAACTTTTGACATTCGGCAAGGCAAATTTTACACACTTAGTTTTTTTAGCATTCAAAACTAAATTATTAGCAGTGAACCAATTTAGAACTTGCCGCAATGCATTATTTACGTCGGCAACGTTACTCGTACGTCTATTTATCTTAAAAATCAAAGAAGTGACCTCAGCAAATAACACCATATTTAGTTTGTTTTTCAATAGATGGGGTAAATGTTAATGTATACTAAAAATAAGAAAGCACCTAAAATTGAGCCCTGGGGTACCCCCATTTTCACGTTCAACCCCGACGAATTGACACCGTTTATTGAACTAATTGCTGTCTTTCATTCAAATAGGGTTTTACTAAACTTAATGCTGATTGGCCTAGCCCGTAATGCTCAAGTTTCAAAAGCAATGTTTCATGATCAACGCAATCAAACGCCTTCGACAGGTCGCAGAAGATACCTATGGCATCTTGTCCCTCCTCCCACGCATCAAAGATGTGTTTTTATTAAGGTGACACCAGCGTCGGTTGTACAATGTCCTTTGGTGAAACCATACTGTTTCTCGTGTAGGATGTTTTTCATATTAAAATAAATGAGCATTTGATTTAGCATTATCTTTTCAAATACCTTGCTGAAAACCGGCAACACGGATACTGGTCTATAATTATTTGTGTCTTTACTGTCCCCGGATTTAAAAAGTGGTATAACCTTACTATGTTTCATTAGATCCGGAAAGACTCCTTGATCTATACACAAATTAAAGCTAAGTACGGCGCTATAGTTTGAATAATGGAGGTACAAACTTTGATGGACATTCCCCATAGATCTTCGGTCAGTTTTATCTTTATTTGCTTAAAGCTTTTATCACTGTTATTGGGTTTATATGTGAAAAGTTAAATTCAGTCGGGCAGGCTGAAACGTTAGCGTGTAATAAACCATGAGCGAGCGACGGCGAAGAATTTAAGGTTTCAGTAGTTCTAATTGGGATGCTGGTAAAGAAATTTACAAATTCTTGAGCAACTTCTTTGTTATCTCTAATAAGTCCATGTGTAGTCTCAAGCGTGTAATCAGTATTATTTCTTTTGTTCCTGTTTGTTTCATTGTTACTAATTTTCCAAATCGTATTAATTTTATTTTCTGCGAATTTAACCTTATTGCTAATGTATAAAGCCTTAGCTAGTTTACATGAATTTAAAAAAAATCTTGAGTAAGTAGCAACATACTTATTAAAAGTTTCATTGTTAATATAAGGCTTATTCGTGCAGTCACTGAATAAAACTTAGGGCATATAGTTTTAGTTTTCTTCTTAAAAGTGTTATTGAATTCTGTTTGAACAACTGAGAAAACTTTTTTGTATAAAATATTACCATCGTTCACTGTGAGGTCCTGATAACTTAACTTACTAATTAAAGTGTTGTTAAATTTATTTAATTTACCGGATGTTATTGGTCTGGATTGAATCTCATCATCTTCCTGCCCTTGTCCCATGTTACTTGGGGTCGGCGCAACACGTTTTCCTCTTCCATACCGTCCTGTCCCCAGTCACGCTATCACTGACTCCCTTTTCTTTCATATCACTCCTCACACAGTACATCCATCTTTTCTTTGGCCGTCCCCTCCCTCTCCATCCATCCACATTTATATTCATAACTCTTTTAGTAACATGCGCTTCATCCCTCCTCATCAGATGGCCATACCAGGACAAACGGTTTCCTTTCAACTTTTCTGTCACTGGCGGCACTTTCAAACTTCCTCTAATATACTCATTTCTCACTTTATCCATTCTCGTCACTCCGCACATCCATCTCAACATTCTCATCTCTGCTACATGCAATCTCTTTTCATCCATCTTTTTCACAGCCCAACATTCTGATCCATACAGTACGACAGGTCTAATCACGGACTTGTAAATTTTCCCCTTTAACTTGAGGGGCATCCGTGGGTCGCAAGTTGTTCCAGTGAGTTGTCGCCATTTCATCCATCCCGAGCCGATCCGGTGCGTTACGTCTCGGTCTACCTCGCCATCCCCTTGGACAAGCGACCCTAAGTACCGGAAGTCGGAGCACATCGGTATGGGTGTCCCAGCGAGAGTTAGAGGCACGGAACTGGAGAGACCGCCAAAATCGCAGAACAAGTATTCGGTTTTAGTTCTGCTCAATTTCAAGCCAACACTCTCCAGTCTGTGCCACCACATCTCCAATTTGTTCTGGACCTCTAGGCCACTCTCGGCAACCAGCACAATGTCGTCGGCAAACAACATACATCAGGGTGCCCCCTCCTGTATGTCTGACGTCAGTGCGTCCATTATCATCAGGAAGAGGTAGGGACTGAGAGCCGATCCCTGGTGTAAGCCAACTGCCATACTAAAGCTACCAGTAGTGCCCACTGTGGACCGAACTTGGGTACTGCATCGACTGTACATCGCTCGGACCAACTGTACATACTTCCCAGGCACACCTTTCTTCTTAAGGGCCCACCACAAAACCTCACGTAGTACCCGGTCGTATGCCTTTTCGAGGTCAACGAACACCATGTGCAAGTTTTTATGTGCACCTCTGTATTTCTCGCACAACTGGCGGATTGCGAAAATGGCATCCGTTGTACCCCGACCAGGCATAAAACCGAATTGGTTCTGCGATATTTCACTCTCTTCTCTCAGCCGCCTTTCAATAACTATCTCCCAAGCTTTCATACTATGTGACATTAGCTTTATTCCTCTATAGTTGTTGCACTCCAGCACATCGCCTTTGTTTTTAAAGATGGGCACCAGCGAACTATTGCACCATTCATCAGGTATGGCTTCTTCCCGTAACAACTTATTGAAGAATAAAGCTAACCACGTCCATCCATCTACGCGCAATATCTTCCACACTTCAACTGGTATTCCGTCCGGACCAACTGCCTTACCGTTCTTCATTCCATTTACTGCTATTCTTACTTCATCCATACTAATCATTCTCACTAATCCCTCATTCACAGGTTTATTTTCTAACATACCACTCCAGTTATTTTCCTCATTCATCAGTTTCTCAAAGTATTCCTTCCACTTATCCTTAATTTTTTCGTCATCAGAAAGGATCATTCCAGCCTCATCTTTGATACATCTTATCTAACAGACATCTCTCGCACTTTTCTCCCTAGCTCTAGCAAGCCGGTACAGGTCCTTTTGGCCTGATGGACTATCCAGCGCGTCGTATAGCTTGTCTTGAGCTTTTGCTCTCGCTATAGCCACAGCTTTCTTAGCTTTTTTCTTTGCAGCATCATACTCACCCTTTTTTGCAACTTTCAAACTAGCATTTTCCTGTTCTACACTTTGCCATTCCTTGATTTTTTTCTTCTTTTCCTTTAACACATTCTGTACTCCCGTTGAACACCACCATGTGTCCCTATCTATCGTACCCCCTCCTTTCGTCTCCCAAAATATCCTTCGCCATACATCCAGCAATCTCCTTCCAACTTTCGTTAACACTTCGATCTTCCATGTCTCCCATCTCTATCATTTTATCTACGACTCGCTCTCGAAACTTCTTCGCACAATCATTATTCTCTAGCATATGGCATTTTATTTTAGCAGGGGGACGCTCTTTGCTTTTTGTACTCTGTATTTTTTCTACTTGTATCATAACCAGGAGTCTGTGCTGAGACACCAAGTCTTCTCCTGGCAGCACTTTGCAATCTTTGATGTGCTGTATGCTGCCACGTCTGACGAGAAGGTAGTCGATTTGGGTCTTGTGGTTACCACTTTTGTAAGTGATGAGATGTTCATCTTTTTTCTGAAACCAAGAGTTAGCTACTGCCAGGTCAAATGCAGTAGCGGATTGAAGCAGCGACTCTCCCTCGTTGTTCGTACTCCCAAATCCCCATCCCCCGTGCACTCTTTCATAAATCCCTTTCATTCTACCCATATGTCCATTAAAATCTCCTCCAACTATCAATTCCTCATGCACAGGGATGGTCATCAAGGCTGTATCAAAATTCTCCCAAAACTTCTCTTTCATCGTTTCATCACACCCTACCTGCGGTGCATACACACTAACTACATTCAACATCACATTCTCTAACATAACTTTCACAACTATCAGTCTGTCATTAATCCTTTTTATATCCATCACACTTTCTTTCAAATTACTATGTAACACTATTCCCACACCATTCCTTTTCCCGTCGTTTCCACAGTAGAAAAACTTGTATCCGTCACCTATTTCTCTCGCTTTGGTTCCCCTCCATTTAGTTTCCTGTAAACACGCTACATTTATTCGTCTTCTTTTTAATACGTCCGCTAACTTTCTGGCTCTTCCAGTCATAGTCCCAACATTCCAACTTGCATACCTCAATATCATTTCCCGAGCTCGCTTCTTCCGTTGCCCCCGCCCGGGGTGGTGCAACAACCCTAGTCCATTTCCCACAGGAGCCGGGTGCTGCCCCTGCGTGTCGCCTGTGGAGTACGCCCTAACCCTATCATGCATTACATTCATAGCTAACATGTTGCAGGTGATTTGGCAATTATTTTACAGTCGGCCGCCAGCCTGACACCAACCCTCCTTGGGAATGCTATTGCTGGTGGTTTACCCGCCATCCAGTATCTGGCCGAACGATAACTATATGTCTCCTACCGGCGCCCTTAAGGCCTTTTACTATGCCAGACTGCCTCGCCACCGATGGTGGATTGCCATTACGGCCGAGACAGATCCTGTGCACTATGCAGGGAGCAACTGCAAGACTTGAGTGCTGAAACACTTAAGCCACCCTCTACCAGGTTTAGCCCACGAGCCGACGTGGTTACCGGGGTGTGGCCGCTGCGTGCATGACAGCTACTTGGAGCCACTGGTGAGAGTTTGTAGGCTGTCAACGATTTTAACTACTTTGAGATGCCGCCGCCTGTAAGGCCGACTGACTGGAATTTGACGCTAACACCCCACTACACCCCACGCTAACACCCCACTACACCCCCAACACCCCCGGTCTGGATTGAATCTGCACTTGTTATATTGGTATGCTGGACTCAAATATTACCGGTAGCCCACTATGATCTGAAGGCAGACAATTCATAATGGCTTTGTTTAAGTAGTCGCAGCAACAAAAACATTATCAATACATGTAGCACATGTAGCAGTAGTCACAGTTGTACGGGTTGGTTCCTCAAACACATGCGACAATTTAAATGATTTGAAGAGATTTAATAGTCTACTGATATCTGAATTATTTTCCTAAATATTTTTTTTAAAGTCACCACAGATTATGACTAGTTTATTACCAGTTGTAAGTTTTGCCAAAACATCTTCCATCACTGACTCAAATATACAGTAGTTTTTATAATTGGGGGTCTGTAAACGCACACTATAATATGCTTATCCAGCTCAACACAGGACATTTCAACACTATGTTCAACCGATAGATCTACAATATCTTTACGAGGTTTTGATTTAATACCATTTTGATTAAAATAAGTGAACCTCCACGTAACATAACATTTCTGTTAAAACAGCTGCCCACAGTATAATTTTCATAATTAATAAGCATTGAATAATCTTTCAGCCAATGCTCAGTAAAACAAATAATTTCAAACATTGTCTTTTCTAAAAACAGTTCTATTTCAAAAATTATTTCTAAAAACAGTCTTTTCTAAAAACATTCAAGGTTTTTCTGCAAAGCAATTGTGCTTTGCAGAAAAACCTTGAATGTTTTGATGGAATAATTTTAAAGAATTCTGCTTAACCCCTTTTGTGTCTATGTTTTAATATAATATTTTTCGCATCAAGGCTGGCCGATAGATGCAAACCATCGGGAAGTAAGGATGTATTCCCTTAGGTTAAAATATCGTGTGTGGGCTGGTCGTTGGGTACAATCGTGCAAATGAAATCACAGAAATTATTCGATACACTGGGTTTATTCAAATATTCAGTGTTATAATCTTGCTTACTAATATTACGGATCGACACTGATTCTACGACGTCTCTAAGGCTGTCAAGACTTGACTCTATTCCACTGTCCCCACCGCGCAAGCGCTTAGTAATAGCGCGCCAATGCGTAGTTGTTCTTGCTTTGCCGCCAGATGGCATGCTTGCGATTTGTTTTGACGTCCGTACTATTGACTAAACCCGACATATTTATTAAAATGAACTGTCACATTTATATAACTTTTTTATCTGAAAGATACCCAATATTACTTTTCAATATTTAACCTAACTTAAATATTATTATCTTATTGAGGCATCTCACATTAATACCAACCTACATTAGTTAACTAAGATTGAAATTTTGTTTTTACTTTTTCTAATTTCTGAAGATTATTGGATTATTCCATTTATTCATTTTATTGATTTATTTAAGGATCACCAACGAGTGTTACAAAACCATAAAACTTATACAAAATATAAAAATTGTTACCTTCACATCATTATTATTTTTATAGTTATACATATTTGTTACATTTTTAAATATTAGTCTGAGCATAAAAAAAAACAATAAAATATATAAAATATAGGTAATATGTGGTCAGGGCTCCATAGGGAGGAAATTCCTAACGATACGCGCCGAGTCCAGGAGTGCCTACCACCACAAAGTACCTACATATGCGGCGGCGCGCCGCAGACAGAGAGTCTACTACGAACATACCATGCTACGAACAAAGCGCCATTTTGAACGCACACATTGACATTACGATTTTACAGGGAATAATGGGCAATATTGGAACGAGAACAGTCGCGGCTGTCACGAATGTTTTGTGCGGGAGTTTGTCACGTCATTCATACATAAAGTAGGTACTGAAAAGAGGTTGCATTGGCTGGGTTATCTTTATTAATTAATTGTTACCGTCCGAATATACTTTAAATTAATTATATATAATTTATATTCGTTCTTACATTAATTTAAAGTTATAAAGGCCATTAAATAAGATGATTAGTTAGAAATTCAATATCTAGGAAAATAATAAATTATTTTATGTCCATAGACGAAATTGGAAAGGGTATGAAACTTATCATATTAATATGGTTTAAGTCATCCAGCTCACAAATATGTTTCCTCCGATTGCAAAGCATAATTCTCTTCTTGTTTAAGTACCTACATATTTTTAGTTAGCTTCTTAAGCAGTCGGGTTTTTTGAATTTATTAAAAAAAAACACATTTATATTTTTGTGGAGCTTGGTGCTTTTCACATTTTTATTTTTTTGGTGGGATCATTATTACACCATTGTTACGTACCTAACCATCGTCGTATGTGGAGTCTCTGTGTACACAGAGACTCCACATACGACGATGGTTATGCTAAGGCATGTAAGCATGATATATGATGTATGTTTAGACGAATCGATATATTCATGTTTGTAACTTATACAACCTACTCTTTTTTTTTAAATTCGGTATCAATATAGTAGGAACCTTAGTGAGTCTGTCAATTTTCGAAACGGCGGGAGTGGCCCTTCTGTATACTTTCTATTTTGTGCTACCACCCACCTGCCAACGAGAGCTTCCTCAGGTATTCATCGCGGCTCTTGGCTATTATGCCATTGGCCGTCACGCTCGACTATCGGCACAATTACTGCTGTATTCACATCCCAACCTCGCGAGCCAGATCAAGATATTAGGTCCTTACCTATGAAATTGGCGTTTTGTCGTACTGGCCACTTTGACCTCAAATATCTCTGCTTTGGTTTGGAATTCCAATTTTAAATTTATACAGTTTTTTTTTCATTTACTCATACTTTTGTGTTTGGAAAAACTTAATTCGTTTTTTCCTCTTTTGTTTTTCTTTGCGCCAGTCAGTTTACAAAATGGAAACTTGAAATATCGCGTTATTTACGAGTACGAGTTCCATCGTGGCACCAGTGCTGCAGAAACGGCTCGAAGGATTAATTATGTGTAAGGCGACGGTGCACTGACCAGCATTTTGACTTCAAAACCGGATAAAAGTGACAATTACAAATTTCTGCAAATTGCATCCAAGTTGGCTTTTTATTGCACCTAACTAATGATACTATCATAAACCGGTCTTTCCTCGGACCCTTCCCCTCCGCACGCCCCGGTCTTAAACTAGCCTTTGTTTCGTACGCACGTCTACTTTCACGATACGTTGTATTGTTTTCTAACTTGCAGTTAGTGTTAAAAGGGGTTTGAAGTGGATTGTGGAAAGTTTTAACTATGGAATCTGAAGAACAAGGTATGTACTTAACTTTAATGTATAATGAATTTAGTAGATTGAATATTATGTATTTTTAGAGCCAGCATCAATAGAGGGGGGAAAAATTTAAAATCGTGTATGTTTTTTTTAATAATGAGTACTTTTGATACTTTTGTGGTTAAATATAGAGTTTCACCATATCAAAGCAGTAAAAACCTTTTGCACATCTTTCCACCTCTTAAAAAAAAAGTACTTTAAAGTGATATTGACTGTAACAATTTTTCAATTGTTTAGCAGATTTATAGAATTTTTCTTTTTTTTTTGCAGATTCTACTTCACAAGTGATTGACATGTTTCGAAAATTGTTGTATATGCTTTTTAAAGAAATCCCAGCTAGAAGATTAGACGAAAAGGTATCATTTATGGAAAATAAGCTCCGTGAAATGATGAAATGTCCCCAAAACGAGTATGAAATCTTAAGGTACGGTTTAAGTCATTTCAAATCTGATTTAAAGAAGAGATGGGCATCGTGCAATTATATTGATGAGAGATTTATGAAAAAAACGATAGATAGCTTAATGTTTCGATTCCAGTACATAAATGGACGCTGAACATTAAGCCGGGGCGCCCAAGCAAGGACTTCCAATTTCCAAGAATTGACTGATCGCAGTAAAAGACGGAAAACAAAAGAACTCCGTGAGGATGTACCAATTGAAGTGCTTACCTTCGCAGCTAGCGTCAGTCAACATAAGTCGGGAAATTCTGCGGCTTCAAAACTTATAAAAGATGCAACTTCTTCACCATCAAGAGCCAAACGGTATAGAAAAATAATAAATACTAATCAGGAACCAAAAATTTAAAAGTACACACCTGAAGAAGCTTTGCGCATCTTTATCGAAGGTGGCTTTACAAGGAAGCAGTGGGAGTTACTGCATGATACAACTAAGGGAATGTTCCCTCCCTTGTTATACTCTTATTAGAGAAGCAAAGAAATTATGCTATCCAAAACCAGAGGCAGTTCGAGTTACGGAGACATGTGTGGAAGTTGTTCTCCAAGACTTAGTGAATCACACAGCTAAAAGACTTTGTCTTTATCTTGAGGATTTACTGCAAAACTGTGCGACAGAAGAGTTTGGGAAATCTGGAGCTCATTTCAAAATGGAGATGTGATGGATCTCATCAAACTGTCTACCAACAAATGTTTTTAGACAGCTCTCATGATGACTCAAAAAAATTCCAAAGTTCATTGGTCCCCTTGAGATTACAATCACAGTTTGGTAAAAAAATTAAGACTTTATAGCAAAATCCGACACCTTCATCTACTCGTTTTTGCCGACCAATCCGCATTCGATTTCTGCACGAAACAGTAGACATAACAAATGATAAAATAAAGTATGTAGAAGACCAAATAAAACAACTGTTAAAGTCTGAAATAGAAAATCAAAACATAACCGCTTTCGTGCGACATACATTACTTCCAACCATGGTTGAAGCAAAAGTTTGCAATGCAGGTACTGGCACCTCATCCACTATGAGATGTTACATATGTGCAAAACGTCCAAAGCCTTCAATGACTTTGAAAATTTAAATGTCATCAAATCATTAAGATTGGGATTGTCAACTCTTCACGCTAGAATCCGTTTCTTTGAAACGATTTTACACATAGCCTACAAAAATCCTCTTCATAAATGGCAAGCCCGAACTGCAGTAGAGAAAACTGTGGTCAAAGAAACAAAAGAAAAATCCAAAAGAAATATAGAGAAAAGACTGGCCTTGTAATAGACATGCCGAAACCGGGTTTCGGCAATTCCAATTCAGGCAACACGCCTAGAAGATTCTTCGCCGATCCTGATCTAGCTGCTGAAATCACTGGCATAAATAAAGAATTTATAATTAAACTTAAGGTGATTCTGGAAGCAATGTCATCAGGACTCAAAATCATCCATGATATCTTATCATGGATGATTAAGTTGTTAAGAGATTGACATGGAAAGATGGCCGAGTTTGAGTTTCGCAGATTATATATATTTCTATAGCAGCCCCGAGTTTTTATTTTAAGTAATAGCATTGGCCACCATGCGTTATCAAAAGCACCAGAAATATTTAGAAAAAGACCTACTCTACTAATATCTAGAAAAAGATCTACTCGACTCTACTTATGTTCAGTAAGGGCCGCGTCTACGGTAGATTTTCCCATAGTGAAACCGAAGTGATTGTTATTAAATTTTGGTCCGTCCGGTAGCAAACGTGGAACGATAAGTTATAGTTTGTCCAAAGATCGAAGTAATGTTATGGGCTGGTACGACTTTGGATCGTCCGGGGGTTTGACTTTTTGGGATGATTCTTATAAATCCGCGTCACTATATACGAGGAAATACGCCCTCCGTAATACAAAGGTTGTAAACGGTTAACGGATCGCATCAACGGCTATTTTACACGCTTTTATAATCATACGATTAGATATTTTATCTTCACCTGATGATTTGTTGAGTGGTAACCTTTTGACAATGTTAATAAATTCGTCAGTGGATGGAAGGTCCGACGCTGGTGATTCAGGTGGTAAAGCTGCCCGCTGTTGATGGTAGTCGTTGTCATTCACAAGTAAGTCATCAGGTATAATTTCAGCACCTTCTTCAGCTGAGAGCCCATCACGAGTGCAGTGTTCGGCGTGACACGCAAAAAGCGAACTAAAGAATTCCCAATTCGCACCTTACATTTGTACCTGAAGATACCAATGACATGTGACGTACCCTGAGTAAAAACCGGAACAAATTCATACACGATTAAGCGATGATCACTACAAGACGCTTCCGGTAGGACACGTCACCTATCTAAGCGTAGGACTGCAATAGAAAGTGTCAATAGAAGACTCGCCCATTTGGCTGCAAAAAGTTGGTGGATTGGGTCACCCAACCAAAAACCAGTGAACCAAAAAAATGTAGTTACCCATCCAAAGACTGACCTTGGTAAGTATTGCTTAACCTGGCAGGGTCTCCCATTCAACATCAAGCGAACCAAAAAAAAGCAGTGATCACCCATCCAAAAGCCATCCTTGGTTAGGGTTGCTCTACTTGGCGGTTTCACCAACCCAGACGCTGCAGATGAAACATTTTACGCTATAGTAGTGAATGAATACTGCTAGTCACAACATACCAAAATGTTGAATACAGGCCTGCGGATCACAATGCCAAGAGGCAACACTGAGGCCCATGAGAAATGCTGCGACTCTTGTTCCTACAAGGTACCACCCGCGAAACCGCGATACGCGGCAGCGGCAACTAGGAGTCTGTTTTTTGGGATACCGATACCCGTATAGATGGAAAGTGATACAAGCATGCACAACTTACATTTGTCCTCGTGGTGGTCTTCTGGTCAACAAATGCACGGGCGACACACAGTACCACTCGCGGATCGCGAACGTAATTTCGAGTAACCCACCGTTACTCGAAATTACGATTATATTTTACTGGTAGTCAATAATAACAAGCGACTATGTAATTTTTCGATGATGCAGTTTCAAGAAATCCAAAACAAACGGTTGTCAACTGGCGGCTGGCTAATTTATGACAAATTGCCACAAATTCGTCGGGCATTATAAAGTCTCTCGTGCTTGAAGTAGTGGGTTCAAATCTAGGCAAAAGTACCAACGTGACTTTTTCAATTCATATGTACCTATTTTCTAAGTTTATCATGGCCATTGTTGACATCGTGAAAGAAAACATCGTGAGGGAACCAGCAGCCTTATTGCGTAAGTGGATTTGGCAAGGCAAAGGACAAAGACTGTGAATCGACCAATCACATGCGAGATGAAAGACGCGAGTTGGATTTCCGTTTATGTGATTGTCTTTTTTGATTGATTGCCGTCGATGTGCAAACTCTTTGCCCTTTGCCTTACCGACTTACACTGTTCCGTTGTTGTTGAATTAGGTATTTTACCTATGTTTGCAATATTTGTAAGTATGTGAGAAACATGTTCCTATTTATCAATTTTTTTTTTTCCTGTTAATGCTTTTTTTTTTGTTTTGCGTATATACTATAGTGCTATTCTGGGTGTATCGTCCTCACATATATGAATTTATTAATGTATGTACTTATCTAAATATTGTAAACTACTTTTTTTTTTAAGAATAAGTACGGAGTTTCTTGTGCGTTCTTCTCCATAACAAGCTACATTTCCGAATGGACGGTAGAATCATTTATTATTACTTGTAAATTTTAATTAACATAATCTATCTTTGCCTAGAGCAAGCGCGCAGATTAATTGCTCAAGCCTTATTTGTACGAAAAGAGGCCTGTGCCCTGCAGTGGAGCAGTCACATGCTGGTATAATAAACCTTTAATTGGTTTTTATTGTGTTTCTGTATTGCTACATTAATTAGTAATATGTGCCTTCTTAATTATGAAGTTATTTAGTGAATTTCCATAGTTATCGAGTTTAAACTGCCGTTATTGTTGATGACTGACACATTACCATGTTGTTATCAGCTGGTTTCAAGCAGGGTTGCATTACAAAATAAGTAACAAGAAAATAAAAATAAATTATACTTTTCTTTTTTTAAACTAGCTTTTTCGTATTCTCCTCAGCAAACCCTTTCATTTGATACCCATATCATGGCAGTGCACAAATATTAACTAGTCCACCATCTAGGGCCGTCCGCCATATTGGATTTAGAATTACGTCAATTATTTAAGCATGCATTGTCATCCAAATTAAACGTGTATGCAAAATTTCATCTTAAACGGTGGAGGATAACTAAACTAGAGAAAAAAAATATAATGATACTAGAGAGAAATTTTATTTATGTGGTCGATGTTTACATGGGCGTTATTGTTCAAAGGTGTCAATCAGTCTTCCCAGTACTTTCCTAGTGTGAGTCAGAATGACGGATGTATTGTTGCAGAAATGAATATGTTGGGGTCGGCTACAGTCTAGCCGGATAAAACTTAATACCAGTAAGTATTTTACATGGAACGACAGCCTATCTGACCTCCACACCCCATGTACTGGACAACACTCCTTGGCAAGCAGTGTTGACAGTGGCAGATAGTCAAATATTACACGATACATCTCAAAAAGTTACATTTTCATGAGAAAAGTTACATTACCTTATTTTATGTGGAAAGCGACTCTAATGCTCATTCGCTCGCCGGAGTAAGCGGGATGGAAGATCTAGAAATACGCGTGAGTGAGTGATTGAATATGCAATACGTCTGATTACGTCAATTTGCGTCACAAAATCAGGTGCGACAACACGACGCACGAAAACTTTCTTAGATGCGTTCCGTTTCACGATAATTTTCTGTTCGTTGGAAAATATTTCAATATTTTTTATTAAGTCCTAAAAGTAACGTAAAAGTTACATTTTCATGAGAAAAGTTACATTACCGTATTTTATATTTGAATACGACACTAATGCTCACTCGCTCGCCGGAGTAAGTGGGATGGAAGATTTAGAAATACGCGTGAGTGAGTGAGTGAATATGCAATACGTCAGATTACATCAATTTGTGTGTCACAAAATCAGGTGCGACAACTCGACGCACGAAAACTTTCTTAGTTGCATTCCGGAGTTGGAAGATCCCGGTCACTTTTGTTTTTTTTTAGCCATATAAACAGCTGTAACATGTACAGCTTTAATTTATTTTTACCTTTGTGAGTGAATTAAAAAAAATAGGTTTAATATTTAAAAGTACTCTTAAGTAGGATTAGAAAGAAGCTTGTCGCGTAGAGACCCCTTTTAATGAAATACACCCTAAGTACATCCCTGATTAACTTACCAACCATTGGTTTATATAAATGCCAAGAAAAGACTTATATTGTTCAAGTTTGAGCACAGCTGAAACATTGTTTTGAAGAATCAAGACATTCGACATCGTTCAAAATGAAATTCTGTACCTTTCTTATGATATCATTTGTGGCAGTAGTCTACGCATCTATAGGTGAGTATCAACGATAAATATACTTAAAGTAAGACGAAATGTAAAAGCTATTTATACCCTGTGTTTCTGAAAATGAATGGGCAAATTTTCATGATTTTCCTGTGGGCCAATCAAGCTGAGTCTTGGCTGCCAATTGTTATTCAGGGGTAATATGAAACAAACAAACACATGGACGATGCTGTGTATCACTTTCCGGTTGTAACTATGATGTGTTTTTGTCAACAATGTCGACATTCGACAGTGCAAAGTATTTGTACTGAGGCCTTACCGGTACTTGCTGGCGTACTTCCGGTCGACCTTGAAGTGCAACGACATGCTGCAATGTACTATTCCGCACGAGAGACCACGGACGCGGACTTTTTATTGCGGAGCGACCTTGAGAAAATCTCTAGATTATCTAAACCACAAATTGACGTCTGGGATATGTTTTCGTCAACAATGTCGACATTCGACAGTGCGAAGTATTTGTACACGTAGATTTAAATGTTATTGATGTTACAATCAATAATATTTAAATTTACGTGTCTGAGCGTTAGCAGGTATTTTTACCACCATTTTACCTGATGGTAAGTGATGATGTGGTCGACTTCATAATACACCATCACTAAATAACAAAAACCTGCAACCAACAACCTGGGAGTATTTAAGTCAAGAGTGAATAGGTTTCTTCTAGGTAAGCGTGCTACATCGTCGACCACGTCATCGCTTACCGTCAGGTGAGATAGTGGTCAAGAGAAGAGAGGTTGTGAGCCTATCAATAATAAAAATACAAAAAATGAGCAAGTTCCATATTGCGGTATCTACAAACATACAAACAAACATATATACACTTATGAAATTTGGCAGACGTGTTCAGAAGAAGCCCAAATTGAGTAACATATGGAATATTGTGCAGTTCCAACAAAATATTGTTGGAACTGCACAATATTCCACATACATACTTGTCGAATTGATAACCTCGTTTTTTTGAACTCGAAGCTTGAAGTGCAACGACATGCTGCAACGTACTATTCCGCACGAGAGACCACGGACGCGGACTTTTTAATGCGGAGCGACCTTGAGAAAATCTCTAGATTATCTAAACCACAAATTGACGTCTGGGATATGTTTTCGTCAACAATGTCAACATTCGACAGTGCGAAGTATTGTACACGTAGATTTAAATGTTATTGATGTTACAATCAATAATATTTAAATTTACGTGTCTGAGCGTTAGCAGGTATTTTTACCACCATTTTACCTGATGGTAAGTGATGATGTGGTCGACTTCATAATACACCATCACTAAATTACAAAAACCTGCAACCAACAACCTGGGAGTATTTAAGTCAAGAGTGAATAGGTTTCTTCTAGGTAAGCGTGCTACATCGTCGACCACGTCATCGCTTACCGTCAGGTGAGATAGTGGTCAAGAGAAGAGAGGTTGTGAGCCTATCAATAATAAAAATACAAAAAATGAGCAAGTTCCATATTGCGGTATCTACAAACATACAAACAAACATATATACACTTATGAAATTTGGCAGACGTGTTCAGAAGAAGCCCAAATTGAGTAACATATGGAATATTGTGCAGTTCCAACAAAATATTGTTGGAACTGCACAATATTCCACATACATACTTGTCGAATTGATAACCTCGTTTTTTTGAACTCGGTAAAAAATAAACCAATGTCTTAGGTACCTCTTGCTTTTATCTTTTTTCGACATCGACTTCCGAAATGAAAGCTATTTTGCACTTTTTTTGCTCTTGGAGTCGGTTAATTTTTTTGTGAAAATGTTTTTCTTTAAATGATTTTATGCTTCCTTTTTCAGATCCTCTATGCTTGCAACCGGCTGAAACAGGATTATGTCTTGCTCTCATTCCCAGGTACGATTCCTACCAATTGTTTTTAATCTTCTAAAAAACCGCTCGTGGTTGGTGATATTTTGGTTGTTGAAGTTGAGTATCCCACCCGTGGTGATCAGATAAGCAGTCACTCCTAGCAAAACACTGGTACTTAGCTGTATCAGGTTAGACTGGAAGCTGACTCCAACATAATTGGCAAGAGGCTAGGCAAATTGACCGTTTATAATCTTTTAGTGTCCGACTGAAACTGGTTTTAACGACCGAAACCAAAACCGAATTTCGATATGAGTCTCAATTTCAGCCTTAACCGAAACCGAAACTTTCTTACAATGATCATGTTTTCAGGGAAAAATAAAGAAATCGTTATTATAATCAGCCAGTCTTTATTTTTTATCTTCATCAAAATAAATCACATGAAAACTCACAACAAACAAAACGAGCTGCTAACACAAGCCAGTCACGACATGATTAGGCGTCCACGAGGACGCGGCAAAATGTCTTCGTCGCTTACTCGCTTGGATGGAATTTAACGCGCCGTACATGACCGCTCACAGCGCGAGAACACCCGAATGCAGTTTCGGTTTCGGTCGTTGTTTCGGCAGGTTTGCCGCCGAAACCGAAACTTAACCAAAACTCGAGTTTTTCCCGAAACTCGACCGAAACCGAACTTTCGGTCGGACTCTATAATCTTTTCACAAATTGCTTCTTTTTCAGCTCAGGCTTTGGACGTTTGCTAGGTTAGTGGCGATAGTCTCGATCCTATTCTCATATAACTGTTGACGTCATATCGTACTTTCTAGGATGTTTCTTATCTCCCTGCCAAACATGAACACATATGGACTTTTATTTGTGCAGCTGCTCGGCGTCCTCGGGTGTTCCTTTACATTTGTCCTGTAAAGAACCTGGCACCGCATTGATGCTATGTATTCCTTTTTTAATTGTTCGAACAGACTTATTAAAACTTTTTTGCTCACCGCGTGTTTCGAGACATAAGTAAACGGTTAGTCGACTGTTCGCGTGACCAGAGGGCTGGCCTTTTCTTAAGCCAGAGAATCAGCATTGCCATTCAACGTGGCAATGCTGCCAGCGTTCTGGACACGTTTCCCATTGACATCGATGTGGAAGAATTTTTTGATGCGCAGTAAGCTTTTTTTTGTTTTGTCATTAGTCATAAGCTTAGACATATTCAACTGTATATATTATTTGAATTAAAAATAAACACATCTTATTAAACATAATATATCCTATTTCCTATTATTTATTTTCTCTAAATAGTAGGTACCTATAGGTATTTAAAACTAAAGTCACTGTCACTTTCTGTCTGTTTCATCGCTTCATCATCATTTTTTTTAATGTTCCCACTGCTAAGACACAGGTCCCCTCTCTGTGAGAAAGGGCCATGACCCACCACGTGGGCCCAGTGCGGGTTGGCGGATGTCACCAGTCTTCGGTTATTCTTCTCTTACTTTTTTTATATCACGCAACTAATTTTTAAAGAGCGCTTAAAGAGGTACGTTTGTGTACCATATAATTTGTACCGTGCGAAGTCGGGGTGATTTGCTGGGAACATTATAAATGTGAAATCTGAATGTTTAATTCTATTCTATTTAAGCATCAATGGCTGAAAAGATTTTGATGAAGTTTAGAACACGGATATAGATACGCTGGCCTGAAATAATACGCTAGTACCTGTCTACGTTCCCAAATTTCGCGAAGTCGCTGAAAAAGGCTTGTCGTGCTAAATTTCGTTTTATTTTTCCAGATATTTTTACAATTGTACTACAGGCAGATGTGAACAATTCATCTGGGGTGGATGTGGGGGAAATTCGAACAATTTTGAGACTAAGAGAGATTGTCACAGAGCTTGCCCATGAAGAACATTGAGAATATTGTAATGCCTGTATTAATAAAATACCAGTGTTAGTTATCATTTAATTGTTCAGTTTTTTTTTTCTATTATAAATCTAACACTATTTTCAATTTGATTTTGTTTTTTACTGACCTTTTTCTTTTCTTTTGTGGCATATAACTGTTAAATAAATAAATAAACAGCAAAAGTTACGCGTATTTTTCTACTTTTTCCTGGGGTTCAAAAATAGGATGGAGCCTAGTACGTGTGGGGTGTTACAACATTAAATAGGGCTATGTTGCCATGAGGCGAACAAGTATGATAAACAATAAATTTAATATATCATTACATTATTATACAAATATTTATAATTAATTACTCACTACTATCACAACTGCATATTATAATAAATCAACAAAGGATCTTCACAATGTCAACAATTAAATATAAAAACACAGTAGGTGACCTTTTTTATAATGGTTTTTTAGCCAGATAATTTTATTTATATTATTTTAATGAGTTCTGCTATACTGAAATGAACAGTGTAATGGAAACTTAAAATTTGAATTCAGATTTGGTGCTTTCATTTATCAATTTAATCCTTATTTACAATCATTGAGATAATATGTACTAGAGAAGCTATCCTAAGTAAAGGACATGCTCCATTTTGACAAGAGTTTAAACTAAACTTCGCTGCAGCGCTGAAACAATAATTAGCCGTCTAACAAAACAGTATAAACACGCAGCGCTAGAGCGCTTCTAAGGTATAGTTTTCTCGCGATCAAAAAGACGGAAGCGCCATGATTTTCATGGCGCTTACGCGTTTCGTTCAACATTCTGCAACAACTTGTCACTCATATAGACTAAACTGCTGACTGACTACAGAAGCGGTACCTACATAGCTTTATACCTAATAAGCTTCATTAGAATTCACATTTATTAAAAAAAAAAAATATTGTTGAAATAACCTTAGTAAAGAAATATTTTATTAATATTATATTAATAAAATAGTATATTAATTTAATATTATATTTATGTACTTCTTTTTTGGGACATTCCCACAGCACTATTCCCAAATCACTGCAACTCCTGAAAGCCAAAATCAATAGTGGCGACCACCAGAAAAGCACCGAGGCAATGAAGCTCGACGAAGTCCCGGAGAATGAATTTAACTGTCTTGTCTCTACCTACACTTGTTACACAAATTGTCACATCTTATTTTTTTGTCTATATGAGAAATGAGGCATCATGGCGTCCACCAAATATTTCAATTTAAAAATGATTATCTCTTACTCATTGACGAAAACTTATTCCTTTGCATTTTTTCCTTTGCCGTATTAGTTGAATTATAAGTGCAATATCTTAAAACACACGACCGCATATTTAATGCGTTTGAACGTTTTTTCGTTTAAAAACAAACAATGACATAGGCGCTCAAGATCTAGCAAGCAACTGAGTGAAGTGCGGCCGGCCGACCCCACATGAACGGAATACAGCAGTGATGTGTGGTGACTTCTCTAGTGCGTAGTACATTATTACTTTAATGTTTACAATAGGAAAGTCCCATCAAATTGTAAAACATCTTAAATTTACAAATAGCCAGAACTTACTAGGTTCAGCATTGTCTTTTTTAGGCATATTTAAAATATCCAATAGAATTTAGGACACTATTAATATCGTTTGTAAAATTCGTAGGTTCATATTCCTTGTTTAGTATTCTCTTGAAATATTAAGATGTCATTTTGTTACTAATACAACATGACTATCACTAGCCTACTTCAAATCATAATATATTTTTGTGCTATCCTGGAATATATAATAGTTTCAAGGCACTTACTGGGTTTTGATAAACACCAACCAGCCTTCTAGGGTGAGGAGGTCACGACGTGGTGCCGTTTTTGATATAACATTGGTTCTATTTTTAAAGAGGTTTAAATAATTTTTAGTTATGGACTTAGTAAATAAACTAAACGACATGAGTCGTTTATAATACAACAAGTATATCAATAAGAAGTAAGATCTTAATGTAGATGCTAGCAAAGACCTTATACTTCTTACTACTAGACTGTGCACTATGGCGCAAAAACCGGTCCGAGCGAGAGGGCTCCCTTTGGTAGTGTGTCTCTTTCTAATGAGGTGACCATGACCAAACAGAACACGGGACAAATTGATTGTAAAAACGATAGTTTAAGTATTTCGATATGTTGATGCTACCTAACTGCGCTACCTAAACCTACATAATTTATAGATAATAAAAAAAGTGTTTATATTTTTTGGTATCTACATCACTAACCGTATGGTGTCGGGTGCAAAGAATTTCACCATCCCATGTTTGCCCGTGGGTGTCGTAAGAGGAGACTAAGGGAAAAACCAGATAATGGGCAGCAGCGTTCTCTGTGCATTTGTAACAACCATACTGCAATCGCCAATCCGCCTGCAAAGCACTCCCCATGAATAGCACAAATAAAGCATAGCCCCTATTGCCCGCCAGCCTGTACCCTCGACTACGGTAGCGGTCGAGGTTACGGTATGGCAAGGGGTGCTAAGAATCTCGGACGAGATCCGGCCACCCCAACAAATACCGACGACTGGACCTGGCAACGTACAACACGCGCACACTCCGGACCGACGAAAATATCACCGAACTCAAAGAGGAATTGAGCAGTTTACGATGGAATACTCTAGGGTTATCTGAAGTTCGAAGAGAGTCCTCCCCGACTCAATAATCCTCAAATCCCAAGTCTCTTCAAGTTTCATTCTTCAAGACCATCATATAGATTGGAACAAAAAGCGCTCTGAGAGGCGTTAGATGACCCTGCTGTCTTCTGACGGTGCTTTGACCTCAAAGGATCTCTATGATTTCACATATATTCCAGTCGCGTAGCCAGTTGAGAAATAAAACTACACAAATTGTATTCCACTAGGAATTAATTTGCAAATAATATTAACAGCCGCTGAATTTCACTCGAATAAAGTCCGCCAAAAAATCCGCAAACCACCATCCTACGTTTAGTATTACCAGGCCCAAACATTTAAAAGTACTACTTTTACTCAGTATTAATGATAATTTTTAAAAATACAACGAATTGATTAAATATAGGAACTGTAGAAATATTTATATACTTTTCTAGAAATATTTAAATAAGTGTCAAAGTCTATGAATTGTTCGTTTTGGTATAACATAAAAAGAAACATATAAAATTTTCTACCATTTCTACCAAACCCAATGATTAGTTATGCTAGCAATAGGTCAGACAAGGACACACTACCAGCGGAAACCCTCTCGCCAGGACCGCTTTTGGTTAGCTACCGCTTATAAGGAAATAGCTAACCTAGGTGTAAGATGATAGATTTCATTTTAGCTAAACAAAAAATTTTGGTACTCAGTCTAGTAGTAAGAAATACGTATAAGGTCTTTGGGTATAATCAAAGACCTTATACGTATTTCTTACTATAAGTGTACCAAAATTTTTTGTTTTGCTAAAATGAAATCTATTATCATACATCTAGGTTAGCTATTTCCTTATAAGCGGTAACTAACCAAAAGCGGTCCTGGCGAGAGGGTTTCCGCTGGTAGTGTGTCCTTGTCTGACCTCTTGCTAGCTCAACTAATCATTGGGTTTGGTAGAAATGGTAGAACATTTTATATTTTTCTTTTTTATTATACCAAAACGAACAATTCATAGACTTTGAAACGTATTTAAATATTTCTAGAAAAGTATATAAATATTTCTACAGTTCCTATATTTAATCAATTCGTTGTATTTAAAAAAATATTAATTAATACTGAGTAAGAGTAGTACTTTTAAATGTTTGGGCCTGGTAATACTAAATGTAGGATGGTGCTTCGCGGATTTTTTGGCGGACTTTGTTCGAGTGAAATTCGGCTGTAAATATTATTTGAAAATTAATTCATAGTGGAATACAATTGGTCTAGTTTTATTTCTCAACTGCCTACGCAACTGGACAATATGTGAAATCATAGAGATCCTTTGAGGTATATTTAGCTGCCAGTATTTCAAAGCACCGTCAGAAGACTGCAGGGACATCTAACGCCTCTCCTTCATGAGCTTGAGAGTAGGATCAGAGAGCTTTTTATTCTTTATCTTTATGATGGTCTTGAAGAAAGAAACTTGAAGAGACTTGGGATTTGAGGATTATTGAGTCCTCCCCCTCTCTTCGAAATTCAGATAACCCTTTAATACTCCATTGTAAACTGCTCAATTCCTCTTCGAGTTCGGTGATATTTTCGTCGGTCCGGAGTGTGCGCGTGTTGTACATTGCCGGGTCCAGTCGTTGGTATTTGTTGGCGTAGCCGGATCTCGTCCGAGATTCTTAGCACCCCTTGCCATACCGTAACCTCGACCACTACCATAGTCGAAGGTACAGGCTGCCGCTCAATAGGGGATATGTTTTATTTGTGCTATTCATGGGGTTTGCTTTGCAGGCGGGTTGGCGATCGCAGTATGGTTGTTACAAATGCACAGAGAACGCTGCTGCCCATTCTCTGGTTTTTCCCTTAGTCGCCTCTTACGACACCCACGGGCAAACATGGGATGGTGAAATTCTTTACGCCTGACACCATACTTTTTTTTTATTAACTATAAATTACGTAGGTAGCGCAGTTAGGTAGCATCAACATATCGGAATACCTACTTAAACTAGCGTTTTTACAATCAATTTGTCCCGTGTTCTGTTTGGTCATGGTCACCTCATTAGAAAGAGACACACTACCAAACGGATACCTCTCGCTCGGACCGCTTTTTACGCCATAGTGCACAGTCTAGTAGTAAGAAGTATAAGGTCTTTGATTATACCTGATATTTTTTGACAGATGAATTGACGAGAAATAAATCGAATATTTTTATGCATTTTGCGGAAAAAAGCGACATACGTCCTCCTAGCAACGCCATAAAGCGGTCACTGTCGAGTTGCACTGGATGGAAAGAGAAGCACGATGGCATTTGTATAGATTTTTTTATAAAATATAACAATATGAATTACTTAAAAATAATGAATGAAACTTCAAAATATACGACAATTAATTAGTTTTTAAGAAGTTATGCTCAGGTTACGCAATTATTAGGATACGTTTAGATTAATAATATTCAACGAACCTTTGTTGCTAGGCACTGACTGTCCGGAGCCTCTTTCAAAAACTTTTCAACCTCGGCTGGTGACAAAACATTCGATTTGCGACCAATATATCCGTCCGAGCCGTCTCTTCATAAATGCCATCAGGTTACAGTGCCTTTTGATTTCAATACCATGTTTGAGCACCACCGGGAATAGATGCACCACAGGGAGCTGGGCTTTTATGTATTCGCGAGTTCAGAGAGAACCGCCAAATATACATTTCGACCTTGCTCTTCCATCGTAGGAAACTATCGTGGGTAGCTCATTTAGTATTTCTGGCGGGGTTAACTCTATCAATAATGTTCATCTTCTACACGAAAACTTAACATTTCTAAAATAATTTACCACAGCGACAAATACGATAAAAACAAATTATGAGAAATGGCGCGCAACCTTTTATTTTCCATGCGTCAAATGCACAGTCTACCTCAAAATTATAATTTTAAGTGATACAATGCAAATATTTCATAACAAATTATTGTGAATTATGAATAATTTGATAATAATAAATGTTTGTTTGACTTAATTATGGATGTAAAAATTTATTTATTCCGATTATTTATATGGATTTTCAGCGGCATAAAACCTCTTTGTTGTTACAAAAAAAAAAACTGTATTACCCGGTTAAATTGAAAATGCTCTGTTTACTCGTACATAACTTGCAGAAATGTACTAATTTAACTTTGTAGGGATAATTCTATTACGCACTAGTGTGTAATGTAATTACGCACGTGTGTGTTATAGCTCGGTTTATGGCCCTAAAGGCGATGTAATAAGATCCACTTTACGAGCAAGTGTGTTGAAAATAATATTATAGTGCTCGCCAAACTTCTGGGCCGGCCTGAGGTTGGTTTTCCGATGCGCAAGGCACGAAAAGGTGCTGTTTTTGTATAAGATTTATTACTGCGCAGCCATTGTAGCCAACTTCAGGGCAGCCAAGACGTTTGCGAAAACTATACATACATACGCGCGAAAAACATAATCCTTTACTTGCAATCGGGTAATAAAGCGCATCTCTGTTCAGGGATGGGGGCTTGTAACGTAACTAATGAATAAAAATTGTACTAAAATTTAGAATTTTATAATTTGTGTTTTTGACCTGGACAAGAAGAACCCGCCCATGGTTCTCGACATCATTAGTTGTGATGTTTGCCAACTCTTGACGTCTACATGCACAATTTATGCCGAATATTAATACAACCTGAAAATAGATAAAAACAGCGTACAAAACACCTATATTGTAAAGAAATACTAAAGTAAAAGAAGTTAATAACAATAATTTCGTTTCAACTGACCTTTGTTGCCAAATATCGGCAATCCGGAGCTTCTTTTAGGAACTTCTTGACATTGTCAGCCGAAAATACTTTCGACTTTTTACTCACATGGCCACTAGAGTGTCAAAGACAAAGATATTTTTTATTTCAACTAGGCCACCAAGCGGCACTTTTGAACGTTAGATACATTACAATTTACAAGGAATAAAAATTGATTCTACCGTGCATTCGGAAAATAGCTTGTTATGGAGAAGAACGCACAAGAAACTCCAAACTTAATATTTAAAAAAAAAAAAACAATATTTAGGTACATAAGTACATACATTAATAAATTTACATGTGTGAGGACAATGCACCCAGAATCACTACACATTATACTACGTACAGGTACAAAGTATTAAAAGTACTCACACATGTACTGTGCAGTTACATAATAGGTACTAGAAAAACATTAGCATCCCAAGCAGTTAAGTTAAGACCAATCCCAACTGACGGCGCCCGTTCACGAACATGACGCATGAATCGGCACCACCCAGCTCAACTATCATGAAGGGAACCGAATGATCCAACACACGCGCCACCATCAGAGAGACATTTGAGAGAGCTTGACACACTCAACTGTCAGGGCAAACACAAGTCAACGAACGACAGCAAGCTACAGCAAATGGTAGATTTACAGTTGGGTACATAGTACTCACACACGTGCTGCGCAGTTATACAATACTAAAAGAAATTGAGTCTATATAATATAAATATAATCATACAGTCTTCAGCAGGTCCAACAATTCTACAGAACAATAATGTTCTGCATATCACTTGCTTTTGCGCCCTAGTGGTTGTGAAGCAAGACTAGCATTGAGCCAAGCATTTTTATCAGTGATGTAATCCCCCAACGTATAATACGCCTGCCTGCATAGTGTGCGTTTTATACAAGTTTTAAATTTCGCTCATTCAGTTCTAGAATGTGGGGAGGAATTTTATTGTAACATTTTGTACAGTACCCAATGAAAGATGAGGCTACTTTAGCCAGTCTGAAACCTGGTTGAACTAATTGATCCCTATTTATAGTAATGTAATTATGTCTATCTCCGTTTTTATTACAAAGATTTAAAGTCTTTCTCACGTACATGATGTTTTTTAAATATATTGACAAGGAACCGCCATGATGTTAATGCGCTTAAACAGTTCCCTTAGAGAATCGCGCCGGCAAAGATTGTATATCGCTCTGATGGCTCGTTTTTGCAGAATAAAAATTGACTGAATGTCTGCAGTCCTTCCCCATGGTAAAATACCGTAAGACATTATACTATGAAAGTAACTAAAATAGACCAGCCTCGCGGTATCTACATCACTAAATTGACGAATTTTTCTAACAGCATAAGCTGCCGAACTTAGCCGCCCTGCAAGTGATATTAAATGAGGACCCCAATGTAACGTTGAGTCTAGCGTGATCCCCAGGAAAACCGTTTTATCGACGAATTCTAGCTTCTCCTTGTTTAATATAATGTCACAATCAGTACTTTTTACATTCGGCAAGGAAAATTTTACGCTCTTGGTTTTTTTACCATTTGAAACTAAATTATTGGCAGTGAACCAGTCCTGAACCTGCCGTAGCACGTTATTTACGTCGTCAACCTGACAAGTACGTCTATTTATTTAAAAAAATAAAGATGTGTCATCAGCAAATAGCAACATGTTTAGTTTGTTTTTCAATAAACGAGATAAATCGTTTATGTATATTAAAAATAAGAAAGGACCTAAAATTGAGCCCTGGGGTACCCCCATTTTCACGTTTAACCCCAACAAATTCACACCATTTATTTGAACTAATTGCTGTCTATCACTCAAATAAGATTCAACCAAACTTAACGCTGATTGACCTAGCCCGTAATGCTCAAGTTTCAGAAGTAATGTTTCATGATTAACGCAATCAAACGCCTTCGGCAGGTCGCAGAAGATACCTATGACATCCTGCGACTCTTCCTACGCATTAAATATGTTTTAATAGGGTGACACCAGCGTCAGTTGTACAACGTCCTTTGGTGAAACCATACTGTTTATCATGCAAGATGTTACTCGTATTAAAATGAATGAGCATTTAATTTAGCATTATCTTCTCAAATACCTTGCTGAAAACCGGCAACACGGATACTGATCTATAATTATTTGTGTCTTTGCTGTCCCTGGATTTAAAAGTGGTATAACCTTACTATATTTCATTAGATCCGGAAAGACTCATTGATCCAGACACAAATTTAATATTACAGCTAAGTACGGTGCTATAGTCTGAATAATGGAGGTACAAACTAAACAAACAACATTCCCCACAGATCTTCAGTCGGTTTGATCTTGATTTACGTAAAAGCTTTTATTACCGTTATGGGGTTTATATGTGAAAAATTAAATACATTTGGGCAGGCTGAAAAGTTCGCGTTTAATAATCCAAAAGCAAGCGCGGGCGAAGAATTTAAGGTTTCAGTAGTTTTAATTGGGATGTTGGTAAAGAAAATTATAAATTCTTGCGCAACTTTTTTGTTATCTTTAATAAGTCCGTGTGTGGTCTCAAGCGTGTAATCAGTATTATTTCTTTTATTCCTGTTCGTTTCATTATTTATAATTTTCGAAACCGTCTTGATTTTTATTTTCTGCTAATTTAACCTTATTTCTAATGTACAAGGCCTTAGCTGCCTTACATGTTTTTAAAAAAAATCTTGAGTAAGTAGCAATATACTTATTATACTCGTACGTTTCAGTGTTAATATAAGACTTAAGGCCGTATAGCTCGTAAAGTCTTTCCCTACTTTTTCTAAGTCCTGTAGTCGCCCAGTCACTGAATAAAAACTTAGGGCATATAGTTTTAGTTTTCTTTTTAAAAGTGTTATTGAACTCTTTTTGAACCACTGAAAAAATTTCATCATACAAAATATTACCATCATCCACTGTGAGGTCCCTGATCGCTTAACTTACCGATTAAAGTGCTGTTAAATTTATTTAATTTACCGGATGTTATTGGTCTGGATTGAATCTGCACTTGTTTTATTAGCATAATGGACTCAAATGTCACCAGTAGCCCACTAAGATCCGAATGCAGATAATTTATGACAAAACCAAGATCATGGTGAACGCCCATGTAACACCCACTCCTATCAACGTCGGAGACTCGACTCTCGAAGTTGTAGACGATTATGTCTACCTGGGACAAACGGTCCAGTTGGGTAGGTCCAATTTCGAGAAAGAGGTCAACCGTCGAATCCGACTCGGCTGGGCGGCGTTCGGGAAGTTGCGTGGTATCTTCTCCTCCAATTTACCGCAGTGTCTCAAGACAAAAGTCTATGACCAGTGTGTGTTGCCAGTGATCACCTATGGGACCGAGACGTGGTCGCTCACAATGGGCCTTATCAGAAAGCTCAAAGTCACCCAAAGGGCAATGGAGAGGGCTATGCTCGGAATTTCCTTGCGTGATCACGTCAGAAATGATCAAAGTTACCGACATAGCCCGAAGAATTGCCAAACTTAAGTGGCAGTGGGCAGGGCACATTGCTCGCAGAACGGATGGCCGATGGGGCCGAAAAGTTCTGGAATGGCGACCGCGAACCGGAAGACGATACGTTGGAAGGCCTCCCACTAGGTGGACTGATGACCTGGTTAAGGTTGCGGGAAGGCGCTGGATGCGAGACGCACGGGTTCGGTCAATGTGGCGACGCCTGGGGTAGGCCTATGTCCAGTAGTGGACGTCTTTCGGCTGAAATGATGATGAATGATGATTTAAAAAAGTACCGTTCGTTTTAGACGGAGCATCTTGATAAACCGTTCGTTTTACCTTATTAAAAAGAAGCTCGTGCGTTTTACATTACAATAACGCACAAGTACGTAATGAGATACATTACGATATTGAAGTTGGTGAAATAAGAGACCCTTTACGAGCAAATGTGTTATATTACTTATTTTAAACCCTCATGGATTTATTTTGTGGTTAGTGTAAGTCACTATCTTAAAATCTATTAACTTTACATACAAACAATGATATTCAAATAAACAGATTCGTTATACACTCACAAAACAATTGAAAAAAGTGTTCCGCACTCACACTTTTCATTCATCTGACATTTCTCTACAAGTCGAAAGGGATGGCTTGATAAAACCAACAAGAAAAAAAGAGACAGCTAGTATTTGTCACTTGCGTGTGAATGTGAACAAACATTATTCTGACCACCAATGTTTTTATCTTTTTCTAACCTCCAAATATCAGAATATTAGGAAAAAAAAAAAAAAATAGTAAATTGAGGCGTATTGCGTACTTACATATGGTATGAGATCCCTTCTGTTTTATGTACTTTGGTATCATAATTGGTACAATTTCTAAATACACACGCTGGCATTTTTTTATTTTGTTTCAACAAAGCGTATCGCTCTTCGCCATGCGTGACATAAACTAAAGACTAAAGTTCACAATTGTGACCTTTTCGAGTCTTCACTATGCGAACGCTCATAAAATATCTGTTTATTTGAATATCATTGCATACAAAATAATTCAAATATAAAAGCATAAATCGTTTACCTATAAAACCATGACATTTTTTTTTTTTTTTTTAATTTAGCTCGCGCTTGACTACTATCTCTTCCGCTTGATTTGGTAGCGGTTTAAATGTCACACGAGATCAAATTTGAATAGCGCGGAGTGTTTTTTGCGTCTCCTTTAAAGTAGCATTTTTGGACTTAGATCCCTTTTCACTTGGGCCACAGATATATATTTAGCCATTGTCGCTTACAATTCACTGTTCGTCTAACCGTCGCCTCGAAAATACGCAAATATAGTCCGCGTTAATATCGAATAAGCTGTGCAATTCGTGTAAGCCACTATTCTTCTCCTTTCTGCCAATCGAGCTGTCATCGAAGGATCAGCTGGACATCCATAACGCAAGGTACTGTGCAATTTTCGATCCCGATACTATGTGCAAGCGGTTCGCCATCCAAATCGTCCACAGCCATTTGTTATTCCCCTCTGTCGAAAACCAGCTCATTTCTGTGGTGCGTTTATTTCATAAAATCCTCACGGGCTTTGCAGCCTAGCAAAGTGTTTGCTGTCTTTGATTACTTACAAATTATCGAATGATTAATATTATACAGTACTTACACTGTTGCCCACGTCAAACTCGTAAAAACTAAAAAAGTAATAGTTTTTTTTTCACAGAACCGCAATTCTTTTTCTAAAATAAAAGTAGGCTAAGTTACTCCTTGTAAGATCAACTATCTGCTAGTGAAAGTCCTGACTAAATCGATCCAGACATTTCGGAGATTACCCGGAAGAATCAGACAAAAAAATTAAAATCGTTTTTTTCTTACAAGTACCGTATATACTTACTTACATTTGCATTTATCCTATCTTATCTTGTGGAGGGGCCGAGAGACAACTCGGACACTTCGACCCATTGGGATCTATTGTGGTCTACATTTGCATTTACTCAAAAGCATTATTTTTAGATATTACAAATAGACACTCTAATTTATATACAGACTAGCTGACCCCCGGTGCTTCGCTCCCGTCAACTGGCTACCCTGCGTGCCCTGCCTGCCCTGCCTACCTATCTAATATTTTTTATCTATCATCAATAGTTTTCTCAGCGCACGCCAAATAATGAATTTTATAGGCAACATTTTACTACCTTGGGTTACATTATTGCAATTTTCATAAGGATCTCTAATTTTTTGAATATATATTATAGCCTACGACACTCAGGAATAATGTAGCTTGCTATTGGTGAAAAAAGTTTTCAAAATCGGTTCATTAGTTCCAGAGATTACCCCTTACAACGTCACAAACTTTACCTGTTTATAATATTAGTATAGATGCATAGATTCATTGTTATCACTACAATAAAGTTTTCCTTAGGAGATTATTTTGATTTTTGTCCGTATCATCTATATAAATAACTTTTCATGTATATATTTAGGTGCTTTTATCCTCAAACGAATTGTATTTTGTGAATTGAGCGTGTTGTAAAATATAAAATTAAAGATAATAGATAGATTTCACAGATAAGCTATATCTCTTTTGAAATGTCTGTTTGTAACATCATAATAAAATCTGTAAAAAGCCGGCTTTTAAAAAAAAGTCCGGGAATGTTGGTTACCAAATAGCAAAAAAAAAATACAAAATCATTGAGCTTAAGTTGTTCTACGCTAATGTTCAAAGTGATGCTGAATGCCCATGTTACACCCACTCCTATCAAGGTCGGAGACTCTACACTCGAAGTTGTGGGCGACTATGTCTACCTGGGACAAACGATCCAGTTGGGTAGGGCCAACTTCCCAAACGCTGTCCAATCGTCGAATCCGAGTCGGATTCGACGATTGGACAGCGTTTGGGAAGTTGCACGGTATCTTCTCGTCCAACTTACCGCAGTGTCTCAAGACGAAAAAAATTCCCTCAATTATCCACCAAAAATTACGAAATATATATAATAAAATGGGTAAATTACTTGAAATAGGTGCTTACAAAAGCCAAATATAATAAATAACATTAATAACATAATTTAATCTTAATGAAAATACCTCAATCAATTTTATAATAATTACTTATTTACTATTCCTATTCAATCAATATATCATACCTATAAACACAGACATAATTATACATCCAATTTGACATTTGTAATATTTTTATAAATTTTTTTTTTGATACTATGTAATGCCTTGAAATACTACTGAAGAGGGGGCCACCCCTTCCTCTCTCCTAATTTTTGCTGTGCCCGACGGGGTCCATATTGATCTTTTACCATGTCTATACCATCTTTGTAATACATATGGAATGCAATAAAGTATTGAGTATTGAGTATTGACGAAAGTCTATGACCAGTGTGTGTTGCCAGTGATGACATATGGCTCTGAGACGTGGTCGCTTACAATGGGCCTCATTAGAAAACTTACAGTCACTCAAAAGGCAATGGAGAGGGCTATGCTCGGAGTTTCCTTGCGTGATCGAATCAGAAATGTAGAGATCCGCAAGAGAACCAGGGTTACCGACATATCCCGAAGAATTGCCAAACTTAAGTGGCAGTGGGCAGGGCACATTGCTCGCAGAACGGATGGCCAATGGGGCAGAAAGATTCTGAAGTGGCGACCGCGAACCGGAAGACGTTGCGTTGGAAGGCCTCCCACCAGGTGGACCGATGACCTGGTGAAGGTTGCGGGGACCCGCTGGTTGCGAGACGCACGGGACCGGTCAATGTGGTGACGCTTGGGGGAGGCCTATGTCCAGCAGTGGACGTCTTTCGGCTGATATGATGATGATGAATGTTCATTTAAGCTTATGTTGGTTTAAGACTGATTAAATCAAAGTTTAAAAAATATTGAAGATTGATTCAATTCTTGTTTTATTTTTAAGTAGAATCAATTTTTATTACTTGATAACGTACAAAAGTGCCGCTTAATGGCCCAGTTGAAATAAATACATTTGACATTTGAGTAACAGGTAGGTGGTTATAGGCATAGTACATATTATTATTATAATAAGAGATTTACAAGTCACTTTGTGTTCGCTTTACCCAACTTTCCACGGTGATTTTTACAGAATAGCCGGTTGTGCTATTCTGTAACCTGTGGACCCAAGTCGGTGATAACAGTTTGACCTTAAGCCAGCTTGGCGTATCACAGTTAAAGCCCCGTTAAAATCGGTTCAGCCGTTTCAGAGATTAGCCGGTACAAACAGACAGACTGTAGAATAGAATAGAATACTATGTACAGAAACATAATATTATGTACAGAAAACACCAGAGAAACTTCACCCCTAGAAGTGCATAAAAAGCGACATCTATGGGCAGAAGGATATACTACTTCTAAGTGCGCCTACGCGTAAGTTAGTTTTCTGTAGTTATTGACATCGATTCAAAATTGTCATGCGCTAACGAACATCAGCGTTGGCAGTACTGTATGACTATAGGGGAGTGTTGCGGGTTGAGAGGAAGTAGGTATAATAAAAATAAAAAATAATAGGTATATACTATATACTATGTATTATTTATTTAAAAAAATATAATAATTCAGGTGCTTAAAAGGCGGTCTTTCAAAATAAAGGAGATTCACTTAAATACGTAGTATTATTTATTATGCCCTTTATTTAATTTATTTCTTATTTGTTACATTTTTAAATATTTTTATAAAACACAAAAAAAAGAAAAACATTTAAAATATTTAAAAATAGTAGCACACCGGTATCGGGATAAAAAAAAATCAGAACAGTATTATTTATTATTCTTATGGTATTAATTCATATAGTAACCGAATTTAGATTAACAAATATGTATTTACTGAAAAAGCTGATATAGTTTTGAATGCTTCAAAAGAGAAACAAACAGAACAACAATATACATCTTTATTAATTTTTCAAAACTGTTTACAGAAAACAATTAACTATAAAAACACATAACTGTAGCTTCTAATCTTGATCTCATTCCATTTACTATATTATTAACATAATATTTTAGTTGCAGTCGTGAAGCACAACCTATGTCATTTATAAAACTTGCACTTTGTATTAACACGCTTTTATTAGCTTCGTATGTATGTATCTATGTAATGGAATCTTTGAACGTGATTTTCACTCCAAATCGTCGGATTAATTTGAAACTTTGCACACTTATCAAGTAATGCAATAAATGAAAATGAAATAGTTTGTCCCATTATCCTTAGCAGGACCTTCAGGATTAGCGATTGAACTAAAAAGTAAAAAATAAATAATAAAAAAAAAAAACTAAAAAACACGCTTTAACAGAAAACCAAAAAGTGGAAAAAAAATTCAATAAATTTAAAATAAGAACACAAAATATTTTTGTTCTTAATTAGATTAACAACAAAAATATTTTATTGTATAAAAACGTCGGGTGGTTTTTAAGACATTTTCTAAATTACTAATTTTACCAATATCTGCCAATAAAATATAATAATAATTGACATCAAGCACCCCACGCTTTTTTACAACAAAATATTTTTTTTTGTTAATAGACTATTTATTCTTAAATTTTCTACATTTTAGTTTGGTTTTCTATTATGGCGTGTTTTTTTAAAAATTATTACTTTTGTTTGCGTGTGCTTTGCTCTGTCAAATAAGTAAGGAAGTATGGATGTAGTTAATACGGACAAATATAACCTCCATAAGGAAACATACCCTGCTTAATACATTTAATGTGGTGATGACTATGACAATAAATCTATATTCAAATACATAAATGTAATTGAAGTGTCTGTTTGTAATATCAAGATATAAGCTTTTGAAGAAATGCATATGAAAATAAGTATATACGGTACATATAATACTTATAAATACAATAATTTTCTTTAATTTTTGTCTGTCTATCTGGTCCGGGTAATCTCCGAAACGGCTAGACCGATTTGTTGGGACTTTCACTGGCAGATAGCTGATGTTACATGGAGTTACAAAGACTTAGGCTACTTTTATTTTAGAAAAAGAATTGGGGTTTCGTGAAAAATAAATTGTAACCTATTATGTACTTTTTTCAGTTTTTACGATTTTGACGCGGACGAAGTCGCGGACAACAATGTAAATGGTGTTGAATATTTCATTTGAATATTTGTAAGTAGTTCAGCAAAGACGGAGCAGTGGTGGCTCAGTGGTAACGGCCGCGACTTACAAATGTAGGTCGTGGGATCGAACCCAGACAGGCACTTTACTTTGTGTAAATTATTTCATCACCACTGCTCTCAAAACGGTGAAGGAAAACATCGTGAGGAAACCGGCATGTCCTAGAACTAAACATTAGAAGACATGTGACATCTACCAACACGCACTGGGCCCGCGTGACGGATTACGGCCCATTCACCATTCACTCTCACAGAGAAGAGGCCTGAGTCCCAGCAGTGGGAACATTAAAAGGTTGATGATGACAGCAAAGACAGCAAACACTTATTTTGCTAAGCGGCAACGCCCGTGAGGATTTTGGGAAATAACGGAAACGTATAACGAACGATACATGGCCGTACCCGCATTATGCCTAACGGGTCTGAGCCTGACATCGGCCCGGGACGGCAAAACCAAATGCATCCCTTAGTACGCAGGTACGCAGAAAAGTTGAAGAGTGTCCGAAATAAGCTCTAAAATTCTAGATTGCCGTTTCGACAATAGGGATGATCACTAAGAATATTGTTTTCAACACACTTGCTCATAAAGTGGCTCTAATTTCACCTCAATTAGGCACAAACTGTGACTTTTTCATTACTATTATTCACAAGTGAGATAAAGAGTTTTTTTTAAATTTATTGGTTGAGTTGCTTTGTTCTTAAAAAACACACAATCACAATCACCTAACGGCTCGGCGGGTCTCAATGGCGCCTCAGCGGTAATCACCAACATTACACACTTGTACCATAATGTACTATTTTATCTGTTAGGTAGATTAATAAAAAATATTGGTCACGTATTTTTTCTTTTGTCACGTAAACAAAAAATTACGAAATTTCGTGTGACGTCACGTTTTAGTACGCTTTTTATTCAAAAGTGACGTTACAACTCCTGAACTTTGATGCGGTAATTATCTTTGTAAGTTTTTATCGATTTGATGAAGCAAAATATAGATGTCCAATATTATTAATATTATATTTAAATATATTTTATTTTCATTTTCTTACCCAGGACTGCCCAGGGATTCCTGGGCAGTCCTGGGTCCAGGGGTCCAGGGGGGGGGGTCCAGGGATGATTATCCCTATTAGGTGTTTCAGGTTTTCTTTTGGCCTTTGATAAGTGTCAATTATCTAGTATATTATTGGGTATTTACCTAAGAAATGGCCTACCCCAAGCGTCGCCACATTGACCAGTCCCGTGCGTCCCACATCCAGCGGATCTCTGCTACCTTCACCAGGTCTCAGAGCCATTGGTCATAACTGGCAACACACACTGGTCCATAGACTTTCGTCTTGAGTCACTGTGGTAAGTTGGACGTGAGAAACCGCAAACCGCAGAAAATATTCTGAGAATAAGGTACGCCACTCTGGTCGACACGCTCTCGATCTTCACAACGTTGTTCTAATAATTCTAATAAGGACTTGTGGACGATAAACCCGACATCGCACTGGGACTGCCGGTCACCCTCTCGGAAATAGAGCAGGTTACCAGCTTTGAGGATTATTGTGTCCTCCCCTTCTCTTCCGACTGCAGATAACTATAATACTCCATCGTAACCTGCTCAATTCTTCCTCGAGTTCGGCTATATTCTCGTTGGTCCGAAGTGTTCGCGAGTTATACGTTACTAGATCCAGTCGTCGGTGTTTATTGGGGTAGCCGGGTCCACTCCGGGGATTCTTCGCACCCCTTGCCACGCCATCGCCTCGACCGCTACCGTAGTCGAGGGTAGACGGGCTGCCGGTTTTTTCCTTGTGCTATTCATTTTGGTTTGGTGGGTTTTGCCGTAATTGCCACGCTTGGCAGGCACAGAGAACGCTGCTGCCCATTTTCTTGTGTGACCCTTAGTCGCCTTTTACGACACCCACGGGAAGATATGGTATGGTGAGGTTCTTTACGTCCGAAACCATACGGAGCGGCATCCACTATCGCGTTTAATTCTTCATTGTCGACCAAAGTTTTCGGACGACCACGGGGTTCGCTTTTCAGGTCGAAATTTTCAGAACGGAAACGGGCAAACCAATAACAGGTGGTGCATTCGTTTGTAGTGTTCGCTCCGTAAACGTCGTTGATGTTGCGTGCCGCTTGTGCCGCGTTGCTACCACGACGGTACTCATATGCCTAAATTACTCGAATTTATAACGTATCCATGATGACGAAAAAGATTCAAATGCGATGAAAACATAACGATAATCAATAAACAAATGACAATAAATATTTAAAAAAAAAAACCATGATTTTAAAATATAATTAATTTGAAAACTTCCTAAATTTGTTTTTATTTCAAATGACCAGTACTGCAGAACGGCAATTTCATAGATTAAGACCTACGAAAAAAAAAATTGGACTCTTCTCTGATAGGTTTTTCGTTAGAAAAGTTAAACTGATTTGTCAAATTATTCAAACAATATTAAAATGCTGGTTGAGTCTACCAAGGTTGCTTTTATTATTAACTAGATACTGCCAGCGGTTTCGCCCGCGTGTATTATAAATATAAACCTTCGTATTGAATCACTCTAGCTATTACAAAAAAACCTCATCAAAATCCGTTGCATAGTTTTGAAGATCTAAGCATACATAGGGACAGACAGACAGCGGGAAGCGACTTTGTTTTATTCTATGTAAGCATACATTAACAAGTCTTCGTTTTGCAGATGCAGGTCACAGCCACTTCATAAAGTTTGGTGACACCGTATGCTCCACGTGACTGAGTGCCACTTGCCTTTGTGTTGGTGCTGTGTGTGTGAGTTGAGAGCCCTCGGGACCGACAAGCAGCTGCACCATGTTCAAGAGGCGTAAAGGAACATCAGGAATAAGCGGACACTTGTTTGAAACCAAGTTACTCAGCTTGATATATTTTAGAGCGAATCGCTCTAAAATATATCAAGCTGAGTAACTAACTAAGTAACTAACTAACTAGCTGAGTGACGAAAGAATTATAAAATTTCAGTTAGCTTCAAATGTCGACAATATGGGTGCTTTCGATGATATATGTTTAAAGACTGAAGTCAAAGAGTTCGATAGAACTATCGTGGTCTTCATACAAGCTAAGCATAAGGAAAACAAGAAACAGACACTAACAATCGATTTAGCTACTTACTTTATTAGCTACTTGAAAGTCAGGCAACATTTCAATCCCAGAAATAAAGAATTGTTCTTTAAAGGTACATTTGATGAAGCAGAATGTTTATTCATTTTATACACGACTGCGAGAGATGAATTTAGTGACGACTCGAAAGTAGAAAGTAGCTTATGCTCCATTCTGACTGATATAATCGGTACTGGCGGTACGGCCAAACAACCTTACAAGCTATATGAGAATGTAGAATTTCTTTGCAAAAACACAAATGATCTCGCTGGCTGAACGAATGGCAAAGTTTATAAACGATAACGATAATTTCCAAGTGATGTTGACTGACGAGCTTATACTACGCTATCATGTACTACTCGCTCAAAAAGCAGTCAAGGTTTCTGAAATTCAACCTGATGGACATCGAATCGCCTGCTTTCGTCAAGACTTCTTAGAACTCAATTAAGAATACCTCACTATATTCAAAGAGGCAATGATCAAGCAGATACTAAAGAAAAGAAAAATAGAACCTTCTGATGTGAAAAAAATACGGTTTCAATTCTTAACTCAACCCACTGATGCTTCAATACTGAGCAAGCTGATAGGGACCGTTATACCATAAACCAATGTTCAGTTAGCATTTGATAAAACATTCACAAACGATTTTAGACCATACACTATGAAACCAATAGAGGTTTCTCCATCGATTGTTAATAAAGCAGTGAAATTGGCTGCAAAAGAAATATTGTTATCTCCGGAGTTTAAATTGAGAGCCCCGTCTGCTTTTGGAAATAAAGATAGCGATTAGCGGCACTGATGAAAAAAAAAGAAAAGAATAAAGTACCTATCGTCAAAAATCATTGACTTATTGGATAAGTATAATTCCAGTAAAATAGTAACTATAGATGAAACTTTGGGAGATGGATTCCTTCAGCTTAATGGTGGTATAGCTGGTGCCATCGGAAATATATTCGTGCTTGATGATGAAACCAAACTGATGAAGATTACAAATAAAAGTGATTCGCTAGCAGGGACGGTTACCGTTACCAAAAAAATACCGGTAAAAGTACCAAAACATTTCGTTCCGTTATGTTAAATATTTAACGTTAAAAATAACGTTATATCGCAGGATTTACCGGTATTTAAATAGCGATACTGTGCGACGTTGCCAAACCGAAACGTGTGCCTTGCGCCGCGCCGGGGTTTCTAAGCAGAGCGGCAACATACATATGAATACGAGACGGCTCGCGGTCACGCGTTTTATTTTAATAATCATAACAAACATCGCGTACGCCGGACATACTTTTTAACTTTCGACTTCCCAAAAAGGAGGACGTTTTCAATTCGACTGTATTTTTTTTTTGTTACTGGATGAACCGATTCTGATGATTTTTTTTTTGTTTTAAGCTGGTGCTTGTCATGTGGTCCCGTTTAATTTTCATCAAGATTTGATGAAGAAGTTCGGAGATATACATCAGAACCCTTCAATAAATGACTGCATATCACTCGAGTTAGCGGCAATCGCATTTCTGTTTATTGTTTACACAATTTCAAAACATAACATCACGATCACACTAGCACGCTCTAAAGGTAGAGCAAGGCAAAAGAAAGAGTATACCAAGGTGAAATGTTTTCACCTGCGTACCATACTCTATTCCACCGGTTTTGTTTAAGTTTCGTGTTATTGGGTTAATCTATTCTGGCTTCACTCTGGGCATTATTGGTACCTAGCCTATATAACTGGTCCTCTATGTACCACTACTAAAAAGTGATAAATAAAAAAACTTTTTACAAAAAAACCAACCGACTTCCAAATAAAAACACTACAAAGTGAAAAATAAAATCAATTTCGGAAGTCGGTGTCAAAAAACGAAGAAACGAAAACAAGAACACCGACTTCCGAAATTGATTTTATTTTTCACTTTGTAGTGTTTTTATTTGGAAGTCGGTTGTTTTTTTTGTAAAAAGTTTTTTTTACTGTCTTTATTTATTAACAAGTTGTTTGTGATAAATATTATTATGGGCAGAAAGAAGTGCAACAAAGTGTACCGATATTTCAAAGACGTATCGCTGGCTGCAGAGTGTCATTAAGCACTAGTCTTTTTGATATATTAAATCAGATGCCTTATTAAAAAACTTACCACCATGATGGCATTTTGGGGGCAGAGTCACCCGCGTCCGTAGGTGAGTACCCCTTTTGTTACCCTACCGTGGTACCCGGGTGGTGCTAATCAGGTGACACTAACTGGTGTTAGGTTTCGGCCGAAGGCTTACGACCACCCACCGAGCAAAGACGTACCGCCATGCGGCCTAGCTGTGTTCCGGTATGATGCCCGGTGTAGCCCCAAGAGGGGTTGGGTCGAGATAGTTGTTCCACTGCAAGCAGACAAGCATGACTCGCGTTGTTATGGGCCTATCGGGAGACTAGACGCGGAAGGTAGCGGGATCCGAGGCACGGTGCGACGCTGACCGCAGGTAGTTGGGGGCCCAAGTAATGTGCCAGCCACACACGAAAGGCTGCCTCGCCAAATGTCTAAAAATTCCGGGGTGCGCCATCCCACCGTGCTGGATGGCGACCAGACGAGAGTGCCCGATAGACATTCCCGGAGGGGCTCGGGCGACCACGCAGTCTCCAGACTAGTCCCCCAATGATGGCGTCCTGTCTGCGCGTGTCTGAAGGTTGCCAGCGTTTAACCTCATCTCACTTCCTTCTCCTCACCTTCCTTCACTAACAGCAGTAATGCCAAGGAACAAAAAGAGAACAGCTGAACAGCGGCAGCACTCACTCTCACATAAGGTGCACATCAGCAACATCCGAGGTCTGCACTCGAACCTTGTAGCATTCCATCACCACCTTGAGTGAGGCTGAGAAACCAGCATTTTTGTTCCTTACGGAGACGCAGATCGGATGTGCGTCGAACGTGGCGTACCTATCTGACCCAGGCTTTTCCCTGGAGCACAAATTCAAGCCACGCGCGGGTGTATGCATGTACGCCCGTGACGACATCTGCTATCGGTGTCTCCGTGATCTTGAAGACTCAAACTACTCAGTGCTATAGGCCCTGGTGGACACAGGTCTGGATAAGATTATCTATGCCTTTATCTACCGATCACATAGCAGTGATCTGGAGACAACCAGCAACGCAGATCTTGCCCAGCAACGGTGCCCTTCCGCCCAATTAGTTTTACTGGGGGACTTTAATGCCCACCATCAGGAGTGGCGAAAGATTTCGCATCTCTCGTCGATCATGGTTAGTGCACTGGTATGGGAAGTACCAGTGCACTAACCATGCTCGACGAGAGATGCGAAATCTTTCGCTAGCGCTAAATCTCACCCGGCTGGAGCCCCCTGGCTACGAGGGTGCCGGATATTGATTTACATACGGCCAATTGCCTGGACCTTCTGCTGACAACAGATCCAGACCGATACTCAGTGTCGATATCATCACCTTTGGGTAGTTCCGACCACTGTCTGGTGAAGTCTGTATCAGTCTACACCCCGCCCGATTCCAGCCCGAGGGGCACCCGGCGGGTTTGGCGGTACAGGTCAGCAGATTGGGATGGGATGCGATCTTTCTTCGCGTGCTATCCTTGGCAGCCCACTTTCTTCTCTTCGGAAGATCCATCGTCATGCACTGACGCCGTGACTGATGTGTTGCACCAGGGGATAGATTACTACATTCCATTGTCTGACGTAGCGCTGTCCGGAGTTGACTGGCCATGGTTTGGTGCCGAGTGCAACCGTGGAAATGCGGTTAAACACAAGGCTTACCTGGTATGGATCGACGCTCGAGTGGACAAGGTAAATGGCGTAACTCAGAAGAAGAGAGCCTTCAACATGGCTGCCAAGTCCTGCAAAAAGAAGATGCGAAGGGCACGTTTTGACCATATTAGCAGAATCGGGAACAAACTAGCTTCATACCCTGCTAGTAGCAAAGCGTTTTGGTCCCTGGCTAAGTCGGTTGAATCAAACTTCTGTCGCCTCTCGCTACCACCACTCCGTCTAGGACAAGGCAAAATTGTATGCATCCCTTTTTGAGCCCCTCAGTCTCCAGGTGGATGAGGGATGAGTATGTCGGATCATCAGAGGGAGGTCTGTAGGGTGTTGCGTAACCTTGACGTGAACTAAGCAAGTAGCCCCGACGGCATACCGGCAATTGTATTAAAAACTTGTGCGCCTGAATTGTCTCCGATCCTGACAAGCCTATATCGCCTGGCGATAGTGACTGGAAAGGTGCCGAAGGCTTGGCAGCAAGCTAACCTTCAGCCCGTGCCCAAGAAGGGTAGTCGGGCTGACCCGGCCAACTACAGACCCATCTCGGTAACGTCCATCCTCTGTAAGAGTATGGCACGTGTGCTAAACAATAAGCTCCTGACATACCAAAAAGACAACGACATCCTCAGTGACCGCCAATACGGCTGCCGCCGAAATCGGTCAACTGGGGATCTTCTAGCGTATGCCATTCACGTCTGGAGTGAGGCCATCGAGTGGCATGGGGAAGTGCTCTTGACTTTTCGAAGGCTTTCGACAGGGTCCGGCATGAGAGCCTTATTGGTAACCTTCCTTCCTTAGGTCTGCCTAGTGGTCTGTGTGACTGGATTGCTGACTTCCTGAGGGATTGGTCCATCCGAATGTGAGTTCAGTTACATATAAACGCCGGAGTCCCTCAGGGGTCGATGCTTTCGGCTAGACTGTTTTTGCTGCACATCTATGACCTGCTAAAACCCAGAACCTTTGGGTACGCAGACTACAGCACGGTTGCTGAGACATAAGTGTCCGGCGCACGGGCTATTGGGCCTGTGATCCGGTCTCTCTGGGAAGCCATGGTTGAGCGCTTGACAGACAGGTTTCTTTGGAGGCAGTCTCCGAATAGGGTGATGCCAATCTAGTCAGTTTTAATGTTGCTAAGACCCAGAGGCGTGTCTTTTCCCCGCAAAAAAGAGCCTATTCCATCCGGCTCCATCTTTCCGTCGTGTAACCGTGCCTTTAACGGACCATCTCGACCTTCTTGGTGTTACGTTAACATCGACCCTTAATTTCGGTTAATTAATTTCGTCTTCTTTTCGTGGGAGTTATGGCCACCTCTGGTGTCAGAGTTAATTAAGCCACCTCTGGGAATCCCCACAGGCCTCCGCTATTTCAGACTTACGCTCCATTGGTGTAATTGCTGCAAGGCGTTCCAGTGCGAGGATAAACTAATAAATAAATAAATCTATACACAAAATATTATAAAGCTGAAGAGTTTGTTTGTTTGTTTGTTTGGACGCGCTTATCTCAGGAACTAACTGGTTGGAATTGAAAAAGTCTTCTTGTGTTGGATAGTCCATTTATCGAGGAAGGTTATAGGCTATATAACATCAGGCTACGACAAATAGCAGCGGAGCATAAATTAAAAGTGTTGCAAAAACGGGCAAAAATATTCCTTTTTGAGAGCTTCGGTTGCGTGCGCTGCGTAAACGGTTTAAGTTACGCAACAATAATTAATTAAGGGTATGTAGAGTAGGGTTGGCAGGGTAGGGTAGGTAGGGTAGATAGGTAGCCAGTTGACGGGAGCGAAGCCGCGTTGGACAGCTAGTTAACTATATAAGGATATATTTGGTACATTAATTGAGGCAAGGCCTCAGTTGGCTGCAAAAAAGATGGGGATCCTTGCAAAGGTGAGAAGGTACTTCACGCCTGAACAGCTGCTCAAATTGTAAAAAGCGCAAGTTCGGACATGCATGGAGTACTACTCTCACCTCTGGAAAGGATCTGCCAAATATCAACTCAATACACTTGAGTCGATTGACTTACGGGCCAAGAGGCTTATCGGCAACGATGCACTGGTCGCCTCAAAGCTCCAGAGCCTTGAACATCGACGCCAAGTGGCCAGTCTTTAGGTTTTTTATCGGTTACATTTCAGGGAGTGTGCGATGGAACTGCACAATCTGATACCTCCTAACCCTTTCCATCACCGGACAATAAGACGTAGGGCAATGCGTCACCGATACATGGTGGACATCCCACCCATACGTACAAAGCGTTTTGCGAATACTTTCATTGTGTGCACAGCTTAGGAGGGAATTCCCTGCCGGAGTCTTTTTCTTTCTTTTTCCTAATATCTACTTCTAGGCAAGCGTGCTTCACCGTCGATCACATCATCACTTACCATCAGGCGAGATAGTGGTCAAACGCGAGCCTATCGATAAATAAATAAATAAAAAACCATGATGGCAATCTTCAGGAACTGGTGATTCCAATTGTGTTTGCGCTTGTGATTCAAGAATCATTAAAGCAAAAGAAAATTAAGTCAGTGCTATGTCCAGTAGTAGGTACAGTCGGTCGACCTGGACACGTCTTTGGATGCACTATGAAAACCGCTCTTACTACGTAAATATAGCGCAGTCAAGATCAAAGTGTATACAGAGACGTGTGGTCAATTGTTCATGTCTATACCTATATGTTTACTGGCCGATATTTTATTCAAAAAAATAAACAATTATAATTAATATACGGTTCTCGTTCTCTTTTTAATAATATTATACATATAAACCTTCCTCTTGAATCACTATCTATTAAAAAACCACATCAAAATCCGTTGCGTAGTTTTAAAGATCTAAGCATACATAGGGACAGACAGTGGGCAGCGACTTTGTTTTATACTATGTAAGGATACGTCGCGGGATGCAGCACAGTAACAATATTTTATACACGCTGAAACTAGTCGTACTCACACCAAAATATGCTGGTCTAACCACCTTCATTGTTAGAAAGAGATAAGCGTATAAATTACCGGTATAACAATTGCAATTTTTACCGGTACTAATACTGGTAATTAGATAACGTTAACTGACTTATGGGTATCGTTATTAATATCGTTACTTTTTTATCGTTAACGTTACGGTAAATGGTAACGTTATAATAAAAATAACGGTAATTCGGTCCCTGTTCGCTAGAATCTCTTGCTAAAAGTCTTTATGAAAGATTGAATGATGAAATTGGATTGATCAATAAAAACAGGTCAAATAATAAAACCCTGAATTTGTGCGAATATAAATTTAGTTTTAAAGTTTACAAGTTTCCTAAACTTATATTGGAATGTAGTGAAAATGAAGAAAAAGCTAGAGATTTCTTAAACAAACTGGTTATTTTCTTTAATCAAACAGATGAAGAAGGCGTTGAGGATATTTTAAAAAGCGAAATAGAAGAGAACCAGCTCAATCAAACAAACTACCTTCAAGTTCAAACTGACGCAATATTTTCGAAATATCACGGTGAAATCCTGAAATGGTGGAAGCAACCAGAACAAGCACCGATTCTGACACGACAAAGCGACTTATTTCATAGGGCGAAAAACGATATTATTAAGGACGCACTGTTAAGTATTATAACTAAGATATATCAGAATAAAATAAAACCTGTTGATTATACATTCACAGAAGACGCAGTCAGCTCTTTGAACTTGCAGAACCAAAACTTGAATACTGTTATCATTACAGATAACAGTAGACTGACTGTTGTCAAAGTCATGTAACAATTCAAAAATAAAGACCATGTTGTATTAGATATTGAATATATCGTAAAACTTCCACGGAACGACCGTAATGCATTACTTAAAGAGTTGAGAAATGTCAATGAAGGCAAAGTTCTGTTATTAGTATGCGATGGAATACAAAAAGAGAAAAAAATATATTCTAGAAAACATTGCAAAAGCGGTTCATGACAAAAAAACTATTGTTATTACAAATCATATGTCTGTTAAAATATTACAAAAATATTTCCCAAATCCTCCAGTACATGATGAAAAGAATAGTCTTATTAATATGAGCGATGAATCACAGAAGAGTATCCTCGAGAAAGCCAGAGTGATATTTCAAAACAGAGTGGTAACATTGGATTTAATAGTCGATGCTAAATCAAAAATATATGTCAAAGGAGATGTTTTGAATAAAATAATCAGTGAATAAGCCATTGTAGTTGGTAAACTTATTATCAATAAGAATTATAATGAGATAAAACACTTGCATGTTGATAGACACGTTAGGAAGTCGGAAGATACTGTCGACATAGCTGTCAAAACTCTTAACAGTATACCAGATAACGTTGTTCTTGTAACAGCAGAGCCCGGAATGGGCAAATCAACGCTACTGACTCATTTATCGATTAAAACAAAGGAGCTCAAACCAGAAGTTTGGATTATAAGGATAAACTTATTGGAGTGCTCGAGAGAATTCAGCAAGTGGAATGAGGAGAAAACAGTTATCGATACATTAGAGTCTATAAAGTTTATGTGTCAAGTTATAGTTCACGATAAACTTGGCAAAGAAAATAATGTAGAAATTACCCTGATAGAAAAAGACAATGTTGTGTATATGACACATTGTACAGCGGAACCTCTGATTCAGTTTGAGTTAAATTTATTTCTACATTTTTATTGTGAGAGAGACATTATTTTTCTATTTGATGGTTACGATGAAATCTGTCCGCATTATACGGACGAGGTCATGGAATGTCTGAAATGTATCAAAAATGATCCTCGTAAGCAAAGAATGTGGATCACAAGTAGATCATATAACGAAGTTAAAAACAGATTGCAAAAAGAGTTTGGACTATCTTACGAAATACTTTATTTTACCGCGGAAGAAATGATAAAATTTTGTGAAACATTTTGGGAAATTAATTTAAGTTTAGAAAAACTAAACAGCGCGCTGCTCGAAAATATTAAGAAATTCATTGAGTACATGACGGCAATGGAAGATAAACAAATACCTCTTTCAAAGCCATTACTTGCTGTCTTTGAAATCGCAGCCTGTTATATGAATATTAAAATGACCAACGTATGTTACAAAAAATATGAAAATTATGCCAGCGGTGGAGTAATCTGTGATGCGAATCCGTTATTGCTGTACCTAACGGCGTTGTATGTCTTAGACAATATAAAAGATGTTGGTAAAAATTCTAGGGAATGGTATCTAGATTTGGATACTTTTAACGTCTAAAAAACATTTTTGGAAATTAAAATTAAAAGGCGGTATCAAGAGAAAAACGAAATGAACATACATAATCCTGATATTATTATGGTTTACGACAAGGAACTGACAGATTCCATTTCAAAACACAAAAAGTTAGGGGCATATGCCATTTTCAATGAATTCAGTCCGACGTTGTTCAGTGTGAAAGAGTTAGAAGAAATTAAAGATATGGTAGAAAACTTGGTAAAGGGTGAAGAGAAGACTGGCCTCATAGACAGTGTAGCAAACGGAATCCCGATATTTACACACATGACATTCACTGAATACTTTGCAGTTGAATATATATGTGATTGTTTGAAAATCGGAAGTGGTAGTGAAAAGTTGGATTATTTTTACATACTGTTTACAGAAAGAAGTTGGTACAATATTCGCAGAATTTTTGATCATAAAATAAAGATTGACGAGACACTGATGAACGTTTTGGAAAATAATATAGACGCGATATTCGATTGGCTAAAGAGTTCTTGGAATACGCGTCAATATGGTATAGAACGCCCTCATGTTACGGCATTAGTATACTCACCGCTCAACAAGTTAAATAATTTAGATTCGTTATTTTGTAAAACACTCAATTATGCTCAAAGCAATACTAAACTAACTGATTCTGACAAAAATATGTTCCAAATAGCAAAATTGCTATATAAAGAAAGATTAACCATTCACACGCCAAAACCGCGGGCTAGACACAAGATGTTTTTATTTTGGTGTAGCTGCAGTAGTTTACTTGATAATATGCTTTAAGAGTCAAGTGACCCACGCAAATTAAGAGACTTAAGCCACAAAAGTGACGGGGGCGCCTGACTACTCCATAGGTTCGCCGCGCGGACGCATGAGAGCATGGTTTCATTGCCCGTGGCGGCTTAGTGGACCTTGGGGTTTGCGTCGAAAAAATCGCCTAAAACGTGCCGAGACGGACGAAAAGCTCAAAAAACCGTATGTCAGTAGACGCATCGATAAATGCCGAGTATATGATTTTTTATTATATCCTACACTATGGTCTACCGTTTTCAAAAAACAAGCCGGAAAGTAGGCATCATCGTCAGATTAGTTTGATGGTTCCATTTTCATCATCATCATTATATCAACTGAAAAACGTCCACTTCTGGACAAAGGCCTGTCCCAAGCGTCACCACATTGACCGGTCCCGTGCGTCCTGCAACCAGCGGATCCCTGTAACCTTCACCAGGTCATCGGTCCACCTGGTGGGAGGCCTTCCAACGCAACGCCTGCCGGATCGCGGTCGCCACTCCAGCATCTTTCTGTCTCATCGGCCATCCGTTCTGCGAGCAATGTGCCCTACCCACTGCCACTTAAGTTTGGCAATTCTTCGGGCTGTGTCGGTTACCCTGGTTATCTTGCAGATCTCTACATTACATCACGCAAGGAAACACCGATCATAGCCCACTCCATTGCCCTTTGAGTGACTAAAAGCTTTCTGATGAGGCCCATTATAAGCGACCACGTCTCAGAGCCATATACGTTTTACAATGGTTCTCAATCATCTTTATAGCCCTTTGCTAAGAATAGTTACAGCACTGATAACAACATTTGTGCCACATGTTAAATTTAGTCTTGTTATACTTCTTTTTTTATCTTTGTATAGATTCTTTTGCCGATTGTTTTGTGAATGTGTGAACATTGTAGGCCTTCTAGATGCTAGTTAACATTTGTTATTTTTTTTATATAATATATAATCTTTTTATTTTTTTTGGTTTCTTACGATTTATTGTCGGGCCTACGTTGTCCCCGCAGTGTTGTAACATGGAAATATTGTAAAACCAAACCATTTTTTAAAAGAGTAACCATGGAGTTTCTTGCCGGTTCTTCTCCATAGGAAACGACCAACCCGAACCGTGCACCTTTTGTCGACGTTTTATAAGTGCCTATGTAGGCGTATGTGAAATAAAAATGTTTGATTTTGATAGTCGCTTGACTATTCGAGATATCTTATTCCATTGACATACTTATCAAGGAGTTCCAGAGGCCGTCTGTGGTCTTCTTCATCAGTTTCACTTCACTAAATGATACTATCTGAGTGCAAATGCTTACCATGTTATTGAAAATACCAAAATCGCTACATGTCTGCTATATTTGAGGAGTTTCCTCGATTTCCATGGTATCCCATCATCAGATTCTGGTGATAATGGGGCCACCTCTAGAGTATACCCTTTCACACAAAATAAAATATTTTGCACATCCGTCTATATATGTCGGAGTTATACCCAATCATAAATATATAAAAATAGAAACTTCCGAATTGAGAACCTCCATTTTGGGAAGTCAGTTAAAAATATTTGGGAATAAATATGTGAGTGAGGCAAGCATTCTTCCCTCACTCGCGTAGTCTGATGGGTCGGTACTCCGACACGACCAGGAAAAGTTACATCCGCAGTTGGTTCCGCAGTTGGTTCCGCAGGACCATATCATCTAAGAAATTCCTAATGGTAAACGCAAACGACACTTTGCCCATCCTGAGAATCGAACCCTGAACTGCTTAGCATTCCCGTTTGCAACCAATAGACTAACGGGGAAGTTTATTCAATATAAAACATGTTATCATCATAGGTAGCGCCTGTAACGAATGCGATAGCTGTGGGTCGTGTTCGTGATCACACTACATGGTTTGTTATTTGATGTTTTTAGGGTTCCGTACCCAATGGGTAAAAACGGGATCCATTTACTAAGACTCCACTGTCCGTCTGTCTGTCACCAGGCTGTATCTCATGAACCGTGATAGCTAGACTGTTGAAATTTTCACACATGGTGTATTTCTGTTGCCACTATAGCAACAAATACTAAAAACAGGATAAAATAAATATTTAAGTGGGGCTCCCATTCAACAAAAGTGATATTTTTGCCGTTTGTGCGATTATGGTACGGAACCATTCGTTCGCGAGTCCGACTCGCACTTGGCCGGTTTTTTAATTAACAGACGAATTAGCATTAATGAGAGTGAGTTTTAATATTATTACTTAATTATCTATTTAATAATTAAGGATGTAAGGATCGTAGCAGGTGGCGTTCTGTAGTTTCTGCCTACCCTAATGGGAAAAAGGTGTGAGTTTGAGTATGTATGTATCGGTACTTGGATAAATAAAAACAGCTGCACAGGTTGATGACTATTGATAGTTAAGGTTGCACTAGTCGATCATTCATCCATACAAACGTAGTCTGGCGATAACTCCACTGTCTGATGTATTTTCAAAATAAAAAGTGATATCAATTTGTACCATCATTATCTGGCCCTGTATGGGAACAAAACAGTATTTTTTTTTATTGAAAGTTATGAGCGTCGAAAGTTCCATATTTCAACACTAATTCTAACGCACCTTTGGGCGAAAATAAATACCATAAGAAGGAAAATTGCAAAACAGCCACCATACAGGGATAGATTAGTAGTTCAACAATGCAAATAATTTTACTTTGAAAATATACATTTAGTTGTTTTTTCATGATATCCATACTCTCAAAATTCTGTTTATACAAATTCGCGCGCTCGTTTTCGTCCTAAATCATCATCCATTTCGTTATTGTGTTTGCAAAAGTGTCTATTTGTACGCGAACTAGCTTCTTATTCCTCATCACAGCATCTATCTCTTTCGCGCGTGTTGTCGGATGAGATAGCAGGCATTTTATCCCCGCGCACAAAATAGTTGTTTTTTTTTTCTAGGGTACATCAATAGGATGGACCCTAATTTTATTACAATCTAGCCTTATAAATAGACTAATAAGTAATTTAATTGTAACCTAAACTATTAAATTGTCTTTACTAAGAATGTGTCCAATAGCACTTTTCTTATTTTCTCTATTAAGGCGAATACACTTCGTTCTTGTGTTCGTTTGGTAGCACTTTTGTACGTTACACTATTAACATTCACTAACACTAACTCGCTACGGTTTTGTTCTTTTTAGTCTTCTCACTATGTTTGTGTGGCCGAGAAGCTGGATTGCCTCGACGTTCACATGCTGATGAAGTCTCTTTTCATGAGCTTCTGCAAATTTCTGGATCGCTTTTCGATGAACTCAACTTTTAGGTCCCGATGGAGGTCATCACTTCGTATGTACCATGGTGCATTTACAATTTGCCCCTAACACTTTGTTCTGGTATCGTTGTAGAATTAATATATTGCTCTGGTTGGTGCAGCCCCATAGCTGAATACCATAAGTCCAAACTGGCATCAGAACTTGTTTGTATAGCAATAATTTATTTTGCACAGACAGCATGGAGTTTCTTCCAAGCAGCCAATACATTCTTTTATATTGGAGTTCGAGTGCTTCTTTTTTCTTCTTGACGTGGGCTTTCCAGTGTAACTTTGCGTCAAGGGTCATACCGAGATATTTAGCTGTATTCTCCTACGGGACTTGTTTATTATTAATATAAACTGGAAAATACTGATGTTTTTTGTTGGTAAAATCTATGTGAACAGATTTAGATTTATTAAGTTAAATCCTCCGTTTTTCGGTCCAGTCATAAACTTGATTAAAAGCCATTTGAACCTTTCCAACTGCTTCTTCGTGGCTGTTTCTTACAGCTGTTGTGGCTGTATCATCAGCAAAGGTCCCAATCGTGTTTTGCTCTAATTTAGGAATATCACAAGTATATTGTAGGTACAGGACCGGATCTAAAACACTTGCTTGCGGTACGCCTGCTTTTATTTGTTTCAGTTCTGAATAGATATCTTCTTGGCTTATTCTAAAGGCTCTGTTTAGAACGTAGGACTCAATTATATCTGCATAGGTAAAACTGCTGGAACCCAGACTTCTGAGGTGCTCAATGCACCTCGGAGGTGGACCGCAGCGACCACTGCTTCCGCTGTGGTCAGCCCGGTCACAAGGCCGGCTCGTGCAATGCCACGCCACACTGCTTCGTATGTGCGGCAGCTGGCAAGCCGGCCGATCACCCGGCCGGGAGTAAGATTTGCGCTTCAACCGCCAAGGCCAGAGGCAGGGGCAAGCCAGTCACCACCGCCGTCACCGCCGCAGCCGCCGCCACTGCCGCTGCCCCCACAGCCGTCGTCACCGCCGAAACCACCGTGGCAGGATCCTCACAGGGGACTCGGGAGGGAAATGAAATGGAGTGCCAATAACGGCCCCATTACGCCTCCTTCAGGCGAATATAAATCTTTGCGCCGCTGCTCAGGATCTTTTGCTCCAGAGCATGGCGCAGTGGTCGATTAACATCGCCGTGGTCGCTGAGTCGTACTTTTTCCCGCCCAGGGATGACTGGGTAGAGGACCTGAGCGGCTCAGTGACCCTAATTTCGTCGGCCGCCGCTCCCCCACCCTACCCCATCCCTCGAAGGTATCAAGAGAGGCCAGGGTTGCGTGGCAGCACGGTTTGGGGAGATAGTCGTGGTAGGGGTATATTTCTCCCCGAACCGAACTCTCGCCGAGTTCGACAACTCCCTTGCGGAGTTAAAATACGTCGTCGTCGGGTACTGCTCCCTTCCTGTGCTCGTCCTCGGGGACTTCAATGCCAAGAATGTGGCTTGGGATGCCCGGTATACGGACACACGGGGCAGGATGGTGGAAGATTGGGCTCTGGAGACAGGCCTGGTCGTCCTAAACCGGGGTTCTGTCCCCACGTGTGTGCGGATGCAGGGCGAATCGGTGGTGGACATTTCATTCGCCAGCCCTGCCCTGTCACCACGAGTCGTCGACTGGCGCGTCATGGAGGAGGTGGAGACCTATTCCGACCACCGGTATATTCGGTTCGACGTCTCCGCCCAGACCTCGAGCGCGCCGGTCCGACAGAACCCCAGTGGTCAGCGGTGGGCGCTGAAGCAGCTGGACCGGGAGCTCCTCCTAAAAGCCTCGATCGTGCAGGCCTGGGTGTAATCACCGGACAGGCCTGCTGACATCAATGACGAGGCGGGGTGGTTCCGGGAGGCCATGTCCGAGATATGTGACGTAGCAATGCCCCGGGTCCAGCCAGGACGCGCCCAGCGCCAGGTGTACTGGTGGTCGGTCGCCGGAGCTTACGGCTCTGCGCCAGGCGTGTGTTGCTGCGCGACGCCGGTACTCCAGGCACCACAGGCTCCGTAGTCGTCCTGGCTAGTGGTGCGAGGAGGCGAAACGCCGGGGCGAAACACCGTTGCCGCGACAAATCACGGCTCGGCGGACAATCCCACCGCACTATTCCTAAACCACTGCAACTCCTGGAAGCCAGAATCAACAGTGGCGACCACCAGAAAAGCGCCGAGGCAATGAAGCTCGATGTAGTCCCGGAGAATGAATTTAACTTTCTTGGATCCCGCAATGAAATTAATCCGAAAAGAAAATGGAGGAGTAAGAAATATACAAATTTCTCCATATCAAGCAGGAGACAGAACAAACAAGACCAATAGGCACAAAGGGTCGTTTAGCTAGCCTAAGCCTAGCACCACGGATAAAAATTAGCATTAATATTAATGGGTCCTAACATTGTGAGCTGTTATATTTGATTCCAATAATAGGTATGGCAAAAGCGCTTGAACGCACGGAAATTTGTTCCAGTTTCCACAAGGTCCGTATAGTAAACAGCTCCTGATACAGCCTGTACATTATTCAACATAGTATTGCGTTCATTCTGCCAAAGAATACATTCCCAAAAGATATGATGTGCAGATTGTACATATTCGCAGTCAGGTGTAGAACACTGACATAATGGCGAGGCAACAAGCATGAAGGAAAATAATTTACTTTTAAAGTTACCATGCCCTGTGAGAAATTGGGCAACACAGTGATACACCTCCAGCCACGTCCTGGCCAACCGCACGCGAACGGATGGAAAGAATTGGTGGAGGTGTCGGCCCTTGATGGAATTATCCCACCTACATTGCCATTCGGATAAAAGTTCCTCCCAGACGTCAATATGTGTTTTAAATAATGTAGAGATTTTGGCACGGTCACTCCGCGTTAAAGAGTCCGCGTCCATGGTCTCTTTTGCGGAATAGTACATTGCAGCACGTCGCTGCACTTCAAGGTCGAGCGGAAGTACGCCAGCAAGTACCGGTAAGGCCTCAGTACTAACCGTCCTGTATGCTTTGCATAAGAATATCAAAGACAAAAGCTGACCCTGAAGTAATTTACGTCGTACCGCCCCTATTGTGGCCCTATCAGCCCAAACAGGCGCCCCATAGCAGATACAACCCAAGTAAGTAGCCCCATAAATAGTCTTTAAAGTCAAAAAAGACAGACCCCACGTAGATTTAGATATTCTCGTTAAGGCATAGAAGTTCTTTTTTGCTTTTTCACCGACGATTTTAATATGATCTATAAATGCAAAATTCCTTTCTAACACTAGACCAAGATAGCACACGCTCGGCGGACAGAGCTCCGGCAGGATCTCATGGTGACATGGAGAGAGCGACTGTCGCAACCCAACGCTGGGCACGGCACAATTGAGGCGATAAGGCCCCTCTTTGAGGAGTGGCTTGAGAGGCGCCATGGCATCCTCACCTTCCGCCTGACGCAGGTCCTCAACGAACATAGCTGTTTCGGGAGGTTCCTGTTCAGGATAAGGTGGGAGGAAACGCCCGGGTGTCACCATTGTGTGGATCGCCCGGAGGACACGGTGGAGCATACGGTGGAGGTATGCCCCGCTTGGGCGGAGCACCGCCGTGTCCTCGTGGAGGCGATCGGCGGTGGTGACCTCTCGCGTCCGGCCCTGGTTCAGGCCATGCTGCGGAACGAGAGGACATGGGAAGCTGTCATCTCCTTCTGCGAAGCAGTAATGCTCGCGAAAGAGGAAGCGGAACGCGTGAGGGAGACGCAACGGAGACGCCATTACTCCCCCAGCCACCGCGACGGCGCGTTGTGTTCCACGCGCGCCTCAAAGAGATGTCAGCAAAACTGACGGGGTCCGCTAGGGCCGATGCCTGTCTGGGTCGCGAATAAATTTGAAAAAGATTTACCGCGGCCCTGCTCAAGCAACTGAAGGAACTCGAGTGGGTTTTAGTCAGTAAAAGTCTGACACGCCCTCCCGCTTCACCCAGAGCGGGCGAAGTCACTGGATGATTTCCCAAACAAAAAAAAACAAAGGACTCAAGTATATCTGCAAAGTGCTTCGGTAACAGGCTCTTCAGTTTATGTATGAGGCCTTCATGCCATACTTTGTCAAACGCTTGCGCTACGTCTAGGAATACAGTAGAACATACTTTCTTATCTTCAAGGGCGTTTTCCGTTTGTTGTTTTTCGTTTTTCCGAGTGTTTTTCGTTTTTCTCGGAAACCAAACTGTTGCTCTGGTATTATGTTCTCGCTATCTATTATAGGTTTAAGTCGTCTGAGTAACAGCTTTTCAAATAGCTTGGATATTATTGGTAGCAAGGAAAGAGGCCTATAGGATGATGTTTCTTGAGCCGGTTTATCTGGCTTAGCTATCATTATTACTTCAGCCACCTTCCATAAGTCTGGTACATATTTAAGCCATAGTGCGGCATTGATAAGGGTCATTAATTTAACCAGATCCTTTTTCGGTAGGTTATGAAGTACTTCTCCTGTAATTAAATCGTACCCTGGTGATTTTCTTGTGCTTATATTGTGTTTTATTTCTCGTGCGACTTCTCTTGGTGTTACTAATTTTATGGTAACTTCATTTTCCGATGTCCACCATATTAAGCAAAGTGTGATGATGATGATTTGGTTGAAAGATATTTTCTAGGTGCTCTGCAAACCTCATCGCTTTTTGCTCGTTAGTTACTGCCCATTGCCCGTTTTCACATTTGGTAGGTGGGATTTGGGTAATCGGCCTTTTTAAGTGCTTAGTGGCCTTTTAAAGAGAGTAGTCTGTCTTGTAGTCGTTACTTAGGCTCTGAAGATAGGTTTTGGTTGACACGTCTTTGAAGTCTTGGATTAGTCTTCTTACTTTTTTTGTAAGATAATTAAATTTTCGTTTGTCTTCAGGGCACCTAGATTGATGCCACGTTTTTCTCTGTTTTCTTTTGTCCATATGACATGCTTGATTCTGAGCGGGTAAGTATTTCCTTTCGTCCTCTTGTTGAAGTCAGGTGTATTTTCCCACGCTGCTTGCTGGATATAAATTATGAACTTTTCTACTTCGGCGTTTAGATGTTCGGGTGTTTTTAGTGGAACTTTGAGGTCTATTTGATCATTCAATCTGGTCTTAAAGCTCTCCCAGTCTGTACACTTATTAACAAGAGTGGGCCTGTTTTCTTTATAAAAAATGGTTTCGCTAATTTCTAGATATATTGCAGAGTGATCTGAGTTCATGTCATAGCTTTGTTCCGTTTTTATATAACTAGTTGATAGATCCTTGGTTATAAACAAAATCTATTAAGTCCGGTATTTTATTTTGATCTGTTAGCCAGTAGGTGGGCTTGCCAGTTGATATGACATCACATTTCAGCTCTTTTATGGCATTTAGTAGTTCTTTGCCTTTAGTAGTTGTTAGTCTGGAGCCCCAATACGTATTTTTAGCATTGAAATCACCTCCTAAGATAAATCGGGTTCTAAAGCAAGTTAGAAAGTTGGGGCTGGTCTGTGTTAGCAAACTTACGCTTTGAGCTGTCAGCGACAAGCCCTGTAGGGCTTGGCTTTGTCGATGCAGTCCTACCTTGCCTGGCTCCTTCAGAGCCGGCAAGGTGGCGTGGTCTTGAGGGAGAGCGCTACGGTCGTGTAGATCCTCAAGGCAAGTGCGGTGATTTTCCTTCTCGTGGTTGCCGCCCTGTTATTGGTCTAATTCCCTCTGAAATAGACGTAACTGAAATCACCGGGCGACGTATCACAGGGGTGGCGAGGTCATGCCCCTGGGTGTCCACCATTGAACAAAGAAAATGTTGGATAGCAATGACCTCCCGCGTGTTTGTGGTGTGAGTTGGTGTCGTGCAGTCTCGTGAGCAACTGATGGGGGAGGGCTATATCTCTCGGCTAATCCCTGGTGCTACCGTAGCATCGCCACTTGGGCACTCCATGGAGGGTGGGGAAAGTCGAGAGATGAAATTTATATCGGGATTTTTAAATGGATTTTATTTCAAGAAAAAACCACAAGGCGAAAGGACCGGCGAAAGTTGGGACTGCGCTCCAAAAGGCGGGAACGGCGAAAGCTGGGACTGCACACCAGACGGCGGGACCGGCGCAAGCCGAGACTGCATTTTCCATAGCAGGAACGTCCAGAGGCGAGACTGCAGTGGGATCGTCTCGAGGTGGGGCTGCGGCGGGACTGTCAAATGACGGTACTGCTGCGGCACTGCCGAGGGTCGGCACTGCTGCGGGACCGTTGAAGGGCGGAACTGCACACCAGACGGCGGGACCGGCGCAAGCCGGGACTGCATTTTCCGTAGCAGGAGCGCCCGGAGGCGAGACTGCAGTGGGGTCGTCTCGAAGTGGGGCTGCGGTGGGACTGTCAAATGACGGTACTGTTGCGGCACTGCCGAGGGCCGGCACTACTGCGGGACCACCTAAGGGCGAAACTGCAAACCAGCCCACCGGGCACAAAGGTGCTGCCAAAACTGGCGCGACACGTGACCCTTGTGTCGGTGGTCGAATGACCTCGGACCTTGGGGCCCCGGACGCGACCGGCAAAGACAGCACCTCGTCGTCTCCCGGCGGCCGGCATGAACCAGGCTGGCTTCCGGTTGGACGATCTGGGGCGCGCAGAAAGAAGCGCCAAAAGCTGAGACAGCAGGCGGCTCTAGAGGGGACTCCTACGGAGGGCCCATCAAAGAGACCGCGTGCTGCTCTCAGCGGCGACAGCGGGGACATGGCGGCCAAGAGGATGAAGACCCAAGGGCAATCATCCTCAACCGGATCCTTTAGGGATGCGGTGGCGACTGTGAAACTCGCTGTCATCACAGTCAGGTACCCGGAGGAGTACTTGAGGGTGGAGGACTTGGTGCCAATCCAGGAGCTCATAATTGAGAAACTGGAAGTGGCGCCGGATCCTCTGCCTGTTTTAACGGTTGCTGCCGGAGTTGTCGCAGCTGCAGTTCATGTATCCTGCGACAACTCTGATGCAGCTAGCTGGTTTCGGGGGGCCATCCACAATGTGGAACTTGGCTCCTTGAAACTCAAGGTTGTTGACGCCAAGGACCTTCCAAAGCCAGTCAAAATGGCATGGAAGAGTCGCAACTTGGCGTTGCAGGACTCTGCCCGGGCCATTCGACTGCTCCAGCGGCTTAACCCTGCCTTGAGGACGAGCGACTGGAAGGTCGTGAATACTCTCACAGAGCAGACCGGCATCCGTCGTATCGTCCTCATGGACGGGGTGTCCGCTGGGGTTATCAAGGCCGCGGGCTACTATCTTCCAGGAGGAATTGAACGGTACTCGTTCAAGCTCCTGGAAGAAGATAAGGGAGAGGCACCCACTGCGGAAGCAGAGGCGGAACCCTCCGAGGATGGACTACACCGACGTGAGGAGGCCATCGAGGAAATCTCTGCTTACGGCGCATCGCAGGAGGCAGAGATTGGGGCCAGGGCGTCAGAGGCAGACCACGAGGATGTCATCCTCGGGGACTTCGACACCCTGGGGATTCAGTCGCCGATTGCTCCTGAGGAGAGCCAGGCGATGGAGGAGGAGCCTCAAAACTAAGGCCCTCCTATATTGACACAGGCCCATCAAATCATCCAAGATGGAGGGACTAAGGCGTGTACAAATTAATTTGCATCATTGCAGAGCCGCTACTGCCCTTCTGGCTCGGCAACTGAAGCTTAACACATTTGACGTTGCCTTGATACAGGAACCTTATCTGTATAAGGGGACTATAAAAGGCTTAGATGGGACAGGAGGCATGGTGCTCTATTACTGTCCAACTAATGACGCGAGGACTTGCATCTATATCAGGGGCGGTATAGAGGCAATGCCCTTACGTACTTTCTGTTACAGGGATCTCACAACAACTCTGATCCAAGTGGGGATGGGCACAGAGAAAAGGAAAATTATCCTTGCCTCTGCCTACCTCCCATATGAACAAAAGGAACCAGTAACACCACTAATCAGAAGACTGGTTGACTACGGCAACCAAGAAAACCTCGACCTGATACTTGGCTGCGATGCGAATGCACACCATGTCGTTTGGGGCAGCTCAGATGTCAACAAACGAGGGGAGGATTTGTTGGACTTTGTGGTAAGCTCTTCTTTACAAATCCTTAACGCAGGCAATAAACCTACTTTCAGGACCTCGGCGAGAACTGAAGTTATTGACCTGACACTGGCTTCAAACAAGGTCAGCGCTTACATCGAGAATTGGCATGTATCGGATGAAATCTCTCTGTCTGACCATAATTATATATGCTTTAGGTTTAGGACGGCGGCAGAAGCCGAAACTAGACGAAGGAGAAACCCAAGACATACAAATTGGGACTCGTACAGGAGGGACCTAAAAGTAAATCTAGGGAGCCCTAAAGGTAAGCTCAATTCCATACTAGATATAGAATTTGAAGCTGATAGAATCAAGATGGGCACCATCGGTGCATGGGTAGATAACTGCCCAGAGAAAAAGGCCTTTTGCAAAAAGGTACCATGGTGGACTCCTGAACTAGCTAAAATACGTCAGGAAACACGACAGGCCTTCAATAATGCAAAAAACAGGAAAAATTTCTCTGACTATCATAGCATGCTGACGCGGTATAAGATGGCGGTACGCAAGGCCAAAAGAACTAGTTGGCGGCAGCATTGCACCTCCATCGAAGCTCAGCCAAATGGAATGAGGTTGTGCAAAGCGATTTCCATGACTAAGACAAACCCACTATCATCTGTAAAGAATGAGAATGGGTATCTAACGGAAACTGGACAGGACACTCTGGGCGTGATGTTTAGAACTCACTTCCCGGAATGTATACTGCGCGACAGCGATGAAGAGGATCCAGTCACAAGGGACGAGCTCACAAGGCACACGTCCAAAAATAACTGGCTCACGGCAAAGAAAGTGGTAGATGAAAATAAACTGAAGCTTGCCATAGCGGGCTTCCAGCCTCTCAAATCCCCTGGTCCGGATGGAATCTACCCAATACTATTGCAAGAAGGGGCATCTGTTTTGATACCTCATTTGAGTAAGCTCTACAGAGCCTGCATAGCCTTTGGGTACGTACCCAAGGCATGGAGGGACGTCAAAGTCACCTTTATACCGAAGGTGGGAAGGCCGACTTACGAAGAAGCTAAAGCTTACAGGCCAATTAGTCTATCATCCTTTCTCTTAAAAGCTCTGGAGAAACTGGTAGACAGGTACCTAAGAGAGGGACCACTTAAAAACTTCCCTCTACATAAACTACAGTGCGCCTACAGTCCTGGTAAATCTACAGAAACGGCATTGCACTATGTTGCGAGTCGAGCCGAGGCTGCGCTAGAGGGACAAGAGATCTGTGTCGGGACTTTCCTCAACATAGAATGAGCCTTCGACAAGACAACATTTGAGTCCATACGCATCGCTGCAAAGGAACATGGCATCAATGATACCACGTGCAACTGGATTGACTATATGCTGAGAAGCAGAATAGTCAGATCGGAACTGATGGGAGACAGACTTAGTGCAAAAACAACAAGAGGTTGTCCGCAGGGTGGAGTGCTGTCACCATTATTGTGGTGCTTGGTAGTAGACTCGCTACTTACCAAGCTCAATACTGGACCATTCTACACAGTAGGCTATGCAGATGACATAGCTATAATGGTTAATGGTAAATTCCCGAACATAGTCTCTGGATTATTACAACAGGCATTGAGGATGACAGAGGAATGGTGTACAAAGAACCACCTCTCTATCAACCCAAGCAAAGCAGTCATTGTTCCATTCACGAGGAAGAGACAATTAGGAAACCTAGGAGAGCTCTCCCTCAATGGAATAAAGCTGCCCTGGTCTACCGAAGTAAAATATCTGGGTGTAACGCTTGATAGAGAACTCAGGTGGAAAACTCATGTGGAAAATATTACGACGAAAGCCCTACGAGTGTTCGGCATGTGTCGTTCCACCTACGGTAAAACTTGGGGGTTAAAGCCCAAAGTGATACGATGGCTGTACCGGACAATGATAATACCTATTATCACATACGGCAGCATAGTGTGGTGGCCCAGAACAAAGCTTGCCTCGTGCAAAGCGCCACTCACCAAATTACAAAGAACAGTGTGTCTAGGCATCACGGGTGCTTTCAGGACAACACCTACGGCAGCGATTGAGAGATACCTCAATATCCCTCCTCTGCATATGATGGTTGAATTCGAGGCAAGGAAGACATTACATCGACTTGCTGTGGCTGGACTATGGGATGCCTCTAAGCCTAGGACCAACCATACAAAGTTTGACGGGAATGAAGGCCTGGATCGGGTAACAAGCATGTTATCCGATAAAATGCAAACTATGTTTGTGTTTGAAAGGTCTTTCAAGGTCCAAATCCCTACAATAGAGGACTGGACGAAGGGAATCGATCCACCAGAACAAGACAGTCTGGTGTGGTACACTGATGGATCCAAAATGGAATCAGGTACAGGGGCGGGAATATACGCAAAAGGTTACAAATGTAGCAAAAGCCTAGGGAAAATGGCAACTGTATTCCAAGCGGAAACTTATGCCATAATAACCTGTGCTCAAGAGAATATAGATAGAGGAACCAGAGGTAAATCCATACATATTCTTAGTGACAGTCAGGCTGCAATCAAAGCCATGGCATCCTACAAAGTGGACTCCGGACTTATTCTGGATGCTGTCCAAACCCTAAACAGGCTTGGGAAGCACAACAGGGTAAGATTGATGTGGATCCCTGGGCACAAAGGAATCCATGGTAACGAAATGGCAGATGAACTGGCAAGAGAGGGCTCAGCAAATGACTTTGTGGGTCCAGAACCATGTGTAGGCATCTCGACGTGCCTCGTAAAGGCCGCATTTAGGGAGTTTGCAGATCACAGACAGCGAACTCATTGGCAATCTAGCACCGGTCTACAACACTCCAAGAAATTCCTAGGCTCTACGTTCAAAGCCCGGGAATGCATTTGGAACATGAGCAGGGGGCAAATCCGCTACCTGCTTGGGGCCTTTACTGGGCACTTTGGCACCAACGACATGCTCATGAAGATGGGTTTAACCGCGACACCCATGTGCAGGTTGTGTGGGGAACATACGGAACGCATGGAGCACCTTCTTTGCACATGCGATGCACTGGCTGGTAAGCGAATGAGTCTCTTAGGGGTTGGATATCCAAGACCAGAAGACTATAGGCTCATATCTCCCAGTCTCGTTGTAAAATTCATGAAAAGAGTTTTCAACGAGATTGGGGAGGAGTAAGGTATCTAGGGGACCACAATAGATCCCAATGGGTCGAAGTGTCCGAGTTATTTCTCGGCCCCTCCACAAGATAAGATAAGATAAGTTAGAAAGTTCATATAGTGGTCCTTTTTTATCACATACCGTGGTGAACGGATAGATGATAAAAGATGGCAGATACTGTTACAGGATATTTTTTGGTTTGTAGACAAATCGCCACTGCTTGGATGTTCTTCCCTTCGTGTTTAAACTCTTCAAACTGCTGTAGGTTTTTTTTTACTACAGTGGCACTACCACCTCTTGCAGAATTGTCTGGGTGAAGTGCATGGTATATTTTTTACCCTTTAAACTTAATGTGAGAATGCTTTTTGAAGTGAGTTTCTGATATTAGGAACACATCAATCTTTTCTATGTCTAATACTACTTGTAACTCGTTCTGATGTTTTTGTAACCCATTTGAGTTCCACGCCATAATTCTTAGTGTAGTATTCATTTTTGTGGCTTAGAAGTAGCAGCTTTGTTGCTATTTTAATTTTTTATCAATCTTTCGTCGAATGAAGACATTAACTTTAAGATTTCATCTAACTTTTTGTCACTGTTCATATCAACCAAAGGCGCCTTGGCTATGCCTCTTGTAGCTACTTGGGCAAAAGAGACGTTTTTAGTTGTAGTGCTTTGCCTTCGTTTGTACTGGGTGGGAACTTCGATTCTTCCATTGTAGGTGTATTTAGTTGCGGGGCAGTACTATTGCCTTTCGATTTATTGTTTCTAATCTGCTGGATTTCTTTGGCTACGATAAATCTTCTGTAGTTAGCTGGATGTGGCGCTCCACAGTGAACGCACTTTGGCTTCTCGTCTTTTGGTTTTCTGCAATCAATCAAATAGTTCGTTTCGTCGACTAGGGCAACCTTAAGAATAGGATCTAGTAGACAAAGTGTATTTTTTTCAGCGATGTAGCTGCGATGGAGATGGTTGAAATGCCAGAATGTAAGGGACTACGAGATAATTCAATAGTGTTTGATAATCACATACATTTATGACATTTTACCTGATTAGACGGTCTGTGCCAACTTCTTAAAATGTACCTTTCTGAATGTGACTAATTCTGTATTTGTCCATTTCTTGTTACGCCCAGTAAATCCCGCGCCTGTTTTTGGCAATTTCGTGTTATGACTATCTCCAGTACAGTGAGAGCAAAAATACTAATAATATTCAGGTTTTTCAAACAAAATTAAGTAGGCTTAAATATCTAGTGAATCATTGAATTTCTTTGAAATGCTGGTCACTAAAGAAGTTGTCACAGACCGCCTAATCGATGATAGCAAATTTTATTAAAGTTTTTATAATATTTGCATATTTTTGTTTTTAAACCTTTTTCATTTTTATTATCTAACAAATTAAAGAGTTTTGAGTGTGATGATGACATCATAAAAAGTTTTAACCGCCTTTCCTAAAAGGAGGAGGTTCTATGTTCAACTTCTTTGTAAAAAAGTTTTTTATTTTCACTTTTTTGTTGTACCTACCTATTAGGCAATTAGTTAACCTTTATTCGCATAATATCAGATTCTCAAAATAGAAAGTAAGGTACCTATAATTCCAGAATCGATTACCCGAATATCATGAAACTGAACGTAACCGGTGAAGTGAGAGTGTGCCAAGGTAAACTGTACACATATACGTAAGCCTTATTTAAAAAAATTAAACATTTTGACTTTACCTTGCCTTTATATTTTAGAAAATGCCATGTTCTTGAGAGCTAATCCGCATTTATTTTCTCGCATGGCAGATCAATTTCCTAGGAACAGACGAGACAATACTCAAATTTGTCAACATCAGCACAAAACGGCACTTGTGCGTAGAAGTGTCTTTTGCATGGCTCCAGAAATTTACAATAAATTTCCTAAAAGCTGGAAGCAGTTGAATGATCTAGCATTCAAAAAAAAGGTTAAAGATTTCTTAGCAGATAAGGCGTATTATAATATAAATGAGTTTTTGAATGAAAAATTTAATATTTTGTTGTACTAATTTATGTTTTATATTTTTGACATTTTTAAAATGTAATTCTGGACTTGTAATTTTTTTTTATCTGGTATGTTATTTTTATGTTGACATTTTTATGTTTTATTCTGACATTCTAGAACGATAATTTTTAATTGCATTTTTATTATAATTTTTAATAATTTGGCTCAATGTATGACAAAGTTGAATATTTTATTATTATGATTTAATTTAATATTTTGACATTTTTAATATTTCTATTTTGACATTCTAGAATGTTAATTTTAACATTTACATGACATTTTAAAATAATTTGAGTATACGACATGATATTTTAGATTTATTATTTTGATTTGTATTGATTTCTATTATTAATATTTGCATGCCATTATCTAAGGCAAACATGACGCGCTGTATTTTTTAAAATTTTAACATGCCTTACATATTGACAATTATTTGTTGTGTGTACTGTACTCATGTTTGAGCAAATAAATGATTACTTACTTACTTACTTACAGTGCGCGTAGACATGCGATTGCAACAGTCTGATGACGAGTATTACTTGTAGCAACAAGGAGTACCGTGTTTCCCAGTTAATGGGTGCCTAGTGTGTTGTCAAACAAGCTATGTGTAAAACGGAGCTGTATCCGGCTCTGTGTAAAATAGAGCTGTTGTGTTCTAATTGATATGCTTTTACATTTTAGAGGATAATTGGTGCCATTGTTTAGCCAACGCACGGTACATGTGTAGGTACTTTTAATACTTTGTACATGTACGTAGTATAGTATGTAGTGATTCTGGGTGCATTGTCCTCACACATATGAATTTATTAATGTATGTACTTATGTACCTAAATATTGTAAAAAAACTTTTTTTTTTTAAAAGAGTAAGTATTCTTGTGCGTTCTTCTCCATAACAAGCTACTTTCCGAATGCACGGTAGAATCAATTTTTATTCCTTTTAATTTTTTATGTATTAACGTTCAAAAGTGCCGCTTGGTGGCCTAGTTGAAATAAAATATATTTGTTTGTGGAACGCCTGTTTCAAGCGCGCACCAATCAGAGAATTTCTGATCAGCACGTTCCGCCTGCTGGCGACCACGAAGATATGATGAAAACCAATCCCATGCAAAAGAAGAAACCCCAATTTGAGACAGAATGGCCAGGAGAATGTCGTGATCCACGGCATTAAAAGCATTGGAGAGATCTATTAAAACCAACACCGTTAACCTCGAACTCTGGAAGCCGTTCGTGACGTCTTCAGTAACTTTAAGCAGGGCTGTGGCTGTTATACTTACTTGGCTACTATTACTTATTGTTATAATTAGCTATTCCTAGAAATGTCCGCAGTTCGTTGATGTTGCTGGGGCATTTTGTATCCAGAATAACGTTTTCCTTGTTTCTATTTTTGTGAAGTCCATTCATATCAATGGTGTGACCCAAATATTCGATTCACTCTTAAAAAAAGTGACATTTATCCTTATTGAATCAATTTTTTTTCTTGGGGTTTTTGTAATACCCAGCGTAGTCTTAAAAGAAGTTGTTCTTCTGAATGTCCTTGAATTAATATATCATCTAAAAACATTTACTCCAGCTACTCCTTGAAACAAACTTTCCATAAACTTTAGCCATATATTCGGGGCAACCTTGATGAAAACATAAGTCTATTTTCTTTAAATGTTCCTCTGTGTGTGCTTAATGTTTGCATCATAGCGCTCTCCTCGTCCGTAATCATGTTTAGGTAAGCTTGACAGATATCAAGTATGCAAAATATTTGACCTGTGTTCATCTCTACCAGAATATCCTCTATGATTGGAATAAGATACTGTTCATCCCGTATCACTTTATTTAAGGTGACTTTATAATCCGCACATAAGCGTATATTGGTATATTTGGTTTGACAATCAGAACCACTGGTGTTCCCCACTCGGAGCTATCAACTTTTGTAATTACCCTTTAATCGCAGAGTCGTACTATTTCATCATCAACTTTATTTTGAAGAGCATATGGTATACGTCTAGGCTTAACAAAAATTGGCGATGCCTCTTCCTTTAAAGTCAAATGAACTTTGTAATCAGGTATGCACCCAAGGGAGCCATCAAATACCTTCGAGTATTCAGAAAGTAGCTTATCCAGTTTTGGATGTTCTTTAACTACGTTTTTTTTGCCAGATCCAAGTTGAGAGTCAAGACCGAGGATACGGTCAACGTCTTGTTTGATAATGTATAATTTTCCCTCAAATGTTCGGTCATTGTATTTATATGTAACGAATGCCATTCCGAGTGGTGCGAAGATTTGTCCTGTATAATATGTTCTCATCGTGATGTTAGTTTTGTAAATCTTGCATCCAGTCTTTAATGTTTTAAAATCTTTGTGAGAGATAGATGACAGAGCAACTCCTTCTGTATTTACTTACATTTTCAGTTTCGAGTCATTAATGCGTACATTTATCATAAATTTGTCTGTGTTGTTGGATCGTTTTATATTCATATACCAGGGGGTGGTGTCATCAACTATATTTGAGGAGTGGTCCGTAATGTTCGTGTCCTACAGCTCGTGCTCCGGCTCCAGTTGGTTGAGTGTTGGTTGTAAGCAGACGCGAGCAAGGTGACCAACTCTTTTGCATTTGTTGCACGTATCCTTAATGTTGTGAAACCTGCCTGCTTGATGATCAGGGACTTGGATCGTAAGTCCTTAGGGACTTGGCGTTTTAGTTATGGTTAGAGGTTTATACTCTTGCTTTTGACTGTGTTTTATGAGGTCAGCTTGAACAGTTTCCCTATTAGGTCGTGAACCTTGGTTTGAGGAGTGGGCTGCTGGTGACATATAGTTGAGTAGACTGTCAGATTTTGCTAGTTCAATCGTGGTTGTTTTATTAATTAAGTCAGAATAATTTGTCACCATTTTTTCCTGTAGTATTTTGGTTCGAATATCGGTGTCATTTAATCCTCTAATAAATTGTAAGGTAAGACAATTATCACAGATTGACTTCATACAATAATTGCACGTGAACTCGCAACCTTTTGATATTTTTTTAAAATCTGACGAGTATGACATAACTGTCTCGTCAGAGCGCGAGTCGCGAAAAAAATTATGTTGACGAGCCCAAATGCTCGGTTTTGGATCTATATAGTGTTGTAATTGTTTCTTGGGCGGTGGCCCGTATATATTTTTATTTAGAGCTGGCCTAGCATTTGTGTTGTCTGTGGACAGGCTTTGCCTTAATCATGGTCCTATATATATTAGCAATGGTTAGGGCTGTGTTGTGTCATGCTGTGATGAATGAGTGGTATGAACATGGTGTTCACCGGAGTATAATATTCTTGTAGGTTGGGCCAATCTCAATGAAGAGTTGCGGATGGCCCTATAATTATGCTTAGTCTATGGAAAGCCATGTGTATGATAGGATATATTTATAGAGTTTTAGGAACACGAGTTTAATTTAAATTTTCTTTATAAGATGTGATTTTTGTTCTGTAACTTCAGGAGGTGTGAAGTTGGGGCTTACTGTTGAGTAGGGGCCGACTGTTAAGTCGGGACCGTCTGTTCGGCTAAATCTGAGGCCAACCGTCCGAGGCAGGGCTTCTAGGTGTTGAGTTGGCTGACTGCACTGCGACCCTGCCGAGTGACAGGCCTTCTGTTTTTATATTTTTTATTTTGTTTTCCACCCTCAAATAAAAAATATTTTATGAAAAAATCATCTATGAGTTTGACCAGCCAACTGCAACCAACGACCCTATAAATAACCTTTACCAATTTTACTTTCAAATTGTGATGTGTTTTGGGAAATTAGCAGAATAAACCACTTATATACTGGTATTTTGCGCTTTATTTTTTTTCCGATCACCGATCGTACCTTACAGTAAAGCTAAAGAGTGTGATAGGGAATCACACTCTTTAGCTTTACTGTAAGGTCGGAGTCTGTATTTCTTGATAGCTACAATCTAGGGTTCATTAAGTCGATTACATCACCAACGTAATAACTTACCATCAGGTGAGATGGTGGTCAAACGCAAGCTTATCGTAAATAGTAAAAAATCCTACTGTTCACTTCCGTTTGTTTCAGTTTATCGTGTGACGGTGGGGCAAGTGCCTTAATTAGTAACTAAATCCATTTTATCCTCGTTGTTATCACGTTTCGTATGCTTGTTATTCAAAAACTTACAGCAGTACAGTGCGTACGTGGCTACCAATTACGTATTCGTTCCATGCCTATTATATTTTGAAGATGAAGTTTTTACATATTCTATTGATACTGTTCATATTATGTTCTTTTACAGGTAAGTTTATAGTAAGTTCTCTCTTATAACAAACTTTTACTCTTAAACAATCTTCTCTTGCTTTGTCCTTCTCATACTTCTGATTTTATTCATTCTTCCTTTCATATTCAGTCCATGCTTCCTTTCATATTCAGTCCATTCTTCTCTGGAATGCGCTATCTCTCGATATCCGGACGGCCACCAGTTAATATGCATTTAAGCGAAAGTTGCGGCATTACTTTCTACATCAATAGCAGAGTCGTCTCAATCACCTTTCTATCACTTTTATATATATATATATATTTGTTATAGGAAATAGTTGTTTCTATTTTTTATGCACCTGCCATGTTATCTCTACACCACCCTTGGTTGACTGATAGAGAATGCCTCAGGCATTTAGTCCGCCTATGTACCTGTATGTTACATGAAGTTTTAACAAATAATAGTACATTATGGTACAAGTGTGTAATGTTGGTGATTACCGCTGAGGCGCCATTGAGACCCGAGCCGGTGAGGGTCTTAAGAGAGCCGAGGTCGGTTTTTCGCAATGGCGGGCAAAATTAACCAGTTTTCCTATGCGCGCGCATCTAACAATGGCGATCGGCCATAGACTAAAAAGAATGAGTTTTATATTTTTTTGTCTTTTCGCGGATAGCATTTCAGCCACGTACAAAATGGGGAATTTCAAGTTTTCTATAATACAGATAAAAAGAAAAGTTATATTTGAGTGAAAGTTTTATTTATTAAACACGTACCTACAAGTTGAAATTATCTATTTAAATACGAAGTTGTGTGAAATGTGTTGCATTTGTACTATTGAGCACGATCTTTTTTGTATCGAAACTTTTTTAAGAACAAAGAGCAACTCAACCAATAAATAAAAAAAAAACTCTATAACTCACTTGTGAATATAGCAATGAAAAAGTCACAGTTTGATAACAGGTGTCATTATGTGCCTAATTGCGGTGAAATTAGAGCCACTTTATGAGCAAGTGTGTTGAAAAATAAATAAACTTTTACTCTTTGACTGTACTCAAATTTTGCAAGTTAGATTTGACTCACGTTCCAGTGTCCGATTGAACTGATATTTTGCATTGCGTTTGTTTCTCGTAACAATACAATTTTTACAATATCAAAGCTTGTAAAAAAAAATCTTTTTCAACAAACTTCAAAAAGGATGAGGTTATCGGGTATGTTTATTACGCGATTACTCAGCCAATTAAGAATCGATTTTAATGATTTTTTTTATGTGCAAGCATACTTCTCATTGTGGCCCCATTTAAGTTTGATCAAGATCTGACGATCAATTTTTAAGTTATAGTTAATAATACGTATTTACATGGTAATTCAAGGTACATAAACTGAAAAGAGAAATTTTATTTTTTTCTAAAAATATTAAAGTGACTTCCATAACAAAACGGTACAAAGCCAAAAATAACTTTTTTTCGGCAGTCTCGGGGTTAAAAATAAAAAAATAGGTAAGTACCACAGACACCGACTTCCAAAAAGAACTAAGAACAAAATTGAGAATGAATGTGGATGGCTTAGAGAGTAGGGGACGAACAAAAAAACGATGGATGGACTGTCGTAAAAGATGATATGACTGACGTAGCAACTACTGAGAGGAAGACTGATACAGAAGTAGTTATGGAAGAAGACTCCACATAAATTGAGATATAATGATAAGTGTTTTAAGTAGTCGAGCAGAAATTAACATTTATTTTAACCGACTTTCATAAGAGGGATTCTACGTTCGACTGTATGTTTCTGAGACAGTGTTTATTTTAGGGTTCCGTACCCAAAGGGTAAAAACGGGACCCTATTACTAAGACTCCACTGTCCGTTTGTCTGTCTTTATGTCAGTCTGTCACCAGGCTGTATCTCATGAACCGTGATAGCAACAAATACAAAAAACAGAATAAAATAAATATTAAGTGGGGCTCCCATACAACAAACGTGATCTTTTTGCCGTTTTTGCGATAATGGTACGGAACCATCGACCACATAACCACTAGACGCCTAATGCTTGATCTAATACATTAAAACAATTCTGTCAACTAGCTGAGGTATGAGGAACGGGACGACTGCGCTCTGATTGGTCCCTTACCAAGGTCATACGCATAATTAAGGGTGGGACAGGTTTAAATAAAACCAGGAAGGTATCGATTTTTATAAATAGTATTTGTATTTTTTTTAAATTAATATTACCTTTTTTATTATTAATTATAGGGCGTTTTAACATTTTAGTAATAACATAAAATGCTAAAACTAAAAAAAGAAAAAAGAAAATTCTAAAGGTATTACATACTTTTTTTTCAGTTGTTGGTTCTTAAATATAGTAATATTAAATATTAGTAAAAAACGTAATCAAAAAATCGTTTCACAATTATTAAACTATTCAATTTAATGTCTGTATTTGTAAGGTTTCTAGTTCTATCGATAACAGATTTGGTCAAAGGTTACGGTACTTCACTAGTTTTGTTTACAAAATTATAGAGGACAAGAGATAGCGAAAAAAATACTTTAAAAAGAAAGAGACGCAAACATGCGGTGGGCGTGTTTACCTACAAACTTGACCAGTATAATATGAACTCCGATAAATAATATTAGAAAATAAATCTAATTATGTTTATGTAACTATTAACTTATCAATGAAATGTTATGATATTTTTTCGGAAACTCGATGTCTGGCTGTTGTTACCATAGCAACGTATTGTACAAGAGGCCATTAAAATATTTATTTCATAATTATTTTATTGACTGACACGGAAGTGTTTATGGCTCACAGAAGTGGTCGGTACTAATTCGAAATTGTCGAGTAGCGATCAGTATTACCTGTATATGATCTTTTTAGTCATATGTGTTGACAGACATCGCTCGTTATTAGGCGTCTAGTGGCTATGTGGTCGATGTACGGAACCCTTCGTGCGCGAGTACGGCTCGCACTTGGCCGGTTTTTTATGAGTTACCTTATCATAAATTAGCTATACTCCATTTAAAATAACATTGAACTAATCCTTTTTTACAGCCCGTTCAACCGGTTTAACCAACTTTGACTTGTATTGCGTTGGTGATATGACAAAAGGCAGCTCAAAATCGGTTGAACGGACTGTGAAAAGGTTGATAAAATTGTTAATTTTATTACAAACGAAATATAGGTAGGATACCAAGCTATCGTCATGTATTATTCTGATGTATAAACCTACCTTTTTGTATATTTCAGAGATTTCAACTGCGCCGGGGAAGATAAAATCCCATATGGATGTAAGCTGCACATTTTTGAGGGGTAAATATCAACAGAAAATTGAAGAATTGAAGAAACAGTCTCCCCTAACCGATGCCCAATTAAAAGAAATAGAATATTATAAGTATCTTATAAAAAATTGTTAATAAAATGTATAGAATGAAGATATTTTTACAAACTTTTATTTAGTTTTGCCACCTGTACCGCTGACGACTGTGTGCAATCTACGCTTGCAATTTCTGACTCACTTCTCGATGTTCGATTGAGCTGAAATTTCGTAAACATGTTTGTTTCTCAAACAATCAATTTTCAATCAATTTTTTATAAAAAAGCTAGTGTTTAATTATTAATAATTTTTGAAATACATATGCTTGTTTAACACTACTTAAGGCGATATATAAGCCCCAATGTTAACGCAGTACTGGCCGTGCACCCGCTCGATGCCAAAATATCAATATTGAACCTCCTTTTTACCTGACTGCCGAAGGAGGGTAATGTGTTTATCAGTCTATGTATGTATGTATGTTTGTTCCTATGTGGCGTTCTAGAGACCAAACGCGTTGGCCATGGCCGTTTTTCATGATTCTTACGCCAATCGATTCGTCTTAACCCTGCGAGTGTCACTGACTACATAAAAATTGGAAAAGAAAAAAATGGCGAATTTTGGGCGTCATTTTGTGAGGGAATTTTTTTTTGTTTCTTCCAGGCTTTTCGTGTGGGGTATCACATAAAGGGTTTGAAGAGGTGATTTCAAAAATATATAACACTTATATGTTTAAATGTAGCTAATTAAAAAAAAAAACTAAAAAGTTGTAAATAAAAAAAGATAATTTAAAAAATCAAAATACCCGACTGCTTAAAAAGCGAACTAGAAAGACGTATACAAGAAGAAAATCATACTGTGCAGTCGGAGGATACATCTGGTTTTGGTCAGCCAGCTCGCGAATATGTATCCTCCGACTGCACAGCATGATTTTCTTCTTGTTTATGTTTTTTTAGTTCGCTTTTTAAGCAGTCGGGTATTTTGATATTTTTTATTAACTGTTTTTTGAACATTTTTGTTTGCAAAATATTATTTGATTTATTTAAGCTATTTCAGTTATGATGAAATTCCAGTCATCAATTTTTCTGGGTAAAAATATTTTTAAACATCCAAGTCGTTTTGGAGAAGTATCGAAAAGTTGCGAAAAAACTGACGTGTTGTTCATTTTTTTTTTAAAGCAAAACTACACGAACTTACACGAAAAAAAACTTGTTTAAAAAATAATTTACATAAATCAATAAAAAAAAAACACTCTTTTTAACCTAGCAGTTACTAAGGAGTATGCTTTAGAAAGTATCCGCGTAGTACTAAAGCGGTGGAAGGCCCTTAATACTCGTTGTAATCTAAAAAAGAGCGTGATAGAACTCTGAATTTTGTACGTTCGTTAATGTGAATGGCAATATCCGAAACACTGCACCGATGAAACCGAATTTTACCGTGTGTAAGGTACATTATGCCAGATAAAGGATAAGTAATATTATATGTAATATTATTAGATATAATTCGTTCACGGCCAAGGCCATTAGGTGTTATGTATGCATGCAATTAATTAATCATTATTATTATAAACTAGCTGTTCCCACGACTTCATCTGCATAGTATAGTACTTCGAATAGCCTATGTGTTTTTATTTCGCGCAATAATATTTTAGGTGTGTGGGCCGCTTTACTTTGGTTCATCATACAAATTTCCAACCCTTAAGGATTATTGCCGGGATAAAAACTATCCTATATTCTTTCTAAGGGCTCAAACTATCTCGATACCAAATTTCATCTAAATCAGTTCAACGGTTTATGCGTGAAAATGTAACAGACAGAGTTACTTTCGCATATATAATGTTAAGTATGGATGGAACAGTGGATAAGCCTGAAATTACCGACATAGCCCGAAGAATTGCGAATCTTAAGTGGCAGTGGACAGGGCACATAGCTCGTAGGAACGGATGGTCGATGGGGCTGAAAAGCAAGTCTGAAAACGCTGCTTTGGAAGGCCTCCCTTTTGGTGGACCGATGACCTAGTTAAGGTTGTGAGAATCCGCTGGATGCAAGACGCACGGCATTCGTCAATATGGCGACACTTGATGGAGGCCTATGTTCAGCAGTGGACGTCTTTCGACTGAAATGATGATGAAGATGATGAGTGGACAAGCCCACTGTTCCATATTAATTAAATTGATATTTTTGAATTATATACGTCTAGCTAACCCGTGCCCCCTTTGCTGGGCGTCAAACAATAATATAGCTATGTCACTCAGAAATAATGTAGCTCTCTTTTGCTGGAAGAATATTCAAAATCTGTTCAATATAATGTGATTTTGAATATTCTTTGTGAGTTTGTGTGTATGAAGTACCTACACACAAACTTTACCTATTTATAATATTACTAGCGGACGCCTCGCGATTTCATCCGCGTAGTTCCCGTTCCCGAGGGAATATAGGGATAAAAAGTAGCCTATGTCACCCGGGGATAGTGTAGCTTCCCAACGGTGAAAGAATTTTTAAAATCGGTTCTATAGTTTTTACATTTATTCGTTACATACAAAAATACAAATATTTCCTATTTATAATATTACCATTATTATTTATTTTATTATATTATATTATTTATTTTATTATTTATAATATTATTATTATAGTTTAGATACAATAATAGTCAACATCCTACTTTACTATTATAAACGTAAAAGTTTGTGAGATTGGATTGATGGATGGATGGATTCCTCATCCACGCAAAAACTACTAAACGGATTTTGATGAAACTTTACAGAAATATAGCTTACTAGCTGACCCCTGCGGCTTCGGTCCCGTCATAATTATAGCCTATGTTACTCGGGAAAATATAGCTTTCTATAGGTGTAAGATTTTTTTTAATCGGTTCAGTAGTTTCCGAGCCTTTTCGGTACAGACAAACAAACAAAAAAAAAATCCTCTTTATAATATTGGTATAGATACGTCAGAATAACACATAGGCTATAATTTATAAAGATATTGGGAGAAGTACTAATACCACGCGGGTGGAGCCGAGGGCGGCAGTTAGTTATTAATATTATTTCTTTGGAAATCTCGGGACGCTTGGTTCCCGGTCCTTTGAATGGCGTGCGAGGAGCCGAAGCCAACTCGCATAGGCCTTATTAGTCATGTATTAGGAAATGTGACACCAACCGACGATTATCCATGTATGCACTACGAAACTGCATCAAAGGACAATTCGCGGTAGTTGCAGAAGTATTGCAAAACATGGAGAAAAATGTATTGGGCTATGGAATCGTTAGGTTTAGTGGATCGATTGCCTAAAACTGTAGGAGGATTACTGGCCTCTGTCTGACCACTGTTGAACCAAACGGCTATAAAATGGCAGGGGGTGACTTGCACACTAAATTAATGGGCGCCATAAAGGGTCGCTAGCACTTTAGTGACGTAGCGCCAAGGGGGAACATATCCGGCGGTGGTTTGGATTGGAGAGGTATACCACGGCTGTCAGAATAATCCCAAAGGTACGGTCAAGATCCCTACAAGCATCTTACTAGGTTAACTTCCTTCCTCCGAGCACGTTTGCTTTTGCGAATCGCCACTCAAGCCAGCCAATTAAGGCAAGAGAGAGGTGAGAGCTCTGGTCCCCGTCAGTTTTCACTCCAACCGGCAAATAAAGGCAAGCCAGAGATGAGGAACAAGACACTACTGCCCACCAGCTCGCCACAAAGCTACCTATTATTATTATATACTTTGTTATGTTCTACTTACATGTCAATTAGTGTAATTGGTCTTTGTATTGTTTTAATCTACTATTATTTTTCCTCCAAACTACATACCGTTAATTAAGTTATTTATTACAAATAATTCCATATTTCCTGGTATTGATAAATAACTGATTACCTGCTAGTTATTTGTTACAGTACATAGTCGTATTTGTCACGTATACATAAAATTCATAAGTTATTCGTAATCATCATCCTTTTAATGTGGCCACTGCTGGGACACAGGTCTCTTTGAGAGAGGAAGTAATAATAATAATAAATAAATCAAGTATCTTGACTTGGCTCGCGAGGTTGTCGACATGTGGGTTGTAGACACAGCGATCATTGTACCGATAGTCGTGTCAGCCAATGGCTTAAAAGCCACGAGCCTCGACCAACATCTTAGGAGGCTCTCGTTAGGCGGATGGGTCAAGGGCCTGATCCAGAAAGCACTACTGCTGGACACGGCTCGCATTGTTAGGAGGTTCCTCTCTCTGGAGCCCTGACCGCCGGTAGCTTGGACCCTGTTCCCGATACCGGTGGGCCTCTATTTTATATATTTTTAAATGTTTTTTTAATTTTGTGTTTTATAAAAATATTTAAAATTTAGTTAATAAGAAAAGAAATTAAATAAAGGAAATAATAATAAAATCGTTTATTCAGGAAAAACACATGTACAGGTTCAAAGAATTAATACAAACATTTTTAACAGTGAACACGGGAAAAGAGAATCGTTGGTACCTGTACTAATGAAAATCATTGTATCACAGGCACCAACGTCTTACAAAGTAGGTTAAACAAGAAGAAACAACTTCAACATTAACAGTAACTTTTTTTTTTGTTTCTATATAATGAAATAATAAAATTAATTTGTTCAAATTATAATAGTGTTAAAAAATAAATTAACCAAATTAAAGTCAAATCATAAACACAGTCAAAACCAAAACAATCAATTGGCACTATATAGTTATAAATGTTTACATTTAATTTTAAGCAACTTTAAATACTACAATAACAATACATCTTTTTTTTTTATTATTTGCAACTATTATAAGGTCAAAGTAATTGAAACCCTTAATTGAAAATATTACATCAATCATTTCATTAAACAAAAATTTTATCATTTCAATCCAAATTTAAAATATTTTAATTTAGGATAGGATACAATAAGTCAAAATAATAATATTTAGCCGTCACTAAAATATAATCATAATTTGTACAAAAATTCAAAGGCCTTAAATCCATCACGCGTGCCCCGAGTAGGTTGGTTGTTGTCCGTGTCTTTCGATTTGTTGCTTCTAGGACATAAATCAAAATCAAAATCAATTTTTTTATTTCACATAGGCCTACATGGGCACAAAATGAGCACGGTTCGGGTTGGTCGTTTCCTATGGAGAAGAACCGGCAAGAAACTCCATGGTTACTCTTTTAAAAATGGTTTGGTTTTACAATATTTCCATGTTACAGCATTAGTACTTAGATATGGGGGGACAACGTAGGCCCGAATTATGACAATAAGTCGTAAGAAACTAAAAAAAAGAAAAAGATTATATAAAAAAGTTAACAAATGTTAACTAGCATCTAGAAGGCCTACAATGTTCACACATTCACAAAACAATCGGTAAAAGAATCTATACAAAGGTAAAAAATAATAAAAATAAGTATAACAAGACTAAATTTAACATGTTGCACAAATTTTGTTATCAGTGCTGTAACTATTCTTAGCAAAGGGCTTTAAAGATGATTGAAAACCATTGTAAAAAGTCTAATTAAAAGAAGGAAAGAAAAAATGAGATTGAGAATAGTTAGAGACATCCACATATTTGTGCCGTTTACAAGTTACCAGGGAAGCTGCATGCGCAGAAGGAGCTAAGGCCAAATGTTTTTATCTTCAACGTAGTCCTTGATTTTATAATATGCTTTTTTAACAAGGATACGTTTGATGTAGTTTTTGAACCTTCCATCGGTCAGTTCTATAACTGACTTTGGCAACTTGTTATAAAAGCGTATACTGTTTATAAGAAAAGACTTGCTAGTTTTCGTTAATCTGAATTTGGGTATTACAATTTCGTGCTTACTGCGTGTATTTAAATTATGGAAGTCGCTTCTAGTTTTGAAAAGCCCCCGATTTTTACGGACATACAAAATACATTCCAAAATATAAAGTGAAGGTAGAGTCAGTATATCGATCTCTTTAAATTTTTCTCTGAGGGACTCGCGAGGACCCATTTTATAGATTGCCCTCTTTTGTAGGATGAAAATTGAGTCAACGTCTGCTGCTGATCCCCACAGCAGAATGCCATAAGACATAATACTGTGGAAATAAGTATAGTATACTAACCTAGCTGTAGCTACATCGGTTAGCTGCCTTATTTTCCTTACTGCATATGCAGCCGAACTTAACCTACCCGAAAGAGTTCTAATGTGCGCGCCCCACTGCAATTTTGAATCGATAGTAATCCCTAAGAATACAGTTTCCGTTATAACTTCAAGATTTTTGCCGTCAAGATTTAAGTTTAGGTCATGTTGTGGTACATTTGGTAAAGAGAACTTTAGACATTTTGTTTTTTTCGCATTCAGTAAAAGATTGTTAGCTGCGAACCATTTTGAGAGAACAATTAGACTTTCGTTGACATTTATGACATCCGTATCTTGCCTATCTATTTTAAAAATTAGCGAAGTATCATCAGCAAATAGAATTATATCCGAAAATTTGGCCATCATAAAAGGGAGATCATTAATGTAAACAAGAAAAAGGAAAGGGCCGAGAATTGAACCTTGGGGCACGCCCATCTTGACTAGAGACCCGGAGGACGTCGCCCCATTAACATTTACTTTTTGCTGTCTGTTTGATAAATAGGAAAGCACGAGATCAGCAGATTTTCCACGAATTCCGTAGTGGTGTAATTTACAGATCAGTGTGTTGTGGTCGACGCAGTCGAAAGCTTTTGAGAGATCACAGAAAATGCCAATGGCATCCTGGGACCTCTCCCAAGCCTCCAAGATGTGGCTGATGAGTTTTACTCCCGCGTCCGTTGACGACCTACCTTTCGTAAAACCAAACTGTTGACTATGCAGTATCCCATTTGAATTGAAGTGAGACAACATCTGTTCCAGCATGATTTTTCAAAGATTTTACTCAATGCTGGAAGCACGGATATAGGTCTATAATTAGAAGGTTCACTCTTACAGCCTGATTTGAAAATTGGTACTACTTTACCGTGTTTCATTAAGTCAGGAAAAGTGCCGCTGTCCAAACATTGATTGAATATGCCTGTTAGGACAGGAGCAATTGAGTCAATAATATCTCCAAGAACCCTAACGGATATAGGTCGGTTTACTCACGATGTTTTCCTTCATAGTTTTTAGAGCAGTTGTGATGAAATAATTTACACAAAGTATAACGCCTGTTTGAGTTCGAACCCACGACCTATGACACGTAAGTCGGGGCCGTTACCACATGACCATCACTGCTCTATGATCTCTGATGAATACAATTTACCAGCTTAAATTGATTTTATGAGCAAGTGGCAACGCCTATACGCAATCAAATTCGATTTTACAGATTTTTCGGCTATTCCTTTGGGATTTTCCTAATTTAATTAAAGCATAATAAAAAAATATTATAAAATTATAATTTTGATAAATTAAAATTAGGATGATGTGTAGACAAACAAAACGTAAATTAAACATTAAACTTTTTTGTGTTTTTGCGAGATTAATGCGCAGTATTTGATTTTCTTAACTAATATTATAAATATGTAGCCCGAATTTTGAGAGTTTGTTCCTATGAGTAGGGTAATATCTGGAACCACTACATCCATTTGAAAAACAATTTTCACATCGCTATTTCAGATGGTTATATGATATAAATTATTATGACCCAGGCAAAGCCGGGGCGGTCCAGTAGTTTACATTATCTATACCAATATTATAAAGAGGAAAGATTTTTTTGTTTGTTTGTTTGTACCGAATAGGCTCCGAAACTACTGGACCAATTTAAAAAATTCTTTCACCTATGAAAAGCTACATTATTCCCAAGTAACATAGGCTATAATTTTGATGGAAGCGAAGCCGCGGGGGTCAACTATTTATTAATAAAGATTTGATTGTTCGGATCTTTGATTATTTGTAAGTTTGTAATGGATGAACTCCAAAACCACTAAACCGATTTTAAAAACGCTTTGACCTATGGAAAGCTACATTATTCCGGAGTGAAATAGGCTACTTTATATCCCAAAAACGGGTCCTTTAGGGTGAGCTAAGGGAGCGACGACGCGGGGAAAAGCTAGAGGTATATGTTACACAAGATAGATTATCAACTTAACTCATTTTTGTAGCACACTGCTAACTAACTAGATTAGATAAAATATTCGTTTGTAGGAGGTAATCTATGGCAGTAAGTAATGATTCGATTACAAACATTCTTGAACTGAGAAGAAGCTATCCTATCTTTACTTTACTGTTCAGGGCAAAGGCCTCTTCTCATACAGAGAAGGCACGAGCATTAATTATAATCAAACAAACAATAAACAAACAATATGTATTTGTTCAAGACTTAAACCTAGTTACAATGATTGTACCTTAAATTAGACTCAAAGTTAATAGATACAAAATATGTGCATATGGGCTTAAACTAGAAGGATTCCTGTGCTAAAAGCATCAGTAACTTCCGTCACCATCCTGTTCAAGATTATATGTGTGGTGCGGTGCAAAAGTATGTATCAAAATTACACTAAAATAAATTTTATTACTATCATGCGTAAGAGTGTGCATATGCGTGTGTGTGGGATTCTGGAGTGTGGTGTGGTGTGTTTGTGTGTGTGTGTAAGTGTTTGCGTGAATTACGTTTACCACAGCCGGGAGAGTGGAAAGAAACCCGAAATGATTCTAAACTTTTAATTATTAAAGTTAATTACAATTAATTATCCTAGAAGTGTCTATTCCAAGTCGAGGTTGGATCATGGAATGGTTACAACTACTAACTACAACTAGTTAACCTACGAATGTCCATTCCAAGCCGATGTTAGGACATGGAATGGTTACAATAATTAAATAGACTAACTAAAACTAACTAGCCTACGAGAATCCATCCTACACGATGTAGGAATATGGAATGGTTCTTTCTTACGAGAGATGCTCTTAAATATTAGTTCGGCATTGATCGATTCCTTGACGTCATGGCTGGATCGGTTCCAAGGTAATTGCACAGTCAGCAACTTCCTATGTTTATGCTCCGTACGTTTCTGTGTCAGCGAAAGTCTAGCTACGTGCGTTGACTTGCGGTAACTGCACTGTCATCAAGGTCTATGTATGTATTTTGTCCGCAATGTCAGCAGATTCCTAGGCATACGTAACACCTCCACCCTTAGAACGGCAACTATTTTAGCACATTGAGTGAAAAAAGTTGCCGGAGTCTTCTCGGGATCTGAGTTTTTTTTTCCAGGATTACGGTAGGAGGCTGCTGGTTCTTGTGGTATGACAGGTGTTCTTTTGCGCGTTGCCCATTTGCACTAGTCCCTTAAGATCCACGGAGTACAAATTGATGTGAGTAGTTGACGTAGCTCGTTGCCCAGAATCGAAGGGTATCCTCATGATTTTGCGAGGTTGGCCTTTGATTTCGTCGTGTCGGCATCTGCTATGGTGAACTCTTCAGATTTCAGTCGACATCCATCGGGAGTTGTAACGAAATAACTTCCTTGGAGCGGTGTGTTGTCTTGTTGGTGACAGATAATTTGTACTTTCGTTTGCTGAGGGAATTACAGGACATGGTGTTGGTCATCGAGTTTCTTCATAGTTTTCTTCATCAGGATAACTGTAGTGGGATGGCAGGAGTCCCGCAGAACTTGATTGGTGATCGACTTCTGGATGCAATCAGATTTGGTGCGGATCTGGTGGGTAACTTCCTTCTCGCACCAGTTTGACTTCGGGCATTCAGCCTCTATGTAAGTGAATGTCAACTCGTTGGTTGCTAGGACTGGGAAGGATAGGATAAGGGCCTATGCGTGTTTTTAGGTACTACGGATAATCTTTACCAACCCACGCTGGGCTCGTGTGATGAATTACGGTCCATTGCCTATCACAGAGGGAACATTAAAAGAAGCTGATGATGATAATCTTTATAGGTCGTAACTATTCTTGGGAGCAGAAATAAAATGAAAATTTAAAAACGAAGGATTTGGACCTACGGGAGCTGTCAATTAGATACCGGCTCCTTGAAATTATGGTGCTGGTCTGAAAAGTTGTTAATCAGGGTGGTTCGACTGCCCAACCAACTCTCTGGTACCCCATTAGAGTTACTGGTACACAAAGTGGTTCCAGAAATCTTATTAAGAATTCTGTTTAATGGTCACAAGTTAGAAAATTCGCTTTCGCGTGCAACACTTGGATGATGAATCAAGGATTTTAATAAACCGCGCAAACACGTTAGAGTTACTATGAAAAGCAAGGCCAAGGCGAAGTGCCTTAGAAATGGTATTTGGCCGTGCTGATCCATATCTAAACTAACCAAGTTGCCTAACTCTAGCTTATCTAAAAATATATTTCTACTAATATCTACAGTTCGTCGGTGGGCCTGACGTGATGCAGGTCCCCGCGCACTCGAGTTCCTGGGATGGTAAACCCTGAAGGTTAGGATTTAGGAGGGAGCAACACGAGAATAATTCAAATGTACTTACAGCTATTTCATTTCCGGTTCCTCTCTGCGAATCGATTTCCAGATTCTTCTCTCGGTCTGCAGCAGGTCCGTATGTTCAGGATATCCGGAACGGTGCTTGATAGCCACCCGGGTGACACGAGACGTGATTATCGATGTGTGATGTGTCCCGACGTCTCCCGCGGATATCCTACCGACTGCGCCAATTACGTTTACCACAGCCGGGAGAGTGGAAAGAAACCCGAAATGATTCTAAACTTTTAATTATTAAAGTTAATTACAATTAATTATCCTAGAAGTGTCTATTCCAAGTCGAGGTTGGATCATGGAATGGTTACAACTACTAACTACAACTAGTTAACCTACGAATGTCCATTCCAAGCCGATGTTAGGACATGGAATGGTTACAATAATTAAATAGACTAACTAAAACTAACTAGCCTACGAGAATCCATCCTACACGATGTAGGAATATGGAATGGTTCTTTCTTACGAGAGATGCTCTTAAATATTAGTTCGGCATTGATCGATTCCTTGACGTCATGGCTGGATCGGTTCCAAGGTAATTGCACAGTCAGCAACTTCCTATGTTTATGCTCCGTACGTTTCTGTGTCAGCGAAAGTCTAGCTACGTGCGTTGACTTGCGGTAACTGCACTGTCATCAAGGTCTATGTATGTATTTTGTCCGCAATGTCAGCAGATTCCTAGGCATACGTAACACGTGTGTGGATGGGCTTGACTGGTTTTATTATTATTATTTTATTTGTTTTATTTTATACTTTATATGTTTTAGTAAATATTCATCACGCTTGCTCAAGGATTGGCGTTACATGTATTTGCTTTAGTAGGTATACGTTCAGGTTTCCTCATAATGTTTTCCTTTACCGTTTTTAGGGATGTACAAGATAAACTCAGACATTACCTACATATGAACCGAAAAAGTCACACTGGTCCTTACCCAGATTGAAACTCTCGACCTCAAGCACGAGACACGAGGTCATTCACTTATTTCAGGAGTAGTTAAGCAGTGGCGTATTTAAATGTGGCACCCCTGGCCAAATAGGTATGCCCCATAATTAACAAAAAAAAGGAAAACTCTTCACTTTGATAATAATGAATGGTGCTTTTAAAAAAAAAAAGCAATTACATACGAAAGCGAGTGAAGTGACCTCGAATATCATAACATACCCAATAATATAGGATTTCTTCATTATATAAATTTACAGTTTTTTCAGTAGAACTACAAAACGCCACCTTCTGCGATCCTTACTTCCTTTTGCTTCGTGAATGTTTTCGGAGTTTCTTGTCATCGTAAGCTTATAAGATTGTGAACTAATAATGCAAAAACTTGATAATTAAGTATGCAAGATTGAACGAAGCGAGCTCGGAAATTCTAGCACCCCACTTTGGGTAGATTCAATTTTCTTTTGGCAGACGTGAAGTCAGGGCGGTGGGAGGGGCAGTTAGAAGAGTATAGCCGGGTTTACCTAAAATACGGCAGGTGAATATCACAGTCCGTCCCGGGCCATTTAGCTATATTGACCAAAGAATAAATACGCTACTGGCATAAGGTAAGTATCGTATTTCTTTGACTCAACGCTATTAAATTAATATATTTGTGCTACCTATTGAGTCAATTTAATAAATATACACACATGCGTTAAGGTGCACCCAGACTGTGGGAGTGTGGGCGACCAGTCCAGTACTAATACTAATGCGAAAGTAACTCTGTCTGTTTATCTGTCTGAAGTCTGCCTGTTTGTTATATTTTCACGTCTTAACGTCTGAACGGTTTTAGATGAGACTGGATGAAATTTTAGATGGTACACTGGTAGACCATGGAGCTCTTGGGAAGATTCACGACTATCACGCGTGCGAAGACACTGATAAAAGCTATTATTCGATACTCTAATTTTTAAACTTCTTTTCGTGTGTGGATGTGGCCACCTCTGGGTTCAGAGTTAATTAAGCCGCCTCTGGGATCCCCACAGGCCTCTGACTTGGCTATTTCAGACTTAGATTAACTATTATAAGTTCAGGTTTTCCCACGATGTTTTCCTTCACGTCATGTTGCCTATGATGTCCAGGATAAACTTAGAAAGTATAAAAATTTGAAAAAGTCGCATTGGTACTTGCCGGGTTTGAACACATGACGTCAAGCGCGAGTAGTTGGTGGCCTAGTCTTAGACACTAGGCCACCAAGACAAAGCCACACTTATCGAGTGAGTAGCCATCGAGTGATTTTTACATTCTAGATATGATTGAATGAAGGTTTTCTACCACGCAGATATCATTCAGTTAGCCCGCATCGGCTTGGAAAGATAATACCTTCGATCTGCAGATCTTCTAGCTTTTGCGAACGGCTTCAGTCTCGAGGATGTCGAAAATGATCACAAAGGACCATACTACCACCTAAAAGTGTCAAGGTCTATCCGTGTTCCAAACTTCGGGCCCAGTGCGGGTTGGTGGATGTAACATGTCTTTGAATTAATCAAGATATGCTGGTTTCCGAAAGACGTTTTCCTTCACCGTTTTGTAAGCAGTGGTGATAAAATAATTTACACAAGTGTAAGTAGCAGCCGCTACCACTGAGCCACCACTGCTCTCTGCTTTTCCATCTAATAAATAAATAATTATCGAACTGACCAATCATAGCAGTATTCATAATGCTACGTAACCAATGGGACCAATGGGTTGGGTGTTGCCCAATTTCTCACAGGGCATGGTAACTTTAAAAAATTCCTTCAAGATTGTTGCCTCGCCATTATGTCAGTGTTCTACATCTGACTGTGAATATGTACAATCTGCACATCATATCTTATGGGAGTGTATTCTTTGGCAGAATGAACGCAATACTATGTTGAATAATGTACAGGCTGTATCAGGAGCTGTTTACTATACGGACCTTGTGGAAACTAGAACAAATTTCCGTGCGTTCAAGCGCTTTTGCCATACCTATTATTGGAATCAAAAATAACAGCTCACAATGTTAGGACCCATTAATATTAATGCTAATTTTTATCCGTAGTGCTAGGCAACTGGGCTTATCCCAGTTGTAAACGACCCTTTGTGCCTATTGGTCTTTTTTGTTCTGTCTCCTGCTTGATATGGAGGGAAGTGGAAATTTGTATTTTTCTTACTCCTCCATTTTCTTTTCTGATTAATTTCGTTGCGGGATCCAAGACAGTTACATTCATTCTCCGGGACTTCGTCGAGCTTCATTGCCTCGGCGCTTTTCTGGTGGTCGCCACTGTTGATTCTGGCTTTCAGGAGTTGCAGTGGTTTGGGAATAGTGCGGTGGGATTGTCCCAATTATTCATAATGACCAGATAATGTGATAAATATAGAAGTTTGTATCGGTATTCATTACATTGCCCGATTTAAATTGACTTGATTCATTATGCCTGGGCATAATACATAGTGAACTGATTACTCACTTGGTCCATATGCCACTGCAGGAATCCAGTAGAATATCAGCTTCAGGTATATTTGCCTGACACGTGCTGAGCTGGACTCCCATTTGGTGCAACCTTGAGACGCACACCACACTGTGTTTCAATCGTTATACCAACTATTTGAGGTATGTTACTACCTTCCTTATCGTTATCCTTACATAGTATAAAACAAAGTCGCTTACCGCTGTCTGTCCCTATGTATGCTTAGATCTTTAAAACTACGCAACGGATTTTGATGCGGTTTTTTTTTAATAGATAGAGTGATTTATGTGTAAAACACGCGGGCGAAGCCGCTGGCAGAAGCTAGTTGATTATATGTTACTATGACACTTTTATTTCCTGTATGATTTTGTTTTTCTTTCTTTTGTATGTTGGGGCCTTATTTTTATATTCCTCGTATAAATTGAAAATTTAATTGTGATTTTGTGTTTTGTGCTGTGTCTTTTGTGTGCACTAAATAAATGTTTTATCTATCTATCTATCTTTTAAATCAGATTTCACTGAGGCATGCATTGTAGTTAACTTAGTTATTTGTATTTTGTTTCGTGATACAAAATTCAACCTTCTCACTACAATAGTAAGAATCGAATGTAGCGTTAAATTACTGCAAACAATTATTTATAAGTTCTCCACCCACAAACTTTGTAGATAAATTTATGTTATTGGACATTCTAGTAAACTTTTTGTTTCATTCGTAACCAAACGAGTTTTAAAAAGTGGAGCAGCGTCCAAACCACAAACGTTGTGGAATAGACAAAGACAAAGATATTTTATTTCAACTAGGCCACAAAGCGGCACTTTTGAACGTTAGATACATTAAAATTTACAAGGAATAAAAATTGATTCTACCGTGCATTCGGAAAGTAGCTTGTTATGGAGAAGAACGCACAAGAAACTCCATACTTACTATTAATTTTTTTTTTTACAATATTTAGGTACATAAGTACATACATTAATAAATTTATATGTGTGAGGACAATGCTCCCAGAATCACTTCATACTATACTACTTAGAATAGGAGTCGAACCAGTATTTTACTACATTACTGCCCTATGTAAGATTTAATTTATATTATTGGGCGTTCTATTCCACCGAAAGCGACGAAGGCGAACAAAGTGAGCCGTAGGAAGCGATAGGTGGAATAGAATGCCCAATAATATACTACTCGTAACGCATCCACAAGCATCACAATATATTGATTTTCGCATTTATAATACTCATAATTAGGTTACAACGCATCAATCGACCGAAGTCTGGTTGCCCCTTAAGTACTCAGAACAAGATAAAGTGCCTATGCCAGTATAAAACACGTGAATATCCTCTAAACAGCAGAACGCATTATAATAATTGCAATTAATATTTTATGTATGTGCTAAGCATTTATCAATTTTGACTCCTGCTGGACAAACGTGTTTGTTAATTAATACTAAAATGAAGAGTTTCCTTATGTTGTTGATACTGACCGTGTTCTTCTATATTTTGGTAACAAATATGGGTAAGTTCAATTTATTACTTGAAAATAGTTTATTTATTTTTAACTAGTTTTGGAGTGTTCTTGCGTGATAGAATCGGAAATGAACACATCCGCAAGACAACCAGAGTTACTGACATAGCCCGAAGAATTTCCAAACTTAAGTGGCAGTGGGCAGGACACATTGTTTGCAGAACGGATGCCACCATACGAAGGGCTGAAAAGTTCTGGAGTGGCGACCGCGAACCGGATGACGTTGCGTTGGACGATCTCCCACCAGGTTTATCGATGACCTGGTAAAGGTTGTGGGAATCCGCTGGATGGGAGACCCACGGGACCGGTCAGAGCGGTGAAACTTGGAGATCGCCTATGTTCAGCAGTGGAAGTCTTGATGATGAACTAGCTTCTGGCTTCGTCCGCATAAACGGCAATAAATATCTTAAGAGAACAAAGGTATCCTTATGTCCCAATCCAGGACATAGTCGACCCGTGTGCCAAGTTTCTCTGACATCCATTCGTCGATATCGATAGATAGACAGACAGAGTTACTTTCACATTCATAATGTTATATGGATAGAATAGATTTGAAAATAGTTTTTTTAGGGTTCGAACGGAACCCTATCGCTGTCCCTCACTTGTCTTTCTGTTACACAGATTTTACAGTAAAACGGTTGGAGCTACAGTCTTAAAATTTTCACAGAATAAGTATCTTGTTGACCCAAAGCCATACAAATTGTCAAAAAATATTTTTAATATTATTTAACGGGGTTCCCATATAGACGAAGGGATGCGTGAAAAATAATTGAATGGGGTATCATTGTTTAGACCCCGTTGAGTAGATACATATGTATCTATTGTCTCATCGAATGGGGTATCATTGTTTAGACCCCGTTGAGTAGATACATATGTATCTATTGTCTCATCGAATGGGGTATAATTGTTTAGACCCCGTTGAGTAGATACATATGTATCTATTGTTTCATCGAATGGGGTATCATTGTTTAGACCCCGTTGAGTAGATACATATGTATCTATTGTCTCATCGAATGGGGTATCATTGTTTAGACCCCGTTGAGTAGATACATATGTATCTATTGTCTCATCGAATGGGGTATAATTGTTTAGACCCCGTTGAGTAGATACATATGTATCTATTGTTTTCAAAAATATTGGAAAACTAAAGAATGAGAAGCCACCGAAGTCAGCATTATTTTAAATAAAATTTTGTTCTGAAGATTTTTTTAAGTTCTCACTGACCTATGAACTTCAAATTTGGTTAAAATGTTTATTATTACGTATAGTTTACTCATAAACACCAATATTCCATTGATAAATCGGATTTTTCTTTGAAATAACCTAATTTTTCCTGTTACCACCAACTTAATTTGGCTAAATGTGCACTTGGCCGGTTTTTTTAATTCACAATGAGCCCGCTCTTTATCTAGTTCGATTAAAGAATAAAAACAAATTATTTTCTTTTTCCGCAGTTTCGGCCTCGCAATTATTTTCAGCCAAGAAAATCAGGAAACTTTATAACCAAACAAGCACTGGATAGTGTCAACGACATTTTAAAACATATTTGATAAAAGAAGAAAAACAACAGCACATTACACTATAATAATCAAATTGAACTTATTTTCCATATAAAAATGTAATGTTACCTAAATAAATTACATAATATTGCGTTTTTGTTTTATTTATATAATTGGGGTCAAAATAAAATAAAGAAAAAAGCTTCAATAGGAATGGTTCCTAGATAAAAATAAATTAATTCTATTTGGTCCGTCAGAGATGGACACGTATTTTTTGTTTGCTTTATAAAAATAATAAAAAATAATTAAGACAAAGCGCATCAAAGTTCTAGAGTGGGGGCTTGTGACGTCACTTTTAGGTATAAAGTGTACCAAGGCGTGTCGTCACGCGCTATTTCAATGCACTGTATCGTCGTCGTTTTTTGTTAACGTGACAAGAAAGAAACGTGTCTTACAGTTTTTGATAATCTAACTGACGGGCCAATAAGGATTTTTCAGGAAACTGATTTATTCAATCTATAAATCAGAATAATGTCCAGTATTCTTCTTTGTAAAGGTGTCAGTCAGTAACTGGGAGGGGTTGCGCAGTGTCAACCCGATGACTCATCTTCCCCAACGGCTGACATCAGGCAGCCAGAATTTGCATGGAGTATCGTGCCACGTAATAACTGGGCTTGGGTCGTCAGACATTAAAAGTACTTATAGGTATTATAAAACACTTCTTTTTTGTAAAAGATAAAATAGACATGGAGTTTCTTGTCCATTGCCTCCATAACAAACCAGCTTTGCGAATGCGCGACTAGAATATATATTTATTTAATTACAATTAAATAAATATATATTCTAGTAAACTAAAAGTACCATTTAATGGTTTAATTGAAAGAATAGGTTTGACTTTGACCAGCTGCAGCTGGTTAAACTGGAAACTCAAACCAACAATCAATCAGCCAAGCCTTTTCTCAACCATATCCGGGTTGGCTTCGAATCTAACTGGATGCAGCTATGTACCAGCATTTTACATGGAACGACTGCCTATCTGACCTCCAAAACCTAGTTGACAATTAACCCCAACAAAGTTGAAAAAATCACGTGGTGAACTCTTCAGGAGAATTGGCAATCTTATACAGTAGTAGATCGGTGACCTCGGATAGGAAATACTTCAGAGAAGTGTAGCAAGTTTTCCTGCATTTCTTGAGAGAGTCAAATCTATTGTCGTTGCCTCCACAACCCTCGTAGATGATTTCTTCGCACTTCCCCGTGTTTCTGTTGTAGCCAAAACTGAAATTGGTAAAATAATTTTGTGAACGTATAGGATAAGAAATGAAAAAAAAACTAGTAAGTATGTACTTAATATTTGTTAAGAAAATTATCTGAAAAGAGAGGTCAACCGTCGTATTCGACTCGGCTGGGCAGCGTTCGGCAAGTTGCGCAGTATCTTCTCACCCAACTTTTTGCAGTGTCTTAAGACGAAAGTCTATCACCAGTGTGTGTTGCCAGTGATTACATACGGGACCGAAACATGGTCGCTCATAATGGGCCTCATCAGAAGGCTTAAAGTCACCCAAAGGGCAATTTAAGAGGGCTATGCTAGGAGTTTCCTACGCGATCGAATCAGAAATGAAGACATCCGCAAGGGAACCAAGGTTACCGACACAGCCCGAAGAATTGCCAAACTTAAGTGGCAGTGAGCAGGGCACATTGCTAGTAGAACGGATAACCGATGTGGCTGAAAGTTTTGGAGTGATGACCGCGAAACGGAAGACGTTGTGTTGGAAGGCCGCCCACTAGGTGGACCGATGACCTGGTAAAGGTTGCGGGAAGTCGCTGGATGCGAGATGCAAGGGACCGGTCAATGTGGTGATACTTGGGGGAGGCCTATGTTCAGCAGTGGACGTCTTTTAGCTGAAATGATGATCTGGAGGGACACTGAAAATTATAGAAGACATGGATGTCGGAAGGTCGTGCAATGGCATGAACTTGCACCCCCTGACTGAATCTGTATTAGCAGGACTTTTTTTTTAAATTGTGTTAGCTTTTCCTGTGAAAGTAGAGTTTGATAAATATTCAAATTTCTTAATTCAGAAAGCCGGGGAAGTACAGTCAAGGGTCAAAAGTGCAGCCGAGAACCTAAGATTTCTTTATTAAGGTTACACTAGTCTAAAATTCTTCCATACAAACGTTGTCTGGCTATTACTCCACTGTTTGACGGTGTACGTTCAAAATAAAAAATGATATCACTTTGTCTCATCATTATCTAGCCTTGTATGGAAACAGAAATGTAAAAAAATACAATATTTGAAATTTATGAGCGTCGTAAGTTCCATAATTCAACACTAATTTTAACGCATCTTTGGGCGGAAATAAATACCATAAGAAGAAGGAAAATTGCTAAACAGCCTCCATACAGGGATAGATTAGTAATTCATCAATGCAAATAATTTTATTTTAAAATATACATTTAGTAGTTTTTTCATGATATCTAAATTTCGCGGTTTCGTTTTTTTTTTAAACTTTCTCATATATATTTTTAATTTATTTTAAAAATATATTTTCGTTTTCGTCCTAAATCATCATGCATTTCGCTACAAATTTGCAAAAGTGCTAATTCGTACGAGAACTATCTTCTTACTGCTCATCACAGCATCAATCTCTTGCGCACGTGTTGTCGGATGAGATAGCATGCATTTTAATCCCGCGCATAAAGTAGTTCATGCCGTTTACTAGGGGAACCTTAAAGAAGTTTGAAAAAAGCTATAATTTGGCATGGTTAAACTCCATGCCAAATTATACCTTTCTAGTTAGAAGAGTCTCTCTGCGGACGGACGGACAGACGGACATGGCGAAACTATAAGGATTCCTCGTTGACTACGGAATCCTAAAAAGCATAAATCTGTTACCAAAACCAACTGTTTACTGCATTCAAATAATCGCTTTTGAGTATAGTTAAATTATACTTATATCAAACGAGAACTAATGCGATTGCATTTCTGGCCCATGACTGTACCAATCATGTCATGAAGTAATAGTTTTGTTTTTAACTTACGAGCGAGTGCGCCGTTTAAATGGATCCTTGAGTTCGTTGCGTTTCCTGAGTCCAAATTGTTCATTGACTTCGTAAAGATTTTTGATGTGGTAAACTTCCTTGATGGCTTCGAGTTCTTCAACTGAAATGCCACTGAGATCATTTTCGTAGGTGGCCCGGTTTTTGGCCTTACAGTCCCCCGCGTCAATCGGCAGGTCACAAACGTCTTGGTATAGTTGTAAACCTAACTCCGAAGCATTATCATCTGAGCCGGAATCCTCTGAAAATAGGGACTGAATAGTGACACACACGCAATACACAGACACATACACAAAATGTTAAAATTTGAGAGATTGACCAGGTGACGCTGTTCGCTTGATATCTGAGTAAAAGAAATCCGTGTTTGTAATGTAATCAAAAATGTTAATTAGTAGTTTATGCAATGGTCATGTAATAGGGGTTATTAAAACACGAGCGTAGGTTTATCACACGAGTGGAAGCTGAATGTGATAATAATAATACGCGAGTGTTTTAATACCTAATTATATGCCGTTGCATACACTATTTTATCTTCACTCATACAGTTGAATAAAACAAAAGTAGAAACGGGAAAATATATGGTATAGCGGGCAATTTAGATTCTCATTGCGCATGATGACTGCGTAGCTAGCGCATCCATAGACAGAGCCCATAAGCGCCAATAAATTAAAAAGATAAAGGGTGCTATGAAAAATTCAAAAGTTATTTTATGATGCAGTTGTTTGAAATCGAAGGAAAATGGTATTAATGCTACTATTTTTTAAATTTTACCTATCCACGAATATAAAGTACGTGTTTATACAATACTTTTTGAATTCATATTTGGAACATTAGCGGGCAATTTAGATTCTCATTGCGCATAATGACTGCGTAGCTAGCGCATCCATAGACAGAGCCCATAAGCGCCAATAAATTAAAAAGTAAAAGGGTGCTATGAAAAATTCAAAAGTTAGTTTATGATGCAGTTGTTTGAAAATCAAAGGAAAATGGTATTAATGCTACTATTTTTTAAATTTTACCTATCCACGAATATAAAGTACGTGTTTATACAATACTTTTTGAATTCATATTTGGAACATTAGCGGGCAATTTAGATTCTCATTGCGCATAATGACTGCGTAGCTAGCGCATCCATAGACAGAGCCCATAAGCGCCAATAAATTAAAAAGTAAAAGGGTGCTATGAAAAATTCAAAAGTTAGTTTATGATGCAGTTGTTTGAAAATCAAAGGAAAATGGTATTAATGGTATTATTTTTTAAATTTTACCTATTTACGAATATAAAGTACGTGTTTATACAATATTTTGAATTCATATTTGGAACATTACGTTGTGGGTGTAGATAATAGTACATTATGGGCTTCTCATATAAAGAAGCAGTGTATAAAAGTCAAGTTTATCAGTGTGAACGTTATCAAAGTGACAATAAAAACAATAGTGTTCAAAATATTGGTGTTAAGATAGCAAACATGAGCATAAAAACAAACCATTACGGTGACAATATAAAGAGACAAATAAACAGTGAAATAAATAAATACTATAAAACAAACCCAACAGACATTATTTCAACTCAAATTTAGATAGTGCTTTTGATGTTTTAAACAAAATTGTACCTGCGAAAAATTGCACCCTGAAAACACCACGGCCCCAAAATTCAAATTGCTTAACACTCACTCAACAACCGCTATCTCATTTTAACTTAAATACTAAATACTTCGTGACACAGCGTCTGCGATAGTTACATGTGTCAAATAAAATATTTGATCTGAGCATGTCATCTGTCAAATCTCGATCAGCCTACCGTTGTCTTTTTGTGAATGCGTTATCACCAATTATCCACAGTCAAATACGTGCTAGTGCTAACAGAGGGCGCTGGAGATATAATAAAAACATGGGTACAGATATGAACGTAACTCATCGAAAAACGCACAAAACGGGGTATTTTTCTTATATATGAGAAATCACGACGCCATACAATATTTTACACCACAATGTTGAGCATACCAGCATAACAGACAGTCTACAAAACTATAGTAATAATAATAATAATAATAATCGATTGAGAAATTACTGGCGTGGCGAACGTGGCTCTGGAAACCCATTCAACATGGAGACACGTTCAAAAAGAAAACGTATAGGACCGCTGCCCGGGGGCGATCGCCGGGGCGCACCTGGAGCTGACGCTGGGTGTCACAGCATGCGAACCGTCAGCGGTCAGGAGTTGAACAGGCTGGCTCCCACCGACAAAGATACTACAGCCGAAATCATTGACGATGGTGACAGACTAACTAACAGGACAGACACCCCTGTAGAACCGTATAGCCCAAGCACAGTGTCTTACACACCTTCAAGAACATCATCGCCATCTATGTCATCCTCACCATCTTTACCATCGTCACCCCCCATTAGTATTTTAAATACAGTTCCACCCACAGCCTTGAATGTTGCGCGGGAAGTATCTAACTTCTTACCCGCGTCCACCAAGGCTGGGAAATCAAGAGTTCGCATGAGATGGAGTAAAGAAGTAAACTTATTTATCATGCGAACCTATCTATACATAACTAAATTAGAGACCGATATGACCACCTACAGACAACAACTGCACTCACTTTTCACACGACAATACCCAGAAATTACGGTTACGGAGCAGAGAATCTCAGATCAAAGAAGAGCTATAGTTAGAAATAAACTCCTATCTCAAGAAATTATAGACCAACTAAAAGAAGAAGAACGAACACAAATGCTACAGGAAGAATCAGTAAATTTTGCACATGATAATACCATCAGTCAAAATATAGGCGGCAGTTCTCTTCAAGAACAACCATATGCAGTCGTTCAATTACAATCTATTAATTCTATTGATTCTCAATATCTACCATACAACCAATCGCAACCTTACACGCAAACGTCACATATATCTACACAAACGTCACACATATCTACACAAACTGAATATTTAACTCTCACGCTAGAAAATGATATTCAAACTCTAGTTGGCACAGATCGAAATCTTACAACAGATACGTATATTCAAGAAATTCATGACAAATTTAGAACAACAATAGCACAATTCTCCGGAATGGACCCATCAGCTCGACCAAAATTACCCAAACTTAAATACACTTCTGAACTATTTAGATTAGTTAATTTGTTTAATGAAAATATACTCGTACAATTTCTTTCTGACGACGCACAACTTTTAGACATTCACTTAATGATATATTGCACAGCGGTAGTTATATCTGAAGAGCTTAATTTTAAAATCACTGACCACACAGTAAATACATTAAGAAGACACAACAAAGAACCGGCGTGGCAACAAAGGCTAGAAAAAGACATTGAAAAATTGAGAGCAGATTGTGGCAGACTTACACATTACATCAACGGTTGCAGATCAAATAAAGTAGTAAGAAGAGTTGAGGCCATAATTAGAAGCAGTTTTATTCACACCAGACACGAAGATAGCAACAGAAAGCCGGAAGAATTCTTAGACACCCTAAAACAAAAACTAGCACTTAAGACTTAATAGACTAAGAAGATATAAAAAAGCACAAAAACGCAAAAACAAAAACGCTATATTTTCCAAAAACGAAAAAGTATTTTATAGAAACATAAATAAACCGCATACGGATACAAATAGCGAGAATAACTCAGAAACTGAACAGCCTACAAAAGAACAGTTAGAGACGTATTGGTCTAGCATCTGGGAAGAGCAAATACAACATAACACCGAAGCAACTTGGATAGCGGAAGAAGATGCTAAATGGAGAGATATTGACGAAATGGAATTTACAGAGGTAACAGAGTCAGACATTACATACATAACAGCTAGACTTCATAACTGGAAATCACCAGATATTGACAAAATACAATAATTTTTGGTACAAAAAGTTAACTTTATTACATAAATATATTGCGAAAAATTTAACAGATATCATATTAGGACAACAGAACACACCAGAATTTATAGCAACAGGAATTACTTACATGTTACCTAAAACTAAAAATACAATTCAACCTTCCCATTACAGACCAATTACATGCCTACCCACCATATACAAAATATTAACTTCAGCAATAACGAGAAAGATTAACTCGCACATAGATCATAACAACATCATAGCCGAGGAACAGAAGGGATGCCGGCAGGGCCATATGGGATGCAAAGAACAGCTAATTATTGATTCTACTATACACAAACACGCAACTACAAAAAACAGAAATCTTCATTGCACCTATATTGATTACAAAAAAGCTTTTGACAGTGTCCCTTATTCCTGGTTGATTAAAATATTAAAGATTTATAGAATAAACCCAAAAATTATTGATTTTCTGCGCCATATAATGTTGCAGTGGAAAACCACACTTCAGTTAACTTGCAGTCACAATACCATTACAACACGTCAGATTTCTATTAAAAAAGGTATCTATCAAGGTGATTCTCTTAGCCCCATGTGGTTTTGCCTCACCCTAAACCCTCTGTCACATTTACTTCAGAGATGTAAGGCTGGATATTGCCTCAAACACACTTCACAGGAAACAACAGTATCACATCTTATATACATGGATGACATAAAATTGTACGGAAAAACAGAGAAAGATATGAAGAAATTAGTAGAAGTAACAGCGGAGTTTAGTAAGGATATCAATATGCAATTTGGTCTAAATAAATGTAAAACCCTTCACATTGTGAGAGGCAAAATACGACCCGGGGACTATGTAGTAAATAGCACTGACACTATAACAGCAATGGAGCCGACAGACCTATATAAATATTTAGGGTACGCGCAACTAAAGGGACTCGATCATGTAAGAATTAAAAACTCACTAACTACAGAGTACAAGAGAAGACTTAACGCCATTTGTAAAACCCAACTCTCCAGTAAACATCTAACTAAAGCTATAAACACATTTGCCATCCCTGTGTTAACATACTCATTCGGAGTTATAAAATGGACCAAAACCGACACAGAACAATTAGAACGAATTACTCGAACAACTCTTACGAAACATAATAACTTGCATCCTAAATCAGCTATAGAAAGATTAACCATCAAACGACAACATGGAGGAAGAGGCCTTATAGACATCCAGCACCTTTGGCGGAAACAAGTAAGTCGGCTAAAAACATTCTTTCATGCAAAATCTCGTACTAGTAACATACATAAAGCCATTGTAACCAACGATATCAACTACACTCCACTTAACTTAAACGGTCAGAAAGACTCAGAAAGTACTACCAATGAAGATCCGCAGGCCCAAAAAGCTGAAGATTGGAAGAAAAAAGTTCTTCACGGCCGGCATCCTCATGACTTAGAACAATCCCACATAAATAAATTAGCGTCCAATAAATGGCTCAAAATAGGTAACTTATTCCCAGAAACTGAGGGATTTATTATAGCTATTCAAGATCAGATTATTAACACAAAAAATTACAGAAAATACATAATAAAAGATCCTACTGTAACAAATGATAAATGTCGAAGATGCCACATCCAGCCAGAAACCATTCAACATATTACTGGCGCTTGCACAACACTCACACAGAATGACTACACTCACAGGCATAACCAGGTAGCAAACGTAATCCATAAAAAATTGGCTCTCAAATACACTCTCATACAAAGCACTAATACTCCTTACTATAACTATGCACCACAAACCATTTTAGAAAATACCACACATAAGCTCTACTATGATTGCGCCATTCTCACCGACAAGACCATTCATTATAATAGACCGGACATAACCTTGCAAGATAAAGTAAATAAAGTAACTTACCTGATAGACATTGCAGTCCCCAATACGCACAACATTCAGAAGACAATCACTGAAAAAATTAGTAAATACGCAGAACTCAAGAACGAAATAGTTAGAATATGGCGGCAAGACAAAGTTTATGTGGTCCCATAGTCCTTTCTACAACAGGCGTAATCCCGAACCACCTTCTTCATAGTCTGAAGTTACTTGATCTAAACGAAAATCTTTATATCACCCTTCAAAAAGCTGCCATCTTAAACACATGTCGAATTGTCAGGAAGTTCTTGCAAATTGACGAAACCGAAATAGGTCCACATCATTCATCCTCAACATAACACACCACACCCTGCATTTACTTGGTCTCGGCCCGTAAATGTAGCTTAAGCCAGCCTAAGAGCTGAGAATTTGAAACACTTGAAAATAATAATAATTATAATTCTTTATTGACATAATGAATACAATTTAGATTATAGGATTCCCTAGCACCTGCGCTAGTAAAAACTGTGTTGCAGGTGCTAGTGTCTTCCCCGTAATAAAGTGACAGTAATCTCACATCAGACAGAATAAATAAATAAATGAAAATAATAGAAAAGTTAACAAACGTGCTACTATGTTTGTGTATGTGTGTTTTTGTGTATGTGTGGGTGTGAATTTGTGTGTGTTTTTGTATGTGTGTGTGTGCATGTGCTGTGCTGTGCTGTGGTTATGTTTTTATGAGGTATAGTGACAATGACTTATGAGTCTCATCAAGAAATAGACGACTTAAAAAAACGAGAAATTCCGTTTGAAAACTGATCTACAAAAACTGTCAAAACCTGTAAAAAGATTTGCTTAACGCCTGATGGAAAAAATGCCTCACCATCTTCAGCTCGCAAAAAGAAAAACTCAAAGCATCAAAACATTTCAACGATTATCCCAAATAATGAGTCTAAGATTAGAGACACTCACTACAAAAAAAAAATGCTTAATAAAGAAACCAAAACATCTAATCGGACTAACGACAAACTGACGCAAACTAAACAAAAATTTACAACAACTTCACAAGTGTGTAATATTGCCTGTGAAAATTCATCAGGAGCTATGTATGTACCAAAACCTTATCTGTGCCAAACATAAAGACAGATTATTTGTAAAAGGCGCCTTTGTGCAATTACTGCTTCGAAGAAAGTTAATGCGCTAATCGAAGAAATCTTCTCAAAACATTAAATTTATTTCCAAAGGTCAACACAACAGATTTCCTGAACTCCATTGAATATAAATTAAAAGACTTTAGGATGAACGATTACTGTATATATATTTATATATTTACCCGACTGCCGAAGGAGGGTAATGTGTTTATCAGTCTATGTATGTATGTAAGTAAGTATGTGTGTATGTTTGTTCCTATGTGGCGTTCTACAGACCAAACGCGTTGGCCGATTTTGATAATTCTTACGTCAATCGATTCCTCTTAACCCTGCGAGTGTCACTGGCTACATAAAAATTGGAAAAGAAAAAAATGGCGGCTTTTGGGCGCCATTTTGTGGGGGATTTTATATTTTTCTTCCATTCCCATCTTGTGGGGTATCAAAATAAAGGGTTTTAACAAGTGATTTCAAAAATATATAACTCTTGTATGCTTAAATGTACCTAATTAAAAAAAATAACTAAAAGTTGTAAATAATTTTTTTTAATAAAAAAATTCAAAAAACCCGACTGCTTAAAAAGAGAACTAAAAAGACGTAAACAAGAAGAAAATCATGCTATGCAGTCGGAGGATACATCTTGTTTTGGTCAGCCAGCTCGCGAATAAGTATAATATATTTAACATTTTTTTCATTATAGAAAATGATCTGAACAATGGAGACTATTTGACTGTACTTGGCAACTTAAAGACTCGATGAAAACTGATGGGGCCTGCTAGAGCCGATGCCTGTCTGGGTCGCGGATAAATTTGAAAGAGAGTTACCTACCGCGGCCCTGGCACAAGCAAATGAAGGAACACGGGTGGGTTTTAGTCAGTAAAAGTCTGACACGTTCTCCTGCTTTACCCAGAGCCGGAGAACTCATTGGATGATTACCCAGAAAAAACAAAGAAAAGAAAAACTCATGCGATTCGAAATGGGCGAAGATTGCATCGAAGTGAATCGATTTAAAACATCGTAGATAGAATTGCTAACGTTCGATTTTCTAAAAGATCGATTCAGAATGGGCATCATCATCATCATTTTAGCGGAAAGACGTCCACTGCTAGACATAGGCCTCTCCCAAGCGTCGCCACACTGATCGGTCGCATCCACCGGACGCCCGCAGCTTTGACCAGGTCATCGCTCCACTTAAAGGCAGGCTTTCCAACACTGCGTCTTCCGGTACGCGGTCGCCACTCTAGAACTTTTCTGCTCCAACGGCCATCCGTTCTGCGTGCAATATGCCCTGCCAACTGCCGCTGAAGTTTGGTTATTCTTCAAGCTATGTCGGTAACCTTAGTCCTCTTGCGGATGTCTTCATTTCTGATTCGATCACGCAAGGAAACTCCGAGCATAGCCCTTTCCATGGCCCTTTGGTAAGCCTTCTGATGAGGACCATTGTGAGCGACCACGTCTTTGTCCCGTAAGTAATCACTGGCAACACACACTGGTCATAGACTTTCGTATTGGGACACTGTGGTAAGTTCAGCTGATTATGGAGACAAATGGCAGTTGGTAGTGTTTGTCTGGCTTATAAATGAAACATTAATACTTGGGGCCAAAACGAATTAGTATGCTGCGAACGAAAGAAGCATGGAAGAGAAGCATGCTGGGACTAAGGCTAAGGGATAAATAGAAAGCTTAAACAATTAGAAACATAACCAAGCTAGCAGATTTGAGAGTAAAAACAAGAACACTGAAATGGAGATGGACGGGACATATGTGGAGAAAAAAACAGAGTAATAAACTAGAAAAGTTAGAGAATTACATTACAATTGCATTACAATTGTTGTCTAACTTTTTGTAAGTCTCTTTGTAATGTTATCGTACTACACTATATTTTATAACGTTAAATAACTGCTTTGTGGGAGCACCTTTACAGAATGGTACTCAAGATATAGATGAAGACGGCTAAACAAAAGTTAATAAAATCAAAAAACCCGGCTGAAAACAAGAAGAAAATCGAGCTGGCTGACCAAAACTATAAATATCCTCCGACCGCACAACATGATTTTCTTCTTGTTTACATCTTCTCAGTCGGGTTTTTTGATTTTATTAACTTTTTTATTTACAACTTTTTTGTTATATATTTTTTTATGAGTTTAAACATATAAGTGGTTTATATTTTTGTAATCACCTCTTAAAACCCTTCATTTTGTTACCCCACCTCGATGGGTTTTGAAGAAAAAAAAACATTGGAACCCCTACAATATAAAAAGAAATTTCAGATAGCAAAACCAATTACTCTTTGCCCGATCCAGGAATCCTCTAGACCAGCGAAGCAGGCAGATTATAATAATATATAATTATATGTAATTTATATTTACTTACCAGTGGACCCACTGGATCCTAATTCTAAATCATCGATGATGAAACCCTCTGCACTGCACGCTTTTATTACATAAATTAATAATAGAACTAAGCAATAGTAATTGCTAACGTTCATCATTTTAGTCTGTTTCTTGATTTCATTTCTTTAACTAAAAAAGAAAAATATTTACAAACAAAAAATGTCAGCATATCACTTTATTTTCATAAACTACACAATTACTTACTTGTGATAATTAATTCAATAAAAAAACGTTAGAATTAAATTGAATTGGATTTTCCACTACAAATCGCTCGCGTCTCTATTAAAGGTACCGGCCATTCAATGTGTTGTCGCCTTTTTGTTTCAAACACTACCTATTTCCTGTCTTGTATACAGCCAGCTCTTTTTGTTCGTAAAACGATTCAATTTAAAGCATCACTCGCAATATGTTTTGTCAGAAACGTTACTTAAAAATGCTTCTGTCTGAATCTCGTCATATATGTTTTGTCAGAAACGTAAAAAAATCGGGCAGAAGTGCATATTTGAATGAAAGTGACCTGAACCAGTACTTGGAAGTACCAGAGCTGAATAAGGTGTCTTTGCCCACGTGTAGGCTGGTACTGGAGCAGCCATAATGTAGACGCGGGCAGTAGTGCCGGGAAAAAGAAAAAAGACTGGACAAGTGCGAGTCTGATCCGCGCACAGAGGGTTCCGTATAAACAGCTACATTCACCAAAGTAAATAGGTAACATTACTAACGTTTATACATAATGAAAGCACCGAATATTGCTCTAACGAAGGCACAAAATTAACTTTGCCATTTGAAAACTGTTGTCCCCGTAACTTTGTCGGCGTGATTAATATGTAGATCCATTCAAAAATTTAGCTTTCTAGTATTAAGAGTCTCTGAGCTTAGCTGCGGGCGGACTGGCAGACGGACATGGCGAAACTAAAAGGGTTCCTCGTTGACTACCGAACCCTAAAAAAAGGAATAAGAGTATTCTTTCATTCACTGAAATCTTAAAGAGTGGACTGAGAATAGAATGGTCCACTGATGATTCTTCTTTGCAACTGGGCGAAAGTGAAATCAGCTTCGTCTTGTTCTTCGTGTCGACGAACCCTTGTTCTTGATTTCAATTTTCTTCGAACAGTACTCTGCAACGTCGATAGCCTTAGCGCTGGCCTCGCAAAGAGATCGCGTGGTGCAGGTGTTTCTGCATAAGGTTAGGATCTAGACAGGAGATATATAGATAGGGCATCGTTTATGGAGTGATTCCGCAGAAATCAGCTGAGGTGTTGTGAGTACCGGCCGTGTCTTCAACAAAAGGGATTTTAAAGACTTCGGGAATCAACTTAACGATAACAGTCTTTTTTATCGTTAGGTAAAATATTGTTTCGCTTTTCCGATACACACGGCACTCACACTGTATACATTGTTTTCATTTCCATTGTTAGGCTTTAGGCACCTACTACTAAGTATCTAACTTATTAGCAACAACTACTGCTACAAATCACTATCACGTTTGAATTTGCCTACACGAGCGCTGGTGTAGAATGAGGTCTTCAAAATGACAAATTTCGTCATTTTTGGGCTTATGGCGCGAGTTTATTAACATTTTTTTTATTGTTGTGAATATTTTCCAAATATGGTAGATTAAAATAGTTACGGGTTTTAATAACCACTTTAATAATTGTATGTTTCGGATAATTTTATCCTCCTTTTTTTCGAAAAAAAGGGGCTGCGTAATGAAATGAAATGTATTTATTTGCAAGAATATAGGTACTTACATAATAACATGGTAAAATAATTTTACTCGCACTATATTCGACTTATCAGTCGTGCAAATATTTCAAGTAGGTACATGCATAATAATATCATGAAATTACATCAATGTCATTTATCATTAGTCATACACATCATAATCATAATAAAACTATCAGTCTTGCTTCATTAATATTAATTAGGCACATTCTATTATAAACTATTATAAATTAAATTATTAGATTATATATCACAGTTAAGACAGTTCAACAATTTATTGATTAGATTTATAGATAATGTCAATAATTATAATCTAAAGTGTTCCTTAGTTAATACCTAAATCATGTCTGTTTAAAATTTTAATAATCATCTATTGAATAAAAACATCTGTCACAAAGCCAATTGTTTAAAGTTCTATTAAATTCTAAGTTATTCATTTTTCCGGTAGTTTATTATAATTTTTTATCGCCATGGTGTAACAGTTTCTGTCACTGAGGTTTTGTTCTATTTTTCTTTTAAATTGGGCCTTATCATCCTGCTCAAAAAGTGATGAGTTATTTCTAACGAATTTACACGTTTCAGAGAAGTACATGGATGGGAGTATAAGTAAACGTTTTTCAGTGAATACGACCAGTATTACCATACGGCACGAATCAGTCCATTTGAGACCATAAATTGATCTTATGAATTTTTTTCTGGGCTATAAAAGCTCTATCTGTAGAGTTTCCCCATATGATTATCCCTTATCTCAATACTGAACACACATGACTATACCATTAATACTGTTTCTTTATTAGTTACTTCACAGATAATATAATACTAGCATACAGATACCTCATCCCATACAAAGAAACCGTGCCGACGTAACTGGCGTTTTTCATCTGATTAATCTTGTTATTTTTGTAAGTACATCAATCGCCTTCGATCCCGTTTCACGGCAATAGATGGTGTTAGCAGCGAAATGCAAGTAAAATGGTTTACTAGGTTCGTGAATATTTTTTTCTTTAAATACAATGAAGGTTTGTTTTATAGTATTTTTTTGCACGTTTTTAAAGTTTTTTTGCACCAAAATGTGTTACAATTAAAATTTTAATAACCGAGTGGAATGCCACAGAAATTTAAAAAAGCGCCATCTATTGGCATCTATTTTAAATGATACGTTCAAATAATCTTTGAAATGTGAATTAAGAGCCCAATATTCCGTAATTTTGTACTTAGGAGAGTTGATTAAACAAGAACATACAATTTTTATGTTTAATTCCAGAAAATGTTAGTTTTACACAATTCTATTGAATTACATTACATTACATGTACACACAATTCTATTGAATTACATTACAATTCAATAGAATTGTGTGTACATGTCGCGCCATCTAGTGAGATTTATTTGAACCAAATTTTCTTTCTTAGCAATGAGACCCCGTGGTTACTTTTTATTTTACTAAGTGCGTAAACGAATTTGTGAATATTCTTACAAACAAGATCTACATGAGATTTCCAGTTACAATAATTATCAAAATTTTATTTCCTTTACTTCTTCAATGATGTTATTATTATATTTTATTGGCAAGTCTATTGTGTCTTTGTTATTTCTTTTGTATATATGTCAGGTATCTCATGAATTTAGTTTTATCAGTATTTATTTCTAAATTATTTTCAATTAACCAGTCATGTATTCCCTTTAGAGCTTCATTGGTGGCACTTATCACCTGATCAATATTTTCTTTAGTTAAAACAGTAGTATCATCTGCGAATAATACAATGAACTGATCCGTCGATTCTGGCAATTCATTTATATATGCTAAAAACAATATCGGGGCTAGCACAGTCCCTTGTGGTACACCATAGTGATTCGTTAAGTGTGGGGACCTATGGGTTACCTGAGTCGTGGGGTCTCATCCAATACAAAGAAACTGTCCCGACCAACTGTACTGATTATTTGATTTATCTATGGATATCGATGGATTATTAGATGGTGATCTATTTATCGCCGTGGATCGGAACCAAACGCGATCGATTTACAAAAAATAATCGGTATAATCTGATGAAAAACGCTAGTTACGTGGCACGATTTCTTTGTATGGGATGAGGCATCTGTATGCTAGTATTATATGATCTTTGCCTGAGTGTTAGTCTCTAGATGCATTTTTACAATCTCTTTGCACTGTTTTCGACCCTTTAGATTGGAAAGACTATTTATCCACTACAGCTATCAGCGACATCTGGTGCCAAACACTCTCTCATCTAGGTGTGTCACTAGTTGATTAAGTTGTTACTTTGGTACTAGGTGGCGTTGATGTCTGGGCGGAATTAATAAGTGTTTATTATAAAATATATTAGATATTGTGTTTATTAATATAATTCAGCAATCACACAATTCCCCACCTATCTAGATTATTAATTTCTTATAATAATAATTACATGAAGAAAACCATGGACATGACATGTCTATTGGTTGATAAAACGCTCAATGTCTATGACTGAAAAGAGTGACATTTCCTTTTCATTGCGATTTTTTTCTTTCTTCTTCGATACTTCGTTCGTACGGATACGAAAATATTAATCCAAAAAAAAAGGCTCATTTAACACAATCTGGATGACTCGGAGGCGGCAGGGAACCAACCTTAAATATAAAGAATGAGTGGATCAGCAGGCGCTGTGAGTATTGGTTAAATTAGTCTATATTTTCATGCTTGTGAAACATGTGCGTATATGATGCTCATCATGCATTTTTCCCATTGGCAGGGCACCTTAGGATAAGTTAAATATTAATAAAATAATGGTCAACTACATGTAAGAGCGACAGCAACAGTTTTCAACAATAGGCTCCGAATGCCCATGATATTTTGACCGGCAAGAAGCTGGATACCAACTACACAGATGGACGGTGCTGATTGAGATATCATACATCTGGTACTAAGATTTAAGGGTAAAATATATCCTATCTGCAAGTAAGTTTTATATGTATCATATTGAAAACATCAAGAAACTGCAAAGACTGACTGTATCCCCTGAGTTAGCTGGTGAGTAGGGTGAAAATACTACCTTACAAGATAACTTTCAAACCAATAGTAGGTAGGGCCTTTTATACCGTACTGTTCTAATTTATTTAATAATTTTTCATGGCATACCATATCGAATGCTTTGGTCATATCTGGAAATACAGCTATAAGGAATTTATTTATTATCTACTGAGAATTTCAGTTATTAATTTAAAATATACCAATGTAGTGGATTGATTTTTATTAAAACCGTTTTTTGTTTACTTATTACTTAAATTATATCAAAAAAAAAAAATAAGCCTAGCACACATTACTTTCTCAAATATCTTGGAGAGAATCGGTACCAAAGTAGTCAGTCTGTAATTCCCCGCCACTGTTTTCGAACTCTTTTTATGTAGTGGTTTTACGACAGAGAATTTTAGAGCGTCAGGAAAGGTTCCGTTTTCCAAGGACAGATTTATCAAATAAGTCAATGGCTAAAATGCGTAAAGCTGCAGCATATTCGAAGTTGTATTTAATCGCACTTCTACGGCATTGAAATGATTTTAATTTAAACTTTGGTTCCATGCGCGTAATAACAACGTTTAATAGCTATATTACTCGCCAGTGGCGCCTACTGGTGGGCACAAAAACGGTAGCCCTCATTAGGCCACCAAACGGTTCGGACTCTGTTCCGTCAAGGAGAATTTTTTTGTAGTTTTTATTTATTTGTGGTATTAATAAACGTGTTCCCTCTTAGTTTTAACAACACCGTCTATCTGCAAAGATGGTTTTTTATTGCAAAGTGTTTTACTTACAATATTTGGTATACATTCATTCATTAACTATAAGTTGATGAGGCCGATGCACCTAGCATAACACTACGTATACTACGTATAAGTATAAGTCAGTAGTTGACACGAAGTGCTAGTCACCGGATATATTTCTAGAAACCTTAATGTGACATCTGGTGATCTAATAATCAGCTTATAATATTCCAACTACTGCCTGCCTCACTGTGAGGGAATGGAACGTAAATCATGACGCCATGGCCATGTCATGGACGTCATGTCATACCTATCTTAAATTTTTTATTATAATTAACTAGCTTCTGTCCTACTCCTCCGTTATTCTTTTCTAATTAATTTCGTTGCGGGATCCAAGACAGTTAAATTCATTCTCCGGGCGGGACTTCATCGAGGTTCATTGCCTCAGCGCTTTTCTGGTGGTCACCACTGTTGATTCTGGCTTTCCACCACACTATTCCCAAACCACTGCAACTCCTGCAGTGGTTTGGGAATAGTGCGGTGGGATTGTCTTAGCTTCTGTCCGCGGTTTCACCTGCATAAAAAGTGTTTTATCATCCCAAGAGACACTACCGGGATAAAAAACTGCCCCATGTCCTTCCCTGGGTCTTAAACTATCTCCATACAAATTTCATCTAAATCGCTTCATCCGTTTAATCTTGATAAGGCAACAAACTAACAGTGTGACTTTCGTATTTAGAATATACTAGCTGCCGCCCGTGGCTCCACCCGCGTAGAATCAGTACTTCCCTCAATATCTTTATAAATTATACTCGTACTATGTGTTATTCTGATGTTTAAGCTACTACTGTAAAGTTTCACCAAAATCCGTTTAGAAGTTTTTGCAATAAATTTTATTTTATTTTATTTTATTACTTTTAAGAAGGCTTACAGTCTAATTACAAATAATAATAGGTAACTATAATACATTTTCAAGTTGCTAATAACAAGCCTCCACAGATATATAACTTAACGATTAATTCAGGCTATTATGTTGCTACATATTAGTCAAAGAACCACTAGCCGGTGCATTATTCACAAAAAAATGATTTGGCTAAGAGCGTCCTTGCTGTGCTTATTTTAGTGCAAAATAAGTCAATATCATGTTCAGAAGATACGTCATTGAAGCTTCTAGCGCTTCTTATAAGAAAAGCGTTACGCCAATAATTAGTACTGGTAGAAGACACATCTAGAAGCGGCCGTTTACGTAATCCAATAGTGTTAGTGCGAAATGCTAACTTTTTTAGTAGCTCAGGGCAGTCAATTGAGCCATTCGCTATGTTAATCAAAAAACATACATCATTAATGAGCCGCCTACGATCTAATGGCAGAAAATGGTACCTCTTACAACGGTGACTGTAATCTATAGATACTTGGTGCGCCCTATAATCGAGATATCTCAGAAACTTTTTCTGGATGCTCTCAATGCGTGACTTATGGATCCCGTATTGAGGGTTCCAAACTTGCGATGCGTACTCCAAGTGGCTGCGCACGAACGAACAGTATAAAACTTTGATAGGCTTCAGAGAACGGAAACAGGCTGAGGCCCTGATTACAAATCCTAGTGCCCGTGAAGCCTTGCCCACAATACCGTCAATGTGTTGGTCAAACAGTAATTTGCTATCTTGTATGATACCTAAATCCCTTATGCTGTTAACTTTGCCCAAGGTAAGTCGGTTGAGACTATAGACCGAATTTACTATAGATTTCTGGCGCGTGAAGGTCATTTGAAAACATTTGGAGACATTCAATTGGAGCAAATTATGTTTGCAATATTCTACAAATCTATTCAGATCCTCTTGTAACTGGTGAGTATCTGAGATATCACGTATAATCTTGTGAACCTTCATGTCATCAGCATATAGCAACACGTAAGAGTGCTTGAAGCAGTTTACAACATCAGCAATAAACAGAGTGAAAAGCAAGGTCCCCAAAACTGAACCCTGTGGCACACCCGAGGGGACCGATGTCCAACCCGAAGTGTAACCTTGGAGAACCACAGCCTGACTCCGATTCTCAATATAAGACGAAAACCATCTATAAAGGTCTCCGCGTATACCGGCTTTGAGCAACTTCTCCAGCAGCAGACGATGGTCGATACGGTCGAAGCACTTGCTGTAGTCGGTATAAATGACATCCACCTGCGCACGTTGATCCATACCACCCGATATAAACTCGTGCGACAACACCAAGTTAGTCGTAGTGGATCTTTTTTTGAGGAAGCCATGTTGTTCCCCCCCGAAGTTACTTTCCATAGCCGCATAAACATCGTTATACACTATACGCTCAAGGATCTTTGAAAATAAACACAACTTAGATATCGGGCGATAGTTCGTAACATCAGATTTGTTTCCTTTCTTGTGAACAGGGGTGATGAATGCTGATTTCCAAATTTTAGGTACTTTACCCTCGGAAACAGATCAATTGAATAGGATACACAATGGGACTACCAAACTAGCAGCACATTGTACTATAAACTCTGGGGGTATGAGATCCGGGCCACCTGATTTAGAAAGGTCCAAGGACTTAAGCAATTTCAGTACTCTAGAATGAGATATTTCTAACGTACTGATAAATGCAACACTATCATCACCACTAACACCACTATAAGTCTGCGAAGATGTACCAGGGACGTGCACAGGTTCTTGGAAAGTGGAGTGAAAGTACGCCGCAAATAAATTGCTGATATCCTCACCACTACTCGCTGTGACGTCACCATACTGCATGAACTTAGGAATTGCATTAGAAATTCTCTTACTTTTCATATATGACCAGAAAGATTTTTGATTATCGATGATTCTATTTTATCCATGTATGTATCATAGCATGTCTTTTCCAAGTTAATGGCCCTGCTCCGTAATAGGGAAAAAGAATGAAAATCAGAGATATTACCATACGTTTTATATTTACGATGATACTTATATTTTTCTCTTAATACCTTTATTAGAGCAGAACTATACCATAAAGGATACGATGATTTTTTAACACATTTAAGAGGGATGTACTTGTCCCTAAGTTCGTATAATATACTGTAAAAGATTTCAACAGCACCTTCCAATGACTCCGAATTTAAAAGGCCAGTCCAGTTTATACTGTCCAATTCAGATCTAATGGCCACATAGTCACCCTTAGAAAACATGTACCGACGTGTTGCGTTGTCCGCCAATTTATGAATTTCAACAAAATCAGCTCGAATTGATATCGGTTTGTGATGCAAATCAACTGGCAGAGCCAATGGATCATGGCATTCACTGACACTCAAAGAGTCATTAGAAAAAACTAGGTCCAAAACCCTTCCGTTGATATTCCTCTCACCAAGAGAGAACTCACCAAGAGAGACTCTCATAAAGAGTAACAAACATCCATTCATCCATCCATCCATCCTCACAAACTTTCACGATTATAGTAATAGTAGGAAGTATGGATTTGGATATGGATTGATGGAAGTATGGACGCCTACGCATAATATCATAGCAAACACCTTCACCATTGTACATTTAATAAAGAGAAAATACTAGGCTCTCTCCTTGTCACCGTCCGTCATCACCATCATCATCAGGCTTTTTAATTTGCCCACTGCTTGGACAAAGACCTTCCCTCTGTGAGATTGAATGAGCCGTAATCCACCACTTGGGCCCAATGCGGGTTGGTGGATGTTTTAGATACCTATTCGAATTTTTGTTTCTAGGACATGCTGGTTTTCCACACGACGTTTTCCTTCACCGTTTTGAGAGCCGTGGTGGTGAAATAATTTATACAAAGTAAAGTGCCTACCTGGGTGAACCAAAGACCTACAACTTATTAGTCGCGGTCGATTTCACTAACCAGGCCAATGCTGTACTCGCTCTGCACTCGTGTGAACCGTACCGTTTGTTACTATATTTTCTCATTTATTTATTTAAAAATATAAATTTCCTAAGTATTGGCTTGCCTTATTTCATCAGGCTATGGCTCTGAGACGTGATCGCTCACAATGGGCCTCATCAGAAGGCTTAAAGTCTCCCAAAGGGAAATGGAGAGGGCTATCGGCCACCCTCGAGTTGCCACCCCGGTGGTCGATGGGAATTATTTAGTGAAATCTGCCACTTTCCTTTATTGCCATCTGTCACCGGGGTGGTGGATGGCACTAACTAGTGGAGTTTGCCACTCCAGTGGTCGATGGGAATTATTTAGTGAAATCTGCCACTTTCCTTTATTCCCATCTGTCACCGGGGTGGTTGATGGCACTAACTAGTGGAGTTTGCCACCCCAGTGGTCGATGGGAATTATTTAGTGAAATCTTTTACCTTCCTTTATTCCCATCTATCACCGGGGTGGTGGATGGCACTAACTAGTGGAGTTTGCCACCCCAGTGGTCGATGGGAATTATTTAGTGAAATCTGTTACCTTCCTTTATTCCCATCTGTCACCGGGGTGGTGGATGGCACTAACTAGTGGAGTTTGCCACCCCGGTGGTCGATGGGAATTATTTAGTGAAATCTGCCACTTTCCTTTATTCCCATCTGCCACCGGGGTGGTGGATGGCACTAACTAGTGGCGTTTGCCACCCCGGTGGTCGAGGTGGTCGAGGTGGTCGAGGGTGGCAACTCGAGGGTGGCCGATGGGAATAAACCGAGTTTCCTTGCGTGATCGAATCAAAAATGTAGAGATCCGCAAGAGAACCAAGGGTACCGACATGGCCGAAGAATTGACAAACATAAGTGGCAGAAGGCAGGGCACATTACTCGCAGAACGGATGGCCGATGGGGCAGAATGATTCTGGAGTGGCGACCGCGAACCGGAAGACGTTGCGTTGGAAGGCCTCCCACCAGGTGGAACGATGACCTGGTGAAGGTGAAGGCACTGGATACGAGACGCACGGGACCGGCCAATGTGGCAACTCTTGGGAGAGGCCCATGTCCAACAGTGGACGTCCTTCGGCTGATATGATGATGGTGATGAATTTCATCAACAATTTATTAACTGATGGGAAACTACACTAAGGAGTAAGGGCCAATTTCTGAATTGAGTATTTGAGATTAAGAACGTGTCAAACCTACTTTAATGCCAAATTTGTTATCAACCTAAAGTATATAAGTTTTTAAGTTGACATGGTCACAATCATTAGAAACCGGTGCCGGTGCCGAAATATCGAGCTCTCAACCAAAATCTAAATATACCTACATGGTAAATATCCCGAAACAAATATTCTAACCTAAAGTATAGTTTGACAAATACTCAACTTCAATGCTCATAATTCAGAAATCGGGGGTAAATAGATATTGCTGATTGTCAAAACTATTTATTGTCCCGAAAACAAGCATAAAAAACCTATTCTTTTTATAACCAGCGTTTATATTAAAAAAAATTGCGTTCCGATAGAAGGCTATGGGGGAACACCCAAATACTGCGAAATATTTTATTCCGATTTCGATGTTCCAATTTTCAAAAGTCCGAATTTAATACAATACCTAAAAATTATAATGTCTATTTTTAAAAATCACGAAATTTATTTTACCGAATGTCGTAAATACGATTTGATAGTTTTCCGATTTTCATACGTTCGAAGAATCAAATGCCCGAAGGGTTCTCGGTCCAAAAAACGACATTCCGATTTGCAATACTTCGAATAAACTAAAAGTCAACATGTTGTGCTACAAAATTTAGTGACAGAAACGAATCGCTGCAAAACCGACTTTACGCAGTCTTATCTGCCCTACCCTAGAGTGTAATTTAAGCCCGCGTAGGCGCTGAGGGGTGGGGCCAGCGAGCTGAGGAGCAGGTGGTTTGAAGGCCCGCCGCCGAGGCTGAGGCTGGCCGGCAATAAACTCGCGTGGGGCCGAGAAACAATGCTTGGTGCTTTTTGCATGCCTGCTTGCTTGCTGCTTGGCTGCTTGCATGCTGCATGCCTGCTTAAATGTTGCATGCCTGCTTGCATGCTGCGTGTCTGCTTGCATGCTGTGTGTCTGCTTGCATGCTGCGTGCTTGCTTGCATGCTGCAAATTCCCTATTTGTCCCTACTTGTCTTGCTATTCAGTTTTACAAGGCGTTTTTATTTCGGAATTGTATTAATCGGTATTTTAATAATCGGAATTCGTATTTTTAATGTTTCGTATTATCATTAAGTCGGACTTTTTGTTATTCGATCTATTGAAAGTCGGTATTTTGAGAATAGTAATTATAAACGTTAGGAATATTGAGAGTTAGTAATTATAAAAATTGGAGTAATGATAAGTCGGAGTTGTAATATTGGGCATTTTGAACCGTTCGGGATTATGAAAATCGGTATTTTGAAATTGTATTTGTGACTGACGGTATAAAGTTTTTCGTATTTATGTAGTGTACCCAGGCTATGGATGTGAAGCCACAGGAAAAAGTTATCCTGTAAGCGATTAATAAATAAAACAATAGTAAAAAAATATTTTTTATTGCATTTGTTTTTTATTTCATACTTTTTAAACTATATAATTTATTTAGTAGTCGACACGCTTCGATAGGAGTGTGTTACGTGACTTAGAAAAGCGTAACATCGAATAACACGTCCCCGTAAGTTTACTAATACCACAGATAATATAATACCTAATACGAAACACTTAACAACGAATGCACGCTACCACGAAAAACTTAACACCGTAGCCATGCGATCTCGAATAACCAAATCTCTAATTTCACCTATTCGAATCACTTAACAACAAATGCACGCTTCTACGAAAAACGTATCGCCAAAGCCACGCGACCACGCTTGACCAAACCTCTAACGAAATACACCAATTAAGTATTTAATACATCAATTAAGAGCGCAATTTTTTCAAAGAAAAGGCGAAATTATTATTATAGGGCTTATTAGATCTCCTGGTATATGATATAATAAAATAAATTATAATATTTGATATAATCGACATCTTTTGCTCTCAAAATGCGTCATTTGGCCGCATTAGCCTTTTTAAACCCAGGTAAAGATACCTGAGGCTTTTGAAACACTAAAAGGAAAAGTATTACCCAAGGATGCAGTCAAAGTCACTGATTGGTGTTCCAGATATTATGTCAATGGAACTTATAACAAGTAAAATTTCATAATTTAAAAAACCCCCCGACACATTTATCTTGCGAAAACATCCCGATTCAAACATTAAAACGCCCATAACTTTTGAACGGCTGAACCGATTTTATTCAAACATAGCTAAGAATACTCTCGATACAATCACCTTTCAAACAAAAAAAAAACTAAATCAAAATCGGTTCATCCGTTGAGGCGTTATGATGCCACAGACAGACACACAGATACACAGATACACAGAAACACAGACACACAGATACACAGATACACAGACACACAGATACACAGCAACACACCTCAAACTTATAACACCCCTCTTTTTCCGTCGGGGGTTAAAAAGAGGACTACTCAAAACCTCAAAACATTAAAGACAAATTTGCAAAAAGTGCCTCCATTGTTTCCGCCTAACATCTGGTCGGTATAAATAGCTCAACACGAACCACTGTTTTAATTACACAAAATGAGGTGAAATTATGGCACCTCCGCTGGAACAGCCTATTGGGCAGAAATAATGGAATTTATTTAAAACTATTGATTAAATTAACAAGGAACAAAAAAATTATATAGAATTGACGGTAGAAAAATTAAATTCAGTGTCAAGAAACCAAAAGAGCAAAAAAAAAGAAAATAGAGAAGCAAAAATAAGAAAACATTTGGAAAAAAAAGGAAACAATCGACTTAACAACATTTTTAGATGGTCTTGCATACTTGTGCTATTTTAAAAGATGCGATGACTCAACACATTAATATTCTTTTTTCTCAAATGTTTGTTTTTGTTGATTGTTAAATGAATAAAGATTTTTATTAGGATTTCCCTAAATTAATTGGTGTCTTTTCGTTAGAGGTTTGGTTAAGGGCCTACATACGCTTTAGTGCCGTAAATCGGTAACTTTCTAAAGCATACTCCTCAGTAACATCTAGGTTAAAAGGTTTGAAAAAAATATATATTTATTATTGATTCATGTACATAATTTTGAACACAAGGTTTTTTCGTGTAACTAATAGTTTTGCTTTAAAAAAAAAATTAACAACACGATATTTTTTCGCAACTTTTGGAAACTCCTCCAAAACGACTTGGATGTTTAAAAATATTTTTATACAGAAAAATTGATGGCTGGAATTTCTTCATACCTAACATAGCATATGTAAATCAAATAATATTTTGTAAACAAAACTGTTCAAAAGGAGGTTCAATTTTGATATTTTGGCATCGAGCGGGGGCACGACCAGTACTGCGTTACATTGGGGCGTATCACCTTAAGCGTGGTCGCGTGGCTTCGGCGATAAGGTTTTCTTAGAAGCGCGCATTTGTTGTTAAGTGATTCGAATAGGTGAAATTAGAGATTTGGTTATTCGAGATCGCATGGCTACGGTGTTAAGTTTTTCGTGGTAGCGTGCATTCGTTGTTAAGTGTTTCCTTTTACCCTTTTTCCGTCGCGGGTTAAAAACAACAATAAAGTATATTCTATTCTATATATTGGTAAAAGTGTATCGACCGGTCAGTACAGATCCGACTAGGTTGATAAATTCGTCTAATGACACTGAGGCCTGAGAGAAGCAATTGCTCACACACTGGTTGTAGCTAGTATACCTGTTCGTGTTGCCTCCACAGCCAGAGTAGGTGAACTGGATGCACTGTGCACTGGATCTGTCGTAGCCAAACCTGAGATAGAAGAACGATAGAACACAATCAGGGTTTAGTTTAAGCAAAATTTATGAATATTTGAAGGATGTTATGTGGCAAACTGCCTCTTTCACTCGCTTACGTTTGTCGCATCGTGCTATCTCGCTTACATAGAGTAAGCGAATACTCGATGACAAATTTTTTCTTGCGCAATGGTTCGCAGAGCCAACTCCAGAGACACAAAGATTCGCCTGTCCTGTGACTATTATAGTTAATTTTAATTGTTGAATATACTACTATTTCAGGGTCTATTCTTTATAATTGTATTCTGTATATTTATGTGACAAACAATGCCGAAATCGACTATTCTGCCAACGACCAAAATTGAAAAAGCAATGTGATTCTTAATAATATTTAAAAGAGAAGGCATAATGCAAATATATTTGGGAATATCCATGAGAAATTTCGGGAGCGTATGTGAATCCTTTACCCATTTGACTTTCGACAATCGCTATAAATTTTATTGACACACTGTCACTTTGTTTAGGATCTTACCTTATTGTAGGAGTAGACAGAAGAGCTAGAACTCCACAGTTGCCTGGATCGATTGGCAGTTGACAGGTAGCAGCTGCAAGAAGACTCTAGGTAAGTATGTATGTATGATGATGCAACATTATGGTTTCGAGTAAGTAGACTTATAAGCACCCAAATTATACGTAAGGGTAGGACAACCGCCTTCATGCCAAAAGCGATCTGATGATGAAGCCGGAAGGTAGGCACTGGAACTCCGAAATAAAACAAAGTATCCTAGTCGTGTTTGGGCTTATTGGAATCGTCATGAGATTTACTTTGACTGTAAATAATTTTCGTAGTAATTGGAGGTACCCACCAAAACTAAAAAGAGATAAATAAAAACTTTATAACAAGAAAATCACACCGTCTTCTAAAACAAAACACTACAATGTGAAAACTAACTTTCTTTTCCTTTGTCGCTATCGAAAAACGGAAAACAATATGTACATACAGCAACAGAGAATCCTCACCCCTAGAAATGTATCAAAAGCGACATCTATGGACAGGAGGATATACTACGACTTTTACGTGCGCCGCGTGCGCGCCATCTCTTGACCACAATGAAGTTAATTTTCTGTAGTTATTGTCATCGATTCCACAAGTAAGCGTGCAAGATACCCATTTAACAATAATTGTTTACGTTATTGATACAAAATTGTAATGTGCTAACCAACATCAGCATGTTTAGGCAGCCCTGGTGGTAATCTACGATTTAATTTTTGTTATATCAATGAAATTAGTTTTCTGTAGTTATTGACATAGATTCAAAATTGTCATGCGCTAACCAACATCAGCATATTTAGGCAGCACTGTATGGCTATAGAGTAGTGTTGCGGGTTGAAGCGAAGTAGGTATAATAAAAATTAATAGGTATATACTATTATTAATTAAAAAAAATATAATAATTCATGTGCTTAAATCGGTGATGTTTCTCTGCAGCTGTATGTACCAAAGACACCGACTTCGGCAAAGAAAGATTTATTTTGGAAGTCGGTTTTTGAAAGAGATTCTAAAGGGTAATCTGTTAGTTGTCTAAGGTCGTCAATTCGTTCTTGAGCCCTACTTATAAGTAGCACTGTCTAAAATTGTGTTTTCATATCACCATCATTTCAGTGTTAATACCATAACTGGACATTAGTAGGCCTCATCCAAACGCCGCCACATCAACCGGTTCTGTGTTTCTTGCATCCAACGAACTCAAAATGTGTTTTAGTAAATTTTATAAGGTACAGAGGGACATACCATTTATTTGCTGTGTTGTCGCCATACTGATGCAAGTCAGAAACGTACAGATAATCACAAACGTTGACATTATTGTAAATTCAATTGCAGACACGTTTAGAAAGAAAATGTGCTTAAAAACAAATTAAAGTATTTCTTTTTTTGGTGAAATCTTGAAAACTAATGCGCGAATTTTGATATAATCTTTACCAAATTTTAGATTAAAGTTTTCTATTGGAGATGAAGTCGGTCGATAACGTCTAGTTCTCCAAAGGAGGCTAGCTGAGTCTAAGCATCTATAAATGACAATTGTTTTAAACAGTTATATCAATTTAATTGTCACAAGGTTAGTGAAACGTTGTCAACATTTGACACGGAGTATGAAGCAAAGGAGTACTTACTTATATACAGAAATGAAATTACAAAAAACTAGTTTAGCGTCAACTAGTACCAAGCCGTCTCTCCAGCGTCTCCTCAATTTAATTCATCATCATCATATCAGCCGAAAGACACAGGCTGGACATAGGCCTTCCCCAAGCGTCGCCACTTTGACCGGTCCCTGCGTCTAGCAACCAGCGTATCCCTGCAACCTTCACCAGGTCATCGATCCACCTGGTGGGAGGCCTTACAACGTAACGTCTTCCGGTTCGCGGTCGCCACTCCAGAACCTTTCTGCCCCATCGGCCATCCGTTCTGCGAGCAATGTGCCCTGCCCACTGCCACTTAAGTTTGGCAATTCTTCGGGCTATGTCGGTAATCCTGTTCTCTTGCGGATCTCTACATTTCTGATTCGATCACGCAAGGAAACTCCGAGAATAGCCCTCTCCATTGCCCTTTGGGTGACTGTAAGCTTTCTGATGAGGCCCATTGTAAGCGACCACGTCTCAGAGCCATAAGTCATAGGCAACACACACTGGTCATAGACTTTCGTCATGAGACACTGTGGTAAGTTAGACGAGAAGATACCGCGCAACTTCCCGAACGCTGCCCAGCCGAGTCGGATTCGACGGTTGACCTCTTTCTCGAAGTTGGCCCTACCCAACTGGATCGTTTGTCCCAGGTAGACATAGTCGCCTACAACTTCGAGTGTATAGTCTCCGACCTTAATAGGAGTGGGTGTAACATGGGCACTCAGCATCACCTTGGTTTTGTCCATGTTCATCCTAAGACCCACTCTTTCGGAAGCTCTACCGAGGTCATCGAGCATTATACTGAGGTCCTCCATGGTCTCAGCCATAACCACTATATCGTCGGCAAACCGAAGGTGAGTGATGTACTCGCCATTGACGTTGATGCCTAGCCCTCTCCAGTCCAGACCTTGAAGACGTCCTCCAGTGCAGCGGTGAACAGCTTCGGAGATATGACGTCTCCCTGTCTCACACCTCGCTGCAAATGTACGGGTTTCGAGGTCTGATCCTGAAGTCGAACTGACATGGTGGCATTTTTGTATAAGCACTTCAACACCTCGATGTACCGGTAGTCAATTTGGCACCGTTGGAGAGACTGCAGTACAGCCCAAGTCTCGATCGAATCGAAGGCTTTTTCGTAGTCCACAAACGCTAAACAGAGAGGCAGGTTGTACTCTTCGGTCTTCTGTATAACCTGCCGCAGCGTATGTATGTGGTCTACGGTGCTGAAGCCTTTACGGAATCCGGCTTGTTCGGGAGGCTAGAAATCGTCAAACCTGCGCGCGAGACGATTCGTGATGACTCTTGAAAACAGCTTGTAGACATGGCTAAGAAGTGATAAAAATAAAGATATTTATTCAATATATCAAACACGTGTATACATGCAAGAATAAATAATACGTGCATGCAGAATAACATTTAAAAAAAACAATCGGTTCGGACATGTTTGCCACATTCTATGGCGTGCAAATTATTTTGAAAATATTATTAAGAACAATTACAATAAAAATAATTTTAAACTCAATAATTACAGAATGTCGAATTAAAAAACAATAGAACAACTGGAGATAATTAGTAATAACAAATATCATTCAGATGTCAATTAACAGTAATATTATGTCAAAACTATGTAAAAATATTATACAAATGTCAAGCAAAAAAATGTATGTCAAATCTATGTAAAATATTAAACAAATGTCAAATAAAAATGTATATAGATCTATGTAAAATAAAATGATAAAAAAATGTCAAACAGCAATAAAAAAAAAATATAATAAAATGTGAAATCAAAGTGATATTCATCAAATGTCAAAATATCAATAATAATCTATGTCAAAATAAATAATTCTGCCAAAAATCCGCTAATGGTATAGTAGGCTTTTTTAATTAGAAAGGTTTTTAACTGATTCTTCAACTGAACGTTGTTAAGCTCCCTCCAACTTTTGGGTAACTTATTATAAATACTAGGAGCCATGCAGAAAACACTTTTGCGCATAAGTGCCGTCCTACTCCTATGCAGACAGAGCTGACTTTGATCACGCCTATTTCTAGGAAATTCATCCGCCAGTAGTGGAAATAAGTGATTGTTATTTCTCACAAACATTACTATTTCGAGAATGTAAAGGGATGCTAATGTTAATATTTTATAGTGTATGAAAAAGGGCTTACAACTATCGGTCGATTTTAAGTTAAACATAGCTCTCAGGCATCTCTTTTGTGCTTTAAATACAAGTTCTTTATTAGTTGAGTTACCCCAGAAGATAACCCCATATCTGAGAACAGATTCAATTAGCCCGTAGTAAGCGGTTAATAGCGCATCTATATTAACCGTTCGAGACAGATTGTATAAGGCGTACGCACTACTGCTTTTTCTATTTGTCATTACCTCTATGTGCAGCTTCCAATTTAAATAGTTAGTCCTAGAAACTTAGTTGTCTGTGTCTCTTAACTGTGTCAATTGTAATAGTATTATACGTAATGTCAAGATTGGGAATAGTCAGTGCGCGTTGGCTAAAATGCATTAATTTAGTCTTATTTAAATTTATTTTCAAATTGTTATTGTCTAACCACCCTATAGTGTCTTTTAATGTTTTGTTTATATCTTCTTTATAAAAATCTTTTTGATTGCATGCTATTGTAATTGTACTGTCATCCGCAAACAGTGTCATTGGATGTTTGATTGCCCTTGGAAAGTCATTGATGTAAAGTGTAAAAAGCGGTGGTCCTAGTATACTTCCTTGTGGAACTCCGTAGACCACATTACGTTCCTCCGATTGAAATTTTTCTTCTCTTTTAGTGCTTGTATTTATTTTGCTAATTTCTGTTATTTGTTTTCTCTCACTTATGTATGATTTTAAGAACTCAAGGACATTACCTCTTACCCCATATGCATCAAGTTTATTAAGTAAAATATTATGTTGCACGTAATCGAATGCTTGGGTCATGTCACAGAATATAGCACACACTGGAGTATTTGTGTCCATATTAGTCATAACAGTATGCAAAAAGTCATAAATTGCCAAGTTGATTGTCATATTTTTCCTAAATCCCTTTTGTTCGTCACATAGAATATCGTTAGCGTCTAGATATAAATTGAGTTCTTTATAAATATAGTTTTCAATAATTTTTGAGAATATTGGTATCAGTGATATTGGCCTGTAGTATTCCATTAACTCTCTATCTTCTTTTTTGAACAATGGCTTAATTACCGATTGTTTTAGGGCGTCAGGAAAAATACCTTCGCTTATACACGAATTTATAATATAGCCTAATGGGCAACAAATTTCCTCGGCTACCGCTTTGAGAATTTTTGTACAAATACCATCGTTACCGACACTGTTGTTATTTTTAAGAGCTAAAGTTATTTTAAACACGTCGATTGGCAAACATGGAGCCATAAACATAGAATTCTTCCTGTTTAAAATATGTCTAGTGACCCTGTGTCCCGAATCGATAATGGGTTGAATTTTCTCAATAAAATAATTATTAAACAGATCCGAAATATATTTTGGATCAGAAACAATTTCATTATTATTAATTCTAAGGTTATTAATGGTATGTTTTGGAATATTTAACTTTGATTTATTAATGATTTGCCATGTTGTTTTTGATTTATTAGTTGATGTCTGTATTTTATGAATATTTTGAGCTCGTTGCGTTAAATTAATAATCCTTTTAAATAGTTTTGTATAATTTTTAAATAGCCTCTTATTATTTGGAGTAGGTTTTTTCCGGAACTGCCAAAGCAATTGCCTTTTTTTCTTGCTGCATATTTTTATGCCACGTGATACCCATTCTTGTTTTTTATGGACCGATTTAATTACCGAAACGATATTTTCAGGAAAACATTGATTGTACAGTAACGAGAAGATATCCAAAAACGCGTTTAAAGCTACGTTTGGGTCCTTTGCTTCATACATTTCTGAGAAAGTCAGACTCCGCAGATAGTTCTTAAATTTATGAATGTTTTCATTACTGTAGTCACGTCTTCTCCTACTCCACCGATTAATCGTATATACTGTGCTTATTGGGTATTTCAATAATTGAGCTGTGTGATCCGACAACGCTAACTCCAATACTAAAGCCTTACAGGACCTGTTTAAGTTATGCGCAAAATTATCAATGCATGTTTTGCTCTTAAGACGAGTTGGTTGGTATAACACTAGTTTACAGTTAAAGCTTAACAACAAATTTTCAAATTCTATTGATTGATTAGTTCTTTTAAGTACATCTATATTAAAATCGCCCGCTAAAACAATATTTTTATAATCCTTTTTATTTAAACTACGCAATATCTGTTCTAATTTATTAATACTTTCATTGAAATTATTGGTATTTGGTACTCTATATACACAAACACAAACGATTTTGTGGGTAATCAGTTCAATGGCGCAGCATTCAAAGACACCACAAGTCGACATTTTTGCGATATTTGGCAGTTCTTTCCATTGATGATCAGACCTTACTAGTATGCATGCCCCACCCCTTTTGCTTTCTTTACGACTGAAACAGGCCGCTAAGCAGTAATTGCTCAAGTTCAGGTGTTTTTCATAACTTTGCATCATAAAGTGCTCCGTAATGCATAAGACATCCACGCCTATTTTCTTATCAATTAATTCATTGAGGCAAACTGCAATGTTTTGGTGCATGATGTAAATATGTTTAGTCAAGAAAAAAATGGTCTTCAATTTTATCAATGTCATTCAAATTGTGATGTATGTCAACATTTTTCATAATTTCAGTCATTAAGTCAAACAAATCTTTAAATATAGTACGTAGTCCAAATTTATTTATTTTACCAGAGTATTTATTAAACATGCTGCAGTCATATTCCAGATTTAGGTTACTGTCCAGGAGGAATGCGTGTTCATGTGTCGTTATATCTAGATACTAGCTGTCCCACGCGGCTTCGCTCCCGTCAACTGGCTACCTACCAAGCTAGCCCACCTACTCTAAATACGTTGCGTCTCAAAAATAATAAATTTTCCCCGTTTTTGGAACATTTTTCATTGATGCTCCGCTCCTATTGGTCGTAGCGTGATGTTATATAGCCTATAACCTTCCTCGATAAATGGACTACCCAACACAAAAAGAATTTTTCAATTCCAACCAGTAGTTCCTGAGATTAGCGCGTTCAAACAAACAAACAAACAAACAAACAAACAAACTCTTCAGCTTTATAATATTAGTATATATATGTCGTATGTTGTTAATTTTTTCCTTTCTTTTAATCTACTCTCAGGATTTGAAAACGCGTTTTCATAAAAATTGTTCTACGGTTTAGAAATGCGAAATATCGTTGGCCTATCGTTGTGGAATTGTGGGCCACCTTTTTAAGCTTTTAGAAACCAGTTTAATTTTTAAAAGTTTTTGTTTTTATTTATTAAAACTTTATGCACAAATACAAAGGCGGACTTAATACCTTAGGCATTTTCTACCAGTCGACCTTAGGGTGGTGCGGAGATAAAACATGGCAGGTGCAACTAAATGAAAGAACAAGTAGAAAAAAATAAAAATAAAGAGAAATTATTAAACTTACCTATCTCAGAAACTAACTTATCTCGTTTTATTGAGTTTTCCATTCAGATTTTGTTAGTAACGGGTATCATGGACTAGTGGAAATTCTATGACAATTGGTTCTCCCCTTTTTTCACAAACTAAAATATAACTGTTTTCTGATGGCGTAAGGTATTTTGTTCTTGTTACAAATCTTACAATTTATTTTTTAGGCAAATCGTGTTATATGGAAGACGGAGACTTGGAACGCTGACTCCAAATAGTTAAGGATAGTAATTTAGTATTGTTTTATATCAGTGCAGTGAACTTTAGGAACTTGCAAACGACGTTTTTTGTTACAACTTTAAAAAAGAGTCTGCGTCTCTAAAATGTCTCTAAAATCGTCCTACATTACAAATAAATCGATAACATAGCTGTCAAACGCCAAGTCCTACAGCTGTAACATGGAGCATGATATATCACCTCGCACTACCCGGGGTAGCGGAAACCCCGGGTTCTGTATAACGGGAACAAACAAAGAAAGGAACCCTAATTGCTTACTATCGTTACTTGCCCCGATCTTGTAGTGTGCAAACTAAATTCTGGATATCATAGAATGTTATAGTGAATTTTCATTGTAAGTTTAATATACTTTGGTTTTCTAAACTATAATATTTTATGTATTACTAGCTGTCCCACGCGGCTTCGCTCCCGTCAACTGGCTACCTACCAAGCTAGCCCACCTACTCTAAATACGTTGCGTCTCAAAAATAATAAATTTTCCCCGTTTTTGGAACATTTTTCATTGATGCTCCGCTCCTATTGGTCGTAGCGTGATGTTATATAGCCTATAACCTTCCTCGATAAATGGACTACCCAACACAAAAAGAATTTTTCAATTCCAACCAGTAGTTCCTGAGATTAGCGCGTTCAAACAAACAAACAAACAAACAAACAAACAAACTCTTCAGCTTTATAATATTAGTATAGATAAAAGATTATTAAATGTCCCCACTCTGCAGTTAAATAAACTAGTGTCAAACGGATACTTATATGTTGGCATACAAATTATTATGTTAGTTTGTTGCACTGCTTGAAGTACCTCACGTATATGAAAAATTATGTCATAATAATTATTAGTCCTCTTGAAGTCTTCTTCCCCTAGTAATATAATACAGAAGTCGTTCATAGTATAATTTATTAACTTTGTCTTCAGACCGCTTAAAAGGTTTTTTGTAGTTCCCTGTGATTTTAAATAGTGACATACACCGTAGTTGTTGTAGAAGATACTTTCAGCTGTTGACAGTACGTCGTTTTTATTATCAGTACTAAGTAAACATATCTTACGTTTAAGAATATGTTTTGGTTTAAATCTCCTCGATTTACCGTTATCTATTGCGATGTTGAAAATTCTGGTTTCTCCGATGGCTGTTCACTGTTTATAGGCAGTTGTATTGTCTGTGTTTTACATGATTTCGGAGTCATTGAGACCAATTTCTTTTTAACAGATTTTGGCTTTGGTGTACGTATACTTTTATCCGCTGTGCAGACTTTTTTGTAATTGTTTATGACTTGTTTACATTTTTCCAATTCCTGTTTTAAATTTGTGTTTTCTAAATTTAAGTTAGTTACTTCTTGGTTCGCAATTAGTAATTCCTCTTGTAGTTGACCAATTTTTTCGGAAAGTTATTTGTGGTGTTGTGATTCGTTGATTGAGGTGTTCTGTAAACTTAACATTGATGTGTCAAAGAGGGATGATTGGTTCGATGATAAGTCACAAAGTGAACTTGAGCGTTGTGGTTTTCTAAACGTGATATTATCATTCTCATTCTCCATCGTAGTAACGTTTCGGGCCAAGTTAGTAGACGTTGATAAATATTTACGAAATTTTTAAATCCAAAAACTCTCGTCCGATGCCAGGCGCGAACCCGCGACCTCTCGCTACCGTGATACACTTAGCAGCCACTCGACCATTTGTAGTGTTGATAAGAGGTTTGAAATTAGGCACCGCTTTTTTCGTGAAATATTTTTTAAATAAATGAAGTCGTTAGATAATAACTTATGTTTTTTTTTTGTCCTGTTTTATTTTGTTTTGCACTAAATTCTATATAGTTAATTTACGTGTTCTCGTCGTGATATATACACTTTGTTTCAGTTTTACTGCACTTTAAAACAATATCTTCAAGATGTTTACACACAAATTGACACACAAATAAACACATCAACACGGTCTAGGGATATTTTTAAAAAAGCGAATTACTATCAATGTGTTAATTATTTATATGACATGTATGTATTTAAAAGATACGTTATTTAATATTCTACCATTTTTTAATAATGGTTAAGGTACTTCGATTATAATTTCAGGATTTTATGGAAAAAAAAATGATGCATAGACGGAAACCGTATATGAATTAACTTTTAATTTATGAGTAAAAACTGAAAAAAATAGAAAAATCATTTAATTTGTGTTTATAAACTTGAAGTTAGTAGTCTGAGAAAGCGCCCATGATGTTCATAACACATCGGCAACGATTCGGCATGCTCAGAACAAGGTTGTCAATGTCTTGCTGCGGAATATTGTCCCTTGTTCTTTGCAGCATATCCCACGCATGCTCAATGGGATTTAGATCTGGCGATTGAGCAGGCCAGTCTAAGGCCCTAACATTGTGTGTATGTAACCAAGCTGCTACCGTTCTCGCCGTGTGTGCCCGGGCATTGTCGTGCATGAGCAGGAAATCTTGCCCCATTTGTGTTCTGTGGGGCAAGATTACGGGCCCCAGCACCTGTTGGACGTATCGTTCTGCCGTCATATTGTCCCGCACCTAAACGAGATCCGTCCGTCCTCCAAGACGAATTCCTGCCCAAACCATAATTGTTCCTCCTTGGTATGGGTGAACTTCCTGAGGGTTCTGAAGACGGCTCCATCGTCCAGGAACTCGCCAAACACGCGTCCTTCGTGAATCTGGATGGAAGCCGAACCTGGATTCATCCGTGAACAGCACATTGGACCATTGCTCACGGCCCCAGTCCACGTGGTTCCGAACCCATTCTAATCGTCGTCCACGATTGCCTCTCCGTAAAGGTGGGACCCGGAATGGTCAACGAGAGCGTAGATTGGTTTCATGCAGTCGCCTTCTTACAGTTTGGTCACTCACAAGCACTTGGTGTTCCACTCGCAGCCTTTGGACCAATTGAGTCGCCGTTGCATTTGGTTGAGCTCGCGCAGTAATTTGCAAAAATCGGTCTTGTCTGGGGGTAGTGATGCGACTTGGCCCCCGGTGCCTCTCCACTACTTCACCTGTGGCACGATAGCGTGTCCACAATCTTGAAATTACATTTTGGTGGGTCCCTATGGCCTCAGCAACATTACGCTGAACAGACCCAGCTTCCAGCATTCCCACAGCTCGTAAGATCTCCGCCCTCGTCAAATCTTGGCATTGCATGGCTACAATACCTCAATTTTAACTTTATCTTTCGTTTAAAAATGAAAAAAAACTGTAACTAAAGGTAATTCGTATTGTTTTCTAAATTTCGCACAAATGAAAATTCCCTCTCCTACACATAAAGACATTTTTATGCCACCGAAACAAAAGAATTTTCAAAAATTTGAATTTGGAATATGCTGAGATAAATTACAAACAAATCGGTGTATAAAAGATTCCAATGCGGCCAGTACTTTTCGAGTTATTTAATTGAGTATGAAATATCCCTAGACCGTGTTGATGTGTGTAGTTGACAGTTTCGTTTTAGATTTTCACTAATTCTTTTTTAGAGATAACACTCACGCTTCGTTGTTAGACTATAAGATATCGTTTTACGTTATTAAAAGGATGAATACAGTACTTTAACCGAAAAAATACATAAAATTATAGCGGAGCGAATTACTATTGTTTTTGAGGGTGAGTGAGTGAGATGGGCCTATAGTTCTTCAGTAAGGCATTGTCACTCTTCTTGAAGAAGAATACCACCACACCCCTGCACCATGCCTGTGGCGTCCTCCCCTCAGGTATGACGGAATCAAATAGCTTCTGAAGGGCCTTAAGGACCGGTTTCCCACCCGCCTTCAGGAGTTCGGCCGTGATTCCGTCATCACCCGGCGCCTTGTTGTTCTTAAGCTGTTTCAGAGCCATCCTAATCTCATACAGGCTGACTTCCGGAATGTCTTCGTTATAGTGTCGGGTCAATCTAGCTCTAGGGTCATTGGCTAGATTCGCGACGGGTTTAATGGTTGACGTGTACAACTGCACATAAAATTTCTCGATCTCCTTCAGAAGCTCCGGTTTGGCGGATACGATCCTGCCATCATCGGTCTTCAGTTTCGTGAGCTGACTCTCCCCAATAGACAGATCTCTTGCAAAGACCTTGGAGCCCTTATTCCGCTCAATCGCGTCTTTAATACTTTCGGTATTATAGCGGCGGAGATTAGGTATTTCAACGCATCGTCTGAAGACTGCAGAATCATATCACGCCTCTCCTTCATGAGCTTGAGAGTAGGACCAGAGAGCATTCTGTTCCTATCTGTACGGCGGGTCTTGAAAAACTTAGACCCGACCGTATGGACAGCTTCCACGAACCCATCGCTGTATTCGTCCACGGAGCTCCTTAGGCACTCGAAACGATTCTGGAGTTCGAGTTGAAAGGTCTCGGGGTTTTGGACCTAGATTTGTGCTGGACGGAGCGTGGACTTCATCAGTCGAGACCTTTCAAGCTTGACATTAATTTTCGATGTGCCTCTTACCAAGCGGTGATCGCTCCCGGTTTTCACCGAGTTGATCACAGAGACATCATTGAACATTTGCTTCTTAGTTGACATGATGAAGTCGATCTCGTTTTTAGTTGCACCATCGGAGCTTTGCCAGGTCCACTTCCTTTCGCTTACGCTTTCTGAAGAAGGAGTTCATCATGTAGAGGCCCGCCTTATCCATAAAACGGGCCAGTAGGTGACCCCGGTGGTTCCGACGTCCAACTCCAAATTGCCCCACTTGCAGCTCATCCTCGTCTCGTTTGCCCAGTTTCGCGTTGAAGTCCCCCATGATAAAGGTGAAGTAAGTTTTGAAACCATGCATGGCTCTAGAGATATCCTCATACGTGGTCTCTATCTCGTCGTCGGGGTGTGCCGAGGTCGGGGCGTAGACCTGTATGACCTTCAGCGAATATCTTGCGGATATTCTGAGTATAAGGTACGCCACCCTGGTCGACACACTCTCGATCTTCACCACGTTGTTCACAAGGGACTTGTGGACGATTAACGCCGACACCACCCTGGGACTGCCGGTCACCCTCTCGGAATTAGAGCAGGATACAGAATTTGAGGATTATCGAGTCCTCCCCCTCTCTTCGGACTTCAGATAACCCTATAATGCTCCATCGTAACCTGCTCAATTCTTCCTCGAGTTCGGCTATCTTCTCGTCGGTCCGGAGTGTTCGTGTGTTATACGTTGCCAGGTCCAGTCGTCGGTGTTTATTGGGGTAGCCGGGTCCACTCCGGAGATTCTTTGCACCCCTTGCCACGCCATCGCCTCGACTGCTACCGTAGCCGAGGGTAGACGGGCTGCCGGGCACTCAGGGCCGTTTTTTTGTTGTGCTATTCATATTGGTTTGGGGGGGTTTGCCATAATCGCCACGCTTGGCAGACGGGTTGGCGATCGCAGTTTGTTGGTAAAGTGCACGGAGAACGCTGCTACCCATTCTTTGGTGTATCCCTTAGTCGCCTCTTACGACACCCACGGGAAGATATGGGATGGTGAAATTCTTTACGTCCGTCACCATACGGTACTTTTTAATTAATTTAATAATAATAATTTATTTGCTTTAATAGTGAGTAATACATAAATTAGTGTTTGAAGTGTCCCTTCCCTTTAGGCACATGATTGTCTGTGTTAGGAGAGTTCGCTCTTCCGAAGTTTGTTTTTACATTAATTAGGTGGTACTCACAATTTCAAGAATAGTAATTTAAAATAAATGAAAGTTACAGGGTTACCTACATCTACAAATTATCAATTTTGTATCTTAAAAATAACATAATGGTAGGTAATAGATTGTGTTTTGTGTATGTGTCATGGTAGCTACGTGTAGAATGTAAGTGTGCGAGTGCGTGTGGAGTGAATGTGTGCGAGTGCGTGTGGAGTGAATGTGTGCTAGTGCGTGTGAAGTGTATGTGTGCGACTGCAAGTGTGGGTGCCTATACCTTCGTGTCATCATATTGGAAGCTAGTGAGCACTAGCTTTTCCCGCGGCCCTACTCCCGTGGCTCCTCCATAGCAGCCTTGCATTTTCCCGGTATAAAAAGGACCTTAAGGCTCTCAACGATAGTGTAGTTTACAATTAGTAAAGCATTTTCAAAATCGAATCAGTGCTCCCAGAGTTTATCTCCGAGCATACAAATCATTTTACCTCTTTATAAGTTTAGCCTCTGCCAGCGACTTCGTCCGGGCACAAGACGAAAATTATTCCTAGAGAACGTTACACCGGGATAAAAAGTACCATAATATGTGCTATGCCAGACTATAATCTATCTCTGTGCCAAATTTCATCCAGATCCATTCAGCTGTTTTGGCGTGATTTAGTAACAAAAGTACATCCATACAGTCATCCAATTATAACCCTATAATGCTAATAATAATATTTGCTAAATTACTTGACGGACCAATACAAGAGAAAAAAAAACATTATTTGTGGTGATTGGAATATAGATATTTTAAAGGATAATTCCGTAACAAAGGAACTTTTAAGTATACTCAGTAACTACAATTTTGAAGCACATATAAAATCACCAACTCGGTTGAACTCGTGCATTGACCAAATTGCCAGTAACATACAGACTGTTCAGTCAGAAATTCTTCACCTAGGCTTGTCAGATCACGAAACAGCACAAACTGTTACTATAAAGATGAATAAACACAAAACAATATCTTGTTGGTCTGAATTAAAACGTGACTACTGCGCGAAAAACCTTAAGAAATTTTGCGTATGTATGTCTTCTCTCTCATTTTCGGAAACATTTGACTCGGATACTTTAACAGAAGCCTTCAATTTTTTTTATGAAACATTCACATTATATTACGATCTGTGCTTTCCGGTTATTAAGGTTAAAGTTAACAATAAACCAGTTACACAAAACTGGATAACAAAAGGCTTTAAAAAATCCAGCAAAACGAAAAGACAGCTTTATTTAAAATTTAGAACATGTAAAATGAATAAAAAACATAATGAGAATATCTACAAACTTTATAATCATATGTTTGAACGATGTGCACAGAAAGCTCAGAAATTTATGAATACAAGACGTATACAAAAGCATAAGAATAAATGTAAAGCCACTTGGAATGCAATCTCCTCAACGATAAATAATAATAACTTGTATAAAAATGACATTGATGAAATAAATTCTAATAATATGACATATAATAATCCATCTGACATTTGCAATATATTTAATGACTATTTTATTAATTTGACATCTAATCAACCATTTAATTCTAATAATACTAAGCTTAATCAAAAAAACAAAAATCTTAACACTATTTTTCTAAATCCTATAGATGCAGAAGAAGTGTGTAAAATTATAATGTCCCTAAATAATAGCAAAACTAGCGGATATGACGGCGTCGCCACAAAGGTTTTGAAGGCTTGTGCTAGCTCTATATGTCATCCACTAGCACATGTTATAAACCTATCTTTTCTGGAAGGTGTTTTGCCTGATCAGCTCAAAATGTCTATCGTAAAGCCATTATTTAAAAGGGGAAATAAGTCAGACCCCAATAACTACCGCCCTATTACGATAGTACCCATCATATCTAAAATTTTTGAGAAGGCTATGCATATTAGGTTGAATAATTTTCTCAGTAGACATGACATATTATGCAAAGAGCAGTTTGGTTTCCGTAAAGGTTGTTCAACTGCTCTTGCCATCTTCAACTTTGGCAATCCAGCAGTATCATTATTCTTAGATATGAGTAAGGCCTTTGATTTTGTTAATCATGCTAAGCTATTAAACAAATTAGATTTCTACGGCATAAGGGGCAAGGCATATGAATGGATATCTAGCTATTTAAGTAATAGGCAACAATATACAGAGATATCCAAAGTTGTAAAGAAAGGTGACAGAATATATTCTAAAGAGAAATTTAAATCAGTAGCAATAATAAATAAGTCTGGTGTGCCTCAGGGTAGTATTCTCAGGGTCCTTTGCTTTTCTTACTCTACATAAATGATCTTCCGGAGGCCACTAAGCAGAAATGTATGTATTGATGACACGACAGTTATATTAAAGTGTCAGGATAAAATCAATTACAAATCTGTTACTGAAAATACCCTGGCAGATATAATAAGCTGGATGGCAAATAATGACTTAAATATAAATGTTAGGAAGACCAAATTAATAGAATTTAACTCGTATAACACTAAAAAAATAGCTTTAGATATCACTACATAGTATAAAACAAAGTCGCTTTCTCTGTCCCTATGTCCCTTTGTATGCTTAAATCTTTGAAACTACGCAACGGATTTTGATGCGGTTTTTTTAATAGATAGAGTGATTCAAGAGGAAGGTTTATATGTATAATAACATCCATTAAATAGTGGAGAAGTACTGTTATTTTTGAGGTTTCTAATGTGATGTCGTAAATAATTACATTTTTTCCGCTTACATTGCAAACGCAGGCTGAACCCTACGAGTTTTATCAAAATAATGTACTAAGTATTGTACACATTGAAAAGGTCTACAGAAAAGTCCGTGATGGTATATGTCTATCTCTTATGGATAACCCACAATGAAAGCGGTAATGGACGTCAGATTCCAAGTAGGTCAGATTCCATGTACGTCATTTTCCAGCTAGGACATTTTCCAACTAGGTCAGATTTTGAGTTAGTAATGGTTTCTGGTACACTTAATCACATTATATTCATCGCCAAATGTCTGCTAACTAACTTTTTTTTGTCATTTACTTTTTACGACAAATAATGGCTAATTTTCGAAGCGATTTTAACCAATACAGCATTAATCCTTAACCAATTAAATACCTTGAATACATTGTTCATTTAATATAGATCTATATGGCCCTTTACACCGTATGATTTAAGTGAATATTTTCGAAGATATTACAGATTTAAAAATTGCGGGACGTAGCGTTTGCGGCGGTACCGGCCGGCCGCCCGGTGCGGCAAGAGCGTGCCTATAAATAGCGCGTCTGAGGCCGCGGTTTTCCTAAGCCTGGCCGGAGGCTACATAGCTTAGTCTCCACAGGTTAGTCCGGTTAAGCAGAGGACGGCTACTTTGGCCGAACTGCGAGACGCCACGTATTAAAAAAAAAATTAAAAAAAACACCGCGGTTTTCCCTATAGCACTTTGAATTTAGCAGCGATCGGACGCGTTTATTATAAAAACGTGCTTTTCAGCGCGACAACGTATCAGTAATTATAAGTAAATCCTGTACGAAATCGTAAAGAAACATATGGTACACGGCCCTTGCGGGACTTTAAACCCGAATTCTCCATGTATGCGAGATTCTAAATGCAGCAAAAAATTTCCGAAGTCGTTCCAAACTCAAACAAGTACTAGCGATGACGGATATCCCAAATATCGTCGACGATCGCCAGAACAGGGTGGGCAAAATGCTACCGTCCGAAACCATGATATTGATAACCGAGGCTTATATTTGAGCGTTGACTGTTTTTCACATGGACAACTGTATGTCGCTCTTTCAAGAGTGACCTCCAGAGAAAACATGTTTGTATTGTCTAATGACAAGAAAGCTGTGAACGTTGTTTATAAAGACATTCTATAATATGTTGTAAAAATAAAATAAATAGTTAAAAATGTAAAAAGTAATTAAGTAAAAATGTAGTGTATGAATTTAGATATTCCAAAGATAGCAGGAAATCTTCATGGTATAGGGAAAGGGGGATTGTTTTACTCCAAATTTAACGCGTGCGGGCCACCTGCAGTAATGAATAAATCAAAACTACTGAATCGATTTTAATCACATAGGCTATTTTATACCCGTGCGAAGCCGGAGCGGGCCGCTATGTTTTTATATACAACGTTCACAGTTTTTCTATAGTTTATTTAGTATCAGCATTGCACCCGTGCGAAGCCGGGGCGGGTCGCTAGTTAGGTATAAAGATGAAAAAGTACAACAGGTGGATGAAATAAAATTTTTAGGTATTAATATAGACAAGAATCTCAATTGGAAAAGCCATGTGGAACATATATGTCAGAAACTTGATAGGTTTGTGTTTGCTTTGAAAAAGCTACGACAAAATGTTTCTGTAGAAGCTGCTCTTTCAGCTTACCATGGCTATGTGTCATCTATTCTAAGCTATGGACTTATCATGTGGGGTAACTCGACCGATACCGACAGAGTTTTTAAGCTCCAGAAACGTTGCATCCGGGTCATAAACAAGGGATGGTTTTTAGATAGTTGTAAACCTCTCTTTAAAAAAAGTAAAATTCTTCCACTGCCCTGTATGTACATACGAGACATCTGTATCTTTACAAAAAAACACATGCATTATTTTATGCAACATAGCGCAGTTGTGCCAAGACAAAAAAGGGCTAAATTTCGCAACCATAATAGGTTGCGAAATTTAGCCCTTTTTTGTCTCATCATCATCATCCATCTGGTCATAAAGATATTTACAAGAAAAATGTGCATAATATGTGTATATTGATTTATAATAACATACCAAATGAATTAAAATTATTGGAGGGTAATGTTTTCAAAATCAAATTGACAGATTGGCTACAAAATAGTTGCTTCTATAGCCTAAAGGAATTTATAGAGCATAGACATCATTATTGTTAAGAATATAAATAATGAATAATTTATTTATTAAATGAGTAATTGAAATGATAATTGTAATCACATACATAAATATAATTTTTAAATCAGCATTGTAAAAAAAAAACATTTTAATTTGATTAACATTTATAATTTATTTGTTTGATATTTTTAAATTTATTTGTTTGACATTTTTAGTTTATTTGTTTGACATTTTTAATTTAAATTATTGAGATGCTAACTTATTTTATTGACATTTTAATTTGTTTGTTTGACATTTTAATTTATTTGTTTGACATTTTTAATTTGAATTATTGAGATGCTAATTTATTTTATTGACATTTTAATTTATTTGTTTGACATTTTTCTTTTTTTTTTGAAATTTTGAACTTTAATTATTGACATGCTAATTTATTTTATTGTAATTTTTATTTTATTTTTCAATTATTGTCGAGTTTATACTCTGACAATTGAAAGTATTGGAATTTTATTTATTGACATTTAAATATAATTATCTGATTGACATTTAATTTTAATGATTGTGTTATTGATTTGTTTAATTTTGGATTTTTATAATCTGGCAATTGAAAGTATAAGAATGCATCAATGTTGTTTCGGTTTGGTCTGGTTTTTTTCTATGTAATGTTTACAATTGTGTTTTGGTTATGATGCCGAAAAAACTTGATGACTTTATTATTGAAGCAATTTGCACGCTTGCTTGCAGGCAGAATACAATAACTTTTAGGCTTTAAGATCTTTCCTTGTAAAAACAATGTATTTTCTGGAAAATAAATATTTTGATTTGATTTATATTAGTTTTTTTTTTTCTAGGGAGGGATCCGTAAATCTTTATTTAAACACTAAACAAAAATAAAACTATATAAACTTATACTAAAGCTAACTACTTACACTATATACAAAAGACAGGTACACTTAGGCGTCGAAGTACTCCTTCACATCGCTGTCATCCGAGAACGTGCCCAGAAGACTGGCAGCATTGCCACGTTGAATGGCAATGCTAATTCTTTGCGCAAAGAAAGAGCCAGCCCTCTGGTCACGCACAGTGTCGATCAGTCGGCGAGAGATCTCCTTAAAAAGAAGACTTGCACTCGGGCCCCATGACCCAAGCGTTTCGACCCCAAACGGCTCAAAACTGTAATTGCCAATTAGGTTACAGTATTTGCGCCGCTTGAGGGCCTCAGCAGCCGCAGCAGCAGCGCCAGCACAGCCCGCCGAACTAGGAACATGAGATGGCGCAAGGGTGTCGACACAGGTTGCGTCCCACACCAGAGGCCTACCCACCTTCCACGGCACCAAAGTCATGCCATCTGGTCTCTTCCCATCGTCACGTACCAAGCCGTTAGGTTCTAATACAGCTGGTACGCTGGCGGTGATAAGGGATCGACGAATAATGTCATTGATACTGGCGTGCCGTGCTATGCGCCCTGCGCTCTTGCAACAAGACAGGCCATGGTACCCAAACCCGACTCCCATTCCCCCACAGCCAGCAGACGCGCACGCTCAGCAGTACTAGACGACGTATTTATAAGGTTATTCTGTATAATACTGCAGAGCGGCACATCCCATCGTCTCTGGGAGGACAGGTTGTCGGGCAGATCCGAATTGGGACAAGCCATTTTCCAAGCGTTCAACGCATCGGTCAAACACGGTACCTCAAAATCAACCAGTGAGGAAGATAAGATGTTCCTGGTTAATTTATCAGTACCGTAGACCGAGGAGAGGAAGGCTGGTAAACTTATACTTGAAATTTTGCGGACGCCGAGGCCACCCAAGCGAATGGGAAGCGTGGCTTGTTGCCATGCTCGGTCGTCCAAGGCCACATTTAGGATAGATGAAAGTGTGTTCTTTATAATTTGGTCTACTTTTTCTAAAAGTTGTGGGTGTTTCCATAAATGAGAGGAACGAAGGCTATAAGTAAATTTTGGTCCAAAGCAACAATACCGGATAAGTGTGTAGGCCGAATGCATGTTAATTTTGAAAAGTCTTTCCGAGACATCGTTAAAATTTTGTATTTTCTGTTCAATAAAATTTGGAAAGGATTCATCAAAAATAGGGGAACCCAGGAGGTGAAGAGAATTTCTCTCAGTAATTTTAATATTAGGTGCTATCGCGTTGAATTTTGCTAGTTTGGGGGAGGTAAATTTCGCATTTCGAAAGGTTAAGTTCTAGCCCAATGGAGCTAAATTTATCATTCAAAAAAGTTAAATCGTTCAAGACTGTATCTACATCACCTCCTAGGGTTCCATCGTCCAAATACCATAAATTTAATTTAGAATTTAGTTGCCGAATGATTGGGTTTATTGCCAAATTGAAAATGACTGGCCCAAGAGGGTCACCTTGTTGACAACCAACAGCTGATTCCAAAAGGTTTTCCTTGTAGAGTAATTTAGAGGCCTGCCTATAACATTGATAAAGAAAACTGTACATTTTGGGTATTTATTTTTGAACTTCTGTCAACAAGGTATCCCTGTTTACGGAATTGAAGGCATTTTTTATGTCAACCTTAAGTATGACCTCACCTTCATTACTGTTGAGGTATGTTGATAAGGCGTGTACCGCAGCCTCACAGCCCCCTTTGGACCCGAAGCCCAGTTGTATGGGCTGGAATTTGCTGGCCAGTGCTTCGCTGTAAAAAGCACAGCAAATTTTGGCTGCGATACGCCTGTAGGTAGACCCTACGGCAATGGGACGAATGCCGCCATCCTTCTTGCGCAAGGCACATAGATTGGCCCCGTACAAAATATCTATGACGGCTTCGTTCACATTGCCGGAGAGCATGAGGTTGATGAGGGCCGTCAGCTCCTTCAAAAGGGACTCACCAGCTTCCCCGGCGGCTGCGCACATTAAATCTTTCAAATGTTGGGGTGTCAGGCCGTCGAGGCCGCCGGCGGATCCACTCCGGAAGGAGCCCACGGCCGTACACAGTTGTTGGGCTGTAATTTGCAATGAGTTGATTTCAGGATCTGGGGGGTCGGGGAAGGTGAGATCATCTGCCGTGGCGGGGTGTTTGCTCTCCAGAGCTGCAAGGGTCTCTGGAGAGTATGGTGCAATCACATCGCTGCTGAAGATGATCCTAGCAGCACCTCTGATGTCACCTTCGCCTAGTTTAGACTCCACATGGTGCAATAACCCTCTTTGGGGGAGATGTGAAGTTAATTTTGGTTCGAAACTTTGGGCCGAAATGTTACAGTTGTCTTTGATTTGAGCGGTTAAAGTTTTTTTGGTTGCCAGATTTTTTTGCACATGTAGGATTCTAAACGGGAAGGTGAGTAATTGCTCCCAAGCACTTAGTGAGTTCTCTCCGATGGCGAGGCGGACACAGCGTGCTAGGCTCAATGCCACGGATGGTCTCGCGCCACGAGGAACTCTTTTTAATTCGGGCGTTGAAGTTTTAAATTTTGCAAGCGTTTGCCAAAGGGGTTGAGGGAGTGAATTTGGTGTAAAAGTGCTGGGTATTGTTGGACATGATAAAGGCACATAGTGGGATTTGTGTTTTTTACCCAGATGTACCTTCAAACCTCGTTCACCTTTAAAAAACCGTGCTTGGGAACAGAGAGGGCATCTGACTAGGGCATCCAGCGATGTGGAAGGTTGACAAGCATCTCGTAAGGCATCGCTACTGTCGTAATTATTTAACATAGAAAATAAAAACTAAATACAATACTTACAGGAAAAATTAATAAGTCATAAAAACAATAAAATACGCACTTAAAACAATATTTACACTGCACCATTTACTTAAAACTAAAATAAACTGATAAAATATAAACACTATAAACACAATTTTCACGGAAAAGTCACTGTCACAATGTGACGCAGACGCCAACGGGGCCCTTGGGCGCCCCGCGTACCCTGGGCGGTCTTCCCGGCCAGCAACAATTAGGCTTTTAACGAGCAATTCATGTATACATGTAATCTGAATCTCGCAAACGGCTAAAACGATTTTCATGAAATTTAATGTGCATGGGGTTTCGGGAGCTATAAATCGATCTAGCTAGGTTTCATTTTTAGGAAGCGCTGTTTTCTCTATTTTCACCATTGAGGTAATAATGATAATAATAATTATATTAGTACGATTTGTTTATACAGATTTAATCGATTTGTTACGATTTGCTTGAAAATACGATATTGATTGACGTTTCATCAATTACTCGACTTTGACACGAATCAATCGTCAAAATCCGAGTTTTGTAGGCACCTTCTTTTTGTGCATTTGAGTTTTCTAGACATAAGTTGCATTATATTGCGGGCTACCGAAGTATAATGTGATCAATTGCTCGATCGTGCCCCACAATGTAGGTAATTAATTAAACTTAGATGCGAGTTACCTGCAGGTGGACTTAGGTAGCGTGGTCTTAGGTAGGTTTTTGATAAGACATTCGAGGTAGCACTCCATTTTCTGTCGAATCATGGCAATGATGGCAGAAAAGATCTTTGAATAAACGGAATAAAGCATCATTATTTTATGTCATAATTATCCTTTAATAGTAAAAAATTGGTACCTAATGGATTAAGGAAAATAATGATACATTAATTATGTTTAATAGGGATAAAAAAAAACTATTCATTGAGGAAAACTAATAATAGCAAATAAATTTCGGAATAAACCGGTGTTATTAAAGTCAACCTTGCTCCAGATTTGTGGTTAGTTGATAAACAATATACAGTATGGTCGTGGTGGGCGGCTAAGACCTTTATTTTATCTTTTTGGGTGGGAAATCATCCAATGATTTCTCCCGCTCTGGGTGAAGCGGGAGGTCGTGTCATACTTTTACTGATTAAAACCCACCCGTGTTCCTTAGCCAGGGCCGCGTCACTCTTCTCTTCTCAACTCTTTCTCAAATTCCGAGTCGACGGCGCGTGGAACACGTGGAACGCGCGCCTGATCCTTATCGGAGAGCTACCTGCTACTCGCCGTCCGCAAGCCCGCGGCCGGGAATCGTCTTGCGACGCCCGACGCCCGGTACGTCTCCTGCGGTGGCTAGGGGCGTGAGAACGTCTCCGTTGCGGGGCTGCTAAGATCTAACATCTCGTGCTTGAGCTCGTAGGTTCAAATCTGGGCCAGTACCAATATGAGTTTTTCAATTCATACCTATGTACTTTCAAAGCCTATCTTGGACATCACTGACCGTTGTCTTCACCGTTGTGAAGAACATCGTGCGAAAATCTGGACTTATATGTACAGTTAATACAAGTTATGGTCATGTCTTTTTCTCATTCCCTTCTCTGCATGAGAAGAGTTGTCCTGCATTGGGATAGTAACGGGCTGGTTTTTAGGGTTCCGTACCCAAAGGGTAAAAACGGGACCCTATTACTAAGACTTCGCGGTCCGTCTGTCTGTCTGTCCGTCAGTCACCAGGCTGTATCTCATGAACCGTGATAGCTAGGCAGTTGAAATTTTCACAGATGATGTATTTCTATTGCCGCTATAACAACAAATACTAATAACCGAATAAAATAAATATTTAAACGGGGCTTCCATACAACAAACGTGTTTTGTTTGCCATTTTTGCGATAATGGTACGGAACCCTTCGTGCGCGAGTCCGACTCGCACTTGACCCATTTTTTTTAAATCTTAATATACATAAGGTTTTTTTTTTAATTAAACCTTCATCTCACACTAGGAATTTATTCCTGTATCGTGGGTGCGTTTACAAACATATAAACTCACATACACAACACCTGAGTGTTCTCAAGCCGGCTCTGAAGCCGGAACAACTAACTGTAGTTCATCCATATATTTTTCCGTGCGGGAATCGAACCCGCGACACGCAGCGCAGCAGTCAATCGCTCAACCACTGCGCCAACCGTGCGCTCGCTTTTGTATCACGCGATTCATCTATTTTATAATTAACACGTAATTATGACACGATATCTTGCGAAAACACCCCGAAAATGACGTACATGGAATCTGACCTACTTGGTATCTGACGTCCATAGCCGCTTTCATTTTCCAACTAGGTCAGATTTTGAGTTGGTAATGCACAATACAGTCAGTATCATAATTTTCTGACATGAAATTAAGGCATGTAAATAAGAAATATTTTAATTCGTAGTTATTTATTTTCATATTACTATATTTCGAAACAAAAAAAAAAACAGCTCTTACAGTAGCATTTATATTTGGCGATGGAGCTCAGATTCCAAGTAGGTCAGATTAGGACAGTATTTATTTATTTATTTATTTAAACTTCATGCACAAAGGTACAAAGGCGGACTTAATGCCTTAGGCATTCTCTACCAGTCAACCAAGGGTGGTGAAGAGATAACAAGGCAGGTGCATTTATATTTAAAACGTGGAATGCAAACAACAAAACAAAAATAACAATAATAAGCCGTTTAAATACATGTATAACAAATATATCTTATACATATTATAATACATACCTATATAAATATATATACATACATATATTAAAAAGTAACGAAAATAAGTTATAGAGATGACCCCTCTCCCCGCTGAAAGTAAAACCGCAGTAACCGCTTGAAAGCATACCGACTGGTGGCTGTCCTGATTTCAATAGAACACAGTAGTGATTTCACTGTCACAGTAGCATTTCTTCTATGCTTGAAATGTTGTGCTCCGAATGTGCGAGCTTAAAGATACGTGATGCTTTCAATAGAAGATAAAGTTGAATCACTTTCTGATTCGCTAACAGCAGCCGAATTGCTCAAGTCAATTCGGCAAGGCGAAGGATTTGAGCGCCATCAAATCGACCAATCACATGTGAGATGAATGACGCGATGTGGATTTCGTTGCTTTCCGTCTTTGTCAGCGGTCGATTGATAGCGGTCAAAACCTTTGCGTTGCCGTGTTCACTTACGCAATACGGCCGCAGAACTGTCTCCCGTATCATGTTCTGTATTTTCTCCTGTAACTTAATTTGGATGCTCTTCTTAAAAATTCGGATACAGTTATGTGCCCGTTTTTGAACTCTCCATTTAAAATTTTCAATGAGTCATCAAATTTTCTGTCACCACTTCTAGATTTTTTAACAGGCTTATGTTCCTCTGCATCTTTTATTTTTAAATCATTATAAGGAGTTTACATACATTTAGTGTAATCATTTCTAGACTATAGACTTCGTGCCACCAAAGAAATCTCGCAGACATTTGGCAATGAATATAATGTAAGTAAGTGTACCAGAAACCATTACTAACTCAAAATCTGACCTAGTTGGAAAATGTCCTAGCTGGAAAATGACGTACATGGAATCTGACCTACTTGGAATCTGACGTCCATTACCGCTTTCGATTGAAGCAGTAAAACGCCCATAATTTTAGAACGGCTGATCCGATTTTCATAAAACATAGCTAAGAACATGACTGTTGATAGAGACACTTTTCAAACAAAAACAAACGAAATCAAATTCAGTTCATCCGTATAGGAGCTATGATGCCACATACATCTACACAAATATGTAACGTGTGTGTGTACACAGGTAAACACGTCAAACTTTTAACACCTCTCTTTTTCCGTCGGGGGTTAAAAAAATATTTGGTTGAAAAATTCAGTAGGTACATTATTTATATTTCGTTTCTTACTCTGTCGAATACCAAGTTAAATTGGACATTAACTTTATCAAAATTCAAGGTTAAATAAGAATAAACACTCCTATGTTATCATGTTATTCATAATATTTTTATTATCTTTAATACTTGTATCACACCAATGACGACCCCATTTCATGTCCAGGCAATAACTGCGTATTTGTGTTTGTCAGGTTGTGCTTGTGTGTGCCTGGCAGGAAGACATCGTGGAATTCGATAAGGCCGCCCATTGTACCAACGTGTACCTTCATTATTCTGGCCTCCTGTAGTTTGGGTATAAATGCTTATAATTTTCATCATCTAACTAAAAAAGCAAAAGAGGAAGTTATATTTTTATCATGTCTTTAAGCTCTCTACTGATTTTGATTGATTTTTTTATTGTGACGTCCTAAAAAAATTTACGTCCCAACACTAACCTACTGATCCTTGGGAGCCAATTGTGGAATAAATTTTCAAATAATAAATTATTCCACTAATGGCACCTGTGAACAATATCGATAGGTGCCGTATGTGGAATACCTAAGCTGCCATTAGATTAGGTGCCGTTAAAACGGGTGCCCAATGTGGAATACGTCATGAAGTCTACAGGTATTGGATAAATACTAAACATGTTAATTACACTCAGCGCCACAAATAATCGCACCTCTCCGATAATAGCATTAAAGCCTGTCCTGCCATAAACGCATGGATTAAGCCCAATAATTGGTATCTACTCAAAGTATATTTAATAACTATTAAATTAACAACAGCTCGATTTCATAAATAACACAAGTCTTCAGAACACGAGCAGGTAAACAACTATTGTTAAAATACGAATTACAGGAGTCGATTAATTGTACCACCATGCATAGAGATATTCGCCATCTAAAGAGAAAAAAATACCTACAACAGAAACAACTCAAGCAAGACAAACAACCTTCACCCTCTGCCAAACCTTTCGGAGAATAGAGAAGTGGTTTGTCTGTATAAGCTTAGTTAAAATTGAGCAAGCTTCATTGTCAACCAACTTCCAAAAAAAACACTAAAGAGGTATGAATAATTTCGGAAGTCGGTGTTCCTGTTTTTGTTTCTTCGTTTTTTGGCACCGACTGCAGAAAGTAGTGTTTTTTTTGGCAGTTGGGTGTTTTTTTTAATTAAAATACGTTTTTTCACTTTTTAGTTGGGGTACATAATGAGCAAGTTCTATAGTAAGGTACCTATAATGCACAAAGTTTTGCCAGAATAGACTACCCAAATAATATATAATTTCAATAAAACCGGTGAAAAGAGGGCGTAACAGGGTGAACTGTACAAATCTGCGTACCTTCATAGACCGTAGATTCCATGGACCGCCTTTCGCACCAACGTGTCTATTCTGAGAGAGCTTAATGTCAAAACTAGACTTTTCACTATATGCCTTCGTAGGGTGCTGGAATTCTTTGGACATATTGCTCGTAAAGAGGGTCACAATCTTGAACAGCTGATGGTGACAGACAAGGTAGATGGCAAACGTCCCAGAGGACGCAGTCCCACGAGATGGACTTCCACAATGCTCTTCATTCTAAGGATCGCAGCAGATGGAGAGAAATCGCACGGGGGAAACTGATGCAGCAGGGGAGTCAGTCAATTGAAGAATTCTGTTGTGTATCTTTGAAGTTCGTCAATCAGATCTTCAGCACCAGCTTTCAAATAAAAAAAGAATCATTACAATCTATTTACCTAGTAAAGAGTTTTGAGGTAACACACATAAAAAATACAGTAGTATTGAGAACCTCCTCCTTTTTGAAGTCGGTTAAAAAGAGGAGCCATGCAGAGGGACAAATGCAGGCTGGCTGTTGTTTAGCATTTTCCTTTATTTTAGTTATATTTCCTGCCCAAACGGCCCAACATAATTCTGATTTATGTGATTGCCTTGAAGATGTTTAGATGGCGCTGTTTACAATATGTGCGAAAGTGTAAAGGACGCGTCTCCGTGTCGTACATAAAGTATAGCATAAAAAGGTCAATTCGAAGGTCGCGTAGCTTCCCCGTAGTATGAAATCTGCTAATAACTCAGTCCTGTTATGTCCATCGTCAAACCTTACCAAACACGTCTTTTCTCTGTAATTGTGGAGCATATTTTTATCTGAAAATATATTTAGCCTTTTGATGGATTACCCTGGCTGAAACTAGAGCTCAGTTAGCGGGCAATGGGCATGCTATCAGTCAAATAACCCAAAGCAGTTTTAACCCGAATTTTAGGTTTATACCTACCTAATATCTATGTATATGAATTGGCAATCAACCTGGCTCCAACCCGATTGCTGGGCCCGAAGCGTGGAGTGCTTTTTAATATATTTTCAAAACGACTCTTCTTTTACCAATATTGTTCGGAACGAAGCGTTTCGTTCCTTTTTTTGTTATTTGTTGCAACACTGTGTCAGCTCGCTGTCATCGATCTGACAGCTTTTGATTGAGTTGACGTTGGCACTGACTCGTAAAAATGTGATTGAAAGCGCGAGACGTGATACGATGGGTCTTGCTTTGATTTGTTGTATTGTTAAATAATCATCCCATCGTTACTGGAAATTACGTTCGGGATTCGCGAGTGGTGTTGTGGGTCACCTGTGCATTTGTTTGTGTATGTATTTCACGCGCAGCGAAGTATTTTGACGGGAACGTGTCTGGTTGTCACGCCGCGCCGGGATCATATCCATATCGCCCTGGATCGCGATGGTTATACCAAATTTATTATATATGTCGGGTTTAGTCAATAGTACGGACGTCAAAACAAATTGCAAGCACGCCATCTGGCGGCAAAGCAAGAACAACTACGCATTGGCGCGCTTTTAATAAGCGCTTGCGCGGTGGGGACAGTGAAATAGAGCAGTCGAGTACAGACAGCCTTAGAGCGAAGACGTCGTAGAATCAGTGTCGATCCGTCATATTAGTAAGCAAGATTGTAACTGTGACTATTTAAAATAAACATCAGAATTGGGATTCAGTCGTGCTTATGAGATCACACGTAAAAACAATGTTAGTGAAAATGGCGGTTAAATTCTTGCAAAAATATTGCGGTGTCAGTTGAAGTGAAATCTGTTGTGGTTCGTTTCTGCGACTACCCTCAGTCTTGAATAATGAAAAACCAGAGCGGTGCTGCAAGGTAGCTAGCATCAACCAAGGAGCTGGACAGGTCAAGGAGGAGCTTGTGGACGTGTGACATACACACGGATCTTTATGCCAATCTGGTGAGTCGTTTTCAATTTGTTATGACTATGGCCAAGAGCGTTCATTATTTAAAAGTCTGGTTTTGTTTACGGTTGCCCGTGTCGGGTCATCATTTCATGTTAGTTATCGATGGTCAAGTTTTGGTGTTGCTGAGTTAGGTACTGGTCATTTACGTGCATTCAGAACAGATCTTGTTGCGTAACGATTTACACCCACCGTCTTCCGATCTGAATTCACTTGTTTACTTTCAAACTAGTGTTATGATAGCAGTAGATCTCGCGATCGTTTTCCTTACATGGAAATTGAGTTATTGAGCAATAGTAAAAGGATACTGTTGATCTTAAAGTTTGTACTGTTGTTTTTAAAGATATCGACTCGAGTTAATTCGTGAAGCTCCTTCACACGAGGTATTAAGAAGAAAAGATTATCAGGCTTAATTGTTCACCTCGTAAGTCAGTATGTTCCAAGTTCTATGAGTAAAAAGTGCGAATCTTGTGAGAAGGATACCCGATCACCAAGTTCCTTGAGAATTAGATATCTTAGTTGATGACAGTGGTAGTGAAACCAAATCTGATTAACATGTCTACTCATAAGACAGATTCTGGACCGCACCTCATGCGTAACATGTGGCGATGGGTTTTTGAAGAGGTTTCATGAGTTGAGTATGCATTACCTTTGAATTATGGTAAAGAGTAACAGAATTGTTACAATTACTTTGTTTAGTTGAACTTGTTGATCGTCGGACCGTTATTTAAAGAAGTGTTGTGTTGGAAACTCTAGTACGAAAACGAAATAGGCACTATATTAAGACCGCGATAGTTGATTATGACAGGACGGTGATCGTTATACACCGACAGTTTTAAATAGGTACACTTAGAACCTACAAGTATGCACACGGTAGGTTTAGGAAGATGCCAGCGGGTCATGTACTAGTCGGATGTTGATGTTAAAAGGATTTTAATGATGATGAGCAAGCTTAAGATGTTGAGTAATTGAGTCTATCAGCCGTATTATGTTTGACCGTACCAGTGGATACTGGCGAAGGTCGGGGTCCATTGAGACCGTTTTGTGAGAGCAATATAATTGCTGGTCGGCTATAGAGCCGTGGCGTTAGAGGTTTTACTCGAGAGGTTCAGTAAGCTTGGCAGTTTTTGCTGCAGAATAACTTCTGAAGTTTGTTTGGAATGACTGTGGTACATGGCCCAGGGTAATGATTTAGTTAAAGAGTAGTTCTAAAATTTCCCTATTTTCACGAACCTAATAAACTAGTTTGGTCAGGACTAGTCGAGCGTTGTGTGTTGGCCTGTGTGGCTACTGTTGGTCTTTATGGCAACTGTAGGCCAGTGAGGCAACAGGAGGTCTTTGTAACAACTGTGGGCTTGTAGGGCACCTGTAAGTCGGTGTAAAAAACATGTTTGTGTAAGGAACCTTACAGAAAATGCCTATTGAGTTATGCGGTAAAAGAAAGTAAACTCACATAGTCACGTGAGAGGTGAAGTCACCATGTTAATGTTGGTGACGTTCGAATCGTCAAGCCTTAAATACGAAAATTTAAATAATTTTGGTTTTCTAATTTTTATTACTATGCGTAGATCTTGTTAGTAAGACAAAAAAAACTCAAGTACCAATTGAAAAAGTAGATGACGAATTGACGGTTACGTCATCCATGTCATGCTAATACGACAGGCTAAATGTATCTGTGGAACAGGTTCTAAGTTCAGAGATTTGAGTTAGCTCGACATCATGGGGATGTGCGAGTAGAGCAATTGTTATTGCAAAGATAGCTAGGAGATACCTAAGAGAGCAGTTAGATAGCTAAGAGAGCAGTTAGATAGCTAAGAGAGCAGTTAGATAGCTAGGAGAGCTATGTGATGGCTAAAGATCGTAAATAAGATACCTGGTATCTTATTTCTTTTGTTTCATTTAATGTGACATTAACGACTATCAGTGGTACTTGGACTTTGTAGTCACGAAGATTAGGTGCTTTTAGTACCAAATCGATGATTAAGTTGCTATTTTCTTTAAATTGGAAATAGAATAACTCGTTCCTTGCAATAGTTAACAGAGTGATTTAAATGATCATGTTTGATTGTTTAAAATGTTTCCTCACTCACCTAGAGTATGAGTCAGGACGAGCGAATACTGTTTGGAAATTTTGTATGTTTCAGAAAAACATCCCTTGTGTGATGGGAGATTGCCAGGATGGAGTGGACTAAACCGACGTGTGAAACACGAGGTGACCATGAGATGGTATGGAGCAAGGACAAGATGATGCCTGCGGGTGATAGATTTGGGGTCTGTCACCTGAGAAAGGCCTGAGAAGGCGACGTGCTCTGTTCCACGCTCGCCTCTCAAGATAAATTATGGCCAACAGAACACCATGTGGTTTTAGTCAGTAGGACTCTGACAGACCCCTCAGCTTTCCCCAAGGGCTGAGGACATCCATGAGGATTTCCACATAATTCGATACACTGTTAAAACCTGACAATGAGGAACAGACGAGGACGCCTGTCTCGCAGGATGGCCGTGTCGAGTTTAGTCAATAGTACGGACGTTAAAACAAATCGCAAGCACGCCATCTGGCGGCAAAGCAAGAACAACTACGCATTGGCGCGCTTTTAATAAGCGCTTGCGCGGTGGGGACTGTGAAATAGAGCAGTCGAGTACAGACAGCCTTAGAGCGAAGACGTCGTAGAATCAGTGTCGATCCGTCATATTAGTAAGCAAGATTGTAACTGTGACTATCTATACTAAAATTATAAAGCTGAAGAGTTTGTTTGTTTGTTTGTTTGTTTGTTTGTTTGTTTGAACGCGCTAATCTCAGGAACTACTGGTTGGAATTGAAAAATTCTTTTTGTATTGGGTAGTCCATTTATCGAGGAAGGTTATAGGCTATATAACATCACGCTACGACCAATAGGAGCGGAGCATCAATGAAAAATGTTCCAAAAACGGGGAAAATTTATTCTTTTTGAGACGCAACGTATTTAGAGTAGGTGGGCTAGCTTGGTAGGTAGCCAGTTGACGGGAGCGAAGCCGCGTGGGACAGCTAGTTTAAAATAAACCCAGTGTATCGAATAAATTCTGTGATTTCATTTGCACGATTGTACCCAACGACCTGCCCACACACGATGTCTTAACCTAAGGGAATATACATCCTGACTTTCCGATGGTTTGCATCTATCGGCCAGCCTTGATGCGACATATATATTTTTCACTACCTATAACCCCCGACCTGACACGGGATTGAACGAAGACCAGGGCCTGCAGTCTCGACATAGATAGCGATCGCTAACTCATAACTATCGGTCGCTAAGTCATAACAATCGGAAGATAACTATTTTTGGTAATCTCGACTGTCAAAGCTATCGACTTAGCAAACGTAACGTCAAAGTTAACGATTAATCGGTATGATATCTAATTTCCTAGCGAGCATTTTTGACAGCCCGCTAAGTATTCGTTACGATCGTTATCATTGGTTTTAGAGGTTACAAAAACAATAAATTAATAATAATTGGAGTATACGGTTGTATTGTATTTAGCGTGGGCTTTGGTCGTGCTCGAACACAGATGCGATATAATAATGAGGTGGCAAATTGCACGGAACCGGCGTGAAGGTGAAAATCCTTTGGATTTAGAGCCAATTTCCCTATCTTTACCGAATAAACAAAGACATTGTTCATGAGCTCATTGGTGAACTTCGCCCGTCTATTCAAAGACGAGGGCCTTACGAACTTTCTGTGGAGTCTCAAGTGTGTATTTATGCGTTGGTTGGACAGATCAGCACACCAAAGCATCTTTCAAACTAACTGCACACCGTTCTTCTTCGGTCATGGTAAATTTGACGTATCTTTTTAAAGGTTTTCATTAATAGCAAAGTTACGGCATGTATTACTCGGCTTACTGAATTACAGGCCACCACACCCACACAAATAGTAAACAATGATGGTGGAGTTCATGAAGATGGCCTAGAAGTTAAAAGAACCTAATCAAATTATTTATTTTAAGGTATTTGTTAAATGTTTTATTATATTATATTTATTAATTAGATATACCTATACATTTGCAGGACATATAATTTTCCCCAGATCTTTATACCTATTTCATTGGCAGCTCCATTTATTTGACCCAAAGTAATGGAAAATAATGGCTTAGTCCGACTTATATAACACCATTGTATGAATACTCCTAAAATCTTGTTTTAGCTATACAGGACTTGTATCGTGCACTGGGCGAGCTGTTGCAGAGCACATAAGAAGAATACTCACTAATACTAGTTTTACATAATTTTAATTTAATTAACCGTATGTGATTTAAATAAAAAACATATGAATTCATTGATTATTTTTATTTAAAAAAAATGTGAAAGCATCAGCTATTTTATTTGCAGCCTACGCAAATAGCACCCACGCCTCGGCTTGTACCTTGGCTGCCTGAGCCTGCGTGTAAGCAGCGTCTGCTTGCACTCGTGTTGCAGCATCTGTAAAAAAGTTTGATGTATTAAAAATTTCTCTTAATGCTCTTGAGTGCTAGTGATTCTAATAATAAAAAAAAGTTAATTTAAAAATCAAAAAACCCGACTGCTTAAAAAACGAGCTAAAAAGACGTAAACAAGAAGAAAATCATGCTGTGCAGTCGGAGGATACATATTCGCGAACTGGCTGACCAAAACCAGATGTATCCTCCGAATGCACAGCATAAGAATCATCAAAATCGGCCAACGCGTTTAGCCTCTAGAACGCCACATAGGAACAAACTTACATACATACATACTTACATACATAGACTGATAAACACATTACCCTCCTTCGGCAGTCGGGTAAAAAGGAAATGGCATAGTGTCCGGGCAGTTTGTGCCAAATGTGTACTATACACTAATTAGGGACGTTATACGTCTCTCCACCTCAGTCAAAGGAGCAGTGATGACGCCACGTTTGCCAGTTTGAATGATTTATTTTTATAATTTTGCCGCCTTAGTGCAGGCGTGGCTTTTTAAGTCTCTCCAAACCTGTAATTAAGATACCTAATGTATTCTACTAAATATAAATAAAACTGACCTGGCTTGTACTTACATTTAAAAACCAACTTGAGATTAAACGTCATGTACTACTCGGGCGACTTGATGGATCCGTTTGGGAGTTTGTTGAGCTCCTCGGCAACCTCCTTCCAGCCTGTTTCAAAAGTTGCCCGTGTGGAGAAATGGACGGGCTACAAAAGTCGCCAAAAGCGCATCAATCTGTCCCGAAGTACGCCTGAAACATTTAAGATATACATTAAGTAAACACAAATTACTTCGGACATACGCAAAGTGTTCGAAACCAAACGTTTCGTTCACTATTTGATATTTTATTGCAACACCATGTCAGTTAGCTGTCAGCGATTTGACAGCTTTTGATTGACAGCTGACACTTGAGAAGAGTCGAAAAAGAAAATTTGTATCGGACACACGGAGAATTCGGGTTCTTGTGGAAACATATCTAATCGAGATGTGTTTCGCCCATCGTGATTTGTAATTGCGCCCGCCTTTCGCGATCGGTTGTGTGGGGCGCCCGCGCAGTCTGTTTTGTGTATATTTCACGCACCTTGAAGTGATTTTGATGGGAAAGTGCTCTGTCCTCTGGACGCCGGAGCCTTCGGTCCAGACAGCCTTCAGTTTATCCCTTATCGGCCTAATATTATATATATTCTCCTATCCCTAATCTCCCGGCACGGCACGGTATTGATCGACCCCCAGGAGCCTACCGCAGGAATCTCAGGTAAGTGACTATAATAGTACCGCCCTACCCTTGTACCACCTTGCACCCGTAGTAGGAACCAGTTTATCTCCCATTAAGGAACGAATCCCCTAGCTTTCCACTGCTGCGTTACGGCAGTTTCGTGGGATACAGGTTCAGACAGGGTCCAGGAGTCCCAGACTGCTAATGGGCCCCAGTGGAGCTCCTGGCTTGGGATCCGCAGACCTGTATTTAACACAAAGTATTCAATTTAGTAACAAAAATAGGAATCCAAAAATTGTTGTAGTTTGTAATTATCTGACGCTCACGCTGCTGGCACTCGTGCTAGGGCCTGCGCCTGTGTCGCTGTCCTCCACCATAGACAAACGGTTCTTTGCCAGTTTTTCTATCAATTCCAATTCTATCTCATTGTCGTTTTTTGTGTACAAACAAACTTGACATTGACAGTTTGTTTCCCATGTTCAACGTCTGTGTTGCAAGGACACCAACTATTTTCTTCTTTGCTAAGCGTATTAATAAAAACGGTATACGCTACTTACACGTTTCAATGCAAAAAAGTTTTAACATGATAAGGTTTACCTATCTTCTGTACAATTTTCAAAGAATACGAGTAATAGTTATAAGAGAATATCTTGCCCAACAATTTTCCTTATAATACAAGGATTTTTTCAACTGCCATAATTTTACAATAAAATCACCGCACTATGAATATCGTTAGCGTACCGACATCGCTAAGTCAAGATAGTGACCGATTTTGCACGCTAACTTGGCTGTCGAGACTTGTATTTATCGTTAGCGTCGTTATGGCAAGCGAATTCTTTCGTTAAGAGTTAACGATCGTAAGTTAACTTAGCGATCGCTATCTATGTCGAGAATGCAGGCCCAGGAGACCACCACGAGGACAAAGGTAAGTGTATACTTGTAATTGTAGGATTATTTACTTTCCAACTTTGGTAGCCCAAGAACAGACCCCTAGCTACCGCTGCTGCGTATCGCAGTTTCGCGGGTATAGACCTTGTAGGATCCACGAGTCGCAATATTGCTATGGGCCCCAGTGTTTGGCTCTTGGCTTTGTGATCCGCAGGCCTGTATTCAACAAATATCTGTCAATCAAACATTATAATAATTGACATCAAGCACCCCTCGCTTCTTAAGGATATGTTTTTTTGTTAATCACACTATTCTTTTTAATTTGGTTTTCTATTAAAGCGTGTTTTTAGATTTTTTTATCTATTATTTATTTATACATTTTAGTTCAATTTACCATTATAGCGTGTTTTTTACTACCTCCCCTTGCGATGGGAGTGGGTAATTGCTTGCCTACTTTCTTCCCTGGATGTGATAGCTGTATCTCAGTTTTTGAATCAGTCTAGTAGTTTCGGAGCCTATTCGGTACAAACAGACAGAAAAATCTTTCCTCTTTTAATATTGGTATAGAAAGTGTACTTGGCGCAACTCATTACTGTGTCTCCGGATATAACTAAAAATATAGAGATATTTTCATGTCTTAGCACGCGCCTTTTTACTAAGGTACACCTGGTAACATTCTGGTAAGGATAATGTGACAATCTATTTAAATTATTGCATTACCATCGGTCCTTGATAAGTGAGCAAAGTTTCTTTGAAGGGATGAAAATCACGTTCAAAGATTCCGTTACATAGATATGTCACAATTAAAACCCGTTTTTCGTTGGAACTAGTTTTCCCTGGTTAAAACTAGTTTTTACTAAATGTCTTTGTTAAAACTAGTTTTTACTAAATGCCTTTGTTAAAACTAGTTTATACTAAATGACTTAGTTAAAACTAGAAATACCTAGAATTTACGTCTGATATATTTGATATTCAGATAAAAATAATTGTCACTCCGAGCTTTAGCTAAAACTAGCACTACAGATATTTTGTAAAAACTAGGGTAAACGCGTTCTATCTAAAAACTGGTTTTAACTGTAACAGATACATACATACCAAGCTAATAAAAACGTATTAAAAAGATAAGCTTCGCGTTCTCGTAAATGTTATCACTCATATCTTTGAAACTGCCTGTTGCTAGAGCAAGCTTGATAAGCTTACTAGAGTTTAGCGTAATATTGACAGTGCGATACCAAACTAATGTGAAAATTAAAACTGCATTATCAAATGAAGAACTTTAATTATATATCAAATAATCATGCTTTGTCTGAACAAGCTGCCTGACAGTCTTCTAAGGAAGAAAAACGGTTGTCGTTGCCCATGCAACCTCCATAGACGAATTTCTCACAACTTTTAGCTAAATTATTGAATGTGTACCTGAAAAATAAAAAAATAAAAATTCAAACCAGCTTTTAGATTACCGAGCCTATTGTCATCCAATGTCATTAAATCACGTGAGGCTCGAAAGGTGGGCAAGGGGGTTCGAAAAAAATAGCGAAATATCACGAGGGAGTGTAGTGAGGTATCACGTGTCTAAACCGAAAAGCGGCTGTCTGGACATTTAATTAAAAAAAATGGTCTGAAAATCATCAAGATACTTTGTACAAATACACGTGATTTTGGGTAGAGGGCAGCCGCACCACGCATCACCATGGGGAGGGGGGAGGTAAACATTGCTAAAGCATATCATGTGATTAATGGACGACCGGGAGACTGGGAGACGTCATATCTCCGAAACTGTTCTCTGCTGCACTGGAGGATGTCTTCAAGGTTCTGGACTGGAGAGGGCTAGGCATCAACGTCAATGGCGAGTATATCACTCACCTTCGGTTTGCCGAAGATATAGTGGTCATGGCTGAGACTATGGCGGACCTCAGTACAATGCTCGATGACCTCAGTAGAGCTTCCGAAAGAGTGGGTCTAAAAATGAACATTGACAAAACCAAGGTTCAATGGCCATGTTGCACCCACTCCTTTCAAAGTCGGAGACTCTACAGTCGTGGACAAGTATGTCTACCTGGGACAAACGGTCCAGTTAGGTAGGTCAAACTTCGAGAAAGAGGTCAACCGTCGAATCCGACTGGCTGGCAGTGGCTGGGCAGCGTTCGGGAAGTTGCGCGGTATCTTCTCGTACAACTTACCACAATGTCTCAAGACGAAAGTCTATGACCAGTGTGTGTTGCCAGTGATTACTTACGGGACAGAGACGTGGTCGCTCACAATGGGCCTCATCAGAAAGCTTAAAGTCACCCAAAGGGCAATGGATAGGGCTATGCTCGGAGTTTCCTTGCGTGATCGAATCAGAAATTAAGACAATCCGCAAGAGAACCGATATAGCCCGAAGGATTTCCAAACATAAGTGGCAGTGGGCAGGGAACATTGCTCGCAGAACAGATGGCCGTTGGGGCCGAAAAGTTCTAGAATGGCGACCGCGTACCGGAAGACGCAGCGTTGGAAGGCCTCCCTCTAGGTGGAGCGACTACCTAGTCAAGGCTGCGGGCGTCCGGTGGATGCAAAATGCACAGGACCGATCAGTGTGGCGACGCTTGGGGGAGGCCTATGTCCAGCAGTGGACGTCTTTCGACGACCCACCATTAACAAAATTTCAGCTCAATAGGTTGGGATAACTGTTTAAAAATTCAATTGCAATATTTGACCCACACACTAACTAGTACGGCCAGTTGTAAAAAAGGTAATTAAAGAAATCTAAAGACCCGACTGCCTAAGAAGTGAACTGAAAACCCGACTGCTTAACATGTGCACCAAATTTCAAAAGCGTTATATTAGTGTTTTTTTAATCACTAATATGTTTAAATATAACTAATGCGAAAAAAGAAATTTAACTAAAAAGTTACATAAAAAGAGTAAATTCAAGAAATCAAAAACCCCGTCTTCTTAAGAAGCAAACTAAAAACACGTAAACAAGAAGAAAATCTTGCTGTGCAGTCGGAGGATACATATTCACGAGCTGGCAAACCAAAACCAGATGTTTCTTTAGTGTTGTCTTTTTAGTTTGCTTCTTAAGCAGTCGGGTTTTTTATTATTAAATTAATTTATATCTTTTTAGGGTTTGTAGGTCCTCCAATTAACATGAAAATCAATTATAGTCAAAGTATGAGACGACTCCAACAAACGCGAGTCATGACCATGATACATTTTTTAATTTCGGAGTTCCAGTACTTATCTGCGTAATCATCAGATCAGTTCGATGGTACACTTTTCATCAGTAGTTATCATTTATTTATATGTATTTGCTTCATCATAATCGGTTAACTATTCGAGATATCTTATACCCGTGACTTAGCTTAAAGGAGTTCCATTGACCATCTGTGGTCTACTTCATCAGTTCCACTTCACTAAATGATACTTTCTGAGTGCAAATGCTTGCCATGTACAAAAATCATACAAAAATCGCCTATAATATTTGAGGAGCTCCCTCGTTTCCAAGGGATCACACCATCAGATTCTAACTTGGTGACAATACCTCGAAAGTATACTCTTTCAAACAAAAAAGATTATTGCAAATCCGTCTATATATGTCGGAGTTATGCTTGAACACACATAAAAACAATACCGAATTGAGAACCTCCTCTTTTTTGGGCAGTCAGTTAATAACAGAGATGATATTACAAAAGTACATACATGTTCACGTGTCCATAGCATATCCCTCCATCCGTAGGTAACAGGCATTTAGGATCTGAAAAAAGAGTTCTATGTATAAAACTGTCACCCAAAGAGCAACGGATGAACAGAGTAAGCTCGAAGTTTCTTCGCGTGATCAAATCTGAAATTTAGACACCCGCAAGAGAAGCAGGGTAACCGACAAAGCCCGAAAAATTGACAAAATTAAGTGGTAGTGGCAGGGCTCGTTGCTCGCAACACGGATGGTCGATGAAGACAAAAACTGCTGGAGTGTCCACCTTAAACTGGAAGACGTTTAATTGTGAAGGTTGTGTGAACACGCACAGGATCGGTCAGTGTAGGGACACTTGGGGAGGCCTATGTTCAGCAGTTCGGCAGTGATCGTACTTGATGATGATAATGAATGAAATTAGGCCGTTTGGTTTACGTACTCGATTCTTACATCAGTATTTTTGTTATAAAACCTGTGTATTACAGTCATTACAGTGCATAAACTGGCGGAAAGTAAACTACCTACTAGTCCTTTGTAAAGAAAGAAAGAAAGAAAAATTGTTTATTTGCGCCAGGCACGAAGCATACCATAAAAATAACAAAAAAAATCTTAAATACAATAATTACAAAGTATGCGTCACAACTACGCAAAACGGTCATCGCTCAGCATAATGCTGGGACTCGTGTTCGAGGCAGAGCCACAGCGCTGGTTTTCAGCGATAGCCGGTGTCGACTGGGTGACTCCGAAACAATTAAACCTAGTGGCAAGTGACGGAGCGAACAGTTTTATTTAAGAATAAAATAATAATAAATTAGTAAACATAAATACATAAATGAGCGTTTAAAAGTGCAGATATAAAAACAAAGGGTTATACTTTTTATTTAGTGTAGGTAGTATAGTAGTGGATATAGGGAATATAATATTCAAGCAAAGGAAGGTATGATTGTAAAGAAGTTCAAGGTAGGTTTAATAAGAAAAACTACTATGACACAACAGTTCTTCCGGACTGGGGACACAGATGGCAACAATAGGAAATATTTTGTGTAAAACAGATTGAAAAGATAAGTAGGTACTGTGGGCATCTTATAAAATTAATAATTATAATATTTCTCTCAGGTCATCCAGATAAATTTTCACATGGGTCAGTATATCCTTTACTAATGCTAGATCGCACGGGACGATACTATATAGATAAAACCTTCCTCATTTACAGTTCTTCCTATTATTTAAAACTGTATCAAAATCCGTTGCGTGGTTTAGAAGTAAGCGCAGAAACAAACAGAGGCAGACAGCGAATTGGTTTGATATTATTTAAAGAACAAATGAAGTATTTTTCGACATAAATAATTATATTTGCTGCGTCGTAATCAAATACAGAGAGCAGCGGTGGCCCAGTGGTATCGGCCGCGACTTACAAGTTGTAGGTCGTGGGTTCGAGCCCAGGCAGGCGCTTTACTTTGTGTAAGTTATTTCTTCACCACTGCTCTCAAAACGGTGAAGGAAAACATCGTGAGGAAACCGGCATGTCCTAGAACCAAAAATTCGAAGATATGTGACATCCACCAACCCGCACTGGGCCCGCGTGGTGGATTACAGCCCATTCCCTCTCACAGAGAGGAGGCCTGTGTCCCAGCAGTGGGAACATTAATAGGCTGATGATGATGTGATGTGATAATCAAATACTAACAGTACCGCAAGAAAAAAGCTGACTAAGTCTACAGACTGTATCATAATCAAGTAATGGTGAAGCAGATTCTAGCTGAATACCTGATAGCTTAGATGACAAAAAAAAATCCTATTTAGTCCGTCAGTTAGAATACCTAAAAATATTGGACAGGTTATTTTTCGTTTATCACGTTAACAAAAAGAAACTTTTACAAAAAATACAACCGACTTCCAAATAAAAACATTTTCGGAAGTCGGTGTTCTTGTTTTCGTTTCTTCGTTTTTTGACACCGACTTCCGAAATTTTAGTTGGGTATATAATGGACCAGTTATAAAGGCTAGGTACAAATAATTGCTTCGGTGAGTACCTGAATAGGATTGGGCGAGAAACCATGGCAAATTGCCACCACTGCGGAGGCGACCTTGACTCTGCACAGCACACGTTCGAGGAGTGCCCTGCGTGGGCCTCCGAGCGGCAGGTCTTGGTCGCCAGGATCGGGCGAGACCTGTCTCTGCCAGCAGTTGTGAGGGCCATGCTGGCAGAGACAGAAAACTGGAGGGAAATGGCCTCCTTCTGTGAGACCGTGACGGCACAGAAGGAGGCTGCCGAGCGGGATCGTGAGAGAGCCGATCCCACCCGGAGAAGAAGGCGTCGTTGAAGCAATCGCTTCGGTGCCTAAAACGCCGAAACCCCGCCTGCTCCATAAGCAGGTGGGACTCCGGGGTCATGGGCGGTCAGATTGGGGACTCTGTTCGCCCACCAAGTGACTCCAGGAAAGACGGTGGCACAGTGATCACGTGCTGCCGTGCACAGCGAGGCTCAGGGGAGGTGCATTATTAATCTCCCCAGGGATGTGCCCTAACAGGCGTTGCACAGAGGGGGTTCCGGGGTGGTCTTTTGAGAGGTCACGGGGTCCCTTCTACGTGCTGAAGGTGATCACCGGGGTGGTTTTAGTGAGGTAAAAATCCCACACTCCCTGGTCTTTTTGCCCAAAATTCCAGGCGCCTTTTGAAGGTTTCCCCCGTAAACAAAAAAAAAAAAAGGTACCAATAATGCCCAAAGCGAAGCCAGAATAGATTAATTCAATAACATGAAACTCAAACAAAACCGGTGGAATAAGAGTATACCAAGGTGAAGTGTTTACACCTGCGTACCCCTTTGGAGCGTACTAGTGTCATCACACTAGTACGCTCCAAAGGGGACGCTATGTTATGAAATGGTGTAAACGATAAACAGAAATGCGATTGCAGCTATACCGAGTGATTTGCCTTCAATTATTGAAGAGTTATGATGTATATCTTCGTAGTTCTTCACCAGATCTTGATGGAAATTTCAAATAAAAAAGGAATCATCAAAATCGGTTCACCCAGTAACAAGTTCTGAGGTAACAAACATAAAAAAAAAAATACAGCCGAATTTTAAACCTCCTTTTTGGGAAGTCGGTTAAAAATGACGACGATACGTCGTCACGTCACACGTTATTTCAACGCACTGTGCGTTGAAATAACGTGTGACGTGACGCCGCCATTTTTACTGGACAAAGTGACGACACAAGATCCCACTCCTGAACTTTGATGCGCTGTAACTGTCAATTTTACTTATTTGATAAAGCAAAAAATACGTGTCCAATATTAATTAGAAGTTTGATAATCTCACTAACGGACTAAATAGAATTATAATTTTTGTACCCCGGATGCGGCATAGGATGAAAAGTCCCGCGAGCTCCAAAGGAAACGCAGGATCCTCGAACCAGAAGGGTGTTTGTCCAGTAAACAACTGACCGATGGTTGTTGTTGAGCCGTAATAATAATAATAATAATTCATTTATTTTCAGACACCTTAGTCCATAATATTACATTCATAAACATTACATAAAAATTGATCCATTAGACATTAAAATAAAATGTCATTCATTAGCATTAGACTACATCACTAAAATAAGAAACATCCAAAATTTAAATGTCAGCTATACTATCATAATATTAATAAACATGTCAGAAAAAAAAATCATTAAATTATGAAAATAAAAATATACAAAATTGTCAGAAAGTTATAAAAATTGATATAATATCAGTTCGCGCTCAAATCGCGCAGATAACTTTTCTTGCACGAATAGGATTTTTATGACTATGTTTCTTTCAACACGATGAAACAAACTTTTCGAAAAACTTACCCCTAGCTTCACACAGGGCCAGAGCCGCGAACACTACGAGAACCAAATAAAATAATTTCATTTTATTTATTTGTTTTAAGAGGAGTCGTTCACTTTGAAACAATGTCTGTGCTGATTGTGGTTGATATTATATCGTTGCGTACATATTTGGCTATTGTTTATAGAGCAGGGCTGTATCCAGGCCAACTTATATTCATACATATATATAAAAACACGCCTATTTTCGATAGAGATAGACCAAATCATGCCCGACATCTGCTAAGATACTTAGTCCTTTTGGTTCGTTTATTAATCGATTACAAAAAAAGGAGGAAGGCCTTAATTCGTTGGCATCTTTTTTAGTTTTATTAGTCAGTTTTCCGTAGTCAACATGCCATGTCCGTCTATCCGTCCGTCCACAGCTTAGCTCAGAGACTCTTTCTTAGTACTAAAAAGCTATAGTTTTACATATGTAGCACGCCGTTTAAGTGGTAAAATAAAAGCATGAAAAATCTTTTTTAGTTTTCCTACTGTACTCGTAAAGTGGGGATGTCTATATCTGGTCTATCCCATGGCTATCAAATATCGGTCGGTGCCATCTTGTATTTTAATTTTTATGCCATATTAGCATTTAGCGACCCCAAAAACCATAAAAATGACACCCATGACAAAAATATCATAACACCCATAACGATTATTTCGGTCCTCTTTGAAGTCTGTTAAAAAACTGCCCTATTCTACTGATTTTGTTACACTGGTGGTCTCATAATAAATCGGTCGATAGTTTAGCGGGCCTTGCAGGCGACTTAAGGTTACACTAGTCGAAAATTCTTTTATACAAACGTAGTCTGACGATTATTCCGCTGTTTCACGGTGTACGTTCAAAATAAAAAAATATATCAATTTGTCTCATCATTATCTAGCCCTGTATGGAAACAGAAAAGTAAAAAAATACAATATTTGAAAGATACGAGCGTCGAAAGTTCATATTTCAACAATAATTTTAACGTTTCTTTGGGCGGAAATAAATACCATAAGAAGAAGGAAAATTGCAAAACGGCCTCCATACAGGGATAGATTAGTAATTCAACAATGCAAATAATTTTATTTTGAAAATATACATTTAGTAGTTTTTTCATGATATCTAGACTCTCAAAGGTCTGTTCATAAAATTTCGCGCGCTCGTTTTCGTCCTAAATCATCATCCATTTCGCTACAAATTTGCAAAAGTGCTAATTCGTACGAGAACTAACTTCTTACTGCTCATCACAGCATCAATCTCTTTCGCATCTCTTGTCGGATGAGACAGCATGCATTAACCCCGCGCACAAAATAGTTCGTGCCGTTGACTAGGGGAACCTTAAGAGCCGCTGGTCAGCCGGTGAGCGCTGTGTTATATATTATTTTATTATTAAAACAATTAAACTAATTCATAATTCTACCCTGAGAATAAACTTCTATAGGTTGTTAATTTTTTTAGATATGTGTTTTAAGTAGTGAATCTTTCATAATCTTCTAGAACAATCAGAAAATTATCAAACATCGTTTTAGGGTCCTTTTCAGTTTTTTTTTGATCGAGCCAAGTTTTTAATATCATGTTTGATGTTGAGTATATTTAGTAAACTACAATATCTATTTTTTGCTTTTAATCAATCACTATTTGTTTAAGTTTTTAAACTATCATGGTCACTAACACTAACATTAACATTATAAGCGGGATATTTACCATGTTTACTGTTTGTAGCGAGTTTCCGATATTTCGGTGCTGTTGCAAGTACCATGATCCCGGATAAACTGAAATTATTGCGGGTGGGTGTGTATGAGGAGACAAATCGGTCTACCCTCTTTCTTGAAACTCGCTACAAACACTAAACATGGTAAATATCCCACTTTAAGTTAGCACTATTTGTTTGTTTATTATTAAATCAAAGTGATGTGAAAGTCAGGGTACCTGCCCTTAAGCAACGCTTGTCGAGGTCAGTCCGTGGACGGGTGATCATCATAACATTCCGAGATTCCTCCGTTCCTTGGACAGCACGTTAAGCCGTTGTCCATATGTCATTTGTATGGAGATCATGTTACCCAGTTACTGGGTTGTGGTCTGTGGAGGTGAGATAGGCTGTCGTTTCATGTAAAATACTGGTTCTCACCGCCATCTAATTAGACTGGAAGCCGACTCCAAAGCGCCGAGGAATACAATATGGATGTATTGTATTCAAATACCGCCCTGTGGCTTAATCTCTGAGGTCAACGGTAATCAGCAAACTTGACATTTCATGACATTTGGCTTGTTTAGAGATAAGTGCTTACGTTTTGTTTCGGTACCGGTAAACAATAAATAGTTCATTACCACATTTTGAGGCTAAGTACCATGGTTATATTTTTTCCGTTTAGCGGACGACTGGGTTGTTTTATTCATCTGTTTATCGGACGACTAGACACTTCGAAGTACCATAGCCCCTAGAGAAAGTGAGTACTATTTTAATTTTCCCACCAAATGTGAAAGCAATGTGATTCTAGCCTAAGCTGAACCCTATTGAATGTGATTGATTATATAGATCTGAGCTCAACCTATATTGGTAAATACTACATCTCTGAAACTGTTTTTAACCGACTTCCCAAAAAGGAGGAGGTTCTATGTTCGACATTATGTTTGTGTTTTTTTTTTTTGTATTTTCACCGATATCTCCGTCAATTGTGAACCGATTTTGAAAATTCTTTTTTTGTTTGAAAGTGTATGTTTCGAAATTGGTCCCATTTTAATTTGGTGAAGATCTGATGAAGAACTTCGGAGATATACAACAGAACTCTTTAATAAATAACGGCAAATATCTCGGGATTGCTGCAATCGCATGTCTGTTTATTGTTTATACCATTTCATAACATAACATCACGCCAGTACGCTCTTAAGGGGTACGCAGATCTCTGATTTCACCGGTTATGTTCAAGTTTTATGAAATCTATTTTGGCGTTATAGTTACCTTACTAACTTGCCTATTACGTAGGTAAAACTAAAAAGTGAATAATAAAAAATCTTTTTTGCAAAAAAATACTAGCGATAGTACCGATTTCCAAATACAACACTACAAAGTGAAAAATAACTTTATTTTTTGAAGTCGGTGTCTTTCGAAGGTACCTATTTTTTGCGTTATGGACACCGACTTCAAAAAATAAAGTTATTTTTCACTTTGTAGTGTTGTATTTGGAAGTCGGTAGTATTTTTTTGCAAAAAAGTTTTTTTTTTAAATTTTGTTTTGTTTATATAAACTTTTAATAAATTGTCATCATTTTCAGACTATAATATATAGAACAGTTCATTGTCATCATCATCATTTCAGCCAAAAGACGTCCACTGCTGTACCGCCACACTGATCGGTCCTGTGTGTCTCGCATCCATCGGACTCTCGCAGCCTTGACCACGTCGTCGCTCCACCTTGAGGGAGGCCTTCCAACGCAACGACTTCCGGTTCACGGTTGCCACAATTCTGAACAGTTATTTTATAGCATTTTCATCGAATAAATGTTAGACGTGATTTTTTTAAATTACATAATTATTTATTATATATTTATGAACCTGAACTTTTTTTTAATTTTTTCTGTTTGAGTTAAAACAAACACTATTAAGTAAAGCTTACCACAAAACAGTAGTGAAAACCGAACCCAAGATTAGCGTGCACAAACACACATACAACTAGACAAACAGACCCTACAAATTATAGACCCTAGACAAAAATTCTAACTATCATTGTTTTGAGTTCTATTGCATTGATAAAGGCCCTCGATAATACTTTTTAACATACATCAGACAGCATCATGCATGTACAGACAGCGATCAGTTACATTTTTATGTCCGTAAGGATTGAAGAGCCACTTTTCGTTTTTAATGAAATTAATATACTTATTTAGTAGTAAGTTTAAAATGTTTGTAGGTTCGATCCTCGATTTTGTAGTATAATACTTCAAAAGTTATATGAACATAAAGGTCAGAACTAAGAACATCATGGATATATATTTATCATAATAAGGTATGATTTTGTAGTATTTGAGAGTATTTAGTAGACAAAATCTGAGCTCGGTTGCATTAAAATTAAAAAAGTTACCATACATTATAAGTCGCTCCTCAGACCATACATACGACTCGTCATTATTCAAAGAAGCAGTAGTTCAATTAATGCGAAATTTCTGCGTCATTTAGTAGTAAGTAAAATATATTTGTAGGACAAGAATCAGTAAATAAAAATGAATGAATTGGGAGATATGGCACATTTTATTTGGCTCCTCAATTGAGATGCTTCGGTAAATAGATTTTGCCTGTAATCTACTAATACTTGTGACGAAATTTGGAACAAAAAGCATTTTATTTTGTATAATTTTATACTAATTGTACGTATAATCTGCCATAAAAGAAAGTTAATATCTACGAAGTTACTAAATGACCTAGAAATTTGAGCTATTACTAAAAAAAAAAAAATTCTATCGGTTTTTGTACTTAAAATATCAATGTTAAGGTCATCTACTATGACTATTTGTTTTTTTTATTTATTTCGAATGTTGCACAACATGACTTCTAAATTACGTAGAAAAACAAAAGGGTTTGAGCTTGGCGTACGATATAAGGCTATTATTATAATGTTATATTACCCGGCTATTATTATAATGTTATATAACACGAATAGGATTTTTTTAGCTTAGGTTACCTGGACCATTATAACGAATTCATTGACACCTTATTTATAAAAATCGAATGGAATAGTTTAGAAAATGAAGAATGAAGAAAATGCTATAAAATAACTGTTCAGAATTGTGGCAACCGTGAACCGGAAGTCGTTGCGTTGGAAGGCCTCCCTCAAGGTGGAGCGACGACGTGTTCAAGGCTGCGAGATCCCGATGGATGCGAGACACATAGGACCGATCAGTGTGGCGGTACAGCAGTGGACGTACAGTCTGAAAATGATGATGATTGAATAAAAGTTTATATGAACAAAACAAAATTAAAAAAGAACGGACCGTTTCGGAGTTGTACTATTTACCAATCTGGTTGAGCTCAGATCTATATAATCAACCAAATAGCGGCACGGTTTAACGTTACCTTACCAACAATATTGACTCATTTGCGTTAAATCAATAAAATAAAAAAAAATGAAAAATGGGTACCTCATGATTTGACTGATCTGCAGAAAGAAACGCGTGTTGAAACTTGTGTTGCCTTGTTGAATTGATACTAAAATAAAGGAATATTAGATCGAATTGTGGCATGTGATGAAAAGTGGATTCTTTACCTTAACCGTAATCGAAAAATGCAATGGCTGACCCCAGGTCAAACTCCGTCACAGTGTCCTAAAGCAAAGCTTACCAATAAAAAGGTAAAAGTAACTGTTTGGTGGTCTCAGCATGGTGTTATTCACTATAGCTTTCTCCGATCTGGTCAAGCAATAACGGCAGATGTCTACTGTGCCAAATTCCGAACAATGAAAGCAAAACTAGCAGTGAAACAGCCCCGACTCATGAATCGACCTTCACCATTATTGTTCCATGATAATGCGAGACCTCATACAGCACGAGAAACCGTTTTAACTTTACAGGAACTGCAATTTGGAAACCATTCGTCACCTTCCGTATTCGCCAGACCTTGCTCCAGCGTACTACAATTTTTTTCGTGATTTGGACAATTTTCTACGAATAAAAAGTTTTCTTCTCAGAAGGCAGTACAAAATGCTTTCACACAGTTTGTCGAATCTTATAGATTAAATAAATAAGTTAAATAAAAAAAAAAACTAATTACAATTTTTCAGTAGAGATCGGCAATTTCATACTTTAACCCTAATATTATACAAACACAACTCTTTTGTTTGATTTCGATTGTGGGTAGGTGCATAAAAGTAAAACATGCGCTCTGAATAATTTTATTTTTAACTAGCTGTCACATGTGGCTTCGCTCCCGTCATCTGGCTACCTACATACCCATCTACCGTTCCTACCCTACGGAAGCTCTCAAAAAGGAATATTTTTTTCCGTTTTTGCTACATTTTTCATTTACACTCCGCTTCTATTGGTCGTAGCGTGATGTTATATAGCCTATAACCTTCCTTGATAAATGGGCTATCCAACAAAAAAAGATTTTTCAATTCCAACCAGTAGTGCCTGAGATTAGCGGGTTCGAACAAAGGTTAGGTGGGCTACCCCACTGTACCATCCCCACCCCAAGAAACCCCATGGTTTTAGAGATATCCATGGTTAACGTTTTTACGATTACTATATAAGCAACAAAGTCGACGGAGCCCTATTTCTGTCTAAAGGGTCTAAAGTAATCAAACAAAAAGGAGCGCCCTACGGCTCCATGGATTAGTCCTGGAGTTCTTTGGCGATGAGACGACGTGATAGAGCTTTTCGGAGATATAGAGGTGATCGTAGTGAGGAAAACTGGAGCCTGTACAAGTTGGCTAGAAACCGCTGTAATCAGATGGTAAGAGCTTCTAAACGCCGATAAATTTGTGAAAATGTCCTTAATTCTTCACCGGCTGGCGTATGGAAGTTTCTAAAATCAATTGGAATCACACAATCATCCTCTCATAGTGTATCATCTCATATGTCTCTGAATGATTTGAATAATCACTTTTCATCGTCAACTATGCTTATGGCTGTTGTTAAGAATAATACTATACGTTGTATTATTTCCATGCCAAGTTTATCTCCTGAATCTTTTTCTTTTTCCTCGGTGACTGATGCTGAGATCCTCAAAACTTTCACTGCAATTAAGTCCAATGCTGTCGGCTGTGAAGGATTGACCAGATTCATGTTATCCCTCATATTTAAAAGTATTCTTCCCATTATCACAAACATCATCAACTAAATCTCATTGTTGAATGCTAACCTTCAAGCAAACGCTCACTGGTCTAACAGATTTGGGGTTACTGTCAATGTCAGTAAATGTCAGGCTATCCTTATTGTTAGTTCGTATTTTCTACGAAACTTGGACACTAACCTACTACTATTGCCGCTTATTCTCGCCAATATTGTCATCCTTCTCTCGCCTCACGTTAAAGACTTAGGCCTATACATTGATGTCAGGTTAAGTTGGAATAAGCAGGTCGCTCAGATTAGCCAGTGTATCACATTCAGACTGCGGTATCTCTATAGATTCAAACATTTTCTTCCGTCTAGCACTAAAACCACTTTAGTTCAAGCTCTTGTGTTGCCTGTAATCGACTATGCTGATGTTCCTCCGTGCCTCGAAAAGCACGTTAAGACAGTGATGCCAGCTGTCGTTTGTAGATCTTTGAAAGCCGTTACGGGAAGTAGGAAGCCAGGAAATCGAAAACCAGCTTTGTCTAGTGATGTCGTGTTCCAGATAGTTCAACACATTTTTGCGTGCGGTCCTATGTGTGGGTGGTTGTTTTATCGGACGACGACTGCCGCGTCACTGCCACCCAAATGCATAATGTATAATTACAAGCGCACGCACAGCGCACGCACACATAACGCCGCGTGCATAGATGAGTTGAACTATTTATACTTAGCTCCTGGGTTGTGGACGCCTATCGAAGTCATTCCATATATAAAACACTGATATAGCTGCATCTGGTTAGAAGGGCTAGACAGATTGATTGTTTTTTTTTCAGGTTTCGCTATGACCAGGAGAACAATATCTGCGAGTTCTTCATTTACGGAGGCTGCGGTGGCAACAACATATTTCCTGATAAAGAGGAGTGCGAGAAAATTTGTGTGAAACCTAAGTTGCGTTAGTTACCACTTTAATTTACTAAACTCCATTAGCGATAACATTAGACGTTTAAATAAGCCCATTTTACAGCCCGTTCAACCGATTTTGACTTATATTGCGTTGGTGATACGAGAAATGGTAGCTGTAGTAAACAGTTGGTTTTGGTAATAGGTTTATGCTTTTTATGTCATCCTTATATTTACGGGAAAGAACTGAAAATCGGTAAAAGGCTTTGGAAACATGTCTAATGTTATTTCAAATGGAGTATAGCTGTTGCCCGCGACTGCGTCCGCGTCAAACACATAAAACAAAAATACCATGGTTATCCTCTGAACACCATTATGAATAATACAGATGAGAATATTTTCTTGTTTCATTCTTTTTAGAGCGTGATTTTTCAGTAGTCTAGTTAGTTTTTGAACTCATTTTTTTTAAGTTCTTTGGGGTTTTTGTAGAGCCTGTGGGAACAAATGAACATCAATGCATACATGCATATATACATACTAACATACCGATCAACAAACACTTTGCGACGCCATAGTCGAGTATTTTCATGACTTTGGCGAGATATGTCTCGTAAACGTTACGCTTGTCAAAAATATGATGTACCAAACACTAGCCTTCATTTTAAAATCCCTGTTCAATGATGGAAAGGGGCTATAATTTCTTTTGTTCTCTTTGTGGCCCCTAGATGGCGCCATAATTAATTTAATGTGACGTCACATAGCCTATAACCAGTGGACAAACAAGACGCTTCCTACGACTCTCATTAGTCAAATTATGATAAGAAGTGGAGGGAAAACATACATACACACATATCGGTCCAAAACATAACCCTCCCTTTTGCCTCGCCGTAGTCGGGTATAGAAACATTGGTTTTAATTTTTATACTCGGAACACTAATTATTTTTCTAAAGTAGTTAGTTATTCCTTATAACATCATCTGCAATCTGGCAGTTCAAAGTCAAAATGGGTCTAGCTGTTTAAGAGGTTAGCCTGAATAAACAAACATAAAGACAGACAAATATACAGACAAGCCAGTGGTTCTATGGTAAAATGACCGCGGCCGTACACATTCATATTATTAATCCATTTATTTCAGGCGACAGGGCCCATATAAAATAACTAAAACCTAAACATACATAATAATGGTGTTAGTAACAATACAAACTTATACCTATGTTAGTAGCAATTTGAACAACATTTAAAAAAAACTACAAAGATTCAATGATCATTGCTTTTTTTTTTAATACCTGGCGTCTCACAAACGGTCAAAGTGAACGATATATGCTTAACCGGGCTCCCCTGTGGAGACTTATCTCTTAGCCTCCGGCCAGGCTTCAAAATACTAAACCTAAAGCGACAACGCTGAGGGCTACCCCAGTGGGGGTCGAACCTCGGCTCAGGGCGTCGCTGGGGGGACAACTAAGGCCGGATCTAATAAAGTGATTCTACCATCCGTTCGGAAAAGCCTACGAGGAGAAGAACGGACAAGAAACTCCATTGATTATCTAACTGGCATTTAACTATGGCACAGCATTACGCGGGCTGGCTTATATGATTTGACAGGGATTTCACTGCGGGCCTCTGCGGCGAGGCCGGAACGAATACGGTCGTTTTGTATGCTAAGTTTGTCTGGACAGAGAGTTCGTACTATTTACGAACCCATTGACCGTCCTTGTAGATAAGGCTATCGACCTCCTTAGTTATGCACTCATACCTCGAGAAGATGGCGGCGCATGAAACGGGGTTGAGTGGGCCTGCATTCCGAATCTCTGTAACCAGAGCTCGGGCCTAAGGGGTAATCCATATGAAATACGAGAACGCGCTGATTATATTTTCAGCAACGCTCAAATATGGCTTTTGCCCGGAGGGGGCGATAGGGGTCAGGTACTTAGCGGCAGGGGTGGTGGGAGCCACCTTCTGGATTTGTGCGGTCATAGGGGCAGCGGGAGGCATTGAGTCGGGGATTGGAATTGGCGCTGCGATGGGAGAGCCATCAGCGCTGGAATGGGCTGGGAGTAAGACTGAGGAGCCACACTTTGGTGGTTCAGTTTACCCCAGGCTGAAGTCCTCTGAGGGGCTAGTAAAGGGGGGGGGGGCTGGGAGGCAGGGGCTACGCGTGCTTGGCGTGCGTCGTGACGCTTGGCCATTTTAGGCGTTAGCTTAGGGGCTTTTGGGCAACCCCGGTAATTAGCCGGGTGCCCGACTTGGCCACAGAGCAAGCAGCTGGGAGGCTCCGTGCATTCTGAGCGGTCTTTGGGACGGGGACAGTCTTTAGTGCCATGCTCACCCATGCACTTGCCTGTATGGCAAGGCCGGTGGCTGAACTGTTTGAGGAGAGGTTTTCACTAACGCCTTTGTGGCCTTGGTATTGTGAGGGGGACTCTTCCTTTTTTTCCTCTTTCCTCCGGCAAGATATAGGGGGGAGTCATTATCGGAAGAGGACACGGTATCGTAATCCTCTGACATATCGGGGTTGTCTGGGTCAGCGACTGATTCACTGAGACTGGGTGGGGTACTTAGGCTTGGGAATAAGCCTGACAGGTGGAGTGGGGGACCTTGGTGAGTCCCGAACTTAGGGGCTCTCTTAAGCATGACACGTAAGCATGGTACCACAAAGCGCATTTCCGCAAACATCCTTGATGCGCTACAGAAGCGAGGCAGCCGCATCAGCACCCTGAAGGCATTATTATACTGAACGCCAAGGGCGCTGTACGATTTTTGCGTCAAATGAACCCACAGGCTAAAGGTGTAAAACTAGGTACAGAAGGCCCTAAACAGAGTCTTCTTAACCCCCGCTCATTGTACACTTGTTATTGTGAATGTTTGTCCTGTATGTTTTTTGTGGTGTACAATAAAGTATATAATAAATAAATATCGTCATCGTCCCTGAAGCTAGCGGTCAATACGTGCCCAAGGTACTTAAAGGTCTGTACCATCGACAAAGGTACACCAATCATCTTAGCATGAGGTACCGTTTCTTGATATTTTCCAGCAGCCCCAAACACCATAACGACACTCTGCCGCACATTATACAATAGGCCGTGGGCACTGGCGTAATTTTCACATAGACTCATCAACTTTCTAAGGCCACAGACTGGGGCACTGAGCAGCACCATGTCATCTGCGTAGCTAATGTTGTTGACACATATGCCATCAATATAACATCCGAATCTGGTGCTGCTCATCTCCACAATCAACTGGTCCATGTACAGGTTAAAGAGTGTGGGAGAATTTAGACCCCCGTTTCTTACACCACACTCCAAACCATATGAACTCGAGTACGCCCCGTCCCACCTAACACTGTTGACCTGGTTCCCGTGCCAACATTTTAAAATATTAATTACTCCAGGTGGTTAGTTAGCATCATTTAGCTTCTTCCAAAGAGTGTCGTAGGAAACGAAATCAAAAGCACTCGATAGGTCGAGAAAACAGGCGTACACTGCTACGGCTTGTATAGTACTCCGCAGCGTGCTTAAATCCCAAAATCGCACTTTCAGTGGACAACTCAGGTCGAAAGCCAAACTGGTTGTCATGCAATTGTACATGTTTACTCAATTGCGAATTAAGCACGATGCCCAATACCTTAGACACAACCGTAGCCAGCGAGATAGGTCGATAGTTATTCCTATCCGTCAATAGCCCAGTTTTATTTTTAAATACGGGTACAACTATCGTTCATAACATCTCCGGGGGTAGATACGGCTCAAACAAAGATTGTACAACAATGCTTATACACGTGGCAAGTGAGGGCCCACATAACGAAGATGCTCGATGCTGAGCACATCGTGGCCGGGAGACTTGCCCCTTGACATAGACTGTATGACAGAAGCAATGTCTTTACAACATATGCATTGACTAATAAAAAAATATTATATATGACATTTGAAATATAAACTTCAGTTTTAGTTATTTGTACAGATTACAAACAGATACTTGAATTTCATTTATTTGCACAGATTACAAACTGACACTTACATTTAATTTTATTTGCAAAGATTATAAATAGACACTTCAATTTTCTTCATTCGCAAAGATTACAAACATACACTTCAATTTTATTTATTTGCATAGAGTACAACAGACACTTACATTTTATCAACTTGTACAGATTAAAAAAAAAAAAAAAAAAACTCATCGCCTCTTTATTGCCTAAAACTGGTTAATACCAGTCCTAGGCAATAAAGAGGCGATGTATAATTCAGCCAGGTTTACCGAAGCTGTGTGCACATGCTTGTTGCGAACTTTGGCTGTTTAAATGAACAAACTCACGCTCATACACACATACATAAGATCACGCCTTTTTCCCATGGAAATACGCTGAAACTACAGAACACCTACTACTATCCTTACTTACTCAGTTATTCATACACGCCCGCCAGACCTTTCTGAAGAACATCACGCGCACACTCACACACAGTTAACGAATAATAGGAAGGGCAATTAATATTGAATCTTGATTTACGGTAGAGTCTTACTAAAGAGTATCTCAACTGGATTGTGGATTTCAGAAAGGAAGACGTTTCACGTACTGGTATTGTACTGAATTTGGTTAGACTAAAAGTCGACACAACATCATTGAGAAAATAAGTATATAATTATTTAGAGATTAGCCGTAGGTAACTTTAATTGACAATTATAGGCATGGCCACGGGGTCCCAGCGCTAATAAAGAAAATTTGGTTCAAATATAAACACATCAACACGGTCTAGGGATATTTAAAAAAATGCGAATTACTATCAATGTGTTAATTATTTATATGACATGTATATATTTAAAAGATACGTTATTTAATATTCTACCATTTTATAATAATGGTTAAGGTACTTCGATTAAAATTTCAGGATTTTATGGAAAAAAAATGAGGCATAGACGGAAACCGTATATGAATTAACTTTTAATTTATGAGTAAAACTGAAAAAAATTGAAAAATCATTTAATTTGTGTTTATAAACTTGAAGTTAGTAGTCTGAGAAAGCGCCCATGATGTTCATAATACATCGGCAACGATTCGGCATGCTCAGAACAAGGTTGTCAATGTCTTGCTGCGGAATATTGTCCCATGTCCTTCTGAGGTGCGCAAAAAGTTGATCTTCTGTAGCCAGATTTTCAGGGACTTCCTTCAGAGCTCTTCTTTGCAGCATATCCCACGCATGCTCAATGGGATTTAGATCTGGCGATTGAGCAGGCCAGTCTAAGGCCCTAACATTGTATGTATGTAACCAAGCTGCTACCGTTCTAGCCGTGTGTGCCCGGGGATTGTCGTGCATGAGCAGGAAATCTTGCCCCATTTGTGTTCTGTGGGGCAAGATTACGGCCCCAGCACCTGTTGGACTTATCGTTCTGCCGTCATATTGCCCCGCACCCAAACGAGATCCGTCAGTCCTCCAAGACGAATTCCTGCCCAAACCATAATTGTTCCTCCTTGGTATGGGTGAACTTCCTGAGGGTTCTGAAGACGGCTCCATCGTCCAGGAACTCGCCAAACACGCGTCCTTCTTGAATCTGGATGGAAGCCGAACCTGGATTCATCCGTGAACAGCACATTGGACCATTGCTCACGGCCCCAGTCCACGTGGTTCCGAACCCATTCTAACCGTCGTCCATGATTGCCTCTCCGTAAAGGTGGGACCCGGAGTGGTCTACGAGAGCGTAGATTGCTTTCATGCAGTCGCCTTCTTACAGTTTGGTCACTCACAAGCACTTGGTGTTCCACTCGCAGGTTTTGGACCAATTGAGCCGCCGTTGCATTTGGTTGAGCTCGCGCAGTAATTTGCAAAAATCGGTCTTGTCTGGGGGTAGTGATGCGACTTGGCCCCCGGAGCCTCTCCGCTACTTAACCTGTGGCACGATAGCGTGTCCACAATCTTGAAATTACATTTTGGTGGGTCCCTATGGCCTCAGCAACATTACGCTGAACAGACCCAGAGCTTCCAGCATTCCCACAGCTCGTAAGATCTCCGCCCTCGTCAAATGTTGGCGTTGCATGGCTACAATACCTCAATTTTAACTTTATCTTTCGTTTAAAAATGAAAAAAAAACTGTAACTAAACGTAATTCGTATTGTTTTCTAAATTTCGCACAAATGAAATTTCCCTCTCCTACACATCAAGACATTTTGATGCCACCGAAACAAAAGAATTTTCAAAAATTTGAATTTGGAATTAGTCTGAGATAAATTACAAACAAATCGGTGTATAAAAGATTCCAATGCGGCCAGTACTTTTCGAGTTATTTAATTGAGTATGAAATATCCCTAGACCGTGTTGATGTGTGTATATCGATTTGTTTGATCATAAATAATTGTTTGTCTCCTAAGCACAAAATTATGAAATTTGGCCTCTTAATTCACATTTCGAATACTGATTATTTGAATAGATCATTTAAAATTGATTCCAATAGATGGCGCGGATTGATACTTCAAAATGACTACACTAATTACGGAAGATAAAATCAGCGATTAAAGTTTTACTTATTTTATAAAACACCTGTAACAACAATACATAATATTGGATTCTATTCTAGGTACGCATTTGAAACGGAAGCATATGAGTGGCTGAAATAAAGTATTGTGAAGAAACTTGTAATCTAAAATACCGAATAAAAACATTAGTGAATGCAGTTTTTTTATTCTTATTCCTTACATACAGTACTCGCCAATCTTCTTGACTCCTTCTCCTGATGGATGCGACACGAGTATGCCGGACATTCGCATTCATCAAAAGGACGCCTGAACTGCCTCCGATCCTGACACGCCTGATTCGCCTTTCATAATGATACTGGAAAAGTACCGAATACTAGGAAGTAAGCTAACGTTCAGCCTATGCCCTAGAAGGGCAGTCGGGCTGATCCAGCCAACTAAAGACCCATTTCAGTTACGTCCATCCTCTGCAAGACTATGGAACGGGTGCTCAACTCCAAGTTCCTGGCATACCTAGAGTAAGTTAACGACATCCTCAGTGACCGCCAATATGGCTGTCACCGATATTGGCCAAATGCCAGCTTGATGCACTTGATTCGATTAACAGACGGGCCAAGAGGCTCATTGGCAATGATGCACTGCTCGCGTCAAAGCTCCAGAGACTCAAACATCGACCTCGAGTTGCCAGCCTATCGGTTTCTATCGGTTACATTTCGGGGAGTGTGCGATGGAACTGCATGAACGAATTCCTCCTAACCCGTTCCGTCATTGGACTACAAGACGTACGGCGATGCGTCAACGGTACATGGTGGACATCCCACCCATACGCACTTTTCGGGAATACTTTTATTATGCGTACAGTTAAGGAGTGGAATTCACTACCGGAGTCTGTATTTCCTGATAGCTGCAACCTGGAAGTCTTTAAGTCATGAGTGAATAGGTTTCTTCTAGACAAGCTTGCTACATCGTCAAGCACATCATCACTTACCATCAGGTGAGATAGTGGTCAGAGCGAGCCAAACAAAAAAAAAGTGTCTAGCCCTGCAAACCTTTCGGTTTCTTGAAAACAAGTGTTGTTGAGTAATTTTTTACCATTTTAATATACTTTTTATATAAATGCTAATTGACATTCAATATTTAATATTTTTTTATTCTGTAGCATCATTTAATTACAATTAAAACTCACATTATATTTTTTTTAAGTTATACCTATTAATTTAATTTAAAATAAGATAGGTGCACGATTATTAATGCGATGGTATTAGGATAATTTCGTCTTTCAGATACGCTTTCATGCCGGGTACCAACACCTGTGTCTAGTTCACGTACGGGGGCTGCGGCGGCAACACCAATAATTTCAGAACGCTCGAAGATTGCGAAATGGTGTGCTCCTCCCAGAAATCTGACTTATATAGCGACAGCGCCGATATCACCGTCTACAGAAAGCAATACAATTAACATAATTAATTTTTCATTTGTTGTTTTAATTTCGTATAAAAAAACGATGCAGTTTAAGCCTGCGTCGCAGTCTCGTAAAACCGTAAGTATTGTAAAATAGATAATAAAAAAAATATTTTAGCGCCACTGCTGAGCTGTGAGGTATCGATTCCCGGATCGAGCAGTTATAATTTATTTCTTTAAAGGACGTTGCCTCACACTATGAATATCTCCTGTATCACGTACTATATAAACTCACATACACAAACCCCCAGAGCCGGAACAAAGTCAACTATCTGTACGTCATAATTATAAATACTTGTACCGTGCGGGAATCGGACCCGTGACAGTCAATCGCTCAACCACTACGCCAACCGTGCTCCCCATTGAATTGAACTTAAAAATGATTGGGCGAAATGTGGGTGTACACTAAGTGCATTTCTACCTATTCGGATATTACACGCGTGATTAGAGAGTTGATACCTACCAAAGACACCGACTTCCAAAAAAAAGTTATTTTTCACTTAGTAGTTTTCACCTGAAGAAAAATACATGAAAGCAATGAAAGTATATGAAAATTTTAAGATTTGGAAAAACGATAAAAAAGTGAACATTTTCTCCGAAACAGTATTTTTGGCGTATTTTAATGAGATTGCAAATGGTATCAAATACCCATGAAATCTATAAAAAAAAAACAAAAAAACGTTTTAACAAAAAAAATAAACCGACTTCCAAATCAAAACTATACAAAGCAAACAATAACTTTCTTTTCGTATGTCGGTGTCGTTGGTACCTATTTTTTTTTCGTTATTGACACCGACTTCCGAAAATAAAGTTATATTTTGCTTTGTAGTGTTTTGATTTGGACGTCGGTTTATTTTTTTTGTTAAAAGGTTTTTTATTTTTCTCTTTTTAGTTTTGGTACCATAAATTACCATAAAAAATATTTATAACCAGAGGGCTTCTCATAAAAATTAAACACGACTGGGATACATTGTTTTATTACGGAGTTCTGGTGCCTACCTTCCGGGTTTATCACCAGATCAGTTCTATGTTATCATTTTCATTAGAACCATTTATTTATATTTGCTTCATGATAGTCATTTAATTATTCGAGATATTTTATACCCAAAACATCCTTATCATTGAGAAGTTCCAGTAGCCGTCCAAGTATAACTTTTTTTTCGGAAGTCGGTGTCAATAACGAAAAAAAAAATAGGTACCAACGACATACGAAAAGAAAGTTATTGTTTGCTTTGTATTGTTTTGATTTGGAAGTTGGTTTATTTTTTTTGTTAAAACGTTTTTTTGTTTTTTTTTATAGATTTCATGGGTATTGGATACCATTTGCGGTTGTGTGGGAACGACAAGTTGGTTAAATATTGTTGTTTATTAATTTTAATGATATCGGTAAAAACTTGTATTAATAAAATATTCGTATGTATTTTACAGAGACAAATTAATTTATTTGGAGAAATTGCAGAATGTAACAGGTATCGGTATTTTATGACGATAAAAAGAATAACAACTTTTTACAAAAAAATAAAACCGTTTTCAAATAAAAACACTACAAAGTTAATTAAATCTTTAATTTCGGCAGTTTTCTTGTTTTTGTTTCTACGTTTTTTGAAACCGTCTTCCGAAATTAAAGTTATTTTTCACTTTGTAGTGTTTTTATTTGGAAGTCGGTTGTATTTTTTTGTAAAAAGTTTTTGTACCGGTTATGTTCAAGTTTTATGTTATTCGGTTAATCTATACTGGCATAACTTTGGGCATTATAGGTGCGTAACGATAGAACTTGCTCAATAAGTACTTATAAAACGTGAAAAAGAAGAAACAAAAACAGGAACACCGACTTCCGAAATTGAAGTTATATTTCACTTTGTAGTGATTTTATTTGGAGTCGGTTGTATTTTTTCGTAAAAAAAATTGGGAAATTATATGTGCGGCAACAAAAGTTTTCTTTAGCACCTGCAACCTAGCGTCTTTTTTTATATGTGGGCGACGAGTTAATAGAACAGCTTCAATTATATTAATTCATCATCTTTACTACTCCAACAGAATATCAAAAAACCAGCGTCAATTTACGAGCGTAAATTAATATGACTCCGAGCTACCGATAAATATATTTACTTCTGATTTGATAACTCAGCGACTAATGTTGTAAGTGAGCTACTTTATATATTTTAGAGATTCAACATCTGTCTGCTAATAAAATCAAATTCCAGCCTCAAAATTAGCAATCAAAGTTTTTCATTCAACAACTAAATTAATAAATCATATTCTTTTTTCGTGAAAGTTTGCAACACAAGCGCGGGAGTGTAGGTACCTGACGCTCGTTGGGAATCAGAGGGGCGCGACCGGCCATTTGCACCAATGAGCGAGCTCTATTCGGTGCGTGCAGCAACGAGTTCACGTGTATTTGTTTACATTAATGACACGATTAAGGAGTGCTCGTATTCAATTAAATATAAAATAAATGTGAATTAGTCCAAGAGCGAGCGAAGCGAGCTCGGGAGCTTAGGGCACCCCGACACGGATAGGTTAGGTTCGAAGGAGATGACGGGAGCTGAAGTGAGCGAGCAAAGCGAGCGAACTCAGCTCCCGTCATCTCCTTCATGTTAGGTTACTTTAGACCCTGCAGACAGAAATAGGAGCCCTGCGCAGCGGGGCTCCGTCGACTTTGTTTCGTTTCCCCCCCTCCCTTAAAACTTAAATATTTTGTTGCACTCGAAGAATTATTAGATTTACTTTTATTTAGAAATTTATCTCATGCATGGAAATACGTCATTATTTTAGAAAAAAGAACACGCGAGGTACCGAATTTACGGACAAAGAAAATCAAATCCATTGCTGGAGCGATTTTTTGAATTTGGAACATGACAACGCTCCAGCAATGTTTGTATGAAACGGCGTGCTGGGGTTATTAGATACTATTTGATTGGATCTCTTTTATCATTATTGGCATACCAAAGTAAGGGGTGCTAATTAAGGCAGCTTCTTTAAAATGTCATTCTCGTCTGCAAATATATTTAGTTGTCTAATTAATTAATAGGTCAGCGACAAACTTTTAGCGTCTAATAAATGGTTTATAAGCGACCATATATTGTAAAACAAGCTACTGTTAATATGACGCAACATGGTGATAATTCTTAAGCAACTAAATTTGTGATATGTCTACTCATTGCTAGCTTCTAATAAGTGTATCAACTTCATCTATAAAATAATATCAACGTACTCTAATTTCATAGAGTCACCTTTATTTTTATACTTTAGCATAAGTAATTGATGAGTGAATCTACTATATTTGAACATAAAATTTCCTTATTATTGTCATCAAATAATGGTCAATAAAAGCTATAATTTCATGTATTCGCCTATCTATTTATAATGTTACCATAAGTAATTGACTATTATACCTACCCAAATGAACATACAAAAAATATGGGTGGTATTTAATACTTTAACTGTAATTCCCCTTTTTTCAATCAAAATATTCGAAATTACTACCAAAAATACTGAATTGCACACTAAATTTGCTCATCAAATAAATGAATTATACTATACTGCTAGATCTTTAAAGCTTAACTGTTTTACTGAATAACTATCTGTTAACTAAAAGTAAATCTAATAATTCTTCGAGTGCAACAAAATATTTAAGTTTTAAGGGAGGGGGGGAAACGAAACAAAGTCGACGGAGCCCCGCTGCGCAGGGCTCCTATTTCTGTCTGCAGGGTCTAAAGTAACCTAACATGAAGGAGATGACGGGAGCTGAGTTCGCTCGCTTTGCTCGCTCACTTCAGCTCCCGTCATCTCCTTCGAACCTAACCTATCCGTGTCGGGGTGCCCTAAGCTCCCGAGCTCGCTTCGCTCGCTCTTGGACTAATTCACATTTATTTTATATTTAATTGAATACGAGCACTCCTTAATCGTGTCATTAATGTAAACAAATACACGTGAACTCGTTGCTGCACGCACCGAATAGAGCTCGCTCATTGGTGCAAATGGCCGGTCGCGCCCCTCTGATTCCCAACGAGCGTCAGGTACCTACACTCCCGCGCTTGTGTTGCAAACTTTCACGAAAAAAGAATATGATTTATTAATTTAGTTGTTGAATGAAAAACTTTGATTGCTAATTTTGAGGCTGGAATTTGATTTTATTAGCAGACAGATGTTGAATCTCTAAAATATATAAAGTAGCTCACTTACAACATTAGTCGCTGAGTTATCAAATCAGAAGTAAATATATTTATCGGTAGCTCGGAGTCATATTAATTTACGCTCGTAAATTGACGCTGGTTTTTTGATATTCTGTTGGAGTAGTAAAGATGATGAATTAATATAATTGAAGCTGTTCTATTAACTCGTCGCCCACATATAAAAAAAGACGCTAGGTTGCAGGTGCTAAAGAAAACTTTTGTTGCCGCACATATAATTTCCCCAAAGTAAGTCTCTTTGCTTAGTACAAATTGCGTTCACGTGGCTGTATAGCCATAAATGCGTTTGCCTTTCGGTACAGATGATAAATAGAAAAAAGGCGGCAAAGCTGGAAATTCGTCTTGATTTGTTATTTATTAGATATAAATTGAATAATTAAAATGAGTTACAACGGTTCAGAGAGTGAACTGGAGATTGATTTTACTCCACCAGATATAAAATCAGAAGCCAAATTGGCAATGTAAAACCTGCTTCCAGCGAAGTCAAAAGAAAAATACATGAAAGCAATGAAAGTATATGAACATTTTATGATTTGGAAAAACGATAAAAAAGTGAACATTTTCCTTGAAACAGTATTTGTTATAGCGGTTGGAGAAACCTATTCATCCTTGTGTCTATTATGAAAAGTGGACTGTATTTGAAGGGTTCTGGCAATAGTGCGTTGAAAATAAGCGGGAAAATATTCACGGATCAATTCGGGCGATCTAGTATGGAAATGAGGGAAGTAGTACGCCTTACCTTGTAGTGGTCGATGCCAGCCCACGTGTGGCAGCGAGCTGGTGTTCTTCTACTCCAAACTGGCGACCTTCAGGATCCACACACTTCACACAATTGTTTTATATCCGCGAGGCGGGTGAATAGACACGGTTCACAAGGTTCTCAGCAATCTAACTAATTAGATGCATCAGTCTCCAGCCTTGTGGCTTGGAAAGCTGGCGGTTGAGATACGAGGCCCGTTCACGTTGAAGTTTCGGTTCGTTCTGGCGACCTGTCATTAAAGCGTACATAAAGGGAAAAGGAATGAGGTAGGAACGAGATAATTAGGATATCGATCGCCCGCGAAATCTCAAATGCGTTTGTCTATGTGTTTTCGGTCATTGATTTATGACATTTACAAGAGATGGCGCTACCATTTTCCCGGCCTTAAAGGGTCACCTTTAATGAAAATTAAACTTAGCCCTATGAGGTGTACTACCGTATACCTATTCAGCAATACGGACTAAGATGCGGATTTTTACATTTCAGTTATTAAGATTTAAGATAAATACTGCGAGTTGCATAATACATTAAGTTGCATACCTATAGTTAAATTTTAATAGAAAAATTATGTTGCGTTGCTAACTAACTAAAACTAAGAGACCTAACTATCAAGCCAGGCCTTATTGAATCGGTAATGGACACAGACGCACAACAGGGCGCACGTAGCTACCCTTTGCGGTTTTCACAGTAACAACATGGGTTGTACCGTCCTTGGAGGTATGCAATTTATCAATAATGCCTAACGGCCATGAAAAGGGCGGAGAGTTATCAGTAATGATAACTACAATAGTACCCTCTTGTATAGAAGGTACAGGACTATTCCATTTGGATCTAGCCTGAAGTTGATGTAAGTATTCTGAACGCCAGCGCTGCCAGAACGACTGCACCAGTTTGTCAAGTAGAGTATGTCGCTGAAGCAAGCTGAGCGAGTCTGTTTCAGGAGCGGGAAGGGACAACAATGGCGCGGTGTGCAAGAAATGCGCAGTACTGATGGTTCAGTAGGGTCACTACTCAAAGCAGTAAGTGGCCGCGAATTAACTAGAGCCTCAACTTGGCTAAGGATAGTTATAAGTTCCTCGTAGGAGAGGATTTGTTGACCTATAACTTTAAAAAGGTGAGTTTTAACTACCTTAACCATACTTTCCCAACATCCTCCAAAATGTGGGGAAGCAGGCGGAATAAACTTCCAATCTATATGATTGAAGGAAAGTTCTTCCTCAAGATGAGGACGAAAATCTTTAAGAAATTTGTGAAGGTCGCGTAAATAAGAACTTGCACCTACGAAACAAGTACCGTTATCGGTATATAAGCATTTAATAGGACCGCGTCGCGAAAGAAAGCGTTTTAAGGCTGCAAGGAAAGTCACCGTACTTAAATCTGTAGCCACTTCAATGTGCGTGGCACGCGTCGTCAAACACGTAAAAATGCAGAGCCAAGCCTTACGGCTCTTAACACCTCGACCACGAAATGGTGTGTACTGCAGCGGGCTTGCATAGTCACAGCCGGTGTGAGTGAACGCCTTGTCGACTTGGTTAACACGCTGGCTAGGTAGATCTGCCATAAGTGGAAGAATAGGACGCGGGCGGAACTTAAAGCAAGTGTTACAGTTGTGGATTCTGTGACGAATTATTCGACGTGCAGCTAAAATCCAATAATTATGCCTGAGTAAGGACATAAGCAACTCCGGACCGGCATGAAGATGTTTCTTGTGAAAAAAGTCAACAAGAAGATCAACAATATGGTCATGACGTGGTAGAATACAGGGATGTTTATATTCGTAGGGTTCGTCCGAATTTGTGAGACGACCACCAACTCGTATGATGCCGTGCTCATCGAGAAACGGCTTAAGCTTATGGATGGCGGGAGTACATGGTTTATTGTTTTTTAAATTTAGAATATCGTTACGGAAATGAACATCCTGTACAGCTCGCAGCAATTTAATTTCTGCATATTGGAGATCAGAGCTTGATACAGTACGTGCACAACTCTAGTCTAGCCACCGAAATGGTTTTCACAGGTGAGACTTTAGACTTCGCACTAACTAACTGCACGGAGTAGTTAGAACCATTGTATATTTACATGTATACGACTCCACCGTAAGCACGCTCGCTGGCGTCAGCGAAACCTACTAAATTCATGGTGCATCCGTCGACCAACCCCAGATGACGCGGGATAATAATTTCACTAAGCGTAGAAAGCTCAGTACAAAACTGCTTCCAAGCGGTGACTATATGTTCAGGTGGTATGTCGTCCCAGTCACACTTTGCTAGCCAAAGTTCCTTAATTAAGAGCTTAGCGTACAGAATAGTGGGGGCGACAAAACCCATTAAGTCCCATAGCCGAGCCACTGTGGAAAGCATGGTTCGCTTGGTACATTTATCATCTGGTGTGGTGACGTCAAAGCGGAAACTATCACAAGACTTGTCCCAGCGTAAACCCAGGACCTTATGCGGTATAGACTTCTCATACTCGATATCGGGCGAAGCCTTATGAGTATCAGGTATGTGTGCGAGAACCTCTTTCGAGTTACTTTTCCATTTGACAAAGTCGAACTGGCCTCGCTTGAAGAGCTGAATAAGCTCATCACAAAGCGAAATTGCTTGCGGTATGGACATGACACTACAGGCAATGTCATCCATATATAGGGCGGAAGAAGCAGCAGCAGACGCTGCAGGGAAATTATCGCCTTCATCAGCGACTAACTGGCGGACTACACGTAACGCGTGATATGGACTAGACTTAAATCCGAAGCAAACACGATTAAATTGGTAGACCATTATAGGTTCATGTTTACTGAATCTGTAAAAGATGCGTTGAAATCTACGGTCCGATTCACGAACGCCGACATTGAGAAACATTTGGCGGCAATCAGCAGACAGGGCTATTTGAAAGAGTCGAAAACGAATTATAATATTAAATAAATCACCCTGTAGATTGGGGCCCTTTTTATTCATGATTAAATAGCATTTTATTGCAAAAATACCCAAATAAATACGGAAAATTGTTTGACGTGCAATGTCTCACCGAGAAAATGTCAGTGAGATAGTTTTCGACGTGCTTTCGTCACACCTAGCGTAAAATTCGATACTACATGTCAAAATGAAAACTTGTGCTACCGATTCCCATACATTTGGAGCGTTAACGCAACGTAAATACGTGAACTCGATACGAAGGCAATTGTCAAAAACTTGTGCTACCGATTTGTTAGTTCCAAATACGGACACATGGCGCTGATTAATTTTGCATACAAAAATTGTCGGAGGCGATACGTTAACGTAGTCGATCCAATTACGCAGAAACTCGTGCTAGGGGCTCTGAGATTTGTTTTGAGAAACACTCGTGACTTCCGCAATCCCAGTGTTATTAGGTTTTTGTTCTCCACTCTTGTTCGAAGTAAACTCGAGTCCAGTGCTTGTGTCTGGCACCCATATACCGCGACGCAGACGTTGATGCTTGGAAAAGTACAAAAAACCTAAAAACCAAACCAAACCTAACCAAAAAACTATACCAAAGGGTATTAAGGGTGGGGTAATATGGGCATTTCTTTCCCATATTACCCCACGAATTACCTTTTAGGAATCATGGGTTTTAACTCATTGGAGGTGAGGAGAGGCTATGATCAGCTCGCAGTAGCATGTAAGATCCTAAGCGGACGGATTGACTGCCCTGAACTCCATGGCCTTTTCTGCCGACTCTTTGTACCCAGCAAATACGTTGGGCATCGTCAGAGTCGCTGTCACGACCTGTTCGCACCACCACCATCCAGAACTGTCGCCAGGGCTGAATCCCCAGTGTGTCGTGCTTTGAGGATGTTCAATGCCCTCCTGACTGCCAATCCTGGATGGAATAAACTAATGCGAGCATGTCTGGTGTTCTGTGAGAGAAAGTATGCGAGGGTGTCCACTGTTCCATGATAATTGTATTTTTATATTTGAATTATTCAATATATGAATATTGTCATTCCACTGTTCCATGTTTATTCTAATTATTGTTATATTTAAATTACTTATTATTGCTATACCACTGTGCCATGTTATATATTTGTATTGTAATTTTTATTTGGATTGATTATATTGGCATAACACTGTCTGTTCATTGTATTTTTTGCTAAATTATTGATTTTATGTGACACAATTGTAACATTATTATATTCAATTTCTGTGTTAATTACTGTAATTGTTCTTTGTATCGTTTTAATTAACTATAAATAAAAAAATAAAAAAAATGCATTGTAGACACAATTGACAACCTTTTCTTGGGCAAAATATCAGAGATGGAAATTAAATGGCACTTCAATGCCCCTATATGGCCAAGCGCAGGCAGACTATGGGAAGCCGCCGTAAAGAGCATGAAGTATCATCTAAAACGAGTCATTGGAGATCAGCACCTGATGTACGAAGGATTTACCACCCTATTGGTAAGTGTGTCTAAAGTAGTCGTGAGTTCAAGCAAGCTTCTATCTGGTAGAAGCTTGCTTGAACTCACGACCACTTTGCACCGTAACAGAGAACGCCGAAGAAATCAACTGCTTAACGCCTGGACACTTTCTAACCGGCACATCACTTATTCTAGAACCGGACATTGACAATACGTATAATTTAGGCAAGAGATGGTAAATTGTGCAGCAGCTCAGTAAGGATTTCTGGAAGCATCTCTTCCAGAAATCCAAGAATACCTTAAACAACTCCAAACAAGGCTAAAATGGAAACGACAGAATACCGATCCACGACATTGTTTGCATCAAGGATGAAATACTACCAGCAAGCAAATGGGCACTAGGTCGTGTAGCAGAGTTACATACAGGAAAAGACAGCTACACGAGTGTTGTCATATTACAAACTGCAAAAGGACAAGTTAAACGGCCGATCACAAAACTAGTGCCACTAGTTGAGGTTGAAGTAGAAAGACCTGGCGATACCAACACATATACAAACAACAGACGGAGCAGGCCGAAACAGCTTACCTGGCATTGCCACCATGGCATTTATAAAGCCCACTGTTCAACAAGACATGAAGCTTACCCCACTGACAAAAAATCAAACGATTTACTTTGACAAGATTGCAGACTTACAAGAAATACGAGATAAATGGAAATTAGTATTCTACTACAACATGACTAACTACTGGCGAAACGTTGATACTCTGCAAAAATTCGTGTCTCATATAAAAGAATATCGTTGCGAGGACTGGATGATGCAATTCCACATTTTAATCAACCAACTCGAAGAGAGCATGAATGAACTGGACTACTACAATAATCTACTGAAGTCTCAGCGATTAATTCAACACAGATTCAAAAGAGGATTAATTGATGGAGTGGCATATGTTGCCAACTCACTATTTGGAGTACTATAGCAGCACTTCGCAGAAAAGTACTAACACGACATCAATTCCATTCAACACAATGACAACCATTTATTACACCTTCTCAAAAATCAGACAAGCCTTTTGGAAACCGAGCATGACATCATACAACGCAATGAAGCAACAATGGTAAAGCAGTTCACCTTGATGAATGACGACCTTACTAATCTGGAAAATAAAACAGAAAACAATAAACATGACACCGCAAATGCATTCTACATCATTACATCGGCAATAGCTGCAGAAAAATGGCCCAAAATCTAAAGAAATACAACAAACCCTACCAGGGACATATGGACGTACACTTACTATCACCAACTCAAATGCAAAGTGAATTGGATAGTGTAGCTAGACAGCTACCTCGCGACGCCACGCTTCCGGAAGTCCAGAACGATGTATGAGATATCGACAGACTGTTCAGAATACATGCACGCATTACACAGCAATATTTACTGAGGGAAGTAAAAATACCTATTCTGAATGATGTTCTATACGAGCTGAATAAACTCATTAGTATACCTCAACGCCGATGCATTAATCGGGTGATGTTTGTCATCCCAAATTCTGAACTAATATCATTTCAAGCCAACCAATACTCGTTCAAACCCCTCGAACAATCTGACGTTCAAGAATGCCAAATGATCCAGGACAAAATATTAATGTGCAAATTAAACCATCCTATCTATAGCACGGGTGACCGGCGCTGGTCAATTTGCGATGTACAGCTGATCCGAGACAATGAAGAACACAGTGTGTACTGTCACACGAAAATAAAGGAATGCGCTGACAAGTGGGTAAAACTACACCAGCAAAACACATGGTTTTATTGTTGTTGTGGCACGTGCGAAGTACAATTAGTTTGCGGCGCTCAATTCATGTTGCACGCATACATCTATACTAATATTATAAAGCTGAAGAGTTTGTTTGTTTGTTTGAACGCGCTAATCTAAGGAACCACTGGTTGGAATTGAAAAATTATTTTTGTGTTGGATAGTTTATTTATCGAGGACAGCTAGTAGAACATAAAAGTAACTTCATAGTCAATGAACCATTCGCCATGATCATACCCACGATCTCTCCTATCAACAATATCATCAACACGTCGATCCGTAACTCGTCATTGCCTATCGAAACACACGAAGAAATGTCCCAGAAGATTGACACACAAATGCGCTCGATTAAAGATCATTCAAACCTGGAAACCTTAACCCCCCACGACATTCACCAATACACCGCAATCTATGTTGTAATAACGATTAGTATTGCACTGTCTGTAACATCGGTGTACTTTTGGATAAAAACGAGCACCAAAAGACAGGGGTAGGATTTGCGAGATGCGATAAGCAGAAGATGACAAGAAGAAGAAGATGACATCGAGGACGGGTGTAGCAAGTCAATAAACGGGATTCAAAAAAGTGAACAAAGTGATAAATGTTGACCGCGCCTTAAGTGAATTGTTTTTTTTTATATTTATGGATTTTAAGTGTACATTTACATAACATTTTACATTAGTCATACACATATATTACATTACATATTATACCTACTAAATCAGTGCGCTGCATTAGTTTCTAGATTGCATTCGTTCTTGTCATAATTTGTTTAGTTCAGTAGTTGTTATCATTTTGTGGTGGCAATATGTACATAAGCTGCTCAGATGTTGGGGATCCAGAGACGGCGATGCAAAGGAGTCATCTTTGGAGTGGGGCAACAGGAAAACAGATGTAAGGGGATGATTAGTTTAAAGTGTGCCTCTAGGTACAAACATTTTGAATTCGAATCAGATGTCCTCATCATGAACGAACTTATCAAAAGTTTGCCCAACCAAACATTCACTAAGACAAACTGGACTTACATACAAAACATTAATTTAGCCGACCCGGAATTTTACAAAAGTCGACCAGTTGACTTGCTTTTCGGGGCGGATATTCATGATAACATTATGTTAGATGGAATTATAAAAGGAGAACAGGCACAACAGCCGATGGCACAGCAAACAGCTGGGATGGTTACTATGTGGTAACGTCAAAACATACCACTGTAATGTGGTTCTTAATAACATAATGGAGATACAGAGATTTTGGGTAGTGAAAGAGATTGCAGAACCTTCAAATCTAACGGTAGAAGATCAGGAATGTATGGATTTCTACACAAAAACAACAACAAGAAACAGTCAGGGTCGCTACGAAGTCAAAATATCAATGAAAGAAGAAATCAAACACCAATTGGGGTCTTCAAAACCTATGGCTATAGCTCAGCTAAAGAATTTGGAATACCGTTTAGAAATGCGTCTTGCCTCACCATGGCGTGCAGAAAGAAGATTTTTCAACGCATCCGCTAAAACATACACCAAATATAGCTTGAATGACGTCATGCTAAAAGGTCCTAATATACAAAAAGATCTACAGGCGTTACTACTTCAATGGAGACAATATCCTTTTGCTTTCTCTGCAGACATCGAAAAGATGTATCGCCAAATCTTAGTTAACCCTATCGACCAACATCTACAAAACATCGTATGGTGTGAGTCAGCAAAACAACCTTTACAAGTGTATCAATTGAACACGGTAACATACGCGACAAAGGCCGTACCGTTCTTGGCAATAATGACTTTAAAACAGTTGGCGGCGGATGAGCGATGCAAATTTCCAAAAGCAGCGACTGTCTTGGAAAACAGTATTTACATGGACGACCTGCTACACGGGTGCTACAACATTGAACAGGGTAAACAATTAATGAAGGATTTAAAACAGCTTTTGAAATCAGGTGGCTTCAATCTACGAAAGTGGTCATCCAACAGTCAGGAATTACTGGAGAACATATCAACAAGTCAAGAAGAATTCATTTATAGCATCAAAACCGATGACATGTTGAAAACCTTAGGTTTGTGCTGGAGGCCTTCCAATGTATCGTCTTCCGGTTCACGGTCGCCATTCCAGAACTTTTCGGCTCCATCGGCCATCCGTTATGCGAGCAATGTGCCCTGCCCACTGCCACTTAAGTTTGGCAATTCTTCGGGATATGTCGGTAACTTTGGTTCTCCTGCGGATATCATCATTTCTGACGTGATCACGCAAGGAGATTCCGAGCATAGCCCTCTCCATTGCCCTTTGGGTGACTTTGAGCTTTCTGATAAGGCTCATTGTGAGCGACCAAGTCTCGGTTCCATAGGTGATCACTGGCAACACACACTGGTCATAGACTTTTGTCTTGAGACACTGCGGTAAATTGGACGAGAAGATACCACGCAACTTCCTGAAAGCCGCCCAGCCGAGTCGGATTCGACGGTTGACCTCTTTCTCGAAATTGGACCTACCCAACTGGACCGTTTGTCCCAGGTAGACATAATCGTCTACATCTTCGACTGTAGAGTCTCCGACCTTGATAGGAGTGTGTGTTACATGGGCATTCACCATGATCATGGTTTTGTCCATGTTCATTTTAAGACCCACTCTTTCGGAAGCTCTACTGAGGTCATCGAGCATTTTACTGAGGCTCTCCATGGTCTCAGCCATGACCACTATGTCGTCGGCAAACCGAAGGTTAGTAATGTACTTGCCATTAACGTTGATGCCCAGCCCCCTCCAGTCCAGAACCTTGAAGACATCCTCCAGCGCAGCAGTGAACAGTTTCGGAGAAATGACGTCTCCCTGTCTCACGCCGCGCCGGAGAAGGATTGGTTTCGAGGTCTGATCCTGAAGACGGACTGACATGGTGGCGTTTTTGTACAAACACTTCAACACCTCAATGTACCGGTAGTCGATCTGGCACCGTTGGAGAGACTGCAGTACAGCCCAAGTCTCGATAGAATCGAAGGCCTTCTCGTAGTCCACAAACGCTAAACAGAGAGGCAGGTTATACTCTTCTGTCTTCTGTATAACCTGCCGCAGCGTATGTATGTGGTCTACGGTGCTAAAGCCTTTTCGGAATCCGGCTTGTTCGGGGGGCTGGAAATCGTCAAACCTGCGCGAGTTAAGTGTGGTAGCCCTACTACAATTAGCTTTGTCAGCAGTACAGTGTCATCCAAATCAAGAGTAAGTAATTATAATGTAGGACATTGTCGTCACGCTACAATTGTCATCTTAGAGAAGACGTTATTATCTTTACTGTCACTCTGTCAGTTAAATAAAGTTATTTTATAAACTCTCTTGACGTTAACTTAATTGGCGCAGCCGGTAGGATCTCTGTAGTCACTCAGTATAGTATAAAACTCTACAAGCTGCTGTGACGTCTGTTCCAACAGTTTAACAGAGATCGCCGAACAAACAAATTTATTGAGCAATTTTATCGAGAGGCTGACGCTGAGTGTGGTGATAATAACCCAAGGAGGAGACGGGAGTAACTTCGGGACTGTGAGTAGAACTTTTTCACTATCCTTTCTGTTTTCCTTTACGTTTTCCTCCTTGATTATGTATATGTGTTTGTATTATTGGGGATCGGACAATACCTGGGTAACATACATATTTTATTACGATAGAACTTTCGTGTAAAATAAATAGATAGATATAACAACTTTAGTACATTTTATTACGATACCAATCTCGTGATAACCACCCGGCGGGTATGGCGGTACAAGTCAGCAGATTGGGATGGGATGCGATCTTTCTTCGCATGCTATCCTTGGCAGCCCACTTGCTTCTCTTCGGACGATCCATCGTCGTGCGCTGATGCTGTGACAGATGTGTTGCGTCGGGGGATGGAGTACTATATTCCATTCTCAGACGTAGCAATGTCTATCGTCGACCGGCCATGGTTTGGAGCCGAGTGTAACCACGCCAACGCGGTTAAACACAAGGCCTACCAAGCATGGGTCGACGCTCGAACGCGCAAGGCAAATGACGTGAGTCAGAAGAAGAGAGCCTTCAACACAGCTGCCAAGTCCTGCAAAAAGGTGATGCGAAGAGCACGGTTTGACCACATTAGCAGAATCGGGCGCAAACTTGCTTCATACCCAGCGGGTAGCAAAGCGTTTTGGTCCCTGGCTAAGTCGGTCGAATCAAACTTTTGTCGCCCCTCACTACCACCACTGCTGAAACCTGACGGGTCACTGGCCCACTCCGCTGAGGAGAAGGCAAACTTGTTTGCCTCCCTTTTTGCGGAATCTTCGCATCTGAATTCTGATGGCGCGCAGCCTCCTCCATCTCCTGATGGATGTGTGACGAGTATGTCGGACATTCGCATCCATCAAAAGGACGTCCGTAGGGTGCTGCGTAGCCTTGATGTGAACAAAGCGAGTGGCCCCGACGGGATACCAGCAATTGTCCTTAAAACCTGTGCACCTGAATTGTCTCCGATCTTGACACGCCTATATCGCCTTTCGATAGAGACTGGAAAAGTGCCGAAGGCTTGGAAGCAAGCCAATGTTCAACCCGTGCCCAAGAAGGGCAGTCGAGCCGACCCGGTCAACTACAGACCCATATCTATAACGTCCATCCTCTGTAAGAGTATGGAGCGTGTGATCAACGGTAAGCTCCTGGCATACCTAGAAGCGAACGACATCCTCAGTGACCGCCAATACGGCTTCCGCCGAAATCGGTCCACTGGGGATCTTCTAGCGTATGCCATTCACATCTGGAGTGAGGCCATCGAGAGCCACGGGGAAGCGCTAGCCGTCTCCCTCGACATCTCGAAGGCTTTCGACAGGGTCTGGCACGAAAGCCTCATTGGTAAGCTTCCTTCCTTCGGTCTGCCTAGTGGTCTGTGTGATTGGATTGCGGACTTCCTGAGGGATCGATCCATCCGAGTGGTTATCGACGGCTGCTCGTCCGGTCAGTTAGATATCAACGCCGGAGTCCCTCAGGGGTCAGTGCTCTCGGCAACATTATTCTTGCTGCACATTAATGATCTGCTAAAACCCGGAACCTTTGGGTACGCAGACGACAGCACTGTTGCTGAGAGATACGTGTCCGGCGCACGGGCTACTGGGCCTCAGATTCGGTCTCTCCGGGAGGCCATGGTTGAACGCTTGAACCTGTCCTTGAAGGCGGTCTCCGAATGGGGTGATGCCAATCTGGTCAGTTTCAATGCTGCTAAGACCCAGGCGTGTCTTTTTTCCGCTAAAAAGAGCCAATTCCATCCGGCTCCTTCTTTCCGTGGTGTAACCGTGCCGTTATCGGACCACCTCGAACTTCTTGGTGTTACGGTGACATCTACCCTCAACTTCGGTCCATACATTGAGGCAAAAGCTCAGTTAGCTGCAAAAAAGTTGGGGATTCTTGCAAAGGTGAGACGGTACTTCACGCCTGAACAGCTGCTCAACTTGTATAAAGCACAAGTTCGGTCATGCATGGAGTACTGCTCTCACCTCTGGGATGGATCTGCCAAATACCAGCTTGATGCACTTGAGTCGATTGACAGACGGGCCAAAAGGCTTATTGGCAACGTTGCACTGGTCGCATCAAAGCTCCAGAGCCTCGAACATCGACGCCGAGTCGCCAGTCTGTCGGTCTTTTATCGGTTACATTTCGGGGAGTGTGCGACGGAACTGCACAATTTGATTCCGCCTAGCCCTTTCCATCATCGGACTACAAGGCGTACGGCCATGCGCCATCGGTACATGGTAGACATCCCTCCCTTACGCACAAAGCGTTTTGCTAATACTTTCATTGTGCGCACAGCTAAGGAGTGGAATTCCCTTCCGGAGTCTTTGTTCCCTGACAGCTACAACCTAGGGGTCTTTAAGTCAAGAGTGAATAGGTTTCTTCTAGGCAAGCGTGCTTCACCGTAGACCACATCATCGCTTAACATCAGGCGAGATGGTGGTCAAACGCTAGCCTATAGTTTATAAAAAAAAAAAAAAAAAGATAAAATATTAAGTAGGCATAATTGTTTAGTCCCAGTTTATACGATAAAAAATTGTATTAAACTGTGCCACTAAGTAATTAGTTTCTTGGTGTGTGTAGCGTTTCGTATTTCAATAACAATGAATCAGATCGTACAAGTTCCGTCAACAATGACTAGGATCAAAACGCATCATAGTTTAGTTTATCCATTAGATCTTCATAACGTAGTTGAGTTAGAAGGAAGCATACAAATTAAGGGGTTTATAGATAGTAGTAAAATAGGTTTTATATTAGAAGTCCCACTAGTAGACAGTAACACATATATCTATTATTAAGTTATCCCTGTTGCAATTCTTAACCCAACCACAAAAAAACCCTTTGTCATTATTCCCAAATATCCTTACCTTCTGGTGAAAAAGTCGAAATACAGACCCGTAGTCAAAAGCTACGAGGCAATTGATGACCTCACATACCTTTGCTCCGATGACGAAGTACTTCAGTACACAGAGGAAACATGCGTCGAGCAACTTATGTTACTAAAACATAATTTCACGGATTACCAACAGCACAGATGCCCGAACTTCGTCGTGACGTCAGCCCACCAGCGAAGCAGATGGATCTTCGAGGGGTGGACTAAGGTGACATCAAAGACTTAGTGAACCGTGCAAAATACAGTGAAAGTGTCAGTGATTTCGAGTCATTTATGCGTGTAACAACTGACAATATCAGTGTATATGTCTGGTACTCAATATCAGTGTATGGACCCTAAGTACTTATGTCACAATCTCATTTCGGGGGCCGAGTCACCCACGTCCGTAGGAGTTTACCCTCTGATTCCCTACACGTGGTCCCCGGGTGGTGCAAATCAGGTGACATCTGGTGGTAGGCTTCGGCCGAAGGCTTGCGACCACCCACCGGGCAAAGACGTACCGCCAAGCGGCCTAGCCGTGTTCCGGTATGATGCCCGGTGTAGCCACTAGAGGAGTTGGGTCGAGACAGCTGTTCCACTGCAGGCTGACTAGCCTGACGCGCACTGTTATGGACGTATCGGGAGACTAGTCGCGGAGGGTAGCGGGATCCGAGGCACGGTGCGCCGCTGGCCGACCGCAGGTAGTTGGGGGCCCAAGTAGTGTGCCAGCCACACACGAAAGGCTGCCCCGCCAACTGTCGAAAAATCCCGGAATGCACCATCGTGCTGGTTGGCGACCAGATGGGGAGGGCCCGATGGACATTCCGGGGGGGCTCGGGCGTCCCCGCAGTCTCCAGACTAGTGCCCCAATGATGGCGGCCATTCATTGCGTGTCTGTAGGTTAGCAGCGTGGAACCTCGTCTCACTTCCTTCTCCTCTCATCCATTCACTCTTCAATTTATAATATGAAACCGAAAAAGAATACTGGAGCTAGACAGCGGCTGCACCCCCTCCCCCACAAAGTGCACCTCACCAACATTAGAGGTCTGCACTCAAATCTCTCTGCAGTCCACTACCACCTGGAGGCTGAGAAACCAGCGCTGTTTTTTCTTACGGAGACGCAGATAGCGAGTCCTTCAGACGTCTCGTACTTATCATACCCAGGGTTTACCCTGGAGCACAATTTTAGAACACGCGCGGGTGTATGTGTGTACGCCCGTGACGACACTTGCTATCGGCGTCTCCGTAACCTTGAGGACTCCAGATTCTCAACGCTGTGGGCTCTCGTGGACACAGGTCTGGATAAAATTATCTACGCCTGTGTCTACCGTTCGCATTCAGGAGATCAGGAGACAACCAGGCTCATAGAGTACCTTAGTGAGGCGGCTGATGCGGCACAGCAACGGTACCCTTCCGCCCAATTAGTGTTACTGGGGGACTTCAATGCTCACCACCAGGAGTGGCTCTTCCCATACCGGTGCACTGACCATGCTGGACGGGAGATGCGTAAGCTTTCGCTTGCGCTAAATCTAACCCAGCTGGTCCATGGGGCAACAAGGGTACCGGATGTTGATTCACACACGGCCAATTGCTTGGACCTTCTGCTGACAACAGATCCAGACAGATACTCTGTGTCGATAACTTCACCTTTGGGTAGTTCAGACCACTGTCTGGTGAAGTCTGTGTCCGTCTACTCCCCGCCCGATCCCAGCCCAAGAGGCACCCGGCGGGTTTGGCGGTACAGGTCAGCAGATTGGGATGGCATGCGATCTTTCTTCGCATGCTATCCTTGGCAGCCCATTTGCTTCTCTTCGGATGACCCATCGTCATGCGCTGACGCAGTGACAGATGTGTTGCGTCAGGGGATGGAGTACTACATTCCGTTCTCTGACGTAACGGTGTCCAGCGTTGACCGGCCATGGTTTGGCGCCGAATGTCATTGCGCCGATGCCCTTAAACATGAGGCATACCTGGCATGGGCCGACGCACGATCGCGCAAGGCGAGTGACGTGGATCAGAAGAAGAGAGCCTACAACAGGGCTGCCAAGTCCTGCAAGAAGGTGTTGCGAAGGGCTCGGTTCGACCACATTAGCCGAATAGGCACCAAACTTGCTTCTTACCCAGCAGGTAGTAAAGCGTTTTGGTCCCTGGCTAAGTCGGTCGAATCGAACTTCTGCCGTCCCTCACTACCACCACTGCTGAAACCTGATGGGTCACTGGCCCACTCCGCTGAAGAGAAGGCAAATTTATTTGCCTCTCTTTTTGCGGAATCTTCGCGTCTGAATCCTGGTGATTCGCGGCCCCCTCCTTCTCCTGATGGATGCGAGACGAGTATGTCGGACATTCGCATCCATCAAAAGGACGTCCGTAGGGTGCTGCGAAACCTCGACGTGAATAAGGCTAGTGGCCCTGACGGAATACCAGCTATAGTTCTTAGAACCTGTGCGCCTGAACTGTCTCCGATCTTGACACGCCTATTCCGCCTTTCATATGAGACTGGAAAAGTGCCGAATGCTTGGAAGCAAGCCAACGTACAGCCCGTGCCCAAGAAGGGTAGTCGAGCTGACCCGGCTAATTACAGACCCATCTCTGTAACCTCCATACTCTGTAAGAGTATGGAGCGTATACTAAATACTAAGCTCCTGGCATACCTAGAAACTAATGATATCCTTAGCGACCGCCAATACGGCTTCCGCCGAAATCGGTCTACTGGGGATATTCTAGCGTATGCCATTCACATATGGAGTGAGGCCATTGAGAGGCACGGGGAAGCGCTTGCCGTCTCCCTCGACATCTCGAAGGCTTTCGATAGGGTCTGGCACGAAAGCCTTATTGGTAAGCTTCCTTCATTCGGTCTGCCCGGTGGTCTGTGTGATTGGATTGCAGACTTCCTGAGGGATCGGTCCATTCGAGTGGTTATCGATGGCTGCTCGTCGGACCAATTGGATATTAATGCCGGCGTCCCTCAGGGGTCGGTACTCTCGGCAACATTGTTCTTGTTGCACATCAACGATCTGCTAAAACCCGGCACCTTTGGGTATGCAGACGACAGCACTGTTGCTGAGAGATACTTGTCCAACGCACGTGCTACCGGGCCACTGATCCGGTCTCTCCGTGAGGCCATGGTGGAGCGTTTAAACTTGTCCTTGCAGGCAGTCTCCGATTGGGGTGAAGCCAATCTGGTCAAGTTTAATGCTGCTAAAACCCAGGCGTGTCTTTTTTCCGCTAAAAAGAGCCAATTTCACCCGGCTCCAACTTTCCGTGATGTAACCGTGCCAATAACGGACCATCTTGACCTTCTTGGCGTTACGCTGACATCAACTCTCAATTTTGGGCCATACATTGAGGCAAAGGCTCAGCTGGCTGCCAAAAAGTTGGGGATCCTTGCGAAGGTGCGAAAGTACTTCACGCCGGAACAGCTGCTCAACTTGTATCAAGCGCAAGTTCGATCGAGCATGGAGTACTGTTCTCATCTCTGGGACGGATCTGCCAAATATCAGCTAGATGCACTAGAGTCGATCGAAAAGCGGGCCAAGAGACTCATCGGCGATGAAGCACTGGTCAAATCAAAGCTCCAGAGCCTTGAACATCGTCGCCGAGTTGCCAGCTTGTCGGTATTTTATCGGTTACATTTCGGGGAGTGTGCGATGGAATTGCATGATTTAATTCCGCCCAGCCCGTTCCATCATCGGACAACCAGACGCACGGTGATGCGTCATCGGTACATGGTGGACATCCCACCCATACGCACAAAACGTTTTGGGGACACTTTTATTATGCGTACAGCTAAGGAGTGGAATTCCCTGCCGGAGTCTGTGTTTCCCGATAGCTACAATCTAGGGGTCTTTAAGTCAAGAGTGAATAGGTTTTTTCTAGGCAAGCGTGCTTCACCGTCGACCACATCATCGCTTTCCATCAGGTGAGATAGTGGTCAAGCGCGAGCCTATAGATAATAAAAAAAAAAAAAAAAAAAAAAAAAAACAATCATAGTGTCTGCTGTAGATCTTATAATATATAGATGGAGCTTATATAAAATTTGTAAAAGATATTCTCTAAGGACTACACAGTTGCCCTTAGATAATTTCTCTCTTATGGAGGGAGTAGTTAAGTGTGGTAGCCCTACTACAATTAGCTTTGTCAGCAGTACAGTTTTATCAAAATCTAGTGAGTAAGTAATTATAATGTAGGACATCGTCGTCACGCTACAATTGTCATCTTAGCTTAATTTAGCTATAAGAACCTTGTATCTTTAGGATTAAGACGTTATTATCTTTACTGTCACTATGTCAGTTAAATAAAGTTATTTTATAAACTCTCCGATTGTCGTTAACTTAATTCGCGCGAGACAATTTGTGATGACTCTTGAAATCAACTTGTAGACATGGCTAAGAAGTGAGATGGGCATATAGTTCTTCAGCCGGGCATTGTCGCCCTTCTTGAAGAAGAGTACCACCACACCCCTGCACCATGCCTGTGGCGTTTTGCCCTCGAGTATGACGGAATCAAACAGCTTCTGAAGGGCCCTAAGGACCGGTTTACCACCCGCCTTCAGGAGTTCGGCCGTAATTCCGTTATCACCCGGCGCCTTGTTGTTTTTGAGCTGTTTCAGAGCCATCCTAATCTCGTACAGGCTGACGTCCGGGATATCTTCGGTATAGTGCCGGGTCAATCTAGCTCTTGGGTCGATTGCTAGACTCGCAACGGGCTTGCTGATCGATGTGTACAACTGCCCATAGAATGTCTCGATCTCCCTGAGAACGGAGCTCCGGTTTGGCGGATACGATCCTGCCATCGTCGGTCTTCAGTTTCGTGAGTTGGCCCTGCCCAATAGCCAGATACCTTGCAAACACCTTGGAGCCTTTATTTCGCTCGATCGCGTCTTTAATACGCTCGGTATTGAAGCGGTGGAGGTCTCTTTTCAAGGATTTAGAGACCTGTCTATTGAGCTGCCGGTATTTGCACGCCTCATCTGAAGACTGCAGTATCATATCACGCTTCTCCTTCATAAGCTTGAGGGTATGATCAGAGAGCTTTTTGTTTCTATCTGTACGACGGGTCTTGAAAAACATAGACCCGACCGTATGGACAGCTTCCACGAGCCCGTTGCTGTATTCATCCACGGAGCTCCCTAGGCACTCGAAACGATTCTGGAGTTCGAGCTGAAAGCTCTCGGGGTTTTGGACCTGGATCTGTGCTGGCCGGAGCGTTTTGCCATAATCGCCACGCTTGGCAGGCGGGTTGCCAATCGCAGTATGGTTGTTATAGAAGCACAGAGAACGCTGCTGCCCATTCTCTGGTTTGTCCCTTAGTCGCCTCTTACGACACCCACGGGAAGACATGGGATGGTGAAATTCTTTACGTCCGGCACCATACGGAACAATCAACCTTAAAACCAACCAAAAGAGGCTTATTATTCGAAATATCAAAATTATATGACCCTGTAGGTTGGCTAACGCCCCTATCCACAAAACTATAACTACTATTTCAAAATGTATGGAAACATGACCTACAGTGGGATGACAAGGTGTCAGATGACATACATAATAAATGGATTAAATTGAGGACGGAAATTGACCAAATCAACAATTGTAAGATTCCAAGATGGATCTTATCTTATCTTGTGGAGGGGCCGAGAAACAACTCGGACACTTCGACCCATTGGGATCTATTGTGGTCCCCTAGATACCTTACTCCTCCTCAATCTCGTTGAAAACTCTTTTCATGAATTTTACAACAAGACTGGTAGATATGAGCCTATAGTCATCTGGTCTTGGATATCCAGCCCCTAGGAGACTCATTCGCTTACCAGCCAGTGCATCGCATGTGCAAAGAAGGTGCTCCATGCGCTCCGTATGTTCCCCACACAACCTGCACATGGGTGTCGCGGTTAGACCCATCTTCATGAGCATGTCGTTGGTTCCAAAGTGCCCAGTAAAGGCCCCAAGCAGGTAGCGGATTTGCCCCCTGCTCATATTCCAAATGCATTCCCGGGCTTTGAACGTAGAGCCTAGGAATTTCTTGGAGTGTTGTAGACCGGTGCTAGATAGCCAATGAGTTCGCTGTCTGTGATCTGCAAACTCCCTAAATGCGGCTTTTACGAGGCACGTCGAGATGCCTACACATGGTTCTAGACCCACAAAGTCATTTGCTGAGCCCTCTCTTGCCAGTTCATCTGCCATTTCGTTACCATGGATTCCTTTGTGCCCAGGGACCCACATCAGTCTTACCCTGTTGTGCTTCCCAAGCCTGTTTAGGGTTTGGACAGCATCCAGAATAAGTCCGGAGTCCACTTTGTAGGATGCCATGGCTGTGATTGCAGCCTAACTGTCACTAAGAATATATATGGATTTACCTCTGGTTCCTCTATCTATATTCTCTTGAGCACAGGTTATTATGGCATAAGTTTCCGCTTGGAATACAGTTGCCATTTTCCCTAGGCTTTTGCTACATATGTAACCTTTTGCGTATATTCCCGCCCCTGTACCTGATTCCATTTTGGATCCATCAGTGTACCACACCAGACTGTCTTGTTCTGGTGGATCGATTCCCTTCGTCCAGTCCTCTATTGTAGGGATTTGGACCTTGAAAGACCTTTCAAACACAAACATAGTTTGCATTTTATCGGATAACATGCTTGTTACCCGATCCAGGCCTTCATTCCCGTCAAACTTTGTACGGTTGGTCCTTGGCTTAGAGGCATCCCATAGTCCAGCCACAGCAAGTCGATGTAATGTCTTCCTTGCCTCGAATTCAACCATCATATACAGAGGAGGGATATTGAGGTATCTCTCAATCGCTGCCGTAGGTGTTGTCCTGAAAGCACCCGTGATGCCTAGACACACTGTTCTTTGTAATCTGGTGAGTGGCGCTTTGCACGAGGCAAGCTTTGTTCTGGGCCACCACACTATGCTGCCGTATGTGATAATAGGTATTATCATTGTCCGGTACAGCCATCGTATCACTTTGGGCTTTAACCCCCAAGTTTTACCGTAGGTGGAACGACACATGCCGAACACTCGTAGGGCTTTCGTCGTAATATTTTCCACATGAGTTTTCCACCTGAGTAAGAATTCATCAAGCGTTACACCCAGATATTTAACTTCGGTAGACCAGGGCAGCTTTATTCCATTGAGGGAGAGCTCTCCTAGGTTTCCTAGTTGTCTCTTCCTCGTGAATGGAACAATGACTGCTTTGCTTGGGTTGATAGAGAGGTGGTTCTTTGTACACCATTCCTCTGTCATCCTCAATGCCTGTTGTAATAATCCAGAGACTATGTTCGGGAATTTACCATTAACCATTATGGCTATGTCATCTGCATAGCCTACTGTGTAGAATGGTCCAGTATTGAGCTTGGTAAGTAGCGAGTCTACTACCAAGCACCATAATAATGGTGACAGTACTCCACCCTGCGGACAACCTCTTGTTGTTTTTGCACTAAGTCTATCTCCCATCAGTTCCGATCTGACTATTCTGCTTCTCAGCATATAGTCAATCCAGTTGCACGTGGTATCATTGATGCCATGTTCCTTTGCAGCGATGCGTATGGACTCAAATGTTGTCTTGTCGAAGGCTCCCTCTATGTCGAGGAAAGCCCCGACACAGATCTCTTGTCCCTCTAGCACAGCCTCGGCTCGACTCGCAACATAGTGCAATGCCGTTTCTGTAGATTTGCCAGGGCTGTAGGCGCACTGTAGTTTATGTAGAGGGAAGATTTTAAGTGGTCCCTCTCTTAGGTACCTGTCTACCAGTTTCTCCAGAGCTTTTAAGAGAAAGGATGATAGACTAATTGGCCTGTAAGCTTTAGCTTCTTCGTAAGTCGGTCTACCTACCTTCGGTATAAAAGTGCCTTTGACTTCCCTCCATGCCTTGGGTACGTACCCAAAGGCTATGCAGGCTCTGTAGAGCTTACTCAAATGAGGTATCAAAACAGATGCCCCTTCTTGCAATAGTATTGGGTAGATGCCATCCGGACCAGGGGATTTGAGAGGCTGGAAGCCCGCTATGGCAAGCTTCAGTTTATTCGCATCTACCACTTTCTTTGCCGTGAGCCAGTTATTTTTGGACGTGTGCCTTGTGAGCTCGTCCCTTGTGAATGGTTCCTCTTCATCGCTGTCGCGCAGTATACATTCCGGGAAGTGAGTTCTAAACATCACGCCCAGAGTGTCCTGTCCAGTTTCCGTTAGATACCCATTCTCATCCTTTACAGATGATAGTGGGTTTGTCTTAGTCATGGACATTGCTTTGCACAACCTCATTCCATTTGGCAGAGCTTCGATGGAGGTGCAATGCTGCCGCCAACTAGTTCTTTTGGCCTTGCGTACCGCCGTCTTATACCTCGTCAGCATGCTATGATAGTCAGAGAAATCTTTCCTGGCTTTTGCATCATTAAAGATATGCAAAAGCCAGGAAATTCCAAGACATATAAGATATTCCAAGATGGATACTATGCAACGAGAATGACGTCGTCGAACTGAATGGCTATTGCGACGCGTCCATTGAAGCATATGCATGCGTGTTTTATGCACGAACAAAACACCAACAAAAAACAGTAATCGTTGCAGCGAAACTTATTCGTAAATCGAAACTTTTTCCCAACAAAAAGAGTGTAACATTGTCCCAAATAGAGCTTTGTGGCGCTTATCTACTATTTAAGCTCATCGACAAAATCAAACAGGCTATAAGTTGCCAGTAAGAAATCTACGGATGGTGTGACTCCATGGTGGTCATAGGTCGGCTACAAGGTGATTCAGCGCGTTGGAAACCTTTTGTAGCTAAAAGAGTCAACGCTATAAAATAGATAATGCCGGCAAACTGCTGGCGTTACGTAAAATCGGGGGATAACCCAGCCGACTACGCCAGCCGAGATTTAACAGCACCGCAACTATTACAGCACCCGTTGTGGTGGAACGGACATGGCTAGCATCCTATGATATATAAAAAGGACAAAAACAACCAACCTACCAAACATAGGAAGAAATGAAAAGTATACAATTAGTTAACATTGTGCAAGAGATTAACAATAACAGCATAATAGATAACTTATTATTGCAACATAACTCTTTTATAAAAATAACACGTGTCTTGGTATCGGTACTGAGGGCACTGAAACAAAAGTCGCAACGTGAACATTTACCTTATTACCTACTATTCTTTTATCATAAAACGAGTGCAAAGTACAGCATTTACGTCAGACATTAAAATATTAAACAATCATGGTAACGTCGCAACAAACAGCAAGTTATTACAGTTAAAACCTTTCGTCGATAAAAATGGCTTTCTCCGAATGGGAGGCCGATTAAGGAATACGGTTATAAACGATGAAATGAAACATCCTAAGATAATTCCTAACAAGAGTCGGTTGGCCGAGCTGCTCATAGAAGAAGATCATCAGTTATTATTCTATGAGGTTCCTCGACTAACATTGGCTACTCTCAGACAACAATACTCGATCACAAGAGGATACAGTACGACGAAGAAACAGCTAAGAAATTGTGTAACTTGCCGGAATATGAAGCAAGGAAGCAATATCAATTAATGGGAGACCTTTCCGCAGCTAGAACTAACCTCGCTCCTCCATTCTATCATACTGGGGTGGACTACACAGGTTTTGTAAACATCAAGGCAAACAAGGGAAGAGGGGTGAGAACACTGAAAGGCTACGTGGCTGTATTCATATGCATGGTCACGAAAGCCGTTCATTAGGAATTGGTGTTTGACCTTACAAGTTCCGCATTTTTGGCTGCACTAAGGAGAATGACAGCCCGAAGTGGAGCACCACATCAATTATATAGTGACCAAGGAACACATTTTATCGCAGCTAACAGGTTACTACAAGAGGAGTACAACCAATTACAACAAGTTTTCGAAGATAGTTGCCTAGCAGAGATCGCTGAAATGAACATACAATGGCATTTTAACGCTCTAATCTGGCCAAGCGCGGGCGGGCTGTGGAAAAGAGCTGTCCGCAGTCTGAAGTTCCACCTCAAAAGAGTGGTTGGTGACTAACGTTTAAAGAGTTCACCACTGTACTGACACAACTGGAGGCGTGTCTGAACTCGAGACCGTTATGTTCGCTTACAGAAAACATTGAAGACGGGATTATTTATCATTGTGTTACGCGGTGCTAATCTATAAGGATCGCCGAGACAGCATTGACCCAAATCAACACTGCACACGGCTCGACCACGCAGTGCAGCGTCAGCAGAAACGTGCCGCGCGATGACGACAACAGCGGCTTCGCAATAACGGAAACGCGGACCCAAATTCATAATTGATTCACACTTCGAACATTGTAAACCTCTTAGAAATAATTAACTTGTAACTTTTAGTATAATTAAATTTTATTAAATAACTTTTGCTTTTTTTTGGATCCTCCGGTTGTAGCCCACGTAATTGGCGCAGTCGGTAGGATACCAGTAAAGTAGAGTCAGTGTCGTATCGAACGATTAGTCTACGGGTATCCGTACCTACGGGAGCTGCAGTCCAGAGGAGAATCCGACTCTCGATTCGTCAAGAAGAAGCAATGCTGTAAGTCCTTGAATCTTTCAAGTCCTTGCCTATCTTACCCTTAAGTATCCTTGAATATCACAAGCCCTAAGTTTATTCCTTACTATATTCTTATATCCTGTCCAATCTATGTTCATGATATTATTTTTTTACTTATAATTTCTGTATGTGTGTAAGTTTTTAGCGTTCAAGATTTTCCATCCAACGGAATATCGATCTGATAGGTTAGATAATAGTGACCGAAGCAGGAGTAGGCTCGCGGCTATAGACGAGAACAGGAATTTAGGCGCGATGTCGAGCGACGACGTAGACACGATTTATAAATCCCTGAGCTTAGTGCCGGAGTTCGACGGGAACCCGCACGTACTAACCCGTTTCATTAGTATATGTGACCAGTTGGTAGTTACTTATTTTAAAACCGCAAAAGGTTATGAACTAACGAATTTAGCCCTCATTAACGGAATTTTAAATAAGGTTACGGGACCCGCTGCTAGGCATATTAATTCCAATGGTATCCCGGATACCTGGCAGGGTATTCGATCCGCCCTGATCAATAACTTTGCTGACCATCGAGATGAGACCGCTTTATACAGCGACTTATCCTTGCAAACCCAGGGTTCCAGTAGCCCTCAAGAATTCTATGAAAGGTGCCAAAACTTATTTAGCACCATAATGACTTATATCTCGCTTCACGAGACAGTTAACACCACTATTGAGGCTAAACGAATGCTATATAAAAAGTTAACCCTCCAAGCTTATCTGAGGGGTCTTAAAGACCCCCTAGGCTCTAGAATACGTTGCATGCGTCCCGAGTCCATGGAAAAGGCATTGGAATACGTGCAAGACGAACTAAACACGCTTTACCTGCAACACCGCAATGAGGGAGGACCCAGTAGAAAGGACTGGGCTCAACCACAACCGAATCATCATTTACCTTTGAACAATTTCACCCCCAAAGTAAACCCTGTTAACGTTCCTGTCATGCCTGGACCATCAAAACAATTTGCGTTCAATACGCCTGGCCCGCAGCGACAGCAGTCAATGCAGCCTTATGCTCAAGGATGGAGGCCCAGCATGCCTATGCAACAGCAACCCCGTGGCTTAACCCGTACACAACAAATGATGCGCGCCCCCTTGCCATTTTATCACCCGCAAAGTAACGTCTTTAGAATGCCTCCTAGACCTCAACCGCAACCACAATCAAGTTATAATAACGCACCTAAGCCAATGAGCGGCGTTAGTCCTTTTGTGCCCAAAACCTTGCCACCCTCAGGTCGCGATTGGAGACAGTATGGTAATCCACCTCCGAACAACTATTTCAGGACACGCGAGGTTAATTTTAACAACTTAGACTACGACTATGATTATAGTAATTGTTACTATGCCGATTACGAACAAGATTATTATACTAACGAACAGTACCCCGAATCTGGATATTATGAGGATTCGTATCCCTACCACGACACTCCTTCGGTAGAAGAGGTAGACCAAGATACCCAACCTGCTGAAAATTTTCAGAAGGTATCCAAATTAGAAAAACCAAAATAGAGCTCAACTTTCATATACAGAGGCAACTCGGATTTATTCAGATTCAGGATCCACCACTTAAGTTACTAATTGATACAGGAGCCAATCAATCGTTTATAAGTCCAGAAGCCGTAAGCAAATATTTTAACCATATACCACTAAACTATGAGCCATTCGAAGTAACGAATGTTCACGGGACGTCTAAGAATGACTATTCCATTACTTTGCCATGCTTTTCAGAATTAAACGAACATTCAGATGTTACATTATTCGTTTACAAATTTCATAATTACTTTGACGGACTCCTAGGGTTTGATTTGCTTGAAAATTGGGGAAGTAAAATCGATCTTAACCGTAAATTACTAATAACACAGAATGCACAACTACCTATACAAATGTATGACTCACGCAATGTTAATTTGTATGAGGACATAATATCAGCTAATTCATCCAAGTTAGTTAGAGTACCTATTAATACGTTGGATGGTGAAGTAATGATCGAGGATCAAGTCATCTGTAGTTGCTTAATTTCAAACTGTATAACTAATGTTAAAAATAACCGTGGCTGGGTGGAGATTACTAACCCTACGTGTAACGACATCATCTTTTCAATGGACCGCCCCGTAGAGGCTGAGCTATTTAACATTGAAGTTGAAGGTACTGCAATTCCATCAGATCGTGTTAATGCCGTACTTTCTCGTCTCAGAACGGAACATTTAAACCCAGAGGAACTTGCTAACTTAAAAAACCTCTGCGCGAACTATGCCGACGTCTTTTATCTCGAAGGCGAATCATTGACATTCACAAATAAAGTGAAACATCGCATCCGAACAACTGATGAAATTCCAGTACACACAAAAACTTATAGATATCCCTATGTCCACAGACAAGAAGTCAGAGATCAAATAAGCAAAATGCTTGATCAAAATATAATACGACCATCAGATTCGGCCTGGAGTTCCCCTATTTGGATCGTACCCAAAAAGGCGGATGCTTCTGGCAAGGTTAAATGGCGACTTGTCGTGGATTTCCGAAAAGTCAACGAGAAAACGATTGATGACAAGTATCCCATACCCAACATTACAGACGTACTCGACAAATTAGGTAAATGTCAATATTTTAGTACCCTGGATTTAGCCAGCGGGTTCTATCAGGTCGAAATGAACCCTGAAGATATACATAAAACGGCGTTTAATGTGGAAAACGGCCATTATGAATTCCTTAGAATGCCGATGGGGCTTAAAAATTCTCCATCGACATTTCAAAGAGTTATGGATAATATCCTTAGAGACCTAAACCACATCTGCCTGGTATATCTGGATGACATTGTAGTGTTCAGTACATCCCTGCAGGAGCATATTAATAACCTGGAAAAAGTATTTAAAAGATTGCGAGAATCTAACTTTAAAATTCAAATGGATAAGTCCGAATTTTTAAAGTTAGAAACTAGCTTTCTAGGCCACATCATTTGCAACGAAGGTGTCAAGCCAAATCCAGACAAAATTAAAGCCATAGAAAACTACCCTCTTCCTAAAACAGCAACAGAAATCAAACGTTTTCTCGGCCTGATCGGTTATTATAGGAAATTTATCCCGGATTTTGCTAAATTAACTAAACCACTAACTCAATGTCTGAAAAAGGGTAGCAAAATAACTTTGGATCAAAAATACATTAATTGCTTTGAGCACTGTAAAAAACTCCTTACTAACGACCCTATTCTGCAATATCCAGATTTCAATAAAGAGTTCATTCTAACAACCGACGCATCTAACGTTGCGATCGGCGCCGTCCTATCCCAGGGAGTAATAGGTTCAGATAAACCCATAGCGTACGCTTCACGTACTTTAAATTCTAGCGAGTTAAACTACAGTACCATTGAAAAGGAATTGTTAGCAATTGTTTGGGCCACCAAATATTTTAGGCCGTATTTATTCGGTAGAAGATTTAAAATAATTACTGACCATAAACCCCTTCAATGGATCATGAACTTGAAGGAACCCAATTCGAGACTCACAAGATGGCGGCTAAAACTGAGTGAATTTGATTTTTCAATAGAATATAAACAAGGTAAATGCAATACTAACGCGGATGCTTTATCACGGCTTGAAATTAATAATGAAGAACTAATGTCTACTGTAGCTAACCCTTCAGAAAATAACCCTGCCCTTGATGACTCTAGAACCATTACGGCTACGGAACCCGCGGATGACTCGGGTACCGCTACAGTCCACACAGATAATGAGAACCCCATCCTAGAGGTTCCCATTTCTGACGATCCATTAAACAAGTTTACGAAACAGATTATTTTTAATATAGTAGGAGATATAAAGGGTCGAACAATTGTAACAAAACCCTTTGACACCCACACACGAATCAACATTCAAGTGTCAGAATCAAATTTAGAGGAGGACGTAGTTAATGCAATAAAAGAGTACGTTCATCCTAAAATTAAAACAGGGCTACTAATAAATCCAACTTTAGGCATGTACTCAATAATTCCCATTATTCAAAAGAACTTTAAAAATTCATCAATGACCTTAACGTTAACCAAAAAGGAATTGGATAACGTTAGAGAGTACTTGAGGCAACAGGAAATTATTAACAAGCATCATGATGGGAAAACTAACCACAGGGGTATTAACGAAACTTACTTAGCTCTATCTCATAAGTACTACTGGCCGAAAATGCGCGAACATATAACGAAATTTATTAACGAATGTACTACTTGTGGTCAGGCAAAGTACGACCGCAATCCGACCAAACAACAATTTAAAGTAGTTCCACCAGCAAGTAAACCATTTGAAATAGTACACCTCGATTTATTAACTATTCAAAGCGAAAAGTTTCTAACTTTAGTAGATTCATTTTCAAAGTATGCTCAGGCGTATTACTTAAGAGATGGAACAGCCATAAGTGTAGTACAAGCCTTGCTTAGCTTTTGCATTCACCATGGAATACCATCTACCATCGTTACTGATAACGGGACAGAGTTTACTAACCAACTAATAGCAGAATTCACAAGGTTACACAAAATTCAACACCATAGGGTTGCACCACATACTCCGAATGAAAATGGTATAGTTGAGAGATTCCACGCTACCATATTGGAACACCTTCGTATCCTTAAATTAAGTCAAAAAGGTGAATCCGTGACTAACCTCATGCCCTACGCCCTCCTAGCTTACAATAGCAGTATCCATAGTTTCACAAAATGTAAACCTATCGAAGTTATTACCGGACATTTTGATCCCCGCGATTCCTTTGACATAGATTTATCCGCTCATTTGCTACAGCAGTATATGACTAGTCATAAAGAGAAAATGACTACTGCATATAATGCAATACATGAGCTATGTATCGAAACCCGCAAGGAGTCTACTGATAGTCGTAACCGTCAACGCGAACCAGAAGTCGATTACTCACCTGAACAACAGATTTTTGTAAAGAATCCATTTGCTTCCAGGCAAAAATTAGCTCCTCGATACACTCATGACGTTGTTATGGCGGACCTCCCTATCCATATCTATACAAGGAAGAAACGCGGTCCTGTTGCGAAGTCTAGGCTAAAAAGGGTTCCTAAAACCGCCCGATTGTTACAGGAAGCTCCTGATTCTACACCTGTTCCTGCGAACAGCTCTATCTCAAGAAATAAGACTTGAGAGCCTGGACGATGGACCTGGGATTGTACCCTTTAAATTAGGCCCAGCTAAGATCTTATCACACCACCATTCCTTCATACAATACGTTAATTTAGACACTCTACAAGATAAAATAAATTCTATTGATAGCCAATTACTAACCAGCAGCCCTAATCTTAATAACCAAACCAAATCATTATTCCAGCCTCATATAGATTACCTGAGATCCAAACTCAATAGTGTATCCGAACAATTAAAATCTTTCGAGATAACTCGTGTAAAAAGAGGGCTCATAGATGGTCTCGGTAGTGTTGTGAAAAGCATTACAGGAAATTTAGATTATACCGACGCATTACATTATAATCAAGCTATAAAATCTCTCGAAAACGATGAACACAAATTAGTCACTGAATTCAATCAGCATGTTAGTCTAACAAAAGAGATGTCCACTCAATATTCTAAAATCATTGACGATATTGTAGATAACCAGAAAAAAATGGCAGCCCTACTAAATAGAATTAACGAAAGCAACGCAGATAGAGATCATGATTTGATAAAATACGCACATTTAGCTCAAATACTTATTATCCTTAGCGATAACGTAGATGCAGTTTCACAGGAACTAAACCGGCTGCAGAATGTTCTAGCATTTATAAAAACCTCTACAATGCACCATTCCATTCTCAGCATAGACGAAATACGCGCTATAATAAATAAATTAACAAGTTTATATAGTAGTGAGAAAGTAGTAGATATAGATATAAGAGAATATTATAATATAATTAAGTTAGGTTCATATTATGTAAGCAATAATATAGTTATAGTATATAAGTTTCCAATATTTCAACCGCATACATACGATCTATATAAGTTATCAATAATACCTAACAAATATCATGAAGTCCTCATTCCATCCTCTCCTTTCCTAGCCATCTTCCAGAAAGATTCTAAGAACATAGAGGCTGAATGCCCGAAGACCAGCAAGTGGTTCATATGTGAGGAGAAACGAAGTCTACAGAGTCATTCCTCTCAAGATTGCATACACGAACTCATCACCACGCAAAGGAAAAGTTCAACATGCAAACCTGTCGTTATCACCTTGGACCAGCCAGCGTACGAGGAACTTGATGATAGATACTACACCATCAGCTTCCCGGTTCCCACGAAGGTTCATCTCTCCTGTGGACAAGACCTGTACAAAGAAGTTCAAGGAAGTTACTTACTCACCATACCGCAGGACTGTTACATAGAGACACCACAGATCACTATCGCCAATAAGAAAAATCGTCTGAAGGGTCACGTATTGAAGATTATGGACCTACCTCTAGAAGACATAGATAATCAGCTTCCAGTCCCGACACTAAAATTGAACTCAATAAACTTGGACCACCTACATGCAGCCAATATGAAGATAATGCAACAACAGCCACATATTCCAGCTAAGAATGACTACGGAATCTACCACACCACGATTCCAATGTACATAGCACTAACCGGTGCATGTGCACTCATGGGTTACTTTATCTACCGACGGTACTGGTCAAAATCTAAGAAGACTCCAGACGAGGAACCACAATGTCACCCAAGGTGTCCAGGAAGAATTTACGCTCTTCCCGAACCTAAAGAGAGGATAAGCTGCAACCAACCCCCACCTCAATTTACTACGAAAATCATCGGTGGTGGCTGCTCTTCGGGGGGAGGTGTTACGCGGTGCTAATCTATAAGGATCGCCGAGACAGCATTGACCCAAATCAACACTGCACACGGCTCGACCACGCAGTGCAGCGTCAGCAGAAACGTGCCGCGCGATGACGACAACAGCGGCTTCGCAATAACGGAAACGCGGACCCAAATTCATAATTGATTCACACTTCGAACATTGTAAACCTCTTAGAAATAATTAACTTGTAACTTTTAGTATAATTAAATTTTATTAAATAACTTTTGCTTTTTTTTGGATCCTCCGGTTGTAGCCCACGTAATTATTGGCACCTTTTTTAAAAGGGAGATCCGACTTAAAGTGATCGAGACATCATTAAGAACATTTGAGTGTAGAGAAATAAATAGGGTTTCAAGTATACTTTGTTTCACCTCAAAAACACCGATACCTCGCGAAGTATCCCGACAAAATGACTTAATAAATATACTACCCCTTATACTACCCACTACATTTTCCACAGATTACTACTTATACTAAGACAAACTGATTAGCAAACGTCATTGTAGCCAGGATATGTAGAAACATTAGAAGCTACTGTTGATCCTTCAAAATTTTGATTATGTTAGTTGTAAAGGTATATCTGCCTACAAATAATATGTCAATTGCACAAAATAGTTTATTGTATGTTATAGCGTAACGTTAGGCTCGGTCGAGCTAACGTTAGCCACGTTAGTAAAAATAAAAGGGAATATAAATTAAAACTAACAAAAAGGATATAGATAATAAAAACTATGGTCCGGCTTCGCACGGCGTGGGCAGGTAACCAGGCAGAAAGACGTGGTAGGCTCTGGGTAGGCAGATGAGCAGGCACCACGACGGCAATCGGATAGGCAGGATGTAGAGTAGGGCAGGCAATCGGATAGGCAGGATGTAGAGAAGACAGCAGGACGGATAGGCAGGCACACAGATAGATGGTCGAAGGCAGCTGAACTAATAGTCAGGCTAACGGGCAGGTAGGCAGTAGCACAGGTGCAGGCACATGCAGCAAGGGGTGCAGGCACAGGCAGCAAGGGGTGTGGAGGCCGGGCTGTAGCTTCTTACGCCGATCAAACGAGCCCTTTTAGATGAAGCGGTGACCGTCGAGGTTAATGACCCAGTAAAAATGCTCACATTTATGTTCAACACTCAATAAATTATATTTACTGCACTCAAAGATTTGATAACATTCACAGCCTGTTATCGTTTAAAGAGTCTTCAGATACAAAAGTACACTTGGTAGTATTAAGAAATCAACCATCTTTCGGCGTTCAGTCCAGATCCCAAAACTAAAAAGCTGACGCCCGTTTTTCATCGTTCTATGTCATATCGTCTACATTTCAAATTCAAATTAAGAAATAAAGACCAGAACGAATAAAAACGGTTCACAAAGGGGTCAGTCTACGCTACACTTATTTTAGTCAATGGTACCTATGTTACGGTCTAAGTTTTAAATATTAAAACAATCAGAGATAACTAAAGGTATGCTTTTTAGATGATAACAATAGAAAGAAAACATAAAAATGAATTACAAAAGTTGATACAATATCAAAAGATATGAAAGTATTGTTTGTATAGTGTTATGAATTGTAAATACAGTTAAAAATGTGGATCTGTAAATCAGAACACCACAATGTATCGACTAGATGGCGTAGCGGTGAGCGCACACCAGCATTAGATTTGCAAGAGATAGTGCGTAACCTGGTGCGCAACTCACGCCCCTGCACTGTTCGAGGAAACAGGTAACACAAATGGTTTACCAAGCCGGGGCAATCAAATTTGTTTTGGCATACACTGTATAGAGGGAGGGAGGCGAAGGGTGCGCCTTGGCTGTAATGTAAGGAGACCATATTTTTTGAGAATCGACTGATATGACGTTTTTTTTCGAAAACATCTATCCTCCATGGCTCGAAGGTTCTAAGGAACTAATTCTATCATTTTAAATTTTACTTTTTTTCAATTCGTCGCATAATAGGGATTCCAGACAGGTACTGCGTATTCTAATTGTGGTCTAACTATGGACTTGTACAAGTGCAAGAAAGTGGAGGGTCGATGCAATTCTCTTGATGCCCTCATCACAAAGCCATACATCTGGTATGCCTTAATAACCATACGGTCTACATGACTATCTAGATGAAGTTTCGAGTCCAACTGCACATCAAGATCACGAAGACAAGTAATTTTGTTGATAACACTATTAGCAAGTCGATAATTAATATTAATAACATTTTTCTTTTTAGTAACTGTTATACAATGACATTTGGGCAGGCTAAGGTGAAGTTTGTTAGAAGAAGAAAAACGGTCAAGATCCTGTTGAAAATCAATACAGTCTTGTTTATTTGCTCTTTTTTTATAAGCTTTTAAATCCGCGTATAAGAGAAATTTTGAATTCTGGGAACAATCAACAATCAATCTTTAATGTCATTAATGAATAGAATAAAAAATAGAGGTCCTAGAATTGAACCTTGTGGGACTCCGGATGTGAATTGGATACAGCTGGACTCGAAGCCATCAATCACCACCTTTTGGGTCCTATTAGTTATATAAGAAACAAACCAACGCAGGATACCATTTAATGCAATTTTATTAAGTAGCACTCTGTGATCAACTTTGTCAAACGCCTTCTGAAAATCAGTGTATACTGCGTCAGTTTGTTGCCTATTGTCCATATTTACAAAAAGTTGTGATGTAAATATTATGAGATTGCTTATGCAAGATCTATCCTTGATAAAACCATGCTGCTCCATTATTAGAACACGACGAACAAATGGGTAAATATCAACATGAACAAGCTTTTCAAAGAGATTAGAGAATGCTGACAATATTGAGTTTGGACGATACGTCTCCACGTCATTTTTATAACCACTTTTGTGTACTGGTACAATATTTGCGGGTTTCCATACGTCAGGAAAGACACCACATGATATACATTAGTTAAATATTATAAATAAGGGACAGCATAATGTATTATGGATAATTTTTTAAAATATCGCAGGTATACCGTCCGGGCCAGGTCCTTTGGTAGAATCAAGCATTTTTAATTATTTACGAATAGTTTCTAAGGAAAAGTGTAATTTGATTAAATTTATATCAGAAGCATCACTAGCAGACGGAGGTTCTCCTGAACCAATATCAAATGTGGAGGGATCATACACTGAGTGAAAGAAACTACAGAATAAATTACATGTTGTAGTAGGATCATAGGCGAAATTTTGTTTGTAATGTACAATACAGTCAATGTCAGGAATTTTATTTGTGGTTTTACGTTTAGAGACCTTGATATTGGTATTAATGTTATCTTCAACTGAAGGGAAAAATTTTCGTAATCAAATATATTCCTGCGTTTCTTCCACTTTATCCATGCATAAGTTTTATTTTTAAATAAACGAATAAGTAAAATTGTACTGGTTATTGTACATCTGGTGATGGGAAAGTTACGATTCCCCTGTTTACATGTGGGTGTAGGCGATCCAATAATTTCGTAAAGCTTCACGTAGAACGAAGAGACTGCTTCCTCAGGCGCCAAGCTATCCAATAAACCACTCCAATCAACACTGTCAATATCTTCATTAATCCTGCAGTAGTCAGCTTTGTAATAATTAAGTTTATTTGGAACTTTACTTTTCGACTTACACATTGTACTCGCAAATGGTATATGAGTATAAAAGGCAGGATGATAATTATTAATGGGCAAGAGGGGATCATCAGAGGAGAACGTTACAGAATAACTATTACTGAAAAACAAATCTAAGATACAATCGTTACAATTGGTCGAATGATTATACTGTCTCATATTTAGTTACGAGCAAAAGTTTAACAGTTGACGACTTACATTTGAATTATTAATAGTATCGTATTCCATGAATGATGATTTTTTGACCCAGATTAGTTGTGGCATATTGAAAACACCCACTAAAATAGCCTTGTTTACACGAGCATCACCAAAAAACACTAAAAGAAAATTAAGAAAAGTGATGCATATTTTGTCTGTAGTGTTCGGTGGTATGTATGTAGCACAAATTAAATTATAGGTATAATTACAAGCAGGAATTCTGATTATTATAATGTCTAGGTAAAACTAAGGGAGGAGACAATGACAAACAGGAAGGCTTCATTTCTCGAGAGACCGCTTTAAGAACACCACCACCATCTTTTTTGTTAGTAACTAAACGCTCACGATCGCACCTAAACACAACACAACAGCCGCCTAACGAGAGCCTCCTAAGGTGTTGGTCGAGGCTCGTGCCTATTAAGCCATGGGCTGACTGATCAAGCCCTTGATCCAGCTGCCCAACGAGAGCCTCCTCAGATATTCGTCGAGGCTCTTGGCTATTATGCCATTGGCCGTAACGACTATCGGCACAATGATCGCTGTATTCACGTCCCACTTGTCGACAACCTCGCTAGCCAGATCAAGATACTTGCTTTTCTTATCTCTCTCAGCCTTCACGAGGTTCTCGTCATGTGGGACCGCTATATCAACAATCATTGCGCGACGCTCAAGTCGGTCTATCACCACTATGTCAGGCTTATTGGCAACAATAGTCCTTCACGAGGTTCTCATCTCTAATTCCAATAATAGCGGTCCCCCAGACCGCTATTATTAGAATTAGTATTAGTATAGATTTTCAAACATAAAGAAATTCGTTTGGGGAAGTACTTACTACTATCATACATATACGGTCCGCCAAGCAGTGCTGGGTGCACGTGGAAATTAATCATGTTCTCTAGACCTGATAGTCTATTCTATAAACATCTCACCGTGAAAACTTAGTTGGATTGAGCTTGAAATTACCTTCAATGGACGGATTGAGAGCTCCCTTCATGGTCACTTCACTAAAGTTTTCACGGTGAAATTTTTACAAAACATATCTACAGTTTGAAGGTGGAATTTCATCGTGTTTGCTACGACCTAAGCCTGTCAGTATTCAAAGCAAGAGTTAACAGGCGTCTTCTGAGCTCGCTCGATTCATCGTGGACCGCATTCATCACTCTCCATTGGGCAAGATATTATAGGTCAAGAGTTGGTTCATCAGTCATTACGGCAAAAGGCACTTTTTATTGACTTCAACTGAAAAGGAATATGTAATTCGACACGTATGTAATATTGTTGGAATTGAACAATATTCACATTATGTTACTTTGTATGGGCTTCTAAACAGGTGTTTAGAAGCCCATACAAAAATGCTAAATTTCATAAGTATATGTTTGTTTGTTTGTCCACACATTTCTCCGAAACTACTTATCGGATCGTGATCATTCTTAGATGGGTTAAATATCTCTCAACTTAGGGAACAGTGCAAGGTTCATCTGAATTGGTTCAGCAGTTTTCAAGAAATATAATGGTTTTTCAAAAAATAAACCGATTTTTAAAGCAAAACAATAGAAAGAGCAAAAATAACTTTCGGTTCGGAAGTTGGTGTTGAAAAACGATAAAGACAGAGCTACCAAAGACACTGATACTGAAACGAAAGTTATTTTGGCACTTTTTACTGTTTTGCTTTAGAAGTCGGTAAATTTTTTGTGCTTTGTTTGGTTTTGAAAATAGGAATAACGCCTCAAAGAACAACTAAATAATTCAAACAATTCCTTTAATAAATAAGCAAAATAAAACACGTCAAGTCTGCCCAAATACCAACTTTTAAAAACATAACCCTCCTTCTCGATAAATCGGGTATAATACGACGAAACTATCTTTAAAGTGACATGTTCACTAGGTACTCGCATGGCACGCCTCGCTACACTCCTGGGCTGTCATAAAACTGTTCTCATTGCCGCCGCAGCCACCATAGGTGAATCGTATACATTTAGCAGTCTCACTGTCGTATCCATATCTGAAACAAGCTTTTATATTAAAAATCTCTGAAGTTTTTATATTATTTTAAACATAAGACGTTTTTTTAAATATAAAAGCTGTGTCAATGCGGGCATCATGAGTAGCGTAACAAGACAACTTTAATATCTTCAACGTTTTAAACGAATTATCGTCCAAATAGGTCATTAATCAACTTGCTTGACTGTACATGGAACTTAATTATAGTAGGTGAAATGTTTGTATAATTTATACATAAGTCTTCCTTATCCTTTGGGAATAAAGGTGTAAAGTAGCCGTATGTTATGTAGATCAGTCTGGCATCTCAGACCTAAATTAATCTCTAAATGTAATATTAAACAGTACTTAGATAATCTATATCTAAATAGTATAAAACAAAGTCACAGTCTACTTGTGCCTATTTCTCCGTTTACTTCTAATACACGCAATAGGTTTTAATACGGTTTTTAATAATAGAAAGAACGATAAACGAGGAAGGTTTCCTCGTCGGTTTTTAGCTTATCTTTTTAACACGTTTTTATTAGCTTGGTACTCGTATGTATCTGTTACAGTTAAAACCAGTTTTTAGATAGGACGCGTTTTCCTAGTGAGAACTAGTTTTTACTAAATGTCTTTGTTAAAACTAGAATAAACTAATGCTCAAAATCGAATATCAGTTAAATGCCCAATATGAGTAGACAATGTGATAAAAACTATTATAATGTTATATTTTAATGGTGACATTGGTTTTAATGTAGAATATACTCCATTTGCGATAACATTAGACGTTTAAATTAGCCCAGCCCGCTTTTTGTAATTCTAACATTAGCCTTTAACTCTTAAATTAGCGAACCTCTATTGCGTTGGTGATACGATAAATGGTAGCTGTAGTAAACAGTTGGTTTTGTTTACAGCTTTATGCTTTTTATATGATCCTTATATTTACGGGATAAACCTCAAAATCGGTTGAACGGACTGTAAAAAGATTTGGAAACATGTCTTATGTTATTTCAAATGAAGTTTAGGTAAGTACGATTACTATTTACGCAACAAAAGTAAAGGTAAAGGTCTAAAGTAACCTAACATGAAGGAGATGTCGGGAGCTGAGTTTGCTCATTTCGGCTCCCGTCATCTCCTTCGAACCTAACCTATCCTTCTCGGGGTGCCCTAAGCTACCGAGCTCGCTTCGTTCGCTCTTGGACTAATTCATTGACCATAAGTATCAAATTGCCCAACCGTTACGTAGCAATATTCATAATGACCAGACAATGTGATAAATATAGAAGTTTAAATCAGTAGTAATTACGTTACCCGATTTGAATTGACTACATTCATAATGCCCGTGCATTATACATAGTGCACTGATAATTCACTTGGTCCATGATTAGTATCTCTAGTGCTAGTTTTAACTAAAGCTCGGCGTGACAACTAGTTTTATCTGAAAATCAAATATACCAGTAGTAAATACTAGTTTTGACTAGGTATTTCTAGTTTTAACAAAGGCAATTTTTTATATTTAGTACAAACTAGTTTTACTTGGGAAAACGAGTTCTAACGTAACAGGAGTATTAACTGTGACGTGTAAAATTAATCTGTCCCGTACAAAGCCACCATGCTTATTACTTATCTTGCAAGAGCAAAACGATAGCGATCCTTGCGAAATAATTGCTATTCAATACAGAAGTTTTAGAGTATTTAGCGTTTTTTTTTAAAGAAATGAGTGCATTTGACAAACAGTGAGCGCATGGTTTATGAGCAAATATCAGCTAAAAATAGAAAATAAAATATAGGTGGTTACAAATCAAGAAACATACCTAGGAAAATAAGCGAAACACATCCCTTTTACAATGGGCTGTGAGCAAACTTCAGCTGAAAAAAAAGAGAATAGATTTCTTTACACATATTACCAATGAATATTCACGTCTAGAATTGTTTTTTTTTTTTTTTTTAACTCCTTGCCCCACACTAGGAATTTCTTCCTGTATCGAGGGTGCGTTTACAAACATATAAACTCACATACACAAACACCCAGAGCCGGAACAACTATCTGTAGGTCATACAATTATTTGTTCCGTGCGGGCATCGAACCCGCGACACGCAGCGCAGCAGTCAATCGCTCAACCACTGCACCAAACGTACGCCCAAGGTATAGAATAGAATAGAGTAGAATAGAATAGAATAGTATAAAATAGCATAGAATAGAATAGCATAGAAAAGAAAAGAATAGAATAGAATAGAATAGAATAGAATAGAATAGAATAGAATAGAATAGAATAGAATAGAATAGAATAGAATAGAATAGAATAGAATAGAATAGAATAGAATAGAATAGAATAGAATAGAATATAATAGAATAGAATAGAATAGAATAGAATAGAATAGAATAGAATAGAATAGAATAGAATAGAATAGAATAGAATAGAATAGAGTAGAATAGAATAGAATAGAATAGTATAGAATAGAAAAGAATAGAATAGAAAAGAATAGAATAGAATAGAATAGAATAGAATAGAATAGAATAGAATAGAATAGAATAGAATAGAATAGAATAGAATAGAATAGAATAGAATAGAATAGAATAGAATAGAATAGAATAGAATAGAATAGAATAGAATAGAATAGAATAGAATAGAATAGAATAGAATAGAATAGAATAGAATAGAATAGAATATAATAGAATAGAATAGAATAGAATAGAATAGAATAGAATAGAATAGAATAGAATAGAATAGAATAGAATAGAATAGAATAGAATAGAATAGAATAGAATATAATAGAAAAGAATAGAATAGTATAGAATAGAACAGAATAGGTTGGAATGGAAAGGAAAGGAATGGATTGGATTAGAATATAATACAATGGACTAGATTATAATAGAATATAATGGATTAGAATAGAATAGTTTTCTTTATTATTATTTTTTGCTCATTGCAAGTATAGAATATAATAGAATATACTTTATCCTTTTTAACCGACGATAAAAAAGGAGGAGATTTTCGATTTGACATGTAGGTATGAACCACGCATAACTTTTATACAGTGGCACAATTAAAAACAAAAAGTTGGCAAGATTATACCTCAAAGTTTAAAATATTAATTATATTTAAATTTGAAAAATAAAATGCCACCTCTAAAGGTAGAAAAAAAGAATTTATTGATAATATTCCCACTGAATTTTCAATTGTGGAACGATTCTGTTGCAATTAAGTAAACTGAAAAACTAAAATATAAAAAAAACTTTTTGTCTAGTTTTTTGAGGCGGCGCAAAACAATTCATCAACCTCGCTGCAATCATTCTACGGTTTAGGTAATTAATTTGCATGTTTGTTTGTTTAGCGCCAACTCAAAATATTACACAAATAGTTTTGTATTTTTGGTTCCTTATTTCGTCGGTAATTTTTTTTTATTAAAAAGGTTTGTTCAACTATATTTTATGTATTTCACTCAGTTAAATGTTATCTCCTCGACTGAAAGAGCACACGTATAGGATTTTTTATCTATCTTTGGGATTTTTGTTTCAACTGTGTAAGTATAAATTGTTAAAAAAAAATATATAGAAACTTACCCATATTATCTGCATAGGCAACTGATACGAATAAAACTACTAGAAAACAAAATAGTTTCATAGTGAATTAGGTAGCGTTTGATAGTTCTTCAAAACAACGTTTCTGATGAAACAAGAAACCACTTTACAAACTAAAACGTACGAAATTGACAATTTATAGTAAATAATTGTTGGTTCTACAGGGATGTATTAAGGCTGCTTAGATTTTATACCTTCATTATAAATAAGTAAAATACTGTATTCAGAGTTACAGATGAATCAAATTCTTGTGCCAGGCTTCGATTGTCGCACGGAACTAATATTTCTATGGCCTTCATATAGTTGTTCCGGGCATGGCTATTTGTGTAAGTATGTTAGATTTAATGTTTGTAAACGCACCCACGACATAAGACAAATTTCTGTAAAAATGCTGAACTGCTTTTGTTTTTTGACCGACATAAAAAAAAGGAGGCGGTTTCTCAATTCGACCGTATATAATTATATATTTTTCTTCCAGCTATGCTTTAATTTCATCACAATCACACTAAAAACTTAGTACAAAGCGAGTCTTTAATGCTCTAGAGCAATAAAAATGTATGAAATTTCTTTATTGCACAGTTTATTTTTTAATCGCACCAAAAGGTGCTAATTTCAATGGATTAGCTCTATTCAGCCAGCCGATATCAATACTTTTTTTTTTACGTACGTATTATTCGTTTCTATCCTACTTGTTCCAAATTTAAAAAAAGATTGCTGCTAACTCTGATTTAAAAATGAAAGAAATTTAAAAAAGTGATTTGGCGGGAACTTTGTTAATTTTGCTTGACAATAGAGATTCTATTCTGATTTTGAGTGCTTCGGCTTCGAATTAAAATGGGATCATCTAGCGACACATTAACTCCGGAAAACATTCTAAATGAAGCCGACAGTGTTATAGAAAATCTTTTAATTTCAATAATTAAACTTCTATTTTAACTGTTTGATATGAGTTTCTTTTATATACTATTCCTATAGGTAATAGTTGAAAGAAAAGCAGATTATATGCACCTCGCCTTAAGTAATTTATATTGCCCTCGTGCCTGATAGATTAGAGCCCTCGCTGACGCTCGGGCTCTAAATCAGGCACTCGGTGCAATAATAAATTACTTTGTGCTCGATGCAATAATCTACTATTTTTATGCGTGTTCGCTGATAACTCCGTCGTTTATGAACCGATTTTGATGATTTTTGTTTTGTTGGAAAGGAGATATTCCAAGAGTGGTACCATGATAAGGAAACCAGGATCTGATGATGGGATCCTAGAGAAACCGATTGAAATTCCCAAATACAAAAAAAAAAATGGCATACATATAGCGATTTTGGCATTTTCATCAATAATTTGCACTCAGAAAGTATCATTTGGTGAAGTGGAACTGCTGAAGAAGACAACAACGGCCACTGGAACTCTGAAATAAAACAATGTTTCCTTAGTAGTGTTTGGGCTTATTGAAATCGTCATGAGATATACTTTGGCTATAAATTTATTTATTTTCAAGTTAATCAAATCCTCTTTTTAGTTTTGGTAGGTACCTACAACCTACCAAAACTAAAAAGAGGATTTTTTTTTCCAATCAAACCGACTTCCAAATGGAAACACTACAAAGTGAAAAATAACTTTCTTTTCCGAAGTCAGTGTCGAATAACGAGAAAAAATGGGTACAAAAGACACCGACCTCGGAAAAGAATAGTAGATTATGCACCGAGGGGTTAAAGTTGTGTCTTATGTCACGGGCGTCATATTGAATCTCGAGCGCAATGAAGGATTCGGGATTTAACTCACGAGAAAAGCGAGGGAGTTAATACAAGAATCCTGAATGTAGCGAGGGATTCAAGCTAGCCCAAGGCAAAGACACCTTTAGCCCAGAGGAGGATACTCTACTTTTTACACCTACTGTGAGAAAATAATAGCCATAGTACGAAAAACAAAGTATTTATTAAATAAACAAACAGTAAGAATAACATATTTAGAACTAGTTAGTTATATGCACTTACATATTAATTGAAGTTAATGGTAACATTTGAGACATTAGTCCAGTTGTGCAAAGATAAAGTTAAGTTTTTTTGATAAAATGTGATAAATCGACTGTAGTACAGAAAGGTTTTATTATTTATTTATTTGATCACAAAATTCACAGCAATATTTGCGCAGTTTACTTAAAATAAATTAACTAATGTTACAGCCAATTACTATTACGGTATTACGGCGCGGTACGGTATTTGTTATTATTAATGCCAGTTTTAATGTTATTCCATTCCTTTTAAAAAATGGTTCGTAGTTATCTAATTATTCTTACAATATTATGTCTTCGAAAACATGGCAACGATATGAAGAAGCAGTCGTTTCGCAGCTCGATTTTGCAGGAAATCGAGAATATCATCCACGTGTAGTAAGGGTATCGAGAATAGCTTTCCTCTTTCTGGCACCAAAGGGTATTTTTTAGTATTATACTGCCGATTTAGCTGAGCATGTGAGATTCCAAATTCAAATACATTATTGACCAGCGGGTCATAATGAAATCCAGTACAACATTATTGACCGGCTGTGCCCCCGGCCACTAATGACTTACTTTAGGTTAAGGTTGCTTGACATATAATTTGACATTTTCGAGCAGGTGGTGTGAAAAGTTATTTTTCGCTTTGTTGTGTTTTGATTTGGAAGTCGGTTTGATTAATCAAAATAACGTTAAGGCATTTGTCATACTGTATGCGTTCTGCGTCCTGCGGTCCGGTCACTCGAACATTTCCCGCAACAAATGTCCGAGTGACTGGACGCAGAACGCATTCGGTGTAACAAAGCCTTATAATCACACATGAAATAAAGCTCTAAGCCTCCGAGCTCCCACCAAAATATTCCAGATGGAAAAGACCCACTATCACTACCCGACCCGGGAATCGAACCAAAGACCTCTTGCTCAACAGTAGCGCTGCCGACCACAAGACCATAGAGGCCCCCAAGACACTCCTCGATATTTTCTAGACAAGTTGTATTTTAATTCGGCCCTGTTTGAAACCATTTGATATTACAGGTAATCAACATGAACATTGCTACTGCCTGAGCATGATAATTATGGAAATTAATAGTACGTTAGTAACCAAATAACTAATACATACAACAGACAACAATGTTACAGTATCTGTATACAAACTTGCATATACTTTGAAAACCCAGTATGAATTGAAACCTCAAGGTTCCTGTAGAAATATATTCAAATTCAGTATATTATTTTAAGGTCCATATTTCTCCTTTTATCAGGATAAATGAATAGGCATCATCGCGCCTTTAGTAAGCAGGCTAAGCAGAAACAACAAAACGCCACCATATTTTTTACATATTTCTTTTGCTTTGCATAGACATGCACTCTAAAGAGGAACGCGCACCTAGACGCACCGCAAGAGTCGCAAGCACCGCAGTTATCACATTTTCTCAAGGTTCCAAGCAATCCGCGCCGAACGCGCCGCACGCATAGTATCTACTTCTGTACATCTTATTATATCAATATTTTCTATACGGATACGAATGACGTCTCCGCGTCACAGCACACTCGCCGCAAGCATCGAAAGCACCGACACTGGTGACGCCATCCGCACACGCTGGTGGTATCCGTATACCTACAGCATTTTGCTGAAATGCGGGTCGTGCGGTGCGGATAGGCACGCGAGGCTGCATAAAATTACATATAAAGATATATAACATGCAATAAGTGCCAATGTCAGCCTGTACGAGACTACGAGAAAGCCTTCAATTCGATCGAGACTTGGGCTGTACTGCAGTCTCTCTAACGGTGTCAGATCGACTACTGGTACATTGAGGTGTTGAAGTGTTTGTACAAAAACGCCACCATGTCAGTCCGTCTTCAGGATCAGACCTCGAAACCAATCCTTCTCCAGCGCGGCGTGAGACAGGGAGACGTCATTTCTCCGAAACTGTTCACTGTTGCGCTGGAGGATGTCTTCAAGGTTCTGGACTGGAGGGGGCTTGGCATCAACGTTAATGGCGAGTACATCACTCACCTTCGGTTTGCCGACGACACATAGTGGTCATGGCTGAGACCATGGAGAGCCTCAGTAAAATGCTCGATGACCACAGTAGTGCCACTCTTTTGGAAGGAAAGAGTGGATCTTAAAATGAACATGGACAAAACCAAGGTCATGGTGAATGCCCATGTTGCACCCACTCCTATCAAGGTCGAAGACTCTACAGTCGAAGTTGTAGACGATTATGTCTACCTGGGACAACCGGTCCAGTTGGGTAGGTCCAATTTCGAGAAAGAGGTCAACCGTCGAATCCGACTCGGCTGGGCGGCTTTCGGGAAGTTGCGTGGTATCTTCTCGTCCAATTTACCGCAGTGTCTCAAGACAAAAGTCTATGACCAGTGTGTGTTGCTAGTGATCACCTATGGGACCGAGACGTGGTCGCTCACAATGGGCCTTATCAGAAAGCTCAAAGTCACCCAAAGGGCAATGGAGAGGGCTATGCTCGGCATTTCCTTGCGGGATCACGTCATTAATGATGATATCCGCAGGAGAACCAAAGTTTCCGACATAGCCCGAAGAATTGCCAAACTTAAGTGGCAGTGGGCAGGACACATTGCTCGCAGAACGGATGGCCGATGGGGCCGAAAAGTTCTGGGATGACGACCGCGAACCGGAAGACGATACGTTGGAAGGTCTCCCACTACGTGGCCTGATGAGCTGGTTAAGGTTGCGAAAAGGCGCTGGACGCACGGGACCGGTCAATGAGGCGACGCCTGGGGGAGGCCTATGTCCAGCAGTGGACGTCTTTCGGCTGAAATGATGATGATGCTGATGCATGACTGCGGTGCGAGCGGCTCCTGCGGTGCGTCTAACTGCGCATTCACCTTAAATGCGTAAATACACAAAATCGCAGATTCATTCAAAAATTCACAGACCATTTCTTTATACGTTTATAAATCCGTCTACTAGACAGCGTAAAACATGCAATGAATGCTGTTGAATATAATTAAGTTTTAAAACGTTACCCCACACTAAGAATGTATCCTGTATAGTGGGTGCGTTTACAAACATATAAGCTCACATACACAAATACCCAGAGCCGGCACTGGCTATCTATACGGCCCATTTCAGGGTTGGGAACGACATTAAAGGTCAAAAACGTTTGGCCCTTTTAGGGAAAAACCACAGTTTCGTAGTCCTTGGTGGATACGTAACGGTGTTAACGAGGCCAAGTGGGGTGCAGCTTCACCGCAATCTCCAAGCCTCAGGGATCAAACAGCAAGCCCGATGAGATGATAAGGAAACAGATGACTAACTTCAAGGCTTTTGAACATACTGTTTCAAGTATCAACATGGATACTGTAACGGAGAAATGGGAATTCGACCATCTGTTCAGCATGTTAAGGTCTCGCTGGATGAAGATTGACACTCAGCACTGGGACTTAAACAGTGAGCTGGGAGACCGAAATCAAGACTATCATTGTATGTACCTCAAATACGAAAGCACATACAACGGTGCTATCAAAGCAATCAATAAGAAGATGTCGTCCATTTCACATAGAGAGCATACTACGCCAAAAATAGAAATACCTACATTCAGCGGTAATTACCATCAGTGGACATCTTTTAAGGTTCTCTTTACAGAAGCAGTTCATAGCAACAAAACATTATCTGGAGCTCAGAAGACTTGTCGGTTTCTTTCAGAACAACGTGGCGTGCGGACAACTGCCTATCAAACAACCTCGAGAATTACTCGAGTTGAAAGAATTTCTAGCCTTTATAGAAGGGAAGCAAGTAGAAGAAAACAGGAGATCAATCATCAAAAACCCTTTTCTTCAAAAACCAATAAACTATCAGAATCAAAACATTATCATTTCAAACAGTCATAATCAAGCAACAAGGCTATTTTGCAATCACCAAATTACAGGAAATTGCAAAACAATCGGCCAAACTGTCCAGTATGCAATGATGCCCATGCTATATTTTTATGCAAACAATTTGCTGACTTCTCCCCGATGAAGAAAAACAATGTGTTGCTACATTGAATTATTGGCAAAACTGCTTATTTATTTATTTATTATATACTTTATTGTACACCACAAAAAAACATACAGGACAAACATTCACAATAACAAGTGTACAATGGGCGGTCTTATCGCACTAGGAAATCTCTTACAGACAACCTTTGGATGGACTGAGCAATAGGAGAATAATTTAGGGCTGTCAGTGTACAAATTAACATAAATAATACACTACTTAGACATAATAACATAAAATACAATATACAAAATATACTAATATATATCAAATATAACAGAGACAGGAGAAGAATAAAAATTATAGTGACAGGTAATGCTCCTTCACCATTTTCTTAAATATTGGCAGTGTTTGAGCACGTCTTATTTCAATAGGTAATGCATTCCACAACCAAGCTGCTTGAATCGTGAAAGATTTGTCAAAGAAGGAAGTGGAATGCATACGGATACTTAATTTTAGATTTTCCGATGATCTCAAGGACCTAGAATGGGTGTCACAGAGGAACTGAAAGCGTTCTTTGAGATAAAAAGGAGTAAAAGGATTAAATAGCACATTATAAAGTATAGAAAGTATGTGGGCATTCCGGCGAAGGCGAATAGGAAGCCATTTGAGCTTAGTACGAAATTCAGAAACGTGATCATATTTACGCAAGCCAAATATGAACCTGATACAGAGATTTTGAACTCGCTCAAGCTTATCCAATTGGTCTTGGGTGAGATCAAGATAGCTGGCATCAGCATAGTCTAAGATAGGGAGAAGAAGAGATTGTGCTATCGCCGGGGATAGAGTAGCTTCCCAACGGTGAAAGAATTTTTGAAATCGGTCCAGTAGTTTTGGAGCCTATTCGGTACAAACAAACAAAAAAATCTTTCCTCTTTTTTTTTTTTTTTTGGGATTTCGATTTGGGTAATTCGACGCCTTCTACACAGCAAAACAACATCCGTTATAATCAGGAACGTGTAAATCAAGGCAACACGCACGTGACACAACATAACAAAATAAAAATGTGATGCAAGAAACTTTGCTTTCAACAGCACTGCTAAAGGTTCAGAAAGCAGATGGCACATATCTGATCCTGCGAGCACTTATTGATCAGGGCTCACAAATGTCTCTCATCACAGAGAACGCTGCTCAGCAATTAGGATTGAAGCGATCCAGGTGTGACGGCATAATCACAGGCAAGGCAAAGAGGAAATAGTTGCAAAGGAATTATGAACCTGAACTGTATTTCAAACTCAAAATTCAGACTATATCAATTTAATATCGATGTTTACATCAGAATAACCTAACAAAACATTTACCATCATACTTATTCCCGAAAATAGTATGAACATTTCTGGATAATTTAGAATAAGCAGATCCTGAGTACAACATCAGCCGACCCATAGACATTTTATTGGGTGCGGACGTATATTCGAACATTCTTTTATGTGCAGATTAAGCGAATCCCTTCCCCTTGTTCAAGAAACTCATCTGGGTTGGATATTATGTGGAAATATTAAAACTAAACTAATATGCAACGTCATGGAATTTGATTTGGATAGATTAGAGCAATTCTGGGAGGTGGAAGATGTTACAGAAGAAAAATTACTATCATTAGAAGATCAAAAGTGCATTCAGTACTACAAAGCAACAACAAATCGGTCGGAAGATGGAAAATACCAAGTGAGACTTCCACTTACACCACAATTTGAGGAGAAATTAAATTGGGGCAGTCCAAAATAAGGCTGTTACTCAATTCATTTAGAAAAGAAATTGCATAAAAACAATTCTTTATTCAACTCATACAAGTCAATCATTACCAAATACAAAAACTTAGGTCACATGAAACCTTCACCTCACAACCAGACACTGGAATGTTTCCTACCCCATCATTGCGTATTGCGCGAAGACAGTGCAACGACTGCATTGAGAGTTGTTTCCAATGCTTCAGCAAAAACATCAACAAGTAAAAGTTTAAATGAACTTATGTACACGGGGCCCAATTTACAGCAAGACCTTCAGTCTCTTATCATTAAATGGAGACAGTATCAGTTCGCATTCACGGCTGATATAGAAAAAATCTTTAGGCAGATTTGGGTACACCGAAAAGATCAACCTTTACAAAAAATTGTGTGGAGAGATAACCCGTCACAAAAAATAGAAGAATATCAATTGACAACCGTGACGTACGGCACAAAAGCTGCTCCATTTCTTGCAATGATTGCAATAATTTCACAGATTGAGACAATTAGCGGCTGATGAACGGGATAAATTCCCAGAAGCCGCCAAGAACATCGCATAATCTTTCTACATGGATGATCTGGTTCATGGAGCCTGCTCCATATCAATAGCACAAAAGTTGCAGCAAGATTTGATGAATCTGCTGAAGTTAGAAGGCTTCAACTTGAGAAAGTGGAACTAAAAGATCACGTCTGCTGCAACTAGAAGATCATAACTATTATAAACAAGAAAGCAAGAGTTTTAATTAAGCTGGATTAATTTCGTAATAATAATTAATTTCGTTGTGGGATCCAACACAGTTAAATTCATTCTCTGGGACTTCGTCGAGCTTCATTGCCTCGCGATTTTCTGGTGGTCACCACTGTTGATTCTGGCTTTCAGGAGTTGCAGTGGTTTGGGAATAGTGCGGTGGGATGGCACAAAAAAAAAATATACCAACGAGGCACTTTGATATTTATTATGAGTAGGAATAATAGACCTTTAATCACCCCCGACGGAAAAAGAGGGGTGTTATAAGTTTGACGGGTATACCTGTGTGTTGGTGTATTTGTGACTGGAACAGTATGATGAAAGGGAACCCATGAGAGATACGGAAGTACAATTTTTCTGTAAGTTGTCCATAAAAGGGGGCAATTTTGGATAAAATTAATTTCATAACATAGTTATTTAATTATTCCTTAGACAGTTTCCCCGTATCTCTTATGGAATCTACTACTAGAAATAGGGACCAATTAATTCATCCAGGTTTCAGGCTGGCTAAAGTAGCGTCATCTTTTACAATGGCGTATAAAATGTTACAATAAAATACCTGCCCACATTCTAGAACTGAATGAGGCGAAATTCAAAACTTGTATAAAACGCAAACTATGAGGGCAGGCATATTATAAATGCTTGGCTCAGCGCTAGTCCTGGTCCACAGACACTAGGGCACAAAAACAAGTGATAAGCAGAAAAGTTATGAAGTATTGTTGGACCTGCTGAAGACTGTATGAATATATTTGTGTTGTATAAACTCAATTTATTTTAGTAATATATAACGGCACAGCACTTATGTGAGTACTGTATACCAACTGTAAATCTACCATTTACTGTACCTATGTGTCGTTCGTTGACTTCAGTGTGGCCTGGCAGTTGATATTGTGTCATGCTCTCTCTAATGTCTCACTGATGGTGGCATATGTGTTGGATCATTCGGTTCCCTTCATGATGGTTGAGCTGAGTGGTGTCGATCCATGTGTCATGTTCGTGAACGTGCGCCATCAGTTAGGATTGGTCATAACTTAGCTGCCTCGGCCTGTTTTTAATTACCTATTTATTGTATTTTAATTGTTTGTTTTACTCTAGACGCTTCTAAAGTGCCGCTTAATGGCCTAAATGAATAAATAAATTTTGATTTTGATTCGGATTTTTTCAAGCAGATAAAATAAAAATGGCAAGTAGTGATCAAATTTAAAAAATCGCACTTTACCGCTACAACCGTATAAGGGATGAAAGAAAGAAAGAAAGAAAAATGAGTTTATTGGCATTAAAAACATAAACCTTAAAATTAAACTAAACAAAACAACACACACAAAAACTTGATACACACACATGACATGTCTTGATGTGAAAAGAAAGAAAGAAAGAAAAAGAGTTTATTGGCATTAAAAACATAAACACCTTAAAATTAAACAAAACAAAACAACACACACACATGACATGACATGTCTTGATGTGACATGTGCTCATGTCACATGACTGGAAAGGGCTTGTGTAAGGCATTAAAAGGCAAAAAATAAAAACATTAAAAACCCATTTCCATTGAGATAATTTGTACTACGTACAGTACATTATTACCTCAATGCCCATTTCATCATCATCATCATCATTTCAGTCGAAAGACGTCCACTGCTGAACCTAGGCCTCCCACAAGCGTCGCCACATTAACCGATCTCGTGCGTCTCGCATCTAACAGATTTTAGCAACCTTAACCAGGTCAATTGATAGGGGGGGGGTTTCCATAATCAACACGCTAGGCTTCGGTCGCAGTTTGTTGTTACAATGCGCAGAGAATGGTGCTAAACATTCTCCCTTAGACAACACCCACGGGAAGGTATGGAATTATGCTATTCTTCACGTCCGACACCATACGGTATAAAAACCTGTTTAAAAAACCTTTTTAGCATAATACAATTTATTATATGTAGACAAAATAGTTATTTGTGCCACAAGAGAGCAAAGTTGGTTTTTGCTGCGAGTGCTGATTTTGAATCCCGAGTAAGCGAAGGATTCAAAGACACGAGATGCAAATAACTCTGGTCTCGTGTAACACATACAACTTTTCACCTCAGCAGCGAGAACATATTACCTAAAGGTAAAAAATACAACATGGTAAAAATTAAACGACATGTATATTTGTAAAAATTTAAAGTAAAATTATTGCAGTTTTGCAAATTAAAAGTAACAGTTTTGTTTGGAACCGATATTGTTGTGTTAGCGACTTGAGTTATTCGTTTTAATGTAGTGAGGTTGGCTCCTGAATCAGCCAAAAACGTCTCCGAAGTTCGCCGAAAGCAATGTCCAGTGTAAAGCTGAGTTTCCTGTAGTTTTAGAAAAGTGGCTATGTCTTGCGGCGTCCCGCCTATTTTGTTGACTCCCATAGGTTGTCTGGAACACTTATCATTATCATACTGCATACAATGAGTCCGAATGCTTTTCGATGGCATTAACAGTTACATTTAATTGCTTAAAAATATCATAAGCTTTTAGATATTTTTTGCGAGACTTTTCAGGCAGGAAACTTAATTCTGCATTTTTTACATACTGCTTCAATTCTTGCGGTGTTAAATAGCAGACTACAACACTGGATTCATTCATATGTATTTATTATTATTTTGATAATATCTAACGTGTATCGGACTTTGTAGCAAGCGTAACAGAAGAAGAAACCAATAAAAAATGTATGCCCGCAATTTTCTAATGTTGCATTCGGAAATTTCCACCCGCAGGTCTAATTGCCGAACTATTACTAAATTATTTTGTCACAATAGAGATTGTTATAATTTTAAATATTTATGTAGTAACATGATAAAATTCATATTTTTCTTCAACATCTCTTTATTTGATTATAAAGAAATATAATTCGATTATTGTAGCGTTACGTTAGCTCAGTCGAGCTAACGTTAGCCACGTTAGTAAAAATAAAAGTTTATATAAATTAAAAACTAAGAAAAAGGATATAGATAATAAAAACTAGGGTCCGGCTTCGCACGACGTGGGGAGCTAACCAGGCAGCAGGTCAGGCAGGAAGACGTGGTAGGACCTGGGTAGGCAGATGAGCAAGCACCACGACGGACAAGCAGGCAATCGGATAGCTAGGCTGTAGAGTAGGCAGCGGGACGGATACGCAGGCACACAGATAAATGGTCGAAGGCAGCTGAAGTAATAGTCAGGCTAACGGGCAGGTAGGCAGTAGCACAGGTACAGGCACAGGCAGCAAGAGGTGCAGGCACAGGCAGCAAGGGGTGTGGAGGCCGGGCTGTGGCTTCATACGCCGATCAAACGAGCCCTTTAAGATGAAGCGGTGACCGACGAGGTTAATGAACCAGTAAAAATGCTCACATTTAAGTTCCACACTCAATACATTATATTTATTGCACTCCAAAGATTTGATTACATTCACAGCCGTATATGTTATAATTTAAAAAGTTTATAGATACGATAGTACACTTGGTCGTATTAAGAAGTCAACCGTCTTTCGGCGTTCAGTCCAGATTAAAAACTGAAAAAGCTGACGCCCGTTTTTTTCTCGTTCTGCCATCCCTTCTTAATTTCAAATTCAAAGATCAATTAAAAAAATCAAGACCAGAACAAATAAAAACGGCTTTATAGAGACGGGGCAGCCTGCGCTGCCTTTACAATAATGTACAACTAGTTTAAGGAAAGGTCTAGGTAGTCCATGGTACCTATGTTATGTCTATGGCTTAAGAAAATAAAATAGACAGACAGACGTCATATCAGATGAAAATGTGACAGTATTAAATATTCCAAGAATTACAAATTAGCAATATCATTTAAGTTATTTATATTAAAACAATCAGAAATAACTAAAAGTATGCCTTTCAGATGATCACAATACAAAGAAAACATAAAAATGAGTTACAAAAGTTGATACAATATCAAAAGATATGAAAGTGTGGTTTGTATAGTGTGTTTTAGAACGTAAGTAGACTACATGATGTGGAGTAATTTTTGTTATTACAAATTTTTCTTAATAATGTGGTATACATTATTAAGAAAAATGTGTAATAATTACATTTAAAACTTAACAGATGATTTGTAATTTTACAGTTATGGTGTGTATCCGAACGTTTTATTGTTGGTTTCTTTTTTGGTCCTATTATATACGGAATTTGAAAATCTAATTTCGAATCAACTTGTTTCTATCTCTCGCTTTTTTCTTATCGAAGTGAAAGTAACAGAACAAAGTGAAGTTCAAATCTTTTGAATGTCGTGAGTTGACCCAGCGCATAAAAAAAAATAATTACTTTGTCTCACGCTCGCAGCAAAATCGAATTTTGGTCACTGTCTTTAAACAGCAAAACCTGCTTGTTTGAGATGCTGAGGTGAAAATAAAATTATTAACCAAAATAAAAATAATTTAACTACAGTAACAAAATAAGTTTAACAAAGTTATTTTCTAAGAAATTATCGAATCCCGGTCTCTAAATTTTAGAAGTTTCGGTCTCTTGCTCCGTTTTGGTTTCTTCTTTTGCCATTTTGAAGCACGTGTTTCCGTAGTTGCAGTACTTGTAGTACCACTTGTAGTTGTTATAATCCGAATTGAAGTAGGCGTAATCCGACTTCTAGTAGGCATAATCCGACTTGTAGTACGCTTTACCCGTACTCTAGTGGGTATTAGGCGTAAAGTTGCAACCGGTTCATCGATGCCCTCTCGTTTAAACGACGAGCGTGTGACAGCGACTGCGCCGAAAACAAATGAAAGAAGATGTTTAGACTGCCTAGAGTCACCGCGATGCGACTTGCTGAGCGACATTATGCCGCCACGGGTCGTGTCGTGGTATGAAATTGCAGAACCAGCCCGGTTCCCAAAATTTTGAGCTGAGAATCAATAATACCGATTAATAAAAATACATTGATCATATTAAAGGTTTATCAATCAAAACAAAATATTTATTTATGAGGAAACTATTAAACATAATCAGCTTTTCTTCATTTTGAGGTTAGATTCGTAAATCATATCATAATATAGAAAGTCATTTTTTTAAATAACTTTATTTTATGACAAAAATACAATCTGGGTACATTTTTGTTTTTGGAACTGAGATTACCAGATGTCTATAATTGCGGAACCAGGACTGGTCACACCGCGACAGTACCGGGATTTTAGGAACCGGAAATTCGCGCGTGCCAGGATAAGAGCTGATCCAGAAAAGGTGAATTCGCCGAGAAACATTTCGCGTGAAATCATTCGCGCGTTAGTGAGATATTAGGCACCAATACATCGCGCCCACAAGCATCGCGCGAATTCAAAATACACGCGTAAATTGCGTGCACTACGCCAGACTCTCGACTCGCGCGTGATTCGTGCATAATACGCGCGAATCGTGATATCGAATTTCAGAGCGAGTTCACTTATCAAGGGCAATGGAGCTGCAAAATTTTGTACGGGGTTGCCCTAATGCTCGCACGTTGGTACACCCCTTCTGGATGTAATATCCGCGCGGCAATCGCGCGAAATTTTCGTAGCGAATTCGCCCTTTCTGGACAAGATCTAAGCAGCCGCGAGTGCCGCTTGACGCAAGTCGCATCGCCAAAGGTAAAAAATATTTTTTCTAAAGTACCTTTACTGTCATGCACCAAATACCAAGCGATTTGGGTCTACTCTTCGCTCTACACTTAGGGTACCTTTCTACCAGACATATGCGGTATAGCTAGGCGGTGCGAGTATGTGTAGCATCGCAATGTTATTGTGTCCTTGTTTCCATCAAAGCAGTGCTAGGTGCTTGCACGGTACGATTGTTCTTAACGAAGCAGTGGAACGGTGTGTAGTTGATTAGTACGAGGATGCGTAGCGCAATCTTTTTAAATGTGCGTGCGAGGCGGTGTGTTATGTGGTGGGATAAGCGAAAAAATGGTAAGTAATTCCACCAACGCAGGTTGGCCAGGAAAATAAAGTGATTCGATTTGTGGGATTTTTACGCCTAGCTAGCTCGCAATCGCAAATTTCTGACGGAAAAGGCTGCAAATGATGGGAATTTACAATTTTTTTTTTATCAGAAATGTTATGCTTACTGTTGTACACTCCACGGCGCAATGAAGTTGGTGAAGTGGATGAAGTGTGCTTTGTAGTGGTTGAAGTCAGCTTGCGAGTTTTGCGACGCAACACCTTCTTGTATCGACGTTTTTTCGTTTTATTGCTACGTATAGTTGTTGACTTGAGGTGAATTGTTGTTCTCTTGCGCCGTTTTGGTGTTAGCTTGCGCCGTTTTGGTGTCAGTTTGCGCCGTTTTGGTGCTCGTTTGAGACGGTTTTGTAGATTGGGTGTTGCATTCGGCATTTTAGTTGTAGTTGCCATTTCGGGTGTTTTAATAGGCATAATATGGCTTGATGGCTCATGTAGTTTATCTTGTATAACTCTAGAGGACAGTTCGGTATCATTGTTCATGATTTCATCGGGATCCAAATCTAAAAAATTATAAAATTGGGTAAACATAACGATTTTTTTTTAATAAATCATAAATGAGCTCTATTGAGTTAAACTATCAAAAATAGTAGAACTGTCTGATCATAGCAAAAGTGCTATTCAGTAATTTATATGTTATTTTTATTTGTAAAGGTGTCCTCACAATATGGCACCCAAAAGTCGCAATTTTCTATTTTCCAATTTTAATGTAGCCAGTGACACTCGCAAGGTTAAGATTATTCAATTGACGTCAGAATCATTTAAATCGGCCAACGCGTTTGGTCTATAGAACGCCACATAGGAACAAACATACATACATAGATTGATAAACACATTACTCTCCTTCGGCAGTCAGGTAAAAAGAAAGGGTTTTTTAGCCATACAGTGGCAAATAAGGATGCGACTAAGCTTAAGGTAAGAGGTCGTCACCGACGCCTATGGGCCTTTACAAGATGGTTAGGGTACCCTTTCGAAGAGGACTCTAATTATCAATTATTTTTTGAAACATTATATATCGTAGCTTCGAGGAAATTCTTAAACAACAACAGTGCTATTCAGTAATTTATATGTTAATAGGTCGTCTAATGGTTATTAAAAGCAGTGCATTAAACAAAAATATCAAAAAATGAAAAGGTTTTTGGCCATAGAGTGCAAACAAGGAGTGTGTGATGGAATTACATGAACTAATTCCTCCTAGCCCTTTCCATCATCGGACTACAAGACGTACGGCGATGCGTCATCGGTACATGGTGGACGTCCCACCATGGAGGGAGGAATCGACGACGACCTAAGGAGTGGAATGTCCTGCCGGATTCCGTATTTCCTGATAGCTACAACCTGGGAGTCTTTAAGTTAAGAGTGAAGCACGAAGCATTAAGCACGCTTACCTAGAAGAAACCTATTTCTTCTAGGTAAGCGTGCTTCATCGTCGACCACATCATCGCTTACCATCAGGAGAGATAGTGGTCAAGCGCGAGCCTATAAATAAAAAAAAGTAGGCGGGCCACCTTATAGTAAGTGGTCGTCATCGCCGCCTTTGGCCTTTACGAGATGGTTTTAATTTTTTAACAGACTTCCCAAAAAGGAGGAGGTTCTATGTTCGACTTCAAGTTTGTTTTTTTTTTTGTGTATGTTCACCGATATCTCCGTCAATTGTGGACCGATTTTGAAAATTCTTTTTTTGTTTGAAAACGTATGTTCCGAAATTGGTCCCATTTTAATTTGGTGGAGATCTGATGAAGAACTTTGGAGATATACAACAGAACTCTTCAATAAATAACGGCAAATCTCTCGGGATTGCTGCAATCGCATGTCTGTTTATTGTTTATACCATTTCATAACATAACATCACGCCAGTACGCTCTTAAGGGGTACGCAGATCTCTCATTTCAGCGGTTAAGTTCAAGTTTTATGAAATCTATTTCGGCGTTATAGTTACCTTACTAACTTGCCTATTAGGTAGGTACAACTAAAAAGTGAAAAATAAAAAAAACTTTTTTGCAAAAAAATACTACCTACTTCCAAATACAAAACTACAAAGTGAAAAATAACTTTAATTTTTGAAGTCGGTGTCCATAACGCAAAAAATTTGCACCTACGAAAGACACCGACTTCAAAAATTAAAGTTATTTTTCACTTTGTAGTTTTGTATTTGGAAGTCGGTAGTATTTTTTTGCAAAAAAGTTTTTTTATTGTTTGAAACATTTCATATCGTAGCTTCGAGGAAATTCTTAAAAATTGCTTATTTTAAATTTCAGCTCAGAATTTTTTTTTAGCTTCAATAAAGCTTCGGTTGACGAGACAACTAATAAACTCGAGAGAAAAACTTAGTTTTAAACTAGCGACCAATCCTGGTTTTTGACCGGACAAATCATATATACAAACTTTACTAATGTATCACTCTTTCAGTTAGTGATAACCGTATCAAATTCCGTTGCGTGGTTTAGAATATATAAGCGGAGAAATAGAAAGAGGCAGGCAGTGACTTTGTTCTACACTCTTTAGTGATTACATAAAATCTGTTACCTTCTATTGAAATAGCTCTTCGATCCGTCTCTCCATATTGTTGGCTCACTGGTAAAAACACAGAAAAAACACACAATACCAAAAATGTTCCCATGTTTGCAATATTGATCGTAGTTATGTTACAAAAGCCACAATTCCAATCATTTTATACTGATTGCACAATTGTATACGCAACAAAGATACTCAACGCGAACAATATCACAATGGTAGCTAAATTTCAAACAATATATAATTCAAACTAGAAATAAACAGGGAAGTTATGCTGTAAAATGATCAACTTGATTAGTCGTTCTAAATATAATGAATTAATGATTAATTGTTTGGTAATAGACAGTAATAGATTATGTATTGTTTCCTTTTGCTTTTGTTTGTTATTTATCTTGTATGCAATTGTCTTATTGTATTGTGAGTGGTCATAGAAATAGAGAGTTGAGTATAGGACAAGTTTTTATATGAGACGTACTTGTTCGCGTCAATACAACCCGGTTGCCGCGCGGCGTCCTCCCGGTTTATAATATGTTCGGTCAACCGCGAATGCTGTTGTCACAGCAAAATACGTGCTATTTATTTGACAATTAAATTTCAAATTAAAAGAGCAAAGAAACAAAATCAAAATCTTTTTTTTTTATTTCTCATGGGCTTACATGGGCACTTATAAAACGTCGACATAAGGTGCACGGTTCGGGTTGGTTGTTTCCTATGGAGAAGAACCGGCAAGAAACTCCACGGTAAACAAATACAAGTCATGCAGTATTCTTTATACTGTCTGGAGAGGGCGAGGTGACGTGACATTCTTATGAGTTGCAGTTTTCGTGGCGTCCGGTTAATGCGGTGTCATTTTTCCGAAGAATTTGAATGTTGTTGCCTAGTAAATATAATGTCATGAAGCGCGGCGGCCGCAAGAAAACTATCGCGTCGTCTATCTGATGCAGTGTCGCTGATACGAGGCGTTGCCGTCACAAAATTGTCTAACCTGTAGAAAAAATTAAAGCGAATGAGTCATCAATACCTGCTTTTTATTATTAGTGACGAAGATGATACTGAAGCCACATCTTGGACAATAATTCAACAACTGGCGGCGGCATCGCTTTGTCTCTCTCAAACTTTTATGACCGTAATCTCTTGATATCCAGGCAGAGAACGCTTAGTCAAGGTTTCTATTTCTATGTGAGTTACTGATATAACGATCATTCTCTCTGTCTGTTATTAAAATAGTGTATACCTAATAGTGTTGGTATTGCCTCATTTGTCTCGTGGTCGCAAACTTGGAAGCTGTTCATCGTATCTTGGGTACTTGGGTATACTTACGCTTTTATGAAACTGCGACGCGGTCTTGAACTGCATCGTGTTTTATACGAAATTAAAACACCAAATGAAAAATTTATCATGTACTTTATTGTATTGCTTTCTGTAAACGGTGATATCGCTGCTGTCGCTATATAAGTCAGATTTCTGGGAGCAGCACACCATTTCGCAATCCTCGAGCGTTCTGAAATAGGTGTTGGTACTGTAGCGTAAAGTATGCTCCGGAATAAAAAAAAGTTATTGCAAATTAAAATAAAGGAAAAGGATATAAACTAAGGGACTGGTCTCACATTATAATCGAACTCACGAGCTATTTATTTAAAGAACACGATCAAATAAAATTGAAAGTAGGATGTTAACTATATTGCCTTCGTTTTTTAATTCATTTCCCTTATTTTACTGTTTCTTGTGGCCACGCAATGTCATTCAATAGTCTGTTACTTGTATTTGTCGAAATAGTGTTTTCTTTAAGTACTACTTTGCATATCGCGTTGGTTTGTGTCCAAAGTGTCCTTATTGATGACTTGAAGAACGCGACTGATACCGACTTTCGGCGTTCAGTCCAGATTCAAAACTAAAAAACTGACGCCCGTTTTTCATCGTTCTGTGTCATATCGTCTAAATTTTAAATTCAAATTTCAATTAAGAAAATAAGACCAGAACGAACAAAAAAAATTATGTTGATATCGTCATCATCGTCACCATCGTTATCCTCATCATCATTAGTATCATCAACATTCTCATATTCACCATCGTCATCATCATCATCAACGTCAATTGGTCGAGTCGAACAACTGCCGTCCCTCACTACCACCAATGTTGAAACCCGACGGGACGTCGCTGCCCCACTCCTCTAAGGAGAAGGCAAATTTATTAGCCTCTCTTTTTGCGGAATCTTCACGTCTGAATACTGGTGACGCACGGCCCCCTCCTTCTATTGATGGATGCGAGACGAGTATGTCAGACATTCGTATCTATCAAAAGGACGTCCGTAGGGTGCTACGCAACCTCGACTTGAACAAGGCTAGTGGCCCTGACGGAATACCAGCCATTGTTCTTAGAACCTGTGCACCTGAACTGTCTCCAATCTTGACACGCCTATTTCACCTTTAGTTTGAGGCTGTAAAAGTGCCGAATGCTTGGAAGCAAGCTAACTATTTGTACTGGGAATGGTGGGATACAACGAACTCAGAGTGCGCCGGGAATTAACACTCGCGGCGTATGCACTGAAGCTCCTGCGTGGAGTAGCACATAACCCGGGTGTGCTGCGTCACCTGAAGATGTGCGTGCCAGATCGGTACGTGTGGAGGCGGCGGCAGCCGCCACTGCTGGCCGTGCCTGCTGCTAGAACCAATCTATTGGCAAAAACACCTCTCACCCGCACAATCTGTGTACTCAACGAATTGCATGAGAGGCTAGACATATTTTCGTGCAATTTGAGTGAATTCGCAAGAGTTTTGTTGAATTTTGCTAGTTATAATTAAAATATAGATGTGTAAAGTTTTATTTTATATTAGTTTGGATATTTTAATAGTGTTAGAAGTTTAGGTGTATATAATTATCATACATTTATGTAAAAGCTTATTTTAGATTAAGTTTTTAACCACCCTATTGTATTGGGTTCAACCTGTAAGATAGTGTGTGTAAGTTAAATAAATAAATAAAATAAATAAATAACATATACCCCGTGCCCAAGAAGGGCAGTCGAACTGACCCGGCCAACTACAGACCCGTATCTGTAACCTGCATACTCCGTAAGAGTATGGAACGTGTCCTCAATATTAACGTGTGCTCGTGCATACTGCTTATCACGGGGAGATAGCGCAGTTATCTGGGACTCTAACCCACTAAATCTCCACGGTGTCTTCCTGTGTCGCTTATGGCGGGAACACGGGCACGCGTTAGCACTCACCACCGCGGCTGTCCGTCACCGGACCTTCCTCTGGGGTGTACCCCCATCACCGGCGCACCAGAACAAATTGTACGCCGTGACCGCCAAAGGGACCAAACCAGCACATGGATGCCAGACGACCCCGTGTATGGCATACTTGGTCCCCCTGTGACGGGTCTGGCCAGTGGCCCCGCCACCTACGTCTTTTCGACCTCAGGGGATAGGGTCCTCCCCTGCGGCCCCACCGCGTCCACTATCAGACGGTGGCGACCCCGTCCAGGCTGCGGAAGGTAGGGTGTGCGGCGCACCTCTCCTACCGCAGCCTCCAACCCTCATCCGCGATATCGTTTGGGACCTGGGATGCTCCAAACGACAACGTGGGCCGCGTTGTCGTTTGGAGCATCACAGGTCCTTCAGTTGCGATGTCACCTCTGCTACCAAGCGACATTGCAATCTACTTGTTGGCCGCTACGTCGTCGGCTTAATCGGCAAAAGCCCTGATGAGCGGCCCCTCCTCGGCTTCCTCTTCGCTTCACCGTGGGTGACCAAGCCACGGCTACTGAGCCCCCCCCGCCTCGACAATGCGAAAACCCACCGGGAGGGAATATTAAGCTCCTGGCATACCTAGAAGCAAACGATATCCTTATCCTTAGTGACCGCCAATATGGCTTTCGCCTAAATCGGTCTACTGGTGATCTTCTAGCGTATGTATTCGCATCTGGAGTGAGGCCATCGAGAGACACGGGGAAGCGCTTGCCGTCTCCCTCGACATCTCTAAGGCTTTTGATAGGGTCTGCCACGAAAGCCTTATTGGTAATGTTTTTTCATTCAGTTTGCCCGGTGGTCTGTGTGATTGGATTGCAGACTTCCTGAGAGATCGGCCCATTTGAGTGGTTATCGATGGCTGCTGTTCGGATCACTTGGATATTAATGACGGGGTCCCTCGGGGGTCGGTACTCTCAGTAACTTTATTCTTGCTGGACATTAACGATCTGCTAAATGCCGGCACCTTTGGGTATGCAGACGACAGCACTGATGCTGAGAGAAACTTGTCCAACGCTCGTGCTACCGGGCCTCAGATCCAGTCTCTCCAGTAGGCCATGGTGAAGCGCTTGAACCTGTCCTTGCAAGCAGTCGCCGAATGAGTCGATGCCAATCTGGTCAGGTTTAATGCTGCTAAAACCCAGACGTGTCTTTTTTCCGCTAAAAAGAGCCAATTTCACCCGGCTCCAACTTTCCGAGATGTGACCGTGCCAATAACTGACCATCTTGAGCTTCTTGGCGTTACGTTGACATCGACTCTCAATTTTGGTCCATACATTGAGGCAAAAGCTCAGATGGATGCCAAAAAGCTGGGGATCCTTGCAAAGGTGAGAAGGTACTTCACGCCAGAACAGCTGCTCAGCTTGTATCAAGCGCAAGTTCGATCATGCATGGAGTACTGTTCTCATCTCTGGGACGGATCTGCCAAATACCAGCTTGATGCACTAGAGTCGATCGAAAAGCGGGCCAAGAAGCTCATCGGCGATAAGACAATGGTTAAGTCAAAGCTCCAGAGCCTTGAACATCGTCGCCGAGTTGCCAGCTTGTCGGTTTATTATCGGTTACATTTCGGTGAGTGTGCGATGGAATTGCTTGATCTAATTCCGCCCAGCCCGTTTCATCATCGGACTACCAGAGTTACGGCTATGTGCCATCGGTACATGGTGAACTTCCCACGCATACGCACTAAATGTTTTGAGAATACTTTTATTATGCTTACAGCTAAGGAGTGGAAATACCTGCCGGAGTCTGTGTTTCCCGATAGCTACAATCTAGGGATCTTTAAGTCAAGAGTGAATAGGTTACTTCTAGGCAAGCGTGCTCTACCGTCGACCACATCATCGCTTACTATCTAGGTAGATATATCGGTCAAGCGCGAGCCTACATCAAATAAAAAAAATAGAACCTGCGCTGTGGCTCTGTATCACACACTGGTCCCAGCACTATTCTAAGCGATGACCATTTTGCGCGGATTTGACGATAATATGACCCTGTTTATGTAATTATATTTTTGATGCTCGTGGCTAATTAATAACAGCCTCACGGCTTAGTCATCGAAGATAAGCAAAGCTTGCCGAGATTAGCACGTGAAGGGGTTACCATTACTGACGTACGGAAAGTTCTCCGTGCCTCGGAAAGCAAATTAAGTCGTTGGTCCCGGCTCTCATTTGAAGATCTTTGACAGTCGTTACGAGTAGTCGACGAGTAGTAGCAACCTGAAATCTGACACTAGTTTGGCCAAGGGCCCCAGTTACTGGGTTGTGGAGGTCAGATACTGGTGAATACTAGTATCCAACTGAATACGGTTAGACTGGAAGCCGACTCAAATATAGTAGCGTCATACTTGCTGCAATTAAACTCTTTTTATCCACCGACGGAAAAAGAGGGGTGTTATAAATTTGACGTGTGTACCTGTGTGTTTGTGTATTTTTGTATCTGTCTATGGCATCATACCTCCTAAACGGATGAACCGATATTGATTTAGTTCTTTTTCGTTTAAAGGTGACTTTATTGATAGTGATCTTAGCTTTTTTTGTGAAAAACGGTTCAGTCGTTCAAAAGTTATAAGCGTTTTACTGTTGAATTGGGGTGTTTTGGCAAGATATCGTGTCATAATTACGTGTTCAATTGATTGTCGATCGAAGCGTGTCTAAAATTATGTAGCTTGAAATAAAAAAAGTCGGGCGACTTTTAAATTTTACTTGTTCTTTATTTATGTTACCTTGTAACAGCAAATGAGCATTTGCCGAAATTGATTGGCAGTGTGCAATCCTTACTGAAAACTCCTGTAAAAAAGAAACCGATAGGTTGGTTATAACTTAAGGTGAATAAGTACCTACTACAACCATATGCTCCATGTAGGATAAGATAGATGGAAACGTTTTCCACACTAAGACTCGCATTTGTTTCATTGTGTGTGCAGGCCTCTCTGTGAGCGGCAATCGGTCGTAATCCACCACGCGGGCCCAGTGCATTTTGGTGCATGACACATGTCTTCGAATTGTTGGTTCTAGGACATGCCGGTTTCCTCACGATGTTTTCCTTCACCGTTTTGAGAGCAGAGGTGATGAAATAATTTACACAAAGTAAAGCGCCTGCCTGGGTTTGCACGACCTTCAACTTGTAAGTCGCGGTCGTTACCACTGGGCCACCACTGCTCTCATTTGCCTCATGTGATAGGGGGCGATAATAATTATGGCCCCTAACCGAACCCAAATGAAAACCGGCCCCGGGCTGCTATAGAGGAATTCCTGACGAAAAAACTTCGTCCGACCTACAACTCTAGACAGTGTCATTATATCAGCGATGGCGATGGTGTAAATGCCAAAATGTTAGGGATTGATCTGGGTGGTGACCATAAGCTCTTAGAGTAAGATTATTTTGAGAGTGCGTAAGGGACAGATGTATAAAAGTCATTATATATTTGTCCCTTACACACACTCTAAAGTAATCATACCAAAATCAAAATCAAATATTTTATTAGTAAATTAAACATGATTACAGAGTATTAGTGATTAGTGTGAAACTGTGTTGAAGCCAATAGCGGCAACCTCCCAGAGAGGAGACGTGGGCGTTTCAATATTTATAACAAAAATAAATTACTAAATTTACAATAAATTATAATCAATTGTTCGGGAGGCTGGAAATCGTCAAACCTGCGCGCGAGACGATTCGTAATTACTCTGGAAAATAGCTTGTACACATGGCCAGGAAGTGAGATGGGTCTATAGTTTTTCAGTAGGGCATTGTCACCCTTCATGAAGAAGAGTACCACCAAACTTCTGCACCATGCCTGTGGCGTGTTCCTCTGGAGTATGACGGAATCAAACAGCCAAGGGCTATGCTCGGAGCTTCCTTGCTTGACCGAATCAGAAATGTAGAGATCCGCAAGAGAACCAGGGTTACCGACATAGCCCGAAGAAGTGCCAAACTTAAGTGGCAGTGGGCAGGGCACATTGCTCGCAGGTGTCCGTTTCGATGGCGCGGCCACGGCGTTTGTTTTTAAAACACTATTCCAAGATTATGTAAAAATTTGTAAAAGTTGATTCCCAAAACCATAAATTTGTCAAAGTTATGGTTACAAAGTTTTAAGGGTTTGAACGTGGCCGCGCCATTGAAACACGGCGAATCGCGCGGCCACGGAGATCTTTAAAACTAAGCGTTGCAGAGACCTGAAATTTTGGCAGATAACAGATAGAATTTGTAAAAAAATTGTAAAAACATAGAAAAAAATCCTAGGTTTTTATTTTAGGAGCTGTAAGACTAAAACCTCATGGCCGCGCCATTGAAACGGTGAAAAACACTTTATCGACGATATCTCGCTGAAAAAGCATCGAAGAGGTCTGAAGTCTTTTGTAAAACCTAGATTTGAATTTGTCAAAATATGTAAAAATACACAAAAAAATCCTCGGTTTATATTTCAGGAGCTGTAGTACTTTATCGCGTAGAAAGAAAATATCAGCAGTGTATTTTTTTGTAAACAACACCTATTAATATGTAGAATTACCGATAATAAGCAAAAAGTTTTTTTTTTTCATAGTAAAAAAACTTCAATACGTTTTGAATGTTCCGATAGGGTAACCATGACTTATTGTTTACAGAAACTTTCCACCTGCAAGTATTAGAAATTATATCTCAAGGATTCTAAATTAAAATAAAATCTAACGATAACATACAAAAACATATGTTTATTTCTTTAAAATCACATAAATGACAGATTGTTTACTTGATACTATGATATAGGTACTTAACATTTCTTTCAAAATAACTAATCACAGATTGTTTATTGACACTAAGATGTAGGTACTAATCATTTCTTTCAAAATCACAGACTGTTTACTTACACTAAGATATAGAAACTTATCATTTCTTTCAAAACGACCGGGTTAGGATTTCGGGTTAGATTAGGTTATAAACGGTACGGAGGAGTAACTGGATAATCTGTGATTCATATGATTTTTAAGGAAATAAACATATGTTTTTGTATGTTAGTAAACATTTCATTTTAATTTAATTTGGAATCCTTGAGATATAGTTTCTAATACTTGCAGGTACAAAGTTTTCTGTAATCAATAAGTCATGGTCATTCTATCGGTACAATAAAATCGTATTGAAGGTTTTTCACTATGAAAAAAATACTTTTTTGCCTATTATCGGTAATTCTACATATTAATAGGTGTTGTTTACAAAAAAATACACCGCTAATACTTTCTTTCTTCGATACATAACCACAACTTATTTCTACGCGATAAAGTTTTACAGCTCCTGATATATAAACATAGGATTTTTTTGTGTATTTTACATATGTTGACAAATTCAAATCTAGGTTTTACAATAAAGTTCAGACCTCTGTGATGCTTTTTCAGCGAGATATCGGCGATAACGTGTTTTTCACCGTTTCAATGACGCGGCCATGGGGTTTTGGTCTTACAGCTCCTAAAATATAAAGCTAGGATATTTTTGTGTATTTTTACATATATTTGACAAATTCAAATCTAGGTTTTACAAAAACTTCAGACCTCTGCGATGCTTTTTCAGCGAGATATCGGTGATAACGTGTTTTCACCGTTTCAATGGCGCGGCCATGGGGTTTTAGTCTTACAGCTCCTAAGATATAAACCTAGGATTTTTTTCTAAATTTTTGTAATTTTTTTACAAATTCAATCTGTTATCTGCCAAAATTTCAGGTCTCTGCAACGCTTAGTTTTAAAGATCTCCGTGGCCGCGCGGTTCGCCGCTTTTCAATGGCGCGGCCACGTTCAAACCCTTAAAACTTTGTTACCATAACTTTGACAAATTTATGGTTTTGGGAATCAACTTTTACAATTGTTTCATACACTTGGCATAGTTTTTAAAAAAAAAACGCCGTGGCCGCGCCATCGAAACGGACACTGCTCGCAGAACGGATGTCCGAAGGGGCAGAAAGGTTCTGGAGTGGCGACCGCGAACCGCAAGACGTTGCGTTGGAAGGCCTCCCACCAGGTGGACCAATGACCTGGTGAAGGTTGCGGGGATCCGCTGGTTGCGGGACGCACGGGACCGGTCAATGTGGCGACGCTTTGAGGACATACTTAACTACAAAAAACATACATAACTTTTAGAGTATTGGCGTCTTTTTTAGAAATAAGTGCATTTGACAAACAACGAGCGATTAGCACACGATTGTGTTAAGGAGCGTCCTCACTGGGAGTATTCTTTCGTGAACATTTGTAAACAAGCAATCGTAGGCGAGCAACAAATGCTTCCCAGTGAGCCCAGAATTCACGTTCGAGCAAAACTATGAAAGTTCGAGTCGAACATTCCCTTGCGAGCTTGGAGCATTCGAATACGATCTCCTTAAATGTCATTCATTCGATAATACGATTGACCAAGAAGATCACAAACACTTAAGGTCAAGGAACTGTTCCTTGGTCATAACAACATACATACTCATTGATTTCATTATCTGAGTACTCGCTTTCGAGCGTTTTATTTGCGTGAACATTCGAATGCGAACCGTTTCCTCGAAAATCGTTGTGACGTCCACACCGGCCGAAGTTCGCGCTAGCGTGTAAGCTTTGTAACGCTCGGCTCAACGTCCACACCACTCGAATATTCGAAATTGAATGCTCATCACACGTGAATGCTTCCAGTAAGGACGACTTTCCTTAAGACCTACCATACCTATACTATAGGTAATACCGACTTTTCTGTAACATAAAGCGTTTGATAGCGTGATGATGAAATTAAAACTAAAGGCGCAATGCCACTGCAACACCTAATTGGCGTGGCCACGATATATCACTAGTGTCCGACCGGAGGTTGATTGCAAACCGAAGATGAAACCGATTAATCGGCTTCGCTACTACCTTCGGCTGAAGACGAAACCGATTAATCGGCTTCGCTACCACCTTCGGCCGAAGCTGAAGCCAAAGATTGAATAATCCAAAGAAATTCTGTTGAATTTTGATTTTGATGTGGTCATTTTCTGGCAATGGTGACTTGGAGGCTTAACAGAGTATATCCCTGCCGGACCTCACCCCGCTCGTTGGCACTACCATTGTGCTCTCGCGCATACCGCGATCTCGCGTAACCTAATCCGTAATTTCGGCTCTTGGTAGAAACTTTCGGGTAAGGCCAAAACTTCAGCCAATAGGCCAGTATTGGCTGAGGTTTGGCTTGAAGTGGTATTTTTGGCATAAGAAGGCTGAAGCCGAAGCCTAATGTTTGTTTGGACACTTATTGTCACATAGAGAGAAGGTAAATATCATCTGTCATGGATCATCTAACCAAGCAACAAACTTTGTCTTTAATTTCTGGTCTAACGCGTCCTCACATTAATCCTTTTCGTTTCGTTCCAGTTGAGCCGGAAGAGATCAAAAAGATCATACTCTCCATAAAATCCAAAGCGGTGGGGTGTGATAATATCACTCGTGGTATGGTAATAACTATTCTGGATCACCTTCTACCTCCTATCACCCATATAGTAAATTTTTCCTTGTTTTCTGGCGTATTCCCCTCCTTGTGGCGTAAAGCCTATGTTCGTCCACTACCTAAAGTTTCCAATCCCACTCTTCCAACCCACTTTCGCCCAATATCTATCCTTCCTTTCCTATCTAAAGTGCTTGAGGCCTGTGTACACAAACAATTATCAAACTTTGTGCAGTACAATTCGCTCATTAGCCCTCTACAATCTGGGTTCAGGCCCGGGCACAGCACAGTGTCTGCCCTCCTTAAAGTGACTGGCGATATAAGGGCAGGGTTAGAAGACACCAAAATCACTGTACTAGTGTTGGTCGATTTCTCGAACGCCTTCAACACCGTCAGTCACGACATCCTGTTAGCCATTCTGTCCTACTTGATGGTCTCTCCCGATGCACTGGAATGGTTCACCTCCTACCTTCAGGAACGTCAGCAGTCGGTACACGTTGGGGATTCTTCCTCTTGCTGGTGTGATTTGGAAACTGGCGTTCCTCAAGGCGGCATTCTTTCTCCTCTTCTGTTTTCTATTTTTATTAATCTCATTACTGCCGAACTTCAGTGTGCGTATCATCTGTATGCAGATGACCTGCAGTTGTACTGTCAAGGGAGTGTCGACGAAATATCTGACGTAATAAGTAAATTAAACAGGCATTTGAAGGCTATAAAAACCTGGTCCGACAGATTTGGTGTTGCAGTTAATCCCAATAAGTGTCAGGCGATAATCATTGGGAGTTCTCGAAGCATCGCTAAATTGGATAGTGCAACTATGCCACCTGTTTTCTTCGACAGTGCGATTGTTCCATTCAGCAATGATGTAAAGGACCTAGGCCTGCTCATCGATAATACCTTTAACTGGCGTACTCAAGTTGCTAGTGTGAGTCAGAGGGTCACTGGAACGCTGCGGGCTCTGTATCGTTTGAAAAATTTATTACCATCGAACACGAAGGCAATGCTTGTGCAGACTCTTATTTTTCCAATCATCGATTATGGTGACGTGTGCTACTATGACCTGAATGCAGATCTCCTCAACAAACTTGACCGCCTTTTAAATTACTGCATTCGATTCGTTTTCAATTTGCGTAAATATGATCATGTCTCTGCGCATCGATTGCTTCTAAAGTGGTTACCCATACGCCAACGCAGAGAGCAAAGGGCACTTACTACCTTGTTCTCATTTCTTGACTCTTCCAAATCCCCTAGTTATCTAGCCCCTCACTTTCAATTCATTTGCGCCAACCACAATAAAAATTTACGGTCATCACATAACCGCCTTCTTCAATGTCCCACTCACTGCACTGACTTCATTCACTGTTCTTTCTTCGTTCAGTCTATTTCTCTGTGGAATGCGCTCCCCCAGGAAATCAGGATGGCAACCAACCGATTAACCTTCAAAGTTAAAGTTCGCGAGCATATTCGTAAGAAGTTGGCAGTAGTTTCGTCACAGCGCTAATGTTTCTCAATTATTTATCTATTACTACTTATTGTTTATGTATATTTATGTATTTAGATTATTATTTGAGTATATATTGTATTTATAGTATAGGAATACGTTTTTAATACGTTTTATTTTCGATTTACTTAACTCAAAGTATTGCACCTACCACTATTTTCTCTGCATCACCCAAAGGTCGACTGGTAGAAAATGCCTAAGGCATTAAGTCCGCCTCTGTACATTTGTGTGCATGAAGTATTAAATAAATAAATAAATATACGTGCATAACGAAGCTTTGCGCATAAATGGTACAGCGATTTTATTTGAAACAAAAACATCAGGTTTAAAACACCCCTTGTAACGACGTTTCATAATAAATTAAAAGAGGACTCATAATAACAACACACTTTAAATGTTAGCTCTACATTGTTTTGCAGAGAATTAATTCAGTTTCTTTTGTTGTATCTAAATAGCCCATTAAAAAAAAGCACGTTTCATCGTTTTGGGTCCTCAAATTTTGAATGAAAATGCCACCGAATAGCAAAGAAACTCACATGAAACAATGTCTTACCTTATTTTTGTATTTGGGTGTAACCTTCAAAAGGCGCCTGGACTTTTTGTGGAAAAGAGGAGTGTGGGATTTTTACCTCAATAAAGTACCCCGGTTATCAGAGACATATCTTCCCCAACCCTGACGGCCGACCTGCCACCCAGACACCAACCTTTGAGCGTGTGTTGTGCGAAACCAAGGTTGCTCATCGCTCCCACAATGGTGGCAATTAGTCATGGTCTTTCGCCCAATCAAAATGTGGTACAGGAATGTGTTTTGGGAAAATTGCATTATATTTTTTTATTTCACGGAACCAAGAAATACAAAATTACAAATCACGTCGTTTATTATTATCAGCGTACTCTAAAACATGGTCAACTTGTTTCATTAGAAGGCATTGAAGGGCACGTCGCTTCACAGTCCTTAAGCTTTCTGAAATTATTTTTGTTGCCTCCACAGCCTCCGTACGTGAATACGACACAGGTGTTGATAGCCGGAATAAAGGCGTATCTGAAAGACAAAATTAATGACAGATATTTTATGAGCAATCCATACCTACATACCAATATTTTAAATGTGAAAGTTACTCTATCCATCTGCCTGCTTGTCTCCTTGTCTATCTGTCCGTAAGAGTCCACCGTTCTATTGAATTTTGCAATACCAGAGTTGTCAACGTACATGCGATCATGTAAGTTGTTATCTTAGATACAAAGCAACTTAGACTTTGGACCGATTAATCGGTTTCGTCTTCGACCGAAGGTAGTAGCGAAGCTGCTTTATCGGTTTCGTCTTCGGTTAGCAATCAACCTTCGGTCGGACACTAGTGAGATATCGTGGCTCTAAGTTGCTTTGTATCTAAGATAACAATGCGTACATGCGATCATGTACGTTGTTATCTTAGATACAAAGCTGGAATTTCTCGCCCGGCTCTGATATAAACCCAAAAATAAATATAGGAATCTTTGTGGATATAGTTACCTGATGACGTGTAGTGAGCAGAATCCGCGATTAATTGGCAGTGTGCAATGCTTATGTAAACCTGAAAAAAATACCAAAAAGTTTGGCATGGGTGAATAGGTATCTGTTATAACCACTTTATTTTTCGTCCAACTTCATTGCCCCACTGCACCCGTGTTGCCTTCTCCGACCAATCCGTCGTAATTGCCTCTAAGTCGTCACCCCAGTGTTGCCTAGGCCTACCTCGGTGATGATACCCGTCTTGTGGCACCCACTGCGTATCGACTCTGGTTCTTATATACTATACATTATATGATTCATCCAATCCCACTTTAGCCTAGCAGCCTTGTTGCCCACATCCGCAATTCCTGTTAGGATTTTTTTAATAATTCGCTATGCTCCATTGCCCTTTAGCAAACCTGGAATGTAGAACTTTGGTGCTCAATCAGGGACCAAGTTTGAACACCTATATATTTTCATTAACCGAGCTTAAATCTAGACCAACAAGTTGAGTTGCTATTAAGGCATATCATGTGAAAATATTGCCCGAAATCGGGAGTAGAATGCACTTTATCACTAGAGCTATGCTGCAATCTTAAACATTATAGGCACTCTCTAACTCCTCCTCCTCGCTTTGTGATTCTTTACCAGTACTAAGGTGCGTGATTCCCGCGTCATCTTGATTCACAACGGACCAAATGGGTGTCTAAGTGCGGTAACGGGAATCACTACCACTCCCCAGTTATCGTTGAAAAAACTTTTCTTCATCGATTTGCGTCATCTATGCCTGTCTTTTGCATCGTGGAGAGCATCGTGCAGTTTGGTGTTCTAAGATGTGCGGACTTGGTCTGACCTTCTGATTGGACAGCGACCTTTAGTACGTTTCCCTTCCATTTCACTAGGCACTCTAAAATCTACTAAAACTTCGGCCAAAATGTTATCTACCTTTTGACAAATACTTCAGTATAACTTTTTCAGATTCTTCACCACAAAAGCTTATTGGCAAAACTGTAGCCAAAAGAATTATCGTGTATTTCATTTTGAAGTTGAAACGAGTACTTTTTTTAATGAAAAAGACGTAATTAATTAATATTTTTCGTAAAAAAGTTACACGGGATTTAGTCAGGACGGATTTTTGTGGCTTCATTAGGTTCACGGTAGATTTTTTTGTACAAGATTTATTAATTATAAGCTTGTATTAATTTCAATATCCATAAAATTGATTGATAAACGCGCAATTTAACTTCTGCGTAAAATGTGCAGGGAGAGGTTATAGGGTTTGCTTTCGAGAAACTCGTCCGTGGGCCCAGTTCCATATTCAAAAATTATAATATAAATCTTTATTGCATATCACATGTGTTTAAATAGTAGTTTATGAAACTGTTGCATAATGAGGGGTATTAAAACATGAGTGTGTGTTTAAAAACCGAGCCGTAGGCGAGGTTTTTAATAGTTTTCACACGAATGTTTTAATACCTAGTTATGTGCAGTTTCATACACTACTTTATCTACACTCATAAATTGGGATTGAACCTACTAAATACCTCTTTTCTCATTTTCCATGCCATAAAATCGTGATAGCATTTGTCATATACTTTTCTCAACGTTGCTGGTAATAAATCAAGAGTAATTTCCTTCGCCGCATCTAAAATATCGGGCGGAGTCAAATTTTCTTCACATTCACTGATATCAGACATTTTTAAACAATAATTTAAATAACTCATGAAATTCAATACAGCAAAACTTGCAAAACGTATGAATGGCGCCAAAACCCAGCACATCACCGCATTAACCGCGCATGCGCTAAGGCTTAGCACGCACTGCGATCTTTATTCGCGCGATTTTTTCCGTCATTCTGCGACCTATGGAATTATATGAAGTTGTTCGCATTGCGGTAAAGAAATCGTGCGGAAATAATACCGCAAGAAATCCGTGTTTTGCCACATAATCCACCGCACCACGGCGCGAATTTTATTCGCCTGAATATTTTAAGCTCTATGAACAGGTAGAAGGAAACAAAATTCGCGAGAATAAAAATCGCAGTGCGTGCTAAGTCTAAAGCGGGCATTGTCATAGACAATTTAAAATTGGAATCAAATATTTTTTTAATAGGTACTATAAAATGACATTACAAAAAAAAAATGATGGAAACTCCTTAGTGATTAACTTTTTGGATTTGTCCTGTATCGTAATAGAAAAAAATTGTTTTATAGCATTATTTTGTTAGAGAAATAGTGTTATAATAAGATTCCATTTTTAAATTTCGGTATTGTGTTTATAAAGTATGCCAATATAAACTCGTTTTGAATTTTATAATTCGAATATTACGATATGAGAGTAGATAAAAGATCTTATTGAATAGTAATACAGTGCACATTGACCCTGTCGGGCACAGCAATTAGGTATATTAATAATCATGCACCCAGCTTATTTAAAATTAAATTAATAGGTATAACTTATAAAATTATAATCTCAGTTTTAATTGTTATTAAATGATGGTACAGAATAACAATTATTAAATATTGAATGTCAATTAGCATTTATATAAAATAGTACATTACTGCAGCGGCCAGCAAAAGAGGCATTGACGGACAAACGTGCAAATGTGGGCCGAGGCGAAGCCGAGGCACACATACGTAAGTCCATCAATGCCTTGTTGTGGCCAAGGCTTGTATAGTGCTTTTCTCAAATAATGCGCGGAAATTAAAACTAAGTAGTACCTAGAACTCATTTTGTCAAATACGATTACTTTTCAAAATCAATAACGAACAACGAACAACAATAATTACCTATCCCCGCGTTAGGCTTAGCACGCACTGCGATTTGTATTCGCGCGTTTTCCGCCCATTCTGTGACCTATGGAATTGTATGAAGCCGCACGCGTTGCGGTAAAAAAATCACGCGGTAATAATACTACAAAAATCCGCGCAAATAAAAATCGCAGTGCGTGCTAAGCCTTAAAGTGTTAATTTGTTTTTTTTTTCAATACACAGCTTTCTATTTGCAAGCCAGTTCGAAATTTAATTAAAACCCTTGATAAGTTACCTCCTTGGTTGCCATGATTCGGAGTAAAAGATCGTTCCGTTTTTAAATTACACGACAGATATGAGTTTACTATGTAATTTATTTGGCCGCTGCAAACGACAGATATGAATTTTCATACAACTTTTGCCGGCCGCTGCTCGCATGTATTTGGCCTGTACTGCAATTTCGATTTATCTCGAAGAAGGTTGTCAAAATAATGCTCAAATTTCCAAGCATGTTTGAGAAAAGTAAATTAATATGGTAAAAAGTTACTCAAAATAAAAATCAATAAAAAATGGCAATGCCAAATCAGTCTCAACAATTCAGTACAGTTATAAATACCTACCTTATTATAAATTCAATTAGAATAACTTAACTAACTTTTAGACTAGATAGATTAGAAAAACCATACGCGGCTGAATGAACCATTCCAACCCGTTTTAATGAACAGGGCCCACGGTCCAGTTGCCCCTTTTAAAAATTTATAAGGGAAATATTGGGCCACGTCTCTTTTGTTTTTAAGAAACCGAAAGATTTGCACTGCTAGAGGACGGGACGTCCTTTTGATTAATTACTCATGTCAAATCCATCAGGAGAAGGAGTCAAGAAGATTGGCGAGTACTGTATGTAAGGAATAAGAATAAACAATTTACGTTTACTAATGTTTTTATTCGGTATTTTAGAATACAAGTTTCTTCACAATACTTTATTTCATCAAAAAGATTGGCGAAATCATCGATGGACGTTAGCCACTCATAGACTTCTGTTTCAAATGCGTACCTAGAATAGAATCCAATATTATGTATTGCTGTTACAGGTGTTTTATAAAATAAGTAAAACTTTAATCGCTGCTTTTATCTGCCGTAATTAGTGAAGTCATTTTAAAGCAGCAGCAATCCGCGCCATCTATTGGAATCAATTTTAAATGATCCATTCAAATAATCTTTGAAATGTGAATTAAGAGCCCATATTCCATAATTTTGTGCTTAGGAGACAAACAATTATTATGATCAAACAAATCGAAAACAAAACGATACATATCGCGCCATCTAGTGATATATATTTGAACCAAATTTTCTTTATTAGCGCTGGGACCTAGCGTGGCCATTCCTATAATTGACAATTAAAGTTACCTACGGCTGATCTCTAAATAATTATATACTTATTTTCTCAATGATGTTGTGTCGACTTTCAGTCTTACCAAATTTAGTTCAATACCAGTATTTTACATGAAACGACTTCCTACCTGATATCCACTATCCAGTTGCGATACTCTTTAGTAAGACTCTACCGTAAATAAAGATCCAATATTAATTGCCCTTCCTATTATTCGTTAAAAGTATGTGAGTGTGCGCGTGTTGTTCTTCAAAAAGGCCAGGTGCGCAGTACTCATAACTGGCGGGCGTGTATGACTGAGTATGTAAGGATATTTGTGTGTTCTCTAGTTTCAGCCTATCTCCATGGGAAAAAAGCGTGATCTTATGTATATGTGTATGAGCGTGAGTTTGATCATTTATACAACCAAAGTTCGCAGAAGGCATATCCACACAGCTTCGGTACTCGTAAACCTAGCTGAATTATTCATCGCCTCTTTATTGCCTAAGACTTGGTTAATTCTTGAGCAGTGTAAAATAACTATATGAATGCGGTAGTAAATATTACATTTATATATTTACCTGTGTCTGTTTGTAATCTGTACAAGTCGATAAAATGGAAGTGCCTGTTTGTAATCCGTACAAGTTGATAAAATTTAAGTGTCTGTTGTATTCTATGCAAATAAATAAAACTGAAGTGTATGTTTGTAATCTTTGCGAATTAAGAAAATTGAAGTGTATATTTGTAATCTGTGCAAATAAAAGAAAATGTAAGTGTCAGTTTGTAATCTGTGCAAATAAATTAAATTGAAGTGTCTGTTTATAATCTGTACAAATAAATAAAACTGAAGTTTCTATTTGAAATGTCATACATAATATTTTTTATTACTCAATGCACATGAATTTGTACGGCCGCGGTCATTTTACCATATTACCAATCGCTTGTCTGTATCTTTGTCTGTCTTTATGTTTGTTTCTTCAGGCTAACCTCTGAAACAGCTGGACCGATTTTGACTTTGAACTGCCATATAGCAGATGATGTTATAAGGAGTAACTAAGGCCACTAACTTTAGAAAAATAATTAGTGTTTCTGAGTATAAAAATTAAAACCAATGTTTCTCTACCCGACTACGGCGAGGCAAAAGGGAGGGTTATGTTTTTGACCGGTATGTGTGTATGTATGTTTTCCCTCCAAATCTTATCATAATTTGACTAATGAGGTGTCGTAGGAAGCGTCTTGTTTGTCCACTGGTTATAGGCTATGTGACGTCACATTAAATTAAATATTGCGCCCTCTAGAGGCCACAAAGTCGAGAACAAAAAAAAATATAGCCCCTTTCTATCATTGAACAGGGATTTTAAAATGAAGTATAGTGTTTGGTACATCATATTTTTGTCAAGCGTAACGTTTACGAGACATATCTTGCCAAAGTCATGAAAACTAACATTTGCCCGACTACGGCGTCGCAAAGTGTTTGTTGATCGGTATGTTAGTATGTATATATTATGCATGTATGCATTGATGTTCATTTGTTCCCACAGGCTCTACAAAAACCCCAAAGTACTTAAAAAAAATAAGTTCAAAAACTAACTCGACTACTGAAAAATCACGCTCTAAAAAGAATGAAACAAGAAAATATTCTCATCTGTAATATTCATAATGGTGTTTAGAGGATAACCATGGTATTTTTTTTAGTTTTATGTGTTTGGCGCGGACGCAGTCACGGGCAACAGCTAGTAAATTAAAGTGGTAACTAACGCAACTTAGGTTTCACACAAATCTTCTCGCACTCCTCTTTATTAGGAAATCTGTTGTTGTTGCCCCCGCAGCCTCCGTAAATGAAGAACTCGCAGATATTGTTCTTCTGGTCATAGCGAAAACTGAAAAAAAAACAATCAATCTGTCTAGCCCTTCTAACCAGATGCAGCTATACCAGTGTTTTACATGGAACGACTGCCTATCTGACGTCCACAACCCAGGCGCTAAGTATAAATAGTTCAACACATCTCTGCGCGCGGCGCTATGTGTGCGTGCGCTTGTAATTATACATTATGCATTTGTGTGGCAGTTACGCGGCAGTCGTTGTCCGAGCAAACAACCACCCACACATGCTTACCCACACATAGCGCCGCACGCAAAAATGTGTTGAACTATCTATAACACGACATCACTAGGCAAAGCTGGTTTTAGATTGCCTGGCTTCTGACTTCCCGTAACGACTGTCAAAGATCTACAAACGACAGCTGGCACCACTGTCTTAACGTGCTTTCTGAGGCACGGAGGAATCTCGGTCAGAGTAACAAACATCAGCATAGTCGATTACAGGCAACACAAGAGCTTGAACTAAAGTGGTTTTAGTGCTAGACGGAAGAAAATGTTTGAATCTATAGAGATAGCGCAGTGTGTCTTATTCCAACTTAACCTGTCATCAATGTATAGGCCTGAGTCTTTAACATGAGGCGAGAAAGGGATGACAATATTGGCGAGAATAAGTGGCAATAGTAGGTTAGTGTCCAAGTTTCGTAGAAAATACGAACTACCAATAAGGATAGTCTGACATTTACTGACATTGACAGTAACCCCAAATCTGTTAGACCAGTTAGCGTTTGCTTAAAGGTTAGCATTCAACAATGAGATTCAGTTATCGAGATTGAGAATGTCCGTTTACGCGTAGAGCTGCAGGTCATCAGCATACAGGTGGTTAGAGCATTTGAGGATAGTAGTAATAGAGTTAATTTATTTATTTATTTATTATCAACAATTATAACATCTTTACAGATTGCTCCAATATGATGCTACAAGTCACAAATAGACAAAATTACATAAAACTAAAATAACCTAGCAGCCAAATTGCACACATTAAAATAATAATAAGTATTCATACATCAATAAATTAAATTAACCATGACAAAGTCCCTCCAGGCCTCTTTCAATAATTAATTGAGCCCTTTGGAGAAATCTCCGCAGGCTTTGCCCAAATATGTCTTCCGACACTGTAATAAGGTTAATAATACGCGCGGCTCGTGAGATAGGAGCAAACTTAAGGAGGTTGGTCCTAACTGATGGCACGTCTAAGAGAGCGGGGCGGCGGCGCGCGCCCACACACCCGTCCGGTGCGCGCAGCCGCAGCTCTTCCAGCACCTCCGGGTGGTGCAGCAACCCTAATAGTATGCTCGTCACATATTTGACCAGCGCGACGTCCCTTCGTACTGCTAATCTGGTGTACCCGACCATGCCCAGGACGAACAGACTCGGGTACATCAGGGGATAGAAGGGATACACTCCGTACTGTTTGTTATAGAGAAATCTAGAAAACTTGTTTTGAATTTTTTCCAACATGAGACTGTATTTCTCTTCATGTGGATTCCAGATGAATGCACTTGTCTCTAGATGACTCCTTACAAGGGCATTATACATCACTTTAACAACTGCAATGTCGGTAAAATCCTTACACTGTCTTAAGATGAAACCGAGATTTCTGAAAGCTCTGCCGCACACCTCAACTATATGTTTCCGGAACGTCAGCTCCGACACCATCTGAACGCCCAGGTCTCGTACACGTGAGACACGCGGAATAACTACCCCGTCCATGTTGTACTGATGCTGCAATGGAGCACGCGCGCGACTGTAGCTCATAACACAGCATTTTGAAATATTGAAATGCAGGTTGTTGGACTTACTCCATTCGACCACATTATCAATATCAGACTGGAGTCTATTACAGTCAGCAATATCTTTAATATTCATAAATAATTTCAAGTCATCTGCAAAAAGCAGACACTTCGCCTCTTTTACGACTGTAGGCAGATCATTGATCATTAATATAAATTCCAGAGGTCCAATATTACTGCCTTGGCTTACCCCGGAGAATGTGTAATAAGGACGCGATTCACGTCCCGCATACTCTACGTACTGTCGGCGCTCGCCAAGATAACTGGCAAAGAGTTTAATTAAGTGCGGTGTAAATCCCAAAGCTGAGAGTTTGCACAAAAGTTCATCATTATCCACAGTATCGAAAGCTTTCCGGAAATCAAAAAACGCCACATCTACCTGCCCACCAGCGTCAATAACGGGCGATAAGTAGTTCACAAATGAGAGTAGGTTACCACCCGTACTGCGACCCGGCCGAAAGCCGTGTTGACAGTCAGATAGTTGTGAGCTCACTTGTGTATAAATACTTGAATGTAACACAGATTCAAATACCTTTGCAAACGCCGACAGTACCGCCACCGGTCGGTATCCACTCACGTCGGTGCCTGCACCCCCTTTAGGGACTGGGATAACTCGGGTGATTTTCCATTCGTCAGGGTAACGACCCTCCCGCAAACACAAGCCAAAAATGTGCAACAAGGGCTCTTCAAAAACTATACGACAATCCCGGACAATATAAGGTGGTATGCCGTCCGGACCCACTGAGCGCTTGGGCTTCAGATGCAGGAGTGCCGCGCGCAAGTCTCGCGCGCTGAGGCGGTCAACATGCACGCGCGCCGCTCCCGCAGCTCCGCCACCCATGCGCTCCGCGGCCATCGGGTCTAGCGCCGGCCGCTTCTCGCTGTACACCGAGTGGAAATACGAGGCAAAACAGTCTGCACACTCATCCTCTTTTAGGATTAAGCCGTTCTTTGTGACCTTAGGTTTATTGCGTCGAGATTGTTTGGTCCTAATAAAGTTCCAGAACGATTTCGGATCTACTTGGAGGTTCTTCTGAAGCCTGTTTTGATAGATTTCATAGGTTGAAGCTATCTTTAATTTAACGCGAGTTCGTAAACTAGAAAACATTACATAGTCACTCTGGGAGCCAGTAGTTTTATACAACTTATGATAACGCCATTTATCTTTAATGTCTCTAATCAACTCAGAAGTGTACCATTCTGGATAACTAAACCTAGCCTCCTGCTTATTTACTTTAACGGTTTTCTTAGGAACACAATTGTCAAGGACCTCATTTACTGTTCTATAAAAGTAGTTTAAAGCAGCCTCTAAGTCATGAATACTAAGTAAACACTCCCAATTGATTGACCCAAGAGAATTATATAAACCATAAAAATCAGCTTTATTAAAAAATAAATTAATAAATTAAATTAATAAATAAATAAGACTGTTCCGTATGGTGCCGGACGTAAAGAATTTCACCATCCCATGTCTTCCCGTGGGTGTCGTAAGAGGCGACTAAGGGACAAACCAGAGAATGGGCAGCAGCGTTCTCTGTGCTTCTATAACAACCATACTGCGGTCGCCAACCCGCCTGCCAAGCGTGGCGATTATGGCAAAACCCCCCCAATGAATAGCACAAATAAAAAATGGCCCCTGGTACCCGGCAGCTTGCCTACCCTCGACTACGGTAGCGGTCGAGGCTACGGCATGGCAAGGGGTGCTAAGAATCTCCGGACGAGATCCGGCTACCCCAACAATCACCGACGACTGGACCTGGCAACGTACAACACGCGCACACTTCGGAACGACGAGAAGGTCACCGAACTCGAGGAGGAATTGAGCAGGTTGCGATGGAGTATTATAGGGTTATCTGAAGTCCGAAGAGAGAGGGAGGACTCGATAATCCTCAAATCCGGTAACCTGCTCTATTTCCGAGAAGGTGACCGGCAGTCCCAGGGTGGTGTCGGGTTTATCGTCCACAAGTCCCTTGTGAACAACGTGGTGAAGATCGAGAGTGTGTCGACCAGGGTGGCGTACCTTATACTCAGAATATCCTCAAGATATTCGCTGAAGGTCATACAGGTCTACGCCCCAACCTCGGCACACCCCGACGATGAGGTAGAGACCATGTATGAGGATATCTCCAGAGCCATGCATGGTTTCAAAACTCACTTCACCGTTGTCATGGGGGACTTCAACGCGAAACTGGGCAAACGGGACGAGGATGAGCTGCAAGTGGGGCAATTTGGAGTTGGACAACGGAACCACCGGGGTCACCTACTGGCCAGTTTTATGGAGAAGGAGGGCCTCTATATGATGAACTCCTTCTTCAAAAAGCGTGAACACAGGAAGTGGACCTGGCAGAGCCCCGATGGTGCAACAAAAAATGAGATCGACTTCATCATGTCAACCAAGAAGCAAATGTTCAATGATGTCTCTGTGATCAATTCGGTAAAAACCGGGAGCGATCACCGCATGGTAAGAGGCACATTGAACATTAATATTAAGCTTGAAAGGTCTCGACTGATGAAGTCCACGCTCCGGCCAGCACAGATCCAAGTCCAAAACCCCGAGAGCTTTCAGCTCGAACTCCAGAATCGTTTCGAGTGCCTAGGGAGCTCGGTGGATGAATATAGCAACGGGTTCGTGGAAGCTGTCCATACGGTCGGGTCTAAGTTTTTCAAGACCCGTCGTACAGATAGAAACAAAAAGCTCTCTGATCACACCCTCAAGCTTATGAAGGAGAGGCGTGAGATGATCCTGCAGTCTTCAGATGAGGCGTGCAAATACCGGCAGCTCAATAGACAGATCTCTAAATCCTTGAAAAGAGACCTCCGCCGCTTCAATACCGAGCGTATTAAAGACGCTATCGAGCGAAATAAAGGCTCCAAGGTGTTCTCCGGGGATCTGGCTATTGGGCAGAGCCAACTCACGAAACTGAAGACCGACGATGGCAGGATCGTATCCGCCAAACCGGAGCTTCTCAGGGAGATCGAGACATTCTATGGGCAGTTGTACACTTCGATCAGCAAGCCCGTTGCGAGTCTAGCAAACGACCCAAGAGCTAGACTGACCCGACACTATACCGAAGATATCCCGGACGTCAGCCTGTACGAGATTAGGATGGCTCTGAAACAGCTGAAAAACAACAAGGCGCCGGGTGATGACGGAATTACGGCCGAACTCCTGAAGGCGGGTGTAAAACCGGTCCTTAGGGCCCTTCAGAAGCTGTTTGATGCCGTCATACTCGAGGGCAAAACGCCACAGGCATGGTGCAGGGGTGTGGTGGTACTCTTCTTCAAGAAGGGCGACAATGCCCGGTTGAAGAACTATAGGCCCATCTCACTTTTTAGCCATGTCTACAAGTTGTTTTCAAGAGTCATCACGAATCGTCTCGCGCGCAGGTTTGACGATTTCCAGCCCCCCGAACAAGCCGGATTCCGAAAAGGCTTTAGCACCGTAGACCACATACATACGCTGCGGCAGGTTATACAGAAGACCGAAGAATATAATCTGCCTCTCTGTTTAGCGTTTGTGGACTACGAGAAAGCCTTCGATTCGATCGAGACTTGGGCTGTACTGCAGTCTCTCCAACGGTGCCAGATCGACTACCGGTATATTGAGGTGTTGAAGTGTTTGTACAAAAACGCCACCATGTCAGTCCGTCTTCAGGATCAGACCTCGAAACCAATCCTTCTCCAGCGCGGCGTGAGACAGGGAGACGTCATTTCTCCGAAACTGTTCACTGCTGCGCTGGAGGATGTCTTCAAGGTTCTGGACTGGAGGGGGCTGGGCATCAACGTTAATGGCGAGTACATTACTCACCTTCGGTTTGCCGACGACATCGTGGTCATGGCTGAGACCATGGAGAGCCTCAGTAAAATGCTCGATGACCTCAGTAGAGCTTCCGAAAGAGTGGGTCTTAAAATGAACATGGACAAAACCAAGATCATGGTGAATGCCCATGTAACACCCACTCCTATCAAGGTCGGAGACTCTACTCTCGAAGTTGTAGACGATTATGTCTACCTGGGACAAACGGTCCAGTTGGGTAGGTCCAATTTCGAGAAAGAGGTCAACCGTCGAATCCGACTCGGCTGGGCGGCGTTCGGGAAGTTGCGTGGTATCTTCTCGTCCAATTTACCGCAGTGTCTCAAGACAAAAGTCTATGACCAGTGTGTGTTGCCAGTGATCACCTATGGGACCGAGACGTGGTCGCTCACAATGGGCCTTATCAGAAAGATCAAAGTCACCCAAAGGGCAATGGAGAGGGCTATGCTCGGAATTTCCTTGCGTGATCACGTCAGGAATGATGATATCCGCAGGAGAACCAAAATTACCGACATAGCCCGAAAAATTGCCAAACTTAAGTGGCAGTGGGCAGGGCACATTGCTCGCAGAACGGATGGCCGATGGGGCCGAAAGGTTCCGGAATGGCGACCGCGAACCGGAAGACGATACGTTGGAAGGCCTCCCACTAGGTGGACTGATGACCTGGTTAAGGTTGCGGGAAGGCGCTGGATGCGAGACGCACGGGATCGGTCAATGTGGCGACGCCTGGGGGAGGCCTATGTCCAGCAGTGGACGTCTTTCGGCTGAAATGATGATGATGATGATGAAATAAATAAAATAAGAGTGGACAGAGTATGCCGCCTTGTGGAACGCCTGTTTCCAGAGCGCACCAATCAAAGAATTTCTGATCAGCACATACCGCCTGCTGGCGACCACGAAGATATGATGAAAACCAATCCCGTGCCAACGAAGAAACCCCAATTTGAGACAGAATGGCTACGAGAATGTCGTGATCATTCTGACGGTATTATACCCACAATCGAAATCAAACAAAAGAGTTGTGTTTTATAATATTAGGGTTAAAGTATGAAATTGCCGATTTGTACTGAAAAATTGCAATTAGTTTTTTTTTAATTTAACTTATTTATTTAATCAAAATAATTACCGTTATTATCTATGCATTGCTGACATCTAATAGGAAGGTCATTTATGCCTTTGCGATAGAACTCTGGTGATCTAGATTCGACAAACTGTGTGAAAGCATTTTGTACTGCTTTCTGTGAAGAAAACTTTTTATCACGTAGAAAATTGTCAAATTCACGAAAAATAATGTAGTACGTTGGAGCAAGGTCTGGCGAATACGGAAGGTGACAAATGGTTTTCAATTGCAGTTCCTGAGGCCTTAGTGCGAGTTTTTACTCACGCTCACTCGTGATACGTAAACATCATTTTGTATTGAAACTGGATAAGCGCCGTCTGGTGACAGTAAGGAGAAACCACTTTTTTTGTATACATTTTGACATAAGGGATCGTTTACGTATCACGAGTGAGCGTGATTAAAAACTCGCACTAAGGCCTCTGTAGAGTTAAAACGGTTTCTCGTGCTGTATGAGGTCTCGCGTTATCATGGAGCAATAATGGTGCAGGTCGATTCATGTGTCGGGGCTGTTTCACTACTAGTTTTGCTATCATTTTTCGGAGTTTGGCAGTATAGACATCTGCCGTTATTGCTTGACCAGATCGGATAAATCTAAAGTGAATAACACCATGCTAAGACCACCAAACAGTTACCATTACCTTTTTATTGGTAAGCTTTGCTTTAGGACACTGTTACGGCGTTTGACCTGGGGTCAGCCATTGCATTTTTCGCTTACGGTTATCGTAAAAAATCCACTTTTCATCGCATGTCACAATTTGATCCAATATTCCTTTATTTTTGTATCGATTCAACAAGGCAACACGCGTTTCTTTCTGCAGATCAGTCAAATCATAAGGCACCCATTTTTCATATTTTTTTATTTGATTGATTTGACGCAAATGCGTCAATATTATTGGTAAGGTAACGTTAAACCATGCCGCTAATTTCTGGGTAGTTTGACTCGGATCGGCTTCCACCATCTCTTTCAATTCAATGTTATTCAGTTGTTTTACGAATAAATGACTTATGACTTATGTGTGGGCGGTCTTCCACGTGGTTCGTTCTTCAAATCAAAGTTTCCATCACGAAAGCGTTTAAACAAAAATCGCATGGTGGCTTCATTAGCAGCCTCAAACGCAACACTGATATTGCGAGCTGATTCTGCCGCGTTACTTCCGCGTTGGAACTCGTATTCAAAAATTACTCGAATTTGTTATGTATCTATCTTTCTTGTCTGAGCTGAATAAAAAAAACAAATGATAGTCGATATTCGAATTTTGCACATTTTTTAAAAGAAGAACTTTAGGTACCATGTGATTAAAGTTTCACTCAAAAATCTCAAACCATGAAGGTTCTATGTCAATTCGAAGTACCTATTACAATAAAACGGCAATTTCATACTTTACCCCTATTATTAAGTTAAGATTCTCTTTCTAAAGTTCGCTGTTTTTTATACTGACCTTGGCATATATGCCATGCACTCCGCAGAGGGTATAGATGTATCCAAGCAGTTCGCTGCGGGTCTTACGTCTGCAAATAAATACTTATTTTTACACGTACTATGTCGTGGTGTCCCAATGGCTAAGAACTCGTCCCTCATTCTTGATGTCGTGGGTTCAGATCCGGGCAAGTACAGAGTCAAAGTCAAATATTTATTTGCAGATAAATATGGTTACAAAAGTTCTTACAAAGGTAGTATAATAGTAGCTTAACATATTTAATCATAGCATAATGAAATGCAATTTTTTGGTAATTATACAATTAGGTCATTTAAATTTAAACTGAAGGAATTCATTTAAAGTATAGAAAGAATTCTCTATCAACCACCTGCGCAAAGCCCTTCTGAAGCGGACCATTGGAAGTTCTTTAATATCGTTAGGAATCTTGTTATAAATCTGAATACACATAGGATAGCAACTTCGTCTATATAGCTCCGTTTTCATTCTAGGAATAATTAATCTATTAGGATATCTAGTTCTGAATTTACATTTATCGCCCAGTTTTTCAAACATCTCAGGGTGAGATTTGGTAAATTTACATATTTCCTCAATATAAATACCTGTCAATGTAAGTATTCTAAGTTTCCTAAACAGTGGTTTACAGGATGTAAGTGGGTCTACATTACAAATCGCACGTATACACCTCTTCTGCGCGATAAAAGCTCTTTCGAGATGCACCGAGTTTCCCCATACCAGTATGCCATAACGCAGTATTGAACCAACATATGCATGATGAAGGCGTTTGATAGGGTCAATAACGTTATTCTGCTTGCGAAGCTATGTGCTATCGGTTTTCCGCCTGGGCCCCTGCGGCTCCTCGCTAACTAGCTCCGTGATCGTCAGCAGTTTGTCAGACTGGGCCATTACGAATCCCAGCCCTATCATACGCGTTCCGGAGTGAGTCAAGGATTAATATTAGGACCACTCTTGTTCCTTATAATGGTTAACGACCTACCATCAGTCATCCATCACGCTAAAAGTCTACTGTATGCGGATGATTTGAAACTTTTTTGTGAAGTCAAGTCTGAAGCTGATTGTCTTGCGCTGCAGTGTGACTTAAACGCGATATTAGAATGGAGTGTTAGGAACAAAATGGAATTTAACTCTACCAAATGTTTCGTCATGAGTTTTACTCGCGCACGACTCCCTATCAATTTTGCGTACAAAATGAATCACAGCACCATTACCAGGACAAGTGGAATAAAGGATCTGAGTGTCACTTTTGACATGAGATTAAAGTTTCACGATCACATGGTATTGGTAGAAAAAGAATCATTTAGGCGATTAGGTTTCATTCTACGAAATGCAAAGGATTTTAAGAACATCAGTGCAATCAAATCTATTTTTTTTGTTTGAAAACGTATGTTCCGAAATTGGTCCCATTTTTTTTGGTGGAGATCTGATGAAGAGCTTTGGAGATATACAACAGAACTCTTCAATAAACAACGGCAAATCTCTCGGGATTGCTGCAATTGCATCATGTCTGTTTATTGTTTATACCATTTCATAACATAACATCACGCCAGTACGCTCTTAAGGGGTACGCAGATCTCTCATTTCACCGGTTAAGTTCAAGTTTCATGAAATCAATTTTGGCGAAATAGTTCCCTTGTACTAACTTGCCTATTAGGTAGGTACAACTAAAAAGTGAAAAATAAAAAACTTTTTTGCAAAAATATACTACCGACTTCCAAATACAAAACTACAAAGTGAAAAATAACTTTATTTTTTGAAGTCGGTGTCCATAACGCAAAAAATTGGTACCTACGAAAGGCACCGACTTCAAAACATAAAGTTATTTTTCACTTTGTAGTTTTGTATTTGGAAGTCGGTAGTATTGTTTTGCAAGAAAGTTTTTATTAATGTACTAGTACGCAGTAAGCTGGATTTTAGTGCATGTGTCTGGAACCCTCATGAAAAGAAATACACACTAATTTTGGAAAAGGTTCAGAAGGCTTTTCTGAGGTATCTGTATAAGCGACTATATGAATATTATCCATACTTATACCCTACTAACTTCCTCTTAGGCTGTTTAGGCTATAATTCTCTCGAGGTCAGAAGGAAAAATGATCAAATCATAAATATGTGTAAATTGTGCAAATTTGGTTTTATCTATGTTAGGTTTAAGGTTATTCTTTTACATCCAAGTTATCACTTTGCTTACGGTACTATTTATTTCCTCATTATAGTTTCCTTTATTTTAGGAATAATTACGGCCACATCGTCTGCAAAGAGTATGCAGGGATGATCAGTCATTTCTGTCAGGTCATTGATATAAATCAGAAAAAATGGGGCCCTAAAATACTACCCTGTGGAATGCCTGTGTAATTGTACCCTAATTTGGATTTAAAGGTCAATTCACCGTTTTGATTTGGTTTATCTACAGTAATTTCTACAAATTGCGATCTGTTTTCAAGGTAACTTTTTAACCATGTATTTGCCGTACCGCGTATTCCATATTTATCACATTTTTTTAGTAGTAGCTCAAGCGATACAAAGTCAAAGGCTTTTGACATGTCAAAAAATAAAACAGTTGTCCGGATTTTCTGGTCAATATTTTTAGTAACTAGGTTAATTAAATTAAATGCAGCTGTGGTTGTTGATTTCCTTTTTTGGAAACCATGCTGTTCATGTTTCAAAATTTGGAACTTATCGATAAAGTTTATTAATCGCTTAAGTATGACCTTTTCGTTAACTTTTGCTAAAATAGGCAAGATGGCTATCGGTCTGTAGTTATCAACAAGTTTTTTATTACCTTTTTTATGTATTGGTTTAATAGCTGTCATTTTCAATTTCTCAGGAAACACTCCCGTGAATAATGTTAAGTCTATTAGATGTACTAGTACCGGAGTAATAATAGGGCCGATGTATTTAAAAAAAATTGTAGGTATTTGATCATAACCTGTTGAATTTGTATCCCTGAGTGTTTTTATTACTTTTTGTATTTCGTCATTATTAGTGGGCATTAAGAACATAATAGAATTTACAGGATTAATGTCAAAATTATTAGTGTTTAAGTCAAAATCGTTGTTCGTCGAATTGATAAAATAGTCATTTACATAATTGGCAATGTCCGTGGGGTTTGTTAGTGGCCCGGTTTCAGTATCTATTTCCTTAATATTTGATTCCTGTACTTGAATATTATTGGAATTATATTTTATTAAGTCCCATGTCACCTTGCATTTATTCTTAGCCCTGGTTATGTAACTTGTATTGTTTTTTGGGCTTTATGTATACATTTTTTAAGTAATTTATTATAGTTTAAGTATTTAAATGTATTTTATAATACCTTTGGAAATCCATTTCGTGTATTTTTTCACTAGGTTGATTTTGATCTCAATTTTAGGGAAGCACAAATCAAAGAACAAGACAAGTATATCGTGAAAGTCATTAAACGCACTGTCAGCTTCCTGATTAGAAAATATTTCTGTCCATTTTAAATTTGACATACAGCTAAAGAACTTTTCTTTATTTTCTGTGCTAAAATCACGCTTATAAATTGTGCAAAAGCGTAGAGGTGGAACTTCATTCTCAATTTGTATGAATATCATCTGAGCCGTTTCATGATCTGACAGTCTTATGGTATAACCTCACATAATGCATCCTTACAGTTATTTATGATTTGGTCTAGACATGAATTTCTTCTCGTTGGTTGTTTTATATGTAGTGTCAATCCGAAATTATTTACAATCCTAGTTAATTCGTCAATGCATTTTTTATTTCTATCGGTTTTTGTACTTAAAATATCAATGTTAAGGTCACCTACTATGACTAATTGTTTTTTTGATTTATTTCGAAGGTTGCACAACATTACTTCTAAATTACGTAGGAAAACAAAAGGGTTTGAGCTTGGAGTACGATATAAGGCTATTATTATTATGTTATATTGTAAGAGTTCGATTCCACAACCTCATTCTCAGACGCATATTTTTTCACTTGTGTCAGTATTTTGTACTCAATGTGATTCAGGCAGTATATACAAACACCGCCTCGCTTTTTATTCTTTCTTGAGTACCAGTCTCCTAATTTGTAACCATTTAAGATATAGCTGGTCTCCTCACCTGCCCTAATAAAAGTCTCCGTCAAGCATACTATATCAATTATTAACCCTTCATTTAGAAACGAGTCAATCGGAATTTCTAAATGTTCTTTTTTACTTCTTAAGCCTGCAATATTTTGATGAAGAACATTTAATAAGTGGCAATTAGTTCCATCAATGGAATTTACGCATTTAGCCTCACATAACAACATACCTCATTATCATACAGTTTTTTTAATGGTGGATCACAGAGCGTTTTAGTTTTAGGTGAACCATTACTAGTATTTGCGAAAAAAGTATTATTTGGGGTGCTTTTATAGTTATATGATCTTGTTGGTTAGCTTTGTGTCTTGGTTTGTAGTAAAATATGTGGACAAATCGGAGCATCTCGACTGAGCAGTTGGTTTTTTGTTGAAGTTTAGATATTGATTTTTATTATCAATTGTGTCGATCAGAACGTTCAGTTTATGACAAGTATTGCTATGAGTACGTAGGAAGTAACAATTTTCTGTATTATTAAATATTAATTCAAAATTATTATTCAGTAACTTTTCATTTAGATATTTACTTTCCAATACACTTAACACAATAATTGGACAGCTATTATATTTTTTATAAACATATATAATTCATTTAGCAAAGTAGTAGGGTTATAGTCAATTTCTCCTACGCAAATGATAATTTTATCACAAGGCTAACATGTCAACTCCGTGTTTAACAGTTGCTTAGCGATTGCATAGTATTTTAACATTCCTTCTGTGCAGTATCTTTCGTATTAGCTATTAGATCTCAAGTCAAGCAGCCGTGTAGTTAAACCCGTAATTTGCTAGGTTCCAAGGACATGTATTTTCCTCTTCAGATCATTATTTTTGTTTCCATGATAAGAAGTATCAGTTATAATAGCTTTTTTCTTACTATGCTGCTTGGTAGTCTCGGTACATTCCGTGTTTATCTTCTTGAATTTTGGTTGTTCCTCCGTATTTAGTGTAGCAGTACCAGTGGATAAGTTGGCTTTTTGAATCTCAACTCTCATTCCAGGTTCATGTTGCAGTTTGGTGTTTAAAGTCTTTGATTCGTTTAAGATTCTAGTTTTTCGCTTTGGAGTATTAATTTTTGGTGAAAATATTTTAGTTGAACTATTAATTTTGGTTTTCTCGAATCTGTAGTATTTTCTCTAAATCAATTTTTTCTAGATTTAAGTTTTCAATTTCCTTATGCGCACTCTCTAGCTTTTCCTTTAAATCTCTGACTGTTTCCTGTAAATCAGTAATTTCTTGGCAATTCCATGTAGATAAGTCGGGTAAACTTCTTCCCAGGGCATGAGAGTCGGTGTATAAGAAAGAATTATCTTCAAAACTTTTTGTCGAGGCATTTAAATTAGTAGTTCTTCTTCTAAATGTTATATTATCATTCATGTTTTCCATGATAATAGGTAGTGTTAGCGCCCTCTTGTGTTAACTTGCAAAATTATTAAATTTATTGGTTAACTTAATTTCTGTTCAACAGTTCTACTTAGCGGTGATTTTTGTATTTTTATACTATTCTTCTTTTTAATATCTTGCAATAATTTAATTATTTTGTCATATAAATTGTAAGCAGCAAATCTCAAATATCACAAAAGTGAAACGTTGAACGCTGGATTCGAACTCGAGACACCTTGGTTAAGAGCGTATCGTCGAAACCATTCAGTCAACTCGTCATTACGATACGAGTTGAAATAGGCGTTGTGAATGAACAATGTTTCTAAGTGATAAAAATATTCTCGTTAAGTACGTTTATGATTTTTTTCGCTACCGTCACCGTTTTTATTATAAACACAATCAAAACATTTTAAAACACTTTGCTTTAATAATAGTTCATTGTTCCACTTAGATTTGATGTTATTTGTTGCACTGCACTAGTTGTTTTATTGTTTAAAGTCAAACAAAGATAGTTTTAAAAGTTAACTGTCTTTGCACTGTATTTTGAAAACAGTAATTTGAGCACTGTACTTGCTTATAACGCCAAGGTAACACTAGAACTTCGTTAGAATGCAATTTTATTTCTATTTCACTATTTATTTTTTGTTTAGCTTTATTTTAACTATTTTTAGTAATTGAAATACGCGGAGCTGTTGTAAAGCGTAGCCGTTGTAGCCACTAGCGCCATCTCTCCCTGTCTCACTCACACAGGTGCGTTATTCCAATTATTTGATAATTAGACTTGCCAAATGAATAATTCCTCACGTTGGTTTTTCTTTCGATGGTTTATGGTACTAAACTTGGTACGTAATGAGCTAGTCGAGTGCCAAGTTTTATCCAAATCCGTTGATTCCACCTTAGGTATCGTGATTTACTTTCAATATTGCACCTAATACTATTTGTCTCTGCATCACCCAAATGTCGACTGGTAGAAAATGCCTAAGGCACTAATTTCGCCTTTGTACGTTTGTGTGCATGAAGTAGTAAATAAATAAGTATATATTCAAACGGCTTTCTCTTTAATAATATATTTTAAACAATGTGATCTTCACATGCGGTAGAAACCCTTGAAAATAGTATAAGAAACTCAGAATAATGTATTCTATCTCATTCCCTCAATGTTTGAATATCGCTTTTTCGTTGAGTTAGAAATGTGTATTTTCTTTAAGGTAACACTAGTCGATCATTCTTCCATACAAACGTAGTCCGGCAATTTCTACACTGTTTGACGATGTACGTTTAAAATAAAAAAGATATCAATTTGTCTCATCATTATGGCAAAAAAAAGAAAAAAAGATTGCAAGTTTGTAGCGAAATAGCTGATGATTTACATCATTGCTAAAAACTTGCAAAAGTGGTAATTCGTACGCGAAATAGCGACTTACTGCTCATCACAGCATCTATCTCTTTCGCACGTGTTGTCGGATGAGATAGCATGCATTTAACCCCGCGCACAAAATAGTTCGTGCAGTCGACTATGGCAACCTTAAGTTTGCCATGTCATTACTTTCCAGAATTTGATCCTTATTAGCAAGATTATCAAATGGTGTACAGAGCATGTTACACAGCATGTGTATGCAGCATGCTTTTTTTTCAAAATCAACGGGTTCGATTCCGGGCTAGGAATATAGATTTAAAAAAACCAATGATGCTGTTTTAGATTACATCAAAATCGGTCTCGTGACTCGTTTGAGTATCATCCGCTATTTCTCATAGTTTCGGATTTGGCCATCCACGCCCACTTAAAATTTTACTCTGTATAAAGTAGAGATTGCTTTTTTATTATTGGTAGGCTCGCGCTTGACCACTATCTCACCTGAAAGAAAAGCGATGATGTGGTAGACGATGAAGCACGCTTGCCTAGAAGTAACCTATTCACTCTTGACTTAAAGACTCCCTGGTTTTAGCTATCAGGAAACACAGACTCCGGCAGAGTATGCCACTTTAGCGGTACGCATAATAAAAGTATTCTCAAAACGTTTGGTGCGTATAGGTGGGATGACCATCATTTACCGATGACGCATCGCCGATGATGGAACGGGCTAGTAGGAATTAGATCATGCAATTCCATCGCACACTCCCCGAAATGTAACCGATAAAAAAACTACAGACTTGCAATTCGGCGCCGGTATATTTACTTACCTTTACTGTTCACCACACTGACAAGAAAAAATACAAGAAAACTGGAAATTATTTTCATCGTGGAAGAGTTACTAGAGGAGCAACCTACAAAGAACGAAAATGAGAAGCAAATAGGATTTTGTTACTTCAATTACACATTATTTTTATAAATGTACGCCTGATTAGACATACAAGGATTTGCAAATTGAGAAATTAAAATATACCTACTTACTATTTGGTCGACGATAATTAGTAAGTGGTATCAATAATTGCTTACTTGTTACGATTTAAGAAATACTTTGTCATTAAATTTGACTGATTAAAAAGCAGCGGTGGGTGCAAGAGAGCAGTGGTGGCACAGTGGTTACGGTCCCGACTTACGAGTTGTAGGTCGTGGGTTCGAAGCCAAGCTCGTGCTTTACTTTGTGTGATATATTTCATCACCACTACTCTCAAAACGGAGAAGGAAAATATCGTGATGAAACCGGCATGTATTAGAACCAAAAATTCAAACACATGCATTAGAAGCTGGTCTTACTAATATTATAAATGTGAAAGTTTGGATAGATGTGTGGATGTATGTTCGTTACTCAATCACGCTAGAATGGCTGAACGGATTTGGATGAAATATGGCACAGAAAAAGAATAGGTATATCATCCCAGTATAATGTACCCTTAGGATAAGAAAACACTTTTCACGCGGGCGAAGCATCTGGCAGAAGCTAGTTAAATAATAAATAAGGGCACGGGAGCCACTTCTGTGGATAAATTGTAAGGCAGGGGTGGTTGTTTTTGTCGGTAAGCACCTAGGTGAGTCCGACACAGCAGAGCTGGCTTGACCGTCCAAGTGGATTCCGCACAACAGACAAATAAAAATGTGTGGCAGTGACGCGGCAGTCGTCATATGAGCAACACATGTGTTAAAGCATTGTATCTATGGTTAAAGCTGTATAATTACAAGCGCACGCACACATGGCGCCGCACGCACAGATGAGTTGAACTACTATACCTTTTAAATGCTTTAATTGAAATAAATGTTATTGAGTTTGAGTTTGATAGTGTGTTGGTTGTACAGGTGGATTACTCTTGAGGCCGTGATAGCCACATCACCATTATCATCTAATCTCAGGTTAAGGTTTGCCCAATACTTAGAAGATACTTTTCAACTCAATGAAAGTTTCATAGAAATATCAGAGAGTGAAAACCAAAGAACTCGTCTTGTAACTCCTAAAGAAGTTGTGAGAGAAATTCAAAACAACATAAGCACGAAGCAATCCCCGGGTTATGACCTCATAACAGGAGAAATTCGCTCCTTTTATGCGAAACATGTATCTGAGCCATGAAAAGTTGCTGGAAACATTATGATTGCGAAGCCTGGGAAACCACCCCATGAAGCATCATCTTGTAGATCTATTAAATCATGCTGTGCAGTCGGAGGATAACATTCGCGTGCTGGCTGACCAAAACCGGATGTATCCTCCGATTGCACAGCATGACTTCCTTCTGTTTACGACATTTTAGTTCGCTTCTTAAGCAGTCGGGTTTTTAGACCTTTTATTTATTTATTTTATTTATAACTTTTTATACAAAACTGTTATTTATTTTTGAAATCACCTGAACCTGAACCAAGATAAAAATATTGGGCCACCACAATTTGGCGCCCAAAAGCCGATATTTTTCTATTTTCCAAATTTAACCAGTGACACTCGCGAGGTTAAGACGAATTGATTGACGTAAAAATCATCAAAATCGGCCAACACATTTAGTCTCTAGAACGCCACAAAAGAACAAACATACATACATAGACTGATAAATACATTACCCTCCTTCGGCAGTCGGGTAAAAAGACCTTATTGCGAACCATCTATTTGGCTTCAGGGAAAAACATTCTACTATAGTCCAGGTATCATCATCATCATATCAGACATCCACTGATGGACATAGGCCTCCCCCACGCGTCGCCACATTAACCGGTCCCATGCGTTTCGCTACCAGCGGATTCCCACAACCTTCCCCAGATCATCGGTCCACCTGGTGGGAGGCCTTCCAACGCAACGTCTTCCGGTTTGCGGTCGCCACTCCAGAACCTTTCTGCACCATCGGCCATCCATTCTGCGAGCAATGTGCCCTGCCTACTGCCACTTAAGTTTGGCAACTCTTAGGGCTATGTCGGTAACCCTGGTTCTCTTACGGATCTCTACATTTCTGATTCGATCTCGCAAGGAAACGCCGAGCATAGCCCTCTCCATTAGTCTTTGAGTGACTGTAAGCTTTCTAATGAGGCCCATTGTAAGCGACCACGTCTCACAGCCATATGTCATCACTGGCAACACACACTGGTCATAGACTTTCGGCTTGAGACACTGGCAAGTTGGAAGAGAAGATACCGCGCAACTGCCCGAACGCTGCCCAGCCGAGTCGGATTCGACGGTTGATCACCTTCTCGAAGTTGGCCCTAACCAACTGGATTGTTTGTCCCAGGTAGACATAGTCGCCTACAATTTCGAGTGTAGAGTCTCCGATCTTAATATGAGTTGGTGTTACATGGTCAGTCACCATAAACTTGGTTTGGACCAGGTATACAAAATAACAAACATCATCGAAAAAATGATCGAAAACAAGCAGGTCAGTGAAACCGTATTTCTAGATGTCGCACAAGCTCTTGTCAAGTTTGGCTTGAGGGTCTGCTAAACAAACTCAGATACATGCTCCCCGAAATTTCAGACATACTAGAGCCATATATATCCAACGGAATGTTCAGGATAAGGCAAGAGGATGCATATTCTGAACTAAAAACTATTAAGGCCGGAGTGCCACAAGGAAGTGTGTTAGGCCCAATCCTGTACTTGGTATATACATGTGACATCCCAGAGAAAACAACACCTATAACAGCGACCTTTGCCGATGATACTGCTATTATGGCTACTGGTTCCAGCCACAAAGAAGCAGTAGAAAAAGTTCAACTAGCTGTGAACAAAGTTTACGACTGGACACAAAAGTGGAAGATCAAACTTAATGAGACAGAATCGATTCACATTGACTTCAATAATACACACTGCGATTACCACCCAGTCTATATAAACGGCATGCAAGTGTCTAAATCGAATAAAGCCAATTACCTTGGTATAACTCTTGACGCCAAGATGCGTTGGCAATCACCCTTCAAAAGATAAAAAAAGATAAGAGCGGTACTCGACATAGAGTACAAAATATGGATTGGTTATTCGGTAGGAAATCCTGTCTATCACTCTATATATCTAAAAACATAATAACAATTAAAAAGATTGAAAACTGTAACCGGAATAGGATTTTTATTTAGCCTGTGTTACCTGGGCCATACAACGAATCCATTGACCACTTATTCTTCAAAAGCTAATGGAATAATTTAGGTGCTACGAAGGAACATACGTAAATACATACATACCTGCAAAGATTGTTAAAATATTAACGCTTCCTTTAGGCTTCGCCGTGGGCGCGTAAAAATGTAAATGATCGCTCTCTGTACTTGCAAGATGTATTAGAAAAACTATTATCGAGGGCCTTTATCAATGCAATATAGAACCCAAAACAATGATAGTTAGAATTTTGTATGTTTATCTATTTGTATGTGTGTTTGTGCACGCTAATCTTGGATGCGGTTTTCACTACTGTCTTGTGGTTAACTTCACTTAATAGTGTTTGTTTTAACTCAAACAGAAAAAAAAAATAGTTCAGGTTCATAAATAAAATAAAGAATTATGTAATTTAAAAAAATCACGTCGTACATTTATTCGATGAAAATGCTTTAAAATAACTATTCAGAACATTGGCAACCGTGAACCGGCAGTCGTTGCGTTGGAAGGCCTCCTTCTAGGTGGAGCGGCGACGTGGTCAAGGCTCCGGGAGTCCGGTGGATGCGAGACACACAGAACCGATCAGTGTGGCAACGATTGCAGCAGTGGACGTCTTTTGGCTGAAATGATAATGATGATGAACTGCTCTATATTATAGTCTAAAAACGATGATGATTGATTAAAAGTTTATATGAACAAAACACAATTAAAAAAGAACGGACGGTTTCAGAGATTTAGAAAGTACCAATATAGGTTGAGTTCAGATCTATATAAACAATCACAGCTTAGGCTGAAATCACGTCGCATTCAAATTTGTTGGGAAAATCGAAGTAGTAGTCACTTTCTCTAGTGTCTAGTCGTCCGATAAACGGATGAATAAAATAACCTAGTCGTCCGCTAAACGGACAAATATAACCATGGTACTTAGCCTCAAAATGTGGTAATGAACTATTTATTGTTTACCGGTACCGAAACAAAACGTAAGTACTTATCTCTAAACAAGCCAAATGTCGAGCATCAGTATCTCATGAAATGTCAAGTTTGCTGATATCCGTTGAGAGATTAAGCCACAGGGCCGTATTTGAATACAAAACATCGATATTGTATTCCTCGGTGCTTTGGGGTCGGTTTCCAGTCTAATTGGATGGAGGTGAGAACCAGTATTTTACATGAATCGACAGCCTATCTGACCTCCACAGACCACAAACCAGTAACTGGGTAACATAATCCACTTTGACAAGACAAGACTGTTAAATACCTACAAATGACATATGGACAACGGCTTAACGTGCTTTCCGAGGAACGGAGGGATCTCGGTATGATATGGTGATCACCCATCCACGGACTGACCTCGACAAGCGTTGCTTAAGGGCAGGTACCCTGACTTTTACATCACTTTGATTCAATAATAAACAAACAAATAGTGAATATTTAAAAGCGTAAAATATATATTATATTTTACTAAATGTACTTTTCATTTCTGAGATTCAAAACATGGTATCGAAAACTTCGCTCGATCAAAAAAAAATTGAAAGGTATCGTAGGTAAATTTTAACAAAATCAATGGATTAGGGTAGTTTTTTTACAGACTTCAAAGAGGACCGAAATAATTGTTTGGCTTTTTAGTAAAAATAAAAATAATAATTGCGAATATTAGTCAAAACAAAAATTAAAAATGGCGCCGACAGAAATTTTTGTCAAGGGTGTCATTTTCATGGTTTTTGGTGTCGCTAAATGCTAATATGGGATAAAAATTAAAATACAAGATGGCGCCGACCGAAATTTGATAGCCATGGGATAGACGAGAAAAAACGATATCCCCACTTTACGAGTACAGGAGGTAAACTAAAAATAATATTTTTCATGCTTTTATTTTACTACTTAAGGGCCTACATACGCTTTAGTGCCGTAAAACGGTAACTTTCTAAAGCATACTCCTCAGTAACAGCTAGGTTAAAAGGTTTGAAAAAAAAAATATATTTATTATTGATTCATGTACATAATTTTGATTACAAGGTTTTTTCGTGTAACTAATAGTTTTGCTTTAAAAAAAATATTAACAACACGATATTTTTCGCAACTTTTGGAAACTCCTCCAAAACGACTTGGATGTTTAAAAATATTTTATACAGAAAAATTGATGACTAGAATTACTTCATACCTAACATAGCATATGTAAATCAAATAATATTTTGCAAACAAAACTGTTCAAAAGGAGGTTCAATTTTGATATTTTGGCACCGAGCGGGCGCACGGCCAGTACTGCGTTACATTGGGGCGTATATATCACCTTAAACGGCGTGATTAATATGTATATTATAGCTTTCTAGTACTAAGAGTCTCTGAGCTAAGCTGCGGACGGACTGACAGACGAGCATGGCGAAACTATAAGGGTTCCTTGTTGACTGCGGAAAACTGACTAATAAAATTACACTAAAAAGATGCCGACGAATTGAGAACCTCCTCCTTTTTTGTAATCGATTAATAAACGAACCAAAAGGACTAAGTATCTTAGCAGATGTCGCGGGCAGTAGATTTTGTCTATCCCTATCGAAAATAGGCGTGTTTTATATATATGTATGAATATAAGTTGGCCTGGATACAGCCCTGCTCTATAAACAATAGCCAAATATGTACGCAACGATATAATATCAACTACAATCAGCACAGGTATTGTTTCAAAGAGAGAGACTCCTCTAAATAAAATGAAATTATTTTATTTTATTTTCGTTGTGCTCGCGGCTTTCGCCCTGTGTGAAGCTAGGGGTAAGTTTTTTGTTAATTTTGTTTCATCGTAGTGAAAGAAACGTAGTCACAAAAATCCTATTCGTGCAAAGAAAGTTCTTCGTGCGATTTGAATAGATACAACGGCCCAACAACAACCATCGGGAAGTTGTTTACTGGACAAACACCCTTCTGGTTCGAGGATCCTTTGTTTCCTTTAGAGCTGGCGGGACTTTTCATCCTATTCCGCATATCTATAAAGAATAGGTATATTTTATGGGTAGAAAAATGATAATTCTATTTAGTCCGTTAGTGAGATTATCAATCTTCTAATTAATATTGGACACGTATTTTTTGCTTTATCAAATAAGTAAAAATTGAGAGTTACAGAGGATCAAAGTTCAGGAGTTTGTACAGTAAAAGTGTAGCACGGTGTGACGTCACACGATATTTCAACGCACTGTATCGTCGTTATTTTTAGGGTTCTGTACCCAAAGGGTAAAAACGGGACCCTATTACTAAGACTCCGCGGTCCGTCTGTCTGTCTGTCTGTCTCTCTGTTTGTCACCAGGCTGTATCTCAAGAACCGTGATAGCTAGAGAGTTGAAATTTTCACAGATGGTGTATTTCTGTTGCCGCTATAACAACAAATACTAAAAACAGAATAAAATAAATATTTAAGGGGGGCTCCCATACAAAATACGTGATTTTTATGGCGTTATTTGCTATAATGGTACGGAACCCTTCGTGCGCGAGTCCGACTCGCACTTGGCCGGTTTTTTTTGTTAACGTGATAAAAGAAAAATACGTGTCCAGTATTTTTAGGTATTCGAACTGACGGACTAAATAGTATTTTTTATCATCTACGCTATTAGGTATTCAGCTAGAATCTGCTTCACCGTTACTCTATTATGATACAGTATGTAGACTTAGTCAGCTATTTTCTTGCGATACCGTTAGTATTTGATTACGACGCAGCCAAAATAATTATGTATGTCGAAAAATACTTCATCTGTTCGTTAAATAACCTAACCCTCTTAACTCACTAAATCGCGTCAATCAGTTTTCGTTGGGGTTGGTAAAACTTTAGCCGAGGACATAGTCAATAACTGTGGTTTTGCGAATGCTACTTCTGTCATACATTCTCGGGTTGCTTCGTTCGTGCTGCTTGAAACAGATCCCCAGGAGGTGGATGGCATACTTATGGGACTGGATTCCGGCAGCTCACCTGGGTGGGACTTTATACCAACAAAGTTCCTCAAGTTATCCAGAGACCTAGTTGTTCCATTAATAAGTCGGCTAGCTAATATATGCTTCAAGCTGGGAATATTTCCTTCCGCTTTTAAACGATCTGTGGTAACTCCTGTGTTCAAGGATGGGGATGCGAACGACGTCAATAACTACAGACCTATTTCTGTGCTACCCTGCATCTCAAAAATTCTCGAAAAACTACTGAATATACGACTGGTTACCTATTTAAATAAAAATAACATCTTGTCTGACTCCCAATACGGTTTTAGGAAGGGACGTTCTACACAGGATGCTGTGTTGGCATTGACAAATGAGATTGTAGGTAGTGTAGATAAAGGAGATAAATGTCTTACAGTGTTTCTAGATCTAAAAAAAGCATTTGACACAGTTTCGGTCTCCATCCTTCTACGCAAGCTTGAAGCTGTCGGTATTAGAGGTGCCACTCTTTCCATTTTTGAAAGCTATCTTCGAGATCGAAAACAGTAGATCAAAATAAATAACCTTGAAAGCGACGAGGAATATGTGGTTTATGGTGTGCCGCAGGGGAGTGTGCTCGGCCCGACGCTTTTTCTGTTATACATAAATGACCTATGTAACATTCTGATCAGTGGCGAACGGGTTATCTCCTATGCTGACGATACCGCTATAATTTTTACCGGGGTATCATGGGCCGCCGTACATGCTACCGCAGAACTTGGTCTTGCAGAAGTGGCTAACTGGCTAAATGCTAACTTATTGACTCTCAATATCTCAAAAATAAACTTTATTTGTTTCACCCCGAGTCAGAGGAGTCAGCCAGGCACTGATTTTCGGATCAGGATACATGGGTGTGCGAATTCGCGAAACAGTATTTGCAACTGTAAGGATATCCAACAAGTCCGATCAACTAAATACTTGGGATTATTAGTTGACCAAAGCCTGTCCTGGCACTCCCATATTGAAGTGATTATGACTAGAATTAGAAAGCTTATTTGAGTTTTCAAAGGTCTGCGCTACGTTATGACATCGCAGCAAGTATACATGGCCCTTGCACAGTCTGTCATTTCGTATTGCATTGCTGTATGGGGAGGTGCCAATAAGGTGAAATTTTTGGACTTAGAGAGATCCCAAAGATCACTACTTAAGGTGATGTATTTCAAACCTTACAGATATTCCACTGAAAACCTTTACAGGATCAGTGGAATACTGTCAGTAAGGAAATTATACGTCTTAAACATAACCCTAAACCTACATAAATCGCTGTCCTTCAAATGAATAAATTTAAATAAAAGACGCAAAGGTATTGTGGCTCCCTCCCAAATGGTCCATACAATTTTTGCCAGACGTCAATACGACAAACAATCAGCCTATATATATAATAAACTAAACGACATACTAAATATCTTCCCTATGCTTTTTCATAACAGTAAAAAAACCCTGATGGATTGGCTAAAACCTCTTTCGTATGAGGAAGTAGAATCCATCTTAGTTAGATTAAATTAGACAAATTGATTGCTCACATTAATTTACTCACATCCATCTCATACACTCTACACACACACACTCACGCAAACACTCATATACCCTCTACAGTTACATACACGCACACATACTCACGCTCACTCAGTCTATAAGCTGACATTTCATGTATTCATAAAAATTGTATTCATTCATTTATTTATTTTAATTTTGATTATTGCTATTATTATTTCTTGCATTTTTATTTAATTTAATTTAAATTAACTTTAATTTTACTGTCTAATTTTATGGTCTCAACATTATATAATAGACACTACGGGAAGTAGCGAGATAGCTCCAACACAAGTATAATTTATAACTTACTGGGGCTACCTTCAACTATGTAATACTGTATAATGTACGAGTTACAATAAAAACATTTTGAATTGATTTTGATAATATCAAATAAATTTGCTGTCTGCCTCTGTTTGCTTCTGCGCTTACTTCTAAACCACGCAACGGATTTTGATACAGTTTTCAATAATAGAAAGAGCGATAAACGAGGAAAGTTTGTACCTATATAATATTGTCCCGTGCGATCTAAAGGATATACTGATCTATGAGCAAATTTATCTGGATGAACTGAGAGAAGATTGCGGGCAGGCGCTGCATGCGAGACGCACGGGATCGGTTAATGTGGCGACGCCTGGGGAAGGCCAATGTCCAGCAGTTGACGTCTTTCGGCTGAAATGATGATGATGATGATGAACAAGAGAAATATCTTATCATTACAAAGGACCAGTAGTTTATTTTACTTGCCGCCAGTTGTTGCACTGTAATGACTGTAATATACAGGTTTTGTAACAAAAACTGGTTTAAGAATCGAGTGCGTCAACCAAATGGCCAAATTTCATTCATCATCATCAATTCAGCCGAAAGACTTCCACTGCTGAATATAGACCACCCCAAGTGTCGCTACATTGACCGATGCGTGCGTTCACACAACTCTCACCAGGTCATCGGTCCACCTAATGGGAGGCCTTCCAACGCAACATCTTCCGATTCACGGTCAACACTCCAGAAATTTTTGTCTCCTTCGACCATCCGTTTTGTGAGCAACGAGCCTTCACTGCCATTAATTTTGTCAATTCTTCGGGCTATGTCAGTTACCCTGCTCCTCTTGCGGGTGTATTAATTTCTGATTCGATCACGCAAAGAAACTCCGAGCTTACTCCATTGCCCTTTGGGTGACAGTTTCATACATATAATTCTTTTTTCAGACGCTAAATGCCTGTTACCTACGGATGGAGGGATGTGCTATGGACACGTGAAGATGTATGTTCTTTTGTAATATTATCTATGTTATTAACTGACTGCTCAAAAAGGAGGAGGTTCTCAATTCGGATTTTTTTATGTATGTTCAAGCATAACTCCGTTATGTTTAGACGGATATGCAATTTTTTTTTTTGTTTAAAGTATATACTTTCGAGGTAGTTCCATTATCACCAAGTTAGAATCTGTGTTCCATTATCATCAACTAGCATGTGCATTCACGGTACAAGACATAAATTCAAACCAATAGCCAAATTATTCGGCTTCGACGATGGAGCGGCCCTACCTAGACATTGATGTGGATGTGGCCGACGACCCAAGAAGATGTCGATGGCAAAATTTCGCGATGAATAAATGAGCTTGTTTTATAAAATAATTATTCATTAATTTGACTGTAATGTGACTGTAGTTATATATTATTTTGTATTGCAATTTCTTAGTATTTATAAATAAAACTATTTGAGAGTTAGAATCTGTTGGTTGGATGCCTTGGAAACGAGGGAGCTCCTCAAATATTATGGGCGATGTTTAGGGTTCCGTATCCGTTCTAAGACTCCACGATCCGTCTGTCTGTCTATCTGTCCGTCTGTCACCAGGCTGTATCTCATGAACCGTGATATCTAGACAGTTGAAATTTTAACAGATTATGTATTTCAGATGCCGATATAACAACAAATACTAAAAACAGAATAAAATAATTATTTAAGTGGGGCTCCCATACAACAAACGTCGTTTTTTTGCGATAATGGTACGGAACCCTTCGTGCGCGAGTCCGACTCGCACTTGGCCGGTTTTTTGTATGTTCAATAACATGGCAAGCATTTGCACTCAGAAAGTATAATTTAGTGAAGTGGAACTGATGAAGAAGACCACAGATGGGCAATGGAATTTCTTAATTAGCATATTTATAAGTTATCTCGAATAGTTAAAAGATTATGATGAAGCAAATACTTACAAATAAATGATACCTACTGATGAAAAGGGTTCAATGTAGGGATAGGTAACGATCACACTGATCTGATGTTGAAGCCGGAAGATAAGTACTGGAACGCCGAAATTAAACAATGTATCCTGGTCATGACTTGTGTTTGATGTAATCGTCTCATACTTTGGCTATAATTGATTTTTATGTTAATTGGAGGTATCAACAAACCCAAAAAAGAGATAAATTAATTTAAAAATAAAAAAAAACCCGATTGTTTAAGAAACGAACTAAAAAGATGTAAACAAGAAGAAAATCTTGCTGTGCAGTCGATTCTCGAAACGATTTACTTGTTTACAGTTGGTTACGTGTTTTTAGTTCGCTTCTTAAGAAGTCGGGATTTTTGATTTCTTGAATTAACTTTTTTATTTATAACTTTTTAACTAACCTTTTTTTTCGTATTAGGTACTTTTAAACATATTAGTGTTATATACATTTGAAATTTGATACTTTTTTTTCACAACTGGTCGTGCTAGTTAGTGTGTGGGTAAAATCTTGCAATTGAATTTTTAAACAGTTACCCCAACCTATTGAGCTGAAATCTAGCAAATGTTGGGTCATCCATTAATCACATGATATGTTTTAGCAATGTTTACCTCCACCCTCCCCCTGGTGATGCGTGGTGAGGCTGCCCTCTACCCAAAATCACGTGTATTTTTTTGGGTACAAAGTATCTTGAAGATCTTGAGTTTTTTTTTTTTTAATTGGCCTTTTGGTTGAGAAATGTGATACCTCACTACACTCCTCCTCTCTCGTCACTACACTCCTCCTCTCTCGTGATATTTCGTGATCTTTTTCGAGCCCCCTCTCCCCCTTTCGAGCCTCACGTGATTTAAAGACGATCTTATACGTCATTCGACATTGGAAGGCAATGCCCGGTAAGCTAAAAGCTTGTATAAAAAAAATACTTTCATGGCATTTTTGTTTTTCAGGTACACATTCAATAATTTAGCTAAAAGGTGTGAGACTTTCGTCTATGGAGGTTGCATGGGCAACGACAACCGTTTCTCTACCTTAGAAGACTGTCAGACAGCTTGTTCAGACAAGGCATGATTACTTGATAAATAATTAAAGTTCTTCATTTTATAATGCAGTTTTAATTTGCACGTTAGTTTGGTGACAATATTACGCTAAACTCTAGCAGGCTTATCAAGCTTGCTCTAGCAACAGGAAGTTACAAAGATATGAGTGATAACATTTACGAGAACGCCAAGCTGGTCTTTTATATTAGCCTTGTATGTATGTAGGAGTATCTATGTAACGGAATCTTTGAACGTGATTTTCACCCCCTTCAAAACAGCTACCCCGAGCAAAACGCCGCGCTAGCCGTTTTTCGTGCAGTTTTTAGGAGCTATCTACTACTCGTTATTTAAAATGAAATATCAACTAATAAAAATACAAAATTGTAGAATTCTTTTTTTTTTAATGTAGTATATTATATGTTTCACTAATCTCCTTCCAACAAAACCATAAAAATGAGAAATAATTATTGATAGCATGCATCTCCTCGTAAAGTGTTCATTAATAATTTGTTGTACTAACACTAATGGATAGACAATTTGATAACGAACAGTTTTGCTAGATTTATTTTTTTCAAAAGACCAATTTTCGATTTTATAAAGAAGTTATTCTAAAATCTGGGCGTATTCACTACTGTAATTCATGCGCCACGAGTGCTGTTAGGCCAATAGGAATGCTCAAATCTCATGCTGATTTTTTGGTTAGGGTACGGCCTTAATTTGAAACTTTGCTCACTTATCAAGGACCGATGACAATGCAATAATTTATACAGTTTGTCCCAATATCCTTACAGGGTCTGCCGGATTAGCGATTTTTATATCCGATACCCGGTAGTGTATTTGTGCCAAGTACCAAGGCACGTGCAAAGGCATGTGCACGGCTTAATATTTAGTTATACCCGAAGACACGGTAGTGACTTGCGTCAAGTCCACGTATTAAATCAATGTTCCGGAGAAGGAGAATGAGATACGGCTATCAAATCCAGGGAAGAAAGTAGGCTCGCTAATTATCCAGTCCCATCGCAGGGAGGTAGTAAAAAACACGCTATAATGGTAAATTGAACTGAAAAGTAAATAATAGTTTCAAAAAACACTCATTAATAGAAAACCATTAAAAAGTAGAAAACAATTGTCAATAAATTTAAATTAAGAAAAGTGTAATAAAAAAAAAATGTAAAAAAGCTTGGGGTGTTGATGTCAATTGTTATAATATTTTATTTACAGATATTGGTAAAAGGGGTCCGTGCCCACTCGACATGATTAGACTCGACCCGAAGAATAATATCTGCTTTTTTCTGTTTTAATAGGCGTAAACACGTCGATGTATAGTCAGGCAAAAAAGTGTTGATTTATCGCTTGCACCACAAATAATGTAAAATTTTAATAATGTTTGGATAAATCAATCAATAATTAAACAAGTAAGTACTTATCCTTTTTTAGTAAAGTATACGCTTTGTACTTTGTAGTGTAAATCACAGATTAGTTTTAATTATCATTTCAATCTTATAGGTAATGGCAAAAATGGTGGTGTTTATTGGATCAGTTTTTATCCGTGATTATAATTATTAGGTTAACAAGCAGGTACTAACTTCTAAAATATGAAAAGGTAAGAACCAGAAAACCGGCTAAAATGAGGTAGAGGATATCTTTATAAAGCTACATTTTTGAAATGAAATCACTGACTTCCAGGATAAATTAAGTATCATTACCAAATATTAAATATTCGATGTATAGTAAATTAGTAAAAATTTGAGATTATCGACACGAAAAGAAGAAGAAGTAAATTAATAAGTAATTTTGAATTAAATATCACTTTACCTGACTGTACAAATAGCACTGAATTGGTAGTTAAACATCTGGTATTATTCTTCAGGTTGATTCTAATTGGGTCGAGTGGGCACGGACCCGGTAAAAGTAGAGTCATTTTGAAAATGTCTTAAAAAGCACCCCACGCTTCGGGCTCCAGCAATCGGGTTGGAGCCAGGTTGATTGCCAATTCATATACATAGATAGGTAGGTTTAAGCCTAAATATCGGGTTAAAACTGCTATGGGTTATTTGACTGGTTGCATGCCCATTGCACGCTAACTGAGCTCTAGTTTCGGCCAGGGTATTCCATCAAAAGGCTTTAAATATTTTCAGGTGAAAATATGCCCCACAATGACAGAGGAAAGACGTGTTTGTTAAGGTTTGAGGGAGGCCTTTGCCCAGTGGGACATAACAGGACTGAGTCGTAGCAAAGAGATAAGACTTAGGAGTTTTCATACTACGGGGAGGCTACGCGGCCTTCGAAATATCTTTTATGCTATACATTATGTACGACACGGAGACGGGTCACACTTTCATGCCTATTGTAAACAGCGCCATCTATGCATCTTCAAGGCAATCACATGCATCAGTATTATTTTGTGCCTCTAATAGTTTAACATTCTTTAGATAGGTGTCGTTGTGCGTTTTTATTTCATTTGGGCAGGAAATATTACTAAAATAAAGGAAATTGCTAAACAACAGCCTGTCTGCATTTGTCCCTCTGCATTGCTTCTCTTTGTAACCGACTTCAAAAAGGAGAAGGTTCTCAATACGACTGGATTTTTTTATGTATGTTACTTCAAAACTCTTTACTAGGTGAACTGATTTTAATGATTCTTTTTTTATTTGAAAACTGGTGCTGAGATCTGATGACGAACTTTAGAGATATACCACAGAATTTTTCAATAAACAACGGCAAATCTCTCGGGATTGCTGCAATTGCATTGTTTACGCCATTTCATAACATAACATCACGCCGGTACGCAGTTGTGTACAGTTCACCCTGGTACGCTCTCTTTTTATTGGTTATGTTCAGATTTTATGTAATTCGTATCAATTCGTAATTTATTATCAATTCTGGCAAAATTTGTGTATTAGGTACCTAACTTTAGAACTTGCTATTCATGTACCACAACTAAAAGGTGAAAAAAATAACTTTTTTACCAAAATAAAAAACAAATTAACGCCGACGGGGAGGACAACACGCAGGACCTTATCATATGCAAGATCCTACAGGAGAGAACTTAAAACCGACCCATTCGGTACCCCACACGCAATCTTCCTCCTATTTACGCTACCATCCCGACCCACACATCGAATGTGCTGGTCGGAGGCTGAGGTAAGCAAGGACATGCGGTAGGTCCGACAATGCACTGCTGGTAAGGGGCACTCTATGATGTACTAGTGCTGCCCTAATCGAATCCTAGGGCAGGGAGTTAAAGGTGTTGACAAAATCCAAACTTACCGTCAACGCCACCCCACCCCTGGACACTACCCGTTCCGACAGCGAGCCGACGCTTAGGATTGCATCCACTGTCGAACGCCGCTGCCGGAAGCCATATTGGCAATCAGCAAGGAGCCAAACGAGTCTCTTGGCAATTATTCTTTCGAATAGCATGGAAACCTCGCTGTGCAGGCAGATGGACAGTATGCAGAGGGACACTCCGAGTCACCGCCTACTTGCCTCAACAAGACCAATCCAGCCTCCTTCCAGTCGAAGGGGAACACGCCCGCACGGAGGCGGTCCCCTAGAGCAGCCATAGCCAAAACCCAAGCTCGGCTAGGTATACCATCCGGGCCAGGCGCGGTTTTCAAGCTCCCATTTTTTGCCTTCATTCAGCCCCAACTCGTCAGAACAGGGCTCAGGAGCGACGAGGGACTTTCCATAGCTACTGGAAAGAGTGTGTTTACTACTATCTCCAGCAGCCCCGGATCCATGGTTTAAATGATGGGAGGGACCTATGGACGTAGTTTGGCCATAAACAAGTTATACGGTCGCCCCCATGGATCCCTATCAAGTCCATCGAGAAGCTCCTTCCAAGACCTTAATCTGATCCGAGACGGCGTGTTGGAGTGCCACGGTCACCTTCCTGTACGCTCTTTAGGTTCTGGCTATTTCTTCTTCCATAGATCTTGGCTGCCTTCAACGTCGGGTGCATTGATACGGTGGCGTCGGCCCTGAAGACAGAAAATGCGCAACTGCGCGATGTCTACAGAACACTAGTAAACCGCACCCGGACGCTGGTTGGACTTGACCCTGGGCATGGAAGCGTCAAAAATCGACGTCATCCTGTCCCGAAATAAGGCCGTCTCTTCTTTTGGATCGGACGAGATTCCCTGGGAACGAGGATCATCCGGCCACGCCACGATGTTAGCATCTGCAAGACGCACCGGTGGTCTAGAATTTGGACGGCTTGAGTTGTCAGAATGGCGTAGCTTTGCATCAAAAAGGATGTGGCGATGTTCGGAAAGCGTGACCAATTCCACCGCCACCCTCCATTCCGACACCATGCGGGCAACAGAAAGAGTCGGCCATAAGAGATCCACAATTGACTCCCCCTGCCACCAAACGCATGTAGACACGAACCCCCGATTTAAAGTCGGAGGGCAAGTGACGCCACCCAGTCTTGTACTACGCGCTCCCTTGTTGTGTACCGACTGTTCCCCCAAGCTCTGCAGTGAGCATTGAATTCACCCGAAACGAGTACCGGACGGGGTGGGCATTTTTATCGAATGCAGTTCGCAACTCCGTCGTGATATCCCTCATCCGCTCATAAGCCTGATACTCTTCTTGCGCTGGAATTAAAATATCATCTATAAAAACAATGACAGGTAATGTCATTGTTTTGTTGTTTTTTGACTGGCAATCAATTCTCTGAATATGATTGTGATAAATCTCGTAAAAATCTTGAGACAAGTCGCTAATCCAAACGGAGCACGTAAAAATTCAAATTGTCCGGTTGTCCTTACAAAAGAAGTATACTTAATTGAGTCTTCGTGTACTCGTCAATGAAAATAACCATTTTTTAAATCTAATTCACTAAATATTACAGCTTGTCAATATGATCATCTATTATAGGGAGTGGGTGTTAATCTTTAACCATTTTACTGTTAATCTTTCTGTAATCAATGCATATTCTTAAGTAAACTACCATCCTTTTTTCTCACTAATATTAATGAACTGGAATATTCTGAGTAACTCACCCTAATAATTCCATCGTTAAGCCATTCTTGGATCTGGTGATTCACATCCTCTTGCTCCTTGAATGAGATTCGTCGTGGCCGCTGAGATACAGGTAAGTCATCTTTGAGAACAATTTTCAATTCTATTGGTGCTTCTTTATTTTTCTGTGGCACATAACTCGTTACTAATCTTATCACTTCTTCTTTTACAGCAGGATCACTGACGTGAGCTAAACAATCAAGAGAACTGGAAAAATATGCAACATCTTTCAACCACTCATAGTTTGGGTTCATCCAATCATCTTTCGGAAAAAACCAAACTATACAATATTTCATAAACATCATAACACTTCTTAGAAAATCATTATCAATTATCATTTGGAATGGCACAGAGTCGTTAGGCATTACATACAATTTTATGTCTCGGTATATTTATTTATTTATTTATTTATTATATACTTTATTGTACACCAAGATAAAAACATAACACACGGAAACCTTAAAATAACAACAAACATACAACAGGCGGCCTTATCGCGTTCTGCGATCTCTTCCAGGCAACCCAGAATGGAGAGAGATAGCCTGGACACGACATGGGGTTGCACTTGGTGCAATTTTAAAATTAAATAAGTTACAACATAGGAAGCACTAAATATAAAATACTAAAATAGATACGTAAGTATAAAATAGATACATACATACATTTATACAGGCAAGAAAACAATATAGCTCCAACAAGAACAAGATCACAGTGACAGGTAGTGCTCCTTTACCAGTCTTTTAAAGATCGGTAGTGATTGCGCGCGTTTTATTGTCACAGGCAATGCATTCCATAGACGAGCGGCCTGGACAGTAAAATATTTGTCTAGGAAGATAGTGGAAAGAATTATTATAAACAATTATCAATCATTATATCTAATGTAACAAAACCACATGACTTTATTTGTGAATAACCTAAACCGGTTAACGTAATGTTGTTTTCGTTACACAGTATTACAAAATATAACCTGTTAATTTCGTTGTAACAATCCTTTGACATCAGATTCGAATAACAGCCCGAAACAATTAACGCACTACCCGTTTTACCGCGCACTAAAACTTAAATATATTCAACAGCATTCATTGCATATTTTACGCTGTCGAGTAGAGTGATTTATAAACGTATGAAGAAATTGATTATGAACTCTTGCATTAAACTGTGATATAGTGTATTTACGCATTTAGAAGGTACCCTATGCTAATTGCATTGCGTTTTGTTGTTTCCGTTTACCCTGCTTGCTAAGGCGCAATGATGCCTATTAATTTATCCTGATAAAAGGCATAGAGACCTGAAAAAAATATACTTGATTTAAATATATTTCTATAGGTACCCTGAGGTTTCAATACATACTGGTTTTACAATGTAAATGGAAGTTTGCATACAGCTACTGTAAAATTGTTGGCTCTTGTATGTATTAGTTATTTGGTTACTAATGTACTATTAATTTCCATAGTTATCGTGCTCAAACACTAGCAATGTTCTTGTTGATCACCTGATATCAAGTGGTTTCAAACAGGGCCGAATTAAAATACAACTTGTCTAGAAAATATCGAAGAGTGCCTTGGTGGCCTCTATGGTATTATGGTCAGCAGCGCTACTATTGAGCAAGAGGTCCTTGGTTCGATTCCCGGGTCGGGCAGTGATAGTGGGTCTTTTCCATCTGGATTTTTTCGGTGGGAGCTTGGCGGCGTAATGTTTGCGTAGAGCGTTATTTTTTGTTACATTGGTTGCGTTTTGCTTCCTGCGGTCCAGTCGCTCGAACATTTCCCGCACCAAATGTTCGAGTGACCGGACCGCAGGACGCAGAACGCAAACAGTGTGACAAATGGCATAAAGTTAGTTTGAAAACAGAAATGAACTCTGTCGTACATATCTACACAAACAGCCATACCCGGAACAACTATATGTAGGCTATACAAATATTAGTTCCGTGCGGGAATCGAAGCCTGGCACGAGACTTTGATTCATCTTGAACTCTGAATACAGTATTTTACTTATACATCCCTGTAAAACCAACAATTCTTTACTATAAATTGTTAATTTCGTTCGTTTTAGTTTGTAGTCTTGTTTTGTCAGAAACATTGTTTTAAAGAACTAACATACTTTAAATAATTCAATATGAAACTATTTTGTTTTCTAGTATTTTTATTCGTATCAGTTGCCTATGCAGATCATATGGGTAAGTTACTATAATATATTTTTCAACATACTTGCTCATAAAGTGGCTCTGATTTCACCGCAATCAGGCACATAATGACACCTGTTACCAAACTGTGACTTTTTCATTACTACTATTCACAAGTGAGATAAAGAGTTTTTTTTTTAATTTATTGGTTGAGTTGCTTTGTTCTTAAAAAAGTTTCGATACAAAAAGATCGTGCTCAATAGTACAAATGCAACACATTTCATGCAACTTCGTATTTAAATAGATAATTTCAACTTGTACGTGTTTAATAAATAAAACTTTCATTTAAATATAACTTTTGGTTTTGGTCTGTAATAAAGAAAACATGAAATTCCCCATTTTGTACGTGGCTAAAGCGCTATCCGCGAAAAGCAAAAAAAAAGAAAACTCATTATTTTTAGTCTATGGCCGATCGCCATTGTTAGATGCGCGCGCATAGGAAAACTGAATAATTTTGCCCGCCAATGCGAAAAAAAATTCACAACTCGTTTTCACTGTTGGAAATTATTTTTTTGTATTATTTTCTTCACAAGTGTGTTGAAAAACGTCATATGATACACGTGTGTATTGATAATTACCGTCCTCGGCTCTCTTAAGACCCTCACCTAACGGCTCGGGTCTCAATGGCGCCTCATCGGTAATCACCAACATTACACACTTGTACCATAATGTACTTTTTTTTTAACAAATTATACTTACACAGTTTAAACAAAAATCCCAAGATAGATAAAGAATTCTTTTACGTGTGCTCTTTCAGTCGAGGAGACAACATTTAACTGGGTGAAATACAATACCTACATAAAATATAGTTGAAAAACCGTTTTAATAATAAAAATTACCGACGAAATAAGACTGAAATAAAACATTTTGTGTAGCATTTTGAGTTGAAAAAACATGCAAATTAATTACCTAAACCGTAGAATGATTGCAGCGAGGTTGATGGTTTGTTTTGCGCCACCTCAAAATGCTAGACAAAAAGTTTATTTTTATTTGTTTGCTTTTTAGTTTACTTCATTGCAATAGGATCGGTTCACAACTGAAAATTCAGTGGGGAAGTTACCAATAAATTCTTTTTCCTACCTTTCGAGGTGGGTTTTATTTTTCAAATTTCAATCGGACCAACTTTGAGGTATAATCCTTAATTTTTTTTTATATTTTTTATATTGTACCACTATAAAAAGGTATTCGTGGTCAACATAATAAAAACCGGCCAAGTACGAGTAGGACTCGCGCACGAAGGGTTCCGTACCATTATCGCAAAAAACATCACGTTTGTTGTATGGGAGCCCCACTTAAATATTTATTTTATTCTGTTTTTAGTATTTGTTGTAATAGCCGCAACAGATATACATCATCTGTGCAAAGTTTCAACTGCCTAGCTATCACGGTTCATGAGATACAGCCTGGTGACAGATGGACAGACAGACAGACGGACCGCGGAGTCTTAGTAATAGGGTCCCGTTTTTACCCTTTGGGTACGGAATCCTAAAAAATATATATATACATTTCAAATCGAAAACCTCCATCGTTATTGTCGTCGGTTAAAAAGAACAAAGTATATTCTATTCCATTCCATTCTATTCTATTCCATTCTACCATTCCATTCCGTCCCATTCTATTATGTTCTATTCTAAATCATTCCAAGACTTGAATATTCATTGATTTGTATTATGTGTAAAGAAATCTATTCTTTTTTTCAGCTGAAGTTTGCTCACAACCCATTGTAACAGGCATGTGTCGCGCATATTTTCCTAAGTATGATTCCGGATTTTTTCTACCTATATTTTACTTTTTATTTTTAGCTGATATTTGTTCGCAACCCATGGTAACAGGACTATGTAAAGGCTATTTTAGAAAAGCGCTCATTGTTTGTCAAATGCACTAATTTCTAAATAGATGCCAAATACTCTAAAACGTCTGTTTTGAAGAGCAATTAATGCGCAAAAATCGCTATCGTTTTGCTCTTGCAAGAAAAGTAATAAGCATTAAGCAAGGCCGGCTTTGTACGGACAGATTGATTATATATGTCACAGCTAATACCTGTTTTTTGTTAGAACTTGTTTTCCCTAGTTATAACTAGTTTTTACCAAATGCCTTTGTTAAAATTAGAAATACCTTATCAAAACTAGAATTCACTACGGGTATATTTGATTTTCAGATAAAATTTGTTGTCACTCCGAGCTTTAGTTAAAACTAGCACTAGAGATACTAATCATGGACCAAGTGAATTATGAGTGCACTATGTACAATGCCCGGGCATTGTGAATGTAGTCAATTCAAATCGGGGAATGTAATGACTACTGATTTATACTTCTATATTTATCACATTGTCTGGTCATTATGAATATTGCCAAGTAACGGTTGGACAATTTTATACTTATGGTCAATGAATAAATCCAAGAGCGAGTGAAGCGAGCTTGGGAGCTTAGGGTACCGCGACAAGGATAGGTTAGGTTCGAAGGGGAAGACGGAAGCTGAAGTGAGCGAATAAGCGGGCGAACGCAGCTTCCGACGTCGCCTTCATGTTAGGTTACTTTAGACCCTGCAGACAGAAATAGGAGACCCGCAGCGGGGCTCTGTCGACTTTGTTGCTTAAATAGTAATCGTACTTACATATTCTACATTAAAACCAATGTCACCATTGAAATATAACATTGTAATAATAGTTTTTAACACATTGTCTACTCGTATTGGGCATCCGCTGGTTGCGAGACGCACGGGACCGGTCAAAGTGGCGACGCTTGGGGGAGGCTTATGACCAGGAGTGGACGTCTTTCGGCTGATATGATGATGATGATTGAGCTTTTAACTGATTTTCGATTTTGAGCATTAGTTAATTCTAGTTTTAACAAAGGCATTTAGTAAAAATTTGTTCTAACTAGGGAAAACGCGTTCTATCTAAAAACTGGTTTTAACTGTAACAAATACACGAACCTTCCTCGTTTATCGTTTTTCCTATGATTAAAAACCGTGTTAAAATATCTTGCTTGGTTTAGTAAGTAAGCGGAGAAACAGACACAAGTAGACTGTGACTTTGTTTTATACTATTTAGATATAGTACATTACTGCAGCGGCCAGCAAAAGAGGCATTGATGGACGAACGTGTAAATGTGGGCCGAGGCGAAGCCGAGGCACACATACGTAAGTCCATCAATGCCTAGTTGTGGCCAAGGCTTGTATAGTGCTTTTCTCAAATAATGCGCGGAAATTAAAACTAAGTAGTACCTAGAACTCATTTTGTCAAATACAATTACTTTTCAAAATCAATAACGAACAACAATAATTATTCCCACGTTAGGCTTACGCACTGCGATTTGCATTCGCGCGATTTTTTTTCGCCCATTCTGCGACCTATGGAATTGTATGAAGCCGCACGCGTTGCGGTAAAAAAATCACGTGGTAATAATACTACAAAAACCCGCGCAAATAAAAATCGCAGTGCGTGCTAAGCCTTAAAGTGTTCATTTGTTTTTTTATTCAATACACAGCTTTCTATTTGCAAGCCAGTTCGAAATTTAAATAAAACCTTTGTTAAGTTACCTCCTTGGTTGCCATGATTCGGAGTAAAAGATTGTTCCATTTTTAAATTACACGACAGATATGAGTTTACTATGTAATTTATTTGGCCGCTGCAAACGACAGATATGGATTTTCATACAACTTTTGCCGGCCGCTGCTCGCATGTATTTGGCCTGTACTGCAATTTCGATTTATCTCGAAGAAGGTTGACAAAATAATGCTCAAATTTCCAAGCATGTTTGAGAAATAGAGATTATCTAGGTTCTGTTTAATATTACATTTAGAGATTAATTTATGTCTGATATGCCAGACTGATCTACATAACATATAGCTACTTTATACCTGTATCCCCAAAGGATTAGGAAGAAGTATGCATAAACTATATAAATATTTCGCCAACTATAATTAAGTTCCATGTACAGTCAAGCAAGTTGATTAATGATAATAAATAATCTATTTAGACGATAATTCATTTGGAACGTTTAAAATATTAAAGTAGTCTTGTTACACTACTCATGAGGCCCGCATTGACACGGTTTTATATTAAAAAAACCATACAAACTTCAGAGATTTTTAATATAAAGCTTGTTTCAGATATGGATACGACAGTAAGACTGGCAAATGTAAACGATTCATCTATGGTGGCTGCGGCGGCAATGAGAACAGTTTCATGACAGCCCAGGAGTGTAGCGAGGCGTGCCATGCGAGTACCTAGTGAACATGTCACTTTAAAGATATTTTTACCCAATTTATCGAGAAGGAGGGTTGTTTTTAAAAGTTGGTATGTGGTCACACTTGTCGTGTTTTATTTTGGTTATTTATTAAAAGAATTGTTTGAATTATTTTGTTGTTCTTTGAGGCATTATCCCTATTTCAAAATTTCTTAAATTAGCGGCGGCCACCGACCAGTGGTTATAGAAAAAAAGCACAAAAAATAAACCGATTTCTAAAGCAAAACACTAAAAAGTGCAAAAATAACTTTCGTTTCGGATGTGTGAGTAATAGGTTCTAAATCTACCATTCACTGTATCTATGTGTCGTTCGTTGACTTCTGTTTGCCCTGGCAGTTGAGTGTGTCATGCTCTCTTTAATTTCTCTCTGATGGTGGCACATGTGTTGGATCATTTGTGGGTGCCGATCTATGCGTCATGTTCGTGAACGGGCGCCATCAGTTGGGATTGGTCAGAGACGCTTTTACGTGCACGTCTTTTTACATCGTTCTCACAAATATGTACTTTTTCAACAATTATGATCTAACCAAAAACTTGTAATTAAAACTGACTGAAAAGAGTGCCCGTGGAGTTTCTTGCAAATTCTTCTCCATTGAGATCTCCTTCTCCTTTCTCCACTGACGCTTGCGAATTTGCAACTAGAGTCATATAATTTTTTTTTTGTTTGACAATTCAAAAGTACCTCTAAGGTTTATTTGTAATAAACTATTTTGATTTTTAATTTTGATTTTGGTCGCTCTGTTTTTATCGTTTTTCAACACCGACAAACGAAACTAAAGTCACTTTTGCTTTTTTATTGTTTTGCTTTAAATGTCTGTTTATTTTTTGTGAAAAAGATTATATTTCTTGAAAACTGCTTAACCGATTTTGATGAAACTTGTACTGTTCCCTAAGTTGACAGATATTTAATTTTAATCCATGCAAGAATGGTCACGATCCGATAAGTAGTTTCGGAGAAATGTGTGGAGAAACAAACATACATACACTTATGAAATTTAGCACACGTGTTTAGAAGCCCATACAAAGTAACATATGTGAATATTGTTTAATTCCAACAATATTACATACATATGTATGTGTCGAATAACATATTCCATTTTTGTCGAAGTTGGTAAAAAGTACCTTTTACCGTGATGACTGATGGACCAACTCTTGACCTATATCTTGCCCGATGGAGAGTGATGAATGCGGTTCACGATGAAGTGAGCGAGCTCAGAAGATTCGGATTCACTCTTGCTTTGAAGACTGACAGGTTTAGGTCGTAGGGAACACGATGAAATTCCACTGGAATCACACCCTTCAAACTGTCGTGCTACTCTATAAAAATTTAACCGTAAAAACTTTGTGACCATGAAGTGAGCTATGAATCCATCCATTGAAGGTTCATTTCAAGCTCAGTCCAACTAAGCTTTTACTGTGAGAATAAATGATTAATTTCTTCTGGCACGGCGGACCGTATATGTATGGTGTTAGTAAGTAATACCCCAAACAAACTTATTCTTTTTTGAAAATGACGTATAATCTGTCAACACAGGTGTAGTGTGAGCTTAGTGTGAGGGACAGCCAGAATTGCATTTGTAGCGCAGTCGTGGTCGCTTCCGGAGTGAGTGCATGCATGCCTTTATATCGGGGAACTTTCACACCGAAGCGTAGCACTGCATATTGCAACAATTGACACCCTTATTTATTTACATGCAAAACGAGTATGGGAATTCGTAGCAGATGGCGTTCTGTAGTTTCTGCCTCCGTGGGAAAATAGAGAGAATTCATGTTTGTATTTTAATAAATCTCGGAAATAATTGGCAACCGATTAACAAGTTCTGAATTCAAATTATTCTCTTCAAAGCATTAGATTTAACAATCTGCTAATCAGTTACTAATCCGACGAGATTTTTGTAAATGAGATCCTAAATGCCCATAGTTTGAGGATAAAGGACTTTTTGATGTGTGGTTTATAAATTATGATTGTGATTTTGCGTAGACACAACGTTTAGACAGTATGGGCAGTTGAGTTCAGTATGGCTTGATTGATATAGTTAGAAAAGCACTATTGTACGCATTCTAAGTAAGAACTATTTAATAGTTTAGGTTATAATTAAGTTACTTATTAGTCTTTAATACATGACTAGTTTGTTATAAGTTTAGGGTCCATTCTTTTGATGAAATCTAGGGCAAGGGAAAAGATATTAGTAGCCATTTACAAAAAGACAAAAACCTTAAGGTTCGGTCTGACAGACACCCAACGCCAGCGCGCCGGAAACATTCTGTATACGCTATGTACAGGTTGTTCCAACATATTTTTCAGTGTTCATCTTTTAACGGAACTTCTATTTGAGTGCACGATTACATTTCGATTGGTAGTCTACTTATTTTGTAAAGGAAAGTTTTATACGTGGTTTTGAAATGTGGAGTTAACATAATGATTTTGTTTTTTGCAGTCTACAGATAAATGTAGTAAGATCAAGGGAAATAACTCTAAATAGGGAGTCTATTTAGAGTTATTGCACTCGAGTCAGCCGCAGCAAAGACAACCTCCACAGGTGGGGGTTCTCGGATGGCTCTATTTTCAGTGCTTGTGCGGTATCCCTTCACAGACCATGGCACACATCTCGGAGTGCGCAGTAAGCCCTGTCTCCTGTACGCGCGGAAATCTTATGTCTGCTTCACCGAATGGTGTTGCCGTGGCTAAGTTCTTTAATTTTTATATTTGCCACCGACACGCTAAGAACAAGAAAGGAAATATTATATAAAGGTTTTTTTTTTTGTGGCTTAAGTAATTAAATGAAACAAGAAATAAAGAAACAATATTTATTTGTGACCCGCACAGAAAACCAGAGAAATAAGCAAACACAAAAATAAAAACAATAATCAAAACTAAAAAACCTCATGCGAGCCCAAAAAGGCTCAGTATCAGCAGGGTCGATGTCAATGTAACGCCAAGAAGCTCAAGATGGTCCGTTATGGGCACGGTCACATCACGGAAAGATGGAGCCGGGTGGCATTGGTTCCTTAGTGGCATGGAACCTGACAAGATTGGCATCGCCCCATTCGGAGACTACCTTTAAGGACAAATTCTAGCGCCCAACCATGGCCTCCCGGAGAGATCGGATCTGAGGCCCAGTAGCGCGCGCGTCGGATACGTATCTCTCAGCAACAGTGCTGTCGTCTGCATTTCCAAAGGTTTTAGCAGATCATTTATGTGCAGCAAGAACAATGTTGCTGAGAGTGCGATCCCTGAGGGACTCCGGCGTTGATATCCAGTTGGTCAGACGAGCGGCCATTAATAACCACTCCTATGGCCGGTCCCTCAGGAAGTCTGCGATCCAATCGCACAGCCCACTGGGCAGACCGAATGAAGGTAGCTTACCAATAAGGCCCTCGTGCGAGACCCTGTCAAAGGCCTTCGAGATGTCGAGGGAGACGGCAAGCGCTTCCTCGTGCTTCTCGATGGCCTCACTCCAGATTTGAATGGCATACGCTAAAAGATCCCCAGTTGACCGATTTCGGCGGAAGCCGTGTTGGCGGTCATTGAGGATGTCGTTAGCTTATATTTATGCCAGGAGCTTGGAGTTGAGCACCCGTTCCATACTCTTGCAGAGGATGGACGTAACTGAAACGGGTATGTAGTTGGCCGGGTCAACCCGATTGCCTTTCTTGGTTACAGGCTGAACGTTAGCTTGCATCCAAGCATTCGGTACTTTTACAGTCTCATATGAAAGGCGAAACAGGCGTGTCAGGATCGGAGATAGTTCAGGCGCGCAAGTTCTTAGAACAATTGCCGATGTCCCATCGGGGCCACTAGCTTTGTTCACGTCAATGTTGCGCAGCACCCTACGGACGTCCTTTTGGTGGATGCGAATGTCTAACAGACATCCAGGCGTGAGGGTTCCGCTAAAAGAGAGGCAAACAAGTTTGCTTTCTCCTCAGGGGAGTGGCAGACAAATATCTAGCACCTGGTGCTGTCACGTCACTCTGAAATTAAACTCTCGGTATTGGCACACGAGGAAACGCGGGGCACGAGCGTGTAGGCGGGAGTGTGTTGTGGGGTGCAGAGTTATTTTGACCGTGTACTAATTATACCCCTCGCCAAACTTCTGGGCCGCTCTGAAGTTGGTTTTCCGCATGCGCGAGTGACGAAACAGTGCTGTTTTTGTATGTGATTTACTACTGCGCAGCCATTGTAGCCAACTTCAGGGTGGCCAAGAAGTTTGGCGAGAACTATACGTACGTACGTATGGACGTAACCAACTTGAAAATTTCTTAGAAAATATGTTCATGATATCGCGCCATCAAGAAGGTCTCGGTCAGTTTCGGACAGTCCGGCGGCTAACATTTTATATATTTACCTGTCACATTATTTTCTTCTCTGCTATTCTTAGTTAATTTTACTACGAGAGGAGTATACCTAAGTATCTACCAACAGGATTAGGCACACGGCACACGGTTGGCGCAGTGGTTGAGCAATTGACTGCTGCGCTGCGTGTCGCGGGTGCGATACCCGCACGGAATAAATATTTGTATGACCTACAGATAGTTGTTCCGGCTCTGGGTGTTTTGTATGTGAGTTTATATGTTTGTTAACGCACCCACGATACAGGAAGAAATTCCTAGTGTGGGGCAACGTTTATTAAAAACAGAAAAAAAAAATAAACAGTGGCATCTGACCAATAATGTACTAGAACTGAAGGTATACAATTATTCATCCATCACTGAAGGTATACAATTATTCATCCATCACTGAATTTTCTGAAAGCCCTAACTGGGTCGGTCTAGGCAAGTCAATGCTCTGAAATATGAACATACGCCACCCTCTGTCATGGTTGTATGTGTGTGCGTTTGTAAATATGTGCATGAGCAGATATGTGTGTGCAAAGTGCGTGAGCGTTGTGTGTGTGGGCAAGAGGGGAGCTAGGCTCGTTAAGAATGACTGGGGTTGGTATCCATTGACTTGCGGCAAGCTTTTTTAATCAACTTTCATTTTGCATACAGCTAAGGAGTGGCAATTCCTGCCGGAGTTTTGTTTCCTGACTGCTACAACCTAGGGGTCTGTAAGTCAAGAGTGAATATGCTTCTTCTAGACAAGCGTGCTTCACCGTCGGCCACATAATCACTTACCATTGGGTGATGGGTACAGATGGGTCCTATAATAATTTGAAATCTGAGCAATTCAAGATGCCTTACCAGAGACGAAGTTAAAATGCCTTATGTGCCTGTGATTACAGCAAAACCCATAAATTTGCCACCAGAACCCAATAATGTTGGTTGGCAAACGATGCCCCGTTTTTTATTTCGATTTTTATTTTGCTTGTTGGTAACTACATCGATATGCTGGTATCTACCAGAACATTTGGTATGGTAGTTACCAGCATACCGATGTAGTTAGCTCCTTCACTTCACTCAAACTCACTATCTGTCTAGTGTTACCTGTCAATGTTTGGGTAACCTACTCAATCCAGCTATTGGGTAATACAATGCTCCTTGGTAAAACTGTATGCCAGGCTATCGGGCTTCCGATTTTAATACTTACAAATGAAGACGAGGCAAACGGCTGAACGTTCTTGCTAATGAAGGGATCTTGGGTTGAATTACATAACTAGCTAGATGGTCATGGCCACAGACCGACGTTTGTAAGTTAACTTGTGGGTTTTAGATGACCCTAAAACCGGAAAAGTAAATATTTTGTACAAATACCATAGACAAATGACTTATATGACGTTGTTAGTTGTGTAAAACAGGTAGTAAAATAAGTTTATGAACCTTGTAAAAATAATATACAACTCTTCTAGTTGCCTCTACACGCGATTGTACCCAAATAGATAATATTTTTTATAACTTGCTGAGCGATGACCGTTTTACTTGGTTGTGACGCATACTCTCTACTTGCATTTAAGTTTTACTTTTATTTATTTTTGTGGTATGCGTCGTGCCTGGCGCCAATAAACGTTTTTCTTACTTTCTTCAGTTAGATTAGATTAGATTAGATTAAGACGGGCTGGTGTCCGCAACTCCACGTCTAAGCGCGTATTTTGCGTACTTTCTTTTCTTTTCGTACTTTCTTCAGTTACCATCGTCCTATGTCCCGTTTTAAAACGCTGTGAGTCCCCGAAACAGATAAAATTTCATAAAACAACAAAAGCCCTCTTCTTAGTCCGCATTATTGTGCAACTACGGAATCTGCGACATGCACTTGGCCGGTTTTTACTGTTGTTTTTAAGCCGTCATTTTCAAACGCACAATGGAAACGGTAGCTAGTCTTGAAAAGTGCGTACGATCCGTACGCTAGGCGTCTAGATACTCTAGACGCAGCTGTATGTACTACATGTCTTACATACGCCTCATGTGATTAGAAAGTTGGCACGTATGTACTCGTATTTATATACGTTTTCTTTCATTACATTAGTTAGAAGTCTTTATTTTATTTTATTCTCTAAGCCTGTTAGGTTTAATAGAGTCGGCTAAAATATTTAACCTGGGTATAAAAAATATTGTTTTATTTAGGCCCGACTTTTCAATAGTCCGATAACTTTTAACCGAGGAATAAAAATGGCGGTTTGACAGCTTTTGTATAGAAAATATGTCAATCGACCATTTTGATTCTTAATTTAAAAGTTATCAGACTGTTGAAAAATGGGGCCTAACAGTAGTAGTTTAAAGCTGATATTATTTGAAGAGTAAAGTAGTCAAAAGGCAATATCGCACTCCTATGGTCTAAAAAAAAATCAATTGCACATCAGTCAAAGGAGAATGCTCATGGATGTATGGAATCCCGTACCATGATGCATCAAAATTAAACTTTGTTTTTATAGACTACACTGACCATGTTAACTCGTACAAAAGTTCTTTTTGAAAACAAAACCCGGATTTCGGAGTTATTTTATAAAATCGTAAATAACCTAAAATTTGGTCTATTTTGTACGACGCTACCAACGACGTAATTTATATAGACACGATATACATGGATGTTATAGTTATTTATTACACAAAGGAAACGATTACTGGTTCGTCTTTTCATCAAAAATCGATTCTATTAGATACATTCTATCTACATCTTTATGACCGGCTGTGAACGGCCAATTAACCATAGATAAAATAATGATAATCTTTTAAATAAAGATTCTATGAGATTCTATTATATTCTAGTTTATTTTTAATTAATGTAGAATCGGCTAATTATATTTTTTTAAGTGATCATGACTCTTTCAAAAATCAAAGGTAAGTTAATCATATCATGTGAAACGGAACGTCATTTAAAGGGAGTAGTATAATAATATCCATACTTTTAAACTCAACATTAAATTCCCTATTCAAAAATCAAATCCCCGACGCGTAATGTCGTAAAAAAATATAAAACTAATTACTATATAATTTTGGTCTTGATGCGTGAGACTTTTTGGTACCACTTTTGGTCATTATCCTTTATCGCATAACGTCCATGTGAACGTATTTGCAATTTCGCTTCGTTTCAATCGCTTATCGGTGAGTTATAAATCGAATCTCGTAGTCAACGGGAAGTTTTAACTTTTCTATAGAAAATTTGCTTAAATTAAACTGCTATTTTTATTCCTGATATAAAAGAGATATTGACTTGAAAAATCAGCCCTCAGTATTTAGGTAGATATTAAACTATTTGTTGAAAGTTTAGTTAGATTTTAAAAAACGTTGCCCGAAACTAGGAATTTCTTCCTGTATCGTGGGTGCGTTTACAGACATATAAATTCACATACACAACACCCAGAGCCGGAACAACTATCTGTAGGTCATACAAATAATTGTTCCGTGCGAGAATTGAACCTGCGACACGCAGCGCTGCAGTCAATCGCTCAACCACTGCGCCAACCGTGCGCCCAAAGTGAACCTAAAGTAGTGCTTATGTAATAGTAAAAAAGTAAAATCAAAAATTGCGCTGAGCGTGTTCATATCGACAGGGTTACCAACTTTGCATTTGCTGGGCGTCAAACATCTAGCGCTGATTTTCAGTTGGCACCCCGCAATGGTATGCAGTGGTTAGCGGTGAAGCCAGGTGCAGCCGAAGCTAAGGGAGGTCCCAGCCACAGCGAAGCGAGGCCTGACTGACCAGAGCTAGGCACAAGCTGCCGGGCGAGCACGGCCTCTATGTCACGCATTTTAGAATGGTTTCTGCTCCCAAACCGTGATAGAAATGTGTGAATCAAGCCTGTCGAAGCGGAGCGAGGTGAAGCCGGGCGAAATATAAAGAGCCGTGTTTTTAAAACCACAAGATTTGTTTGAAGAACTCGTGGCTAAATAATAACAGCAGTACGCACGCATCTTCGAGGTTAAGTAACACTTGCCGAGGTCGGTTCGAAGATGGGTGACCATTCTTGACATACCGAGGCGACTTTTTACCTCTGTGCCTCGGAAAGCGGCTGTCATTTATTTTGAGTCTTACGGGTAGTCAGAAACCTGCAATCTGATACCAGTCTTGCCGAAGGATACTAAGGTTTTACTCGGTGTTACCCAGTTAATGAGCTAGTTCGAGTTGGCTCAGGAAAAAAAAAGTTGGAATGATTTGGAGCCTTTACGCAGCAGTAGAGCATTGGTATCCCATTGGTAACAGCCGCGACTTGCAAATTGTAGGTTTGAACCCAGGCAGGCGCTTTCATCATCACCATCATCATATCAGCTGAAAGACTTCCACTGCTGGACATAGGCCTCCCCCAAGCGTCGCCACATTGACCGGTACCGTGCGTCCCGCATCCAGCGGATCCCGCAACCTTCACCAGGTCATCGGACCACCTGGTGGGAGGTCTTCTAACGCGCTTCCATACGCTTTACTTTGTGTAGATTATTTCATCACTACTGCTATCAAAACATCGTGATAAAACCGGCATTTCCTATAATCAAAAATTCGAAGACATGTGATGCATCCACCAACACGCACTGGCCCCGCGTGTTGGATTACGGCCCATTCCCTAAGAAAGGAGGCCTGTGTCCCAGCAGTGGGGACGTTAAAACGCTGATGATGATGAGGCGTTGAAATTTTAAGAAGAGAATTTGGCATAACAAATTTATGGAACACTACCACACATCACACTACCTATCGAACGAGGTAAAAAAAAAACGCACTTAAAAGCGTCTAGACGCTTTGTAATTGTTTGTCTTTACTCTAGAGTAAAGACAAACAATTACAAATACAATAAATAGGTAATTAAAAACAGGCGGAGGCAGCTAAGATATGACCAATCCCAACTGATGGCGCCCGTTCACGAACATGACACATGGATCGGCACCACTCAGCTCAACCATCATGAAGGGAACCGAATGATCCAACACATGTGCCACCATCAGAGAGACATTAGAGAGAGCATGACACACTCAACTGCCAGGGCACACTGAAGTCAACGAACGACACATAGGTACAGTAAATGGTAGATTTACAGTTGGTACTTAGTACTCACATATGTACTGTGCAGTTATATAATCCAAAAATAAATTGAGTTTATACAACACAAATATATTCATACAGTCTTCAGCAGGTCCAACAATGCTTCAGAACTTTTATGCTAATCACTTGTTTTTGTGCCCTAGTGGCTGTGGAGCTGGAATAGCGTTGGGCCAAGCATTTTTATCAGCGATGTAATCCCCCAACCTATGCCTGCATAGTGTTCATTTTATACAAGATTTAAATTTCGTCTCATTCAATTCTAGAATGTGTGGCGGTATTTTATTGTAACATTTTATACAGTACCCCATAAAAGATTACGCTACTTTAGCCAGCCTTAAACCTGGTTGAATTAATTGGTCCCTATTTCTAGTAACATAACTATGTCTATCGCTGTTTTTACTAAAAAGATGTAAATTCTTTCTAACATACATGATGTTTTCGTAAATATATTGACAAGATACCGTCATGATGTTAATGTCCTTAAACAGTTCCCTTAGAGAATCGCGCCGGCGAAGATTGTATATCGCTCTGATGGCCGTTTTTGTAGAACAAAAATAGACTGAATGTCTGCAGCCCTTCCCCATAGTAATATGCCGTAAGACATTATACTATGAAAGTAACTAAAATAGACCAGCCTCGCGGTATCTACATCAGTAAATTGACGAATTTTTCTTACAGCATAAGCTGCCGAACTTAACCGCCCCGCAAGTGATATTAAATGAGAACCCTTTTGTAACCTTGAGTCTAGCGTGATACCCAGGAAAACCGTTTTGTCGACGAATTCTAGCTTCTCCTTGTTTAATATAATGTCACAATCATAACTTTTGACATTCGGCAAGGCAAATTTTAAACACTTAGTTTTTTTAGCATTCAAAACTAAATTATTAGCAGCGAACCAATTTAGAACTAGACGAAATGCATTATTTACGTCGGCAACGTTACTCGTACAACTTGTACGTACACGCATAATACTTTGCCCGACCCAGGCGAGCAACGTTAGGCAAGTTGCAAACATTTCATATCGAATCTCTTTCTATAATCGTTAACGCCTTATATTTGTATAGTCCGACCACGTGACTTAACGTTCAGATGTCATTCCCATACATTGATTAGTTTTCTACTACCGTTATCGATTGTAGATTGTCAACTTGGGTACAGTGTTGTTTATACAAGAGACCTAACTCTACAAAGCCAAACTAATACTAAAACTCCATGTGCCATATTTGCAACCAGCCAGTATGTAAATAGTATGTACTTACATACTCTTAAGGGTTCTCACCCCGAGTGACACCATAGACGTATATTTTAATAAATAAGGCCTGATCACACGCGAATAGTGTTTTAATTACTTACTGACGCGTTTTACATCATATCTCATAGTTTTAGGCTAGCTACACACTTGCGATCACGCTACAGTGAGGAGACATTTTTGCGTTGGCGATTTTGGAATAAATGCTTCCTGTTTTTCTTAATTGATTAATTAAAAGAAATCAATTTAATTTGCCTTTACATGTTAATTGCGATCTTTTGTAATTTAATTTTAGTAATGTAAATTTGATAGCATGCCTGTTATTGTGTAAATTGTGTTGTTGTACTTTTTAAGGGCTTTATAGCCTGAAATTAATTAATTTTATTTTGCACAACACTTTATATTTCATTGAAATAATAAGTCATGTATCTACTCAAGAATCTCCATCTATAGCATCAAACAAAGTCACTGTCTCCCTCTGTCTGATTCTTCGCTTACGCAACGCTTAATTACGCAACGAATTTTGATATTGTTTTCACTAATACGAAGGTTTGCGTAAATAATTTATCCCGTGCGAAGCCGTGTTGCTAGTAACATATTGATCAAGAGGCAATCATTTAATTTTTCACATTTAATATTCCATATTTTCTACGAAAACAAAAAAAAAACTGCGAAAGAAATATAAAAAAATTCAAATCGCGAACACGCGTTCCTAATTCTCACACAGACGCGTACAATATTATAAATACGCACACACAGACCGCCCATTGAGTGGTACGCGTGAAAATTCACGCCAGCACGTTACGCGCTTTTTTTTAATTACAGCCCTACGGCGCTATTGTTGCACAGCCCTAGTGGGAGGGGATCTATGAGTAGGGCTGGCATCACAAGTTTAGAAAAAAATTGGTGATATTTTGTGTTTTATTATGATGATTTCCTGTGTTTTTATTTTATGTGATTCTTTTTCATCGTTACTGACAAATCTGAAACAAATCCACTGATTGATATCCAAAAACAACAGGAATCGTTGAGTCGGTAGGCCCAGAAAGAGATGGCGTGACGACTTACATTCCATTTGAAATAATATAAGATTTTTTTATATCCCCTTTTTTACAGTCTGTTCGACCGATTTTGAGTTCAATACCCTAAATATAAGGATGGCATAATATGCATAAACCTGGTACCAAAACTAACTGTTTAATATAGCTGTCATTTGTCATATCACCAACGCAATAGAAGTCAAAATCGGTGGAACGGGTTGTAAAATGGGATTATTTAAATGTCTAATGTTATCTCAAATGGAGTATAGACTACTATATTTAAATGATTTAAAATAATACTGGCTAATCTGGAAACGTCTGCTCATCTGGATAGTGTGCTAAGCCCACATTTTTATGACTTACATAATAATTTAATTGCTTCACAAAAACTGTAAGAAGTGATCGTTTGGGGTACCAAATTATTCAAATAGCGTAGCATAGCTTGCAGAGTTAACTCAAGTGGCAGTGGGCCCGCCATGTCTGGCTAAGGAATGATGGCCAGTGGAACAAACGAGTTCGTATAAGCAGCCGAAACGTGGTACCACCAGGTTAATGGACAAAAACCTTAAAAAGGTGGCTATGACGGAGGCGAGTGACAAGAACACCAGCGATCGGACAGAATGCATCGTGCCCACGACCGCTCTGTCAAGAGCAAAACGATTAAGAAGAGAAGATGACGGACGGGGTGCGAAAGGCTTAGGAACGAAGTGTTGGGATAGACCTATATCTGTTCTGCAATACTGTAAATTAACTTCAAAATTCTTAAAAAAAATCTTTACTTTTAGCGTAAAAGTGTAAAAGACATCCACATAAATTTCACATTTACAATATTAGTAGCAAGTAGGATGACAAAAATTAAAACATAGCTTCAGTGACAGCCCTGTGTTACATTTTATCGAACTGTGGGTTCGTCAAAGAGCGTGCTGCTGTACCACGGTAATATAGAAATACACGCAGTCGTCCCTATTCATAGTCTGGGCTTACAATCGAATTAATGTCACAATATACAGTCCCACTGGATTTAATTGAAATAAGAAGTTTTAAGTAAGAAAATGATGAAAATAATATACTAGTCACTTTTATTCCCGAAATATTGCATGGAAACGGATCTAATCGTTTCGGATCAATAGGATATTTAAGTCTTAATAAACACATATAAATAATGTATTTAGGTAATAATATAAATAGGATAGCTTTTACGTTGTAAATAATTTACTATACCTCGCAATATAACTATGCTTTTGATGTAAATCGTTGAAAGTTCATTGCGAACATGACAAAATATCAGTTAAATTGATCACAAATAAACTAGGCAGTGAAATTTGATGCATTGGCTGAACGCCAAGTAATTCCTAATAGATAAACAGTGAAAGTGGGTTTACGTTAACAGTAAAACATTAATTCCGTTACACACTTTCAATGACTATGATTTTTGATATCAAAACAATCAGATACTTTGCTGCAAATGTTTGTCAAAAATTGCATTCCACAGCTCATGCGTTTATCTTCTGAGCTGTGGAATGCATCTTTTTGTCAACTAAAAGGCCTGACAAAGTGATATTCTATTAGGGATAGCTAAGTATTTTCAAAAGTTCTAAATGAATAGGATTCTAATTGATTAGTTGCGAAATATCACGTGGTCAATCCTATATCTATACAAATAAATAAAATTGCAGTTTCTGTTTGTAATGTCAAAATAACAGCTTTTTAGGTGTATAAGTGTGGTAGTTATTAAAAAAACTAAAAAAAATCTGACATATCCCGATAATCTCCGAAACGGCTGGACCGATTTGAAAAGGACTTTCACTGGAAATTAGCTAATGTTTTAATGAGTAACATAGACAATTAAGGTTCCATGTATAAAATATAACAAATGTATATTTTATTTTGTTTTATGGGTTGACTTGGATGAAGTCGCGGGCAACAGCTAGTGAATACAAATTTTGAATTTTCAACAATCAAAACAAAAACAACACACAAACAACAACAACACAAAACACTTTTATTATGCGTACAGCTAAGGAGTGGAATTCCCTGCCGGAGTCTGTGTTTCCCAACCGCTACAATCTGGGGGTCTTTAAGTCAAGAGTGAATAGGTTATTTCTAGGCAAGCGTGTTTCACCCTCGACCACATCATCGCTTACCATCAGGTGAGATAGTGGTCAAGCGCGAGACTACTGGATAAAAAAAAACATATTTATATTCACTATCACTGGTAGAATGTAATTTTGTCTATAGCTAAAGGTGTATCGTTGAATTGCCAAAAGGGAAGCTATTGTCAGCACGAGTATGTTATGCAATTCGACTGCAGATTAGTCAACAGCTTTCATTGTTATTACTCCTAATGAAACGGTCATGCGCTGTTAGATGAGTAAACCTGCAGCTGTTTATTTGGCTACGAGCTTAGTAATGCTGTGAGTGTATGTTAGTAATAAAACTAGATGCAATTAAATGTTTTACGGACTAAGTAAATTTTTGTCGTTCAAAAGTGCCACTTATGCCTAATTAAAATAAAGAAATTTGACTTTGACCTTTATTACAGCCAAGGGACAAAAGTGCAGTCAAACCCTGACGAAAATTTTCTACCAGCGTCCACTGCTGGACATCGGCCTCTCCCAAGTGATATCACATTAGATGGTGCTGTGTTTTTCATGTTCTTTGGATTCCTGCGGCCTTCACAGGTATAATTGATTACGAATTAATCGGGGTTTATAATATTCCCCGATGTTTAGACAGAGGTGTCGCTGACTGGGATTTATAAAGTCTAAACCCTACTGTCTGGAATGACCTGAGGGATCACATTTTCCAGCAGTGACAGCCACAACTAGACAAAAAAGTCCACAACGAAAAAAAGCGAAGTAGATGAGACTTGCCTAAGATGACAAGATGTAAGTAACACTATGAATACCGCCACTTACGTCATTCTATAGACATATATAGATTCGCTACAATCAGAAGTGCTGTGAGCTCATTTCATTAGATACCTAAGTCATTAGTTTACCATCACGACTTGTACATGAGGAGGTCGGCACACTTGGGTTCATCTGTGTCAAAGACTCTTTGGTTCGAATTTTTTTAGAAGTGCTGTAAGAATTTTTAATGATTTGTAAAATTGTGTGCCTAGCCTTCCCAACTATATTGGGGTCGGCTTCCAGTCTTACCGGATTTAGCTGAGTACCAGTGTATTGCATGGAGCGAATGCCTATCTGACCTCCACAACCCAGTAACTGGATAACACGGTACTCCTTGGCTAGACTGGTGTCAGATCTCAAGCTTCTGACTACCCGTAACGACTGTCAAAGATCTTCAAATGACAGCCGGGACCAACGGCTTAGTGTGCTTTTCGAGGTACGGAGGAAACTCGGTATGTTGAAATGGTCACCCATCCACGGACCGGCTTCGTCAAGCATTGCTTAACCTTGAAGATCGACCCGTGCGGCTGTTATTATTTAGCCACGAGCTCCTCTAATCTGTGTCCTTAAATCATAAGGGGTTTAAATTTAGTGATTTAGTGGTCACTAGTTCAATATTGTATTTCTGTAAATAAATAGTGGTATCAGAAAATATTATTTTTAAAAAGACATCTGGTTGCCCACATTTTTTTCTAGTAGTTCGATATCGTTTCAGACAATATTACTTCAAGAAAGTTTGACGAAGCAAATATAACATTTATTCGTGTCATTTTCAGACCCATTAGGTGATATTTTCTAGAATTCTTAATGTCTAAGTCAATCAGCGTCGAATCTTTTAATAATATTCTATCGAAAAGAAAACATATTTTATCAGAACTGTTGAAGTGTGAATTTGGCCTTAAAAGTATGCAGCCCTCATTTAGACCCAACTTAGGACATTCCTCTCGAAAAACGTTTTTCCAAAAGAAATCCTCTCGATAAACAATATATCATGATATTTTCTATATCGGGATACAAAATGACCAGCCTACCCTCTTCACTGCGTAGCGTGAAGTATTAATTTAACTTGGCAACATTTTCGTAAGTGGGCGACACTTCAACTGTATTGCCTCATTGAGGGAACCAAGATGGCGACTCGTGGACGACTTTATATTCGAGAAATATGCAATAATACCTACATTATTTACGGTGCTTCGAAGTTTTGGGGTTCGGAGGTAAGAAGAAATACTTATTTTTTTTAAGAGTGTACAAGCAAATGTAGCTTTTTATGATAAAATTTTGCATATTTCAAAAGATCCTTTAACAACTCTTTTATTATATATACTACAAACAAACTAACACCTAAAACAGTCCAATTCAGCTATTTTAAGAAAAGGCGATCATAATGTACCTATTAAAAATGTAGGTATGTGTCCAAAATAAAATTAGTGGCAAATAATGATGATGATGTTTAAAAACAAATCAAAAACTCATTTTAGGGTTCCGTACCCAAAGGGTAAAAACGGGACCCTATTATTAAGATCCACTGTCCGTCTGTCTGTCACCAGGCTGTATATCATGAACCGTGATAGCTAGACATTTGAAATTAATTTTCACAGATAATGTATTTCTGTTGCCGCTATACAAACAAAAGCTTAAACATAATAAAATAAATATTTAAGTGGGGCTTCCATACAACAAACGTGATTTTTTGCCGTTTTTGTGATAATGGTAAAGAACCCTTCGTGTGCGAGTCCGACTCGCACTTGACCGGTTTTGTTTTATACATGCTTTGAAGGCTTACCGTGCATTGTCATCCAAACCAAACGTGTAAGCAAAATTTCAGCTCAACTGGTTGAGGAATTGGATTTACTGTTTTAAAATTCAATTGCAAGATCGACCCAAACAACAAGGCAAATTGGAATAATAAGGTGAAAGTACTTACTGATAGCTAACAATTTTACAAAGGTTTTTTGGATTCCACTTTTGAAACTACAAAAAACCGTTGGAAAATGCAAATGGTTCAAAAGTAAAGAACATTGGAGATAATTTGAAAAACGTTTAATTAAGGGTATCTTACAGCTGATTCTCAATGAAAACTACCGTATCCATCTAGAAATAACGCTTCATTCCTCCTGCCTCTCCGAAGAAAAATCTTCAACTTTTTTTCCTAAGAACTCTTTATATTTTTTTTAATGTCTATGGAGAGCCTTATGAAAGGTCGAGATAGGATCTTGGCGACGCATTTTGAGGACATTAGAAAAAAAATATCTTGTTTAATGAAAACCTTATTCACTTTTGGAGGCAATTCGTTTATTTTGACGTTAAAAATGGCGGGAAATAAAGTATACCTCGTAAAAGGTAAGGAAATGGTAATAAAAAAATTAAATATTTTTTTTGTGGAGTCTTAGGGCGGTTTTTATTATTTTCTATTTGATTTCGCGACCTTTTTATTTCTTTTTTACTGATTTGGTAGTAAAAGAGAACAGGGTTTATTAACTCTATCTATCAAGAACAAGTCGTAAAAGGGACTGAAAGGATACTCTGTGCAATAATGTACTGACCTCTTCAGTCAAAACTGTTTGAAATGGTTACAGCATATCATATGTAGGTAATGTATCATCATTCCAGCCAAAAGATGTCCACTGCTGAACATAGGCCTTTCTCTGGTATATATGTAGAAGGCTACATCGATCGGTCCTGTGCGTCTCGTATCCAGCGGATTCCCGCAACCTTAACCAGGTCATCGGTCCACCTAGCAAGAGGGAAGCCTACTGACTCTAGATCTTTTAGTACCCCATCGACAATCCGTTCTGCGAGCAATGTACCCACCGCCACTTAAGTCTGGCAATTCTTTGCGCTATATCGGTAACCCTGTAGTGTTTTATTCTGCTGAACTATTAATATCCTCGACTGTACAACAGTATTTGATCCCGCATATCAACAAGATGGAACTTTCCTATTCCTGTTTGATATTTCACAATAATAAACTACAAAACCGACACCCTTTTATTAAGCCCCCATATCGTAGAGGCGTTGAACCATAGAGTAAATCTTTTGTCTATGACGCACTATTAATAACTGGCACTATTGTCTTTGATAATAATAGTGAGCTGTTGAAAACCAGTCGACTGAACATTTCTATTTATTTTTTTATAAAATTCTGGCGATAATATAATATGTTGGTTCAATGATTTTGACATGTTTGAAATTGAGACGAAATAATTGGCGTAAATTAATGTTATAATGTTTAATAGAAAAAGAATAACGGTCAATAATTTATTTTTTTATAGATATTTGTTATTGACATATTTCTAGTTAGAAAACATAGTGAAACCAGTTTAGGCAAATTTAATTCAAAGAAAGAATATTATTCTTAATTAAATAAATTAATTACCCGGCTGCAAGGAAAGGGTTATGTTTTTTTCGCGCGTATCTTGTATGTTTGTATGTATGTAATATTCATTATTACCTCATATCTTGCAAACCGCTAGATGGATTTTTATAATGAATACATCGTTAGATAGGGCTTGGCCGCCAAAGTGTTCTTAGATAAGTGACGTTAAAAATAAACAAAAATGGCGGCTTTTGTGCGCCATATTGGGGGCGACTCAATATTTTTTTTCTTTGAAACCCTTCGAGTGGGGTATCAAAATGAAGGATTTTTAAAGGTGATTACAAAAATATATACCACTTATATGTTTAAATGCGATTCGAACAAAAAATAGGTAACTAAAAAGTTGTAAATAAAAAAAGTTAATTTAAAAATCAAAAACCCGATTGCGAACTAAAAAGATTTAAACAGGATCAGGTGGTCAGCCAGCTCGCGAATATGTATCCTCCGACTACACAGCATGATTTTCTACTTGTTTACATCTTTTTAGTTCGCAGTCGGGTTTTTGATTTAAAAAAAATCTTTTTTTCAAAATCAAACTTTTTTATTTCACATAGACCTACATAGGCACTTATAAAACGTGGACAAAAGGTGGTGCACGGTTCGTGTTGATCGTTTCCTATGGCGAAGAACCGGCAAGAAACTCCATGGTTACTCTTTTAAAAAATGGTTTGATTTTACAATATTTCCATGTTACAGCATTAGTACTATGGAGGGACAACGTTAGCCCGTTAAAGTCGTAAGAAACTAAAAAAAAAAATATTATATAATATATAAAAAAGTTAACACATGTTATCTAGCACCTAGAAGGCCTACAATGTTCACACATTCACAAAATAATCGGTAAAAGAATCTATACAAAGGCAAAAAAAAATAAAAAAATAACAAGACTAAATTTAACATGTGGCACAAATGTTATTATCAGTGCTGTAACTATTCTTAGCAAAGGCCTATAAAGCTGATTGAGAACCATTGTAAAAAGTCTAATGAAAAGAAGAAAAACAAAAAAAGAGAAAATGAGATTGAGAATAGTTAGAGACATCCACATATTTGTAACATAATGAATACAATAATAAATCTGAAGAAAAGTCGTTTTTGTACATCGAAAATATTACAGAAACCATTCCCAGTACTTTTGCCAATTTTATCAGTTTTTCTGTTAGTCAGTTTAGTTGTGCGCGCATCACGTAAAATATAGAAACCAATGTTTTTATCCATAAAAAATAAACGTATTACTTAGATTTTGTTTCATCGCAATAAGTACACTCTATCAAAAGGTACATTAATTTAAAGTTTTCAAGAAGTAAACACGACACTCGCACACTCGCAATTCAGATACTAGAACAGTTGAACACCATATTCGATAGATGGCGTCATTAGACGTCATTTTTTGAATGGCGGTGTTAAGATTCTCCGCGGAAGTAAAGCATGCCTCCCGTGGCTTCAATTAATAATAGGTTTATACTGCGCCATTGTTTGTCGTCCAGCATCAAAGATTATAGGGGTAAAAACGACGGAATTTTCAACTTAGAAATCAAATATTATTCGAAATTTTAATAAGGTTTTTAGTTATATCGTCAAAATTTTTGGACGTGGCCTCCCGTACTATTTCGTTAAAAAATTGATACTTAAAAACTGAATCCTAATCTTGATTCTAATAATATTAGGCCACTATAATATAGAGTAAATGAATTGACTCCGTATCAAAATGTCCTATTCGCAAAACGACATAAGAGCAGATCGTCCTATTCTCAAAATGTCAAAATGTCCTGTAAACAAGAGAATGGGAATGGTACAAGTACCACAAAATTAAGAGATTATTAAAGGAATAATTATAATTATTCAACATTTTCTTGAGTCTGTTATCTTTATAATTAAATAAAAATTATAATGTTGAATACAAGTTAAGTAAACTTAAATTTTTTAATGACATATGAAATCTTTAAAGAAGTTAAATATCACAACACACGCTATTCAGACACTCGGACAGTTGAACTCCATATTCAATAGATGGCGTTGTGCATTTGACGTCATTTTCTGAATGGCGATGTTAAGATTCTCTGCGGAAGAAATACCTTAGAAAAAAAATTGTTGGTAGGTAGGGTAGTAGCAAGGTAAGTAGAGTAGGTAGGCATATCTAGATAAGTAGGGTAGGCAGTTGACGGGAGCGAGGCCGCGGGCACAGCTAGTATATAATAAAAAAGCCACATCAGCATACTTTTATTGGTATTTTTGGCTCATTTAGGCAAAATTAGAAAAAGAAAGACACAAAAAACAATAAACATAATAATACTTTAATAATACAATAATATCAAGGCTAATTAATTGAGCATGGGCTCTGTCATGAATGATTGAGACCACTAGACCACTAACGAGGCAATCACAGAAAAAAAGAAATTCTCTAAAACGAGCATCCAATAAAACCTCTTTCCCATATTTAACTCCGAATATTTAATTAATGGAGTTCCATTTTCAAAGTTGGCACTCTGCAGTAGATTCGGTGCCTCGGTGGTACATTAAAAAAAAAACGCGATTTTTTTGCTCGCCTTTTAGGTCGACCATATCGACGGTTAATATATCGACACTTGATTCGCGATTTGTGTATGGTACAAGTTACAAGAGTTGAGTGGTGTCACTGTGTAAAGCGTTTAGTGAAAGCTCATACCGAGGAAGTGCTACCAACCACCATTGGTGTTTCTATACAAGGTGTAACTGAAATAACGCATTGCTCTTATCATAATCAAACAAATTTTAAATTTGACATTTCTATTTTATAATGTAATCCCATTTACAATTTATTTAGTTTGTCTGTTTAATATTTAATGTTGCCATAGTACCTAATATATAGTTTGCACACCCTCATTGGGTTATAATACAATTATATTTATATGTATTTGTTTACCCTCGCACTGGAACGCCTTGCAGCAATTACACCAAAGGAGCACAAACTTACAAATACCAAACTATAAGTCCAGGTTTCCTCACGATGTTTTCCTTCACCGTTGTCAGCGATGTCCAAGATAAACTCAGAAAGAACATTTGAATTGAAAAAGTCAGCCCACGACCTCAAGCACAAGAGGCGAGGTCTTAGCCACTGGGCCACCACGACATTGTACCTTTTATACCTGTAACACCTTTTTAACATGTATTATGCAAATAAATTATTTGATTTGATTTGAAACAACCCTTACTATAGGACTAACTTTTACTATAGGATGGTGATCACCGGGGTGGTTTTAGTGAGGTAGAAAGTCCACACTCCTTGGTCTTTCACCCGAAAAGTCCAGGTGCCTTTTGAAGGTTCCCCCCACAAAACAAAAAGACTACCCATGAGAATTATACGAACATGAATGTATGTGAAAGTTGACTGCAACTTCGGAGTTAGTCGCACAAAAAATGGTTTATAATTATGAGTAGGAGTAGTGATGAGTATATCTACGTTGACGTCGTGGTAGGGCTTGCGCGCTTCAATGACCTCTAGGTCTGTGCCGATAGATTTTACTTTGCCACAACATGCCTAAGGTGAGGGGCCAGACTTAGAGAGATACAATCCGCAGAGCAGCTATGTGGCGAGCTGATGGGCAGTAGCGGCCTCACGGACCCGATCTCCAGGGAGAAGTCTTGTCCCTCATCTCCGAATTGCCTTTATTGGCTGGCTTGAATGGAGATTTGCAAGAGCAAACGTGCTCGGAGGAAGGAAGTTAACCCAGTAAGATGCTGGTAGGGATCTTGAACGCACTGCCGGGATTGTCCTAATAGCCGTGGTATACCTCTTCACTCCTCAAGCATCTCCGGATATGTTGTCCCCTTGGCGCTTCGTCACTAAAGTGCAAGCGACCCTTTATGTGGGCCCATTAATTGAGTGTGCCAGTCACCCCCTGCCATTTTATAGCCGTGTACTTCAACAGTGGCCAGGCAGGGGCCTGTAGTCCTCCTATAGTTTTAGGCAATCGATCCACTAAACCTACCAAATCCATAGCCCAAAACATTTTTCTCCATATTTTGCAATAATCCTGCACCAACCGGGGATTGCCCTTGGGTGCACTTGCGCAGTGCATACAAGGATAATCGTCGGTATCTTCGTCGGTTGGAAGGCATCAGCGAGTTGGCTTCGGCCCTTCGCACGCTTTTCAAAAGACCGAGACCCCAGGGTCACGAGGTTGTCAAAGTTGTTTATGTCATGTACCTATGTCTTGCATATTATGCCGCCAAGCATTGTTGCTGTGTTCCGATTTGAAGAGTGTGGAAACTGATTTATGCACATGTGATATTTAAGCTAAAGGTTCCTCCCCTCCTGTAGTAACTACTTACTACGGCTATTACTAACTACTTACTTTTATCATTATAAAATTCAAAGATGTATCTTAGTTGAACGAAATGGACGAGGTTATACTTTTTATCCTGGTTTCGGTGGGCTGACAAAGCAATGCAGTCTGCGCCTGGTTAGTTCTAGCTTAACATATTCCTCAGAACATAGAGCAAGCATGATATTTCAATAAATCCAGCAATATCTAATGCAAAATCGCTTTCATCTTATCACTTATCCCAAACTTTTAGCGGTTCCACTTTTGTAGGTTCCCACAAATTAATTACCGTTCGGTACCAGTGACGTGAACAAAATGGCCGACCTGGCCGCGTAAAAATACAATGTATGTTACAACTATAACATTTTCATTTATTTTTATATCTAGGTATTTTTGAAGGAACAATGTGCCTAGTTTGTATGTATTTTGATGTACAATGTTTCCAATTCTCCATCCATTGGCAACTGACATTGCAACAAACTGACTGTAAATTATTTAGAAAACCAGCCAAGTGCGAGTCAGACTCGCGGACGAAGGGTTCCGTACCATTTTCGCAAAAAGCGGCATAAAAAAACACGTTTGTGGTATGGGAGCCCCACTTAAATATTTATTTTATTCTGTTTTAGTATTTTTTAATATAGCGGCCACAGAAATACATCATCTGTGAAAATGTCAACTGTCTAGCTATCACAGTTCATGAGACCGCGGAGTCTTAGTAATAGAGTCCCGTTTATACCCTTTGGGTACGGAACCCTAAAAAGCGAACTAATAAGACGTAAACAAGAAGAAAATCATGATGTGCAGTCGGAGGATACATATTCGCGATCTGGCTGAACAAATCCAGATGTATCCTCCGACCGCACAGCATGATGTTCTTCTTGCTTACGTCTTTTTATTTGTTCGCTTTTCAAGCAGCCAGGTTTTTTATTTTTTTAATGTTCCTATTTTATTTATAACTTTTAGTTATCTTTTTTTTCGGATTAGGAACATTTAAACATATTAGCGTTATATATTTTTGAAATCACCTCTTAAAATTCTTTATTTCGATACCCCGATACACGATGCGTTAAGAATAAAAAATAATATTGGGCCCCACAATATGGCGCCCAAAATCCGCCATTTTTCTATTTTCCAATTTTGATGTAGTATTTTAGTGACACTCGCAAGGTAGAGACGAATCGATTGACGTAAGAATCATCAAAATCGGTCAATGCGTTTAGTCTCTAGAACGCCACATATGAACCAACATACATAAATGCTTAGACTGATAAACACATTACCCTCCTTCGACAGTCGAGTAAAAAGACCGCAACTTATAGGTTATTTGTAAAACATCCATCCGACCAACTCAATCCATTGATTGGTAACCGCTAAGCGTCACCTAAAAAGATCGATTGTACTGTCGTCTTTGATCCCAAAATAAAAATAATAAGAACCATTAGGATTGTTTATCCTAGTTTCTTATAAGCAGAATCATCTTTATGTCGATTCGCTGCAGTGTAGTTGAAATTATGAACTGACTAGCTTCTGCCAGCGGCTTCACCGGCTAAAAAGTGGTTTTCTATCCCAAGGGAACATAAAAGCGGGTTGAAAAGTAGCCTGTGAAACATACCCTATGTGCTATTTCAGATTATAATCTATCTCTTTGCCAAATTTCATCTAGATCTGTTGAGCTGTTCTGGCGTGATTGAGTTACAAACTTACATCTACACATCCAAATTTTCTCATTTATAATATTGGTAAGAAGTAAGTATTTTAGTTTTTTAGTTTTAAGTTTCCTTTATAAATGTAACTTATGGTGTACAATAATAGTACATTATGGTACAAGTGTGTAATGTTGGTGATTACCGCTGAGGCGCCATTGAGACCCGAGCCGTTAGGGAGGGTCTTAAGAGAGCCGAGGACGGTAATCATCAATAGACACGTGTATCATACGACGTTTTCAACACACTTGTGAAGAAAATAATACAAAAAATCATTTTCAAAGTGAAAACGAGTTGTGAAAAATTTTTCGTAATGGCGGAAAAAATTTATCAGTTTTCCTATGCGCGCGCATCTAACAATGGCGATCGGCCGTAGACTAAAAGGATGAGGTTTCTTTTTTTTGGCTTTTCGCAGATAGCGTTATAACCACGTACAAAATGGGGAATTTCAAGTTTTTACAGAGAAAAACAAAAGTTATATTTGAATGAAAGTTTTATTTATTAAACACGTACAAGTTGAAATTATCTATTTAAATACAAAGTTGCATAAAATGAGCAAACAATAGGTACATTAATTTATTTGTATACTATTGAGCACGATCTTTTTTGTATCGAAACTTTTTTAAGAACAAATCAAGTCAACCAATAAATTTAAAAAAAACTCTTTGTCTCACTTGTGAATAATAGTAACGAAAAAGTCACCAGGTGTCATTATGTGCCTAATGGCGGTGAAATAAGAGCCACTTTATGAGCAAGTGTGTTGAAAAGTATATAATAAATAAATATTAAGACTTGGTAAAATGTATTGCACTCTAATCCTACTTTCTTCTAAAATCTTTGACTGTTTGTTAACCAATCAAGCTTCAATGGCTGAACGGATTTGGAAGACTTGAAATTTGGAACACAGGTAGGTAGACCGTGGACTGGATGAAGACATAGAATCTATACCAATCTTATAAAGAGGAAAGATTTTTTTGTTTGTTTTTATGTACTGAATAAACTCCAAAACTACTGGACCGATTTAAAAAAATCTTTCACCAATAGAAAGCTACATTATTCCTGAGTGGCATAGGCTATTTTTTAATCCAGAAAGCGGGTCCTGTGGTGTGGTCCACGGGAGCGAAGCTGCGGGTAACAGTTTATAGTACTTGATATCCCAGTAGTAGATATGTTATTGACCAAATGATTAAACGGCACTATTCATAATGCCCGGGCAATTTGAAAAATGCCCAATATGATCCCGAAACCGGGTCCTGTGGTGAGGTCCACGGGAGCGAAGCTGCGTGTAACAGTTTATAGTACTTTATATCCCAGTAGTAGATATGTTATTGACCAAATGATTAAACGGCACTATTCATAATGCCCAGGCAATTTGAAAAATGCCCAATATGATCCTGAAACCGGGTCCTGTGGTGTGGTCCACGGGAGCGAAGCTGCGGGTAACAGTTTATAGTACTTTATATCCCAGTAGTAGATATGTTATTGACCAAATGATTAAACGGCACTATTCATAATGCCCGGGCAATTTGAAAAATGCCCAATATGATCCCGAAACCGGGTTCTGTGGTGTGGTCCACGGGAGCGAAGCTACGGGGAACAGCTAGTACTTTATATCCCAATAGTAGATATGTTATGGACCAAGTGATTAATACGGCATTATTTAATGTCCGGGCAATTTGAAAATGCCCAATATGAGTAGCCTACTCTTTGTTTTTATTTGATAAAAACTATTGAAATAATTAAATTGACCGGGCTTTCTGAATAATGCCCATCTCTTATTGGGCAGGGTAATATGTGTTATATTAAATTATTTTGTCAACAACATTGATTTTAATATACGAGTATAGAATAGGTAAGTACGATTACTATTTAAACAACAAAGTCGGCGTTTTAAGAGCGCGGCGAACCATGAATTGTCCATACAAACGTAATACCAAAATCTTTTGTAATTTTAGCATATTTTCACAATATTATGATGATATTCGGATTAAGACAGTATTTATCTAGGTTCCTACGTCTTCTTTTTTTCTAAATACTCACCTAAAATGAAGTTTTAGCGAATTCCATTTTGTATATTTTTACAGCGTAAATGACATGTTTTCTTTTTGATATTTCTGTATTATAAAAAACAATATCTTTATTAATATCGTACCAGGAACTTAGCTCATATTATCAAATTACAAATAATCGTTTTTTTTTTTTTTAAACATTATGTTTTCATTCATAATTTTTGGTATTACGGAACACATCAAATTAATCACACATTTCCAATAGCTAGTATTGCTGTCGCGTCAAGCAAATGTCAATGTGTGCGTGGTCGCACTGCTCACGGTTGTGTATCGTTCGTACGGCGTGGGGTTTGTTCGGGGCACTTCGGGTGTGCTTCGGGTGTATTTTACTGTTTTTTGTTTTACTGTTCTGGGGATTGTTTGTTGTCATTATTAGACGATTACTTCACTATGCTTTATGTGCGCGTTTATTTATTTTCTAAATTGTATTATTTTAATATTTTTGACACTATTGACTTATGCTATGAACTTGGATTTAGATTTGCCTTGTGATTTGAACTTTGGTATTGAGTAATCTACTTTTTTACGAACTTTGCGTTGTTTACGGACTTTGTTATTATTTACTATATGGTTCGGTTGCCGATGGTCTCCGAACGTTGGGATGTTTCTCACAGGAAGTACCTATTTCCCAATGACATAATACAATAAGGTAAATTAATAGGTACCTTAGTTTATCTATACTAATATTATCAAGCTGAAGAGTTTGTTTGTTTGTTTGAACGCACTAATCTCAGGAACTACTGGTTGGAGTTGAAAAAATATTTTTGTGTTGGATAGTCCATTTATTGAGGAAGAATATAGGTTATAACATCACGCTACAACCAGTAGGTGCGGCGCATAAATGAAAAATGTTGTAAAAACGGGCAAAATATTCCTTTTTGAGAGCTTCCGTTGCGTGCGTTGCGTACGATCATGTATGTAGTATAGAGTAGGTATGTAGATAGGGTAGGGTAGGGCAGGGTAGGTAGGTAGGTAGATTGACGGGAGCGAAGCCGCGGTGGACAGCTAGTTTTGTATAAATTAGTATTTACCTACCTACCTATCCATCAACTTACGAAGCTTTGTTTTAAGGGTTCCGTACCCAAAAGGTAAAAACGGGACCCTATTACTAAGACTCCGCGGTCCGTCTGTCTGTCTGTCTGTCACCAGGCTGTATCTCAAGAACCGTGATAGCTAGAGAGTTGAAATTTTCACAGATGATGTATTTCTGTTGCCGCTATAACAACAAATACTAAAAATAAATTTTTATTTTTAGTATTTGTTTATATTTTATTCAAGATCCTTGTTTTTATTTTTAACTAGAGGACGCCTCGCGGTTTCACCCGCGTAGTTCCCGTTCCCGTGGGAAGATCTATCCCCGGGTGATATAGGCTACTTTTTATCCCTGTAGATAAAAAGTAGCCTATGTCACCCGGGGATAGAGTAGCTTCCCGACGGTGAAAGAATTTTTGAAATCCATCCAGTAGTTTTGGAGCCTATTCGGTACAAACAAACAAACAATCAAACAAAAAAATCTTTCCTCTTTATAATATTGGTATAGATATTCTTAGCTCAGAGCGCTTTTATTTATCTGTACCTACTTACGAGTATATGCGTAAATAGGCATACATTATTGGAATATTTGTCTTTTACTAATACTTTGACTAAGTAACACTTGTAATATATTACTTGCATTCATTATTTATTATAACAACACATATTTGAGGTGTAGTAAAAGGAATACCTACATCAATAAGACAAAAGAACGCGGGCACCATTCGCGTCGGCCGGCTTTCGAGTCGACAGGATAGGATGATTAGGTAGCGATATCTATCTGCTCACACACACATGGCTACGTACGGCGCACCGCGTGTGCGTGCAAAACGAGATAGCAATACTCCGAACGAATTTTTCGCTCGCCTCGAATTGCATTTGCGAGCTTTGTTCGTCGCGCCCTTAAGACGACATGTCAAAAAGCTGGTTAAACTAGTACCACAATACGGTTTCTGAATAATGATGGGCCTGGCGTCGTCTTCTTCTTCTTCTTCGTTCTTCCCTTATGGTATTTTTGTTCATGTTATTGTAATAGTTTTTGTAAACATGTTTATACTTTTTAATTCAAGTTTGTGCATGTCACTGACATTTTTAAAACGTTAAATACTTTGTAATTGAAATAATAATATCAAGTGTAAAGTTAAGCAAATGAGAATATTGTATTGTTATAAAATCTGTGTAAATTACCAATGTCAAATAAAAATAATGCATGTCGAATGAGTGTAGAATTAGGAGGAGAGACAGAGGAGCTCGTGGCTAAATAATAACAGCCGTACGGGTCGATCTTAAGGTTAAGCAACGCTTGACGAGGTCGGGCCGTGGATGGGTGACCATTTCAACATACCGGGTTTCCTCCGTGCCTCGGAAAGCACGTTAAGCCGTTGGTCCCGGCTGTCATTTGAAGATCTTTGACAGTCGTTACGAGTAGTCAGAAGCTTGAAATCTGACACCAGTCTAGCCAAGGGGTACCGTATTACTCAGTTACTGGGTTATGGAGGTCAGATAGGCAGTCGCTTCATGTAAAATACTGGTACTCAGCTGAATCCGGTTAGACTAGAAGCCGACCCCAACATAGTTGGGAAAAGGCTAGGCAGATGATGATGAGATGAATGAGTGTAGAATTAATAAATTGTGTGTAAGGTATAAATTATGTCAATGAATTTATACTATTATTGGATTATTATTGAATTTATATAATGTATATATATTATTACTACAATTGTGCAGGGAAGAATAAAACTGGCCCACCGTAGTCCAGTTTATAACTAGTACGGGGGTCAGGGAGTTTCGCATCAACCTAATTGCAAATTAAAATAAGTGATAATTAATGCTACTGTAAACTTTGATATAACCATTTTTAAACAGTGCCAATAAATGATTATTATTATTATTTTACCTTTGATAGTTTATAAGTCTTAGGATTGTGAATGTTAAGACATACTGTAACAAACTAAAGAACTGAAGCATTCACGATGGTTAACGGCGGATTTCTGTCTGCAGGGTCTACAGTAATATAGCTCACCGTCCGATAAGGAACAGGCCCGAGTTGACGGCGCGTTGTGTTTCACGTGCGCCTCAAAGAGATGTCAGCAAAACTGACGAGGTCCGCTAGGACCGATGCCTGTCTAGGTCGCGGATAAATTTTAAAAAGAGTTACCGCGGCCCTGGCTCAAGCAACTGAAGGGACATGGGTGGGTTTTAGTCAGTAAAAGTCTGACAAGCCCTCCCGTTTCACCCAAAGCGGGAGAAGACATTGGATGTTTTCCAAAAAAATAGGGTCTAAATTAATGACAGATACATTTCCCGTAGAATAATTTTTCGATTTTGACACGGTCATAACTGCTACCAATAGCTAATTATAGAGCATCTTAACCCCTTTTTTTGCCTTCGCCGTACTCGGTTAAATAAAGAGTCTTAAAAGTATAAGTGTGTCCGTTAGGTCCAGTACTCATTTGGGAACCTATAGAAACTAACCGCAGATTAGAAATTGTACTCAGAAAATAATGACCATAGAATTTTTATAGAAACACTTACCATACAAAATAGGAGGGGTCATGGCGTGGTGTTGTCAGCACTCGCAGCCGTTTTTAAATGTATTTTACTTTATATGTTATTTAAGTGCAATATACTTTATTTGGCTTAGTCTAAAATAGTGTTGGTGTTGGTGTGTGTTTACCTTTTTTCATCGGTGACGTATTTATTTAATATAATGTTTATCTACGTATTTAAATACTGTCAAGGAATGAAAATGTTAATTAACTAATTTCCTGCCACATACATAGTATAAACCACATACGCCTTCTAAATAATTAATTGTGTATGTTTGCATATCATTTTCGCGTCTCGGTTACCTCTACTTGTCAAAATTAAAAACACAATAATCTCCAAAGTTCCTAGTTGTATGGTTAGAACAGCATGCCTACATGTTTTTTTCTGTCCCGTCATCGGTGTGACACCCGCGCTTGAATTACTTTTCGCGTGCTTTAGTTTTTATTCAGCGATAACTTCTAAGATATTCATTTAAAATATTTATGGTGTCAATTTAACTAACGTATTTAAATTGATAAGGATTAATACTGTATCTGTCTGAATAGCTTTCCATTAATCGCATTGTATGTGACAATTTATTTAGAACTTATTATGGGTATAGTAAGCTATCATTAAAATACATTGCAGACTTTTCTGTAGATCTATATAAGTGGCACAATTCCACCATACATTGTATTGTAATATATCAAAGGGATTAGGCAGTGCTTTCTATTCAAACTTTTTCCGACATTTTGAACAATTATCGTCATATTTAAACTAATTTACACAAAACCTTAACAAATTATATACCTAAACCTTCATCATGAATCACTGTAAAAACATGTAAATCCGTTCAATAGTTTTTGAGTTTATCGCACATAGACAGGCAGACAGACGCGGTGGGGAACTTTGTTTTATAATTGTATATATAGAGAAAAAGAAAAATTGTTTGTTTGTAAGAGATAATCTTAAAGTACGGATCCGAATAAAAACATTATTTTACTGACAAAATGCAAAGTTATTTCTGATTGCCATTTACTTTAAGTTGTCCCAAAAAAAGAGCCCGTTAAGTTCTTAAAAAAAAAAGGAGCCATCTGTACACACAAACACACATCAACACACCACAAACACACTTACATTTAGCAAATAAACGATTTCATTTCATCTCACATGCAAAATAAAAATGAATAAGTACTTTTACACCTATATACCACAGTACTGCTTTACGTTAATACTTACTGATCAGTAAGTTTTAAACCGTAGCATTTTGAAGAAAAAAGCCAAACTAATTTGTATTATTTTGAGCAATCTGGCAACCCTGAACATCTGACCCCTGGTCTAGGTAAGCAGCTGGACTACTAAAGCATGCGACCCTCCTCTCGTGGCTTCAATTAATAATAGGTCTATATTGCGCGATTGTTTGTCGTCCAGCATCAAAGATTATAGGGGTAGAAACGACGGTATTTTCAACTTAGAAGTCAAATATTATTCGAAATTTGAATAAGGGTTTTGGTTACATCGTCAAAATTTTTGGACGTGAGCTCCCGTACTATTTCGTTTAACAATTGACACTTAACTAATGTATCCTTATCTTGTTTCTTCTAATATTAGGCCACTATAATATAGAGTGAATGATTTGACTCCGTATCAAAATGTCCTATTCGAAAAACGCCATAAGAGCAGATCGTCATATTCTCAAAATGACTGAGGAGCAAAATGTCCTATAAACAAAAGAATGTGAATGATACAGTCATAGTCCGAGAAAATTGGTCAAATGAGGTCAAGTATCTTGGAATGAAAGATATTCAGCTATAAGGTTGTGGAGAATTTAATCCTCTACAATATTTATAATAAATACAAATAGCATAAAACCTATGGGAAACGAGATATTTGCAATTAGTGTGTAAAATATCGTTTTTGTGACCTTTGGCCTTGGAATATCCGTAGTCGCGGATACCCTACGATAAGTAGGTTTTGGGTGTCAAAATAAAGGTTTATACAAGTTTATAGCTGACTATCTCTCATTCTGAGGTTCCCCTAATATTCCTGGCCTATAATACCACACAAATATCCCCTCAGCCGTCCATCCCGAGGGGCCGCAAGATGGCCGACCGTCCATGTTCCCCGGCGCCATTTTTCGCGATCACCCGGTCTCAGAAAAACGCCGATTTCTCTGAACTTTTGTATGGGAACCATGTATAAATGTTATGATGTTAGAATCGTTATGAAATAAGCTATCAGATTTCACAGGGATTTACCCAGTTTTACCTTGTAATTTATTTGTAAATATTGTGTAAATGATTTTTTTTTCAGATTTGTGGCTAGACAAATAAAAAAAATAAACACTTTTCAAAAAAAATAATGGCATAAGAATTGGTTGATCACCTTTATGCTACCACTAATACTTACTCATCTAGTTCCGTTCTTATTTCATTTACATAATGTAACATCACGCCTGTTATCACCAGAGATCGGAATAGGCAGAGTATATTTACCTAAACTTCAAGGTAGTAACCCTCAGTTTCCCACCTTAAAATTATCGGAGAATGAATGTGACAAATTGCCAAGCACGCGTTATCTGCTGTGATTGGTTGAATTAATTTTCAACAGCCAATTACAGAAGATAACGCGTGTTTGACAATTTGTCACATTAATTCTCCGATAATTTTAAGGTGGGAAACTGAGGGTAAGTAACATAGAGTCGATAATACCTACTCTAAAATCCCGGCATCATAAACTTGACGATTTAATCCCGAGATTTTAAAATTGCAAATGCATTTGACGTCATTTTCTGAATGGCAGTGCTAAGATTCACCGCGAAAGAATGACCCTAGAAAAAAAATTATAGACAGGGTAGGCAGGAAGGTAAGTAAGGGTAGGCAGGAAGGTAAGTAAGGTTGGTAGTTAAATAGGGTAGGGTAGGCAGGAAGGTAAGTAAGGTGGGTAGTTAAATAGGGTAAGGTGGGTAGTTAAGTAGGGTAGGGTAGGCAGGCAGGTAAATAGGGTAGGCAGGAAGGTAAGTAAGGTAGGTAGTTAATAGGGTAGGGTAGGCAGGAAGGTAAGTAAGGTGGGTAGTTAAATAGGGTAAGGTGGGTAGTTAAGTAGGGTAGAGTAGGCAGGAAGGTAAGTAGGGTGGGTAGTTAATTAGGGTAGGGTAGGCAGCTGACGGGAGTGAAGCCGCGGGCACAGCTAGTTTAAACTGAAATAGTTGAAAGGTCATGAAATAACGCTTTTTTTATCAATAATAACCCATTTAACTCTATCGAAGTCACGCCACCATTGTCCCGTTATTAAAAATCAATTCCAATTTAGAATTTTACTCTATGCCTCGATTAAATGTGACCTAACTGTGGCCAGTGCGTGCTATAGAAAAACAATAATTTGTCCATTGTCTATGGCCTAAATGGGGTTGCATACGGCCGTGTTCACACAAATATTTTTATTATATTTTGCAGTATTTCAAAATGTGCTGTGCGGGATTTCAATTCAATATGTTGTGTATTTGTTTTTTTTTAATAACTTGTGGTTTTTTGTTTATTCTCATTTTTGAGGCTTGACCAGTGAAAGTACCTATTTTGTGGCTGAACTTGTTCAATAAGTATAGATTTCGTATATTTGGTATGGGGATAACTTTGATTCCAATGGGTATTGATCAATCTTTTGTTCAACGAAAAAAGTCTTTTGATTACGTCTTTTTAGTTCGCTTCTTCGGACTTCCGATTTTTTGTTTTTTTTATTTGTTATAACTTTTTAGTTTATTTCGAATTAGGTACATTTAAATATGTAAGTGTTATATATTTTTGTAATCTCCTCTTAAACCTTTTACTTTGATACCCCACAAGAAGGGTTAGGAAGAAAAAAAAATCCCCCACAGTATGGTGCCCAAAATCCGTCATTGTACTATTTTCCAATTTTAATTAAGGTGAAGACGAATCGATTGACGTAAGAATCATCCAAATCGGCCAACGCGTTTTGTCTCTAGAACGCCACATAGGAACAAACAAACATACATAAACTGATAAACTCATTAACCTACTTCGGCAGTTGGGTAAAAAGCGTTGATCCTTGTTTCATTAGCTAGGTAGGTACTCTTATAAGGCTAAAAGGCGTGAGATTATAAAAACTAGTAGAATCAACTGTATCTAGATTCCTAGCACCAACAACCTGTCAGAGCGGGCGAAGTCATTAGATGATTTAAAAATTAAAAAAAAAAAATGTCATACACGCACTATAATTTAGAAGTAATCTACCTACCTAAAAATAATTTTGTACCCCTCCAAAAACCACCATGCTTAAAACATCTACCGCAGACACCTAAACAACTTCTAACAAGCTTACGCATAAAAGAAAACACAAAAAAATGAATGAATAATAAATAAAAAAACGCAAGTATTCACACAAAATGTTCTCCTTTACACGTTGAACGCGGTCTTGTAGCGCTTTTACGCAATTCAGTATGGCTTAAGAGCATTTTTTTCCTTCAGTTTCCCTTCACTGTCTTTTATAAACTGAGAGGCCTGTATCCCGCTTTTTGCATATTATTTTTACATGGTTTATGATGAGAGGCAGAACGCAGTTGCCTTTGCCAAGTCGCGCACAATAAGAAAATGTTGCAGCTTTTTTCTTGTCTGTTCTCCGTTTGTGTAGAGTTGGCTTTATTTATTTTTTTGTTTATCTGTGTTTAGTGTTACTTAGTTTTATGTAGTTTTGTCTGTGTTAAATGGTTTTATTTGTTGCGGTACCTATATTATTTTGTTACAGCTTTTATTTAATTATCACAATTTTCATGTTTTACTTCGATTATATTTTGATGCTATCACAAAACAAAAGAAAAAAGGTCTTTAAAAAACAAAGTCAATTTGAAATTGTGTTAGATTTATTAATGAAAACAGAACAATAAAATTGTAGCTATCACTGGTATTTTGATACCAAGATTACAATATTCTTCATCGAAAAGCTCTGCGGCAATCTCTAAAAGTCACAAAATTGTTAGAATTGCCACCGCATCCACCCCAGATGAGCTGTTCACATCTGCCTGTAGTATAATTATAAGCAAATCTGAAAAATTAAAACAAAATATAACACCACAAGCGTTTTCCAGCGACTTCGCGTATGTCGAAAGTCGGGACCTTAGATACTAGTGTATAATTCAGGCCACCGTATATTCGTATTTTAAACTTCATCCAAATCCGTTTATCTGTTTAAGCGTGACTGATCAACAAACATTTAGGTTTCACATTTAGAATATTACTAGCAGATCACCCCGGCTTCGCTCGGAATAAATTATGTGGTACTCAAAACTTTCTCGTTAATCGCACTTTTGAGAAAACCATACCAAAATTCGTCCACTTACACCCACTGGGCCCGCGTGGTGGGTTAAGGCCTATTCCCTCTCACACAGACAGGATGCCTGTGTGTGTGCAGTGGGCACATTAAAAGGCTGATGATGAAGTGAAGAAACAGACAAAAACTGACAGCTACTTTCGTTTTACATACCTTTAAGTACCTACTACAAATTTAGAGAATTTATTAAGAGAAGTAGAATAGGATATATCTTCTATACTAATATTAAAAAGAGAAAAGATTTGTATTTTTGTATGTAACGAATAAACATAAAAACTACTGAACCGATTTCAAAAATTCTTCACCGTTGGGAAGCTACACTATCCCCGGGTGGCATAGGCTACTTTTTATCCCTATATTCCCACGGGAATGGGAACTACGCGAGTGAAACCGCGAGGCGTCCGCTAGTTATATATAATTAAAAAGTACCGTACCGTACTGTGCACCTTTTGTCGACCTTTTATAAGTGCCTATGTAGGCCTACGTGAAATAAAAATAATGATTTTGATTTTGAGAACGATATGACGTCACAGGTAATAGAGATCAAGACTGAGAACGTCCAAAGCCTGAGCTGAAAAAGGAGCAAATATTTTTTCTTGTTCCTTGCTCTGGGTGCTGTGTATGTGAGTTTATATGTTTGTCAACGCACCCACGATACAGGAAGAAATTCTTAGTATAGGGCAAAGTGTTAAATACAGGTCTTCGGGTCCCAAGCCAGGAGCTCAAGGCTGGGGCCCATAGCAGCGTTGGGACTGGACCCTGTCTGAACCTGTATCCCACGAAACTGCCGTAACGCAGCAGTGGAAAACTAGGGGGTTCGTTCCTTATTGAGAGATATACTGGTTCCTACTTCGGATGTAAGGTGGCACAATGGTTATTATAGTATTCACTTACCTGGGATTCCTGCGGTAGGCTCCTGGGGGTCGATCAATATAGTGCCGTGCCGGGAAATTAGGGATAGGAGAATATGTATAATATTAGGACAATAAGGGATAGACTGACGGCTGTCTGGACCGAAGGCTCCGGCGTCCACTAGGCTGTGCACGTTTCCCGCAAAAGCACTTTCATGTGCGTGAAATATATTCGAAACCGACTTCGCGGGCGCCCCACAACACCGATTGCGAACGGCGGGCGCGATTAACAAATACAATGGGTGAAACACATCTCGATTACATATGTTTCCACAAAGCCCGAATTCACCGTGTGCTCACTAAAATTTTTCTCTCTAGAGTCTTGTCAAGTGTCAGCTGTCAAATAGTTGACAGCCCACTGACATGGTGTTGCAATTAAATATCAAATAGTGAACGAAACGTTTGGTTCAGAACACAAAGTTTTTAAAAAAAGAAAAGATTGTAAAAATATTATAAACAATCAGACTGCCAGGTGCCTGTGGTTTCTGTGTGTGTGTGTCCTTTTCCCAACTGTGTTGGGGTCAGCTTCCAGTCTAACCAGATACTGCTGAGTACCAGTATTATACATGGAGCGACTGCTTATCTGACCTCCCCACAACACGGTACCCCTTGGCTAGACTGGTATCAGATCTCAAGCTTCTAACTACTCGTAACGACTGTCAAAGATCTTCAAATAACAGCCGGGACCAACGGCTAAACGTGCTTTCCGAGGCACAGAGGAAACTCGGTACTTTAAATTGGTCACCCATCCACGGGCTGACCTCGGCATACGTTGCTTACCCTTGAAGATCGACCCGAGCGATTGGTATTTTAAGAAACGAGCGCCTCTTAAAAAGATTAGAAACAATTGGTTGAAATCGTACCTGGGAACATAAGCACGACATAATCCTGTTTCAGACGTTTGCAAGCATAAATGATCTGAAAAAGGAAGAAAAAAATCATTTAAAGAAAAATAATATAAATGACCTCCGTATTTGTTTGCAGTCACCGCAGCCTGCCTTCTTTTTTCATAGTACATATCGGCGGTAAGCCTGAGTGCGTTTGTCCACTGCCGCCGTCGCCGGGACGTCAACGAGAACGTGATGACGGCGCCGATGTACCGACAACACTAAATTAAACCGACTTCCAAAACAAAACACTACACTACACTTCGAAAAAAAACTTTTTTTTGCGAAGTCAGTTTCTTTGTTACCTATTGTTTTTCATTTTTCGATACAGACTTCGGAAAAGAATGTTATATTTCACTTTGTAGTGTTTTGCTTTGGAAGTCAATTTTTTTATTTTGTTTAAAAGTTTTTTTTCGTTTTAGTTATGGTAGGGACCTCAAACTACCATGAAATTATTTATTGACAAATTAAATCGCACAACGATTCCAATAAGCCCAAACACGATTAGGGTACATTGTTTTATTTCGGAGTTCCAGTGCCTACCTTCTGGCTTCATCATCAGATCAGTTTGATGGTGCTATTTCCATACTAATTATTTATAAGTAAGTATTTGCTTCATCATGGTCGGTTAACTATTCAAGATATCTTATACGCATGAAATACTTATCACTAAGGAACTCCAGTAAACCTCTGTGGTCTTCTTCATCTTTTCCACTTCACCAAATTATGTTTTCTGAGTATAAATACAAAATCGCTATACGGTATGCCTATAATATTTGAGGACTTCCCTCTTTTTCTCCAGGATCCCATCAGCATATCCTGGCCTGATGACTATGGGACCACCTGGGAAGTACCAAGCACCTTTCAAACTAAAGAAGAGTTTTACAAATCGGTTCAGGCATCTTTGAGTAATCGAGGAACATATATAAAAACAAAAAAGATTCCAACAAATTGAGAAACTCCTCCTTTTTTTGAAGTTGGTTAAAAATACGTTTAATCTTGTCAACCACACCGGCGCCGTGACTTCGCACCTCGCCGTTTTATGTTTTCAAGATATAGTGCTTTGTATACCACCGAGATGTATTTACGGTGGAAAAACGATCGCCGTCACGTCACTGTGCTCGTTGATGTCTCGGTGACGGCGGCGGTGGACAATCACACTGAGATAAGTGACATCCCATCAATAAAAGCGTCGTAATAGCGATTGTAAAAAATAATTCAAACAATCAAAAATCCCGACTGCTTAAAAAGCGAACTAAAAAGACGTAAACAAGAAAAATATCATGCTGTGCAGTCGGAGTATACATATTCGCGAGCTGGCTGACCAAAACCAGACAAATAAAATGTGAAATAATATAATACACGATAAATCTAATTGATGGACATGGAAATTAGCATTCGTTTGTATTCGGAAATGCGATGATTGCCAAGGGACATCAAGAAAATAGTTGTACCGTATGTGATTGACAAGCGCTAACAAAAGGTCACGTGATGAAATTCTTACTTTGTGGCATAAAGACCATTGGCATCGCTGATAAAATTTTACCTTATCTAGATCCTCATATATTCATACCACATTAATATCTAATAGATTACCACACATTGGCTTATATAGTAAAGTCAGGGTGGACTGCGCGTTTTCTGACGCTATATTTAGTAAAAAGAGAAGGTTCCCGGTCACACTAGACCGAAGAGAACTCGCCACGCGATCGGCTATCTTCGGGAGCGGTCGTGTGCACGAGACATAAATAAATACATGTTTCTTGTAAGCTAAGGTTACTTCTAGGCAAGCGTGCCATAACGTCAACCACATCATCACTTACCATCAAGTGAAATAGTGGTAGCAAAATACCTGATAACGTTCAGAGGGCCCAATTGATATTTAAATCTACGTGTCCACACAAATATTTCGTACTGTCGAACATTGTTTTGTCCCATTTTTTAATGTTTACTTGCAACACCGTTTCGGTGGGCTGTCAACAATTTTGACAGCTGACACTACATAGTCGAGAGAAAAAGCTTATAACATGAACACGCGGAAGTCGGGTCTTTGTCGAAACATATCGAATCGCGATGTGTTTCACCCATTGTATTTGTTAATCGCGCCCGCCGTTCGCAATCGGCGTTGTGGGGCGCCCCTAAAGTGGGTTTCGTATATATTTCACGCGCATCGAAGTGCTTTTGCGGGAAACGTGCTGCCTGGTGGACGCCGGCCGGATTCTTCGGTTTAGACAGCCGTCAGTCTATCCCTTATTGTCCTTTATTATATATATATTCTCCTATCCCTAAACCTCACGGCACGAGATTGATCGACGCCCAGGAGTCTACCGCAGGAATCTAAGGTAAGTACGAATAATATAACCGGCCAACCCTTGTGCCACCTTAAACCCGTAGTAGGAACCAGTATATCTACCAATAGGGAGCAAATCCCTAGCTTTCCACTGCCGCGAACCGCGGTTTCGTGGGATACGGTTCTGATTGGATCCAGGAGTGGCACGCTGCTAATGGGCCCCAGTGATGAGCTCCTGGCTTGGGATCCGCAGACCTGTATTTAACAAACATTGTCGACGAAAACATGTCAAAGTTACAATCGAACTGAACAGTGATTCCATTATTTTTGTCTGGTTCTTTTTGCCCCTGAATAGCAATTGGTAGTCATGACCCGGCACAGGGTAAAAATAGCTTGACATTATACTTTTCGTCTTATGAGCATATATATATCGCTATAATATGTCATAAACATCGGTATTACTTAACGAATTATTTGCTAATCGCTCGCTGTTTGTCAAATGCAATTAGGTATTTCGAAAACAAAACCGCCAAAGACTCTAAACTTCTGTACTTAGCAATAGGGATGTTTCCTTGGCAGAAAAATGATAATGATTATCAAATAATATTGGACACGTATTTTTTTGCTTTATCAAATCAATAAAAAATTACATAGTTAAAGTGCATAAAAGTTCAGGAGTGGGGGTTGTGACATCACTAAGGCAGTATAAAGTGTACTAGTGGCGTGACGTTTCACGATACTCCACCGCATTATATCGTCATAACTTTATGTTTACGTGTCAAAAGAAAACATACGTGTCCAATATTTCTTTATTAATCTACCTGACGGACAAAAAACAAATTTTCAGTAAACTACCCTATTTGGGAGCGGTTGGCAATCAATCAATAACAAGAGAAAAGGTAATCAAAATTTGACAGCCAAATTTGCTCGCCATAATCGCGATTACCCTGCGTTCAAATGAACATTTTAGTTAACTATTTGGTCCATAGAGGCCGCATTGTCGAAAGATTGCTATGGTATGACTATCGCTGTTACATAATTCCGATTTGCGATTGAAGAGCAATTATTGTGCGATATATACTATTGTTTTGCTCTTGCAAGATACGTGATAAGCCTGCCGGTTGCCAGACGGGAATTCATATCGAAAAAACTAATGTTACTTAAATTCACCGGAATAAACAGACAACTGGTTCTGGCTGGCTGTCATTTTTTATGTTTACAGTGGAGTCGAGTAGAGCCTCGAAAGTCTGACCCCAGTCCTGCCAAGGATTGTTTGCCAGTATAGGCTGCGGAGATCAGATAGGAAGTCTATTTATGTAAAATACTGCTTTTTGATAGACTGCGGACGACTCGAACATACATACACCGGTAAAATTAGCGGAACAAAATAAAATTAATTTGCCGTGTTTGTGTGTATTTTTGTTTGTTTGATATGTGTTTTTTTTTTATTAATTAGTATGTGTGTGTTATTGTTTTTTTAGTTGTTTGTGTTTTGTAATTTAATTAATTTCATTGAGTTTTAATTTTGTGTTGTATTAATGTGCGAGTCGTAAATTATTTGTGTGTTGTTTTTATGTTGTGAATGTAGTAATCATACAGCATTGACTCTTTGTACATACAGCAGCAGAGAATCCTCAGCCCTAGAAATGTATCAAAAGTGACATCTATAGACAGGTGGATATTCTACGACGTTTACGTGTGCCGCGTGCGCGCCATCTCTGAGATATGAATGAAACTGCTAAGATATTCTAACTAGAAATAAAAAAACTTACGGCGCTCATGCAAGCGACCGCTAGGTAATATCCATCGCATCCTACCGATTGATATTTTTAAACTTCGAAATGTGTTTAACAAACATTATACTTTTTACAGATTTCTAAACCCCCACAACAGAATTTAAAAATGTTATAATATCGTTAGGCCGAAGCAAGATTCGAACCTATACCCTATAACGCTCAAGCTATTATACTGTTGCGCCATTCTGCCAGATAAGTGTTACAATGGCGCAACGGTATAATAGTATAAAGGTATAAAGTAGTAGTTAAATTCATCGATATGTTAATAAATCATCCATCACATTATTCATGTCGGCCGTGACGTTTATTAAAATTTGATTATGGAAAAGATTGAGGGTAAGCTTAATTTCTTTTTAAGTAAAACATGACAAAGCATCATGGCATAATTACTTGTCTGCTTGTGTTGTTCGAATAAACCAACCAGTATAGACTCCAGCTCTCACAAAGGTTTGAATCTGCTGTAACCTAGATACTATTTACACCAATGTAACTTTTTGAGAGAAATAAACTTATATTCTATTCTAACGACTTATAATTACATACAACATGATGTCTCGATTGAGTAACTTTTTAAAAGTGAAAATAATCGTCCTTTTGGAACTAAATCAAAGTTTAAAGAGTATATTGTTCGAGAATTAAATGTTCACGTAAGTGTAACCTAAACTATAATAAATTTATATTTTAATTTATTGGCATTAAAAATATAACATTTTAATTTACTTCTTTATAGAGAAACACAGTTCGTTAATGGGTGCGATGGTATCAAGAAACTGGTGAAGAAAAGTGTAACAGCCAAGGGCCACGTCCGATTGATTACACAAATCAATCCAGCTGTCATCGTGATACTGTGATTAGCCAAATCACGGATTCTTTTTCAACCACCCGATCTGGTGCTATAAGACATAGCATTTCGCTTACCACTGTCCGAAGACATTTTCATGCAACTGGGATCTATAATTATAAACCTGCCAAAAAATAAAACTAACCGATGCTCATCGTCAAGCCAGGATAAGATTTGCAACCATTGCAATTTGTTTTAATAATATGGTAAATGGAATGAGATCAAGATTAGAAGATATATAAAATAAAGGTTACCCTCTCCGTTATACGTATAGGTTCCACAAGCTACAGTTATGTTTTTTATAGGTAATTGTTTTTTGTAAACAGTTTTGAAAATTTTCAAGAGATGTAAATTGCTGTTCTGTTTGTTTCAAACGTGAGTAACATGTTTGTTCTCTTTTGAAATATTATATACCTATTAATTTTTATTATACCTAATTCCCCTCAACCCGCTACACGTCTCTATAGCCATACAGTGCTGCCTAAATATGCTGATGTTGGTTAGGTGACAATTTTGTATCAATAATATAAACAATTATTGTTAAATGGGTATCTTGCACACTTACTTGTGAAATCGATGTCAATAACTACAGAAAACTAACTTCATTGTGGTCACAAAGATGGCGCGCACGCGGTGCACGTAAAAGTAGAATTTCTTCCTGCCCATAGATGTCACTTTTTATACATTTCTAGGGGGTGAAGTTTCTCTGCAGCTGTATGTACGTGTTGGGTCACACTGTTAGTGCAGGGAGTAATTGAATTGAAATAAATGAAAACGATGTTTAAATACCGTTATACTAATAAAAAAGGACTGGACATAGGCCTCCCCCAAGCGTCGCCACATTGACCGGTCCCGTGCGTCCCGCATCCAGCGGATCCCTGCAACCTTCACCAGGTCATCGGTCCACCTGGTGGGAGGCCTTCCAACGCAACGTCTTCCGGTTCGCGGTCGCCACTCCAGAACCTTTCTGCCCCATCGGCCATCCGTTCTGCGAGCAATGTGCCCTGCCCACTGCCACTTAAGTTTGGCAATTCTTCGGGCTATGTCGGTAACCCTGGTTCTCTTGCGGATCTCTACATTTCTGATTCGATCACGTAAGGAAACACCGAGCATAGCCCTCTCCATTGCCCTTTGGGTGACTGTAAGCTTTCTGATGAGGCCCATTGTGTGCGACCACGTCTCAGAGCCATAGGTCATAACTGGCAACACACACTGGTCATAGACTTTCGTCTTGAGACACTGTGGTAAGTTGGACGTAAAGATACCGTGCAACTTCCCGAACGCTGCCCAGCCGAGTCGGATTCGACGGTTGACCTCTTTCTCGAAGTTGGCCCTACCCAACTGGATCGTTTGTCCCAGGTAGACATAGTCATCCACAACTTCGAGTGTAGAGTCTCCGACCCTGATAGGAGTGGGTGTGACATGGGCATTCAACATCACCTTGGTTTTGTCCATGTTCATCCTAAGACCCACTCTTTCGGAAGCTCTACTGAGGTCAACGAGCATTGTATTGAGGTCCTCCATATTCTCAGCCATGACCACTATATCGTCGGCAAACCGAAGGTGAGTGATGTACTCGCCATTGAAGTTGATGCCTAGCCCTCTCCAGACCAGAACCTTGAAGACATCCTCCAGTGCAGCGGTGAACAGTTTCGGAGATATGACATCTCCCTGCCTCACACCTCGCTGCAGAAAGACAGGTTCCGAGGTCTGATCCTGAAGTCGAACTGACATGGTGGCGTTTTTGTACAAACACTTCAACACCTCGATGTACCGGTAGTCAATTTGGCACCGTTGGAGAGACTGCAGCACAGCCCAAGTCTCGATCGAATCAAGGCTTTCTCGTAGTCCACAAACGCTAAGCAGAGAGGCAGGTTGTACTCTTCGGTCTTCTGTATAACCTGCCGCAGCGTATGTATGTGGTCTACGGTGTTAAAGCCTTTACGGAAACCGGCTTGTTCAGGAGGCTGGAAATCGTCAAACCTGCGCGCGAGACGATTCGTGATGACTCTTGAAAACAGCTTGTAGACATGGTTAAGAAGTGAGATGGGCCTATAGTTCTTTAGTAGGGCATTGTCGCCCTTCTTGAAGATGAGTACCATCACACCCCTGCACCATGCCTGTGGCGTTTTGCCCTCGAGTATGAGGGAATCAAACAGCTTCTGAAGGGTCTTAAGGACCAATTTTTGTTAGTTAGATGGTTTTTTGGGAAAATTGCAAATTATTGATTTTAAGGTTTTTTTTTTATTTGTGTTGGGTTTGCTCTTGACTCTAGTCTAAGTCATAGGTGACAGAGACAAAGTCGACGATGGAGTGAGCTTACCCAGAAGAAGCCTGTTCACTCTAACTTTGAAGAGATTCGGGTTGAATGCGTTCGGAAATACAGACGCAGGTAGTGAGTTCCATTCATTCGCTGTGCGCATTATGAAGGATGTTTGGAAGCGCTTGGTGCAAATTAGTGGAATGGCAACAAGGTAAGGATGGTAATTTGCAGTGCGTCTAGATGTCCGATGGTAGAAGGGGGCTGGTGGGATGAGGTCGTGGAGTTCTTGAGCACACTCACCGAAATACAGTCTGTAGAAGACCGACAAGCAAGCAACCTTGCGGCGATGAGCCAAGCTGTGAAGCTTGGTATCCACCAGTTCAATGTCGCCGATGAGCCTCTTGGCTCTGCGCCACCAAGTCAAGCGCGGCAAGCTGATACTTAGCTGAGCCATCCCAAAGGTGGCCGCAATACTCCATGCAGGATCGGACTTGCGCTTTGTACAGGGTTAAAACCTGTCCAGGCGTAAAGTATCGCTTCACTCTATTTAGGATGCCCAGTTTTTTGGCCGCTATTTGGGCTTTGTACTCAATGGAGGCGCCGAAGTTGAGACTGGATGTCAACTCCATGCCTAGGAGCTCGAGCCGATTTGTCACTGGAACAGACGCACCCCGAAAAGTAGGCGCCTGATCGAAAAGACTCCTTTTAGTGGTAAAAAGACACGCCTGTGTTTTGGTGGCGTTAAAGGAGACCAGATTGTCATCATCCCACTGGGAGACAAGGCTTAGGGTCAAATCTGTCCGCTCTACCATAGTCTCTCTCGAGGAACGAAATTCATCCACGCTGGTTCTTGCGCTGGACAGGTATCTCTCTGAAACAGTACTGTCATCTGCGTACCCAACAATACCAAGCTGAAGTAGGTCATTGATGTGCAGCAGGAAAAGAGTTGCAGAGAGAACAGACCCCTGACGAACTCCGGAATCAATAGCCATAAGGTCAGAGGAGCAGCCGTCTATCACTACTAGGATCGACCGTTCGCAAAGGAAGTCTGATATCTACAAAAACCAGTGGGGATGCCATACGCAGGAAGCTTACTGAGTAGACTTGCGTGACTGTCAAACCCTGTCAAAGGCCTTCGAGATATCCAGCGATACAGCAAGTGCTTCCCCGTGTCTCTCGATGGCTTCGCCCCAGCAGTATGTGACATACACAAGAATATCGCCAGTAGACCGTCCCCGGCGAAAACCATATTGACGGTCACTGAGGAGATTATTGTCTTCAATGTAGGTCAGCAACTTACTGTTCAGTAACCTTTCCATAACTTTGCACAGAATGAAGAGTAATGGCGATTGGACGGAAATGGACAGGGTCTGCAAGGTTGCCTTTTTTGGGCAGTGGTTGCACATTTGCAAGCTTCCAGGACTTTGGCACCGTTCTTTTTACTAGAGAGAGGCGGAACAAGCGTGTCAACACAGGATACAGTTCGGGCGCACACAGCCTCAGCACTCTCGCTGGAATGCCGTCAGGCCCGCTGGCCTTATTCACGTCTAGATTTCACAATACTCTTCGGACCTCTTTGGTGTGCACAGCGATTTCCGGCATCGAAGAGTCACAATGAGGAGTAGGTGTTTGCTTGGATCCAGCGTCCAGACGTGAATTGCTAGCAAAGAGAGATGCAAATAAATTTGCTTTTCACTTGCAGAGTGAGCCAGCGACCCCTCAGGTTTCAGCATTGGAGGTAAAGTGGGACGACAGAAATTCAATTCAACCGCTTTAGACAGGGACCAAAACTGTTTACTACCCGGAGGGTGCGATGCCAGCTTGGCCCCAATACGTCCAATATGGTCAAATCGTGCCCGACGCAAGGTTATTAAGGAAAGTTAAAAAAATATTTAAAAAAACATTTACACAGTAAAAATAATATCACACTAAATTAAGTGTTTCCTCCACGTTCTCTTAATAAAGTTTGCACCTGCCTAGACATGTTGAGAATAATGTTATCCATCAGCGTAGGACTGGGACCCAAACTACCGGAATATTTTATTAAATGCGGCCAACACTAGCCAACGACAAAAAATAGGGGTGATCTGCCTAGCCTTTTTCTCAACTAACGTAGGGGTTGGCATTCAGTCTAACCGGATGCAGCTGAGTATCCGTCTTTCTTACCTCCACAACTCAGTAACTGGGTAAAACGAAACCCGTCTAGCAAGACTGGTGTCAGATTTTCTGACTTCTGACTATCCGTAACGACTGTCAAAGACCAAGGCTTAACATGCTTTCTGAGGCACGGAAGACTCTAGCTAAGTAAAGATAGTCTAGTAGACACGTGTACGGACCAAACTTTGTAAGCATTGTGTTCGCGACGAGGCGTCACAAAAATGTTAGAATAGTTTTGTAGATATAAATAGTATAAACAAAACATACGTCTGCTTACCCCAGCGCGCGAGCTCGTACTAAAAAGTTTTAGACGAGAATTTTTGTTTTATAGTTTTTTCAAACATAAAATTTCGACCACTTTTTGAGGCACTAAACATTATGTTTTAGTGTATATGAGTATGTATTAAGTAAATATGGGGTCTAAAGAGTAAATTAGAATCGTTACATACATACTAAATGCGGTAGTTACGGAAAGAAAGCAAAATCAAAACAAGTCATATTCCGTAAACATGACCGGCCGCCATGACCGTTTAGTTCGAAATGAGCAGTCAGATGGCGGTGCACGATATATATAGTCTGGCGCGTAAGCAGGCAAATTTGGTATTTTAGAATAGCGTTTTGAGGGCTTTATAATAGCCTATAGTACCTAAAATACGGTTATTTAGTATAATTAGAATTAATATACTATAGATAAAATGTGTAAGTAGTATTTTAAGCAAATAAAAAATATTTGTTTACTTATTTTGGACCCCCCGAAAATGGCCGGGTCGCAAGTATCGATAGGTGCGCTCTGCCCACCTACCAATTGTATTATTTACCTTACACATTTGTTTTGTTAGGAAACACCATCTAGGTGTTCTAGATAGTATACCTTGGTGCTATGACTGAAAAACTGTACATAATAACAGTACATAGCCAGGTTTAAAACAGTTTCACTCTGAGATGGTAAATACATGCATTTTTGCTCAAGTAAGTAAATAGAATTTTGGTTATAAGCGTTTTAGCGCTTCTAGGTGACCTGGAACTGTGTCCAGGCCCTATATATAGATGGCATCTATGTAATTCTAATACATAGATCTTACTTACTTGAAATAATGTGTCTGTATGTGCCAGCATGGACGTTTCTACGCGTCTGCCAGAGGGCCCACTACCTTCAGACACACTTGGTGCCTGAAGGATTATTGATATGCTATCTGAAGCATTACCTTTGGGGACCCTCGGGCACACGCCTGGACTCAGTCACAACACATAGCTAATATATAGCTACACATACACACACAGAGGCGTTAAAGCCATGGAACAACACGATATTTTCTATTTCGGCCGCTTCCCGGCAACAGAAGTCCCAGAAGGGCTGGTGGTACACCGATCAGGGTACTACCATTCGATAGCCCAATTCTCCAGCTTCCCAACCACATTTTTGGAGCCCAGCTCTGGTGGTTAGGGAACTAACCGACTTAATATAGTAAGAGGTTCCATGGTTTTCTCGCATCGTCGACCACATCAGAGTGAATACTGGATCGAGGGTTGGAGCTGTATCCACCGGACTTCCACCATGGGGTAGCCCATCGCGAGGGCTATCCGGTGACGGTTGGTGAATGCGGATCCGCCCACCAGCTCGAGTACAAACTCACTAAATATGCCGGAAACAGGCACTGAAGCTATGTTTTCGCACTTTCACGTGGCTGTGCCCGTGGAGGTGACAGATGAAGCTGTGGAACTTTCACAGATCGATGGTCCAGGTGTAGGGCTACAAGTCCCTCGCTGGTATCCTGGCACTAAAGTGCACCATTGTATTAGAAAGTAGCGTGTAAAGCTATAAATTGACAGAACTTCCCCTTATTAGGCGTTCTCCACGCAAGGGCTCCTTGAAGGTAGCAGTTAGGGACCTGGACCAGGGTCCGGAGGGAAGGTCTTCTCGAGACCTATCCAGAGACACAAGTTTCATCGAAATCGGTTCAGTAGAAGGGGAGTTTCTGTCGGTTTTCAGCGACTAGTCATAATAATTAATTTGTTAATTAAAGTTTATGCGCGGTCGTTGTTTCGAGGTCCTCGTTACGGTCAAGTGTGGTAGTAGGATAGTGCGCTGAGACACCGTCCTAATTGTAGCCATTATTTCCAAATATTAAATCCACGTCACTTTGCGTAACGGAGACCATGAAGAGACGTCGCTTTTGGACATGAAAACCTGACTCTTTTTCTGAACTGGACATCACGCCTTCCCCTCAACATCCTTGGCAGCCTTCCAACCACTGCAGGGTCGGTATTTGCTCGAAGACAACTGAACAATAGGTGCAAGGGGCGTCAACGCGTCCAAGCTGAAGCCTTACAACCTTCAGTCAGCCTGGGGCCTTGATCGATCACGTCCGTCCCGCACATTTGCTGGTCCTGTCGAGCCGAATTTTTGAGCAAACCTATGCAGCGTTCCAGTGAAGATACAGGCCATTGAAGAGCCTAGTTCCAGTGAACAAAGAAGCCTAGCGTCCTGGGTTCCAGTGAAAATACAGGCCAACATTGAAGAGCCTAGTTCCTGAGAACAAAGAAAACCGTTGTCCCGTTCCTGAGAACAGAGAAGCCTGGCGTCCTGGGTTCCAGTGAAAATACAGGCCAATATTGAAGAGCCTAGTTCCTGAGAACAAAGAAAACCGTTGTCCCGTTCCTGAGAACAAAGAAGATTGACGTCCCGTAACCTTGTTAAGTGGGGTTACATTCCTATTTCTTTATCGAAAGTCAAACGTATCGTTCCTGTGAAGCTTGTGCCTGAGAACAAAGAAAACCGAGGCCCAAGCCAGTGAAAATGCCTGAGAACAAAGAAGCCTGACGACCATTGCTGAGAACGTATCTACCCTCAATATAAATCTGGTAAGAGTACACACCCACACAAAGTACCGACCGGGGTACGTAACGTTACGTTCGTGAGAAAAGTTCCAGTGAATAAAGAAACCTGACGTCCCCCTCGTAAACCTTACAAGTGTCGAGGTTAAGATCATATTTCTTTAACAGTCAAAAACAGTGTAGAAACTCAGTAACTGGGAGATTAGCGTCGTCAAAAGGCGCGCGTACGTTTGACCTTGGTTAGTAGAAGCTTCTAGAGCGACTACCGGAGTGAAAAGTGCACGTGTGGTTTGAGACCCACGCGTGGACTAGCTCTAGAACACAACCATTTTGCTGGGACGCAACTGCCTTTCCTGAGCCGTTTCCTGTGGTGCCTAGCTGCTTCCAGAGAAGCATTTCGTTCCGATTAGATTACCGTCGCAAAAAGACGGAATTTTGAGTTGTCTCTGTTGTGTAACCTGCATACTGAGAAACAGTAGTATCTGAGAATACATAGAAACTGTATCCTGAAGGAACAAGTAGATTGCCTGAAGAGTTATCGCTGAAATTTCAGAATCGGAAATTTCATATACAGCGTGTCGAAAGCTTGTTTAGGAGATAGAACGAACATACAAACGTTCATAGAATTCCTGAAGGATTACGGCTGAAGGATTATCGCTGAAGCGCTATCCTAGAGGAGGCTATCACAGAGGCATATTGTATAGTCGTGTGGGCGACTTGTTCTATAAAAAATAGAACAAAAAATAGTTCCTGTAAATTTTCTGAAGCGTTATAGCTGAAGACTTATTATTGACTTAGAATTTGTTTGGAAACAAATAGTCATATAAGAGATAGAAGTTCTCAATCGAAGCTTGGACCTGCGATAGCTGGAGTCTGGACTGACTACTAACGTCAAGTGTTAGACAGAAGTTTCTGCGAGTGGTATCAGACCAGCTGGTCATCCTTGGAGGCTGCTGGACAGGTTGACACGTATAAAACAGTAAGTACAGTGAAAACTTACTCAAGTGCTTACCCCTTGTGGGTCGATAGTAATATAGTGAACCTGTGTCGTGTCAACATAGCAGTTTTGAAGCTGATTTGGGACTTATAGTTTTGAAGACTGAATAAAAACTTATAGTCTGAAGGATAACCCGGAGTCAAGAGGGCCAGAGTTAACCCGGAGTTAAAAGTTAACCCGGAGTTTAAAAATATTTTTTCAATTTGAAAAAGGAAGCGAACCCTCTTCGAGTCAACGATTTAAATTGGACTTAACCCGGAGTTACGACTTAGGTTTTTCAAGAAAAAACTTGAAGTTTGGACTTAGCTGTTTCGAGTCGACGTCTTGAAGCGAAGACTGGACTTGGACATAGCCGTTTGGAAGCTCGAAAATAGACTTAACCCAATCGTACTGAAGTCTGGAGTTGGACTTAACCGTTTCGAGCTGACATTTTGGACCAGTCAGAATGCCGATAACCAGATCGCAGGACAAGAGACCTGAGGCGTGGACAGTCGCCATGGAGCGACCGGGTGCAGGCATACACCATCCATTGCCCCCACGCTCGCCGACAACGACTGATGGGACTGAACAGTCCGTACCGAACAGGAGCCCAACCGTGTCACAGATAGGTGACAATACGCCCACACACCAAGAGGAGGAACCACAGGAACCGAGCACATGCAGGAAGGCATCGAGAGAAGAAGGATCTTCAGAAGGAACACTGAAGCCTTCTGATGAAAAACAAAGGATCCAAGACAAGACCTTTGTACATAAGGAAATAATGGCTACCCGGGGTGACGCCCGTAATGAACATAGGAGACCGCCGTCTACAAGCAAGACGACCCGGTCACAGAGAAAAATCTCTAAGGCACGCGAAGACTTACTGAAGATTAAGTTGGAGCTTGCACAGTTAGCCCTTCAGAGAGCAGAAGAAGAACCTTCTGAAGCGGAATATATGGACGACAGAGACTCGAATGAAGAGTACGTGCGTTCCTGGCTCGAAGAGGCGCCAGAGCCCACACCGTTGAGGGAGGACGACGTCGCCAATGGGAAGCAAGATAGGCCTCCACCTGCGAGCGGCGACGCTGTAGCGGACTCCCAGACCCATATAGACCAACCACAGACGAGGGCTAACATAGAACCGTCTAGGACAGAGCCGTCCAAGACGGAGCCACCAGGGCAAATAGAAGCGAAAGAGTCACTCCGTCCGTTTCTAACGGAGTTGACAACCGCTATAGCGTCGCTAGCCGACAGGAAAATCGAACCATGGACGCCTAACCGAACGGCGTCGCAGGTTATGTTGACTCTGCCGAACTTCGGTGGAGCTCACACAGAATGGCTGACCTTTCGAGCCATTTACGAGGCAACTGTTGCCTACTTCAGCGACATTGAAAATACAGCAAGACTCAGAAGGAGCTTGCGTGGTCGCGCACTGGAGACAGTGAGCTCAGAACTCATCGGGAACGCGAAACCGGATGAGATCATGAGAGAATTGGAGCTACAATTTGGACGGCCCGACTCAATAGCTCAGGCTGAAACCGACCGACTCAGAGGGCTGCCACGCTGCAGCGAACAGCCCAAAGATATATGCACCTTTGCAAGTCGGATCAGGAGCGGAGTCGTCACCTTGCGGGCCCTCAAGAAGGGGCACTACCTACTCAATGCTGAGCTGATGCGCCAGTTAACTGAGAAGCTGCCCAATTCTCTACGTGTACTATGGTACAGGACGTACACGGAAAAGTACCAGTCGCTGCCAGACTTGTCACTCTTCAGCGACTTTATAACAGAGCAAGCTCACTTCTGCAGTGCATTCGCACCGCCCGAGAACATTAAAGAAACGGACTCGGTGGCGGGAAAACGCGTCACACAGAGGACGCACGTAGCTACCGCGAAGCCGGTAGGCCACTGTCGAATTTGCGACAAAGAGGGTCACTACTCGTCTGATTGCATAAAGTTTACAGACGCAGCATGTGACAAAAAATGGGAGCTAGCCAAGCAATATGGCTTGTGCTTTCGCTGCCTAAGGAACCACCGTAAGGGCCACACCTGCGGAAAGAAGCAGTGTGGCTTCAAGGGGTGCATAGCTACTCATCACCGACTTCTTCATAGGGCAAGGAAGCCTCAGACAGACAGGACAAGGAAGCCTGCTGTTCCAGATGCGAAGAAGGAGTCTCAGGAGACGGTAGCCAGTTCGCGAACTGCCTCAAGTAAAGCCTTCCTGAAGATGATACCGGTCCGGGTTATTGGACCGGCGGGAGAGGCATACACATACGCACTCCTTGACGATGGGTCTACCGTCTCGCTGATCGACGAAGCAATCGCTCAGCGAGTAGGAGCAGTGGGCCCAATTGAGCCACTGAAGATCGATGCCATAGGAAACAACAGGATCGATACTCCACTATCGAGACGAATAACAGTCGTTCTCACAAGCCAGTTGAAGAATCGGGTGCCCTTCAAGGCGCGCACCATTTCGAAGCGCAACCTGTCTCCACAGGCAGTCAATCATAAGGACCTGGCACGATGCAGGCACCTTCAAGACTTGACGTCTGAGCTTATGTATCCGGCGGGAGTACCGAAGATACTCGTCGGACAGGACAACTGGCATTTGCTGCTGGCCACTGAGGTCCGTAGGGGACCAAGAGACCAACCCATCGCGTCAAGGACCATGATGGGCTGGACATTGCATGGTGCACACACCAGAACACTGGGCCAGCGGGTGCATTACGTCAACGGCACTCAGTCCGTTGCAAGGCAAGATGCGGAGCTGAACAAACAGCCCCGTGAATTCTTCGCCAGCGAGACTTCTGGCCCTCAGAAGAGGGCAGAAGACGCATCGAACCGCGACAAAAGGCGGTTAAACCAAGTCAACGGCACTCAGACCGTTGACGCAAGGCAAGATGCGGAGCTGAACGAACAGCCCCGTGAATTCTTCGCCAGCGAAACTTCTGGCCCTCAGAAGAGGGCAGAAGACGCATCGGACCGCGACAGAAGGCGGTCAAGGCAAGATGCGGAACTGAACGAGCAGCTCCGTGAATTCTTCGCCATCGAGTCACTGGCTATTAATCCAAGAAAGCCAGCTTCTGACCCTCAGAAGAGGGCAGAAGATATTTTGAACCGCGACATAAGGCGGCTCGATAGCGGGCACATAGAAACCTCTATGCTATGGCGGGAAGAAGCCATAGAAATGCCCGACAGTTATGGGACAGCCCTTACAAGGCTGGTCTCTATAGAAAAGAAGCTGGATAGAAACCCAGCTCTTCGTGTGAAATATTCACAACAGATGGACTCCCTAATCGAGAAGGGATATGCTGAGAGGGCCCCCAAATCAAGCACGCCAGGAAGGACCTGGTACCTGCCTCATTTCGATGTCTTCAACCCAATGAAGCCAGAGAAAATTCGTATAGTACATGATGCCGCTGCCAAATCGAGAGGAAAGTCACTCAATGACTTCCTGCTAACTGGACCGGACTTGCTGCAGTCGCTGCCCGGCGTCATGATGCGATTTCGTAGACACTGCGTGGCCATCTCTGGAGACATAGCCGAGATGTTCATGCAAGTCAAGGTGCGGAGTGAAGACCGAGACTCACTTCGTTACCTATGGAGAGGCAACAGGAGAGAGGGAGCCCCAGAAGAGTACCGCATGACGTCCATCATTTTCGGCGCGGCAAGTTCGCCGTGCACCGCCATCTTTGCGAAAGATTGGAACGCAAGAAGGCAAATCGAACAGCATCCAGTAGCAGTAAAGGCTATCATTGAGAACCATTATATGGACGATTATCTGGACAGCTATAGAACGGTCGAAGAAGCGACAGAAGTCGCGACCAGGGTGAAGGAAATTCACCAAGAGGCGAAGTTCGACCTATCAAAATGGGTATCGAACAGTTCGCGCCTACTAGAGAACCTAGATCCGACACAAACCTGCGCTGAGGTTGTGAACATCGGAGACGCGACGGGCACGGAGAAAATTCTCGGCCTGATTTGGAGACCTAGTGAAGACACGCTAGGTTTCAACCTAACGCTTGCGAGACTGCCGCCAGGAATCCTAGAGAAGGAGGCCCCTACAAAAAGAGAGGCCCTCAAGATCGTCATGTCACTGTACGACCCGCTGGGACTCGCCTCACCCGTAACGATTCGAGCCAAGCAAATACTGCAAGAGGTATGGAGGCGAGGCATCGATTGGGACCAGCTTTTAGAAGACGATCAAGCAGCTCAGTGGAGAAGCTGGATCGAAAACCTGCGGCAGCTCAAGGGCATCAGCATACCAAGATGCTATCCTGGGTATAGTGATGCCAATGAAATACAAATACATGTATTTACCGACGCAAGCGAGATGGCGTACGCAGCAGCTGTGTACTGGCGAGCCACCACAGCAGAAGGCTCACAGAAGGTGAGCCTAGTCATGGCCAAGGCGAGAGTAGCACCATTGAAGCTACAATCGATACCGCGCCTCGAGCTGCAGGCAGCGGTGATGGGAACCCGTCTGGCTGCAGCAGTGAAACGTGAGCACGACAATGAGCGATCGTCGGTCACGTATTGGACAGACAGCAAAATAGTTCTGTCATGGATACGAAAAGGAGCACGAACCTATAAAGCCTTCGTAGCTCATCGTATAGCTGCCATAGAGGAAGGCAGCAAAGTGGAGGATTGGCGATGGATTTCAACAAAATTGAACATCGCCGACATAGCAACTCGTGACGTGCCACACAAGTTCGATTCGAATCACGAGTGGTTCTGTGGCCCTAGTTTTTTATATGAAGACCCCACTTCATGGCCATCAGAAAAGCCTCCAATGGTTGAAGAGACAGGAGAAGAAAGAACTCTCACTGTCACAAGCAACGAGTATGAAAAAGATGTTTCGGAGGACAGAACCCCCAAACATACATACACTTCGAAGCTCATAGAAGCTATACCTAATCTCGTCAATTTTTCAAGATGGGAGCGGCTATTACGTGCGACTGCGACTGTCCTACGTTTTATTTTTCTCTGTAAACAGAAAACAGAGAAAACGTTCTATAAGAGAACACAGAAGAACGCAGAAGAGGACACGGACTGGCGGAAGAAGAAGAAGACAGCGACTGCAGCAACAAAGCCGTCATATATAGCGCCACAAGTCCGAAAGCAGTATATTGAAGCGAGTTTTCTCCAAGAAGCTGAGAAAATACTCATACGAGTCGCACAGCAGCAATCGTTCGCTCAGGAGATAGCCCGATTGCACGAGCACGAAGTAGTGGACAAGAATAGCCCACTACATTCGCTGCAAATAGAGCTAGTAGATGGCCTACTACGAATAAGAAGCCGTATAGCCGCCACGGACGAGATTACAGAAGATGTGAGGCGACCGCCAATATTACACGGCGACCATCACATAACACAGCTCTATATAGACTGGACACACCGCAGCCTACTGCACAGCGGGACGGAACTCACAATAAACGAGGTGCGACAGCACTATTGGGTCGTGAGGATGCGTCCCACGACGAAGAAAGTACTGTCGCAATGTCTTCAGTGTCGAATACGTAAGGCACAAGCTCCAGTGCCAGCGACCGGCGATCACCCGCGAACGCGCCTCGCTCATCATCAGAGGCCGTTCACGTATACGGGGCTAGATTATTTCGGCCCACTATCAGTAACCGTCGGTCGCCAACATCACAAGAGATATGTAGCCTTGTTCACATGTCTCACCACGCGAGCTGTCCACCTCGAGATAGCGGCCAGCCTCAGCGCAGACAGTGCTATACTAGCGCTGCGCCGATTCGCCGCCCGCAGAGGATGTCCAACCGAGATACACTCGGACAACGGCACCAACATGCATGGTGCCGATCGAGAGCTACGAGAGGCCTTCCGTGAGGAGGCCAGTCGCCGAGGCATCACTTGGCGCTTCATCACCCCATCAGCGCCCTTCATGGGAGGCGCATGGGAGCGCCTAGTTCGTTGCGTGAAAAACGCATTGTATACCGTGCTCACAGAGAAACACCCACATGAAGAGGTGTTGTCCACACTGATTTGTGAGGCAGAGTACACGGTAAATAGTCGCCCGTTGATACATGTTTCAGTTGACGGCGATGATGACGAGTCTATCACGCCGAACCACTTTCTACTTGGTGGGTCGACAAGACTACCAACCCCCGGCGTGTTCACCGAGCAAGACATCGACAGCAAGAAGATGTGGCGTCGGTCACAAATCCTGGCCGACATGTTCTGGCGCCGGTGGGTGCGAGAGTACCTGCCTGAGCTCCAAAATCGGCGGGAGCCCCACAGCCGCGGGCCTGACCTGCTGGTGGGCGACCCCGTCCTTATCGCTGACGGCCAGCTGCCACGCAACACGTGGCCGCGAGGCCGCATCCAGGCCATATACCCTGGGCCTGATGGAGAAGTCCGGACCGCTGAGGTGCGCACCACTGGCGGCACTCTAAAGCGTCCGGTGAAGAAGCTCATTCCACTACCGAAATGAGCGTAGCAGAGTTCCCGCGGCGAGAGCTGAGCGACGTGTCGCTGAGCGTCGTGGCACGCGCGCTGCCGACGTGCGTCGCTCACTATGCGTGATGCAGCGCCGCGTCAACACATCGGGTCGACACAACACTGCACGGCGGGAGAGATGTTCACGACGAGGCGTCACAAAAATGTTAGAATAGTTTTGTAGATATAAATAGTATAAACAAAACATACGTCTGCTTACCCCAGCGCGCGAGCTCGTACTAAAAAGTTTTAGACGAGAATTTTTGTTTTATAGTTTTTTCAAACATAAAATTTCGACCACTTTTTGAGGCACTAAACATTATGTTTTAGTGTATATGAGTATGTATTAAGTAAATATGGGGTCTAAAGAGTAAATTAGAATCGTTACATACATACTAAATGCGGTAGTTACGGAAAGAAAGCAAAATCAAAACAAGTCAAATTCCGTAAACATGACCGGCCGCCATGACCGTTTAGTTCGAAATGAGCAGTCAGATGGCGGTGCACGATATATATAGTCTGGCGCGTAAGCAGGCAAATTTGGTATTTTAGAATAGCGTTTTGAGGGCTTTATAATAGCCTATAGTACCTAAAATACGGTAAATAGTATAATTAGAATTAATATACTATAGATAAAATGTGTAAGTAGTATTTTAAGCAAATAAAAAATATTTGTTTACTTATTTTGGACCCCCCGAAAATGGCCGGGTCGCAAGTATCGATAGGTGCGCTCTGCCCACCTACCAATTGTATTATTTACCTTACACATTTGTTTTGTTAGGAAACACCATCTAGGTGTTCTAGATAGTATACCTTGGTGCTATGACTGAAAAACTGTACATAATAACAGTACATAGCCAGGTTTAAAACAGTTTCACTCTGAGATGGTAAATACATGCATTTTTGCTCAAGTAAGTAAATAGAATTTTGGTTATAAGCGTTTTAGCGCTTCTAGGTGACCTGGAACTGTGTCCAGGCCCTATATATAGATGGCATCTATGTAATTCTAATACATAGATCTTACTTACTTGAAATAATGTGTCTGTATGTGCCAGCATGGACGTTTCTACGCGTCTGCCAGAGGGCCCACTACCTTCAGACACACTTGGTGCCTGAAGGATTATTGATATGCTATCTGAAGCATTACCTTTGGGGACCCTCGGGCACACGCCTGGACTCAGTCACAACACATAGCTAATATATAGCTACACATACACACACAGAGGCGTTAAAGCCATGGAACAACACGATATTTTCTATTTCGGCCGCTTCCCGGCAACAGAAGTCCCAGAAGGGCTGGTGGTACACCGATCAGGGTACTACCATTCGATAGCCCAATTCTCCAGCTTCCCAACCACATTTTTGGAGCCCAGCTCTGGTGGTTAGGGAACTAACCGACTTAATATAGTAAGAGGTTCCATGGTTTTCTCGCATCGTCGACCACATCAGAGTGAATACTGGATCGAGGGTTGGAGCTGTATCCACCGGACTTCCACCATGGGGTAGCCCATCGCGAGGGCTATCCGGTGACGGTTGGTGAATGCGGATCCGCCCACCAGCTCGAGTACAAACTCACTAAATATGCCGGAAACAGGCACTGAAGCTATGTTTTCGCACTTTCACGTGGCTGTGCCCGTGGAGGTGACAGATGAAGCTGTGGAACTGTCACAGATCGATGGTCCAGGTGTAGGGCTACAAGTCCCTCGCTGGTACCCTGGCACTAAAGTGCACCATTGTATTAGAAAGTAGCGTGTAAAGCTATAAATTGACAGAACTTCCCCTTATTAGGCGTTCTCCACGCAAGGGCTCCTTGAAGGTAGCAGTTAGGGACCTGGACCAGGGTCCGGAGGGAAGGTCTTCTCGAGACCTATCCAGAGACACAAGTCTCATCGAAATCGGTTCAGTAGAAGGGGAGTTTCTGTCGGTTTTCAGCGACTAGTCATAATAATTAATTTGTTAATTAAAGTTTATGCGCGGTCGTTGTTTCGAGGTCCTCGTTACGGTCAAGTGTGGTAGTAGGATAGTGCGCTGAGACACCGTCCTAATTGTAGCCATTATTTCCAAATATTAAATCCACGTCACTTTGCGTAACGGAGACCATGAAGAGACGTCGCTTTTGGACATGAAAACCTGACTCTTTTTCTGAACTGGACATCACGCCTTCCCCTCAACATCCTTGGCAGCCTTCCAACCACTGCAGGGTCGGTATTTGCTCGAAGACAACTGAACAATAGGTGCAAGGGGCGTCAACGCGTTCAAGCTGAAGCCTTACAACCTTCAGTCAGCCTGGGGCCTTGATCGATCACGTCCGTCCCGCACACATTGCTTTGCTTAACCTTGAAGATCGACCCGAGTGACTTTTATGAATTAGTCATGAGCTCCTCTATAAAATCATATGATAACATTGACTTATATGACCTAATGTCCTGATGCGGTTAAACACAAGGCGTACCTATAGCATGGGTCGAAGTTCGAATGCGCAAGACAAATGATGTGAGTCACAAATCCTGCAAAAAGGCGTTGCGAAGGGCTCGGTTTGACCACATTAGCAGAATCCGGAACAAACGTGCTTCGTACCCAGCAGGTAGCAAAGCGTTTTGGTCCCTGGCTAAGACGATGGAATCGAACTTCTGCCGCCCTTTACTACCACTACTGCTGCAATCCGATGGGGTGTAGCGTTATGTTTAGCTCAGAGGGAGCTCAACGAGCCACGTTAATAAAAATAAATAATTATTAACAAAAAAATAATAAAAAGGATATTGCGTATAAAAAAGAAGGGCCGGCTTCGCACGACGTAGGTTGCTGGAGTTAGGCAGCTAACCAGGCAGCAGAACGGGCAGGAAGCCGTGGTATGCCCGAGGCATAGGCGGGTGAGCGGGCACCACGACGGACAAGCAGGCAATCGGGCAGGTAGGTAATAGAGTAGGTAGCAAATCGGTTAGGCAGGCAGCTGGATGGACTGGAACTCTTCAAAAGTCGTGGCAAGCTCGAGAGAGACAGGTGAGCAGACACCACGACGGTCTATCAGGCACACGGTTTGGTATACAGTTATGTAGGCATACTGTAGGCAGGAAGATAGGAGTGAAACGGCTAGTAGTCAGATATGTAAGTAAATCATACACAGTATATAACTCACAATATATATTTTAGTGCACTTTAGATTTTATTACTCTTACACAAGCTGGATATTTAGGTTTAGAGAGTTTTAGATAAGAAAGTCCACTTCGTAATACTAAGTAGAAAAATCGACTTTCAACGTTCACTGCCAGATTCAAACTAAAAAGCTGACGCCCGTTTTTCCTCGTTCTGTCATCCCTTCTAAATTTTGAATTCAAATCTCAATGAAGAAATAAGACCAGAACGAATAAAATAACGGTTTTACAGAGAGGGGCAGTCTGCCACTGCCCTTACAATAATGTATAACTAGCTTATGGAAAGTCTAGGTAGTCCATGGTACCTATGTTATTTCTATGGCTTAAGAAAATAAAATAGATAGACAGATGTCATGTCAGATGAAAATGTCACAGTAGTATTGCAAGAATTACAAATTAGAAATATAATTTAAGTTTTAGATATTAAAACAATCAGAGATAACTAAAAATATGCTTTTCAGGTAATAAAAATATCAAAGAATACACAAAAAAAGAGTTACAAAAATTTATACAATATCAAAAGATATAAAGATGGTTTGTATAGTGTTGTGAAACGTAAGTAGATGTGGAATAAATACCACAGGGGCACCAGCCCACTCCACTGAAGAGAAGGCAAGTTTATTTGCCTCTCTTTTTGCGGCATCTTCGTCTCTGAATCCTAGTGACGCGCGGCTCCTTCTTGCGAAATGAGTATATTGGACATTCGCATTAATTTAGAGGAGGTCCGTAGGGTGCTGCGTAGCCTTGACGTGAACAAGGCTTGAGGCCCCGACGAGATGCACTGGCAATTACTGTATTGTACTTAAAACTTATGCGCCTGAATTGTGTCCCCATCTCCGAAACACTATCTTCTGTAATAGTATGTTACGTGTACTGAACTATAAAATCCTGGCATACCTACCTAGAAACTAACGACATCCTTTTTTTAGCGTATCGTCTTCGGCATCGAAGACTCACAATGAGGAGTCTTCGATGCCGAAGATCACTGTGCACACTAAAGAGGTCCGAAGAGTATTGTGCAATCTAGAAGTGAACAAGGCCAGCGGGTCTGATGGCATTCCAGCGAGAGTGCTGAGGCTGTGTGCGCCCGAACTGTCTCCTGTGTTAACACGCTTGTTCCGCCTCTCTCTTGTAAAAATAACGGTGCCAAAGTCCTGGAAGCTTGCAAATGTGCAACCAGTGCCCAAAAAAAGCAACCGTGTAGACCCTGTGCATTACCGCTTAATCCGTACGCAAAATACGCGCTTAGACGTGGAGTTGCGGACACCAGCCCGTCTTAACCTAACCTAACCTACCGCTTAATCGCCATTACCTCCATTCTGTGCAAAGTTATGTAAAGGGTACTGAACAGTAAGTTGCTTACCTACCATGAAGACAATAATCTCCTCAGTGACAGTCAATATGGCTTTCGCCGGGGACGGTTGTATGTCTCGCACTGCTGGGGCGAAGCCATCGAGAGACACGGCGAAGCACTTGCTGTATCGCCGGATATCTCGAAGGCCTTTGACAGGGTCTGGCACGCAAGTCTACTTAGTAAGCTGCCTGCGTATGGCATCTCCGCTGGTTTTTGTAGCTGGATATCAGACTTCATTTGCGAACGGTCGATCCGAGTAGTCATAGACGGCTGCTCCTCTGACCTTATGGCTATTGATTCCGGAGTTCCTCAGGGGTCTGTTCTTCCTGCAACTCTTTTCCTGCTGCACATCAATGACCTACTTCAGCTTGGTATTGTTGGGTACGCAGATTATAGTACTGTTTCAGAGAGATACCTGTCCAGCGCAAGAACCAGCGAGGATGAAGTTCGTTCCTTGAGAGAGGCTATGCTAGAGCGGACAGATTTGACCTTAAGCCTTGTATCCCAGTGGGGTGATGATAATCTGGTCTCCTTTAACGCCACCAAAACACAGACGTGTCTTTTTACCGCTAAAATAAGTCTTTTCAATCAGGCGCCTACTTTTCGGGGTGCGTCTGTTCCAGTGACTGATCGGCTCGAGCTCCTAGGAATGGAGTTGACATCCAGTCTCTACTTTGGCGCTTCCATTGAGTACAAAGCCCAAATTGCGGCCAAAAAACTGGGCATCCTAAATAGGGTGAAGCGATACTTCACGCCTGGACAGGTTTAACCCTGTACAAAGCGCAAGTCCGATCCTGCATGGACTATTGCAGCCACCTTTGGGATGGCTGAGCTAAGTATCAGCTTGCCACGCTTGACTCGGTGGCGCAGAGCCAAAAGGCTCATCGGCGACATTGAACTGGTGGATACCAAGCTTCACAGCTTGGCTCATCGCCGCAAGGTTGCCTGCTTGTCGGTCTTCTACAGACTGTATTTCGGTGAGTGTGCTCAAGAACTCCACGACCTCATCCCACCAGCCCCCTTCTACCATCGGACATCTAGACGCGCTGCAAGTTACTATCCTTACCTTGTTGCCATTCCACCAATTTGCACCAAGCGCTTCCAAACATCCTTCATAATGAGCACAGCGAATGAATGGAACTCACTACCTGCGTCTGTGTTTCCGAACGCATTTAACAGGCTTCTTCTGGGTAAGCTCAATCCATCGTCGACTCTGTCTCTGTCACCTATGACTTAGACTAGAGTCAAGAGCAAAACAATCACAAATAAAAAAATAAAAAAAATGCCATTCATTGACGAAAGCCTTATTGGTAAACTTCCTTCCTTCGGTTTGTTTAGTGGTCTGTATGTTCGGAGTGATTATCGATGGCTGCTCTTCTGGTCGATTAGATATTAACGCCAGAGTCCCTGAGGGGTCAGCGCTCTCGGTAACATTGTTTTTGCTGCAAATAAATGTTCTGCATAAACCCGGAAACTTTGGGTATGCAGATGACATCACTGTTGCTTAGGAAAACGTGTCCAGCGCACGGGCTACTAAGTCTCTCCTTGAAGCCATTGTTTAACGCTTGAACCTGTCCTTGAAGGCTGTCTCCGAATGAGGCGAGGCCAGTCTTGTCAGTTTAAATGCTGCTAAGATCCAGGCGTGTCTTTTTACCGCTAAATAGAGCAAATCCCACCCGGCTTCATCTTTCTGAGAAGTAACCCTGCCATGTAGAGCTTCTTGGTGTTACGTTAACATCAACCCTCAACTTTGGTCTTTTCGTTGTGGCAAAGGCTCAGCTGGCTGCTAAAAAGTTGGGTGTTCCCGCAAATTTAAGACGGTACTTTTCGCAAGAACAGCTGCTCAACTTGTATAAAGCGCTAGTTCGGTCATGCATGGAGTACTGCTTCTCACCTTTGAGAGGAATCTGCTAAATACCTGATTGATTCACTTGAGTTGATTGACAGACGGGCCAAGAGGCTCATCGGCAACGATGCACTGGTCGAGACAAGGGTCCAGAGCCATCATCGGCGCTGAGTTTGCCAGCCTGTCGGTAAATGATAAATGATTTTATTTCTGTAAGTTGGTTTGTACAAACACTTTTACATGTCGAACATATTTGGTAGCGCCATCTCTTGTAAATGTCATAAATCAATGACCAAAAACACATAGACAAACGCATTTGAGATTTCGCGGGCGATTGATATCCTAATTATCTCGTTCCTTCCTCATTCCTTTTCCCTTTATGTACGCCTTAATGACAGGTCGCCAGAACGAACCGAAACTTCAACGTGAACGGGCCTCGTATCTCAACCGCCAGCTTTCCAAGCCACCTGGCTGGAGACTGATGCATCTAATTAGTTAGATTGCAGAGAACCTTGTGAACCGTGTCTATTAACCCGCCTCGCGGATATAAAACAATTGTGTGAAGTGTGTGGATCCTGAAGGAGCCATTTTGGAGTAGAAGAACACCAGCTCGCTGCCACACGTGGGCTGGCATCGACCACTACAAGGTAAGGCGTACTACTTCCCTCATTTCCATACTAGATCGCCCGAATTGATCCGTGAATATTTTCCCGCTTATTTTCAACGCACTATTGCCAGAACCCTTCAAATACAGTCCACTTTTCATGATAGACACAAGGATGAATAGGTTTCTCAAACCGCTATAACATTTTTGGTCCTTCGAGCCGGATATATTACTATAATATATCCATTTTCCTTTATTTCTTACGTAGGAATCAATCATAAATTCCTACTAGGGTCGTGGCACCTAGCCGCCTACCCACATAATCAAGTTGTAAACCCAATACGTGGTTCCATCAACGCCGCTATAGCAGGTTCATAATTACGTATCTGCTATTATTAAAAATAATTCTTATTTAAAACTAACTTGTCGTATTGTAAATTTCCATATTTCAAACGTCTTTTAGTTTAACCGCCCTTATAGGAATCACCTACCTCCAATTATAAATTGTTAGGAATAAGTTACTTTCCGAATACCGCGGGGTAGACATTCATTCTATAAGAGAAAAATAAAATAGGTGTACTACTTGTAGGTACCTACGCAGTATAAATATCATAACGTTTAGACGATTGCGGGCTATAAGTTGCATATTTATACCTATTCATTTATCTTAAACAATATTCAAACTTAACAATAAAACTGGTTAGGATAGTAATGCTATTAACATTTTGTACTATCTAATTACTTAGGTTAGTGGGTACTACGAAAAAACTTATTTCGTTACTACGCAAATATTGCGAAACCCGTTGTCACAGTACAGTCACAATCAGTAGTATTACTTTTCTACATATAGTTGTTCGTTTAAATAATTACCGTACATTGTTTTGTTTGTGTGGTTATTTGTAACTACATAACATAACAATGCCGCGTGATGCGAAAGCAATCGCTTCTTCGGAAGATCAACAGTTGGTGATTTTAGAAGCTAAGCGTAACATACTTTTCGAGCGTATTCAGTCAATTTATGATCGCTCTAAAGTCGCTAATACTTCCGAATCGGTGAGAGAAGGCTTTCTCAGTTCTTGTGTAACAATAGATGATATTCGAACGGACTTTCATAGATTATTGGATGATTATAATGCTAGGTTACTGGCTGTATATCCCGATGCGAAGCCTAGCTATCAAGCCTACGCCTCATTCGAGGATATGTATTGTTCCGTGAAACGTGTGATGTCTCAATTGGAAGATAAGCCGTCCGGGAGGCACAGTATGAGTGATTCCGCAACATGTAGACCAAGGTTGCCGCCAATTGAACTCATGTCGTTCGACGGTGATATACGAAACTGGCCATTATTTTATGCAAGTTTTAAATCTACAGTTCATGACAATAAGTCGCTGACGGATGCAGACAGGTTGTACTATTTAATAGGTAAGCTGTCGCCGAAGGCACAGTCTGTGTTCGCGGGAGTCACACCGTGTGCTGAGAATTACCAAGTCATGTTCCAGGCACTCCTCGATAGGTACCAGGATATTCGTGTCCTCGCGTCTACCTACTTCGATCAAGCTTTAAATCTTAAATTGTCCGGTCCCGCGTCTGTTTCGAATTACTAGCTATTCGTGGACAAGTTCATCACCGCAATTAATTCCCTAAAGAATCTAAAATTAGTTGACCTTCTGGATTTCATTTTATTGCACCTCGCAATAAAAAAGTTTGACACTGAAACTATTCGCGCTTTCGAGATGACAGAACGTAATCGTAAGATTCCCACTCTAGATAGTTTTGTCAGCTTCATCAATGATCAGTGTCGGATATTCCGTAATACCCAACCACCCTTAGCTAACAATAATAAGCCTAATAGTTCAGACAATTCACATAAGTCTAATAAATCGCGTAGTTTTAATAATAAAATGACCGCTCCTAATCCACAATCCTATGTAGCTTGCTCTGAGTTAAATAATTCAAACAAGTGTCTGTGCGAAGCATATATCCATGAACACTTATATAAATGTCCCGCTTTTGATAATTTGACTCCGACAGCTCGTTTCAAATGTGTGAAAGACAACAATGCTTGTGTCAATTGTTTGTGTTGTTCTTCTAAATTAAAGTGTCGCGCATGTAATCAACGTCATGATACATTGTTACATTTTAATAAAAACCCGCAATTATCAACTGTAGTGACGTCACAGCCGAATCCGGTCCCAACGCCTATGCCGACTGTACCTTCTATTACCTCACAGTCTGAGGTATCGTTGTGTACGACCTCTGTCGCTGGCGCCGCTCGATTGCGTTCGATTGACACTCGATGCGTTGCGGCGTCGCCGTCGGCGAGAGATAGCCCGCAATGTACGGCGTACACAACCGTTCTGCTCGCTACTGCTCAAGTCGTAATTTACGATGTAAATTCCTCACCGCACCGCTGGCAAACTTTTGTTGCCAATCGGGTTACTAAGCTGATAGAGCTTATACCCGCTAATTGTTTCAACCATGTCGCAGGTACTGAGAACCCCGCTGATTGTCTGTCTCGTGGTGTCACGCCAGCTAAGCTCTTGCAGCATCCATTGTGGGTTTCTCATGACCCAGCTGAGTGGCCCATACATACTTTCGAACACAATGCACTGCATGAGGGCGTACCCGAACAGAAATCAGTCGCTCATGCCGTGGTTTCTGAGGTTACGGAATCACCAATTTACGCGCTAGCACTACGTGTTTCGTCGTGGTCTAAGTTGCTACGCGCTATTGTTTACGTCTATAAGTTTTTAAGACAACTGCCTAGTGCACGTACTGTATCAAGCTCTGATCTGAAATATGCAGAAATTAAATTGCTGCGAGCTGTACAGGATGTTCATTTCCGTAACGATATTTTAAATTTAAAAAACAATAAACCATGCCCGCCATCCATAAGCTTAAGCCGTTTCTCGATGAGCACGGCATCATACGAGTTGGTGGTCGTCTCACAAATTCGGACGAACCCTACGAATATAAACATCCCTGTATTCTACCACGTCATGACCATATTGTTGATCTTCTTGTTGACTTTTGTCACAAGAAACATCTTCATGCCGGTCCGGAGTTGCTTATGTCCTTACTCAGGCATAATTATTGGATTTTAGCTGCACGTCGAATAATTCGTCACAGAATCCACAACTGTAACACTTGCTTTAAGTTCCGCCCGCGTCCTATTCTTCCACTTATGGCAGATCTACCTAGCCAGCGTGTTAACCAAGTCGACAAGGCGTTCACTCACACCGGCTGTGACTATGCAGGCCCGCTACAGTACACACCATTTCGTGGTCGAGGTGTTAAGAGCCGTAAGGCTTGGCTCTGCATTTTTACGTGTTTGACGACGCGTGCCACGCACATTGAAGTGGCAACAGATTTAAGTACAGTGACCTTCCTTGCAGCCTTAAAACGCTTTCTTTCGCGACGCGGTCGCGGTTAAATGCTTATATACCGATAACGGTACTTGTTTCGTAGGTGCAAGTTCTTATTTACGCGACCTTCACAAATTTCTTAAAGATTTTCGTCCTCATCTTGAGGAAGAACTTTCCTTCAATCATATAGATTGGAAGTTTATTCCGCCTGCTTCCCCACATTTTGGAGGATGTTGGGAAAGTATGGTTAAGGTAGTTAAAACTCACCTTTTTAAAGTTATAGGTCAACAAATCCTCTCCTACGAGGAACTTATAACTGTCCTTAGCCAAGTTGAGGCTCTAGTTAATTCGCGGCCACTTACTGCTTTAAGTAGTGACCCTACTGAACCATCAGCACTGACCCCTGCGCATTTCTTGCACACCGCGCCATTGTTGTCCTTTCCCGCTCCTGAAGCAGACTCGCTCAGCTTGCTTCAGCGACATACTCTACTTGACAAACTGGTGCAGTCGTTCTGGCAGCGCTGGCGTTCAGAATACTTACATCAACTTCAGGCTAGATCCAAATGGAATAGTCCTGCACCTTCTATACAAGAGGGTACTATTGTAGTTATCATTACTGATAACTCTCCACCCCTTTCATGGCCGTTAGGCATTATTGATAAATTGCATACCTCCAAGGACGGTACAACCCGTGTTGTTACTGTGAAAACCGCAAAGGGTAGCTATGTGCGCCCTGTTGTGCGTCTGTGTCCATTACCGACTCAATAAGGCCTGGCTTGATAGTTAGGTCTCTTAGTTTTAGTTAGTTAGCGACGCAACATAATTTCTATTAAAATTTAACTAAAGGTATGCAACTTATTGTATTATGCAACTCGCAGTATTTATCTTAAATCTTAATAATTGAAATGTAAAAATCCGCATCTTAGTCCGTATTGCTGAATATACGGTAGTACACCTCATAGGGCTAAGTTTAATTTTCATTAAAGGTGACCCTTTAAGGCCGGGAAAATATTTTTAAAACTAGATGAGGTCGGCGTTTCCTATCTGACTACTCTGAGAAGAAAGGCCGAAACAAACTCAGAGGTCACAGTCTCTTTTAAAGTCCAGACAAAATCTTGATTAGATCATGTGAAGACCATGTAGACTGATGTCTGAAATGGTCTTTTGAGGCAAGAACCAGCCAGATTGAGTGGACCTGTCCAGTCAGTGCAAACATTTGTCAATAACCGAGCAGCTCAACTCAGAATTTAAGGAGCTCAACGATTCGACAAACAATACCAAAGAAAGGACATTCGGGTAGGCCGCATAAACTACTCAAACTGCCAGACCATGATTAAAAACTAAGATAAATTTAAATAAAAACAAAAAAAAAACAAAATATCCACATAGTCTTCACATTCACAATAATTAAAATAAAATAATATAATACTTTAAAAAGTAAATATTCTTGTCATTGCAAGAAAACAAAAAAAAATATATATATATATAATAACAAAATGCATAGTGCAAAATATAATAAAAAAAAGACAAAATTAATTGGAGCAGCTCAATCCCAAGCCTTTTTGTCCTCAATGTAATCTTTTGTTGTATAAAACGCTTTCTGGCACAACTTACGTTTAATGAAAGATTTGAATTTATTAAGACTTAGATCTTGTACGTGGCTTGGAAGCTTATTATAAAAGCGTACACATTGACATCTAAACGAGCCACCTATTTTCTTGAGCCTTGTTGTAGGTACTACAAATTTGTGTTTGTTCCTAGTATTTATGTTATGGATATCACTGTATTTTTAAACAATTTTATATTTTTATGGGCATTTATAAGATTTTCATAAATATACTGAGAAGGCACAGTCATTACTTTAATCTCCTTAAATTTCTCTCTGAGAGAGTGTCTCGGGCTTAATTTATAAATTGATCGAACAGCTCTTTTCTGCAAAACAAAGATAGTCTGGATGTCGGCGGCATTTCCCCACAACAGAATACCGTACGACATTACACTATGAAAATAGCTAAAGTATACTAAACGGGCTGTCTCTATGCCAGTGAAATTATGAAGTTTTCTAACAGCATATGCTGCGAAGCTTAGCTTCTTTGACAATTTATCTATATGTGGGCCCCACTGAAGCTTAGCATCAAAAGTTAAGCCTAAGAATACTGTGCTATTTTCAGGATTCAATTCTTCGCCCTTTATCAACACTTCGGTTTTCACCTACCTAACGTGAGGTAGGGTAAACTTAATGCATTTGGTTTTTTTTTCATTAAGAAGTAAATTATTAACATTGAACCAGTGAACTACTTTTGAGATCGCGCTACTTACGTCGTCAGTAACCAGCTGCTGACGTTTAAGTTTAAACAAAAGTGAAGTATCATCCGCAAACAACACTATATCATGGTTATCCTTTATGAGGTAAGGCAAGTCATTAATATAAATAAGAAACAAGAAAGGACCAAGAATTGAGCCCTTTTTTTTTTTTTTTTTTTTTTTTTTTTTTTTTTTGGGTGGGAAATCATCCAGTGACTTCTCCCGCTCTGGGTGAAGCGGGAGGGCGTGTCAGACTTTTACTGACTAAAACCCACCCGTGTTCCTTCAGTTGCTTGAGCCAGGGCCGCGGTAACTCTTTTTCAAATTTATCCGCGACCCAGAAAGAATTGAGCCCTGCGGGACTGCCATTGTTACCATAGATCCAGGAGATCTTTTTCCATTAACGTCAACGGTCTGAATCCTATTACTCAAATATGAAGTAAGAAGATCCAGAGCGCTGTTCCGGATCCAGTAGTGGCGGAGTTTCCTGATTAGCGTTTCATGAAAAACATAATCAAATGCCTTGGACAAATCACAAAAGATTCCCAAAGCATCGCACTTATCTTCCCATGCATTATAAATATGTCCTAAAAGCTCAACACAGTAGTTGAACGACCCCTTGTAAAACCGAACTGTTTGCTATGTAATAATTTATGTTTGTTAAAAAATCTTTGAAATTGCTCTAAAATTAATTTCTCAAATATTTTGCTAAACGTAGGTAGTACTGAAATAGGTCTATAATTTGTAGGGTCTGATGTACTACCTGATTTAAACAAAGGTATTATTTTACTATTTTTCATAAGGTCAGGAAACTCCCCACAGTCGATACAATTATTAAAGATAATAGCTAAACTAGGTGCGACAATGTCAATAATAGTCTTATCAACTTCTACAGAATGACCCCACAGATCTGCAGTCTTTTTAACATTTAAAGTGTGAAAGGTTTTAATTATATCTTTACAAGTAATATGTTCAAAAAGAAATTCCGAATCGCAAAAATTAACATTTTATTTTAGCAAAGACTCAGCAACAGAAGGTGATGAGTTAAAGGATTTAGTCGTTGAAATGGGAATATCTGAAAATAAATTTTCAAAGGCCACTGCGACTTGTGAGTCTGATTTTATGATGTTGCCATTAATAGACAGGCCGTAGTCAATATTTCGGTTATCAGTGTTTTGTCGGTTACATTTCGTGGAATATGCGTTTTTTTTTTTTTATTTATTTAATATTCTACCGCGGACATGTGGCAGTCCGCGCTCTTTTTTATTGTATATATTTTGTTTGTTATTTTTTTTTTTTCATAATTATTACAATTGTTGGATTCCTACGTCGGACATTGTTTTAAGGCTTACTTAACTAACTTAAATTTACGTGAGTTCATCCCTCACTAAATACTATATATATATTACACACTGGCATTACAATTTTATGTTTCTATTATTCTTATCTTTATGTTATTAACTATTTTGTTTACTTATTTCTATTGATACACTGCTTATGTTATTACTATATCTATTGGTACACTTTGTGGGAAGATGCATGGCAGTGCGAGTAGACCAGCCCCGGCCGACGGTTCCGGTTATAGAACCCCGTCGTTAGGACGTTAAGGTTGATGATTGACTGACTCGCTCCACCATGCAGCTTCACATATATAGTTTTCTTTAGACAGGGTGATGGTTTGGGTGTTTGGGTTGGAGTTTTTGGATGGGACTTGTTAGGTGGTGTTTTGGCTGCTGACCAGGGACTTCGCTAGCATGAGCAAGGCCTCTATGACGACTACGTCTCGATGCTGCATGGCCGTCTTAAGATTGTAGTTGACGACCGTTTTAGTCGGCGCATCCATCGCCCTCTTAGCAAGGCGGCCTGCGGCGTCATCGGCGTCGTCGGTGTAATAGACGCAACTGACTGTATGTCTGGACACCGCCACTACCGCGTGGGAGATGCTGTCGTGGACCTGAAGCCTCCTGGACTTGGTGTTGATGATGATAACGCTGTCGTAGGTCGACCCCTGAGCCTCATGTATGGTTAGCAGGCGCGACCCCTCGCCGGATCCATATCCCTGGCTCGCCAGAGAGGCATTCTCCCCCTGCGTATGAACCAGGAACAGGGTGTTTTGGGCGGTACCCGGTATTTGCGCCCCTGTGTAACCTTTCACCTTCAGGGAGTGGACCCGCGACAGCGAAGACTTGGAGGAGTACATACCGGGGTATATCTCACTCAGTGCAAACGCCACGTCCATTGGATTGCGGTGTGTGCAGAGAAACTCCTGGGTGATGCCAGCCACCAGGTCTGGACACTGACAGTCTGTCTCCAGACAACTTTACTGCCATGACTATGGCCCCAAAGTGGTTCATAAGAGCCTCGTCTACCGTAAGACGGTAGCATTTGTCTTGGCTCTTGAAACCGTTTGCTAGGATTGAGGCCATAGTGCGCACTTTGGTCTTTGCTCGGTTTCCTAAGCGGCGCGCAAGCTTTTCTCTAAGATCTTTGGCAGCTTCTGTTGTCGTGGTTGCTATCACGTCCCTGTCCTCTTCGAAGTGCTTTACCAGCCAGGTTGTCTTACCGCAACCCGGAACTCCGTTAATCCACCTGATATTGGGTACCGCCCAACTTTCCTGTGATGCCGGGATACCGGAGGTCCCCGAAATGGAGTGTGCCATTTCCAGGATCTTATCGTCCGGCATGATTTTGGTACATTTGGCGGTAACCACTATCGGGTCGTCATTTGGCACACTGAACTTGAGTTTGCCTGAGCGCTCCGTCTCCTCCTTGTCCAGGGCCACAAAGCCACTCCTCGCGCTGTAGGCTGCCATATATGACCCCGTCATTTCCCCTTTGATGACTTGGGATGTGACGTTGTCATACACCGCTGCCCCTGCTTCCTCGAGCAGTACCCTTAACAGACCCTCTGTGTCTCTCTGGAAGGTCTGCAGGATCTTCCTGCATGTCGTAAGATTGACCTCTCTGGTCGCTCTTACGATTGCTACGTACTCGAGGAACGCGCTTTTTACGTGGTCCGTGGTACCCGACTTTACTGCGAGGGTCGGCGGGCTGACTTGCCCTTTGTCGGCTCGTGTTGGCTTAGGCTTTTGCTGGGTTGGTTCCTTTGGTGTTTTTCTGAAGAACCTCCCCAGTGCTGTCTCCTGCTTGTGAGATGGTGATGCGTAGCTGGTGCTTGGGAGCAGTGCACTCAGGAAAGTGCCAAACGCTTTCAGGCGACTCCTCGACCGGGCCCGGTCCTCCGGGTTTATGGTGTTACACTGCACCTTTGCGGCTTTTTCGGCTGCTGCCTTCTGCTGGGCCCTCTCCGATCTGCTTTGAGTGGTGGGGCTTGTTTTGGGGCTCATTTCGCTGGCTATTGTTTGTCTGGGGGCTTTGAGGAAACTCAGGGTTTCCCCTCTGTCCTCGTAGACAACAACCTCATGATGTTCTGAGGCCTTTAAACAGCCAAAGCGGTCTGCGACGTCTCCTCTCTCCTCCCACCACCATTGCGTCCACACTTATAGTTCGGGCCGTGGCTGACGTGTAGTCTCCTGCCTCCCTAATCTTCTGAAGCAATGAGCTTGCCTGAGCAAATGGAGTAACCTCTCCCCACTCGAGTAATGCGATTGTTTTCCCTTTAAATCGCATTAGACGGCATCGGTGAGTGGCCACTTCCATTTGAGGTAGTGCAGCATACTTGCTGCCTGTTATGCTCGTTTTGGTGGTGCTTCCGTTAATCAGGGCGGCAAGGCCCGGTGAAAGGTCTATTCGGGCCGCAGCTTGACTTGAGCCTATGCAGAAGCCTATGCCTAACTTCTCCTGTTCCCTGTTCATGAACAGAGCGACGCCTCGCAGTCTGATGCCAGGGACTCCGTCTTCTCCGCTTGCCAGGAATTGTGTGGTAGTCATGCTAGGGGCTGGTTGTAGGCTGGCTGTTGCTGCTACCGCTGCTGCTACCGTTGGTAATGGCCGTTGGTTAGATTGTGTGTGTGTAATTTGTGTATCAGTCAATGGTGTACTTGTTGTTGTTTGTGTAGTTGTGGTTGTTGTTTGTGTGGTTGTGGTTGTTTGTGTTCGATTGTGTGGTCGACTTCGCAAGGTTACGTCCGTTTTGTTGGCCTTTGCTGCGATTGTGGCGACTTTGCTCGCGAATGCCAAGAATGGAATCCTAGTAGCCGGTCTCCCCATGATGGTGTGGAGTGTGGACTGGCTAAGCTGGGTTTCGAATTTTACCTCGAGCTCCATTCTGTCTTGGCTGAACCTTGGGCATTCGAACAGCAGATGCCAGACTGTCTCTTCACAACTCGGGTCACAGACGCACGAGGGACTATCTTTGAGATGGAAGCGGTGGAGATACGCTGAGAATCCGCCGTGTCCTGTAAGGACTTGTACGTGGACCGGTGTGAGCACTGCGTCTCTGAGTGTCCTTTTCGCCGCTAGGACGTCTGGAAAGAACGCTTTCGTGACCGATCCTGTACTCGAAGACTCGTACCGCGCTTGCCACTTCCTTATAGTCCCCTCACGAATCTTCTTCCTCACGAACGAAACGGGGACCTTGCTGTATTCTGATGTGAGTTTTGTTAGGGCTGCCTCCTTGGCCAGCTCATCCGCCCTCTCATTCCCGGCAGTTCCCACATGGGCCTTGAGCCAAAAGAGCCTCACTTCTCTGCCCTCCTCTCTGATTTCACGGACGCTTCTCTTGATTTGGAGTGCCAGGTGGTGAGTGACAGACGGTCTCCTCAGCAGGTCAAGTGACGATCTCGAGTCACTTAAGATGCTTACGGAGGCCGCCTTGGATTCTCTTGCCATCCTGACAGCTCTGAAGAGAGCGTACATTTCCGATTGGAAGACTGTGTTGTGAGGCTCCAAGCCGCAAGCAAGCGCTGAACCTTGACTCCGTCCCGTTTTCCCACCAAGTTAGGGCAGCTCCGACTTTCCCCTCTATCTTGCTGCCATCGGTGTATATTTGGGGGCCGATTACTTGGTGGGTTGCCAGGGTTTCGGGAGTCAAATTCTCTAGGCATTCATACTCGGTTGTTGTGAGTTGCGCCGGGTCCCCACCCAGTTTTTGGAGTGGTGCACGTTGCACTCCAGCACGCGGCCCAGCGGTATAAACTCTTGGGAATGTCTCTTTTTGATCTTGAAAAGGGTTGCCGCCTCGATTACCTTTCGACAGGATAAGTGCCGATGTCAGAGACACCGTGCGGTATGCTTTGCAGATTTTCTGCGCGAAGCCCCTCTGCAGTGAGTCAAACTTTCTTGTCATCAGTTTCTCAGCTGCGGGGGCCCACGCACTCGCTGCATACATCACGATGGGCTCTATCACCGACACGTATATTGTCCTGATTATTTCTCTGTTCAGACCCCAAGTCACCCTCGCCGCACATGCCAACTGCTTATAGATGTCTGCGGCCTTTCTACAGGTCGCAGACACGTGCGTATTGAAGGTGAGTTTGGAGTCTATCGTGAGACCCAACAGTTTCACTTCCTCAACCAGGTTTAGCCGCGTGCCCGACATATGAAGTACCGGAACGTCGTACTTTCGCTTCCTCATTAACACCATCGCATTAGTCTTGTGCGCGGCGAAACGTAGCTTATTTTGGACGCCCCATTCCGATACTTTGGCTAACGTGCTGTTGGCTGATTGCTGCAGGTGACCGGACCTAGCCATTTTGTGTAGGAGTGGATCTAGGATAAGGTTCCAAAACGTCGGTCCGGCAATTGAACCCTGGACGCATCCTTTCGTGGTTCCCTTCTCGCTAGTCGCTCTGGCGTAGTTGACCCTGACGTTTCGGTCTTCCAGGTATGAGGCGACGAGAGATATTAGCTGGACAACTCTTGGCTACCATCTGCTTCTTGAGTGCGGGCCACCACGCGTTGTCAAAGGCTCCCTCTATGTCCAGTGATATCAAAAGCACGATCTTTTTGGCTTTGATTTCGGCTCGTAAGTGGCCCACTAGAGCATAGAGGGCGTCCTCAGTCCCGCGCTGTGGCATGAAGCCGTATTGGTTTCTGTGTAGTGTTGGGAGGAAGTGCCACTGTAGTCGGCCCACTAGTAGTTTCTCGACGATTTTTCCTAGGACCGACAGCAGACCTATAGGCCTGTACGACTTAGGGCTGGTGTAGTCGTCCTTTCCTGGCTTGCGGAGAATGCGCACATGGGCGACCTTCCACTGCTTTGGGAAGTGTGACAGCGACAGACACTTGTTTGCTATCGCTAAGAACACCTCCCTATCGCAGTTTATTGCCGCTATGCAGATGTCTGCTGTTAATCCGTCGGGACCGGGGGCTTTTTTCGGATTTTGGTTCTGGAGAACCATTTCCAGCTCCGCGGTCGTGAAGGGCGGATCGTCTGCAGACAGACCTTGGGGGTTTTTCTCCTCCGCTAGCCTCCTTAACGCAGTGTGGTAGGGTTGTTCGGCATCCGTTGAGTCGTCGGGGTAGAAGGTTTTTGCCAGAAGATCCGCAGATTGCTCTGGACTGAGCGTCTCGCCTGCGTTGTTTCTCAGGAGTGCGTCTTCCTTTCTTCTGGCTGTCTTCCTTATTACCCTGTAGATACCGTCCCACATGCTCTCTCGGTCCTGCTTCGTGCAGAACTCCTTCCAGTTGGCTGTGGCTGCTTCCGTTGCTGCTGTCGTGTAAGTTTGTTTGGCCAGCACGTACTCTTGGATGGTGAAGTGTCTCCGGCTTGCGGCTGCGTTCCGGATCCTTCTCTTCTTCGTCATGGCGTCTTTTTTGAGACGGTCTAGAGAAGGACTCCACCATGGGGGTTTGGCGTTGTGTTTGGGCGACCCGAGTTTTGGAATCGCTTCCCCGCATGAGCGGTGGATGTTCTGAGTATAGTTTGAAATGATTGTCTCCAGATCTTCTGGGTTCGATGCGTTCGAGACTCTGACTTGGGTGATGTCACTGTCTGCTAGGCTAGTCTTGAAGTGGGTGTTGAAGTCGGACCACTTGGCCTTCTTGGTGTTGTAGATGCGCGTCGAAATCGGCCGTAAGGGTTCCAGGGCCTTTTCTAGGCGCATCGAGAAGGTTATAGCGTTGTGGTCTGAAGTTGTTAGACTTCTTTCTACCTGCCACTCCTCGACCTTACCTAGTAGCGACGAACTGCAAGCTGTCACGTCAACGATGCTTGTGCACCACCTGTCATTTCTGTATGTCTCGAACGTTGGTGTTTGGCCCGTATTTAGGATGTGGAGATCCCGCTCATTGAGGAAAGAACTGTACGCCGCCCCGCGATGGTTTTCGGAAACACTTCCCCACCAATGGCTCCAGGCGTTCACGTCTCCTCCCACTACGATGTTGTTTGTGTTCAATTTGTGTCTCGGATTGGTAAGGTTCGATGTCCTGGTCACCCTCAAAATAGACCGACAGTACTCCAAAGCTGAGCTGACCCGCCTTTAGCAAGACAGCAGCAACGTTCTCGGTCACAAGCTGGGGGTCTTGGATAACCTCCAGGTTGTCACCGAAAACAACAATCGCTGCCTTAACTGGCTTTTTGCGGTTGAGGCTGCACTGGATGACTTGTGTGCCGGTTTTTGTTTCATCACACCTGTTCTTCCTACGTAGGGCTCTTGAACAAGTGCTACTGAAATTCCCCTTGCCTGGGCCGCCATGTGGAGTTCTTCTGTGGCCAGCTTGGAGCGGTGAAGATTTGCTTGGATGAACCGCAATCTTGCTGTCGGTCTTGAGGCGATTTCGGGGGTGACTGGTTGGTTTGTTGGTGTGCTTTCGTTGCCCTTAGCAATAGGATACGCGCGATCTGGCTATGCCGTCCCACTTTTGGGGTTCCTGGCAGTCTTCGCTGAAAGCTGTGTGTGCCAGGTTGCTGCCCGTCCCGTGTGCTACCTTGCAGTTTGCACATGTGGTCTGTTTGCCGTCCGCTCGAGTGAGGCAGTCCCTGATATTGTGCGGTCCACTGCAGTAGCCGCAGACTTCTTGTGCAGCCCTGCATATGGACTTATTGTGTCCATATGCAAGGCACTTTGTGCACTGAACTAGTGGGGACTGGTCCTCAATCGAGCAACGCTTGATGCCCACATGGATTTTTTGGACAGAAGTGTAGGATTTCCAGAGCTCCGGGGAGAGCTCCAGAACGGGGTGGCACTCGTGGGGGTTTCTCGCGCGCTTCCTGTAGCGCATCTTGATGGTCCGCCCCTCCACAGCGACGTTTTGCAGAAGGTGTTGGTTCTGCGCTTTAAGGAGATCTACGATCTCCCCGTCGCTGTAGCTGGACAGCACACCCTTGATGCAGACTAAGGGATTTTGCGGTTTCGGCTCCTGGACCTTGAGCTCTGAGTTCGACTGGACCTGGTCTTTAATCTTCTTCAAGTCCATCTTACTGGCGCACCTTAAGACCACTTTCTGGTTGCGCGCCTTCCGTACGGTGTCGACCCGGGCTCCGGTTGACTTAAGGTCCAGAGCGGTCCTGATCCTCTCGATCACATTATCCCCAGTGTGCTGGGGGTTCGTCGACGAGACGATCAGGGTGTGGTTGGGTTGTGTGGGTGGTTTGGGGGGCTTTGGTGTACTGGCGACCTGGGCAAAGGTTTTGGGGCCCTGTTGTTGTGTTTGCGGTTTATCCGCTTTGCCCAGGTCCGCCACCCCTTTCTGTATAGTTTGGAGCGTCTTCTTTACCTCCCCGACTGCGAGCTCCGTTTCCAGATTCAGCGCTGGGGGCGCCTGGATTTGCGGCTCTTTGTCGCGCAGTACGCGGAGGTCCTCCGAGACAAGCTCCAGCCTATCTGATATAGGTTTGAGGTGTTCGGATATGTTTATGGGTGTGTGTGGTGGTGGGGGAAAGGCTACAGGCCTGTTGGCGATGGTCTGCAGCTTTGCGGTTAAATTCGCCATCTCCTCCTCGAAAGCCGCGGTCGTGAGTAGGCCTGTCTCGCGGCTACTCCGGTCCGTCTCTGTGTCACTTGGCCGGTTGAGGTCCTCTTTGAGCCTTTCAAGAGTTCTCCGGAGGACGTCCAGCTGGTTGGAGATGCTGGTGATATTTGTGTCGAGGCGTGATAGGCCGGCCCCCATAGGGTCCCACTTGGGATCCTCTGGGGTCCTCGCACTTTCTTGCCTTGTCCTCTCGTGCTCTTTTATGTTTTTCAGGCTCGCCATTGCGACCTCGCCTTTCAACTCCTTTATGCTGTTTAAGGCGTCAAGAGTCTCGTGACCGAGCCATTCCCGGATCCCTTTCGCCTCTTTTTTCGTTTCCGAGACGTCAGCCCGCATCAGGGTGAGCTCCTTATTCACAGCCGCAAGTTCCCGATTGTGAGCTCCCTCGACACGCACAAGCTCTTGTGCGTGTCGAGAGCGCTCCTTCTCGAGATTGTACTTGTGGCGTGCTCGGGAGTCCGCCAATGAAAGTGACACCTCGTAAAGGCCCTGCAGGCACTCATGGGCTGTGACCTTACACTCGCGTTTCATTTTTCCGGCGGCTTCCAAGGCGTCCTTTCCCTTCTGTAGAAGTTCGTTTGCCTCTCTCGTGGCCAAGTCCATCTCCACATCTGTGCCCCTTCCCGGTGTCCTATAGAGGAGGCTTTGCCGTCCACTCTGTGGACGGTCGGCCTGGCTCACTGTGGAGGCCACCGAGCTTTCCTCGTCCGAGATGATCTGGCGGGGGGGGGGGATATGCCACAATGCTCCCAGTTGATGACGATCTCTGAGACCCTGGGGCTATCTTTCGGAGTGTGAGTCTCAGGCGCCAACGGCAGAGGCGGTGTCCTGCTTGTCACATCCGACTCCGACGCCGCCTTAGCCGCCCGCGGCTTTTGTGATGGACGCGCCAACTGTTCCGAGACTACTGACTTAGCTGTGTTTTTAAGGAATATGCGTTGGAACTGCACAATTTGATTCCGGCTAGCCCTTTCCATCTTTGGACAACGAGACGTACGGCAATGTACCATCGGTACATGGTTGACATCGCACCCATATGCACAAAGCGTTTTGGGAATATTTTCATTATGCGTACAGCTAAGGAGTGGAATTCCCTGCTGGAGTCTGTGTTTCCTGATTGCTATGATCAAGGGGTATTTAAATTAAGAGTGAATAGGTTACTTCTAGGCAAGCGGGCTTCATCGTCGGCCACATCATTGCTTACCGTCAGTTGAGATAGTGGTCAAACGCGAGAATATCGACAAACAATCTCTCTACGACCGACGGCTGGGCGAAACGGATCGCTCCGCGGGGTGGTCAGGCTGTGGCCTAGGATCCACCAAACGGACCGGCCCGAGCCATATCCTGACGGTGCATATTTTGTAGCTAGCTGCTGTTTTAAAATTAGTCGCGGAAAAATACCTCCATTGCGGTCCGTTTATTGAAATAGGAGCATCACAAAATACGCGGCTCAAAACCGTTAGTGGTTAACCACAATGTGCGGCCTAGCACTATCTCCCTTGTTACGATTTGGCTTTAGATAAAAACCGGCCAAGTTTGTGTCGGACGAAGGGTTCCGTACGATTATTATAAAAACCACGTTTGTTGTATGGGAGCCCCACTGAAATATTAATTTCATTATGTTTTAAGTATTTCTTGTTATAGCGGCATTTAACTGTCTAGCTATCACGGTTCATGAGATACAGCCTAGTGACAGACGGACAAACAGGCTGCCAGACGGACCGCGGAGTCTTAGTAATAGGGTCCCGTTTTCACCCTTTGGGTACGAAACTCTAAAAATTAAGGGAAAATGGAGCTGGAGTCCAGTTCCGGGTCACTACGCGGACTGGTCGGGCTGTGGCCGGAGCCGTTTCGGGCCACAGACCGACCCAAGGAGGAACTGGCCCACTGGGAAAAGTCCCGGTACTGGGGCCAGTCCGACTCTGTCATGCATTGTCTCCAGTCATAGTCTCTATATTTTCTATACAACGGCGCTTCGCAGTTCGCCCACATTGACAGGTGTAGGGATTTTGAAATTGGCCCTTCCTTTGAGCTGGTCCCAGACGTGTTCTATCGAATGCATTTCTGGTGATCTCGCCGGCTATTCCAAAACTGCGATATTGACATTATTATGATAGACTGGAGTTGATAAACTGGTATGCGGCCGAGCATTATCCTGGATCAAAACAAAGGGACCCCTGATAGAGAGGCAAATGTTACCACGTTTTATTCATAATTAACACCTCGATTGACACCTTTAAATAAAAGTGTCCTGAATTTTATTGCGGATAAACCAGACTGCCCTTTCCTGGGGTACTGGACCCGCTTGCACAGCGGAGGCTCCAGTACAACGGGAAATCGGTATTTGAACTGATTACATAATTTGTTAATTCATTTGTTATTTATTATTTTATTGTGTGTATGGATTATTATTTTTATAAGAATGACATTATTAAATTATGTAAATTTACTAACATAGTCATAAGTAACTAAACTGTAGGGCTTTCGAGGAAGCTGTAAAGTTATTTAACGACACTATCAACTTGCTTCACAATAAATATATTCCAACTAAAACTATTGTGCCACGGGGCAAGTATCCTCATTGGTACAAAAGCCCTCTTATTAAAATTATTAGAGCAAAGGCTAAATTTCACTCAAAATTTAAGATGTATGGAAATCTTTCAGATCATCAATCATTTCTTAATTTGCGTGAGCGAGCTAAAGATCTGGAGAAGGATTTGTTTAATAATTATACCACAAACATTGAATTAGCAATATCTAAAAATCCTAGAGCTTTTTGGATATATGTAAAATTAAAACAACAAACCAACTGCTACCCGGCTGTTCTTGGGTTGGGTGAAATTTCATCGAGTAATGTGGAGGAAATTTGCAATATGTTCGGTGAATACTTCTTTTCTAATTTCCAAGAGCGTAGCGAGAATGAAGAGTTCTTGACCGCTGCATGTGCGGATGGACCTAGTGGTCAGGCTGCTGGTTATGTATCAAACTTGTGCTCTATTGATGTCCGGGAGGAGGTGTTACGGTTGCTTAAACAAGTGAACGTTAATAAATCCGCAGGCCCTGACAATATTCCTCCAATTTTTATAAGTAAATGAGCTAAGAGTCTATCCGTTCCGCTGACAATATTATTTAAGCGATCATTGGAATTGGGAGTGGTGCCACTTTTCTGGAAGTCAGCGTATATAACGCCAATTCACAAAAAAGGCCCCAAGGACAGTATAGACAACTATAGACCGATTTCTAAGCTTTGCGTGTTTGCTAAAATCTTGGAGAAAATTTTACACAGACAACTTTCGTCTTCACTTAAATTAAGTTTCTCAGAACATCAACATGGATTTTTAAAAGGTCGCTCCACCACATCCAATCTCGTGGTCTGTAGTGACTATCTATCGGAACACATGTCCAGAAGGTCACAGGTCGACGTTATATACGCTGACTACAACAAGTGTTTTGATCGTATTGATCATGCGCTGCTTTTGCGTAAATTATTATTGGTTGGTGTGACGGGTAATTTGTTTAGATGGTTTTCATCATACGTGGAAAATAGATATCAGAGGGTAGTTCTCAATGGTTACACATCGAGAGCGATGTACATTCCATCGGGTGTACCCCAAGGATCCGTGTTAGGACCCCTTTTATTTAACATTTTTATAAATGACATTGCCTCATGTTTCCTCAATCCAAGAATTTTATTGTTTGTGGATGACATGAAGATTCTGGGTCAAGTATCAACTAATGAGGATGCATGCCGTTTACAGGACGATCTGGACCGGTTTCACGACTATTGCGATACAAACAAGTTGGATTTAAATGTATCCAATTGCTATGTATGTACATTTACTCGTAAGCCAAGCCCTCTTATGTATGATTACAAGATATCAAGCACCTTATTAGCCAGAGTCAGCGTTATTAGGGACCTTGGGGTAACTTTTGATTCTAAGCTTTTGTTTGACGCACATATAGATAACATAGTCAACAAGGCTTCTAAAGCTTTGGGTTTTATTTATAGGATATGTTCTGATTTTAAGAATATAAAAACTATGAAGATTCTTTACTGTGCGTTCGTCCGTAGCCACCTTGAGTATGCTTCTCAAATTTGGAATCCAATTTACAATGTATATGTTAATCGTATTGAAAGCATACAAAGACGATTTTTAAGGTAAACACAATATCGATTAATACCTATCTTCCTAATTACTTAAGTCGGTGTAAAAAAAAACACATTCTGCCTTTACACGAGCGAAGAAAAATCGCGGATCTTGTTTTTCTTTTTAAAATTATGAACGGATCTACTGACGTTCCTGAGCTGGTGGGCAAGGTTGGACTGCGTGTACCGTGTGCATTTCTTCGGCATTCGCGTCTCCTTCATGTACCTAAAGTTGGAACTACTTACAGACAGAATTCGTACATGATAAGAGTATGTCGTACGTTTAATATGGTCTGTCGGGATTTTGATCTAGATTTATTCCATACTAAGATCAAGAATGTAAAGAATAGTTTAAGTAAGCGTTTCTTTGATATGTAGAGTTATTTTTCTGTTCATGTTTTTTTTTTTGTATTTATTGGGCGTTGAATCATATTTTATTTATTTTATACTCTCGCTGACATGTATATTATGCAAATTTGTATATGTGTAAAAACTTTTAATTGGCCGTTTTTTGCATGTTGTTTCTGCGTATTTATTTTATTAGCTGTAAGTTTTCCTAAGATTAATAAAATAAAATAAGTGTATTACTTACAATTTATGGATCATGGTCCGAAATAAATTATTGATTGAATTTAAATAATGACGGCTATGTAAACATGAAGTATATAAATAAAACTTCTCTGTGGTATAATTACCTATTATTTAATTTTTCTTGTTACATATTTCGTAATGCAACCCTGCTTGAAACCAGCAGATAACAACATGGTAATGTGTCAGTCATCAACAGTAACTGTTCAAACTCGATAACTATGCAAATTTACTAAATAGCTTCATAATCAAGAAGGCACATATTACAAATTTAGCAATACAGAAACACAATAAAAAACAATAAAAGGTTTATTATACCAGCTTGTTATTCTTCCACTGCAGGGCAAATGTTTATTTTCGTACAGATAACTCAGGAGCATTAATTATCAGTAGATATCAGATTATATACATTTGCATATTTGCTTATTCACAATCCAACCAAATTTCATCTGGGTGCTAATTTTTGTAACTTCACTCCTATTTTTGGTCTAATTTGACCGGACTATTATTATTTTAAAGAAAACTCAATCAAACTAAGTACTGTTGTTCCATAAATAACAAGTAAAATTTCAAAAACCCCCGACACATTTATCTTGCGAAAACATCACGATCTAAACAGTAAAACGCGCATAACTCTTGAACGGCTGAACCGATTTTATTCAAACATAGCTAAGAACACTCTCGATACAATCACCTTTCAAACAAAAAAAACTAAATCAAAATCTGTTCATCCGTTGAGGCGCTATGATGCCACAGACAGACACACAGATACACAGATACACAGATACACAGCAACACACCTCAAACTTATAACACCCCTCTTTTTCCGTCGGGGGTTAATACCACTTTGATATGATATCTCGTTCCGATAAACTCACCACCCGTTTCTATTTTCATACTATCTTCTATACCGTTTTGACACTGACCTCTATTATACAAGTATGATAGAGGTCAGTGCGTTCTGTTTGTCATACTGTGTGATAATCTGGTGTGACTACGAGTCGGCAAGGTTGAAAAACCCTTTAGTATAACTAGGACAGCACTAGTTAGGAATAAATGGTGTGGAAAAATATGTGGTGTGACAAACAAGAAAATAAATCCTGTTTGTCACACTGGTGTGATAACATGGTGTGACTACGAGTCAGCACTCGTTTTGAGTAAACCACAGATATTTTTATGTCTTATATATATTGTAATGACCATTACTGAACGAGCCTGCTTCAGTGTCTTTAACAAAATGGTGATGAGTGTAGTGTTTATAAGTCAAAACTTCTAAACAGTAGTGTAATAACACTAATAGAAATTACATATTTTCCCCATTCTCAGCGCAAATTGCATATTATAGAACTAGTGACAATGCATATTTTCGCAATATTTTTTAATAGGTTACCCTATTGATAAGTGTAATAATAAAATTTATAACCAATATTTCGCCCATATAGACTAACAATTTTCACTTATAAATAGTTTTATTTATTGAAGACTGTAAGGCCTTCAAGACCTGATTGCTTGGGATTACAAAAAAAAATATTCTCAGTTTAGTGCATTATTATCGTCTACAAAGTTTTGGTACCAAACTTTATGATTGAATAATTCACTAATTGTAGGTATGCTGATTTAGATAGGTATAAAAAAGAATCTGCCACGTTTTTCGTTTTCTAAAACTTGAATGTGCTTAGATTACAAAATTCCATGCATATTTTACGCATTTTTCATGGTTATTTGTATGCATATTTCAAGGTTTTTATGTTGTATATAATCCGATCCTTAATCATCACGCTTGCTCAAGCCGGGTGATTTCTTAGGTATGTTAACTACAAGTCCAGGTTTCCTCACGGCGTTATCCTTCCCCGTTGTCAGCTATATCCAAGACAAACTAAGGAAGAACATATGAATTGAAAAGACACGTGCCCGGATTTAAATACACGACTTCAAGCACGAAATAAGAAGTTGCGCGGTTGTCTTTGTGAATACTTTGGAAGAGATACCATAAGGGTATGATGCTGGCCTCTTTGGTCGGCCTGAAATACTTATGCCTAAACTGTCATCAACGTTTGCTGATCAAGAAACATAAAAACAGGATAGTTAAAACAAAAATGAAGCGTAATAATTTAGCAAAATAAAACAGAAACGTATTGCCTTTAATTAACAATCTGAGAACAAGATTACAATTATCTCATAGTATTCAAATCCTCATAAAAATGACGATGCTTTAACCGCTGCACGCTTTGCGACAGTCTTCTAAAGTCTCGAAATTGTTCGAATTTCCACCACATCCACCCCAGTAGAATTTTTCACACATGCCAGCACCAGAGTTGTAGGCATATCTGAAAAAAGAGCAGAAGAATGTTACTGTTCAGCCTATATTAATGTTTCCACTGCTGGAACACACACAGGCCTTTGTGAGAGGGAGAGGGCCGTAATTCACCACGCGGATCCAGTGCGGTTTGCTGTATCTAACAAGTCTGTTTTCAACAAGTTTTGTTAACAAGTCATTTTTGATTCTAGGAATCTTTCACCCTGAGTGGAATCGTAAGTGGGCCGATGCCGCTTGTAGAAGAAGGCGTCGTGGAGGCAACCGCCTCGACGCCTAAACGGCCGAAACCCTGCGTGACCCCAGGAAAGACAGTGGCACAATAATCAAGTGCTGCGGCAGTGCACAGTGTGGCTCAGGGGAGACGCTTCTCAGTCTTCCCAGGGATGTGGCCGGCATTGCGCAGAGGCGGTTCCGGGGTGGAAGTTCCTTTTAAGAGGTAACGGGGCCAATTTCCAAGATCTGATGGTAATAACTGAGGAGATTTTGGTGAGGTAAAAATCCCACAATCCCTGATCTTTGCTCCGAAAAAGAAGGATAAGCCGCACCCTATTGTTTAATAAATTACATGACAGTTTCCATCACAGCTGAATAAATACCTAAACCACTGCTTCATTATGTTTAAAAAACACTTTTTTACAAAAATTACAACTGACTTTTTTTATTTTTCACTTTTTAGTTTTGGTACATAATGGACCAGTTCTAAAGACTAGCTACCTATAATGCCCAAAGTGAAGCCAGAATAGATTAACCCAATAACATTAAACTTAAACAAAACTGTGGAATGAGAGTATACTCCTTTAGAGCGTACCAGTGTGATGTTATGTTATTAAATGGTGTAAACAATAAACAGACATGCGATGCAGCTAACCCGAGTGATTTAACGTCATTTATTGAAGAGTTCTGATGTATATCTCCGAAGTTCTTCATCAGATCTTGATGAAAATTAAATGGGATCACATGTCAAACACCAGCGTGCAGCGTTCAAATAAAAAAAGAATCATGAAAATAGGTTCACCTAATAAAAAGTACTGAGGTAACAAACATAAAAAAAAATACAATCAAATTGAAAACCACCTCCTATTTGCGAAGTCGGTTAAAAAAAACAGTTTAATTGACGTAAAACACGCAATGGATACTGTTGAATTGTCAAAATTAAAGAGTGCAATCGTTCCAGGAATGTATATTTACGTAATTACGCTGCTGGTATTCCATTCAGAAATGAAAATAAAGTCGCTAAAAATTAAGCCAGAAGATTTAATAGACGTTTGTACACAAAATTTCGCCGTTCATGTTATAAACTTATCTACAACTAATAGGTGAAAGAAAGTATCAATATCAAAATAACTTTCGTTTTGGAAGTCGGTGTCTTTCGTACTTCATGTTTTTTTATCGTTTTGCGACACCAACTTCCGAAACGAAAGTTACTTTGCATTTTTTTTGTGTTTTAATTAATTTTTAAGCAATTTTTTTTTCTCTCTCTTTAATTTTTGTTCACCATCACTACAAATTGAGCAAGTTCCATAGTAAAGTTCCTAAATGATTGACCAAATACCGACAATAACTCAATTCACACATTCGTGCTGTTTGTCGCTAAAGAGTTCGGTTGTATGCTCCATATCTTGAAAACTGCCAAACTAATTTTGATGAAACTTGCACTATGACCTAAGTTGAGAGATACTAGAAACATAAATACATAATTATAACGGATCCATTCGGACGATGACGTCGGGAGGTATCCTTTTTTGTATACCAAAACGTTCTCCATGTATGGAGTCAACTTTTTCTTCTGAATGTAACAAAAACATTATTGAAAACCTCATCAAAATCAAATTAAATGTATTCAACCATAATATTCATACAGGTGGTAAATATTAGATACAGAAACAATTATGAACCCTGTCGGGCACAGCAACTTTCTAGATCACTGACCTCTATTATACAAGTACGCTGGACTAAACATACTATATGAAATGACAGTTGATTTTTGTGCTGATTCAAAACGCCCCGCTCGAGCGTATCAGGAACTAAAATTGACACATTTAGAGATAGGATACTACCGATATTTCTAAAAATTAGGTAATACTAATATATTTGACTGGAAATATTGTAATATTGTAACTAATATATCAGTATTAGTGATATTTTTAAATTACACTAATATCAAAATAGTAGTCTTGGCAAGGCGTATCACTCATTTACTTGCAATTAATAATTTTGGCTTGCAATCTGACTGAAAATATTTTTCAGTTAACCTTTACAACAATTATTATATTACTTAAAAATTAATCATAATAAAAATAACTGGTTTTTTTTCTCTTACGTATTAAATTATTCTCACGATCGATAAAACCCATAAAAGTATTTTACCGAAAGCTGTGTCCCATCTCTAATATTAGTTCCATGCGACTCTCACGTTAATTCACGTTGCTATCAGCGCCAAAATGGCGATAATCAAATGTCTTCATTTTGTCATCTATAGTATGAAGTCCAGTGTACAATGTATGATAGAGGTCAGTGTTCTAGATACAGTAAGTGTCTATGAGAGAGGAATAGTGCTTAATATTTCAATCGGTACAACCAAACGCGAGAAAATCGCGGGCCAACATACATACATACGGGTCAAACTGAGAACCTAATTTTTGTTAAGTCAGTTAAAAATATAAACATATGTAAAAACGAACCTGGTCATTTTAGCCCTACACCTTCCCACTTCAGCCGGTTGCAAGCATTTTGGATCTGCAAAAATAGAGAAAAATATTTGGTAAAGTAAAAAATATAGTTAACTGTCTAATGATAAGTTACGACAGATTAAACAATGCACCTGCCATGTTATCTCTTCACAATTCTTGGTAGACAGGTAGAGATTGTATAAATCTAAATAAGTAATGTTGATGTCATCAACCTTGACTTTTATAAACTACTAGATTTCTGCCAGCGGCTTCGCCGGCATGTAAAAAATTGATAGTAGCCGATTCTCAGACCTACTGAATATGCATATAGAATTTCATAAATATCGGTCAAGCCGTTTCGGAGGAGTATGGTAACTAACATTGTGACACGAGAATTTTATATAATAGGATTATCTTGAGTTTGAGACTACGAAGTCTGATGACGTATTTCATTTTACATGCCGCGATAACTTTGCACGAAAGAAATTGAAAATTAAAATTCATATGCCGAATATGTATGGAATATATATATGTGTATAACTATGTTACCCATACCATACACTATAACAACGAGTATCATTCGTAAGCATCAATTTTAATTATTGTTAATTAATTTTATTATAGCTGTCAAATCCGACTTCTTAAATTGACTGCCGCTATAACATCAAATACTAAAAACAGAATAAAATAAATATTTAAGTGGGGCTCCCATACAACAAACTTGATAATTGTAAGAACCTTTCTTCTCGTTTTTTTAATTAAATCTCTAAAAGTTTTTTTTTTTTTAATTTCATTTTACACGTTGGACATCCCTCCCATACGCACAAAGCGTTTTGCTAATACTTTCATTGTGCGCACAGCTAAGGAGTGGAACTCCCTTCCGGAGTCTTTGTTCCCTGATAGCTACAACCTTGGGTTCTATAAGTCAAGAGTGAATATGTTTCTTCTAGGCAAGCGTGCTTCACCGTAGACCACATCTTCGCTTAACATCAGGCGAGCATATAGATTATAAAAAAGAAACAAAGAATTGAATACATATTTGGCACATTACGTTGGGAGTGTAGATAAAATACTTTTATTATTCAATATATTTGCAACTCACCTAAATCAGCGTAGACAACTGCCAAAACTAATAGAACAAGAAAGCAAAATAGTTTCATTTTGAACGTAGTTTTTGACGCAATGTTTCAGACACAGTAATACTCAATAGTCAATAGTGCACTACTAAAGAATATAACAGATTCTTGCCATTTATATGAAGGAAAAATCGTTGGAAATACAGAGATGTATTAAGACTGCCTTATTTTTTCTTTTTATTATTAATAGGCTTGCGTGGTGGCCCAGTCGCTAAGACTTCGCCTCTCGTGCTTGACTGAACAAATTTAAGCAAGTACCAATGTGACCTTTTTAATTAGTAGTAATTTCTAAGATTATCTTGGACATCTCCGACAACGGTGAAGGAAAACATCAAACATTGATTTGCTTCCTGATGGACTTACAGTAATTAATAAAACCGGTCAAGTGCGAGTCGAAATCGTGCGCCGAGCGTTCCGTACCTACCCATTATACCGCCATAATAAAATTGGTACATTTATTGGTGGCTACGTTTCAAGTGTGTGTGTGTGTGCTGTAATAGTTGAGTTGCTAACGTGTGAGTACAGGGTATAAAAATCAAGGTCCTGAGTCAACACGGTAAAAATATATGGACAAATTTAGATTTTCGCGAAAACTTGTAAGTACCAAAATTTACCTTTATTTTCAACCTTTTTTATTTTTTTTGAATTTTTCCTTTATTTGTACTGTAAAACCTTGCTTTTCCCAATTTTCGTGATTCTAGGTCGACGGGAACTACCATATAGGCGAACCAAAACGTATAAGGTATAGGGTACTTCCGTTTGACCTAGAATTGTCTATTTTGGTTTAAAGGAAGGTCTTGATATTGAAAAAAATGAAGACCTCAGTATCTATTATAAATTTTAACTTGCTAGGTCCATCTGTTCCTGAGAAATTCGGTGGTGACATACGGACAGACAGACGGACAAGAGAGTGATCTTATTTCCTATTCTTTTTTTACCTTAAGAGGTACGGAACCATAATAAGTCTGAATTTGCTGCTATAATTAATGCTCATACCATCTTTGTTTGAGAAGATGCCTTTGCCCTGCAGTGGGACAGTAACTGGCTGGTATTCTTATTTTTAAATATAATTAAAAAAACATTAATTTTAAATAATGTAGAACGATAAGTGAAAATTATAAGGAAATTAACAATAACTACTAACAATGAGTAAATAGGCATAGTACTAACAAATACGAGTACCTACTATCTGTTCAATGTTACCTTTGGACATTGACGCAGCACTCGGCCTGGCTGACGCGCGGCCTAGATAAAATACTGTTTGGTTGCTTGTTACACGAATAGGACACATATAAATTTGTGCATTAGTGTGTATTAAGACAAAATAGTATATAAGCTGTAAAATATTGTTAATAAATCATATTTTGATTTATATTCTTGTCTCATTACTCCTCACTGTGGCCAAGACACCTTTAGCCATCTCTAATCAGTCTCGTGAGTCTGCTGGACTGCCAGTGAGTGTACCCTTCCCCAACCTGCAATTCCTGCCCACTATCCGTCTGTAACATTAGGTCGCATGGTGCAGACATCCTGAACGTATCTATATATTTATATCACACACTAGATATATGGTAGGTTAGGGCTTGTAGGTCTTAGGGTCGTAGGGACTGTTAGGCTGTAAGGGCTTAGTAGGTCCTTTATCTTACCCTATATTTTCATGTATTGTGACACCCTTAACATTACTGCGGCCTTACGTGACGTATGTTAGGGTGGGCGTACACAACATTTGAAATGTAAATTACGGATATGGAAATAAAAAACCGGCAAAGTATGAGTCGGATTATCGCAAAAAACGGCAAAAATATCACGTTTGTTGTATAGAAGCCCCACTTAAATATTAATTTTATTCTGTTTTTAGTATTTTTTGTAATAACGGCAACATAAATAATATCATCTGTCAACTGTCTATCTATCACGGTTCATGAGACAGACAGACAGACGGAATGGCTGAGTCTTATTAATAGGGTCATATTTGTAGCCTTTGGATACGAAACCCTAAAAAGGCTATATTAAGTTTTTATTGTTAGGATTGCATTTGACCATCAAGCCACCGACGATGGTAAGCGACGATGTGGCTGACGATGAAGCACGGTTGCCTAGAAGTAACCTCTCTAATCTTTACTTAAAGACCCCCAGGTTGTAGCTATAAGGACAAACTCGAGTAGGGATATTCACCAATGCGAATGGGTGGGATGTCCACCATGTACCGGTGGTATATCACCGCACGTTTTGTAGTCCGATAATGGAACGGGCTTGGAGAAATTAAATTTTGCAATTCCAATGCAGTGAGCACTGGAATTGCTCCGAGATGTAACCGATGAAAAAACCAAGACAAGCCTACGTCGATGTTCAAGGTTTATGATCATTACTGATGAACCTTTTAACCAGTTTCTCAATCGGCTCAAGCGCACCAAGCTGGTATTTGGCAGATTCGTTTCAGAGATGAGAGCACTGCACTCCATATATAACTTACTTACTTTAGGATTTGCGTTGAAGTACTGTCTCATCTCTGCAAAGTACCCCGACTTTTTGGCAGCCAAATAAGCCTTTGCTTCGATGTATTGTTCAAAATTGTAGCTGGTTGTCAACGAAGGCCAAAAAGCTCCAAGATGTTACACCACGGCAAGATGCAGCCTGGTGGCTCCTTTTTGCGGAACAAAGACGCACCTGGGATTAACCGGCATTGGAGATGACCAAGCAGGCATTACCCCATTAAGAGATAGCATTCAAGGACAAGATTGAGCGTCTTTTTGTTTCGGCTAATCTCCGAAATGGCTGGACCAAATTTCACTGCATGATAGCTGCTGTTATAAGGAGAAACTTAGGAGATAAATTCTCAAGTAAGGCCCAAACGAAGTCGCGAGCAAAAGCTAGTTAATAATACATATTTTAGTGTCGTAAACTGACAGCTGGTGCTAGTTGATACTTTGTTGTTTTATTTTATTATATTTTCGTGGTTTGCAGTTAACAATATTATAGATAACATCAGGGTATATCACGATGAGCCATTTACAATTTACGTATTTACGTTCAGTATGTAATGGTTGTTCATCCATCTACGGACTGTCCTCGGCGGCTCATCAACCTTTTAATGTTCCCACTGCTGGGACCCAGGCCTCCTCTCTGTGAGATAGGGAAAGGACCTTAATCCGTCACGTGGGCGCAGTGCGGGTTGCGATGTCACATATCTAACAATTTTTGGTTCTAGGACATGCCAGATTCTTCACGATGTTTCAGCAAGCGTTGGTTAATCTCGAAGATAGAACCTTGCATCTGTATTTATACTGTTTGTTTTAAAGGCGTCCCCCAAATCCTTCCTTGTTATTACATAAATACAAAAAAGATACTTTATGGGCAATCTGGTACTCAATGATACTAATGTAGGTATGTATTGTAAATAACAAAAATATTGAGGATGGTCTGTCAGAAGATTAAAGAAGAGTAACAGACAGACAGGAATTAGTAGAGGGAATAAAAAAGGGGGAAAAACTAAACCGACTTCCAAAACAAAACACTACAAAGCGGAAAATAACTTTCTTTTCGGAAATCGGTGCCTTTGGTAGATACCAATACATTTTTCATTTTTGACACCGAAAGGAAAGTTATTTTTCGCTATATAATATAAAGCCACCTATACAATTTTAGGAGTTCCCTCGATTTCCTAGGATCCTCTCATCAGATCCAGACTCGTGGTGGTCAGTGGGACCACCTCGAGAGTATACCCTTTCAAACAAAAACAATATTTTTCAATATCGGTTTTTAATTGACGGAGTAATCGGTGAACATGAACAAAAAAAAAAAAACTTTAAGTCGAACATAGAAACTCCTCCATTTTGGAAATTCTGAATTGAGGTTAGGAAGAGGTGTACAGGTACTATTGGTACTGGGACTACTGGGTTTACCATCTCGCCAATTATGTTAATAAAACAATAATATTGATAACATGTTGTTAAGTATTTTATGGTTACTTTGTAATTCAACTCTGCTTTAAACCAGTCAATACCAACATGATATGCGTCAGTGCCTACATATGAATAGTCGATACCTAACTACAGACTTAATTAATTAACTTCATATAAAATCATGGTATGTACATACATTCAAGGTAAAATGACCTTAACCTTATAGCAACTGGTGCCCTACTGCTGCTATTCTACAACACTTAAAGTACCTATAAACACAAAGTTTAATGTAGGATATCTTTTTCACAGAAGGACAGTGGAGTCCTAGTAATAAGGTCCCGTTTTTACCCTTTGGGTACGGAACCCTATTAATAGGACTCCACTGTCGTCTGTCTGTCTGTCACCAGGCTGTATCTCCTGAACCGTGATAGCTAGACAGTTAAAATTTTCACAGATGATTTATTTCTGTTGCCGCTTTAACACACAATTTATTCAATAAAAAAACTTTTTTAATTACAAGCTTTTTTCGTATTCTTCTCAGCAAACCCTTTCATTTGATACCCATATCATGGCAGTGCATAAAAAATTACTAGTTCGCCATCCTGGGCCGTCCGCCATATTGGATTTAGAATGTCGTGACTTAGCTAACCATGCTATCGGTCTACTGGGGATCTTCTAGCGTATGCCATTCACATATGGAGTGAGGCCATCGAGAGGCACGGGGATGCGCTTGCCGTCTCCCTCGACATCTCGAAGGGTTTCGATAGGGTCTGGCACGAAAACCTTATTGGTAAGCTTCCTTCATTCGGTCTGCCCGGTGGTCTGTGTGATTGGATTGCAGACTTCCTGAGAGATCGGTCCATTCGAGTGGTTATGGATGGCTGCTCGTCGGACCAATTGGATATTAATGCCGGCGTCCCTCAGGGGTCGCTACTCTCGGCAACATTGTTCTTGTTGCACCTTTGGGTATGCAGACGACAGCACTGTTGCTGAGAGTTACTTGTCCAACGCACGTGCTACCGGGCCACAGATCCGGTCTCTCCGTGAGGCCATGGTAGAGCGTTTGAACTTATCCTTGCAGGCAGTCTCCGAATGGGGTGATGCCAATCTGGTTAAGTTTAATGCTGCTAAAACCCAGGCGTGTCTTTTTTCCGCTAAAAAGAGCCAATTTCACCCGGCTCCAACTTTCCGTGATGTAACCGTGCCAATAACGGGCCATCTTGAGCTTCTTGGCGTTACGCTGACATCGACTCTCAATTTTGGGCCATACATTGAGGCAAAGGCTCAGCTGACTGCCAAAAAGTTGGGGATCCTTGCGAAGGTGCGAAAGTACTTCACGCCGGAACAGCTGCTCAACTTGTATCAAGCGCAAGTTCGATCGTGCATGGAGTACTGTTCTCATCTCTGGGACGGATCTGCCAAATATCAGCTAGATGCACTAGAGTCGGTCGAAAAGTGGGCCAAGAGACTCATCCGCGATGAAGCACCGGTCAAATCAAAGCTCCAGATCCTTGAACATCGTCGCCGAGTTGCCAGCTTGTCGGTATTTTATCGGTTACATTTCGGGGAGTGTGCGATGGAATTACATGATTTAATTCCGCCCAGCCCGTTCCATCATCGGACAACCAGACGCACGGTGATGCGTCATCGGTACATACATCCAAATTAAGCGTCTATGCAAAATTTCATCGTAATCGGTGGAGGATAACTGCTTTAAAATTCAGTTGCAAGATTTGACCCGAACACACTTACAAACATACATACATACATTGCAAGTTGTTAAAAGCTTGTAAAAATACTAAAAACAGAATAAAATAAACATTTAAGTGGGGCTCCCATACAACAAACGTGTTTTTTTGCTGTTATCGCGGATAATGGTACGGAACCCTTCGTGCGCTGATTCGCACATGGCCGGTTATTTTTAAATATATTTATTAGCAAAGACGGTATCACAATTGACGCAGAAATCAATACGAACAAACAGTATGCCGATCGATTGCTTAGAACGGTTGAAATAACCCTATCCAAGTCACATATTCCAAATCCATGCTATATCGGAGCTCGGCTGACAAAGTATGAATGAAAAATCATTATTTAATAAGGATTTTCTTAACACTAGTACCAAAATCATTCATGCAGGCGTTTTGGGGGACTGTCGTTTTGAAGAACTTTCACGTTCAAAATAGTGATCAGCCTGATTTCATTTCATCTTGATAATTTCAATTGAAGTACGTTAGCAATGAACAGTTAGAAGTAACGGAATAACTTGTAATAAATTGTATAATAAATATTTGCTCAAATCCACAAAATTTATCTAATTTTAAATAGGTTTAGTTAGGTGCCTACCTCAGTAATAAATATCCGTATCTAAATATAATATCCAGCTATGTTTAACTTTATGTGGAAAATATGCGAAATACACAAACCTATCATAAAAGGAAAAAATATCTTCCTTGTATTGATTACTGAGTCATCATCATCATCATCATATCAGCCGCAAGACGTCCACTGCTGGACATAGGCCTCCCCCAAGCGTCGCCACATTGACCGGTCCCGTGCGTCCCGCATCCAGCGGATCCCTGCAACCTTCACCAGGTCATCGGTCCACCTGGTGGGAGGCCTTCCAACGCAACGTCTTCCGGTTCGCGGTCGCCACTCCAGAACCTTTCTGCCCCATCGGCCATCCGTTCTGCGAGCAATGTGCCCTGCCCACTGCCACTTAAGTTTGGCAATTCTTCGGGCTATGTCGGTAACCCTGGTTCTCTTGCGGATCTCTTCATTTCTGATTCGATCACGTAAGGAAACTCCGAGCATAGCCCTCTGCATTGCCCTTTGGGTGACTGTAAGCTTTCTGATGAGGCCCATTGTGAGCGACCACGTCTCAGAGCCATAGGTCATAACTGGCAACACACACTGGTCATAGACTTTCGTCTTGAGACACTGTGGTAAGTTGGACGTGAAGATACCGCGCAACTTCCCGAACGCTGCCCAGCCGAGTCGGATTCGACGGTTGACCTCTTTGTCGAAGTTGGCCCTACCCAACTGGATCGTTTGTCCCAGGTAGACATAGTCATCCACAACTTCGAGTGTAGAGTCTCCGACCCTAATAGGAGTGGGTGTGACATGGGCATTCAACATCAACTTGGTTTTGTCCATGTTCATCCTAAGACCCACTCTTTCGGAGGCTCTACTGAGGTCATCGAGCATTGTATTGAGGTCCTCCATAGTCTCAGCCATGACCACTATATCGTCGGCAAACCGAAGGTGAGTGATGTACTCGCCGTTGACGTTGATGCCTAGCCCTCTCCAGTCCAGAACCTTGAAGACATCCTCCAGTGCAGCGGTGAACAGTTTCGGAGATATGACATCTCCCTGCCTCACACCTCGCTGCAGAAAGACAGGTTCCGAGGTCTGATCCTGAAGTCGAACTGACATGGTGGCGTTTTTATACAAACACTTCAACACCTCGATGTACCGGTAGTCAATTTGGCACCGTTGGAGAGACTGCAGCACAGCCCAAGTCTCGATCGAATCAAAGGCTTTCTCGTAGTCCACAAACGCTAAGCAGAGAGGCAGGTTGTACTCTTCGGTCTTCTGTATAACCTGCCGCAGCGTATGTATGTGGTCTACGGTGTTAAAGCCTTTACGGAAACCGGCTTGTTCAGGAGGCTGGAAATCGTCAAACCTGCGCGCGAGACGATTCGTGATGACTCTTGAAAACAGCTTGTAGACATGGCTAAGAAGTGAGATGGGCCTATAGTTCTTTAGTAGGGCATTGTCGCCCTTCTTGAAGAAGAGTACCACCACACCCCTGCACCATGCCTGTGGCGTTTTGCCCTCGAGTATGACGGAATCAAACAGCTTCTGAAGGGCCTTAAGGACCGGTTTTCCACCCGCCTTCAGGAGTTCGGCTGTAATTCCGTCTTCACCCGGCGCCTTGTTGTTTTTAAGCTGTTTAAGAGCCATCCTAATCTCATACAGGCTGACGTCCGGAATGTCTTCGGTATAGTGCCGGGTCAATCTAGCTCTAGGGTCTTTTGCTAAATTCGCGACGGGTTTACTGGTTGACGTGTACAACTGCCCATAGAATCTCTCGATCTCTCTCAATAGCTCCGGTTTGGCGGATACGATTCTGCCATCGTCGGTCTTCAGTTTCGTGAGCTGGCTCTGCCCAATAGTCAGATCTCTTGCAAAGACCTTGGAACCCTTATTCCGCTCAATCGCGTCTTTAATACGCTCGGTATTAAAGCGGCGGAGATCGCTTTTCAAGGACTTTGAGATCCGTCTATTGAGCTGCCGGTACTTCAACGCATCGTCTGAAGACTGCAGGATCATCTCACGCCTCTCCTTCATGAGTTTGAGAGTAGGATCAGAGAGCTTTTTGTTTATATCTGTACGGCGGGTCTTGAAAAACTTAGACCCAACCGTATGGACAGCTTCCACGAACCCATCGCTGTATTCGTCCACGGAGCTCCCTAGGCACTCGAAACGATTCTGGAGTTCGAGCTGAAAGCTCTCGGGGTTTTGGATCTGGATCTGTGCTGGACGGAGCGTAGACTTCATCAGTCGAGACCTTTCAAGCTTGATATTAATGTTCAATGTGCCTCTCACCATGCGGTGATCGCTCCCGGTTTTCACCGAATTGATCACAGAGACATCATTGAACATTTGCTTCTTGGTTGACATGATGAAGTCGATCTCGTTTTTAGTTGCACCATCGGGGCTTTGCCAGGTCCACTTCCTATGCTCACGCTTTCTGAAGAAGGAGTTCATCATATAGAGGCCCTCCTTCTCCATAAAGCTGGCTAGTAGGTGACCCCGGTGGTTCCGATGTCCAACTCCAAATTGGCCCACTTGCAGCTCATCCACGTCTCGTTTGCCCAGTTTCGCGTTGAAGTCCCCCATGACAACGGTGAAGTGAGTTTTGAAACCATGCATGGCTCTAGAAATATCCTCATACATGGTCTCTACCTCGTCGTCGGGGTGAGCCGAGGTCGGGGCGTAGACCTGTATAACCTTCAGCGAATATCTCGAGGATATTCTGAGTATAAGGTACGCCACCCTTGTCGACACACTCTCGATCTTCACCACGTTGTTCACAAGGGACTTGTGGACGATAAACCCGACACCACCCTGGGACTGCCGGTCACCCTCTCGGAAATAGAGCAGGTTACCGGATTTGAGGATTATCGAGTCCTCCCCCTCTCTTCGGACTTCAGATAACCCTATAATACTCCACCGCAACCTGCTCAATTCTTCCTCGAGTTCGGCTATCTTCTCGTCGGTCCGGAGTGTTCGCGTGTTATACGTTGCCAGGTCCAGTCGTCGGTGTTTATTAGGGTAGCCGGGTCCACTCCGGGGATTCTTCGCACCCCTTGCCACGCCATCGCCTCGACCGCTACCGTAGTCGAGGGTAGACGGGCTGCCGGGCACTCGGGGCCGTTTTTTCTTTGTGCTTTTCATTTTTGGTTTGGGGGGGTTTGCCTTAATCGCCACGCTTGGCAGGCGGGTTGGCGATCGCAGTTTGTTGTTAAAGTGCACAGAGAACGCTGCTGCCCATTCTCTGGTGTATCCCTTAGTCGCCTTTTACGACACCCATGGGAAGATATGGGATGGTGAGATTCTTTACGTCCGACACCATACGGAACTATGATTACTGAGTACTTTTGTAAAAATGTAAAATCCCAGTATACCTACCTAAGAGGTATATAAAACCCAAGAGCGCGTCTCCTTCTCAAGGACATTTTTCCTCGTCTACTAATCGACACTTTGTAAGGAGCGACCTTCACCCATCTGTATAAGGATGTAAAGTATTTTATATAGAACTAGCTGTGCCCGCGGCTTCGCTCCCGTCAGCCGCCTACCCTACTCAACTTACCTACCTACCTATCCTACTTACCTTGCTGTTGCTGCCTACCATACATACCAAACAATTTTTTTTCTGTGTCATTCTTCCGCGGAGAATCTTAACACGGACAAGGGTGATACACGGGGTCGTCTGGCACCTATGTGCTAGTTTGGTCCCTGGGCTGGTCACGGCGTGCAAAGTGTTCTGGTGCGCTGGTGATGGGGGGTACTCCCCAGAGGAGGGTCCGGTGACGGACAGCCGCGGCGGTTTCGCGTATGAGTGCTTACGCGTGCCCGTGTTCCTGCCATAAGCGGCACAGTAGCGACACCGTGGAGTTTTAGTGGGTTGGAATCCCACATAACTGCACTATCTCCCCGTGGTAGCGCAATATGCATGAGCATTAAAATGTCAAAAAAGAAAAGGTTTACCCTGGGCACTTTTCTGGATGACAGCGATGTGGGATATAGGTACTTTGACACCCGAGCGTATTTTGTTCTTGATTTTAAAATCTTTCATTTACCTACTGATGTGCTTAAACCTGCTGTTATTTGAATCGTAAAAATATACTAGGAAGTGGATTTTTAAATTTTGTGACTAAGGTCAAGCGTATTATTATAAAATAAAATTTTGATTGCATGTTACAAAACAGGTTCTCAAATCGTCCGAATCTTTTTAATTTTTTTTATGTAATTATGTTCCCCGATTAATCAAAGACGCCTGAACCGAGATATTTAAAATTCTTTTTTTGTTTGATAAAGTTACACTTCCCAAGTGGTTTCATGGTCATCAGGTCATGATTTGATGATGGGATCTTTGAAAAATCGAGGGAACTCTTCAAATATTATAGACGTGTATACATAGATTTTGATATTTTTATCAATAATGCAATCATTTGCAATTAGGTTTCCTTTTTTGATTTTTGAAATCATCCAATGACTTCTCTCGCTCTGGGTGAAGCGGGAAGGCGTTTTAGACTTTTACTGATTAAAACCCACCGTGTACCTTCAGTAGCGTGTGCCAGGGCCGTGGTAAATCTCTTTCAAATGTATCTGCGACCCAGACAGTCTACTTTAACCCCCCTCATCTTCGAACGTTGCAAAGAGTATATATACATGCCGTGGTCTCCTAAAACTGAAGGAGCACACGACGTTAGCCTTAGGATTCTTTGCTGTATATCCAAATTCTTATTGTGAATTTTTTAAAGCAAAATATAGTCGATGGAGGTTCATTTACCTAAATATTACAGAAAAAATAAAACGATGTCTATAACAAGCACAGTTTTTTAATAATCAGCGAAAAAACGTTTACAATCAAACTTAGTTTGAGGTCACAAAATATTAAAAGTTTTCTTTAGACACAGTGAGTGAATATAATCATCATAGGTATGATAATTTCTTCTTCATTCAGTCCCTCATTACTGACAATCGTGGTCACTATCTGCATCCATCGACACCGGTCCAAAGTTGCCATCATTACCCGCTGAAACTTGCTTGAGGACGTAGCTTCTTTCACTTGGTCCGACCATCGCGTTGGCGACCGGCCTCATGCTCTTTTCTCTCCGGTATTGCCAACAACGACCCATTTTTCTAGACTTCTATCTCCTCATCGTATTAAGTGACCCGAAATAGGTCAAAACATCAAAATAGTGACCGAAGTAGGTATGATAACAGTCACTCACTAGTATTGTTCTCATTTTTTCATAACATTTCTTATAAACTGCAATAAGCTCTAACTACTTATACAAAATAACATTCTATCAGCGGCAACGACTATCGAAAAGGTAAAGAATAAGGATTTGACAACGTGGCAATACATTTGTCTTTTTGTCAATCTTTCTGCCTGACAAGCTAGTGGCCACAGCAACAGTCGATCTTCAAGGTTTGCAAAGGTCAGTCCGTGGATGGGTGACAATCCTGGCGACCAGTGAAAGCAAGTGGTTTTTGAACTCGGCTGTCATTTGAAGATGTATGACAGTCGTTACGGTAGTCCGAAATCATAAAAATCTGACACTAGTCTTGCCAAGAGGTATCGTGTTACCCAGTTGCTGAGTTGTGGAGGTCAGGTAGGCAGTCGCTGCATGCAAAATACTGGTACTTAGCTGGATCCGGTTAGACTAGAAGCCGACCCCAACATAGTTAAGAACAGGCTTGACATATTGATATTGACAATTTTTATCGCTGATATAATGTCAAGTTGTCTGAAGACTACTTTATGATGTTTTACTCATGGCATGCACTGTTACACTCGGCTTCAGTCTTAAAAACATTCGAATTTACGGGGCATCCACCATAAGCAAAAGATTCACATTTCTTAGAAGAAGGGTTGTACGCATATCTGAAAACAAAAAAAATAAACATTTAAGTTTGTCAGTTAAGCTTCTTATGTTACAAGTAATAAGGGGCGAACCAATGTAGAGCTTCCCTATCAGAGGGTTGAACCCAGTATTTGAGACTCGTCATCATCATCATCTCAGCTGAAAGAAAGCAATGCTGAACATAGGCATCCCCCAAGGGTCACCACATTGACTAATACCGTGCTTCTTCCACGGGTATCCAGCAGGTTCCCACAGTCTTCACCAGGTCAAGTTTCAGACTCGTGTCTGTGTAAAATTTTTAATATAAAATCTCTACAGGTAACACTTTGCCCTACCCGAAGATAACGCTTGCCACCGGAAGACCAACGCAGTACTTGACTATGACGTAGTTGAGAAAAAATGTACCTGACGAATTCTGCAAGACACCGTCCCGAATCAGCTGGTTGCAAGCATATAGGATCTGAACAAAAAAACAATACGTTTGAAAGAGAGCATTGGTGACCAAGTCATTACGGCCTCAACTTACGGTCATGGGTTCGAACCCAGGCAATTGCATTCATCATCATCATTTTAGCCGAAGGACGTCCACTGCTGGACATAAGCCTCCCTCAAATGTCACCACGTCAATCCCGAAGCCTTGACCAGGTTATCGTCTTCAGTTACGCGGTTACCACTCCAGAACAGGCACTGCTCTCAAAACGGTTTAGGAAGACATCGTGAAGGAACGGCCATGTCCTAAAACTATGAATAGGAAACCATGTAACATCTACCAACCCGCACTGGGCCAGCGTGGTTAGATTATGGCCATTCCCTCTTACAGGGGGAGACCTGTGTCCCAGCAGTGAAATCATTATAGGCTGGAAAGCCTTATATGCTATTAAAAACAAAACGATAATGTGTTCGAACAAAGACAGAAAATTTCTTGCTATAAGTCTTTGAGATAGTCCTAAACTTACCTAATTCGGCGAAGACAACTCCCACAAATAAAATTACAAGTAAATAAAATAATTTCATTTTGAATAAACGTAATAATCAAAAACTCGAGATACAACGAATATGTTCTCTTGATGATCGTTGCCAAAATACAAAAAAAAGAATCATTAGTTTTGCCATTTAAATAAAATTATTATCAAAGTTCAAAGAGTCTTTTGAATGACAGGGATGTATTTAGGTTGCCTAAATAAGTAACAAAAGAATAAGTTTGGTACTTCTGGGCAGGCGTGCTTCATCACCAACCGCATCATCATTTCAGCCGAAAGATGTTCACTGCTCATAGGCCTACGCCAAACGTCGCACACTGATCGGTCGGTGTGAGAAGGAGGCGTCATATCCGAAAATGTTCACCGCTGCACTGGAGGACGTCTTTAAGGTTCTGGACTGAATATGGCTAGGCATCTATATCAATGGAGAGTACATCACTCACCTTCGGTTTGCCGACGATATAGTGTTTATGGCTGAGAATATGGAGAATCTCAGTACAATGCTCGATGATCTCAGTAGATCCTCCGAAAGAGTATCTTAAAAAACATGGAAAAAACCAGGGTCACTCTCCTATCTCGCCGACTAATCGATACTTTGTGACAAGTGACATTTTACCACCGAAAGTGACACGATAGCGATTGGAGAAAAGGCAAAAATGTTTGGGAATGCCAAGCGTTAATAAAATGTCACGTGTCAAGTTACTTTTAAACTATTGTTATGAATGACCAAAATAAATATTCTAAGGTCAACCATATTATGCAATAAAACTTTGATTGTAGGTATGTTGCAAAACATGTTTTTTTTTGTTTGTCTTAGTTTTTGATATGAATAACAAAAAAATTGCCAAAAAATACATTTTTCCCTTGTTCTTCTTATCTTACAAGGCAAATGTATGTATAATAATTAATAATTTATTTATTCATCAAATAACGTAGTCACTTTAGTAGTAACTTTGTTCGGAGAAACACCTTATAACTATTGTTAGTGTATGACGGAGTTCTATACAGTTTGTTCAAGTGCACGATGATTATTCTGTACACTTGAGATGATGGAAACCCGGGGATAATGAAATAAACCGCCCGTATTGAGTGTGTTAAAATCACTGATTTATTTTACTAAGCAAGTGGACTAAATGAACGCATGTATGCAAACGCATATGTAGCTTAACCTGCTTAATATTACTAAATGTGCGGGTTCACCGTACATGCTGCCAAGTCTGAAGGAGAAGACGAGTGAATATGTTAAACCTAGGTGAAACCTAGTGTGTCTAAACACAATAAAAATGATGACTTAGGATAAATGATACAATTTTTCGTTGAAACCTGATTGATACAAACAAGGTGATTTCAATAACTAGCCTAAGTATAATACTAGTCTGATCTTATTCAAGTTCATACTTAGGTAGAAAGTTCATTTTCACTTGCAGGTCCCTTGAAAGGTGTCCTTTACTAATTTCACTGATCACTGGCACAGTTGCACTCGCGCACTCAGTAGTTCCCGGCCCTTCGAGATCGGGTCGCACGTCCTTGTCCAGGGCTGGCTCGCCCTCCGGTAAACGTACTTCCACCATTTCGTGCTGTTCTTATGTGAGCCTGGCTAATAACAAGAGCAGTAACTAAGTCGACTTTGGATGGTAGGATGGCTTTGCCGATGTACGTATTCTCGCGACTTTTAGACGTCCTTTTTCATCTAGAAAATAGTTGAAACAGCAGCTCTTGCTTTTCGAGGTCACGTTTTGTTTAATTTTAATATTCGTAATTCTTGGTTGAACTCCACTGATTGCATTTCTTTAATAATTAAATTGTAAGCGTTTTATTTATTTCTGATGTCGTTAGAAAACCGACATGTATTGTAATGTGTTTGTCGCAAATTCTCTTGATGAAACATGAAACCTCGTGTAGCACAATCAGCTGCGTTTTCTTCCGAGCTGACATGACTCCAGAATTCTGCCGGGATTATGTTGGTTATCTGCTTAACTCGGTTAGCTACAAATGACTTCCATCTGGATGTATCTCCGTGTAGCCAGCCCAAAACTATCATAGAATCTGTCCATGCATGAAGAGTCATACAAATATTTGGTAAGGACTCTATGACCTTCTTTACAAGTTGAGATAGAAGTAGCGCGCCGCAGAGTTCCAGTCTAGGGAGCGATGTTTTCTTTGCGACCGGTGCCAGCTTTGTTTTTGCAGCAACAATTATCGGTGTGTACTCGCCCTTTTCGTTCTTGGTGACGAGGTAAATAACGCAAGCGTAAGCTTTGTCACATGCATCGCAAAATGCATGTAATCGACAGGTTTTTTCTGTGTTACCTAAGAATCTTGGTATGCGAAATTTGTCGATGCATTGATGTCTTCTTTTAATTTAAGCCAATATTCTTGCATGTCCTTTGGTAGTTGTTGATCCCAGTTGGTTTTAATGGACCACGTTTGTTGGAACAGTAGCTTCGCTCTTATTGTCAGCGGTGATAACCAACCAAGAGGATCGAAGAGCTTTGATACTTCGGGTAATAATTTCCGCTTTGTAATTACTGCATTACTCTTAGGGATTACATGACTTTGGAACATGAATGTATCGGACGATGGGTTCCATTTTAAGCCTAGAGTCTTTCTGGATTCGAGACAATTAAATTCGTAGGGACTGTTCAATTGGCCGGTTGTTAAATGCTGCAGGAGTTCTGGCTTGTTACTTGACCATTTTTGCAGGTTCATACCAGCACCGTGGAGCATTTTGATAAGTTGTAGTTGTAGCTCTTTTGCTTGATCGGCAGTATTCTGTCCACTCAGCAAATCATCCATGTAAAAGGAGTTCTGTACAGCTGCTGCTGCAAGTGGATATTTTTCTGCGTCATCTGCCGCGAATTGTTTTAGAGTCCGCATAGCCAAAAACGGAGCTACTTTGGTCCCGTACGTTACAATGGTTAATTGATATAGATTCAATTGATCATCCATTGAATCTCTCCAAATGATCGTTTGCAGAGGCTGATCTTGCTCTCTAACGAGTATCTGACGAAACATTTTTTCAATATCCGCAGTGATTACATATTTGTATTGCCTCCAATTTATTATAAGTACTAATAGGTCTTGTTGTTAGTTGGGTCCACTGTACATTAAGTCGTTCAGACTGTTACCTGATGTAGTCTTGGATGAGGCATTAAAACTACTCTCAACTTTGTTGTTGTAGAATCAAATTTCCATACACCATGATGTGGTAAGTAATACGCCTGATCGTTTGTACTTTCAACCTGCCGCATGTGACCTAATTCTTGGTATTCGTTCATAAATTGTTTGTATTGACTTGAAAATGATGTATTTTTGGCCATTTTTGATTCTAATTGTTTATATTGCGCTATTGCTTTAAACTTTGATGATCCGAGTTTCTGCTCAAAGCCTGGCATCATGGGTATCCCAACTTCATACATGCCATTATCTAAGAGTCTCGTGGTGGTTTTGTAGAAATCTTCACAAAATTAATCACCAAAAGTCACGTTTGAAGTCGTGAATATCCTCCAACTCCCAAAATTTGGCTATTTCTTCAATGTTATTGATGGTGACATGACAGTTGAACCTTTTGACATTGCCTGATAAGATCCAACCCATTTTGGTTTGTTGAGTTATTAGAGCCTGTGCTGGGCCCTTGATAAGACCGCTTAATATAATTGCCGAATATACACTGGCATCCAGAAGAAGGTCTTGATACGCTGTACTCCGGGTCTGTTAACTGAAGATGTTGCAAGTGAGACCAGCTCTGTTTGCGGAATGATGAGTTCGGTAGGCTGCTTATGACCTTTGATACAACTAACGCCTGAGTCTTCAGGATATAATCTCCGTAGATGGACTTGCAGTCTAGTGTTACAATTCCTTTGCTTTGTTTGGAGACTGGACCTAGCCCTGTAATGGAGACATGATATTGTCGACGTTGCAAGCCTAACATTTGCGTCGCATTTTCTGAAATCAATGAAATTTGGGACCCTTGATCTAGAAGCGCTCGTAGTGCGACATATGTACCATTTTCAGATAATACAGTTAATGGCAACGTGGTTAGCAGTATTTCTTCATTATCAGCTGCGACGTGGTTGACGTTATGCTGTGCCGGTGATGGCTGCACGGTAGCGCACGTCGTCGCTGCGGCTTGTTGATGTGGTACACACGCATCATGCAGAAAAGTGTTGTGTTCGTTGTTACACCTTTTGCAACGTTTTGTGCTGTTGCACTCATTGTCAGGATGATAATAAAGGCAATTTTTGCAATATTGACTCTTTGTTACCAATGTCAATTTATCACCTGGGGACATTTTCGTAAATTTCCGGCAACGAAATAAGGGGTGAAGTATATTACAAATCGGACAGCCTGGCCCTTGAGTAGCGACGACTTGATAATGCTTCTTGTAGTGGGTCCCATGATTTACAGGTTTGTCACGCAGTTGACCAGGCTAGGCAGGCTTCGTTGTTTCTCTCTCTTTTCGGTGTAAGGGTTCCAGGGCAGTGAACTTGTTTTCGAGGAACGTCATAAATTCTGTCAAGGATGGGAGCTCCCTGGGTGATGTACGCGCCTCTTTGTAGTCACAGTAAGTCTCCTGGTCCAGTTTCTTACTGAGAAGATGTACTATCAACGGATCCCATGTGTTTGTGTTCACACCAAGGTTATGTATAGCGTAGATGCACTCCGTGGTGGTATCATATAACCGCTTTAACTCATAAGCTGTTTGTTTGGAGATAGAAGGCTGATTTAAAAATATCTCTATTTGATTTGTAGAGAGAACTTGAGCATTATTATATCGGTGATTAAGGATTTCCCAAGCTGTGTCGTAATTTTCAGACGAAATGTGAAGATGTTGAATAAGGCGTTCAGTCTATCCCTTGATCTTTCCTTTCAAGTGTTGCATCTTCTGAGCTTTGGTTATTATGTTGTTGGCGTGAATAGCTTCTGTAAACAGGTCACAAAATGTTGCCCACTGCGTGTATTTTCCCTTAAAGGTAGGAATCTCGAGTTTCGGCGTTGCCTGTTGTATATGCACCATGGACGATATTTTCTTATTTAGCGAACGCTTCATATCTTTTTAGCTACGTTCGTACATGCTAAATTCATTTTCGTACGATATATCTCCACCTTGAAGTATGTGGTCGATGTAACGTATCGATAGTGTTCCACTTGGCTTGTATAGCCCTAAGCTCGTCTTCAAGTTCCCATTTTTAGGCTATTTCGTCTACGTTGATGCTCCTCACCGACCTATTGAAAGCCCTAAAATTGGTTCTCTGTTGAGCCAACAGTTCAGTGGCTTCAGGGTTTGACTGCGTACCCTTTTCATCCGAACCAAAGGCAGTAAGCAAGTTTCGAGTAGACTGGTACAGGCTCTTACCCTGTTGATAAAAGTTAGATACGTATTGAGGTTCCCTATCCGGAAACTCGGAGAGTTTCAAGTGATTTTGTTCGAACTCTCCCCAGAGGTTATCCAACGACTCTATTCTCTTTTGGATGTATTCCGGCGTTTTTCTCGACAACGGATCCTTACCGAAGTTGACCTTAATCCTATTGAGAACTTCTAATATTTCCGATTGACGAGCGCTTAAAACGGCCATTATTATTTAATATAAGGAACAATCTTACGTGGACACTGACGAAATGCTATACCAACTGTAGGCTGCCAACGCCGTGTGCAGTACTGATGTAGATTCAGCTCCACCGATGTCTTCTTGGAACGATGCACTGATATTTAACTGAATCGACTGAGTTGAACTTTTTACGGAACTGTCGCGAAATACTCAACGAATATAATCAAGTGTGTGGCTGCGATTTCAACACACCTTGATCTATACACCCGATTGATTGATAAACGCGTGATCACAGTTTCTCGAAGGACCAAAAAAAAGGTATGACGGAGGTCTATACACTTTGTTCAAGTGCACGATGATTATTCTGTACACTTGAGATGATGGAAACCCGGGGATAATGAAATAAACCGCCCGTGTTGAGTGTGTTAAAATCACTGATTTATTTTACTAAGCAAGTTGGACTGAATGATCGCATGTATGCAAACGCTGATGTAGCTTAACCTGCTTAATATTACTAAATGTGCGGGTAATGCAAAAACACATTCAATTAAAAATAAATAGTGAATAAAAATTTGACAATGAAAAAAATTAATTACCACCTAATAATATAAATTTCGAATCAAAGATTAAAAATGTCAAAAAAATTAAATGTCACTAAGAACATAAAAAAATTAAAGAATTAAATTACAATGTGAACAATAAAAAAAACTATTTTAATTTTTACAGATTTACAAATAAAATTGGTTGTATACACATAAACTCCTGTGGTCTCATAAAACTGAAAGTTTTAGTAGTAATTGAGAAGCAACCTTTGTTGGAGACGGACAGGCTGACAGCCAACCTTTTATATTTATGATATCGCTGTCAGCGATAAGACCGCCTTTGTACCCGAGATTTTCTTATAAATGAGATGTGTAACTTTTATGGTGTACAATAAAGTATATTCTATTCTATTTTATTTCAGATTGTTCACAATTTCATCTTCATGTCTAGCCAGCTCCAGTTCAGAACCTTGAAGTGCAGCGGGGAACAGTTTCGGAGATATGATGTCTCTCTGACTCACACCTAACTGCAGAAGAAGGCACAGGACCGATCAGTGCGGCGACGCTTGTGGGAGGCCTATGTCCACCAGTGGACATCTTTCTGCTGAAATGATGATGATGCGGTAGCCAATTGATCACGCTTGTCTAGAAATACCAAACTAATTCGTTAGGTTCTTATTTAGGCACCCTAAATACATCCCTGTCATTCAAACGACTCTTTGACCTTTGATAATAATTATGTTTAGTAAAAATTGCAAATCAAATGCTTATTTTTAGTATTTTGACTACAATCATCACGAGTACATATTCGTTGTGTCTCGAGTATTTGATTATTACGTTTATTCAAAATGAAATTATTTTATTTCCTTGTAATTTTATTTGTGGGAGTTGTCTTTGCCAAATTAGGTAAGTTTTGGACTATCACAAAGATTTATAGCAAGAAAGTTTATGTGTCTGTTAGGACACATAGTCGTTTTGTTTAAAATAGCATATAAGTATTTTCAGTCTATACATATAATGATCCCACTGCTGGGACACATGTCTCCTCTCTGTGAGAGGGAATGGGCCATAATCTACCACGCTGGCCCAGTGTGGGTTGGTAGATAACACATGATTTCCTATTTATAGTCTGAAAGCACCGTTTTGAGAGCAGTGGTAATTATTGATATTTTTAACCTACGCCGGAAAAAGAGGGGTGTTATAAGTTTGCTGTGTGTCAGTCTGTGGCATCATAGCGTCCAAATGGGTGAACCGATTTTGATTTAGTTTTTTTTGTTTGAAAGGTGACTTAATCGAAAGTGTTCTAAGCTATGTTTGAATTAAATCGGTATAGCCGTCCAAAAGTTATGGGCGTTTTATTGTTTGAATCGGGGTGTTTTCGCAAGATATCGTGTCATAATTACGTGTTCAATAGATTGCCGATCGAAGCGTATCTACTATGTACTAGAATTATGTAGCATCAAATAAAAATGTGTCGGGGGTTTATGAAATTTTTTAATTTTTCTTGTACATAAAGTAATGCACACGCTGTTCTTGAGTGGTAACCGCGTAACGGAAGACGATAACCTGGTCAAGGCTGAAGGAATCTGTTGGATGCGAGGCGCACGGGACCGATCGAAGTGGCGACACTTTAGGGAGGCCTATGTCCAGCAGTGGACATAGGCCATAGGCCTTCGGCTAAAATGATAATGATGATGAATGCACCTGCTTGGGTTCGAGCCCACGAGATACTCGTAAGTCGGGGCCGCAACCACTGTGTCGCCACTGCTCTCTTTCAAACATTTTGTTTTTTTTTCAGATCCTTTATGCCTGGAACCAGCTGAACCGGGACGGTGTCGTGCAGAATTCGTAAGGTAAGTTTTTTCTCAACTACGTCATAATCAAGTACTGCGTTGGTTTTCTGGTGGCAAGCGTTATCTTCGGATGAGGCAAAGTGTTATCTGTAGATATTTTCTATTTACAATTTTACACAGACACGAGTCTGAAACTTGACCTGGTGAAGACTGTGGGAACTTGCTGGATACCCTTGTGAGTCGCACGGGATTGGTCAATGTTGCGACACTTGGGGGAGGCCTATGTTCAGCAGTTTATGTTTTTCAGCTGAGATGATGATGATGTCGAATCTCAAGTGCTGGGTTCAACTCTCTGTTCGGGATAAATGTTAATATTTCTGTAGCTCTACGTTGGTTCGCCCTCCTATTACTTGTAACATAAGATGTGTAATTATCGAAATTTGCGGGTGTTACCCATCTACATATAAACTTAAATGTTTATTTTTTGTTTTCAGATTTGCGTACAACGCTTCTTCTAAGAGATGTGAATCTTTTGCATATGGTGGATGCCCAGTAAATTCGAATGTTTTTGAGACTGAAGCCGAGTGTAACAGTGTATGCCATGAGTAAATCTAAAGTAGTCTTTAGACAACGTGACATTATATAAGCGATAACGATTGTCAATATCAATCTGTCAAGTCATATACATCTGTCCCTTACACACTTTCAAAGTAACCTTACTCTAAGAGCTGATGGTCTCCCCCCTGTTCTTAACTATGTTGTGGTCGGCTTCCAGTCTAACCGGCTTCAGCTCAGTACCAGTATTTTACATGCAGCGATCGCCTATCTGACCTGCAAAAATCAGTTACTGGGTATCACTATACCTCTTGGCAAGACTAATGGCAGATTTTTATGGCTTCGGGCTACCTGTAACGGCTGTCAAAGATCGTCAAATGACAACCGGGACCAAAAACAACGTGCTTTCACTTGTCGCCAGGATGGTCTTGATGATCTTGGCAAACCTTGAAGATCAATCCTTGCGACAGTTATTACTTAGCCCCTAGTTTGTCAGGTACAAGGATGTCAAAAAGACAAATGTATTGCCACGTTGTCAAATCCTAATTCATTTTGACTTTTCGACAGTTGTTATTGCTGATACAATGTTATTTTGTGTAGGTACTTGGAGCTTATTGCAGTTTAAAAGAAATATTACTTAAAAAATCGACAATGTTGTGTAATTCATAACGTTATAATACCTCAGATGATAACAGTCACTAGTGTCTGTTTTATTTGTTCCTTAATCATAGAAAAGTTTTAATTATTTGTGACCGAAAAGTAAGTTTGTTTGTATAGTTTTTTTCTTCTGATTATTAAAAAAGTGTGCTTTCAGAGAGATTGTTTTATTTAGGGTGCTACCCCGAGCAAAACGCCGCGCTAGCCGTTTTTCGTGCAGTTTTTAGGAGCTATCTACTCGTTATTTAGAATGAAATATCAACTTATAAAAATGCATTAAATTTCTACATATTACTGATTCCAAAATTGTAGAATTCTTTTTTTTTTTAAATGTAGTATATGTTTCACTAATCTCCTTCCAACAAAAACATAAAAATGAAAAATAATGATTGATAGCATGTGCATCTCCTCGTAAAGTGTTAATTAATAATTTTTTGTACTAACACTAATGGATAGACAATTTGATAACGAACATTTTGGAAGTTTTTTTTATTTTTCAAAAGACCAATATTCGATTTTATAAAGATTTTATTTTAAAATCTGGGCGTATTCACTACTGTAATTCATGCGCCGACAGTGCCGCTAGGCCAATAGGAATGCTCATATCTCATGTTGATTTTTTGGTCAGTGTACGGCCTTAACCATCACCAACTAGATTTTATTTCAGACTTTTCTCTTTACCAATATGGATCTCCAACAAAGGATCCTACACAGAAACAATATCATCATCTGCATAGCCTTTTCCCAACTATGTTGTGGTCGGCTTCCAGTCTAACCGGATTCAGCTGAATACCAGTGTTTTACATGCAGCGACTGCCTATCTGACCTCCACAACCCAGTAACTGGGTAACACTGTACCCCTTGGCTAGATTGGTGTCAGATCTCAATCGACTAAGAAGAAGAATAGAAGACTACTAAAGATCAGAATTTTTTGAAGTCGGTGTCTTTCGTAGGTACCATTTTTTTGCGTTATGGACACCGACTTCAAAAAATTAAGTTATTTTTCACTTTGTAGTTTTGTATTTGGAAGTCTGTAGTATTTTTTTGCAAAAAGTTTTTTATTTTTCACTTTATAGTTGTACGTACCTAATAGGCAAGTTAGTAAGGGAACTATTTCGCCAGAATAGATTTCATGAAACTTGAACATAACCGGTGAAATGAGAGATCTGCTTACCCCTTAAGAGCGAACTGGCGTGATGTTATGTTATGAAATGTTATAAACAACAAACAGACATTCGATTGATTCCGAGAGATTTGCCGTTATTTATTGAAGAGTTCTGTTGTATATCTCCGAAGTTCTTCATCAGATCTTCACCAAATTAAAATGGGACCAATTTCGGAACATACTTTTTCAAACAAAAAAAGAATTTTCAAAATCGGTCCACAATTGCCGGAGTAATCGGTGAACAAACACAAAAATAAAAAAAACATGAAGTCGTACATAGAACCTCCTCCTTTTTGGGAAGTCGGTTAAAAATAGCGGACGCCTCGCGGTTTTACCCGCTTAGCTCCCGTTCCCGTGGGGGAATACAGGGATAAAAAGTAGCCTATGTCACCCGGGGATAGTGTAGCTTCCAGAATTTTTGAAATCGGTCAAGTAATTTTTAAGTTTATCCGTTACATACAAAATACAAATATTTCCTCTTTATAATATTATATAGTATACGTACAGAAGACTACATCATGCCTACATTCGCTTTACAAACTTCGAAGATAAGGAGAAAAAGCTATTTATGTGGGGCCATTTTTGATAATCAAATAAAAACTACGGCAAATAATAAAATATATTTTGTAATAAGCAATAATTTTTATCATATACGCTTGACCTTAGTTACCCCATTTTCAATGATATTTTAGTAAACAGATACGTTATACACTCACAAAACAACCGAAAAAAGTATTCCGCACAGCAGCGGCAGCACACATACACACTTTTCGTTTATCTGACATTTCACTACGATTCGAAATGGCGTGATAAAACCAACAAGAAAAAAAGAGACAGCTAGGTGTTTGTCACTTGCGTGTGAATGTAAACAAAATTATTCGGTCCACCAATGTTTTTTTCTTTTTCTAACCTTTAAATATCAGAATACTAGGAAAAAAAAATGTATATTGAGGTGTATTGCGTACTTACATATGGTATGAGATCCCTTCTGTTTTATGAACTTTGGTATCATAATTGGTACACTTTCTTAATACACACATATTTTAATTTTGTTTTTGTTCAATAAAGCGTATCGCTCTTCGCCATGCGTGAGACTATACGTCCCAATTAGGACGTATTCGTATCTTCACAATACGCCTGCTCATAACATATCTGTTTACTATAATATCATAACCCTTTTTATAATTTTAGCTATCTTTTTTAGGCTAACATTTTTTTATTTTGTTTACTTCAGTTAAGATAACTGAGCACTCGAATTATCAATGTCACTCTGACGTTCAACTCTCGCAATTGGCTCACGAGGCGAACGCGGGGCGCCGCGCAGTTTTGGCGGGAGTGGGGTCGTCTGACATTTAGGGTGCTCCGTTATTTCAAATGCAAAATTCAAATTCATTTATTTCAAGTAACACAGACTCATAATATAATAACAATAATAGCAGCACACGCAGTCACATTAATTAAAATCGAATAAAATACAATAATCAAAATTTTATACATTAAAAATAAATTAAATTAAAAATTTCGACCGAGCTATCACTACATATTATAAAACAAAGTCCTCCCACCGCAAAATCTACTGAACAGATTTTCATGCGGTTTTCAGCAATAGACAGAGTGCTTTATGAAATTAACAAAAAAAAACTAAACATTTTCAAAAAAAGGAGGAGGTTCTCTTTTTTTTTATGTATGTTACCCGATTACTCAAAGACGTCTAGAACGATTTCAAAAATTCTTCTTTGTTTTGGAAGGCTTCCCAGGTGTTCCCATCGTCATCAGGTCAGGATCTGATGATGGGATCTAGGAGAAATCGATGGAACTTCTCAAATATTATAGGCATACATATAGCGATTTTAGTATTTTCATCAATAATGCAATCATTTGCACTCACAAAGTATCATTTGGTGAAGTGAAACTCATGAAGAAGACCACAGATAGCCACTGGAACTCTTTAATACTAATTATGTCACGGGTATTAGATAATATCTTGAATAGGTAACTGACTATGATAAAGCAAATACATAGAAATAACAAAAAAAAACAAACCGACTTCCAAAACAAAACACTACAAAGCGAAAAATAACTTTCGTTACCGAAGTCGGTGTCGAAAAACGGAAAAAATAGATACCAAAGAAAACGACTTCGGAAAACAAAGTTATTTTTCGTTTTGTAGTGTTTTGTTTTGGAAGACGGTTTGATCTTTTTGTTAAAAAGTTTTTATTTATGTCTTTTTAGTTTTGGTAGGTACCTCCAATTACCATGAAAATCATTTGTAGCCAAAGTACACCTGATGAAGATTCTAATAAGCCCAAACACGATCACGAGTTCCAGTACCTACCTTCTAGCTTCATCACCAGAACAGTTCCATGGTACCATTTGCATCAGTACCATTTATTTCTAAGTATTTGCTTCATCATAGTCGGTTAACTATTCAAAATATTATCTTATACCCGTGACATACTCAGTAGGAGTTTCAGTGGCTATCTGTGATCTTCTTCATCAGTTTCACTTCACCAAATGATACTTATGAGTGCAAATGATTGCATTATTGATGATCGGATAACTTACATAAAACCAAAAAAAAAGATACCGACGAATTTAGAATTTCCTCCTAAGGTTCTGTGTAAATTGGTAGAAATATGGCGATATTTGTTGAAAATGTCAGCACAAGTTAAGCTGCCTTGGAGCTTTCATCGTAAACGCAGCCTAATATTTAACTCATCTAATAAATTTAATAACCGTACAGAAGGTAAAGCAATAAAAAATAAAGTAATTGCTGGTAAATTAGTTCAAATCAAATCCCTTTGAGATATAAGAAAACAATATATTGTGGAATTGTTCCACTTTTATTGGTCTACAGAAAAGTCCACGATGGCATTATGTCTATCTTTTAATGATAGCTTATTACTATACTCATTCGAATTGCTAAATAAATGGTCAGGTACAATGCGATAATTGGAAAGCTATTTAGGCGGATGCAGTATTAATCCTTATCAATCTATTATATTATATAGGTAAATCAAAAATTTAATTCCGTTAGTTACCTTATGCATTACATGCACATTAGAATAATCTTTCACTTCCAATTTACCGCAGTGTCTCAAAACCTAAGCCTTTGACCAGTGTGTGTTACCTATGGGACTGAGACGTGGTGGCTCACAAGGGCCTTATCAGAAGCCTTTAAGTCACCCAAAGGGCGATGAAGAGGGCTGTTGCCCTTGCGTGATCGCATCAGAAATGAGGATATCCGCAGGAAAACCAAAGTTACCGACATAGCCCGTAGAATTGCGAAACTTAATTGGCAGTGGGCATAGCACATTGTTTGCAGAATGGAAAGCCGATGTGGCCGAAAAGTTCTGGAATAGCGACCACGAACCGGAATACGATGCGCGGGAAGGCCTCCCACTAGGTGGACCGATGACCTGGTTAAGGTTGCGGGAATTCGCTGGATGCGAGACGGTCGGGATCGGTCAATATGGTGACACCTGGTGAAGGCCTATGTCTGCAGTGGACGTCTTTCGGCTGAAATGATAATGATGATGATAATCCTTTACACCATATAATTTAAGTACAGCCAACCCCAACATAGTTGGAAAAAGGCTAGGCAGATTGATTGTCTGTTTATCTGCTTGTCTGTTTAGTTGTGCACGCATCACGTCAAATGTACAAAACCAATGTGGATAACCTTTGTACATAAAAATTGTGCGTAACTTGAAGTATTACTTTGTTTATGTTTCATCGCAATCGGGTCACTCTATCAAGAGTTAGATGAATTCAAAGTGTTTAAGTCTGGAAATTTCATAGATCAATGGGAGAGGGGAAATCGCGCCAAGACTCTATTTCTAAATATATAGATCTTGAATTACTTAATCAACATTTTTCTACTACCTCTAACTTCAATGGTAATATCAAAGCAAAAACGTTAAATGATCTTTTGTCTCTTCCCACTCCCGATTATTCACTTTTCATCCTCAATCAGTTCTCCGATTGTGATGTTAAGAAGAGAATAGAATCTATCTCGTCTAATGCTGTTGGTAGTGACTGAACCAGTCGCAAGATGATACTCCCTATCCTTGACGAAATCCTTCCTATCAACTGCCATATCCTTAATCATTTTCTATCCAGCTGTGTTTTTCCCTCTTCTTGGAAAGAAGCACAAGTAACTTCCTAAAAATCATAATCCTGTTTCCTTCTCTGAATTCCGTCCTATCTCCATATTACCGTTTCTGTCCAAAGTCCTTGAAAACTTTATCCATAACCAACTTAGTACATTCCTGTGCAAGAAATACCTTCCTTATTTTTTCAATTCAGATTTCTTCCAGGACATAATACTAGTAGAGATCCGCAAGAGAACCAGGGTTACCTACATAGCCCGAAGAATTGCCAAACTTAAGTGGCAGTGGGCAGGGCACATTGCACACAAGGTTGTGGAGTGGCGACCGCGAACCGGAAGACGTTGCGTTGGAAGGCCTCCCACCTGGTGACGGTTGCAGGGATACGCTGGTTGCGAGACGCACGGGACCGGTCAAAGTGGCGACGCTTGGGGGAGGCCTATGTCCAGCAGTGGGCGTCTTTTGGCTGATATGATGATGATAGTACTACAACAGCTCTTATAAGTATTACGAAAGATATTAGACTAAGTATGGCTAATGGAAATCTGACGGTTATTTCCTTATTAGACTTCAGCAATGCTTTTAACACCTTAGATTTTAATATTTTAATCGGCCTACTTGGCTCTCTTAACATATCTCCAACTGCAATTGATTGGTTTCGTAGTTACCTGTGTGGCCGCCGACAACGTATTTGCATTGAAGGTTCTTCTTCGGCATGGTGTAATACCTCTGCAGGCGTAACACAGTGGGGCGTTCTATATCCTCTTCTCTTCGCTATTTTTATTAATTAAATTTCCAATGAACTTCTCTTGTCCTACCAGCTTTACGCTGAAGATCTACAAATATATTCTCAAGTTCCGGCAGAAGAATTGTCTGAGGCAGTTAACATGGTCATTAAAGATTTAGATCCTATTCCTGATTGGAGTTTGACTCACGGTCTGAAGGTAAATTCAACAAAGACTCAAATCATTGTTGTAGGCTGTCCTAGGTTTCGCTCGAAAATAAACTGGTCACAGCTCCTCCGGATTGTCTTTGATGGCTCAACTATTTCATACTGCGGCTCAGTGAAAGACTTGGGTATTTTAGTTGACAAAGACTTTTCGTAGGATCCTCAGTTGCAGGAGGTTAGCCCCAAGGTGTTTGCATCTGCGGCGTCTTTACGCAGACTGCGCAATTTCCTTCCTACTGCCATCAAAACTGGGCACGCCCAATCGCTTCTTCTCCCAATCCTTGATTAAGCTGATGTCAGTTATTTAGATCTGACTGAACTGCATCTAGATAAGCTTGAAATACTCCAAAACGTTTGTATTCGATTTATATTTGGTTGCCGCAAATATGACGATGTTACTGAATTTCGAATTTAGCTCAAGTAGCTGCACATCCTGGGCACGCCACAATTGCGGCGGTAAAGCCCCTCTTTGAGGAGTGGCTTGAGAAGCGTCACGGCGCCCTCACCTTCCGCCTGACGCAGGTCCTCACCAGACACGGCTGTTTCGGGAGGTTCTTGTTAGACAAGGATGGATACGGATAAGGCGGGAGGAAACGCCCGGGTGTCACCATTGTGAGGATCGCCCGGAGGACACGGTAGAACACACGGTGGAGGTCTGCCCGCTTGGGCGGAGCAACGCCGTGTCCTCGTGGAGGCGATCGGCGGTGGCGACCTGTCGCGTCCGGCCCTGGTCCAGACCACGGTACGGAACCATCACCTCCTTCTAAGAAGCAGTCATGCTCACTAAGGAGGAGGCAGAACGCGTGAGAGAGACGCAACGGAGGCGCCCTCACGTTCCAAACCGCCACAGGAGACACCCTGGGTGTCGGGAGTCGCAAGCCGATTCACGGCCACCGTAGGCGAAGTCCTACGGAAGATCAGACCAGGCCCGAGTCGACGGCGCGTAGTGTTCCACGCGCGCCTCAAAGAGATGTCGGCAAAATTGACGGGGTCCATTACGGCCGATGCCTATCTAAGTCGCGGATAAGTTTGAAAAAGAGTTACCGCGGCCTTGGCTCAAGCAACTGGAAGGAACACGGGTGGGTTTTAGTCAGTAAAAGTCTGACACGCCCTCCCGCTTCACCCAGAGCGGGAGAAGTCATAAGATGAATTCCCACCCAAAAAAAAGGGGCTGCCAATCCGCCTACGCCGGAATACCCATATTTCATCTTTACAGTATTCTCTTTATTCCTACAATCCCCTCTTATCTCAAAAAACACTTTAAGTTCCTTCATGACACATTCTAGACACTTGAGATCATCGCCGAATTTGAAACTTTTGATGCCTGCTCAATCCACTAAGTTTTATCGTTTACGGTCAGGCTATGTGATTTTGGAATGAGTTGCCGTTGCCTGTTACACAAGCCCAGTCTCTGGCTTCTTTTAAGGACCTGGTTAAAAACCAACTCCAATCAGGAATAGGATCTAAATCTTTATTGACCATATTAACTGCCTCAGACAATTCTTCTGCCGGAACTTGAGAATATATTTGTAGATCTTCAGCGTAAAGGTGGTAGGACAAGAGAAGTTCATTGGAAATAGAATTAATAAAAATAGCGAAGAGAAGAGGATATAGAACGCCCCACTGTGTTACGCCTGCAGAGGTATTACACCATGCCGAAGAAGAACCTTCAATGCAAATACGTTGTCGGCGGCCACACAGGTAACTACGAAACCAATCAATTGCAGTTGGAGATATGTTAAGAGAGCCAAGTATGCCGATTAAAATATTAAAATCGAAGGTGTTAAAAGCATTGCTGAAGTCTAATAAGGAAAGAACCGTCAGATTTCCATTAGCCATACTTAGTCTAATATCTTCCGTAATACTTATAAGAGCTGTTGTAGTACTATCATCATCATATCAGCCAAAAGACGCCCACTGCTGGACATAGGCCTCCCCCAAGCGTCGCCACTTTGACCGGTCCCGTGCGTCTCGCAACCAGTGTATCCCTGCAACCGTCACCAGGTGGGAGGCCTTCCAACGCAACGTCTTCCGGTTCGCGGTCGCCACTCCACAACCTTGTGTGCAATGTGCCCTGCCCACTGCCACTTAAGTTTGGCAATTCTTCGGGCTATGTAGGTAACCCTGGTTCTCTTGCGAATCTCTACTAGTACTATGTCCTGGAAGAAATCTGAATTGAAAAAATAAGGAAGGTATTTCTTGCACAGGAATGTACTAAGTTGGTTATGGATAAAGTTTTCAAGGACTTTGGACAGAAACGGTAATATGGAGGTAGGACGGAATTCAGAGAAGGAAACAGGATTATGATTTTTAGGAAGTAACTTGTGCTTCTTTCCAAGAAGAGGGAAAAACACAGCTGGATAGAAAATGATTAAGGATATGGCAGTTGATAGGAAGGATTTCGTCAAGGATAGGGAGTATCATCTTGCGACTGATGCAGTCACTACCAACAGCATTAGACGAGATAGATTCTATGCTCTTCTTAACATCACAATCGGAGAACTGGTTAAAGATGAAAAGTGAATAATCGGGAGTGGGAAGAGACAAAAGATCATTTAACGTTTTTGCTTTGATATTACCATTGAAGTTAGAGGTAGTAGAAAAATGTTGATTAAGTAATTCAAGATCTATATATTTAGGAATAGAGTCTTGGCGCGATTTCCCCTCTCCCGTTGATCTATGAAATTTCCAGACTTGAACACTTTGAATTCATCTAACTCTTGATAGAGTGAGCCGATTGCGATGAAACAAAAACAAAGTAATATTTAAATTTACGCACAATTTTTATGTACAAAGGTTATCCACATTGGTTTTGTACATTTGACGTGATGCGTGCACAACTAAACAGACAAGCAGATAAACAGACAATCAATCTGCCTAGCCTTTTTCCAACTAAGTTGGGGTTGGCTGTACTTAAATTATATGGTGTAAAGGATTATCATCATCATCATCATTTCAGCCGAAAGACGTCCACTGCAGACATAGGCCACCCCCAGGTGTCACTATATTAACCGATCCCGACCGTCTCGCATCCAGCGAATTCCCGCAACCTTAACCAGGTCATCGGTCCACCTAGTGGGAGGCCTTCCCGCGCATCGTCTTCCGGTTCGTGGTCGCCTTTCCAGAACTTTTCAGCCACATCGGCCTTCCATTCTGCGAACAATGTGCTCTGCCCATTGCCAATTAAGTTTCGCAATTCTTCGGTCTTTGTCGGTAACTTTGGTTTTCCTGCGGATATTCTTATTTCTGATGCGATCACGCAATGGCAATAGCCCTCTTCATTGCCCTTTGGGTGACTTAAAGGTTTCTGATAAGGCCCTTGTGAGCCACCACGTCTCGGTCCCATAGGTAAGACACTCTGGTCAAAGGCTGTCTTGAGACAATGCGGTAAATTTGACATGAAAGATTATTCTAATGTGCATGAAATGCTTAAGGTCTTTTACTGATTCACTGTATGGAATAGCTGAGCCATCAAAGACAATCCAGCAGCCTTATTGCGTAAGTGAATACGGCAAGGCAAAGGGTTTGACCGCTATCAAACCCTTTACCTTGCCGAATTCACATGGCAATTCGGCTGCGGGGGAACTGCGACCAGTTTATTTTCTAGCGCAACCTAGGACTGCCGGCAACAATGACAACATGAAAAAATATAGTTGATTGAGCTTCATGTAAATATAACAGGAAAAATAAAAACGATGTCTCTTTCAAGCACAGTTTTTTTAATAATCTGCCCAAAAAAATCCTTTACAAAACAAAAATATCAGATACCCTCGAAAGGCGAGTCCGACTCACTCTTTGCTGAATTTTATAACAACAATAAAGTGATTATCTATTAAATTTTATTTTATTTTAGTTATCCAAACTAATATTATAAATGCGAAAGTAACTCTGTCTGTCTGTCTGTCTTTCTGTCTGTCTGTCTGTCTGTCTGTCTGTCTTTGCTTTACGCCTAAACTACTGAACCGATTTGTGTGAATTTTGGTACAGACATAGTTTGTAACTTGAGAATGGACATAGGATAGTTTTTATTACAAAAAATAAAATATAAAATAAAATTTATTCCGGACATACAGCGCCATCTATTGGTCAAGAGTCGGCATCAGAAGTCACTATTCCACGCGAACGAAGTTGCGGGCAAAAGCTAGTATTTAATAAAACAGAACAGTAGTGACTGTAAACGTCTGTAGGTATGATAACGAGGGATCGATTCGACAACATTTATCTCAACATTTTTAAAAATGTCAGTACTGCAATAAGCTCTAAGCATACAAAATAACATGATATCAACGATGACGAATGTCGAAAAGTCAAAATGTAAGGGTTTGTTAACGTGACAAATCGGTTGCACTTGTGAATCCTATACATTTATCTTTTTGACAATGAGGAACTCTTGGCTTAGTAATAAAAGCTGCAAGGGTCGATTTACAAGTTTTTTTTATGTGGAGCGTCCCGCAGTTCAATAAGAATTAGCTACTGCTTAACCAGGCGATCCTGTGGAGACTAAACCATTAAACTAAACCCAGGGTCGATTTGCAAGGTAACATACAAGGATTAAATACCGAGGCTCTCCATGCCTCAAAAAGCACGCTGTGCTGTTGGTCCCGGCTATCATTTAAAGATGTTTGACAATCGCTACAGTAGTCTGGAATCATTAAAATCCGATACTAGTCTTACCAAGAGGTATTGTGTTACCCAGTTACTGAGTTGTGGAGTTCAGATAAGCAATCGCTGTATTTAAAATACTGGTACTGAGCTGGATCCGGTTAGACTGGAAACCGACTCCAACATAGTTATTGACAGTCGTTATCGCTGATATAATGTCAAGTTGTCTGAAGACTATTTAATGATGATTTACTTATAGCATGCACTGTTACATTTGACCTTAGTCCTAAATTTATTCGAATTTCCCTGGAATCAACCATAGGCGTTAGAATTTTTATGGCATCAACCATACGCATTCACATCTCCTAGAAGATGGGTTGTACTTATATCTGAAAAAAAAAACTTTAAAGTGTATTTAGGTAACACACACGTTTCGCCAGTTTATCATTTATTAGAGCGGTTATGCATTGCATCCAATCCGAATCCGAGAAGTATTGGTTCGAAGTAGACGTAGTACTTCTTGTAGGGGAGGTTACGCACTGTATCCGAACTCCGTCCATCTAAAATCAGTACTTTTCTAATCCCGTTGGCATTAGGATCTCGGATTTAGATATAGATCGGATGCAATTAGTACGTAATAGTACATTGTGTATTAAGGGCGGTAAGTAAGGAATTACGATCGAGAGTCTAGTAGAAGCCCGAAGTCGAAGACTGAGGGCTTTCTGAGTCGAGGTTCGTAATTCCCGTACCGCCCGTGATACATACAATGTTTTTCATCACATTTGCGAGTAATAATTATGAATTATAGCTTTAATACACAAGTCAGCTCAGCTGTTATTACGAAAAACGTAAATTTTTTTTTAAGTGGTTTGCGAATTTTTGCCCACACCACAGATTATACAGTGTTTCGTTCAGAAACTTTAAGGGCACATACTTACATAGGTATACATACAGCCATGACGGAGTGTAAAAAGAATTAAATAATTTCGACATTATCATACTATAACTATTAAAATCGATTATTAAGAACATTAGTTGAGTATTTAAGTAACATGTAGCGAGATTGCAAAGAAATTCCTGTTTAGATAACATTATAAGACAATTTTTCAATTGCGTGTTAACTCCTTGCTTGAACTTGCATGACCTGTGTGCTGTGCCATAAATTGAAAAAATATTACTTACCGCCCTAGGGTTTCATGACAAAAAGAAAGCCCGAGGGTTTTATATGGGGCATTACGGCCAAGTTAACCTGTATGTTTAGATACTTTTTACGTGCAAGTGTGATGAAAACTATCTTACAATAATTGGGAGGCGAATTCAATAACACATTTCCTAACCAGAGAGTTGAATCCAGAGGCTCTAGACAATGTGTAATTCTGTCGGTGATGGTGATTGTCGAAATGCCGTAATGTAAGGGATTGATCACAACATTTCGGTAGCGCTTGGCAATCCCGTACATATTGACATTTTACCAATCGCTCTCGTGGCATTTTCTAAGATGGAATGTCACTAGATTCACTGAACTTTATACTTTCGTCCAGAAAAAATTTTGAAATTGAAAATCTCTATAAGTATATTGTCCAATTCAAAGATTGTGCTTGCCAGGAGTTGACCAACGCACTTCTTGACTAAGACGTAGCTGAAAAAAACGTACCTCTTGAATTCTGTATAACACGATCCTGGTATTAGTATGCATCCAGCACCTGAAAAAAGGACAATATCTATTGAAAACTAAAAATACGTCATCTGAACGTGTTCCGATTTATAATGGGGCGTCAGCCCAAATTGGCAAATATGCTTACGTTCAAAGTACTTACTAACACTACTCAATCCCATACATTTTGTGAAGATAGATCTCTTTTATGGGCCCGATCTCAGACAAAAACTTTCTTGCCATAAATCTTTCTGACATTCTAAAACTTACCTAAATTAGCGAAGACAACTCCCACAAATAAAATTACAAGAAAACAGATTAGTTTCATTTTGAATAAACGTATTAATCAAATATTCAAGACATAACAAAGATGTACTCTTGATGTACGTAGTCAAAATACATAACCATTTGTTTTGCCATATAAATGTAATTATTATCAAAGAGTCGTATCAATGACAGGGATGTATTTAGGGTGCCTTCATAAGTAAAAATTGAATACGTTTGGTATTTCTAGGCAAGCGTGCTTCATCACCAACTGCATCATCATCATTTCAGCCGAAAGACGTCCACTGCTGGACATATGCCTCCACTAAACGTCGCCACACTTATCGGTCCTGTGCGTACTTCTGCAGTGAAGTGTGAGACAAGGAGACGTCATATCTCCGAAACTGTTCCCCGCTGCACTTCAAGGTTCAGAACTGGAGAGGGCTAGGCATCAACGTCAGTGGTGAGTACATTACTTACCTTCGGTTTGCCGAGGATAAGTCGGCATGCGTTATGGCTGAGACTATGGAGGACCTCAATACAATGCTCGATGACCTGAATAGAGGCTCCGAAAGAATGGTTCTTAAAATTATCATGTACAAAACCAAGGTCATTTTGAATGCCCATATAACACCCACTCCTAAATCGTCGACTAATCGACACTGTTTGTGAAAGGCACCTGTAGCCCAGTTGACAATCTACAATGGGTAACGCTAGTAGAAAACGAACCAATGTATGGGAATGACACATCTGAACGTTAAGTCACGTGGTCAGACCATACAAAAGGCGTTAACGATTGTAGAAAGAGAATCGATACGAAACGTTTGTAACTTGGCTAGGGGGGCAGAGGCTGAGCAAGTGCCAGTCTTTTGGACACGTTCCCGGGTGACATTGATGTGGAGAAGTAGGGACTTCGACGCCTGAGTGTTGAAATCGACACTGTTTGTGGCTGGCACCTGAAGCCAAGTTGACTATCTACAATCTACTTATTAATGTGTGTGTATAATGTACGTAATCAGGTTTAGTATAAACAGTTAGGTCAATATTTAAGTTACTTTTTTTTTGTTATGATTGAACAAAATAAATATCCTAAGGTTGTGTGTGAGGGCGTGTTATGCGATAAAACTTTGATTGCATATTGCAAAACATATTTACCCAACCGCTGAAGGAGGGTAATGTAAGTGTTTGTTCCTATGTGGCGTTCTAGAGACCAAACGCGTTGGCCTTTTTTGATAATTCTTACGGCAATCGATTTGTCTTAACCTTGCGAGTATCACAGGCTATATAAAATTATAAAAACAGAAAAATGGAGGATTTTGGGTGCCCTATTCTGGGCCCATTTTTTTTAATTCTAATCCCACCATGTAGGGTATCAAAATAAAGGGATTTAAGAGGTGATTTCAAAAATATATAACACTTTTATGTGTATATAAATCGAAAAAAAAATAACTATAAAGTTATAAATACAAAAAGTTAGTCGGAGGATACATCTGGTTTTGGTCAGCCAGCTCGCGAGTATGTCTTTTTAGTTATTTTCTTTTTTTTATTTCTTTTTGTGTTTTTCGTAGTTGTTGACATGATTATTAAAAATGTGCTCAATAATTAAATTTTCCCTTTATACTCTTCTTACCGTACCAGGCAAATGTATGTATGGTGTGGTCTCCTAAAACTGATTGCATAATTGCAAAAGGTATGCATTATGTGACTTCTATTGTATTTGAGAAGCATCCTTTGTCGAAGATCCAAACTGATAAAATGGAAACCTGAAATAATATCTACTTGATTGAGGTTCATGTAAATATTACAAGAAAAATAAAACGAAGTATCTTTCAAATACAGTTTTATTAATAATCTGCCAAAAAAAAATCCTTTACATAACAAATATATTAGATACCCTCGAACGACGATTTCGACTCACTCTTTGTTGGATTTTATAACAACAATTTCAATTATATGTAATAAAACAGAACAGTAGCGACTGTAAACGTTTGTAGGTATGATAACGAGGGATCGATTCGAAAACATTGATCTCAATATTTTTATAAATGTCAGTACTGCAATAAGCTTGCACAAGCACACGCAATAACAGTATATCAACGATAAAAACTGTCGAAAAGTCAAAATGAATAAGGCCTATTCAGACCTAAGCGGTATTCGCTACCGTCTGCGGCAGAGAAAACCCAGTGGGTATGCGGTAATATTACTGTTCAGACCTAAGCGGTATTCGCTACCGTCTGCGGCAGAGAAAACCCAGTGGGTATGCGGTAATATTACTGTTCAGACCTAAGCGGTATTCGCTACCGTCTGCGGCAGAGAAAACCCAGTGGGTATGCGGTAATATTACTGTTCACACCAAAACGGATTTCGCTATCCTTGTGGGTAGAATAACGCGCGGTAGTCGAGTTTCGCTCAGAGAGGTAAGAAATTTTCGTTAGTTAGTCATTTCTGAGTCGCCAAAGAATATACACGTCAGTCACTTTGTAATTTCTGCAGAGCATCTGATTTTAGTGATGGATAGTGATGAAGAGGAAGTTTTACTTTTATTAGCTTTAATTGACTCACCAGTTAAGAAAAGAATTTGGATCCATGACATCAACAGACAACACCGAATTCATGGGGAATTCCACACTTTATATCCAAGATTAAGATTGGATGAAGATCGGTTTTTTAATGCATTCAGAATGACGACTGAGAACTTCGATGAAATATTAAATATGATAAAGGAAAATATCAGCAAATCATTCACTAAATATCGAGAACCCATATGCCCTGAAGAACGCTTAGCAATAACGTTGAGGTAAGGAAAACAAATTTGAATATTAATTGACGAAAATCTTTATTTTAGATAACTAGGAAGGAACTTTGGTCTTTTACAATACTAACACAACTTTTATCTTAACCTAAACCTTCTTATTAGATTTCTGAGTGTTTCTGTTGGTCGTAATCTATTTCGTGTTCGTAATCGAGACCTTCTCCAGTCAGTGAAGGTGCTAGAGGTGATAGAGCATTATCTTGAATACAACGCAGAGCAGACTGCAGTTCAGAATCATTAGTAGACTGGGGACTACGAGAATAACATGATTGTTGAGACATACAACGATCATTTTGGCTTGTGTTAGGCTCACTACGAGAATAACATGATTGTTGAGACATACAACGATCATTTTGGCTTGTGTTAGGCTCACTACGAGAATAACATGATTGTTGAGACATACAACGATCATTTTGGCTTGTGTTAGGCTCACTACGAGAATAACATGATTGTTGAGACATACAACGATCATTTTGGCTTGTGTTAGGCTCGGTGGTGTAGTAAGATCGCAGTGTTGTTTCTCGTTGTAGACTACGTTCTTGCTCTTCTTCCAATTCCGCTTCCATCATAACTTGAGCTATTTTCATTTTTGTTATAATTTTACGTCGCTCCGAAAAACTGTCAATTGTTTTTGCATATCCAAGCATAACATGTTCAATCGACGATAATTTATCTGCTTTTGTATTCAAGTACGTAATCACTTTATCGACAGGATGTTCGTTAACAGAAGTCCTTTTTCTGGAACCCGAACGTGAAGTATAACGTTCGGATGATGCTACTGAACTTGACCGTTGTGTTGAATTTTCATTATTAGATTCGGGTTCAGTAATATTTTGGGTATCAGATACGCTTTCTTCTTCTCTTGCCACATTAGTATCAGTTGGAGCAAATCCTATGTGATCTTTTAAAAATTCCATTGAAGATGCCCACTGCCATTTGCTGTAACGACTGTAAGATTTAAACGCACTTTGGCCTGTAGTGGTTTTTGTAGTTTTTAAATATTTACCATAAGTGTCACGTAGATTTTTCCATTTCACTTTGGCTTCATCGCCTGTAAAAAATATATTTTATTTATAATCTATTCAATTACTTTTATTCATTAGTTATACTTAGACTAGTTTAAAACCCTGAATTTGTTAAGGTAAGTAAGGTGATAAATACTAAGGAATCTTAGAAACCAAATTTATAGTAAAAATGGCTTAGACCTTGAGTAAAAAAGCTTATTAATTTTTTTTTTTGCAGATTTTTAGCAAGTGGAGATTCATTTCGCTGTATTGCAAACAGTTATAGAGTGGGTTGCTCAACTGTCGCAGAAATTGTTGATGAAGTTTGTGATGTTATTTGGACTACATTACAACCCATATACATGAAGCCTCCTACAGAAGAAATGTGGAACTTAACATCTGAAGAGTTTTATAATATGTGGCAATTCCCCAATTGCCTCGGCAGTATTGATGGAAAACATGTCACTATAGTTTGTCCGCCTAATTCAGGCAGCAATTATTTTTGCTACCTCAAAAAATTTTCTGTCGTCCTTATGGCAATAGTAGGACCACAATACAATTTTTTATGTATCGATGTTGGAGGTTTTGGAAAAAATAGCGACGGTGGAATTTTCGAAAACTCTGTCATGGGAAGGAGGTTTAATAATGGGACTATGAATGTTCCAAGGCCTAAACTATTGCCGAGAACTAATGACGTCACACCTCATGTGTTAATAGGAGATGAGGCATTCCGATTGCAAGCACATGTAATGAAACCATTCAATCAAAGAGTTTCTAGGGTTGATAGAAGAAAGGAAAAATACAATAAGCGCCTATGCCGAGCTAGACGCGTTGTTGAAAATGCATTTGGATTACTGGCTCAAAAATGGCGAATATATTTCAAACCCATGCACCTAAAAGTGTCTACAGCTAAAAAAGTGATAAAAGCAACATGCGTACTCCATAATTATTTACGCTCTAAAAATTGCAATACCCCGTACTTGCAAAATATGTATTTTACTACTCAACAAAATAATGCAATGAACAATGAATATCAAAATTTTGAAACTTTGCAACTTTCAGGCGATAGGGTACGTACACAATTTGTCAACTTCTTTAATGGCGGTAGTCGTATTTAGTACCCAATTGAAAGATAATATAATAATATATTAAAAACTTACCACTTATGTTACATTTTTCTCCTATCTCATCCCATATTTTATTTTTCATAAATATATTTTTATAATCCGTAAGTGACATATCATATAAAACTGGATTGCACTTCACCATCTCAATAAATGAATCGTTATTCGTTCGTTTCGATGACGCCATGTTGCAAACGCGTCCTTTCGCTAAGGAATATCGTGCGTAACTGTTGTCATGTTAACCCCGCTTGCGGAGTGAGGGGCGGGATGCATGCCGCTGCTCCCGCGCGGTATGTACCTCTACCCACAGCGGCAGCGAATATCGCTCAGGTTGCTCTAGCCGCGGTACTTGATACTAAATACCTGATCGAAACCCGTGCGGTATGTACCTCTACCCACAGCGGCAGCGAATATCGCTCAGGTCGCTCTAGCCGCGGTACTTGATACTAAATACCTGAGCGAAACCCGCGCGGTATGTACCTCTACCCACAGCGGCAGCGAATATCGCTCAGGTCGCTCTAGCCGCGGTACTTGATACTAAATACCTGAGCGAAACCCGCGCGGTATGTACCTCTACCCACAGCGGCAGCGAATATCGCTCAGGTTTGAATAGGCCTAGGATTTGACAACGTGGCAATTCATTTGTCTTTTTGACAATCTTTATACCTGTCAAGCTAATAGCTAAGTAATAACTGCCGCAAGAAGATCTTCCAGGTTTCCCAAGGTCGGTCCGTGGATGGGTGAGCATCCGAACGCACGTTATATTTTTAGTCCTGGCTGTCATTTGAAGATGCTTGACAGTCGTTACGGTAGTCCGAAATCACAAAAATCTGACTCTAGTCTTGCCAAGAGGTATCGTGTTGCCCAGTTACTGAGTTGTGGAGGTCAGATAGTAGCTGTATTTGAAATACTGGTACTGAGCTGGATCCGGTTAGACTGGAAGCCGACCGCAACATAGTTAGGAACAGGCTTGACAGATTGATATTGACAATCGTTATCGCTGATACAATGTCACGTTGTCTGAAGACTACTTAATGATAATTTACTCATAGCATGCACTGTTACACTCGACCTTAGTCCTAAAATTATTCGCATTTCCTTCGCATCCACCATAGCCAAAAGATTCACAATTCTTAGAAGTAGGGTTGTACGCATATCTGAAAACAAAAATTAAACATTAAAGTGTTTAAATAGGTAACACACATACGTTTCGCCAGTTGACCATCTGTTAGAGCACTGCATCCGAACCGTATCCGAGAAATTTCGATCCGAAGTAGCCGTAGTACTTATTGCAGGGTAGGTCACGCACTGTATCCGAACTCTGTCCGTCTGAAATCAGTACATTTCTAATCCGGTTGGAAATCGGAACTCGGATTCGGATACAGATGGTATGCAATGCGTACAGAACCTTATAAATAATAGGAGGGTGAACCAATCTAGAGCTACTGAAATACTATTGAATAAACTCAATAACAATTGTCCCGACCAGAGAGTTGAACCCTCACCGTCTTATTAATAAACGTGGACTAAGCTAAGATTAACTTTATTCCAAGCATTATGTTGGTGCTAACCAATTTTTACTGACTTAGCCCGCATAATTGCCAAACTTAAGTGGCAAGGCACGGATGGCCGATGGGGCAGAAAGGTTCTTGAGTGGCGACCGCGAACCAGAAGACGTTGCGTTGGAAGGCCTCCTACCAGGTGGACCGATGACCTGGTGAAGATTGCGGGGATCCGCTGGTTGCGAGACGAACGGGACTAGTCAAAGTGGGGACGCTTGGGGGAGGCCTATGTCCAGCAGTGGACGTCTTTCGGCTGATATGATGATGAACCAATTTCCGTATTATTAAACAGTGTTTCCTGTCTAGTCTTACACTGTATTATTTTGATATATTATTAGAATAAGAAGGGATAAACAACAAAATATGGAATAATTGTAAATATAAATACAAAATATTAAATTAAAAATTAAAAATGTTCATCATCAAATCACAATGAACAAAATGTAAATCAAACATAATAATTGCAGTCGCCATGGATACACTCTTAATCCAACTTAATTCTGACCTTAAAGTAGCTTGCACCATAGTGTAACTTTTAGTCCGAGACTAGAGTCAGATTAGTATAATCCCTTCTTATGCCGTGTTTATTAATACGGCAATTTGTTAGTACCAACCTAATGCTTGGAATAAAGTTATAAGATTAACTACCTTAGTCTAAGCTTATTAATAAAAGTGGTTTCAACTCTCTGGTCAGCGATGGTGATTGTCGAAATGCCATATTGTAAGGGATTGATCACGACATTTTGGTAGCGCTTGGCAATCCCATACATATATACATTTTACGATCTCGGACACACCAATCGCTCTCGCGACGCTTTCAAACATAGAATGTCACTTGCCCAGATTCACAAGACTTTAGACTCGTGCCAGCGAAAATTTTCAAATAGAAAGTCTCGCAGTACTTAACTATGACGTAGTTGAGAAAAAACGTACCTCTTGAATTCTGCACGACACGATCCCGACTCAGCTGGTAGCAAACATATCGGATCTAAAAAAACAATATCTATTATAAAAAAACTTTTTGCAAAAAAATACTACCGACTTCCAAATACAAAATTACAAAGTGAAAATAACTCAATTTTTTTAAGTCGGTGTCTTTCGTAGGTACCAATTTTTTTGCGTTATGGACACCGACTTAAAAAAATTAAGTTATTTTTCACTTTGTAGTTTTGTATTTGGAAGTCGGTAGTATTTTTTTTTAAAAAGTTTTTTTATTTTTCACTTTTTAGTTGTACGTACCTAATAGGCAAGTTAGTAAGGGAACTATTTCGCCAGAATAGATTTCATGAAACTTGAACATAACCGGTGAAATGAGAGATCTGCTTACCCCTTAAGAGCGAACTGGCGTGATGTTATGTTATGAAATGTTACAAACAACAAACAGACATGCGATTGCAGCAATCCCGAGAGATTTGCCGTTATTTATTGAAGAGTTCTGTTGTATATCTCCGAAGTTCTTCATTAGATCTTCACCAAATTAAAATGGGACCAATTTCGGAACATACTTTTTCAAACAAAAAAAGAATTTTCAAACTCGGTCCACAATTGACGGAGTAATCGGTGAACATACAAAAAAAAAAAACAAACATGAAGTCGAACATAGAACCTTCTCCTTTTTGGGAAGTCGGTTAAAAATCTAAAATAACGTCATCTGACGGATTTATAATGGGCCGTCCGCCCAAACTAGCAAATATGGTTACGTTCAATGTACATACTAACACTATTCAATCCTTCAAATTTTGTGTAGAAAGCTCTTAGTAATTCTAGGGGGTCTGAGATCTTGCTCTATTATGGTTTCGGCCTCAGACAAAAACTTTCGTGCGTTTTAATTATTATTGATAGGCTTCACTTGACCACTATCTCACCTGAGGGTAAGGGATGATATAGTCGACAATGAAGTACGCTTGCCTAGAAGTAACCTATTCACTCTTGACTTAAAGATTCCTAGGTTGTAGCTATCAGGCAAAACAAATTCCGGTTGGGAATTCCCCTCCTTTGCTGTACGCATAATAATAGTATTCCCTGAACGTTTGGTGCATATGGGTAGGATGTCCACCATGTACCGATGACGCATCACCGTACGTTTTGTAATCCGATGATGGAACGGGCCAAATATATAATAAATCTTACAGACAATTAAAAACTTACCTAATTTGGCGAAGACAATTCCCACAAATAAAAGAACAAAAAAACAAAATAGTTTCATTTTGATTAAACGTTTAATAATAAAATACTCAAGACACAAGGAAGATATACTCTCGATGATCGTAGCCAAAATACAAAATAATAACAATTTGTTTTGCTATTTATATATAATTATTATCAAAGATCAAAGAGTCGTTTGAATCACAGGGATGTATTAAGGGTGCTAATATATTAGTAACTAACGAATTAGTTTGGTACTTCTAGGCAAGCGTGATCCATTGCCAACCGCATAATCTTCATTTCAGCTCAAAGACATCCACTGCTAGACACAGGCTAAATAAAATAAGTATGGCTTGATTTACTTCGTTACCCAGACTATACAGACTACTATACTAGACTACTATATAGACTATAGCCAATAATTCCTTTTCAATAGTGCTATAGTTTATTTCACTGGCATAAGGTAATAGGTTTATCAGATCTAATAGTCCCTTGTGAAAGTACTGCTCCAATTGCCAAATTTGAAGCATCCGTAGTGAGTATAAATTCTTTTTTTAAATTAGGATATTGAAGAATTGGATCATTCACCAGAAGGGTCTTACATCTTTCAAAGCATTCGACATAATTTTGATCAAGTGTAATTTTGGAGCCTCTCTTTAAGCTTTGAGTCAAAGGTTTGGTTATTTTGGCAACATCAGGGGGGTTACCACAAGCTCTTAGAGCGGTATCAATTTGACCTTGTTTCGCGTTTTCGTACCATGACGTCGTTTAAGAAAGCTCAATTTGATAACGCTACGAAGTTTGCTTTTGTTTAGGTTTTGATAATATTTGGATACCGATTTTCTTATAGTTCATTCAAAATTCAAACCACAGCCTGCTTTTTGACAACCAGCGATATCGTTTTTACTACAATTTTTGGTTTTGTTTGACAGTTAAAAAAAGTTGCTTTGGCGGGCTCGATTTATCAACATTTTCCAAAATATATACAAAAATTATCACTTCCGTGATCATACGGTAAGTAAAACGTATTTATTTACGCATTTATTGGATACATAACCTCTGCCAATCCCTACAGAGCTACAGGCATCATGTTATGTTACTACCTATCTACGTAGGTAAACTTGTCGATTGATTTGTGTATCTCATGCGATTTTAACATATGTGGACTAAATTTCTTGTTTGATTCTAGGTGGCGAATACATTATGAATGGCGAGTAAACCCATGAAATCATGGAGGGCAGTGCAGACGCTACGTGAGCCATCGCAACCTACTACCGCCGCGCCGTCAGCTTGTGTCTACCGACAATAAGCACAATGCTTGGGATAGATAACCAAAACAGCAGCACATGATATAATTAAAGGCTCTAAGTGTATAAAACTGTTCGAGTTCGAGGATAAATAAGAAATAAAAGAAAGCTGATAGAGGCCAACAAACGCATCGTGAAGCTGAGGGAGCTAAAATATATGAAACCTGTAAAACCTACGTACGACGAACGAAGAATGCATTTGGTGTTTTGTGATGCGTGTGCTAGTGTCTCACGTTATTGCTTATGGCTGCTTTGCTGTATTAATCCTTAATGTGCTTGTGATGACTGCCTAGTATTGTTGTGTGTGATAACCATGGACATAATCTCAATGGTGGTAGATAACTGATAACCATCTGCATCTTACCCGACTGCGTTAACAATATTGTGCGTTGGTTTGTGCACCTACTGTGATGTAATCAGGTAATAAATGTTTTTGCAGCTGGAGAATCAATATACTTTTATACCCCACGTGTTGTACATTATTTATTATTATCGTCAAACTCATCCATTCTACTTACCCTGAAAATATTCAAACAAACTCACGCCTCTTTCCCATGTGGGCAAGCAGAAACTACAACGCCACCTGCTACGGTCCTAACATACTACTTTTGCTTCATTTACATCCATACATCTAGTCATACGAGGATACCGGTAATGAGGCCCTCAGCCTCTGACAGCCCACCTGACCTTTCTGGAGAACTTTACTAATTAGATCCGTGTATGACCTAGGACGTCCCCTACCGGGTGGCGTTTTCACTCACATCTGCCTTGTAAATATCTTTTCTTAGTCGCCTTTTATTCATCATATAACTACCTATATTTAGAGGTATTTACTATACTTAGTTAATTTATACGTAATACGTAGGTATGCCTATTTTAAAAAACCCCATCTGCACGCTGATAAAACAACGAAGTTTATGTAATACCTACCTACTCATGAAAGCACCTTAGTACATAAAGTGATAGTTAAGTACATCTAATAAAATTGACTAGTAAGTACCTAAGATAACTAAACAGATTGTAAGTAAATGTCGAAGTATAGTACCTAAGTGTAATTACTTCTTGTTAGATATTAATTAGAGTTGTAATTATTTTGTTTTTTATCTAATTAGCATGTACAAACTTATATAATCCTAATTCGAATGTTAAAAGATGATAAAGATAGTTTTTAAATAATTGTCATGAGATACCTACATGTTAATAATTACGCGCAGAACTTGAAAACATGATTTTTTGTTTGTGGAGATTTTTTGTTGAGGTTTGTGTCAAATGAAAGGTCTGGGTCTAAAACCATTTTATCCGTTTGAGTCATGTAAATCGGTCCACACGTTTCCAAGATAATCGCATATCATTATAATCAAAATGTAAACAAACCAGAATTTTTCGTTTTTGTTCTAAAAACTTTTAATTATGGTAAAATGTGTAAATTTTATTATTGTAATTATATGTACGTGGTTAAAGCCTATCATTTAAGACCAAATTTGTAAGGATTATGTAGAAAATTGAATAAAATACACGGCTCCAAAGATTTCGGCTAAGTCAAAATGAACGCAAGGATGGTCCATAAACACGCGGGCGTCAATTTGGGAATGACGGGCCATTCTTTTTTTGTTGGTCTGAGCGGGCCATATATAAGAAGGGAGACGGGCCACTGGACAGATGAATTCAGTCGCAGCCAGAGATTACTATTATAAACTGTTCGCAGCTCAGCCGGAAGGAGAAAAGCCGAAATCCGCGGAACCAATCCTCAAGAAAACCGCCTTTTATTTCTGGTTCTTTCTTCAGTCAAAAACGTGGATCCTTGGGTTGTCCTCTCGTACTACCCTACATACGCATTCAGGGGTGCGTGGTGACGTGTGCCACCAGCTGAGTAAGTAGGGAACGCACGACAAACATAAGTGGGATACTGTCCCAGCGGGGGCGACCGTGGATAGGTACTTACAACATCCAGGCACCTTACCGCCACCGCAACAATATATATATGTGTACACATTTTACTTAATGTTATCTCTCCACTACCTTTGATAAATAAATCTGGTCAACATGACGAAACCAACTAATGCTGTCTTATTACATAAAACACTACAAATACTTCAATAAAATAAAACATAACACTGTTTTTAAACACAATTATTTATTAGGTAGGTCTACTTTGAACAGAAAATGCATTACTGATAAAGGGAATAAGTCATAGTTAAATTAACATATTTCAACGAGCTCCATGCTGGACACATCATTGTTTTCTTACACTCCAAGGAACATAGAACATTTGTAGTAGTCTAACCCCATGCTAACCTGTTTTATTTCAAGGCGGTTCTGGGGCCAAAATAGAAAGCGCTGGTTTTATTAAGTTCTTTAGCAAATTAGGATAAAACTGTAACTTAGAAAGAAAAAGTGTTTAAATGCCACAAAATTCATTGTCTCACTTTCTTCATTTCTTACTATTAGGTGCTTAAATAATTTACTGATTATTTCAGAATATTTCTGGTTTTTGATGACATATACATGATGTCATGACTGTTCTCTAGAAACCAGGCCTACTACATAATATTTTTTTGGCAGTGGACAATGGTACTTTTTCTTACTTTTAGTAATGGTAAGGTTTTTCATTGTATATAACCACAACAGAGTTGGGCTCTTGTTTGGCAAAATTGTGGTGAACTGATGAACAATTTTTCATATTTGTAGGTATCCATTTCTGAGTGATAATCAATGGTGAATGGTGAAGATGATGGCTTCTTCCTTTTATCTCACCTCCATTCAAAAAGCCAGTATCTGATCCTGTAGACAAATAATGAAATATGAGTCCTGAGTTTTATAGAGTAGGCTGGTGATAGCTGAAAAACAAGATACGTTTATTTGACAGTCACAACCCACCAGCAACAGTGTAAATGACAGTAATGAAATACCGAGACAAATTGCAATAAACTTGGCCATAACGAAAGGGTTACCAACTCAGCATTTGCTGGTCGTCAGACACCCAGCACTGGTTTTCAGTTGGCACCCAGAAGAAGAAACCCAAGACCAGTATTATATTATCTGTGCCTCTGGCCAGGCTAAATGGTACAAGATGTAAACTATTACATCAAAAATATTATGGTGATTGTCTTGGGAACCAAAGTTTCCAAAAGGCACCTGTTTGTCTATTATTGTGTCTGCTAATTAGCACTCAAGGGGTTAAAGTAAGTTTTTGCATTTAGAATAGCATAATAATATTAACTAAAACTTACCAATACACAGTAATAGCCATTGATGTAATAAAAGGAGGTAATAGCAGATTTATTAATCCTGCGGATATGTCTTTATGATGGGGTCTTTAACAGAACATCATTATGGTTTGGTCCTGCCATACTTTGCTACGAGTGTATTCTATAACAAAATTTGAATATTGTGTTAGGTATTAACCAAAAACAGGTGCACTTAATTAATGAGTTAGTAAGTATATTGTTTTATTTTCTACAAAATAACCAATCTTTTAAGAATAAGATTATAGATTACCTTCTTTAAGCCAAGTTAGTGGAAAGGAGCACAATGTTATTTAATTATTTTTCACGCCAGAGGACTTTATCATCTCTGTCAAGGTTTTCCGGTTGCGATTAACTTATTTACAGCTTCTTCATTATTTGTACGTGCCGCTCTGTTGTAGTTGGACAACAAATCATTTTCATTTACAGCATCCAAATAAAATTGTAGGCAAATCATTATTTATAAAAAACATGGACTTGGCTCCATATCGTCCAATTCGTCTAGGGTATAATACATCCCCTTATCACCACGGAGAGTTTTGAAGACAGAAATTCGTGATAACATTGTGATAGCGGCAATTTTGGATAACAATCTTTAGGTCACAACTATTGGACATGTTTGTAGATATATGTAAGCGTCTCTTTGTTCATAGATATATGGCAATCCTTTTGTCACACAACTCACAACAAACACACAACAACTTTATTGTAAATAACTTTAAAACAACGAAAATAATAAGGTACGCTTACGCTTGTAAACAGAGCTCATACGACAAAAAATGGAGGTTATAAATAATCCGACCAATTTAAAAATACAAGCTTACAAAGTAAAATGGTAAGATTTGTTGCACTCTTTAATTTGTTATCATAATAATATGGAAAGTCAAGCCACAGGTAATAAATTATAAATGTTGGGAACAAAACTAAGAGAGATAATTTTATATTTTCCTTTTAATAATTTTCAACAATTTTTTACATAGGTATGTAATGACATCACTTGTCAGTCACTTTTTGTTTCTTAAATAAAACCATAGATACAAACAAAAAAGTATTCACGACACTCCCGGGCCCAAGTGGACCGGCAGGTCTACTAGGTACTATTTTAAATATTGAGACGTGTCGGCGGACGTACCGTGCGTCCTGACCGTGTTGTTCGAGGTCGTGGTACGTCAGTTACGTCTAAGTCATTGGTAATGTCAACCCTACCATCGGTCATGTCAACCCTACCATCGGTCATATCAACCCTACCATTGATAAGGTCGCTTGAGCTGGAAGAAACTTCCAATGGGTAGAGTTTTTGGAATGCGCGTATTTTTTCACCCATGGCTGTCCGCACCTTTGCTACTCGACACACTCCATCTCCTCCCGGATATGTCTCTAGGACTACACCCAACGGCCAATTGGTCCTTTTATCTTCGGTGTGTATCAAAACCACGTCCCCAGGTAAGAGGACTTGAGACGTTTTCTTAGATTTTTGCTGTACCAACATGCTCAAATACTCTGATCGAAAACGCTGTCGCAAATCTAAACGGAGCTTCTGACAATATTTTGCCCGAATGTTCAACGATCTCTGGTCTATTGTATCAAGATCTGCAACGTCAATTCGTACTCGTGGTTGGATAAACAATGATGGGGTAAGCGGTCTTAGTTCCTCTTGTCCACCTGTAATATACGTCAGTGGTCGGCTATTTATGGTAGCTTCACAGTCGCATAACACTGTTTGTAACTCCATGAGCGTTAGTGAGGCTCGACCTAAAACTCGTCTTAGGATTTGTTTTGTCATCCCGACCAGCCTTTCGTAAAACCCTCCCCACCAGGGAGCCGCTGGCGGTATGAACTTCCATTCAATTCTATGTATTGCTGATACTTTCTTGATCTCACTCCAGTCTAGTTGACTAAAAGCATTATTGAGACCAGTAAAATTAGTACCATTATCGCTAAATAAACAA